>CM048746.1:328077942-329371067 GCA_026315105.1 Locusta migratoria
TTGGCAGAGACACCGATGTGTGCATACTGCAATGTACAGGACGATGATGAACACAAGTTGTTGTGTGCTAAGGTAACAGACATATGGCACTACATCAAACAGAAGATAGCGAGCATCTGTAGGACCTCGCCCAATGTGATCACGCCGGCTCAATTTTTAAACCCAGATGAAATACCTTACCCAAGAACGAGGAGGAACGCTATCAACTGGCTGAAAGGCCAAACAATACATTACATCCTAACCAGACAATCAACCTCCAGGGAGGACTTCACAACATATCTCACAGTTGAGCACCATATGTTAATGCGTACTAAAAAATATAAAGAGAACTTTGCAAACTTTCTAATTAAAACAATAATGTAGAATAACAAAAGTAAGGAGAGTTATTTACACAGAGAAGGCGGCATCCAAAGGAAATACTTCCGATTAACACCCTTTAGACATGAAGTAAGAGCACATTTGATGAAGTAAGAGAAAGTAGAGAAGAACGTAGTTTTAAAGGACTACCTATACTAAAAATTACAAGTTCAGTTTTTGGTGTTTAGTTTTTATTTTCAACATTGAAGAAGCTGGATAATATCTGTATAATTATATACTTTTCCATTTAACAGAAGTAAAAATTTTGTTAGTTTTGAGACGAAAAATATAGTCTCACCTTCACACAAATGAAGGAAGAATTTTTTTTTTTCTGTATCCTATTATACTGAGCCAAACAAGCAGTGTAATTCTGTGGATGTGGAGGAAAATTTGGCTCATACAAGAAGTTTTCTTTTTCTTTGCCAAAGTGGAATCAAAGATTGAAGTACAGATTTAAAAAAAAAAAAAAAAAAAAAAAAAAAAAAAAAAAAAAAAAAAAAAAAAAAAAAGATGGCTGTCCGTGTTAACACCACGTCTCAATACACTTATCGATGATGTAATCACTGCTTACACGGCGAGTAAGCCCACAGAGCCAATGTCAGTGGTATGACAACTATTGACGAGACGGAGCTCCGGAAATGTAACTCATGTAACTTTTTTATTCAATTTTTTATTCAGCGCGCAACTTTCGATGTAAATCTAATCAACATTTTTATCCTGGAATCCACAATAAACTGTCCGGAATTCATCAAATAATTTTCAAACTCTCTACCAGTTACACTATGCTAGGGTGGCCAGATTTCCAAAATCAAAATACGGGACACAAATTGGAAGTTGAAATGAAGCCACATTTCGTCAAACGTTTCGTAAATGCTGTACCAGCACAACAGATTTGAGTGCAAATATTTGGTCCACATTACAGCCACGTACGTCACAATACCTCGTTGTTAAGATTCGCATTTAAAAATGTGCAAAAATGCGTTGTGTTACTAGTGGCGTACCTATTTATTGTTGTCACACGCAATCAAAACATACCAATTTTATATAACGACAGCTTTCATTAGGGCTGACAGGTATATTATTAATATTACCTGACATAGTCGGGTTTTGGAGGCGTTCTGATCGTTTTATAGTTTTCAAAATAAAGAGCCAAGATCGCACATTAATAATTTTTTAAACGACGACCGGTTTCGGTGCACCGTGTCACTATCATCTGGTATTCTGGTCCATTTCCTTGAATTTTGTTTCTTTTGTATAGGTCCTCTATATTTTCCTTCCACAGTTCAGTTTTTCCCTTTTTGCTTAGTACTGCTTTTCCGTCTGAGTTCTTGATATTCATACAGCTGCTTTTCTTGTCTCCATATATCTCTTTTATTTTCCTGTAGGCGGTATCTATCTTTCCACTGGTTACATATTTTTCTGTGGTTCTGCATTTGTCTTCTAGCCATTCCTGCTTAGCCTGTCTGCACTTACTGTCAGTATCATTTTTAGACGATTGTACTCCCGTTTGCTTGATTCACTTGATGCATTTTTATATTTTTTCTTTTCAACAGTTAAGTTCCCCAGGGACCTCTATTAAGCCTTGTCCTTCTGCCTGCATCATCCCCTGCTGCTTTCACTACTCCGTCTCTGTCTTAGCCATTCCACCGTATTCAGACCGCTCGTTTGTTGCTTTTCACAACTTTGTTCGGGTAGAGTGACATCTGTGCTGAATAGCAGAAACTGTGTGGTTGATGTTGTGTACACATTCAAGGTCAGTGTTCAGGTGGTCTTGAAACCTAGGTGATGTTTCTTTTGACTAGTATGTTCGCATTCTAAGGAGAAAGATGAAGACTGGAATTTCGTAACATGATTTTGCCGTAACATTGCGTGATAATACAAAACGAACTGCCTATCTTTGCACATATTCTGTGTTCTCCCGCAACTTCTGGTATGACTACGCTACCAATCTGTGCTATCAATCTGCGCTACCAATATCAGTCCAGAGGAGAGTCAAGTTTTTTTTTTTCCTTTTTAACGTTGAGCTACGAAAACGCATTCATTAATTCGCCTTACCGACAGTATCATAATAGTCTTCCTAATTGAAGTTGTTCGTAATTGCACATCCTAGGTGTGTAGTTGAATTCAGAGGCTTGGATTACTGCGAAATGTTGTTTATTTTGTAAAAGATTTCTTTTAGTACTCATAGGGGTAATTGCAAGCCACGGCGGAGTGGCCGAGCTCATTGAAGTGCTATGCTCCTATGCGCGAGGCCGTTCAGCGTCGGGGTTCTAATCGTTCTTAGGCCTGGATTATTGTGTTTTTAGTATAAGGTAGTTCATAAGTAGTTTGTAAGTTTAGGGACTGATGACCTGCCGACCGCGGTGGTCGAGGGGACTGAGGCGCTCCAGTCGCGGTCTGCACGGCCACTACGGTCGAGGGTTCGAATATTCGAATCCCCCCTCCGGCATCGACGGGCGCCGTGGCTCAGAGCGCCCGGTCAGAGGGCTCAACGCCCTCTGTAATAAAAAAAAAAGCTGAGCCAACAACACACCGAACATCAACGAACACAAATAATCAGCGTCCGCAACAAAAAGAACTAACCCATAGAAATAAAAATTAAAAAAATGCGGACTGAGGCGCTCCAGTCACGGTCTGCACGGCCACTACGGTCGGCGGTTCGAATCCCCCGTCGGGGGATAAGTAGTTTGTAAGTTTAGGGACTGATGACCCCGTAGTTAAGTCCCATAGACTATACAAACATTTGAACATTTGATTTTGACTGATGACCTCGCACGCCGTGCAATAAACATAACAAACCATTGAACATTCTTTTGTTGTAATAGTATCATTTTTTGTTTATTTTGAATCAATTATCTACTTTTCGTGTCATAGAAATATCTTGGGTTTTGTTGCGAGATGACATTTCGCATCTATTAGGGATATTAATGACTTTCTAAACGCAAACAGAATCATCATCTGCAAACAGAGTATAACTACTACTACTACCATTGACATGCATTAGGACCTGCTGGGCCGCGGTGGAGTAGCCTAGCGGTCTAAAGCGTCTCGCTGCGGAGCGCGCGGTTGCTCGCCGTGGAGGTTCTAATCCTTCCTGGGGCATGGGTGTGTCTGTGTTGTCCTTAGGTTAGTTTACCTAGGTTTAAGTAGTTTGTAAGCTACGGACTGATGACCGAGCAGTTTGGTCCGATAGATCTACAAACATTTGAACATTTTGGAACTGCTGGTGGCCCACGTTACTTCACTTTGGAATGCCTCATTTCACTTCTGTTTTACTGGATTATTTTCCATCTATTACTCTGAACTGTCACCATTCGATGATCAGGTCGAGTGATTCTATACCCCATAGGTAAGCAATTTGTTTATCAATGGTTTGTAAGGAACGTGGTCAATATCCACCTGAAAACCTGTGGATTTGGCATCAATCGGCGATCTCTTGTCGATGGAATGATAACAATGAGCTTTTGGATGTTGAAAATATTAATATGACGACCATTCTTCAGTGAGTAGCTCTATCAGAAGCCTACAAACATTTTACAGTAGCAAAACTCAAGTAATGCGGCATTAACGTGAATGTTAAGACAGTGGATAAAACTTGTTGTAAAGTGATTTAAAGTGTTTCGCTTCAAACGTCACACTAGGAATCTATATTTGACGAAGGTTCCTGTGTGCTCGTCGCAGGGTAACGTGCCATCGTTTCGATAACTCGTCACTCTTTTGCAAAATATATTCAGCTGGATATTCTGAAGAAAAATGAGAAATATTAAAGCGTGTTCCATACAAGGTACTCAAAACTTTGGTCTGAAAAGGCTAAATGCCGAATCCCTATCTTTGGAGATCTTGTTATTCTACTCCTATTTGAAGTACGATCATGTTGTGAAACGTTTATTATTTTGGTCAGAGCATCGTCCATTTGTATGCCTATTAGAGCATTAATCTTACTGCAGCACAGTAGCTGGTACCCAGGAAATCGAATAATTCTTTTTGCAAGATATATCAAAGGGACTAAAAGTAATGCTTAGCAAATGACAGCATTTCGTGTGCGCCGTTATAATTTCATTTTGATTTTACGTCCAAAATCATGTTTTTCTGGGAAGGTTTTGAAAGGCGTATCAGTCTCCTTAGTCGTCCAGACAACGGTGGATTTATAAATTGATTGCACTCTGTCAGTCAATTATGCTTCCTTTGCTTATACATCAACTGTAGTAAGGTTTGTGTCATTACACTAACACATTCGTGACAATGGCGTTTACTTAATTTTTTGTGAAAAAAATTTTGAAGTTTTTCTATTTCACAGCTTCTGTTGATTACAGCAGCTAATCATCTAAGGTACATGAAAATCTATGTACCATAACCATAAAAGCTCCTGTCAAAGCACACCATTAGCCGATTACGTCGTGGCCGGATTGAAATGTGCGAAAGAGGAGAACTAGCATATATATATATTGTGTGTGTGTGTGTGTGTTTGCGTGTTATGCATTTCTTCCTGAACAATGGACCGATTTGAACAAAGCATTATGAGAAAGTCCAAAACGTAAACAAATATTATTTTCAACGCCATCTCACTTTTTTAAAATGGATACCACGTATTATTTCTTATGCAATTCATAGCATGAACATTCACAAAAAGAATTTCGGGTGCACCGCAATATCTCAGTTACATCCCGAGAAACTGCAAAGTGAATTTGACGCTTGAAATAAAAGAAGCCCGCGTCTAGCGCACTTCCCGAGATTCAAGCGTGAACCTCACGCTTTTTGCAATCACGCGCTATCTGCGCGCTTCATTTCCTTCAATTATAAAACCGCTTCGCAATATCTAGGGATGTAATTGACGTATTGTCATGCAACCAACACATTTCTTTCCGTTTTTTGTCATGCAATCAATTGAATACGGAATAAATGGAGAGGATTTTTAACGAAATATAAGTTTGTGGTGAAAATAATGTGTTTATAGTTTGTCTCGTAGTATTTCCTTTCATGAACCCCAGCCGTACGTACAGGCCCACGAAAGTCGTTTCTCAATAACCAGTTTCATTCAAGAGATGATCGGGATGAAATGTTTTAAGTGGGTCACCATGGACATATATCCTTTGTCGCAATGTTTGTCCTGTATGAACCTCAAACCACTGAACTGATATTACAAACAATTTCATATTTTTGGAAACATTTTTGTTTCTATATTATTGGGTAAACAGCACTCTATTTAAATTTGTAAATAAAGAACAGTCTAGAATGCACTAATTTATTTCATTCTACTAGTTTCAGTCTTATGTAGACCATCTTCAGGAATTTGTCTCCTCTGATGTTGTGGAGCTGGCAGGTAGCTGGGAGCCTTCCAGTGTGTCACTGACAGTGACACACTGGAAGGCTCCCAGCTACCTGCCAGCTCCACAACATCAGAGGAGACAAATTCCTGAAGATGGTCTACATAAGACTGAAACTAGTAGAATGAAATAAATTAGTGCATTCTAGACTGTTCTTTATTTACATACAAACAATTTGTTCAGTGTGTGTGATTTGATCCAACTTAAAAAAATAGAATGGTTTTTATCTCTATTGATATCTTCAAAGTAATTTTATTGTAAATTAAATGATTTTTATCTCCGTTGGCTAAGACTGACACTGATCTTCAATCTGTACTCTATGCTAGTCACTACGCTAGTCACTATGATAGTTGGCATATGCACGTACAATTCCATGGATAAGAGACTTAAAATCCGCAAAAGCACTGTACGGTGTTTGGTGGGGTATTTTGGAATAAACACTCACGGCATTTCATAGATCATCATGACTGTTGTCAGCATTTACATATATCTAACTCTTCGAAGACGTAGGAAGCAGGCTGAGGAGCAAATAAACAGAGGGGAAGAGTAGGTGGTCCAGAGGATGGGAAGGGGATGTGATGAGAGAAGGTAAGAGGATGGGTCGAAACAGGGGTTGGGGGAGATGAACAGACAGGAAAACAAGGAGGAGACTGACTGATATTGGGGCGAGTGACTGGTGAACAAAGAGAGAGAGAGAGAGAGAGAGAGAGAGAGAGAGAGAGAGAGAGAGAGAGAGAGAGAGAGAGAGAGAGAGAGAGACAGAGAGACAGAGACAGAGAGACAGTCGATCTGATGGTGAGAGAGGGCGAAGGACGAGATAAATACATTACATAGGAAATGTTATTGTGAATTACCTATACCACCACTTATAACAGAAAGGGGAATTTATAAAATGGGGAGGAGGAGAAGGTGGCGGAGTAGTTCCTCAATGAGGAGGAGCAGAATGAGGTGGAGGTAGATGCAGGGGAGCAGGTCAGTGAGGAATAGGAGGAGAAGTAGAAGTTGGACAGAGAAAGAATGAGTGAAGATGAACAGTGGGAGAAGCTATGAGGAGATGAAGAGAGGAAGAAATGATGAGGAGATGAACAGGATGAGAGAAGATGAACATCGAAGCTATGAGGAGGTGAAGAGAGGAAGAAGTGATGAGGAGATGAACAGAATGAGAAGTGATGAGGAGATGAACAGAATGAGAAGTGATGAGGAGATGAACAGAATGAGAAGTGATGAGGAGATGAACACAAGGAGAAGCTATGAGGAGATGAACACAAGGAGAAGCTATGAGGAGATAAAGAGAGGAAGAAGTGATGAGAAGAATAGAGGGAAGCGATTGGGAGATGAACACAGAAGCGATGAGGACATGAAGAGAGAGAGAGAGAGAGAGAGAGAAGCGATCAGATGAACGGAGAGAGAGGTGATGAAGAGATGAACAGAGAGAGAGGTGATGAAAAGATGAACAGAGAGAGAGGTGATGAAGATATGAACAGAGAGAGAGGTGATGAAGAGATGAACAGAGAGAGAGGTGATGAGAAGATGAACAGAGCACGGTGGGGCGATAGATGGGCAGAAGTTGGATATAAATAGATACCCGGACATATCCTTCTGAAGGAACGATTTATAAAATTATTATCTGCAATTAGTTGGCTATATCATTACCAATATAATCCTCAAAAGTGATGTAACTATATGTCTACTTACAGATCTTATCCTCACTTCCGTTGTGTCTAAACTGTGTTTCACTTGTGTAAAACCTGTACTGAAATGAAAGTTGGCCACAAAGAAACAACGAAGGGGGCCGCTTGGGCAGTGGACGTGCGGCTCACTTGTGGACCCGCTGTACAGGCTGCTGAGTAATACAGTGATCGCGCCGCAGGGGGTGGCGAGGGGGCTGGCACCGCGTCCCATTGTAATTGCTTATTCGCGGGCAGCCGCCTCGCCGGCTATCCATCACTGTCGCCGAGGCTACGGATCCACTCCGCACACCGCTGATAGCGGCCCAGGCGACGCCCAGCCGCGCCAAAATACTGGCGCCAGTTCATGGAGACCATGTTCACCAACACGCTGTCGGCGGTCCACGGAGCAACGCCGACCTAATTCTACATCTACACATTTACTCTGTAAATCACATTTAAGTGCCTCAGAGAGGATTTATCGAAACGCTTTCATAATATTTCTCTGTCGTCCCTTTCTTGATTAGCGATGAGGAAAAAGGAACGTCTAAATCGTTCACTTTTGGATCTGGTGTTTCTTGTTTTATTGTGAAGATCATGATCCCTATGTAGGTGAGTGCTAACAAAATGTCAGAAGCTCTAAGACGCCTTGCTGGAGTGTGCGCGGTTGCTCGCTGTCGGAAGTTCGAGTACTCGCTCGGTCATAGGTGTCTGTGATGTTCTTAATATAAGTTAGGTGAAGCTAGTTTCAGTTGTTTGTAAGCCTAGGGGCTGATAACCGCAGCAGTGAGGACAAAATTTCAAAGCAATCGGCTGAGAACTTGCGGAAATTAACGGCGATACACAAACCAACAGAACACTTTTATGTATACAATTACTGTCAGCGGAGGTAGGCGGTGAGGTGGTGGGAATAGAAGGGGGCAATTTTCGGACCACTACCCACCGTTAAAATATATGAACCGCCGGACCGGACCACAATATCTTACTTTTGGACGCTTGGTATAAGTTCCCTCTTATTTGGATCGCCAGTGATTAATCAGCAACTAATAGACAAGTCTACTTAAACTTTCACATAAACGCTGACCGTAAATTGCTGTATCAACTAATAATGAGCGTGCAAGTATGTGTGACCACATAATACAACAAGTTAGCAAAGCCTATCTCTCGATTTCAGAGAAGAAATTCGATAAGAATTTATGGAATGTTATGCCAAGCAACCGAATGCGAAAAAATATGTCGTTGCATTTATCGTGATGCGTTGATGCTTGCCATTGCATCAGTTGTCATCTCCCCCGTTAGGCAAATATGCTGCCATATAACTAACTGAAAACTTGCACGATTTGTAACTCCCAACGAGTTCGCCTTCGATGTTGTTGTTGCCAACATTTGTACCGAATATGACACGGCCTTTTTTATTTGGTGTTCTTGGTGCAAGTTAGTGATTGGTTTTCAACCTTTCTTGGGTGTCAACGATGCACTCTTTGTCAAGTGTAGAACGTACATGCAATAGATGGTCGACCTACGACCATCTTAATGCAGCTAATAAAATCCCTTGTCGTGACTTTTGGCAGAACATTTTCATGTTCTCATATACGAACAATTGAAAGTTCTCGCTTGTCGGGTCTACCCCCTAATAGCTAGAATTGGAAAACGTAAACCTCCATAATGGCTACGTTTCTAGAGGATCAGTAACAGTGAAGGAGTACGTTCGTAGTGTAAACGCGGACTGAAATTACTACAGTTTTATTCAGTTGTAAATATTTACAATTCATTTAAATAAGAATACAAGTGGCACATATTCCTCAAGGCTCGTTGTCGTGGTTTATAAAATATATGCCACCATCGCGAACAGAATGTTTATGAATAACCATTGCCGACAGCCATGCAGGCTATTCAAATGTTTGCATAGCTTATGGAATTTAATTACAGGGTCAACAGTCCCTAAACTTACAATCTCCTTATGAACTAACTAATACTAAGGACGGCACAAATATCCATGCCCGAGTGGGGATTCGAACCCCCGACCGTAGTGACTGTGCAGACCCTGACTGGAGCGCCTCAGCCCCTCGGGCACCGCGGCCGGCTGCAGGCTATTAATCAATTATAGAAATGTTAACAGGTGTCAAGTGAATTATGACGATGAGAGAGTTGGTTCTTGTAAATACACTTCGCGGGTTTGCCGCCGGATGACATTGTGAATCTCCCACAATATTTCGCCGACACAACTGTTCGACATCTTCAGGTGGCGCGCCTTGAAGTACTTACAGCTACCACCACCTGAAGATGTCGAACAGTTGTGTCGGCGAAATATTGTGGGAGATTCACAATGTCATCCGGCGGCAAACCCGCGAAGTGTATTTACAACAGATCCGCCGTGAAAGCTTGAAAAGTCACATCGAGTTGGTTCTTGATAAACACTAAAAAAATGTTCAAATGTTTTTATAGTCTATGGGATTTAACTACTGGGTCATCAGTCCCTAAACTTACAAACTACTTATGAACTACTTACGAACTAGGACGGCACAAATATCCATGCCCGAGGGGGGATTCGAACCCCCGACCGTAGTGGCCGTGCAGACCGTGACTGGAGCGCCTTAGTCCCTTCGGCCACCGCGGCCGGCTATAAACACTCCTAAAGAAGACGTACACCTAATTGTAACAAATAAATCACATGGAGTGTTCGTGATGTTCCTAGGTAAAACTTCAATAAACACAAATTTAAGTGTTACATCCAAATAGGATCATCAGTGTTTCTTCAGTAATTACGGGAAGAGCTATTATATGAAATCGCACGTTAAACAGATTCCTCACGGCCAAAACGGTAGTGAACCGAAATAATAGTCGAATTTAGATCGCATTCTTAAATATGTTAGAGTAAAAAAGGAAGTGAAGGAAGATTAACACCAAATAACTCATTTTAAAAACTAGTTTGATGATAATACTGTTGTGTTGTTGTGGTCTTCAGTCCGGAGACTGGTTTGATGCAGCTCTCCACAATACCCTGTCCTGAGCAAGCCTCTTCATCTCCACATAAGAATGGCAACCTACATCTGTCTGAATCTGCTTACTGTATCCATCTCTTGGTCTTTCTCTGCGATTTTTACCCCACACACTTCCCTCTAATTCTAAATTCACAATTCCTTGATGTCTAAGAATGTGTCCCACCAATCTATCCCTTCTTTTAGTGAAGGTATGCCAGAGATTTTTCCCCAATTCCGTTCAGTACCTCCTCATTAGTTACGCTATCCACCCACCTAATCTTCAGCATTCTTCTGTAGCACCATATTTCAAAAGCCTCAATCCTCTTCCTGTCCGCACTGTTTATCGTCTCACTCCCATACAAGGCAACACGCCATACAAATGCCCTCAGAAAGGACTTCCTTAGGGTTAAATCAATATTCGATGTTAACAAATTTCTCTTTTTCAAAAACGCTTTTCTACCCATTGCCATTCTGCATTTTATATCCTCTGTACTGCGACCATCACTTGTTATTATACTGCCCAAGTAACAAAACTCATCTACCTCCTTTATTGCTTCGTTTCCCAATCTAATTCCTTCAGCATCACCTGATTTTCTTACACTGCACTCCATTACCCTAGTTTTGCTCTTGTTAATGTTCATCTTATATGCACCTTTCAGCACACTGTCCATTCCGTTCAATTGCTCTTCCAGGTCCTTTGCTGTATCTGACAGAATTACTATGTCGTCAGCAAAACGCAATGTTTTTAATTCTTCCCCCTGAACTTTTATTCCTTCACCAAATTTCTCCTTGCTTTCACTTATAGCTTGTTCAATGTACAAATTGAATAACAATGGAGAAAGGCTACAACCCTGTCTCACTCCCTTCCCAACCACTGCATCCCTTTCATGCCCTTCAACACTGACAACCGCTGTCTGGTTTTTGTACAAGTTGTAAATAACCTTACGCTCCCTATATATTACTCCTGCTTGCTTCAGAACTTGAAAGAGTTTATTCCAATCAACAAGGTCAAAAGCCTTCTCCAAATGTATAAAAGCTAGAAATGTAGGTTTGCCTTTTCATAATCTATCTTCTAGGATAAGCCGTAAAGTGAGTATTGCCTCCTGTGTTCCTACATTTCTCCTGAACCCAAACTGATCTTCCCCGAGGTCGGCTTATACCAGTTTCTCCATCCTTCTGTATATAATTCGTGTTAATATTTTGCAACCATGACTTATTAAACTGATGGTTCTGTAGTTTTCACACCTGTCTGCACCTGCTTTCTTTGGAATGGGGATTATAACATTTTTCTTAACGTCTGAGGGTACTTCGCCTGTCTCATACATCTTACACACCAGGTGAAACAGGTTTGTCATGGCTGGTTCTCCCAGAGACTTCAGTAGCTCTGAGGGAATATCATCTACTCCAGGGGCCTTGTTTCGACTTAGGTCTTTCAGGGCTCTGTCAAATTAATCTCTCAGTATAATATCTCCTATTTCATCTTGATCTACTTCCTCTTCCCTTCCTACAACATCGCCTCTAAGTTCATTTCCTTTGCAGAGCCCCTCTATATACTCTTTCCACCTTTCAGCTTTCCCTTCTTTGCTGAGAACTGGTTTTCCATCCGTGTCCTTGATATTCATAAAGCTGTTTCTTTTATTTTCCTGTAGGCTGTATCTATTTTTCCCCTATTCATACTTTCTTCTACATCATTGCATTTGCCTTCTAGCCACTCCTGCTTAGCCACTTTGCACTTTCTGTCAATCTCATTTCTTAGTCGTCTGTACTCCATTTTGCCTGTTTCATTTACTGCATTTTTATATTTTCTCCTTTCATCGATTAAATTTAGTATCCAAGGATTTTTTGTAGGTCTTGCCTTCCTACCTATTTTGTCCTCGGCTACTTTCACTATTTCATCTCTCAATTTTACCCATTCCTCCTCTACTGTCTTATTTTCCCTTGTTTCTGTCAATTGTTGCCTAAAGCTCCCTCTGAAATTCTTAAGAACTTCAGGTTCCTTCAATTTATCCAGCTCCCATCTCCATATTTTCCTACCTTTTTGTAGTTTCTTCAGTTTCAGCCTACAGTTCATAATCAACAAGTTATGGTCAGAGTCTATATCTGCCCCTGGGTATGTTTTACAGTTTAAAACCTGGTTTCGAAATCTATGTCTTACCATTATAAAATCTATCTGGTATCTCCCGGTGTCTCCTGGTCTCTTCCACGTATACAACCTTCTTTTGTGATTCTTGAACGAGGTGTTTGTTATAACTAAATTATGATCTGTGCAAAATTCTACCAGGCGGCTTCCTCTTTCATTCCTTTTGCCCAGACCATATTCATCTACTATCTTCCCTTCCCTTCCTTGTCCTACTACCGAATTCCAGTCTCCCATAACAATTAAGTTTTCCTCTTCCTTAATTGTCTGAATAATTTCCTTTAGCTCCTCTTATATTTCTTCGATGTCCTCATCATCGGCAGAACTAGTTGGCTTATAAACCTTTACTACTGTTGTTGGTGTTGGCTTCGTATCTATCTTGACAATGATAATGCGATCACTCTGCTGCTCATAGTAGTTTACCCGCATTCCTATTTTCTTATTCATTATCAATCCTACTCTTGTGATACCCCCAATTGATTTTGTGTTTATAATCCTGTACTCACCTGACCAGAAATCCGGTTCATCCTGCCACCGAACTTCACTAATCCCCACTATATCTAACTTCAACCTATCCATTTCCCTTTTTAAATTTTCTAATTTTCCTACTCGATTAAGGGATCTAACATTCCACGCTCCGACCCGTAGAATGCCAGTATTGTCTTTCCTGATGATCACATCCTCCTGAGTAGTCCCCGCCCGGAGTTCCGAATGGGGGACTATTTTACCTCCGGAATATTTTACCCGAAAGGTGCCATCATCATATGTTCATACAGTAGAGCTGCATGTCCTCGGGAAAAGTAACGGCTGTAGTTTCCCCTTGCTTTCAGCCGTTCGCAGTAGCTGTGTGGCAAAGCCACATTAGCTGATGTTACAAGGCCAGCTCAGTCAATCATCCAGACTGTTGCCCCTGTAACTACTGGAAAGGCTGCTGCCCCTCTTCAGGAACCACACGTTTGTCTGGCCTCTCCACAGATACCCCTCCGCTGTGGTTGCACCTACGGTACGGCTATCTGTATCGTTGAGGCACGCAAGCCACCCCACCTCGGCAATGTCTATGGTTCCAGGGAGTGGATGATAATATTATCAGGATAAAATATAAATTTTCACGACCAGATACACCATAATAATCCAGGCTATTCGTTTGTGGTTGGATGAATTTCTTATTGAGATCCATAGTTTCACTCCATTCACTAGTATCATTTCCAAGGATATACGGGCATCGTAGTTAAAGTCGTCGCACAAACTCCATAATGTCATATACATGTATTGCGAAATAGGAAACGAACTACAACTGCACAGTAGTAAAAAAATACATCGTGTCCAAATGAAGTACTTCAGAAACTATATAGACATTATTCTAAAATAATTGTACGTACAGTATGACCATAACAGGCAATGACAGGTGTGTGAAAACTGTACTCGAGATCAGCATGAAGGAGTAGATTGTTATGAATATATGTGTATATTATATGAATAAAATCAGTACTTCAGTTTTTCCAGTTTTTGCTTCACGTATTAACATCGCAATACATCAAAGGATTAGCAGTCCACCACTTTTTCTTTCTATGGATACTGCTCCCAAAGAGTTGTGTACGGCTAACTGCCTTACGAGGGGATGATAGGTGTCGAATTTTAATTTTGTTTCAATTTGTCCTATTCTTTATTTTTGTCTAAAACACGCTTATATTAAAGCAAACAATACGAATCAATAAATTCAAATCAGTGTAACGTCTGAGTTTTAGCAAGACTAAATTACAGCTCTTTCAATTTTAATTATAAAGATTATTGCTGCGATGAATGGGTTACAAAACAAAGGATAACGTTGTATGGTGAGCGAAAATTTTGTGAGCGGATTTAATGTGCTCCTCGTGTAATTTTCAGGAAGTGTGCCTTGTAGCGCCTCCGGAATTCCTAATGACTGCCTCAGATTTCAGACAATAAGAGAACAGAATGTTTCGAAATGTGGTGCTACAGAGGTATGCGTTTCTAAAGAGCTGACAGGCGCAGAATAGCCGTGCTCACAGAGGCGCCGTGTTGCGGTGCGCGCGACTGTTCGCCGTCGGAGGTTCGAATTCTCCATCGGGCGTGGGTTTATTTGTTGCCCTTAGGTTAGTTTAACTTAGTTTAAATAGTTTGTAAGCTAGAGACTAATAAGTAGTTAACTGCCATAGATTTACAAATATTTGAACATATTTTAATGGGGTGACACGTTAGAAGGGATGTGGGATATCGTTGGTACTGGAAGATGAAGAGGCTTGCACATAATAGATTAGCTTGGCGAACTGCATCAAACCAACACAACATTTACCCAACAGAGAAGAAAATCAATATTTGATGCAGCTAGAAACTGAATGTTTAGAGGTATTTGAGCAAGTACGAGGTGCATACAGTTGTGGGGGGGGGGGGGGGGGAGGAGATTTTTATATAGTTTCCATCAACCATCTTCCATTACTCTTCACAATTCCCTTTCCTCTACGGTAATTTATTAGGAAGCGTATTGAAATGTGACTTACAGGTTGCGATAATTTCTCCGTCTGTACAAAACTCAGATGACGCACCTCGAGCCAGAAACCGTAGGGTGGTCTGCCTCCAAATGGGGAAGGGAGTGGCAGTGGTGGCACAGAGGGAACGGAGTGGCAAAAGGGCCACCAGAGAAGACAGATTCGCAAGCTGAGTGCAGTTCTGAATATCTCTGAGCGGAAGCCGGAAGCCAGAGTGTGTTCAGAAATTATATTACCGAGTGATTGGATTTAATAGGGAAGCGCAAGCGATGCCGTGGCTGAGGGCGAGTCGGGGGGATTAGGGGGGGGGTGAGAAGGAAGGTCGGGTGGAGGTTGAGGGAGTGAGGGCAGGGCGTACGCTTCGGTGTAAAAAGAAAAGGGGTGGTGAGTGGTCGGACGAAGGGGAACAGAGCGAGAGGGGGAGAGGGAGGGAGGGATTCGGCTGATACGGAGAATGCCAGCCAGCTAGCTCTGCTCTGCGGCCTCGCTACCGGAGTTCCGGGGAAGCAAGCGACGCCTGGCGGCGAGCGGCGGCGGCAATCGCTGGCGCCAGCGCAGGAAGGCTGCACAAGGTGTCGCGCCAAATTTCATTTCCTTCCATCTCGGGAGAGCATCTGAGATTATTAGATCACGGGGTATAAATCCGCCGCCGTCGCCGACGCCAGTGCCCTCTGGCGGCGGAGGGCCACGGCGGAGCGCGCGCGGATGCAGATGCGCCGACGCCAGACGCGGTCTTCTCGATGCAAGAGGGGTTGCCCGACACGGTGGGAAGAGACAGGGGAAGAAATGTGAGGAGAGTTGCGGGTCGCTCATTAGAGGTAATTAAGACATTGTTGAGGGGCTGCCCGGATGTATATCGTGCCCCGAGGCAACGAGGGTGCAACCGGAGAAGACGCACTGTATCTGATAGGCGAGGGGCGGGAAAAATGCTCTGCAAATGATACATTACATCTTATTCTCTTTCAGTGATAATGATACGAGTCTCACATTGTACCTGCCGAGGCCAACGATAAGGGTAGGTCGTGGCGCGTACGTCACGACGCGTCATCAGAGAAAACGCGACCGTTAGCACACTGACTGGCCGCTGGGGCACAGCTCACTGTTATGTAGCGGTCAGCCAATGTCAGCTAGCGATCGCGTTGTCTCAGGTTTTCTATGATAACGTAACGTACGCGCCACGATCTATCTTTCATGGTGGCCACGGTACCTGTATATATCATGCTGCTGATTGTAGGGACTAGAAAGGATTAGATTAATACTTTTTGAATAAAACAATACTGGGTATTGGGCCGAGCCATAAACACATAGCAAATGAATGTCCGACGTTTCAACGACTGTGCAGTGGTTCTCTTCAGTTGCCATTCAGAAATCCCTAAAATTTCTTTTTAAATACTAGTTGGCTCTCTGTCCGACTTTTGATGCTACTTGGTAACTGATTGAAGACTTTTGTGGCAGCAAAATTCTTCCCTTTTAGTGCCAAAGTTAGATTTAATCTTGGATAGTGTATATCACCCATTCTCCTAGTGTTGTACCTATGCACACTGCTATTACTTTTGAATTGGGTCTGATTGTTAAAAACAAATGTCATGAGTGAATATATATATTGTGAAACTACAGTGAAGATCCCTAAATAAATGTCTTTAGGTTTAACTTGGATAGACTCCAGCATTTTTTCTGATTACACGCTTTTGTGCAATGAATAGTTTTTTACGCAATGTTGAATTGCCCCAGAATATGATCCCATATGAAAGCAGTGAATGGAAAGAGGCATAGTAAGCTAGTTTACTGAGATGTATATCACCAAATTTCGTAATGCTCCTGATAGCATAAGTAATGAACTCGAACGTTTAAGATTTTCAATGTGTTTCTTCCAATTCAATCCCTCGTCAATGCATATATCTAAAATTTTTAATATTCTACCTTAGCTACATATTTATGTTCAAAGTTTAAATTTATTAATGGTTTCATGCCGTTTACCGCATAAAACTGTATATACTGGGTTTTATGAAAATTTAATGAGAGTCCAATTAATAATTTACTGAAAGGTATAATTTACAAGTTCATCAGTTAATTCCTGTTTGTCCGGCGTGAGATCTATAGTTGTATCATCAGCAAAAAGAACTAGCCTAGGATCTTCGTGAATGTGGAATGACAAGTAATTAATATATATTAAGAACAGCATAGGACCGAACCTCGTGGGACCCCATTTTTAATAACTCCCCAGTTAGAGGAATTAATTGTTTCTTCTGTGTCATGTGAACTGCTTATTTCAACTTTTTGCACTCTTCCAGTTATGTATGAATCAAACCATTTGTGCACTCTCCCACTCATACCACAATACTTAAGCTTATCTAGAAGAATTCCATGATTTACACAATCAAAGGCCTTTGAGAGATTACAAAAAATCCCAACTGGTGATGTCCGGTTATTCAAACCCCGAGTAAATGAACGTCAACGGCAACATTAATTCATGAAAAGTGGTCAGTAATTAGAAAAGTAATATTATCCTTGGTTAAAGTGCAGTTGATGCGTAAGCGACTGACGCTTGACGTGTAGACTTTGGCAACGGTTCAGTGAATGGCGGAAGGTAGCGCAGCCAATCAGGAGTCTCGTTCGGACGTCCAATAATTTTTTCGTGTTTGGGGGTCTAGTAAATTTGTAGTCGGTTTTAAAATGTTTTGGCGTTTGTGTGCAGCGTTTTTGGCAATGTGATTCGTGTTTCATTTACAGCTCGCACTAATTGTGATTTTCACCGGATTGGCTTCCATAAAAGTCTTTTGTGTCCACGACTCTATATGATTTCCAAATGGGTGACATATATTAAAAAAAAAAAAAAGCGGTATTATCGTGGATATTTATATTTCGGCAAGTGACTTGCCATTCTCAATGCATACATAATTTTATATCAGTATGCTGTGCATGTGCATTATTTAATCTACATAAATGCCATATTGCACACAAATCACAGTTTAGTTGAGATGCATCTCAAGTGTACTATATAGCGATTTTGGGGGTTGAGGAATGCACTTGCATAGCATACTGATATGAAGAAATGTGTGCATAGAGAATGGCAAGTCACTTGCCGAAATCTAGACCTGCACAATAAAGCAGTTAAAAAAATTCGACTGACTGCTGCAAATCACCCATTTGGAAATGGTGTTTTTTACCGCTTTCTGCGATATATGTCGAAGGCCATCGAAACGACCATTAACACGTAGTATATGCGAGGGTAATTAATTCACTCAGAGGGCAAGAGTATATCAACAACCAGGTGGCCATAAAATAAGAACAGAATTATTTATTTCATGGTGAACAAAATAGTTGCATGCTCTTTCAAAGTCCATTAACAAAGAATGGGGGCAACAATCTTCTGTGTACATGTAATATGCACGTAAAGCTGTTCCTGCTCTGTGGTTGACAGGTTCCTGATGTACCCTTCGGTATATTAATTACCCTCGCAAGTATTACATATTTAAAAACAAGACTAATGCTATTTTATTGCCGCTATCAGGCGATCTATGATTGGCTGCCTTCACCTCCCGTCATTCATAGCTGCCAAAGTCTACACGTCAAGCGGCAGTCTCGTACACATTAACTGCACTTTAACCTTTTTTGTGTAGAAAAGAGCATTTCAGAGTTATTAGAGACTGAATAGCTGTATATTCCGTTCATCAAAATACAGTATGTATTATACCTGCAGTTTAAAACTTTCTTGTTGGTCCGTGTCTGCGTTAGAAGTGTGAGATTCTGGTTTGGTCTTGCTGAAAAGTACCTCTGTTTATGTTCATACACCAACTAGCGTCAGTGGAGGTCCCATAATCAGAGGTTTTATTTACTCTGTATTCTATTTAGCTAATCCACATTTTGCTACGGTTTTTTTCTTCTTTTTTTGCGTGTTTGCTGAACAGAGCATGTCATGTTAATTGGACGGTTCGCTGATTCTCTCCAGGCAGAGATATACAAATTTCAGCTTTGGTTCTGCTTCGAAGATTACGCCATTTTGTTGTTTACGTCTTTGTTTTTGTTGTGGCTTTCAGTCCGCAGCTCTCCTTGTTAGCAAGCCTCTTCATCTGCGAATAAAAACGGCAACCTATATTCCTTTGAAGCTACTTATTGTATTCGCCTCTCGATCTCCCTCTGCTATTTTTACCCCACACTCTTCCTATTTACATTACGTGTACCATTCCTTTATGAGTCTCACCAATCTATCCCTTATCCCAGTCAGGGTATAGCAGAAACTCCTTTTCTTCAAAAAATGTTCAAATGTTTGTTAAGCTTATGGGACTTAACTACGTGGTCATCAGTCCCTAAACTTACAAACTACTTATAAACTACTTACGAAATAGGACGGCACAAATATCCATGCCCGAGGGGGGATTCGAACCCCCGACCGCAGTGGCCGTGCTGACCGTGACTGGAGCGCCTCAGTCACCTCGGCCACCGCGGCCGGCCTCCTTTTCTTCCCAATTCTGTTGAGTACCTTCTGATTACTTACGTGATGTACCCATCTAACCAACATTGGTTTGCAACAGCACATTTCAATCGCTTCTGTCATCTTTGAGTCTGCTTTTCGTCCACTTTTCGCTCCTATACAATGCTACACTCCAGACAAATGCTTTCAGAAAGGATTTCCTAACATTTAAATTAATGTTGGATCTCAACAAATTTCTCTCCTACAGAAACGCTTTTGTTTCCATAGCCATGCTGCATTTTATATCTCCTTTACTTTGCCCATCAAAAGTTATTTTGTTACCCAAATAACAAAATTCGTCTACCGCATTTATTATGTCATTACCTAACGTAACTGCATAATTATTGCCTCATTACCGTGCACTCCGTTCAGTTGTTCTTCCAAATCCTTTGCTGTCGTCGCCAGCCGAAAAGTTTTCATTTCTTCTCCCTGAACTTCAGTTTTTTCTCAAAATTTCTACTTGTATTCCTTCTCAGCTTGCGAAATGTAAAGTTGAACAATGCTACAATCCTGTCTTACTCGCTTCCCAACCACTGCATCCTTTATATGCCGTTCGACTCTAATAACTGCTGTCTGGTTTTTATACAAATTAAATATAACTCTTCGCTCTCTTTATTTTACCCCTGCTACCGTCGGAAACTGAATGAGTGCGTTGCAGCAAACTTTGTCAAAGGCTTCCTACATAACTACAAATATTAGGAACGTAGGTTTGCCTTTCCTTAACTTATCTTTTAAGAGCAGTCGTAACGTATTGCCTCCCCTGTTATTACATTTCTCCTAAATCCAAATTGACCTTCCCCTAGGTCGGATCCAATCAATTTTTCCATTCGTGTGTAAATAATTCGTTTTAGTATTTTGCAACCATGATTCATTTAACTGATAGTTCTGCAGTTTTCACATCCGTGTGCACTTCTTCCTTTTTTCTTGTAGTCGCAGGGCACTTCCCCTGTCTCATACATCTTGCATACCTGGTAGAAAACTTTCTCCGTGATTGACTCTGATAACGATATCACGGATTCAGATGGAATATCTGTTGAAATAAACAGAATAAAACGAAAACAAACACAGCAAAATGAACAATAGCTGTGTGGTATACGGAATAAATAAACACACTTATGATGTGGGGATTTCCGCTAAAACTAGTTTGGATATGAAAATAAACAGAGGTGTTTTGCAGCAATTTGGACTCACAATCCCACATTTATATACTAATCGACATCTTCCGCCATGTTTTGAAACTCCCACACCGCAAATGCCCTCCGCTTCTCTCATTACTGCTCCTTTTATACACGATTTTCATGCGCAGCCGTGACGTTTTGCTGTGCATCTGTCGGACATTTTTTGAAACTTTTTTTTTTAGTAAAATCCCATGTCATTCCAAGAATTTGTGCCAATTTTTACCTCTCTGGAGCACTATTGGGCACAACAGCAGAATAAGTGTTCTGTCTACGGCAGCACAGAGAGGGAGCAGCCTTGCACCAGGGACAGGAGGAGTACGACGTGGACGTTCGCCGGCAGGGGGCAGCACCCAGGCATTAGCAGACACGCGCCTCTAATCCCACTGGCTTTGCCGTCCACCCTCGCATGACATGATAAATTCATGTTCGTCAGGCGCAGCGCAAGAAGAAGAATAATCCTCCTCGGACTCGACGAATCCACTTGGGGATTTCCTTCAGGACGTGTTGTGGTCACCCTCCTAACTACTTCGATGGATGAAGCGGGTGAAAAAAAAAAAAAAAAAAAAAAAAAAAAACATCGTAGGGGTCATCAAGGTGAGTTCGTCCCGCAACGTCAGGGAACGGTGCTACATGAAATGCCAGTCTACCGCATTGGTTTCCGAACTGTGAGTCGGAACTCAGTAGAGAGTCAAGGGGAGTATCAAGTGGGTCACGGACGTTTTTAAAATATCGATTATAAGATGTTACTGACTGAAAGAAATTCAAGTTTTTGAAGTTTATTTCAACAACAAGGCTTTATAATCTCTAAAGTTATGTACAGAACCTGTTGTAACCAAGAAACCTATGTACCTCTTAACGTACTGAGAGCGTTACGAGAACAACACTGACGCCCGCGGTGGCCGAGGGGACTGAGGCGCTCCAGTCACGGTCTGCACGACCACTAAGGTCAGGGGTTAGAATCCCCCCTCGGGTATGGATATTTGTGCCGTCCTTAGTATTAGCTAGTTCATACGTAATTTGTAAGTTTAGGGACTGATGACCCCGTAGTTAAGTCCCATAAGCTACACAAACAATAGAACAACGCTGCCGTAGCATTAATTCATCATGAGACATCATTGCGTCACCGCCGTGTGAGAGCGGAAGGGGGGGGGGGAGGATGTGTTCTTCAATTAGTTTTAAAAAGTAGTTTCAATTTACTGTCTTTGTTGACATAACTGACACCGCTGAAAAGAAATTGTCCAAGCTTAACTAATCACACATACTTGAAGTTCTTATGCAGTGTGACTTAATTTACAGGCATGCCGCGGAGAAGACATATTACTTCGCCCTCTTTCCGAGAACAGTCCCTTCTCACCCCCGAAAAGGTGACACAACCTGTCACGTGGCCTACTGGGAACAACTTGTGAACTGCGAAGTGCAATGTGGTAAATTGGGCTAGTTAACCAGTAGGACCGACAGTTACGCAACAGCCCTGTATTGCTGCAGATATATGTTAGGACAATGCATGTAGATCAGTATTAATTTGCGGTAAGTTTCTTGTAGTAGACCAGTGTTTTTCAAACTCTGGGTCGCTACCCTCAGAGGTGGGGGGGGGGGGGGGTCGCGAAGTCGTGTTTGGGGGGTCACTGTCACAGGAGGAAGTACTTCCACTGTAAAGTAACTAAGGGTTCAGAAGTACAACACTATGCCTAAGCGAAATTTATTTAAAGTTAAAGGTACCGAGTTCTTTGGGTAATATTCATTATTAATTAATTAAATGATAGATTATTTTACAATATAATGTGTTAATGATGAATAACCGCAAAGTATGCAAACTCTTTTCACGAAAAGAATTTGATACAATAAGTAATTCTGAAAAAATAAGAAAAAAATACATATTTCTTTACAAATTGTCAATACAGTGGGATCTTTGTAAAAGAGCATAATTCTCTTCTTTCCTAAAATGCGAAATACTCGTAAAGAAAACATTTTTCTATAGGAAATAGACAAGAAAACTTCGTCTAAGAATTTTTATAAGAAAGCAAAAAAAAAAAAAATGTATTTCCTTTGAAGGTTTTTTTTTCTTCCTTTTTTTTACGGTCGTGTGTGTGCGTTGGGGGGGGGGGGGAGTGGGTCCGTGCAATAATTTTGTTTCGAAGGGGGTCGCCAAATTATTTTAACTTGGAAGGAGATGGCATAGTCGGAAAGGTTGAAAAACACTGAAGTAGACAATCGAGTTCTTCCTAGCAATTTTAACGCTTTTACCATGGACAAGTGCGCGCTCATAAATTGTAATGAGGTAAGCTCGGTCGTTTTACTCCTACTCTTGTTTTCGTAACACAGATCTCATGGCTAAGAAAATTCTCTCGTTGTACCTTTATAAGTTCTGCGCGAAATCTCACGAACCTTACAAGGGTTTTATATGATTTTACTGTACAATTTCCTTCCTCCTACGGCAACTTGGCTTCGTGCCAACTACATCTGACTGTGTATATATTCTAGATAACTTGAGAGAAGGCGACCTATCATTTGAGTCCTTTTTAATACTTTCTGTAACATTACGCTGTTCCTATTCATTTCAATGAAGCTGTCGATTAGGAGCTGAGAGACCTTCTGAGAAGTCCGACATCTTAACGGTCCAGCTGGTGAGTGAAACTACTATGGGAGGAAAGGTGATAGGGAGTGGGACTTCATCATTAGCAGTTTCATGTAGCAGAACCAAGCCATTTACATTGTATTGTCAGTGTCAGATTGTATAACCAATTGCAACTGACATTTGTGTACTATTTCCTCCCTAATGATTTTAAAGCTCCTGTGGGCATGTTACGCAACCAGGAGAAGGGGACATGTAGTTTAACGTCGAATCCGAAAGACATGTCGTTATTTTGGTGACTCCTGATCTCATTCAGATGTAAAGGGAAGGTTGAGACATAAAACATCAGTGATATGTGTGGTGTCGCACAAGTACAAAGTGCGCGCCACTTACTTTCGCCGCGCGCCGCCATGCATGCACGGCGCGGCGTTCTTCCGACGACAGCCACGAGCGCCCTCTGGGACAACGCCGCTCGTGGCCACCACTGAAGGACTTGGCACTTCGGACTGAGATAGCAACGAGTTAGGACCTTCGTAATCCGATAGGCACGAGTGAAGACTTTGCTATTGTACAGGCACTAGGCAGGCCTCTAACAACTATGTATCGACATTCTGCACTACTATGTAAAAGTTAAGTATTGTTACGTTCTGTGCAATATATACCTTTCTAATTTACTCTAGTGTTTATAGTTTCTGGCTGCTCCCCTCCGTACCTGCACCAGCGTGCTGTCATTGTTCCTGTGTCGGTATCGTTCCACTCGGCCACCGACACCTACAACGAGGCTGGGACACAAAAGCGGCGACGAAGTCGGGACACAAAAGTGGCGACGAGGAGTGATAGAACCTTGGACCAGCCCGCTTACAGCAGCCAGACAGCAGCAGTCGGAGCACGCAAAAATTGCTCCCGCCCACCCACCCTTATTATAAGATTTTTGGGGGAACATATTCTGTTACGTATTTTGTGGACTTTTTTGTTGCAGAGCGTCCTCTTTCATATTGCATTTGTGTTTTGTTATAATTTACTTGTATGCGCGGCGCCTAATCGGTCAGCATGGCCACTACCCCGAACCCAAACTTAATGGAAATTATTCAGTTACAGACGGCGCAAATCACTCAACTTCTCCAGGCTGTGACCCAACTCACAGCGCAAGCAGCCAACCAACAACAACAACAGCCGCCGCTTCAGCAGCCCACACCTGCCGCCGCAACACTTCCTACGTTTCGCCAATACAACGAACGTGAGGAAGAATGGAGTGATTATCTGGCGCAGTTTCAAGAACTCGTCGCGGCTCATCAACTTACAGGTCAGACTGTTAAGCATCTTTTATTGTCTGTGGTGGGCCCCAAAACTTTCGTGTTATTGCAAAAACTTTTCCCTCTCGCATCTCCTCGTGATGTAGACTTTGAACAAATTGTAGATGCACTAAATGCTCATTATGAGAGAAAAGTTCTTGTAGCCGCTGCACGATACCGATTTTTCAGACTTAAAAAATTACCGCAGCAGTCACACCAAGAATGGATCACGGAATTGAAGGGCTTAACCCGCCAATGTAAATTTACTTGCTCTTGTGGACTTTCGTATAGTGACGTTATGTTGAGGGATGCGATTACGCAGAACATTCAGGACCCCAGAATTAGAGCAGCAATTCTGAAACAGTCTGACCCCTCATTAGACAGTGTACTGCAGCTTATAGATGCGCATGATACTTTTGACTTAGCAGATGTGGAAATGCAAAGCCACAGTGTTAATTCAGTGCGCCGCAACGGACGCTTTCCTAGCCGTAGTTCTCAGTATAGCACTAGTGATTCTTATTTTTCTACCGGCCGTGCTGAACAGACAGTGAACAGTAGCCAGAGTAAAAGTGCGACGCAAAGGTCGCTCCGTAGTGTTAGACACAGTAATTTGCATAACGGGCGCCAACGCTCATTTCAGAAAAATGTTCGTAAGTCTTGCCCCCAGTGTGTATCTCGCCACAAACGTGCACAGTGCCCAAGTCGCAACGCAACCTGTTATCAATGTGGCAAATCGGGACATGTACAGTCTGTGTGTATGCAAATTAAAAACTCAAAGAACAGTAACGTTAGAAACAGTGCTTCGCAGAGTGCGAGAACAGTTCATTCTGTAAATGTTATACGGGCTGTGGAATTTAACGGTGCTTTCCTTGGATCTCAATTGCAAGAAAGTAGTTCTGCGCCTCTGGCAAAACTATATAGTGCACCACGTAGCAAGCGCCGACGAGCGCGTAAAACAGTGCAACGGAAAAGGGTTCGGGACAAGCAAAATTACTATGAACAGTGCATTCCTGTAGTGAAAATAGTGCCTTCTGCAACTGCTCCTTGTAATAGTGCCCAGTACTGTGTAGCTAGTGACAGTAGACATAAAGTAGCTACTCAAAAGTGTAGTGCAGTAGTTAGTGACTCTGTAGTAGCCTCGCATTGCGCGGACGCCGATCCGGCGATAGTGTCATCTAGTGACAGTGTGGTTAGTCCGCTGTGTGCCGAGTATGCGCCGCTTCCTACCGCACGCAACCCGCGCAAGCGCAGAAAACAATATGTATTAGACGTTGCCCACATTCGCGCACCGGTCGTGCGCCAGAAGCACAAGCTGTTTGTTACTCTCTCTATAGAAAATAAGACTGTGCAATTTCAGCTTGACACTGGTTCCGCTGTCACATTAATAAATAAAGATACTTATGAACTTCTGGGTTCGCCAAAGTTGTCGCCGTCACAGCAAGTGTTAACAGCTTATACTGGTGAAAATATTCCCGTGCTAGGAACATGTAGCCTGCCCGCCTCTTTTCAAGGTGTCACGAAAACAGTTGCTTTTGTTGTTCTTCAGGCCAAATCGACGCAGAACATTTTTGGACTAGATGCTTTTGACTTGTTTGGTTTATCAATTCAAAGAGATGTGCTTCAGATTTCGTCAGTAGTGCCTCAGGACAAAATCAATGCATTGTGTGACAAATATAGTGACTTGTTTTCGCCGGAACTAGGTTGTGCAAAAGACTTCGTGGCACATGTAACTTTAAAAGACTCTGCAGTTCCAAAATTCCGTAAAGCTAGACCAGTGCCTATCGCCTTGCGTGATACAGTTGCCGAAGAACTTCAACGTTGGCAAGATAGTGGGGTGATTTCTCCTGTTTCTGCGAGTCAGTGGGCCTCGCCTATAGTACTTATACCCAAGCCGTCAGGAAAACTTCGTCTCTGTGCGGACTTCAAATCAACTGTCAACAGTCAAACAATTGTCGACACTTATCCCCTGCCCAGACCTGAGGAACTGATGGACAAATTAGGACAATCTCGCTTCTTTTCTAAGATTGATTTAGCAGAGGCATACTTACAGATTCCACTTGATGACGAGTCTAAAAAGTTTTTCGTCATTAATACTCACATGGGCCTTTTTCAATTTCAACGCCTACCCTTTGGCAGTTCTTCCGCTCCCGCTATTTTTCAGCGTTTTTTGGAACAGCTGACAGTTTCTGTACCGTGTTGCTCGAACTATTTAGATGATATTGTGGTATCCGGACGTACAGTTGAAGAACATTTAGCAAACCTGGAGTGCCTTTTCAAAGTGTTGACTGCAGCAGGTCTACGTTGTAATAAAGCAAAGTGTTCGTTTTTTCAAACTGAAATAGAGTACCTGGGCCATGTGATTAATGCCCAAGGAATCCATCCCTTACAGTCACATCTTCGAGCAATCAAAGACTTGCCTCCTCCTAAGAATGTGCACGAATTGCAAGCAGTGATGGGAAAGCTGAACTATTATTTCAGGTTTATTCCCAATGCCTCTCAGATTGCAGCTCCACTGCATCACTTACGTAGGAAGAATGTTCCTTTTGTATGGTCTAAAGATTGTCAGGTTGCCTTTGACAAACTAAAGTCTTCACTACTCAGTGATGCATGTTTGATTCCCTTTGACCCACAGAAGCCTGTAGTGTTAGCAGTTGACGCCTCGTCGTACGGTGTGGGCGCGGTTCTGTCACATCGTATTGGATGTCACGATCGTCCTATTGCCTTTGCATCCAAGCTACTGACGCCGACGCAACAGAATTACAGTCAGATAGAAAAGGAGGCCTTAGCAATCATTTACGGCGTCACAAAGTTTCATCATTATCTCTATGGCAGAAAATTCTATTTGTTGACAGACCACAAGCCTCTCACGTCGTTGTTCTCACCCACAAAGCCGATTCCGCCCCGTACGGCACAAAAGCTTCAGAGATGGTCCTTGATATTGTCTAATTATCAGTATGAGATTTTTTACCGACCTACCACTAAACATGCTAACGCGGACACACTTTCCCGACTTCCGGTTGGCCAGGATGTATCATTTGATTCTTCAGAAATGGCATGTTGTCAGATAGACTCCAGAGATGCTTCCGCTGTCGCAGACTTTCCTTTGAACTCTCGTCGGGTTGCACAGGAAACAGCTGCGGATGCAGACCTAAGTGTGGTAGCACGTTTTGTTCGCTCAGGGTGGCCTGCCAGAGCCAAAGACATTGATCGGCCTCTGGTTCGACGTTATTTTGCACAACGTCATGCATTGTCTTTAAGTCAGGGTGTACTGTTGTTGCATACCGACAACGACCAAGCAAGAGTGATTGTTCCCCGTTCCCTACAACGAGAAGTGTTACGCCTCCTGCATCAAGGACATTGGGGTATTGTTAGGACAAAGCAATTGGCCAGACGTCATTGTACCTGGGTTGGTATGGACGCTCAGATAGAGAGCATGACGTCACAGTGTACTGTTTGTGCGGAGCATCAGGCGGCTCCTCCGCAACGTTTCTCAGACTGGCCACGCCCCAAGGGACCATGGCAACGTTTACACATTGACTTTGCCGGACCTTTCTGGAATACGCGATGGTTAATTGTTGTAGACGCTTTCAGCAAGTTTCCTTTTGTGATTGCCATGAACTCAACGACAGCTTCTAGTACAATCAGTGCCTTAACATCAGTGTTTTGCATCGAAGGCTTGCCTGAAACTATCGTCAGTGACAATGGACCTCAGTTTGTTAGTGCGGAATTTCAACAGTTTTGTCGTGTGAATGGCATTCAGCATATCACCACCGCACCTTTTCACCCTCAGTCCAATGGTGAAGCAGATCGTTTCGTTCGAACATTCAAGTCTCACATGGAGAAGATGAAAGGTCAGCACTCCAGGCAGCAAGCTCTTCAAATTTTCCTGTCTACGTATCGGTGCATGCCACGTGACGGCCCGTCTCCTGCCGAGCTGCTACACGGCCGCCGTCACCGCACTCTCCTTCACCTGCTGCAGCCTCCCACGCACCGAGTCGGTTCGTATGGCGCTACGCGTTTTCAGGTTTCCACGCCGGTGCTGTACAGGGTGTTTGCTGGAAACAAGAAGACATGGTTGCCGGGCACCATTCAACGCGTGCTTGGCCGCAATATGTTTGTTGTACGTTCTTCCACAGGGTCGGAGCTGCGGCGCCACGCAAACCAATTGCGCCTGCACAGGCCGCGCGATCCTGTCTCCGGTTTCTTGATTCCAGACCCAGTTCACCGCCAGGGAGCACAGCCACATCGTTCGTCCCCGGACTACGAGATCGTCCCCATGGAAGTCGACGCATCTCCAATGCAGTCGTCGCCGCCGCTGTCGCCGCCGCAGATGACAGCGTCACCGAGAGGGACTCCGGGACCGTGCGGGCCCCCCCAGCTTGGGCCACGCACCTCAGAAGAAGATGACCTGCTCCCTCTGGGCGGGGGCGGGCGTCCTTCCCCAGGTTTCGGCGGGTTCCCTGGATCGCAAGGCGGATGCCGGGGCGCGGACGGCGTCTTGATCCCGGCCTCAGCTACGACGCCCGTCCCACCAGTAACGCCCCCACCCAGGCCCTCCTCCCAGTGCCGTCGCCGTGGCCCTCAGCCCTACGCCACGACGGCGCGGCGGTTTGGGGGGGAGGGGTGTGGTGTCGCACAAGTACAAAGTGCGCGCCACTTACTTTCGCCGCGCGCCGCCATGCATGCACGGCGCGGCGTTCTTCCGACGACAGCCACGAGCGCCCTCTGGGACAACGCCGCTCGTGGCCACCACTGAAGGACTTGGCACTTCGGACTGAGATAGCAACGAGTTAGGACCTTCGTAATCCGATAGGCACGAGTGAAGACTTTGCTATTGTACAGGCACTAGGCAGGCCTCTAACAACTATGTATCGACATTCTGCACTACTATGTAAAAGTTAAGTATTGTTACGTTCTGTGCAATATATACCTTTCTAATTTACTCTAGTGTTTATAGTTTCTGGCTGCTCCCCTCCGTACCTGCACCAGCGTGCTGTCATTGTTCCTGTGTCGGTATCGTTCCACTCGGCCACCGACACCTACGACGAGGCTGGGACACGAAAGCGGCGACGAAGTTGGGACACAAAAATATGATCGTGTTTTGTACAGGTGAACCCGTGTTTTCTACATACCACAACACCTGACATTCATTTAATGAAATACCTGTTCAGTTAACGAACTAAACTTAATACATAAACTGGTTGATCTCTCTGAATATTACGTATTCCTATTCTGACTTCAGATTCATCGCACTTGTTATATAATGTACACATCAGAAACCGGCCAGCCCCGTACATTGGCGACTGTTTTATGGATGGGTGTATTTTCTTTGTCACTATCTGAGTAACTGGAAAACTGATCAGTTCCGGCTTTGTCCATAATTTTTACAGGAGCCACCACTTTGGTACTACTTTCATCAAAGAAGGCACTTACTTTGCTGTCACGACTGACCTATTTTATCAAGACGTTTTATATAGCATCTTTTGTTAGTATACTATCATTTCTACTGACTATTTACATTCAAACTAAAGGGCGGTTGTTTATATCGTTATATACACTGTGCTTATTAAGGACGTACAGACAGAGAATGATCTATACTACTCGAAACTAATGACATCAGAAAGAAGTAAACTTTACAAACGGGAGGAAATGGCAAATTATTGACTCTCTGCTATATTTTGGAGATAAAAATCTCGAAAAAACAACATGCGTTCGAGGAATGCGTGATATTTTAATATTCGCAGTAATGTACAGGATGTCCATAAATTTTTAAGCTGCTAGGAAGCAATATATCTCATTAGTGGATATTAGTTTTTTAAATACTAACATTGCTCTAAGATGAAAAGTTTAACATGTTGGTATTTATGAACGGGAAAATGTACCGTATTTCAAATACCATCCAATTCTCCCTTGACTCGACAACGGTAACTAAGTAATTAAATTGTATGTTTATTGTCGATGGCCTACCTAAACTTCTCCATCCAAAGCCTTTTTATTTAAGCAACGGTAACACGTTTTATTAACTTGCTCTTTTCATTACACTTTCAACCTCCGATAAATCTCGTAAAATGTAAGGATTAAACGTGTAATGAACTTAACTTTTTAAAAATAAATTAATGATTAGTGGCGCTATTATTTTTTTTAATAACGTTGCCAAGAAACCTCCTCAGCGTTCGATGGGTCCATTCAAGCCGCGGTGGAGAAGCCGTGTGGTCTAAAGCGCCTCGCTGCAAAGCGGGCGGTTGCTTGCAGTCGCAGGTTCCAGTCCTCCCTGGGGCATGGGTGTGTGTGTTGTCCTTAGGTTAGTTTTTTATACACTCCCTGGGAATATCGCAGCGCCACCGGCACTGATGGCATTAGATAAGGAATCGCACGGAAGACATCCGTTTTGTGGGAGCCTCCAGTATTAATTTTTCGCCAGCGTTATAACAAGTCCTTGTATAGTTAACGTCGGATGTCATGTGGTTTAGTTTCAAATAGGCAGCAGACTTTTCTAACAGTTTCCTTTTTTCTGGTGATGTCAGAGTAGGTACGGGACGGTGTTAACAGGCCGCAAAATGCGTAACATAAGAAGAAATATGACAGTCTGAACGGTAATGAATTCAAATGGCCGTCAGATTAATGTAAATGAATGTTTGTTGTTAAGAAGGACAGTAATATTTGACATATGTATTAAGACTTGAAGTGATGGAGAATTGTTCCTGCAAATATCAAACGTAGAAATCGAGAATTGTTGCAGATTCATTTCTTTACATCATGTCTTTTAAAATATGCCTTATTCTTTTATCAACCCCTTGGACCACCTACTGCAGATCAATCACGTAGCGAGGTAGGGTACTGGTAATAGGCTGAAATTGCATTCTGGAGGACGGCAGTTCACACCTACCTCAGGCCATCCTGCAGGGAAATTCCCTAACGGTCTCTTTCAAAGGGCACGGCCAACTTCCTTCCACAGCCCGCACAAAACTTATCCGACCATTTATTCCCCATGTGATGACACGATGTCGCCCGGTCATTTAACCCAAATCTTTCTCCCTTTTCAGTGCCTCGCCATGCGTTATGTCTGGTGTGGTTGTGTCAACGGCATCTCTGACGCTTCGTTGCGATTTCTCAGTATCAGGATCTGTTGTTGTCTACACAGTACAAAATATCCTCGAAGAGAGAAATTTAAGGAAGTAAGTTCAGATTACCTAGGTATCTGGGCCACCTCTCCAAATCCATCTGTTGAGGATCGTTTTAGCACGGCAATCGCTCCTTCTACAGCCAATGAGGAAGAGTTCTTGTCGGAAGAGGACAGTGTCTAGCTAGCGAAAACCATTATTCGCCGAAGTGTTTATGTAAACATAACCGTTACATTGCTTTCAAGGAATAAAACTGGGCCAATCACTCGATCTGATCTTATTCCAAAAATTAACCTTTAGACTATCCCAAATAAGTTTCTGTACGATATGAGGATTACTTGGACATTATGGTTGTTATTTGCAACACAAACATGAAATTTAGCGTCTTTGGAAAAACAGAGGCGCTTCGAGTGATTACTGTTCTCGTCGTATCAGTTCAACATCAACACTGGAAATACTATTCGCGTTTTGAACTAAAATAGAGTTGTAGTATCTGACACACTTGAGCCTTGTACGCACGATTGTTATGACACTTATGAACCCACTCTACGCAGTAATAGCGGAGCAATCTTTGCGGTGTATACTGGCGGAAAAAATCAGTCTGGTAAGAAGACGTCGAATACGATCCGATAGACTGCAGAATCACCTGGGGTTCTGATATGGATGCATCATCGTCCGCCAACAGATAGCGTAATGAAATAGCTGCCAGAGCACCATCTGTGAGCACCCTTTAATGTTTAGAGCCACGTGGCACACTGTGATACCACTCTGTTAAGCAAACAGGCACCATGACATAAAGATGCACTCGTGCTTCATGCAGCCAAAGGAACGAATTTGAAATGGATCACATTGTGGTCTTCGGAGTGCGAGATGTTCGTCCTTTCGGAGAATAACCACATAATTTGGACATTCTGTGTCAGTTGTGCCTAGATGTAGGTTGCAGCTTTCACACGCGTAGCCGAGGTTCTCGATGTCAACATGTCAACATGAACAGTTGCCAACCAGCTATTACAATCCCTGTAGACACGCACACGACTAGCCAGTGTTCCACTCCCGACACAGCACCGATGTGCACGGCTAGACTGGTGCCGTCGAGGAGGTCTGAGGCTGGCAACGGTCACAGCAACAAAAGATTAACATGTAAGTCACCTGTTAATTGGGAAGCGGAAGTCAGGGAGATTGATGTAAGTCATAATTTCTTCCCACAAACAACCACAGGAAGAGACAGTCACTACGAAGACATGCGGCATCTTCCAATGTACAGTTTCCAATCGAGGACATGTGGGGTACGATTTGACGACCACTGACACGTGAGACTCGTCATGTTGCAGATCTGTGCGAACAGGACAATCTGGCCTGAAATAATGTATCTCAAGACAATATTATCCATCTTAACGATTGAATGGATACCAGAAACAGTGCCTGCATTGTCACCCGTGGCGGCAACATCGCGTACTAATGATTTTTGAGCATGTGTCAACAACTCTTAGTACGGTATCGATTTGAGCTAATGATCTCTAACTACAATCATTTCGTGTGTTCCATCTGCACTATTCCAACAACGAAGAGGGTTAATATTACAAAAAACAGTCTTGATCGCAAAAACAGTCTCTATTTCCCGGCTTCGGCCTGTTGTAGGTCATCTTCGCCGCGGTGGAGCAGCCGAGCGGTCTAAAGCGTCTCGCTGCGGAGCGCGCAGTTGCTCGCCGTGGAGGTTCGAGTCCTCCCTGGGGCATGGTTGTATGTGCTTGTCCGTAGGTTAGTTTATCTAGGTTTAAGTAGTTTGTAAGCTACGGACTGATGACCACGCAGTTTGGTCCGATAGATTTACAAACATTTGAACACACAGGCAACAGTTACCTGCTGGCAGAAGAACAGCCCAAGAAAACCCAGCCCAGCCCAGCCGAGTCCAGCACTGCCCACATGGGCTACTTGTTATTCCGAAGATGATCTATATCAGGCCGAAACCTGTAAATACAAACTGTTAATTTTTGCGATCAAGACTCTTTTTTTGTTATATTAATCTTACCAAATAGTTCGCTGTTTTTCTCCTCTGGCAATGTTGTCAAAATTAACAAAGAGGGTGTAGGAATTTTTATTTCTGAAGTATTGTGACATTAAAATTACTTACTTCACAAAAGTTTTGCTATCAAATGGCATCAAACGTCGTTCCTTGAAGCGGAAGTCCAGAATTAGCAACAACTGTTGAGAAACAACACGGGTTCATTAGTAGACATGTACCGCGATACTTGTAATTAACATGTCATGTTAATCAACATTTGCGGACAGCCTTGCAGTAAACGCGAAATGTTGTGCTCAAGCAGCGGATGACGTCACTGGTGAGGTGACTGTCTATCGCGGGTAAGCCCGGCAAATGGTGTTTGGCGGGAGTATCGAGTGCCTGCGGCTGGCTAAGTCTCCGGCAGGCGGTGGAGAGCACGCACTTGATGGCTCGGGGCCACGGGGCAGGCCGGGTCAAGGGCTGCCGGCAGCGATAGCGCCCTGAGGCCGGGCAAATGTGCCAACAAACAGCCGCCCATCTGTACAGTGGGGCAGCCGGGCTGCGGCGAATCTCGAGTTTATCAGGAGAGGCGGGGGCCGGTTCACTAGTGTTCCCGAACACTGGGCAGAAGAATTGTTTCACTACTGCTTCAGATCGTGAGATACCAACCATGTAAATAATCGTACTTGTAAATTAGGGGATGTTAATTATTTAATTCCCGTTTCTGACTAAGCTACGACACATGAACTGCACACCCTATACTTCGACTCCAGTAAATGCCCAATGGACCTAACTACATCTACATGGGATACTCTGCAAATCACATTAAAGTGCCTGGCAGAGGGTTAATCGAACCACCATTACACAATTTATCTCCAATTCTAGTCTCTCGAATAGCGCGCGAGAAGAAAGAACACCTGTATCTCACCGTTCGAGCTCTGATTTCTCGTATTCTGATGATCATTTCTACCTATGTAAGTGGGAATCAACAATATATTTTCGCATTCGGAGGAGAATGTTGGCGATGAGGGTTTCGTAAGTACCCTACGCCGTAGCGATAAGCGCCGTTGTTGTAATGATTCCCATCCCAGATCCTGTACCATTTCCGTAACGCTGTCTCCCCTGTATCGTGCTGCCCTTCTTTGGACTCTTTCGATGTCCTCCGTCAAACCCACCTGATAAGAATCCCACACTGGGCAGAAATACTCCAAACTGTCTTTTGTAGTTCTGTTGCATCTTTTAAGGGTTCTGCCAATAAAACGCAGTCTCTGGTTCGCCTTTCCCACGACATTATCTACGTGTTATTTCCAATTTAACTCTGAAGTAATAGTAATTCCTAGGTATTTTGTCGCGTTTACGGCCTTCACATTTGATTTATCTTGTGAATGAAGTTTAACGGATTTCTTTTCGTACTCATGTGGACGAATTCACACTTCTGATTATTTAGAGTCAATTGCCAATTCTTACACCATACTGATATCTTCTTCAGATCGTTCTGCAGTTGGTTTTGATCTTCAGATGATTTTTACTAGCCGCGGTGTAGTACCCGAGCGGTCTAAATCACCTCGCTGCGGAGCGCGCGGTTGCTCGCCGTGGAGGTTCGAGTCCTCCCTGGGGCATGGGTGTGTGTGTGTTTGTCCGTAGGTTAGTTTACCTAGGTTTAAGTAGTTTGTAAGCTACGGACTGATGACCACGCAGTTTGGTCCGATAGATTTACAAACATTTGAACATTTTATTTTTGATGCTAATTATTTTTCTGTTTCTGACTAAGGTACGACACTTGAACTGCACACCCTTTGCGTATACTCCAGTAAATGCGCAATGGAGCTATTAACTGTAGTGCGACAAGATAGTCGTACTACATTTTCCTATGTCAGCCCTGTTTTGAAATTCTAAATAGGAAAAACGAAACTTTTTATTTGAAATGTATACATATTTGATGTTCATGTAAATATTGTTATTTTACAATATGTTTCATTTTCTTTGTGTTACATGTACGATCGAGGCGCCGCAATCAACAAGGGCAGAGTCGTCGTCGCCGCAGCAAACCTTGAATTATGTGACCGCTTGCAGAATTTACAAATACAAATGTTTGTAAATCTATCGGAACAAACATACACACAAGTACACACAAACACACACTTATGCCCGAAGGAGGACTCGAACCTCCGACTCTGAGAAAACGCACGGTCTGCAGCACGGCGCCTTAGAGCGCTCGGCTACTCCACCGCGGCACTCCAATGGTAGTGTAGGCAGCTACTTGAGTCATCTTTTAAGTGTTCTGCCAATGAAACGAATTCTTTGATTCGCGTTCCCCGCGATGTGTTCTAAGTGTTGTATTCTATTAACGTTGTTCGTCAGGTTAATTCCTAGGTATTTAGTTAATTTAACTGTTTAGATTTGAGTAATTTATAGTGTAAATGAAGTTAAAGGGATTCCTTTTTGGTGCTCATATGGATACATGGATAACTTGACACTTTTCGATATTAATTTTTTATTTGGCAATTTTGCTATCAAACAAAATCAAAACTGCCCAGACTTTTCGGCAACATGTTTCAAGTGGAACGCCAGATATCCCTTCTGTTCTGCTGGACTTTTCGAATTGTGTTATGAAGGAAGCAGTTTAAATTAAGATACCGAATAAAAAGAGATTGAATTTTATTTAAATTCGGCGAGGAATCCAGCGGCGTCCCAGTCACGGTCTGCACGGCCGCTGAGGTCTGAGGTTCGAATCCCTCCTCGGGCATGGATGTTTGTGCCGTCTTTAGCTAGTTCATAAGTAGTTAGTACGTTTATGGACTTCAAATGTTTGTAATTCTATCGGACCAAACTGCGTGGTCATCAGTCCGTAGCTTACAAACTACTTAAACCTAGGTAAACTCACCTAAGGACAAACACACACACACACACCCATGCCCCATGGAGGACTCGAACCTCCACGGCGAGCAACCGCGTGCTCCGCAGCGAGACGCTTTAGACCGCTCGGCTGCAGAATTTTACCGACGGCTACGGGGCTAAGAATGCAGCTGCGCCTTCTTTATTGCCGCGCGTCAATCGTTTCAAAGAAGAGAAGAAGAGACATGAAATAATTATTGCTGTTTGAGATTCAGTTCAAGCTGGTTGTACAGTCTCTTGCTAAACTGACTTGTAGTAGTATGAAGAAGAATAAATATTTGTTAATATTGAAAAGTATCTTGCATTTATGAAGAGTTACTTATAATCAAGAATATATTATAGCAAGAGTAATTTGATTTATGTGAAGAACTTCGATTTATTTCAGAAAACAATTTAAATTCTGATGGAAATTATTATTGACTATCTTCGAATGAGATATTATATTGGTATCGAGTGTGAATATGTAAGAACAGTGTTTAGCAGGCGGTGGAATGTTAATTTTTTCAGCACACGTTAGCAACAGCGAAAATTAGTGATTGTGTTTGACTGTGATAAAATTTTAGGAATGGCCACAGACTAGTTTCCTTGCCCCGCTCGTACAAGAACGTAATTTATTTTTTGTGAACTATTTAAAGGAGATATTACTACATTTTTCTGGTTTATGTTGTGGTGCGGGACACTTCGGATGAAATCTTGAAATTTTACACGGTTAGATTGTGACAGTTGGTGTTGCTAGGGGCTGAAAATAGCCGGCCGCGGTGGCCGAGGAGAGTGAGGCGCTCGAGTCACGATCTGCACGGTCACTACGGTCGGAGGTTCGAATCCCTCCTCGGGCATGGATATTTGTGCCGTCCTAGTTCGTAAGTAGTTGATAAGTAGTTTGTAAGTTTAGGGACTGATGACCCCGTAGTTAAGTCCCATAGACTATACAAAGATTTTGACTGAAAATAATTAACCAACAACGTCCTAGCAACTGATAAAACCTTTCTAGTATCAAAATACTCTCATGATTAGCGACTGAAGATGAACATGACTAACTGTTTTGTAAAATGTAAACTTGCACGGGCGGAAAGGTCATAATTACTAAAAATTTCCGGGCTGTAATGCCGTGGTCTAGTGGATTTATTATTAAAACACAATTTTTCGTCCACGACTGCGGAGGACATTCTCAAGGGGGATCGTGGCACTTTTAGATGTCCGATTCACATCCTGGCTCGCTACTGAATGAAGCCAAATTCCGTTTACAAGGGCTCGCGCGCAGTGGTGTGACGTCAGATGCTTTTGACATGAGCGCTCAATTCGTCGTTGCCGATTATCTTCGTCCGTTAATGTCGTCCCATGGTGGAAGACTGTTACATTTCTCCTTCAAAACCGGAATCCAGATATCATTTAGTTTCACGCCCTCCTCCATCATATTAAAACTATTGGGGTGTTTTACAATTTCTATAGCCTCTCTATACAGTCTTTCGTGGTATCCATTTGTGGCTGCTAAAACCTGAGTCTTATCAAATTGAATAAGGTGGTCCCTTGGTTGAAAAACATGTTCGGTAACAGCTGATCTGTCAATCCCTCCCCTTCTACAGTTCCCCTTGTTCTCATCTAGTCGCTTTTTGACTGTTCTTTTTGTGGTACCCACGTATACGTCCCCACAGCTACAAGGAATCCTATAAATTCCTGATTTTTCCAGCGGTTTGCGAGCATCCTTTGCCGATTTCAGGTGATCCTGTATCTTCCGAGTAGGTTTGTAAATGACGGCAACATTCCGTTTCGTCAAAATTTTACCGATGCGGTCGGTGACGTCCTTAATAAAAAGTAGGAAGACTTAAGATTTCACAGGAACCCTTTCATCGTTTTCAACTCTACGTGTCGGTCTCAAAGCTCTCCTTATCTCTGTAGACGAATAGCCATTCTTAAGTAAAGCATTACTTAGGTGTTTCAATTCCGCGTCGAGTAATTCCGGTTCGCAGATGTTCCTTGCTCTGTCCGCCAACGTCTTTATAATGCGCCGCTTTTTCTGTGGGTGGTGGTTTGAATCCCGGTGCAAATAACGGTCTGTGTGTATGGGCTTCCGATAAACTGTATGGCCCAAACTGACATTCCCCTTTTTTGAAAACTGACACGTCAAGAAAATTCAGTTTTCCGTCTGCCTCCTTCTCCATGGTAAACTGGATTCTGGAATTAATCCCGTTGAGGTGTTGGAGAAAACGATCTAGTCCCTCTCTACCACGCCTCCACACAACAAACGTATCGTCTACACAGCGAAACCAAATAGTAGGTTTTTTGTTTGCTGTTTTCAATGCCTGTTCCTCGAATTTTTCCATGTAGAAATTTGCTATAACCGGACTTAAAGGGCTACCCATAGCTACACCATCTGTCTGTTCATAAAAATCATCGTTCCATTTGAAATAAGTGGCCGTGAGGCAATATTTGAACAGATCTTCAATGTCTGGTGGAAAGAGGAGACTTAGCTGTTGCAGCACCTCATGACTGGAACCATAGTAAACAGGGATACCACGTCAAAACTAACTAAAAGGTCCTCTGGACTGACCAATATATAATTAAATTTACTTATAGAATGTTTCGAATTCTTGATTTATGAATCTGAGCGCCCCACATGCGGTCGTAGTAGTGTTGTCAAGAACTTGGCAATCAAGTAGGTGGCTGAAGCAATTGCACTAACAATTGGTCTCTGAGGAGGAACATTTTCCTTTTCCTTGTGGACTTTCGGCAACCCATAAAGTCTTGGCGGTAGTGCAACGAAGAAACGATTATAAACAATGCTTACTAACGGATTACTAACCGCATTTACCAACTCATCTAATCTAAGCAGAAATACCTGGTGTTTTAATCATACTAAGTATCAATACAGAATTTAAATTTGTTTTGGATCTCTAAAGAATAACTTCTACGAAGGTAAAACATCCAAATAAACGAAGAAACGATTATAAACAATACTGACTAACGGATTACTAACCGCATTTCACAGACATATGGGCGATCAGTAATCTCCATAATTTACTAGCCGTACACACGATTGGAATGAAATGGAGGGATTATCGAACGGCGTGCATGAATATTAACGACTAGTGGAACGCATTTAGTGTTGTAATATTCAGCGTTAATCCGCTGCCAGCCGTCAGTGTGTCATCACGGCTATTTACAGAAACTTGCCCATAGTTTGCTCATGTTAATAAAACATGGTACGCCTCATTAACCTAGTTGATCGCCAATAACAGCTATAAATATGAGTATTCCTCATGTCGCTGCATCTGCCGTTTACTTGTTGATGAGATTCTGTAATTCTTCTGGCAAACGTCAATATCCGAAAGCAAAGCGTAACATCGTAGCTACCATATGTGTTGATGGTTTCATAATATTTGACACACTTAAGCGATGTATCGTGCTATAAATGGTGGGAGTTTTTAAAGATATCCGAAGATTGATACCTTTCATTAAAGAAAATAAACAAATTATTGAATAATGTATGTTGCCACGATTTGTCTTATTCGTCAAACAGTTACAAAAGTAATTGACACAATGATATAGATGCTCACAAGTGAAAGACAGCTTTGGTTTTGCTGTTGACAATTACCCTAGTCAGTACAGCAAGATCGTACAGATAGATGAATGTTTACTCATTATTGAAATCTACACATACCACAAAAATGTATGTGTGTTTGGTCCACATATTCCTTACTACCTGTCGACAACAACTGTGCGGATAAGAACTACATATGACAGATAGTTCAGGAGATATGATGTCAATAATAAAGAATTTCGCGAAAACTGCCACATCATGACACAATGTTCCGGATATCCTCCTATACTAACTGTCCGATTTCAACCAGTAATTGTAAAAATTGTCTTACACGACGATACATTTTTCATGTCATATGAAATCAGGTTCAGTTTGGTTCTTTAAAAATCTCATGCATCAGGTTTAGATTTATTACGGATTTACAACTATTTCTATGTTTTTTGTAGATAGTGCAATTCTATATATGCATTATATCTTCAAAATCATATCGTAGTACGATGATTTACAGTCCATGTGATGAGACGTCAAAAGCAGTGAAGTGTGTGAAAATTAGCCGTGAGATTGTACTTTATTACATATTTACTACAAAGTCCATTCGCAACACATTTCGCAATCAGTTTCTTAATATTTCACTCTACGCACGTGGAAAATTGTATTGTTGTAAGGCACATGGACCAGGAGATATGATGTCGTAAGAACTGAAATGCATGAAAACGAAACTGAAATCGAGAGTAAGTTGGAAGACAATGGACAGAGGAAAGAAAGAGACGCACTAACAGGAGGAAGTAAAAAATACACACTCGGAAAACGCGAGAACTAATGCTGGTATCCGGATAACAGGCTTACCGGAATGTATGAGGTGTTAATATGAAATCCAGCTTTCATGATTACGAAGTATGTCGTCCGAACAGTTCACTTTATTTCCTACAGCAGGGTTAAATTATGAGAATCCTTTACAAAGATAAATTACAATATAAGTAGTTTCAAAACAAATTAAAATATTTTTCACAGTTTCCACACGAACACAACACACATAGCTATAGCAGACAGAGAACAAAAATGGGCACACATCACACGGGAGGACTTTCACCAGAATACTGAAATGTCACTACAAGTTCTGAAAGTACACTATAGTTGAAAACGACATGGTAAGATCTATATATTGTGTGTTAACAACGATTAAAATGTGCGTTTGTGCAAAACCGCTTATGTTGGGAAGTTCCTTGCAATTTTGATACTCCTAACACAAGAAGCTTTTTATATACCTGTTCCTCTAAAAACTAACATATAACTTCTTGGTACTTTTGTAACAACGTTTCTCCATTACAAAACTTATATAAATTTGTTTATGAGATATTTTAATAATTTGGTACATATAAACATGCAACGTTGTATCCATTTTCAAAGCGTCCGGGAAAGAACCTATTTTTTGGCTTGGAATATTTACATTTTCTATGTAGATAAAACTGAAAATGTTGGGATGTTCAAGAAAGACAACTCAGAAAATTCTTCACCCATTGCTTTGAATTTTTGACACATTAAATTCAAATACGCATGTGTCTTTACGGACCTACTAGAACTCTTTCTGATAAGTCTGTGTGTATGTAGAAAGATATAAAAGTTAATGTTCATTTGGTCAAATACGTCAATCTGCGAAAGTTCTTGACAGTTCGCTTTGGAAATCGGACACAATTTTGCATTCCAATGCACGATGAACAAAGAGAGGGCCTTGCGGGAATGGCCGAGCGGTCTTAGGTGCCATGCTACGGATTTCGCGACCGTTCTAGACGCAGATTTGAGTGCCGCGGAGTAGAGGCTGAGTGAATTGAGGCGTTATGCTACGATGCGCGAGGCCGTTCCCCGTCGGGGATTCGAATCCCCATCAGGCATGGATGTTGGTGCCGTCTTTAGTATAAGGTACTTCATAAGTAGTTTGTAAGTTTAGGGACTGATGATCTCGTAATTAAGTCCCACATGTTCTACAAACATTTGAACATTTGAAGTTTCAAGTCCTCCCTGGGGCACAGGGTCCTTGAGTTAGTCTAAGTAGTTTAAAAGTATCGGGGTCATTTACCTTCTCGGTTTGGTCCCATAGGTTTACAAACAATTGAACAAGTAGAGGGGATGTACGAGATGGTCAGAGAGATGGTGACTAGGAATTTATACATCGATTTCCTTTTCACAAAGCACTGCGTCAATACACATATTAAAGATATGTGTTTCCTCTTTACTTTATTTCCAATTTTAATCAGAAAAAAGCCACAAAACGAGAGATTGGGTACAACTATCGTCGTATAAAATCAAAACAATTTTGGCACTAGTGGTAGAAATATTTTATCTGCAAGTAATTGCGTAAAAACATTAAGCGATGGAGTACAGATTCTTGCAGTTACGGCATTTTCAGTGAGGCACAAAAAACGATTTTACATTTTCGAAAACCATTCATAACGACTCATTCATCATAAATGGGCAAAAACAGGAAAATGCGTCATCAAAGCGGCTGAGGAGTTTTGCCAGGTTAGTTGCATCGCTTCAGCATTGCATATTTCAGTGACACCTATGACATTCATTATTTTTTTTATTTTAAATGTGCTGTTCGCAGTATTCACACATTAAATGAGTAATTCAAAATGTTCGTATGTTTGTTAAGCCTATAGGACTTAACTACAGGGTCATCAGTCTCTAAACTTGCAACCTACTTTAAACTAAATTATACTAAAGACAGCACAAACATCCACTTCCGGAGGGGGATTCGAATCCCCTACGGGGAACAGCCTCGCGCATCGGAGCATATCACCTCAATGCGCTCGGCCACTCCGCCGCGGAAAATGAGTAGTACTTGAGGAATTTACAATGAATTAATACACCTACTACGACACGAAATTCCGAACATCTTGTAAAAGTAATAGCTATCAGGACGTTTACCACCAAGTTAGGCTTAATAAATATATTTTGTTATTACGCTTCATTGTAAAAACTGTCGCCGAGTTCACAATTATGTTCCAAATTCTGATGTCAGAATTTTATTAACGAAATGAATTATCACTTACCCGTGAATGATGTACAGCTATACTGAGAGTTGCGAATAATTACATGTGTCAAATGAGTTTGTCACGAATTCCATCTGTACATATAATTTGTAGGTTCTTATTACATGGACTAGTTGTTTCTCTAATTGTTCATTTTCCGAAGAGGTAATAGCTTTGTGGTACGCTCTGCTGATACTCACCATTCTCCTTTTTTACATCGATTACTATCTCCGCCGTAGGTAAAATCAAAGAAAGGAAGATTGTAACGTGAATTAAATAATAGCTACACTCTGGGGATTAATAGCATGCTGAGTGTTTTATTGTTGAAAGAATGATCCAAGTTAATACATTCGTAATCTTCCAAATGCTATGTATAAATATTTTCCACGCCATAAGATGCAAAATTGTCTATTAGATAAAGTGTTTAATTAACTGTGTTATGTGCAGATATGATGTATCAATAAACACTTGGGGCATTCTCAGACCGTAGCCATAGTCGAGCAGCGACGTTCTCAGTACGAGAACAGCATTCAGTCAATCGTTTTCTCCATCTGAGTGCTTCTGACACCGATTGAAGTCCATCGCCAGTTAAATGAAACATTTGGTGATGGTGATGGTGTCACTGATGTGTACAACGTGTGTTCTTGCTGATTATGAAACAGAGAAAGTAGAACGTCGTGTAACAAGACACCAAAATAATCTAGGCGACGTACTAACAGGTCTGACAACTTGATCGAGCGAATGGGGAAAATTTTTTTGGTAGATCGCTGAACAACTGTTGAACACATCTCCTCCAAAACTGGCATTTGCGTTCAGTCTATGACGACCAGAAAATACACAAAGTGTGCTCCAGGTAGGTGCCAGGATGGCCACAACTTCGAAGTTACCTCTTTTGCTTCCTACTTTTCTGACTTGGCTTCTAGGGACTTTTGGCTTTTTTTTTCAACAATGAAAGACGTTATTCGCTGTCGCACATTCCCTAACCGTGCAACAATTGCATCAGCGATTCTCCAGTGTTCAAAGCAGGCTCCTGAAGAAGCGTCTGCAGCAGCCATGAAATCATGACGTCGTTGTTGTGAAAAACGTTTACAGATGCAGGGAAATTACTTCGAGAAGTTACAAAAAATTCACATTTTCACTTTGATTAGTTCGTGAGGGAAATAAATTGGAGATGTTATAGGCCTAAGTTAAATACAAGTCGTACATCGTAATATTACGGATTCTGTTTACTTCTTCTTCTTAGTTTTCATCTTCTTCCTTGTATATAGGATTATATCCTGTTCATTTACACTGAATTCTTCAGCTGAGACGGATGTGTTGACTAAGCATTTTACAGCTGATCATACTCTTGGACTACTTCCCACCGCTCATTTACTTTCGTAACATTTTCATGGAAGACATTTGTTTCCCATTCTAACACCATGTTCTTCCGAATATTTCCTTCTCTCATTGGCTCATTTAATTACGTCCTGAGTTTGGCACTTGTCCTTGATTTTTACATTGTTTGTCTTATATAGAGTAATCCGGCATTCGATAATCCGTCAGATACTGCACAGAAAAAGACTGATTACGTGATACTACAAATTGAGGGTGAGGGTGAGAAAGAAGAGATGCAAGAAACACAGATTTCATTAGACGTAAACTATTATGAAATTCTCTTCTACATATACAAAATTACTCCGCTAATCACATTAAAGTGCCCAGCAGAGGGTTCATCGACACGCTTTTACATTTCTCTACCGTTCCACTCTCTAATAGCGTACGGGAAAAAGGACCACCCGATTCTTTCACTTTTAGGTCTCTTTTCTCTTATTTCATTAAACTGGTAATGTCTCCCTATGTAGGTAGGTGCTCAGAAAATGCATTTACATTAGGAAGAGAAATTTGATGACAGAAATTTCACAAATAAATCTCGCCGCAACGTATAAGGCCATTCACTGAAAGATTTCTATGCCAAATCGTGCATAATTTCTGTAACACTGTCTTCCCTGTATCGCAACAATACAAAGCGAGCTTCTCTGAATTTTATCGATTATCCGCCAGTCCCTCTTGGCGGGTATTGCACAAAGAACGGCAAATCTCCGAAAAAGTGCGCGCGAGTTGAGTATACACAGTTTCTTTGTTAGAAATGTTGCAACTTCTGAGTGATCTGCGAATAAAACGTAGCCTCTGGTTCGCCGTCCCTAAATATTTTCTGTGTTCTTTCCAGTTTACTAGATATTTAGTTAAATTTACGGCCTTTAGATTGGACTGATTTATCATGTAGTGCTGATATGCATGTGTTCACACTTCTCAATGTTTACGACCAATTCCAATTTTTGCACCATGCATATTACTTGTCTAAACCATTTTGCCGTTGCTTTTGATCTCATGGTGCCTTTAATAAACGATTAACGACAGCATCGTGCGCGAAAAGTCTAACAGAGCCACTCAGACTTGTCTCCTATATCATTTATAAAGTCAAGGAACAGTAGCGGTCCTATTACACTTCCCTGGTGAACGATAGATATTACTTCCGATTTCCTAGACGACCTTCCGTCAGTTACTATTTTCTGATACTTGATAGCGAATGCAACGGCACGACTGTGACGATATTCCATAAGCACGCAATTTTATTGGAAGACGTTTGTGAGGTACAGTGCCAAAAGTAATCTGCAAATATAAAAATAAGAAATCGATTTGTTATCCCTTGTCGAAAGCACTCATCACTTCATGTGAATAAAGTCCTAGCTGTGTTTCACAAGTATGACGTCAGTGATATAAGCTGTAATTTTGCAGATCACTCCTATTGCCTTTCTTGAATATTGGTGTGTCCTGTGCAATTTTCCCGTATTTGGGTACGGAAATTTCGCAGAGTGATCTGTAGTATATAATAGCTAGACTCGGAGCTACTGCATGTCCATATTCGGAACGGAACCTAATTGGTACACAATTTCGCCCATTTGTTATAGGAACAAACATAACCAGACAACGCTTCTGATGTTTATTTGTTTAAACATGATAAAAAACAGATTTGTGAGAAAGACAAAGTTCAATAATGCAAATTATTATTATTATTGCAATGTTCCATAGGGCTCAGTGTAACAACAGGTGTTACATACCTGTCCGACAAATTATTGCATGCCTTCAAAACCGTCAGATATCAGTGCTATTCGTAAACATAGGGGTTCAAATGTAACGGCTCAAAAGTTCATGGTAACAATTTTCATTAATTTCCTTGCTAGTGATATTTACAAGTAAATGATTCTTATTTTATTACTTAACTAGCTTAAAACTTTGGGGCAGGAACGTATTTAGTGAAGATATAAAGCATTCACCTTTCGTCGAAATTTTCTGTTACATTTATGTTTAATAAATGACATTTTCGCGGTCGGAGGCTTAAGGTTTAACATCCCGTCGACAGCGTGGTCCTTTGAAAGGAACTGTGCCGGTATTTGGCTGGGTGACGTACGGAAATCACGGGAAACTTATATTCGATGGCCAGAGATGGATTAGACCACTATCTTTTTATGTGCGAGTCCTATATGTTACTACTGTGCATCTCGCTCGGTCCATTTAGTTGTTCTTGTACCTTAATATAAGAATGTCTCAAATCCTTGCAAAGATATTGGATCTAACTGGAGTGGTCATCTTTCCCTAAATTTAGGGACTACTTAGATTAACTTATACGGAGAACAACTCACACACCCATGCTCGAGGAACGACTTGAACCTCCGACGGTGAACCACCACATGCACTGCAACAAGGCGCCTTAATGTGCACGGCTATTCAGCCGCGGCTTATGTCAGAGGTTATGCTTATATGCATTTTTAAACTAGGTATCTAGAAACAACATCGATAATCCGGAATACCGGATAAATCGTTAGTAACAGGTTCCCGAGCATGCCGGGTTATCGAGGTCCTACTGTAATAAATTTTTTACTCTGAACAATTCTTTTCACCTTCAGTGATGTATAAATCCGTGCTTGACTGTCAATTATACCTGTTCCTCCAAATTGTATCTTCTGTCATAGTTATCATAGTTTCGTGAAACTGCGTTTGTTGGGAGCGAATGCAGCTGAATAGATCCTGTAAAACGAATCGCACTGCTGCGGTGAAAATTCGTAGTTCTAACTGCTACTTTACCTCTGAGTCACCTGTCTACCTTCTACGGAAACTCCTACCCAGTTGAAATTGAGGTCTCTCAACGCCTTTTAACCTTATAGCAGAGGCATTTCAGGAACTTTTCGTTAACGAGTTATTGTGGTGTGTTGGAAACTACATAAACTGTGTCCGCCGTATGTTCTTGTGTCCCTTACTTTATTGTCGTCGGAAAGTATTGCAGTAACGAGTTCCTTTTAAGTTTTCAGCCAGAAGAGGGCGTTTTGCAGCGGCTGTGGAGAAACAAAAATTCCGGTTATCTGCATTGAAGTCGTAGCTCCGGCGCTGCAAGGAGTAGGCGGTATTTACAGCACGGGAGACGCAAACAAGACGCGCAGCCAATTAAGAGTGGCGCGCTGCCGCCTTATTCTTTGCTCCGCGATATCTGCAGAGTCAACACAACACGCGCCGACGACGCCGACGCCGACTGTGCAGAGCCCCGCTGTAGCGGCGTCTCTTTTAATTGGCAATAAAACCCCCGCCGCATCCCGCGCTGTCCTCCTGGCACCACCCCTCTTCGCACTGTCCGGGAACAGGGGGAGGGGGCGAAAAGATTGGGGTGGGAGAGAGGGAGAGGGGAAAAGGGGGAGGAGGTGAGGTAGTGAGGTGGCGGGGGTTGTCGGGGGTGGAGGCGAGGCGACAGTCAGCTAATGAGGTAGTAAAGGAGGACGCATCGGACACGCACTGCGCGGAGAATCGATCTGGACGCGACGGCGAGTCGATACGTTGAAGGCGCGGCGAGGTTGGCTGAATCCTTCAGCGGTCGTCGAGAAACTTCGTGACGTAACAATAGTCCACTCAAAGAGAACTTGTTTAGAAAGTGTATGTACTCGTTTGCGTAAACGTTCTCGTAGTATCGCGTATTGTGAGGCAACCAAAGAGAACTGCACCAGTTTCAATAGGGCTGTACGAACACCGGCAGCACATGTTTTTTTGATTGCCGTTAGATGTCGTAGCAAATGCGCGAAACATGAATGGTCGAAATCCACATTCGTAGGGGAACGTCTGTTACGTTTGGATTCCCTGTGCGGCACTAACAAGGAAAGTACTTTGGCTCGAACAAACACATATACACCAAAATCGTATGAGAGATTAAGTAAAGATCACTTACTGCACTAGTGATACTCCCGCATCTGCAAAACTCTGCAGTCCTCCGTTAGAGGCCTCTGCGTGTGCCATGCCGTATTGCACTTTGACCTGTCGGTTCGCCAGTAGGGACGGTGCAGTGTGACTCCGAAGTTGCGTTTTGTGACGTTATTTGTGTGGTGAAGCGTCAGATGGGGCGGCGATTGCTAATCAATCCTGCTAATGTATTACGATTAGTTGAGATGAAGTTACGAAGAACCCTTCTTCGTGAAGATAGTATTAGAGTAGAAGATGAATCATCTGCATGCTTTCTCGTATCTGTTATGGTACAGAAATATGAGCATACGTTAGAGACTATTGTTACAAACTCATAATAATGATAATAGGGATGCTAATGACGAACAACACAATGCAAGCCGTAGTACTGCGGTAAGTGCGGGAAGAGGGGATGGAATCAGTGGCAGTGAATACCAACAGTCTTCGGGAACAAGGTTAAAGTTGCAACTATCATCACGGCTTTTGATGATAATTCGCTAGAGAACATGTATGATGATTATTACATAAGTTATAGTTAAGATATGTGCATTACGTATGGCGTCTATAATTATATCTACAGTGTTATCTAGAGCATGGTTCCAGAGCTTTGTAGAAAAACGACACCCACCAGCACATTGACGTGTACGTAGAGATTCTGTAACCAAACGTTCATACAGATATGTTTGTTCGAGCCCATGTACTTTCCTTGTAAGTTTGAGTGTGTCAGGAAGTTTTATGTGAACTCGCGCTGAGATTGTTGCAATTTTATGTAACAAAAACAGGCGTCTCTCCCCTGCCGCTATAGTACTATGTGCCATGTCTATCAAGCATTCACAATGAGTATTCTCTTATTTCAAAACAAACCTCATATTTCAATCAGTATCCATTCCAGAGAAAATAAATCGGATGTGTTTTAACTTGAATGAACATCGTCCTCCTTTCGAAAGTGCTCCTGAGCTTCGAGAATTGAAATTATCATACTGACAGAGGTAAATCATTGCGCATACGGCCTGTAGGAAGACTGAAACATGTTCAGACAGACTGCAAACTGATCAACATCTGAGTGAATCGAGTCAGACGTGCTACGATCCAGAAGTAGAATTCGAAAATTTATGATGGAGTGCCACCCTACGTGGGACATTTCCTCAAGAGTTACAAACACAATCTTCAACTACACTGAAGTGCATGGCAGACGGTTTATAGAACCGCTTTTATCGTGTTTCTTTACAGTTCCACTCTCAAATAGCTCGCGGGAAAAAGGAACACATAAATTTTATATCTGATTTAATTTGTTATGATGATCATGTCTCCCTATGTAGGTGGGTGCCAACAACATAAATTCGCATTCGGAAGAGAAAGTTGGTGAATGAAATTTCACAAATAGATCTTGCCGGAACAAGTAACGATTTTTTAAATGAATTCCGTCAAAACTGGTGCATTTTTCTCGTGACACACTCCCCCCTAAATCACGATAATACAAACAAAACGAGCTGCCTTTCTCTGAACTTTCTCTAAATCGTCATTCAGTCCCACCTGGTATAGATTCCACAATGCCCAGCATTACGATCCACATGTGTTTTGTAGACAGTTTCCATTGTAGAACTGTTGCATGTTCCAAGTTTTCTGCCAATGAAACGTAGTCTTTCGTTCGCCTTCCCTCCAAATTTTCCGTGCGTTCTTTCCAATTTATGCTGGTCGTAACTTTTATTTCTAGGTATTTATAAATGAACCGACGGTCTGTAGATTTGACTGATCTATCTTGTAAATGAAATTCAACGGATATCTTTTAGTGATCATATAGATGACATCACACTTATTACAATTAAGCGTCAATGGCCAATTTCTGCAGCATGCAGATATCTTACCTCAATCATTTTGCAGCTCCTTGTGATCTTATGGTGACTTCACTATCCGCTAAATAACAGACTCATCCACAAACAGTCTAAGAGAGCTAATCAGATTGTCTTCTAAATCGTTTATAAAAATGAGGAACAGCAGGGCCCCCTGACACTTCTGTTCTGTGATGGAAAGTGCCCTGACACGATCAAAAACTTACGCTTTTCGTATTACGTGCATCGTCTGCTCCTGCTACCTGGACTCCATATCTGCGACCTGAGTAATATTTGACATCGTGAGAGAGCAGATTGGGACGCTCCGCGAAACTCTCGGTCTCCGAACGTGGCCAGATGATTGGGTATTACTTCTGTCAGAAGTCTATACCCGAGTATTCCACATTCCTAAACGTCCCTAGGTTCACTGTTTCTGATGCGATAGTGAAATGGCAACGTGAAGGGACAAGTACAGCGACAGAATACTACAGGTCGTACTCGTCTGTTGACTGACAAAGACCACCGACAATAGAAGAGGGTTGTGCAGTGGAGTAGGCAGGCATCTACCCAGACCATCACACAGGAATTCCAAGCTGCTTCAGGATCCACTTCAAGTACTATGACAGGCGGGAGGTGAGAAAAATTGGATATCATGGCCGAGCGGCTGCCCACGCGTTGTGGGTATGTCGAATGCCTGGTGAAATTCATCTGCCAGTCTGTATACTGCCAACACTGAAATTAGGAGGTTGTGTTGTTATGGTGCAGTCATTTTTATCATGGAGGCGATTTGCAAACCCCGTTTTTTTGCGTGGCTTTATCAAACGACAGGCCTACATTGGTATTTTAAGCACCGTCTTGCATCCCACTGTCGAAGAGTAATAACACGATCGAGCACCTGTTCATAATGCACGGCCAATGGCGGAGTGGTTGCTCGACAATAATATTCCTGTAATAGACTGGCCTGCACAGATTTCTGTCTTGAATCCTATAGAGCATCTTTGGGTTGGGATGTTTTGGAACGCCGACTTCGTGCCAGGCCCCATCAACCTACAGTGGTGTCCTCCTCAAAGCAGCACTCAGTGAAGAATGGGCTGTAATTCCCCTCACAAACCTTCCAGCACCTCATTGAACGTATTCCTGCGAGAGTGGAAGCTGTCATCAACGCTAAGGTTGGGCCAACGCCATACTGAATTCCAGCATTACCGATAGAGGGTGCCTCGAACTTGTAACTCACTTTGAGCCAAGTGTCTGGATACTTTTGATCACATCCTGTACTTCACTCTGAAATATAGCGGACAGTAAATGAACTTTGAACTTTAACGTGCGATGCCTGGAATTTCTCAGTCGCATTATGAATGTACAACACGAAGTTGAGTATTTTGTTTTTTCCCAACTGCTGATATCATAGGTCCCTACTCCTGCAAACTGCTTAAGCTAACTTATGCTAAGAAAAACTCACACTCTCGAACATCCGCCTGGAGCAGCCACACAATCCGTGTCATGGCGCCCAACACCGCGATGGCATTCACGCGCGGGAATACTCATTTAATTGAAAATTATTTCTGAAATATTTCTGAAGTTGTGCTATCTTTCCGATAATCAGTAACTGTGCAGTATTACCATATAACACGTACACAATAGTTCTTAGATGCAGGAATCCTAAGAAGATTTGGTCTTACGTCCAGTTAACTGATAAAAAGGGTATGTTGATGCTATTGTGACCGTAATATCGTTCAAATAGAGAATAACACACAAAAGGCCGAATTACCATACCTATTTTTCCTCCGATGTTTAACAACATAAAGTCCGAATTGAGATTATTGTCAGAGATTTAGAAAAGCAACTAGTATTGCTTTGTAGAGGAAAGGCTTCTGGAACTGACGGAACAGCAGTTCCTCAGCAGTATACCATAGAGGCAGCGAAGCGTTTCTAATCATTTGAAACAAAACTCAAGTCAATCCCGTTCTTAGGAAGAGTCGTCGAACATATCAGTAAACTTGTACACCTATATCTCTGGCTTCTGTCTGTTGTAGAGTTGTAGAAAATATTTTTAAAGTAGTTGTTCTTAATTGCAATCCACCATGTGTGATGCTTATTTTAGTGTGGAAGCACACGTTGATCGGACTCGTGGCTGAAATATAAGGTTTGTTGCGAGTCTTGGAGTGCAATGGTTAAAGTAGAAGGACATGAGAATATTTTGAACGCACAGGGTTTTTGCTTGAGTAGTCCGTGCAACTGTTAAACGCCCGTGTACCTGGGTAGTATAAGTATTAGCACAACTGCCTAATATGCAGGAGTACAGGCTTCGAATCCCAGCCCGGCAAAATTTTTTAAAACAAATTTGTGTACGTGGGCATGTTCCACAGCAAGTACAGAAAGTTAAACATTCGTATTCTTGCTGCAGTCTTTTTATTTTCTCCATACCCGTTTCGTCCTCTTTTTTATGGGAATAGTTGACCCGTGCGAGTAATTCGCACTCTATCCTGATCAGTCACCGGTAGGCAAGATAGTAATGGAGAAAAGGTAGTTGCAAGTACATATGTATAAAAGACAATGAACTTTGAATAGTAGTGACAAATATTCGTTTCATTGTAAGAAAAATTATATGATTAAATACAATATCATTAATAGTGAAACACTCTAAAAATCAGATATTCATTTTTTCAAGTTTATTTTATTTTTTGAAAAATTTTTTTTTATTTTACAAAACTTCTTTGAAAACAAAGCTAGTATATATGAGGTGATCATCGATTACTTTTTGGCTGTATGAGTCTTTAGCACAAACATAAATATCACTGAATTAGCAAACTCGCGAAAAAGCCATATATAACTGTCCATGTGATTAAACAGGTTCTAGCAAATATAATCTTGCCCTTCGAATCCTCTGACCTCGTGCTTAATTTACGGCCATAGCGATGGCTACTTTTATTGGGAATTGTGTTCTTATCATTTGGAAAGGCATGGTTGGACCAGAAGGTGTGAGGTTACTACGGGGTATTAGCACAGTTTTATCAGAGTCAATGAATTGAGCAGTGATGATGTCCTCGCCGAAGAGAGTCAATACTAATCTTGGACCATTAATTAATCCCTGATTAGCGTTAAGATTTCTAATAAGCATAATTATAGCATTTTTCTATAAAAGCAACTACGCTTGCGTAAAGAATCTAGACAACTGTAAGAGCTGTCGTGCCTATTAGTTAAATTATATAATTTGTCTACTTTTCGTAGTTACATGGGTATAACCAAATTTGTGTGATAAACTACGCTTTACATCGAAGGGTATAAACTAAATCGTGTGATAAATTATGCTTGCATCAACGAAGGTCTTTGGGTTGCAAAAAGAATCTAAACATCTTCAAGAGCTGTTGTTCATGTTAGTTAACCAGATTGTCAATAGATGGCACCTTATACAGTGCTTTTATGTCGGCTGCTCAAATTAAATTTATACTTGGCGCGGTGGCTGATGGGAGCAACCGTAAATAGATCTCCAGTTTACCATAGTTCACCGGGTTCAACTTCGTTTGTACGAACAGTAAAATTTTTTTCAAAATAAAGTTTTTTGGTTAAAACAATATAAGAAACATACATTTTTGCTTACTGTTGTAGCCTCAACATATCATAAGCAGTTCACTTTCTTCTAATTGAAATAATTATAGCCACTCACGTCCAAGGCCCGAAGGCCCGAGTCCTCCCTCGGTCATGAGTGTGTGTGTGTTGTCCTTAGTTAAAGTAGTTTTTAAGTCTAGGCACTAATGACCACATCATTCTGCTTCATTAGGCTTACAAATATTTGAACCATTACTATGATTATAACCTTGATTAAGGATAACATTAAAAATGCAGCTGTTCTTTGCCTGGGTAAATAAAAATAGCCGGTGCTAATGAGATTTAAACCTATTTCATTGTTATCTGTATCCATTATCAAATATTTTTCAGAGACTCTTGTATTACGATTTAGCGTAACACTATTTATTGTTCAAACCCTCATTGTTATTTTATTCATTACTTCATTGCTTCACTGGACTTACCAGATACTAGCATCACTAAGAACGTCAACTCGACCTTCCGCCGTAAAGTATTCGCAAGTATAATGCGGTTAACATCATACTGGAATATTTTCTCTTTCTTCTGCAACCGCAGCTTGTGAGAGCAGGCCGACCGTCGTCTGCTTTAAATAAACAGAGGAGATGCTCTGAACTTGCAGCAAGCGACACAAGAAACGGAATGTCGTCTTTAAAGAGTAAGTAACTGCCCGCAGCGAGGGGGCGCAAAGGCCCGTCCGCGTCCTGCTGGCACTTTGTCGTCGGGCGGCCAGCTCATGCCGGAAATACCACGCGCAGAGTGCTACCTCTGTGACGCTGAACTGCAACTGACTGACGATGTACAAGTCCGAAATAACAGACGTCGCTATGTGATGCTGCAGTTGGAAGTTACAGATTTTTAATACAGCTTTTTAGTCTCAGCTGTTGTAATAATACGACATAGACATACGAAAATATGTGCCAGGACCGGGTTTCGAATTTACTAGCGAGTCGCGCTGAGCCTCAACGCTACCCCAGGCCCTGATTATGATTTTAATATGTCCTTGTTGTATCAATACATCACACGCTAGCAGCTGAGACTCAAAACCCATAGCTAGAATCTACACTGGTCAAAACAATTAGAGGATCAGGTGATATATCTATGTTCTGTGGTATTGTCACCTGCGAAATGAAATTCGACGTCTTTCTATCGATTCTACGGAGTGTATACAACGTTACGGCGACCGAGGTAGGGGTAATAAAAGAATGTTGCTGCAGAGGGTTTTGCGTTTACTCTATAAAAACAAATTAATGAAGCATTTCGATTCAATTAGTTTAGTAAGTAGGAAGTGCAATGCAACAACATTACTTACAAGAATCTATGACATGGAGATCCTCAGGAAGGTAGGAAGCGGGAGAGACACATGCAGCTATTGTAGTCCCAAACTGTAATTTCCAGTACTTCGACGCCATTCCAGACAACAAGGAGGAAGGAAGCTTAGGGTTTAACGTCCCGTCGACAGCATGGTCATTAGAGACGGAGCATACGCTCGGATTTTTGGGGAAGGATTAGGGGAGGAAATTCGGCCGTGTCCTTTGGAAGGAACCATCCCGGCATTTGCCTAGAGTGATTTAGGGAAATCACCAGGCAACAAGAACTGTTAAAAGATGATAAATATGTTCAAATGTTTGTAAATCTATCGGACTAAACTGCTGGGTTATTACTCCGTATCTTACAAACTACTTAAACTAAGTTAAACTAACCTCAGGACAACACAAACGTCCTTAACCGAGGGGGAACTCGAACCCCCGACGGCGAACGGCCGCGTACACCGCAGCACAGCACCTCAGTGCACACGGCTAATCCGCCGCGGCCAAAAGATGATAAGGCCGAAGTAGCACAGGGTTAACATCAGCAAGAGATGGCCGTTATACCCGCATAACAGCCCTTCGAGCCAGATGGCTGCAACGCACCCTCGAAGCAGCAAAATGATGCGCCATATGAACACAAACAGACCGAAATCGTCTTCGGGAATATGACATGTACGCACGCATGGCTACGGTGTGCGTCGCATTAAAACTACGGCACCGTTTTGTCGCATAAACTCAGTGGAGGAACATTAGGATTGGCGCCGTAAGAATGGCGCCGGGTTCTGTTCAAAGATAAGTCAAGATTTTGTGTTCAGCAGAACAACCTCATCTGGAGATAACGTGGAACACGAAATAATCCTGCTTACGGTTATGAGTCCCTTTATGAGATCTTTATTTGCCAAAGTCCGCTTATTGATTTTACATTCATGACTAGTTTCGATTCCTTAAAGAGTAATTTTCAAATCTTAATTTTCCAGGCATGGTAAGAAATATTTTTCAGGTGAACGAAAATCATAGTACAAGTTATAAATGGTATGCACTTCGTCAATCGAATATGTCTTTGGGTCATGTTGTTCAAGACCCTGTGCTTTACTGTTCCACATGTCAAGGTAGTGTGTCATCACAGCAAGAAGTGTAAATGGACTATTTCTTACCATGCCTGCACTATTAAGATTTAAAAATTACACTTTAATGAGTCGAAACTAGTCATGAATGTAAAATCAATAAGCGATCTGTGGCAAATAAAGATCTAATAAAGGGATTCATAACCATTACATTAAAGATCGCCTCCTACAAAACAACCTCAATAAGATGTCAGGTAATTATTATCCCGATTATGGGCAGGAAACATCGTATCATGGTGGTGGCCGAATGGTGTGGGCAGGAGTTAGTATTGACGGATGTACGGACCTCTATGACATTCAGAATGGCATTTTTAATGCTCAGAGGTATATAAAAAATGTTCAAATGTTTGTTAAGCTTATGGGACTCGACTACGGGGCCATCAGTCCCTAAACTTACAAACTACTTATGAACTACTTACGAACTAGGACGGCACAAATATCCATGCCCGAGGGGGGATTCGAACCCCCGACCGTAGTGGCCGTGCTGACCGTGACTGGAGCGCCTCAGTCACCTCGGCCACCGCGGTCGGCCCAGAGGTATATAGACGAGATCCTTCGACGTTTTGATGTGCCCTAAGCTGGTGCCATAGGACATGGGTTCCTTCAGTTGGACGATAACGCGCGTCTACACAGAGCTGCAATAATGGACAACATGCTTGAAGCTGAGGAAATTGAACGAATGGAGTGGCCAGCCGAGCTTATATACGGTTGAAAATGTCTGGGAGGCACATCGCAGATGTGTAAATAAGTGGTTCATTTGCCTTAGTATTTGATGTCAAATTGCCCAAAAATACGGGTAATAACACACGCTTTGGCAACATTGATTCATTATATAAAAAAGCTGTCATAAAAAAGAGCTCTTTTAGTAGCGGTAGCAAAAGCCAAAAAGAGCGGACGAACTAGAAGGACCGGACGAACTAGAAGGAGCGGACGAACTAGGAGCAGCGGACGAACTAGGAGCAGTGGACGATTATGACACACGTATCTCGCTTCATAGTTCGTTGGATTCTTTTCCGAAGACCGACGAGCAATAGCGAGAGGGCGCGTAGCAGAATTAAAATTAACGTGTTTGCCTTCTACTGATGAGTCATTTCGAAGTGAGCGTCTGACTGCTAGATTACATAGTTCAATGCTACAAAATTTCTGTTTTGATGTGTTCTGCACTCGGCAATATCTGACTAATAAATTCCATAATGCCAAGATATAGAGATAACTCTAAATTTAAACGCGAGAAATTATCCACAGACTGTTTCTTTTGGTTTGCGTGATATAGTTAGCGGCTCAAGCAGCAAGCTCATGAAGCAGCTAGGTGGGGGAACTTCCCCTCCACCAGCACGTGCAGACCACGCCACTAATCCTTCACTGGGAGCGGACGAATTAAAAGAGTGAACGAGTTCGCAGCAGAGTCGCGAACTAAAGTGAGCGCTCCCGGTCGCGAACTATTATGCGCAAGTCTACTGTCCATGTCACGAAAGTAGGCAAATGTACTGTTCGTCCGAGGTGATCAATGCCATATTAAACAGGCAACGAAAATGACTATCTCACAATTATGGTAGCCTCATGGTGCCTCGATCTATGTAAATGCCATTGTAAACCCTGAGTAAAGAGTTAAGACCGGAAAATTTCGTACTGTATCACACACAAACTATAATTGGACTCAATATCTGAATATGATACGTAACAATATCTATCCTCTGTATCTCACCTGATCCCGTTTGTGTGTGTTTGTGTGTGTGTGTGTGTGTGTGTGTGTGTGTGTGTGTGTGTGTGTGTATGTGTGCGTGCAGTGGTTATTTATAGAAGTTGTAGCATCACTTAGAGATATCTTTTCTTTCTAAAATGTACGACAGAGCAAGTGCAGTAATATTTAAAGTTTTATGACTTTTGGTGTATAGGACTTGGTGAACAGCGAGAGACCAGTACAGGGACTGCTACAGTGTTGGAAACCGGCGCGCGGCAATCTGAAATGCGTGGCGCTCTTGTGAGTAGGAAAAACCGCCTAGAAAACGGACGGCGTTTAATTACTGGGTGGTTAGTCGTAATGGGCCCCAAGCAGGCGGAAGCTGTGAAGTTGGCCTCCAAGGAGGTTTACGGGCGCGTGGGGTGGCGGCCTTAATAGGCGCGCTGTCTGGCTTGCTGGGCGCATTACACGCGGCGTGGCACGTCACGCGCCGGCGAGCGTGCCGCTCCAGGGGGAGCAGGCGGCGCCTCTCAACTCCACTGCAGGCTCTGGCGCTGGCCGGGGAGCGGAAGGCGGCTGCAGGCCGCCACGAATATGCTGCTCCACTGGTGGCCGCTCCTACTTTACCTGTGGTTCAGTCAACTGTCCGATAAAGACTTGCGCATATCCTAAATGGATTGATTTGGCCGCGGTGGGGTAGCCGAGCGGTCTAAAGCGCCTCGCTGCGGAGCGTGCGGTTGCTCGCCGTGGAGGTTCGAGACCTCCCTGGGGCATGGGTGTGAGTATTTGTCCTTAGGTTAGTTTACCTAGGTTTAAGTAGTCTGTACGCTACGGACTGATGACCACGCAGTTTGGTCCGATAGATCTACAAACATTTGAACATTTTTTTGATTGATTTGATTTGATTTTTCAGGGAAGCCAAAACAGTCTTGGTCCAACCCGCCACTGCGCGCACCGAAACTAAGTTTATTGAGCGTTATCGCTCCCTATATATCTAGTAAAGCCAATAATTCCCTTGAACAGTGCAAGGTGTCCCTTTACCAGTTCTTTATTAGACACAGTTTCTTCGGGTCTGGTTGTCACAAATGTTCTGTGCCTTTTACTCTCCAATGCAATGCATTCGAAGATCAGATGTGTGATGCAGTTTCATCACCGTCATCACAGATCCTACATTTAGGGCCCTCTTCTGTTATTCCCATTGTATGTAGGCGTTTTTTTTTAAATTCCCATGGCCTGTCAGCAATCCAACCATGAGTCTAATCTCTCTCCTGTTCAGACCCAGGATTGCAGAGCTTCTTTTAAAACGTGGCTTTGGCATCATTACCTTGCCATGTTTTTGTTGATGGACTATGGTCCAATATTCTATGTGATGTCTTCTGAGCTAGTTATGTAGCTCCAATTTGATCATTGCCTTGGTGATTGTCAGGACAGGTTCCGGCCCAATAAATGGAGTCTCTGCCCCCATCCTGGCTAATCTGTCGGCATGTTCGTTTCCACTAATCTCCGAGTGGCCAGGGACCCACAATAGGTTTACTCTATTGCTTTCCCCTAGCTCCATCAGAACCCTGTGACATTCTGCAACAATTTTAGACCTCGTTGCAGGAGCTGCCAGTGATTTCAGGGCTGCCTGGCCGTCTGCAAAGATATCGATGCTACGATCTTTGTAGCACCTACGCAAATTCTCCTCCACACACGTCCTGATGGCAATGATGTCCACCTGGAATACTGAGGCCATATTGAAAGGCTTGTTGAAGCGGTATGGGTCATAATATAGTAGACTGGCATTTCACCAACTTTTCCTATATTTACCCCACTCACTATTTTAGTGTGTCTGGATATCCCGAAGAGTTCCAGTTGTTGCCAGATCTGAGTCTGTATGCACCAGCTGCTGCCTCCATCTTGACCCAAAGGTGTAATGGCATATCCAGCATGGTTTCCATCCCAGCAGTTGGTGTGCTGCTAATTCCGCCTGTTATGGCTGTGTGCTGAACATCAGCAACATACAGTCAACAATGAAAGGAGACGGTGAATATAGAGGGCCTTGAAATTGCAACCCAGTAACGTGCGCGGAATAGGACAGACGTGTACATTTTCCGCTTGTAAACACCCGGGACTATGCAGGCCGACGCAATATGACAGCAGAACAGGCAGGCAGCTTCCATCCACGGCACAATTCACCTGTGTGGCATACGCTGACGAAGTCGAAATCTTTCTCTGCCGCCCAATACATGTCGACCTCACCTTGATGACAGTAAGACTGTCTTCCGCCCCATCGGCATCGCGGCCTGACTACCACCTGGTCTTCAACCGAGTGAGGTGGCGCAGTAGTAACACACTGGAATCGCATTCGGGCGTTTTCCGTGATTTTCCTAAATCGCTCCAGCCAAATGCCGGGACGGTACCTTTCAAAGTGCACGGCCGATATCTTCCCGCATTCTTCCCCGAAAATCCGAGCGTAAGCTCTGTCTCTAATGACCACGCTGTCGACGAGACGTTAAACCATAAGCTTCTTTCCTTCCTACCCGGTCTCCTTACCTCGTTATCGATAAATTTAAAACCTTCGGCCTGCACATTGATGCCTACCCTTATAAGACGCAGGCTAAGGTCTGACGACGTATCAGGGGTGCCATCAAAGGGGTTTTCAAACAACATGCCCACCGTGACCTAAATCTACACCAAAATGTCACCCATATTAATACTGTATACGCATGGTACGCGGCGCAGATTCTCCCAGTACCTAAGACGCTGGTGTGTTCAATTTTCCAGCCGGTATATTAGCTCCTGTGGCCCGAAGGTCTTTAAAGTACACTACTGGCCATTAAAATTGCTACACCAAGAAGAAAAGCAGATGATAAACGGGTAGTCATCGGACAAATATATTATACTAGAACTGACGTGACTAGATTTTCAGGCTATTTGGGTGCATAGATCCTGAGAAATCAGTACCCAGATCAACCACCTCTGGCCGTAATAACGACCTTCATAAGCTTGGCCATTAAGTCAAACAAAGCTAGGATGTCGTGTACAGGTACAGATGCCCATCAGCTTCAATACGATACCACAGTTCATCAAGAGTAGCGACTGGCGTATTGTGACACCAGCTCGGCTAGCATTAACGAGCCGTTTTCAGTTGGTGAGAGATCTGGAGAATGTGCTGGCAAGTGCAGCCCATACAGGACCTGTAACATGAGGTCGTGGATTATCCTGCTGAAATGTAGTGTTTCGCAGGGATGGAATGAAGGGTAGAGGCACGGGTCGTAACACATCTAAAATGTAACGGCCACTGTCCAGTGTCGTCTATGCGAACGAGCGGTGACCGAGACGTGTAACCAATGGCACCCCATACCATCACGCCTGGTGATCAGCCAGTATGGCGATGACGAATACACGCTTCCAATGTGCGTTCACCGCGATGTCGCCAAACACGGTTGCGACCATCATTATGCTGTAAAAAGAACTTGAATTCATCGGAAAAATGACGTTTTGCCATTCGTGCACCCAAGTTCGTCATTGACTACATCATCGCAGGTGGTCATGTCAGTGATGCAGCGTCAATGGTAACCGCAGCCACGGTCTCCGAAATGATAATCCATGCTGCTGGAAACGTCGTCGATCTGTTCGTGCAGTTGGTTGTTATCTTGCAAACGTCCCCATCTGTTGACTCAGGGATCGGGACGTGGCTGCACGATCCGTTACAGCCATGCGAGTAAGATGCCTGTCATCTCGACTGCTAGTGATACGAGGCCGCTGGTATCCAGTACGGCGTTCCGTATTGCCCTCCTGAACTAACCGATTCCATATTCTGCTAACAGTCATTGGACTGCGACCAACGCGATAGGCTACAATCCGACCGTTATCAAAGTCGGAAACGTGATGGTACGCATTTCTCCTCCTTACATGAGACATCACAACAACGTTTCACCAGGCAACGCCGGTCAACTGCTGTTATGAGAAATTGGTTGGAAACTTTCCTCATGTCAGCACGTTGTAAGTGTCACCACCGGCGGTAACCTTGTGTTATTGCTCTAAAAAGCTAACCATTTACATACCACAGCATCTTCTTTCTGTCGGTTAAATTTCGCGTCTGTAGCACTTCAATTTCGTGGTGTAGCAATTTTAATGGCCAGGAGTGTAGAAAGAATTACGTGAGTCTTCGTGTGGTTAGATGACGGTCTGGCATTGGTTCATTTTCTGCGCAAGTGCACAACATTGTACCTTCACCGCATTGCCACCTTTCGATCTTAGATACCATATGGCACGACAGTGACGATCTTGACGCAATACCGGACATGGTTGGAGCGAGCACAAGGTACAAGGTGAGTGGGCATTCGACAGTCTGTGATTTCAAGTGAGGTGGTCGGTCGATGGCCTGATCGCTGGAATCAACGGCTCCCGCTTGAAGAGAGAGCGATGGCCTCCTTGTCGCATTCCGCCACGCGTGAATAGCTGGTGAGACAATGGCCTCGCTGAATCTGCTGCTTTAGCTGGTCGACGCACTGTCGGAATGCATTCGTCTGTGCCTAAGTTACTTCACTTCACACATTATTCACTTTTCATATATTCCTGCATCTCATTTCACTATTATATTTAAACTTTCACTGCACTCAAACACACACACACACACACACACACACACACGGTCCATTGATAGCGATCAATTCAAACATCTCACGAAATAAGCATCAAACGAAAAAACTACAAAGAACAAAACGTTTCTAGCTTGAAGTTGGAAAATAGATGGCGCTTCCAAGGATCTGTTATAATTTTCGTTGAACCGACGGATACAGGATGTATAGGCGAGACAACAGAAATGCAACAGTACAGTGAGCTTCTGAAGGTAACGAACATCTGTATTTCAGATATGCTGTGCAGTTTTCATGATACTACCCGACGCAACGGCTGGGATACACGGAATAAATCGCCATTGTTTTTCATGCTGTCTAAAGCCCGTTTCACACGATCGAAGTGCGTGCGCGTTTCGTGTATGTGTGCAAATCACCAGCGAACCTCATCGCGAGTGCGTCTGTTATGTCAATGATCTAATGATTGTGGCGAGTGTGCTACATTTTCGAGTGTGCTGCAGAACGCGCATGCGCAGAAACAAGTAACAGTAGTGGTGTCTACTAACATTGGAAGTTAAACTATTCCGGTCGAGCGCATTCATATTACAAAAATGCTTTTGCATCTTCTTTAACTGTTGTCTGCTTTTGCATCACGCCGAAAAATATGCACCAGAGCCTAATATTGTTTTTCTATTAGTTTTCTTCTACAAAAGAGACGAAGTATCTGCAAGCAGAAAAATATTTTAGTTTTACGGGGAAAAGTGTAGACTTCGTATGTATACGACCGTAAATAAATAAACGTGTTTTGCCGAAAATTATATCAACAGTAGATTCGGAACCGTTAGTTGAAAAATCATTTTCCATGTGATATTGACCGTTAGGAGGAAAACAAGACATAAAACATAAAGTAAGTAGTCACTTTTTACTGAATTTTCGATATTGTTTCATGTGTTTGCAATATAAATTTTTATCAGCAAAAAATGTGTAAGTTAAAAAAAAATGTAAATGACACTTACTATTTAGGTTCTCAATTGCTATATGACGTATGAGGAGAGCATCCAATAATAACTACCCTATCGCCATTAATAGTCAATTGTCCTTTTCCTTCTTATATATAAGAAACTGTAAAAACTTCAGTTCTTCATTCAGTTGCGAAACTACACAGCAGACAGCTCTACAGTTTTGGTGTTTACGTCTAAATGGAAACTACTTGATTCAGACGAGACGCAGTTCGGGAATAACACGCCAGCGCTGCAGTAGACACACTCGTCTCGAGTAGTCAACTGACAAGGAGACCACATGGATGTGGGGTTTCAAATTTTTATTGATATTTACGGTACGTGAAGTTCAAAACTTAAATAACAATCAGCGCAAGCCATTCGTCGCAACTCTCAAATATTCTCGAGAACATCGACTTTGAAGTTTTGGAAGTACATGTCAGTGCCAATATTAGACCAATTGGCGGTGTAGCTCAGTTGGTAGCGTTCTTCTCTCAAAACCGTAGGGTCGGCGGTTTAGATCCCGCTGTGATAAATACTATTTTCTTTGTTTTCGAATTTATTGTATGAAACCGTTTGGGATCTATAATTGCACCTGTTGTGTCAGTTTTTATGTAGAAAAGCTGAACAGTTTGTCGTCACGTAAGACGGTGGCTGAGTAGGTTAGCTGCTTGGAACGTCACTAGCAGCTATGGAGATGAGTTTCAAAAACAGCGTCATTGCTCTTCACGAACTAAACAAACAAAGACTAAAGTCGTTAACTAATAGTGAAGCCATACTGTAAAAATTTATCTTTTTGATTGAAACCATAATTATAAACAAGCTTAGTTGTAAGTAGTTCTTAAGTAGTTTGTAAGTTTAGGGACTGATGACCCCGTAGTTAAGTCCCATAGACTCTACAAACATTTGAACATTTTTGAACCACAGACTCTAGGGTTGGAAGTTTAGAACGCTATCATCTGATTTTAGTCGACATGATCGATTGGGGGGATGTCCGCAACTGCACTATGTTATTTTAAATGTGTTTATTTCCGTCAATAGTTGCAATATAATTGTTTAATAACATGTTTCGATCACTTGGATCATCTTCAGATCTAAAAAACAAAAGTAAAATAGAAATGTACAATTTGATAAATTTACAATAGTTAATTTATACGTAAATGGATAGATTTTTCTTTACCTTATAGTTATGTCCACAACTCGTATGGCTGAGTACTAATTGGTACTGAGTTTTACAGTTTGATGCAACCAAATAAAAATACCTACATCAAACTGCAAACGTTATAGATAGCGCAACATGGTGCACAAACGCACCAACGAGCGCGAATGGGTTAAAATAGACCGTTTACCAATTGCAGAAAAGGTCGATATGGTCGGTGTGGTATGGTATGGTATGGTATGGTATGTCTATTGTGATGAAAATGCTCAAAGGACCTGTGCGGTGTATGTTGATCGTTATCCTGGAAGACATATGGACAGTTGTTTTAATTATTTGTACTTACATGGTCTTGCAAAATTTCAAAGACGATTTTCTCGAAGAGTTTTGAGAGTTGGGTCGAATGGCTTTGGCTGATTGTTATTTGAGTCCTGAACTTCACGTATCATTAATACCAAAACATTCTAAAATCCGACACCAAGGTGGTCTCCTTCTGAGACACGAAAGTTCGCTGTGTAAAAGGGGCTTCACGCACCAGCTGGCTGTACGGGCATCTGCTTACACGGCGCGCACCGCGGCAATACTCGACTGCCGCCGGCTCGCGGCTCACAAAAGGCCAGGGCGGTTCGGCGGCCCCGGAGCAAATCTCGCGAGAACAATGAGGGGCGCGGGAGGAATCCGGGCGGGGCTGCGTTTCATCATCTCATTAAAGCCGCCGCCCGTCGCGGGAATTAATCGGCATACCTCTCGCTTATAATTCATGGCGCGGGAGGATCTGTTGCGATTGGTGACGTCACGGCAGGTAGCGCGCAGTAATTGGCTGCCCGGGCCGACCTTTGCATTAAACATGGCGCCACCCCTCCCGGGGCCGGCGTGCGCATTAACCACCACACAGCGCGCCCCGCCCGCACAATGCGCACGCACCTGCCTCCGGGAGGCGAGCGTTGTGCCGAATGCAATTTCCGGAAGTCTCCTTGAGCGGTTCTACGAGCTGGTGTCAGATCAAGGAGCGCGTTCCGTAAGTCATTGGACACATTTTTCTGTCTCGCTGACAAGAGTTGCACATGGTTATCATTTCATCGCAGATGCCAGTAGTGCCAACTAAAAGCGCTATGTAAAGGGGGAACAGATGGCTGTGTGGAGGCAGTAAAATTGTTCTCCTATGCGGTTGTTTCGTGTAAGCAACTTCAATGTAGCACGTAGAAGACAGCGAGCTACTTTCGAGAACGTTGCCTATTGCGACTGCGTATTATCCGTCGCATAAATTTGTGATCGCTAGGACGTAGCCAACCAAATCAAATCAAATGTTCAAATGTTTGTAAAGCTTATGGGACTCAACTACGGGGTCATCAGTCCCTAAACTTGCAAACTACTTATGAACTAGCTAATACTACGGACGGCACAAATATCCATGCCCGAGGGGGGATTCGAACCCCCGACCGTAGTGACCGCGCAGACTGTGACTGGGGCGCCGTAGCCAACCCACTGTTATCGCTGGCTGCTGGTGGGAAAGACGGACCCACGGATTCGACTGCACCCACCTCGTGTACGATCACACGTGGTATAGGTATGCCAGTGGTGCATTGCTCCATTACATCAGAAACTACGATGGTCATTTAATAATATGAGAGACGAGTTTGTCTGGGGAAAAATCTGCTGGTAGGGCATGTTTGGTAGATTTTTGGCTTTAAGTTGGCATCACTCATATGAGCTACAATCAGCTGATGTATCCACATTACTTACAAGAAAAGTACTTGGGCTCGAACAAACACATATGCACTAAAATTGTATGAGAGATAATGTATGGATCCCTTGTTGCACTAGTGATACTCCCGCATCTGCAAAACTCTGCAGTCGTCCGTTAGAGGCCTCTGCGTGTGCCATGCCGCATTGCACTTTGACCTGTCGGTCCGCCAGTAGGGACGGTGCAGTGTGCCTCCGAAGTTGCGTTTTGTGACGTTATTTGTGTGGTGAAGCGTCAGATGGGGCGGTGATTGCTAATCAATCCTGCTAATGTATTGCGATTGGTTGAGATGAAGTTGCGAAGAACCCTTCTTCGTGAAGGTGGTATTAGTGTAGAAGATGAATCATTTGCATGCTTTCTCGTATCTGTTATGGTACAGAAATATGAGCATAAGTTAGATACTCTGTTACAAAATCATAATAATGACAATAGGGATAGTATTGACGAACAACTCATTTCCTGCGGTAGTGCTACGGTAAGTGCGGGAAGAGGCGATGGAAGCAGTGGCAGTGAATACCAACAGTCTTTCGGGAAGAAGGTTAAAGTTGCAACAATCATCATTGCTTTTGATGGCAATTCGCTAGAGAACATGTACGACGATTATTACATAAGTTATAGTTAAGATATTTGCATTACGTATTGTGTCTACAATTACATCTACAGTGCTATCTAGAGAATGGTTGCAGAGCTTTGAGGTGTACCTAGAGATCCTCTAACCAAACGGTCATACAGATATGTTTGTTCAAGCCCATGTACTTTCCTTGTTAGCTTATAAGCTGAAAAATGCGCTTTTAGATGGTGAGTCCGCTTGAAAGTTCCACATTAATTGAACAATGACTTGTTATTAGATTTTTTTATTTACCGAAGGCCAGAAATAAACCAGTGAATATATATTGTAGAACGTCTTGAGGTTATAGTGAAGGTTTTATGAGTCGTGAAATTTTTCTAAAAGGGTAAAGCAGTTCAAAAGTTGTCGCGAATCAATGACTGACAAATACCCTTCTGGCCGTCAACTCCCACACTTGAGAGAATAATTGAGGACATTTTCCGTGCCGACCGCAGTAGACTGTGTAAATCGTAGTTGATAAGGTTCACGTTAGAAATGATACAGTTCATAAAATTATCTGTAACAAGCTCATGTACTGCATATGCTCTTCGTTACAAAGAAATTGTCGCATCTACACAAGGAAACAAGTTGAATAGTGTGCACACAGCTAAAGGAAAGTTGCGAAAGAGAAGGTGAGACTTCCTAAAGAAATTTTTAAATTGTTATGAAACTTCAATTCACTATTATGAGCCAAAATAAAAAAGGTAAAGCATGGAGTACAATCACACAAACTCACCTGTCAAGAAGAAATTCAAAACCCTAGCATCGACATAAAAAGTCATGTTGACTTGATTTGTGACGCTGAAGGTCGATTTTTGTGTTTCTAAGAGCAGAGTACAATAGTACAATGAACAGCCAATACTACGAGGATTTTTAGACGCGTCGGAGCGGCCGAGAGCAATGAGGCGCTATCCTACGATGCGCGAGGCCGTTTCCATCAGGGGTTTGAACCCCCTCGGGCATGGATGTTTGTGTCGTCTATAGTATAAGGTAGTTCATAAGTAGTTTGTAACTTTAGGGACTGATAAGCCCGCAGTTAAGTCCCTTGAGCTCTACAAACATTTGAACATTTTGAGGATTTTCTTTTAAACAAGGTGAAGCCAGCCAGGAGTCAGAAACGACGTGGATCTCAGAGGGAAAGTGTGATTCTCCAGAAAGATAACGCACGTCCTCAATTTGCTCAACTAACTCGTGAAATCAGCAGAAGAATGGGCAGGGAAGTACTGCCTTGGCCACCCTATGGTTCAGATTTATCACCTAGTGATTTCCATTTGTTTGGTGCACTGAATGAGGCACTACGTGGAAAGAGCTTCCAGGACAACCAGGAAGTGTAATAGTGTATGGTAGTGTATGGGAAATGGGTTAAACCATGAAGATAAAGAACTCTTTATAGTAGGAATAAAAAAATCTTGTAACCTGTAGCAACAAGTGCATAAATGTTCCAAGGGATTAGGTTCAAAAAGTGTAAAAGAGGTTCTCTCTCTCTCTCTCTCTCTCTCTCTCTCTCTCTCTCTCTCTCTCTCTCTCTCTCTCTCTCTCTAGGGCAATTTGTCTCTTTATTTATTGAAAGACCCGCGCATATCACAACTAATTCGGTCTCTTACTCATCAATTGTGTGTAGTCTGCAGAAGAGTGGAGTGTCTACGAGATGTCCACGCTTCGTCTAGTTCTGAGTCATTTGCGCTGGCAGCTGCTTTACACATCGTCATGCTCAACTTGCTAGAACGTTCCTATACCAGTAACACAGTTTGTCTCCCCAGATAATAGTCTCGTTTTGTGGGTCATATGGAAGTCACGTAGCACCTTCAAAGCATCAAGAAGTCAAACGACAGCATGATATTTATACACTACTGTTCTACTCAACATGCTTATTGTCTGTTCCGTACTGGAAAGTGCGAAGAGACGCGACAGACCGGCATGCTACCGACAATACACAATCTGTCTATGCAAATGCACATCAAATTTTTCACTGTAGTGTTGACGCTAATTACATAACAGATCGGAACATTAAACATGAATAACAGATAAGTTTTAGTATCGCGTTTCAAGAGACGACGATAATCAACAATACGTAGTGTAACGTGAGAGCAACAAGGATAAATTATATATATGCCTGATGTTGCATGAGTTTCTGGGAACGATGTAATCTACCGTTTAGTCTTAGGGTTCTTGGCTGTGGTGTATAACTAGTTTCTGCTGCTGACGTTTCGTCCAGAGCATCTTCATTGGTGCTCCTGATAAGGTGAGTCTTGGATGCATTTTGGAAAGACATGTAAATACCATCTAAAATGGACGTGGTGAAGTTTTTTGGTGATAAGCAGACATCATCTTTGTCGCGGATAAAATTTTGCTATCTGATATCACTAGTCAAAATAAAAACAAATATATCTGCTCTTAAGAGGCTCTGTCCATACATGATAAACTTTATGGCTTCTTCCTCCTTGTCAGAGTTATCCTCATGTTTGTGTGTTTCAATTTGCATCTTTACACTGCCGTGGACAGTAGTTTCGGAAAACTTCATGGTTTCCTGATTGAACAGCTTGCTCAGCCACATCTCCTTTTCCAGTTGACCTTATTCGTCGAAGAGTTTTACGTTGTTTGTCTTGTGTTGACGCTTCGTAGTTCCAATATAGTCCTATCCAAAAGTACATGGAATTATATACGATTACAAAGCTCATTATGACAAAGGACGGCGTTTATCCTTATTGGAATGATTATATTCTACGTATTGTTGTTGTGTTCTTCAGTCCGCAAACTGCTTTGATGAGGCTCTCCTCGCTACCATGTCCTGTGCAGCCTTTTCATTTGAGAATAAGAACGGCAACCTACATCCTTTTGAATCGGCAAACGGCATATTAGCATAAGAAGGAAGTGGGTGGGGTAAAAATCGTAGAGCGAGACCGAACGACGAATTCCCTCAGCATCGTCTCACCACCTTAGACTACATTCGATTCTCTTTGTTTTATTCTTGTTAATGTTAGCCTTATACCCTTCTTTCAAGACATTGTCCAATCAATAGCTCTTCCAAGTACTCGTTGTGTATCTGATAGAATTACTATGTCATTTGCAAACCTAAAAGGTTTTATTTCTTCTCCGTATCTTCTACGAAACGGATTATGATTATTACAACAACGAGATCAATAGCACTTTAAAAATACGTGTAGTATTATAAGTCAATAATGTTTTATAATAATCAATAATTAGCTTTCTTGTATTTAAATAAATACAAAGAAGCGGTATGTCTCGTCTTTTTTTAGTCACTACTATATAATGAACAACATTGGTTGTTTACAACTTTGTTTCGTGTCACACTCAAGCACCATAATCTAAATTACTTCTTATATTTGTTTTATTACTTCCAAGTAGTCAAAATCAGTCTGAACATGAATCTATGAACGTAAATAATATGTGGTGTATTCTACTTCGTCGGTGTGTTGCGGTGTAGTGTGTTTACAGTAGTTACTATTTGTGCAAAACTGCATAAAATCAAATGAATGTGTATTACAATGAAATAATGACTGTAATAAAGACTATAAACAACATTCATTGTCAGTGAGCACATTCGGTACAAATTATTGTTCTATGTTCGTAACTAATCCATCGTTTACATGTTTTACAACACACTGTCTACCAAACTAACACTGCTAATGTTGATGTTCAGACGAACTACATGTAGATACGCAATACGTCTGGTTTGTAGCAATCACATTGAGTTTCCTCAGTGATAGTGCAGAGATTCATACAGCTGTCGCAGTTTGTAGTGAGGCACAAATGACAGGTCGTTCAGGGTACTATTATCGTGGGAAAGGCCGTCTAAAAATTCTAGTACCTTGCTGTAATTGGCAAACTCATTTGGATGCTGTGTTTCTTCTTTAGTCATAATTATATATACATTTATTATTGCATTTGATTGTGTTTCCTAAGAAGTCATCTCTCAATAACAAATCTACCAAACTGTCGTTTTAGACAATTAAATATTTTAAAAAAGTAGTACAAAAAGACAGACGAAACACTTAAACTATGTTTTCGCACCTGCAGACCGAGGTGGATCGTACTGTCTTCTCTGATCGGCTTCGGCAGTCATCACGGGCTGACCCGATTTTCGATACTGTCCGTCAAAGGCTAGTATTTGCTCATATAAACGTCTATTTGAACAATCTAAAGGCAATATAAATATACAATGTCAAAGAGAAACAGTTTAAATGAAAAAAAAATACAGTTGGATTATTTTGCAGTGTCTCTATTTTTGCGCGATACAAGCGGAGTGGCATCCCTTTATAAATAGGTTTGGTGTAACATTTGTTTATCCCAAACTAGTTCCTCGCAAATTATTAAAAAAAAAGTCTATGTGCGGTGTTCTGTGCTGAGGACACAATTTGAGAACGCTACATGTTGGTTAACATTTTAATTACTACCTGTGCATTTCACTAGAAACTACGTACCTCGACTACTGCACTTTCATTACAACCGGATTCAGTTACTCGTCGTAGAGAAGGTAGCAGAGAGAAGAAAAGAATAAGTGCGAGACTTTCAATATACCACTCTATAATTTGCTATCTTTTGTTCTCCCGTTGTCGTACTATCACAAAGTATACACAGAGTTTTAATAAGTTGTAGCACCCATACGTTTCGTAACACACATCTAAAAATTTACTGGAGTTTCTATGACGTCAGTGTGAGGTGCAACGGTTAATAAAGGTTCTTAGTAGTGCCTGAGCTCATAACTCGCACAGCTGTGTTTCTGAACTAAAAAAACCCAAAATTTAATAATGTAATTGTAATTTGTTGGTATGTAGTTCCTTAGTTCCTAACTATACCTATCATTTTCAAATTATAAGAAAAGTTAGAAGTCGTTCAAAATGACGTAGTTAAGGATTACGAATTTACCAGAAATGTCTGATAGCAGAAGCACATCACCTGAAAATTATTTTTTCAGGATATTGTGCGAGATATCGAATCCATTCTACGGCTAGATGGTAGCTGTGCCAGATCCCTTTACATGTTAAATATCCGCTTCTTGAAACCACTCTAAATTGCTCCGTACACACTTGATGTTTCCTGCACATCTATGTTTAAGCCACTCTCGAATTATACAAGCTTCTTTAGCCCAATTTCATAACTAATATTTAAAAATTGTACAGCAATTTTCGAATTCATGTATCGATCAAACCTCAGGAAACAACGTTTTCTAATTGTTACGGTATTTTAAATTCTACCGCTGACAACCCGTTATACCACTACTTGACTCTCACAATAGACCTGTAGGGGAACATGGGGTGCAGTGAGACATGGAGGTCATTGAAATGAACAGTTATACCGCAAAATATTTGAATCTGACCAGTGAGACTCGTAATAAATAAACTATGAGGTATTATCTACCTGCTATTAATTTAGTTTCGAAGTGGCTTTAACTGAATAGAGCCACGTTAAATCAGAGTCTTTGTTTATCCTGGTACGAAGTAAATTTTTCGCACTACCTAATAATCCGTATTTTGTAATTCTACTGGTCTTACATAGAATACAGTGTCAAATATTTGAAAACAATATTGTCTACAGTACAGACACAGGTAAGTAAATTTAACAGTCATCAACTCTAGCTGCTAGAAATTTTACTTTTGTATTGTAAGCAAAGAAAAATATTTTGAAATAGTCTATGAAGGACCAACAGAAGATATTACCAGTTTAAGACATAGCATCAGTGCACCATTCCAAACAAAAATGATGCTCCTAAACCATATTCAATGTGGGCAAATACAAAAGTCAAGAGCTACTTATCCCTTGGAATGGACTTTTCGATGCACGGATTGGCCGCGTTGTATGAGTCATAGACTGAGCGGCATTTCCCGTTGGAGGTTCGAGTCCTCGTTCGGGCGTGTGTGTGTGTGTGTGTGTGTGTGTGTGTGTGTGTGTGTGCTGTATAAGTCAAAGTTGTTTGTAAGACTAGGGATTGGTGACCATAGCAGTTTGGTGTAATAGGTTTACAAACATTTAATTTCTATTGTCATTCCATCTAGAACTACGTGATAAATTCCAACGAATTTTCCCTCTCAGTTAGTCAATTGCATTTATTTAGCAGCTAGGAAACATTCAAATATTTGTATATAAATCCTAATTATCATTTCAGGGTTAAGAGAGTAGTTTGTGAGTCATAATGTCGAGCTGCAAGGGAGCAGTCGAGCGATCTCGAACGCCACGTTACAAATCTCGCGGCCTCCTCCGCTGGGGGTTCGAATCCACCCTTGGGCATGGATGTATGTGTTGTCCTAAGTTTAACTTGGTTTAAGTAGTTTGTAAGTCTAGGGACTGATGACCTACGTAGTTTGGTCCCATATTATCACCAACATTTTAACATTTTTGATAATGTCCATTAGTTTCTACACTACAGCGTATATATGAGACAAATGTTACAAATTTCTCTATTACGTTTTTCAGTATACCCCACAGTTCGGGCACAGTGGAACAAATGGAAGGTTTATATAAAATAATACAGATACTAGAAAAAACCCTGGGCTGTGAAAGTATCTAATTGTCCTATGCATTATAACATCATTGGAATAAACAAAAGCAGATTTACAACAAAATTTGTATTATTTGTTTCACTCTACTGCACGTAATCCTACTTCTCGCGGCGGATCATCGACTAATACTCCTTTTATTTTTACAAACATTCCCTTAGAGTGTTCGCGGATGATGCTCTCGTTTATTGGTAAGTAACGTCAACAGAAGATGAAAAGCAACTGCAAAGCGAAATTCAAATGTTTGAAAATCTATGGGACTCAACTGCGTGGTCATCAATCCATAGCTTACAAACTACTTAAACTAAAATAAACTATCCTAAGGAGAACATAAACACCCTGGCCCGAGGGGGGAGGGGGAGAGGGACTCGAACCCTCGACGACTAACGGCCGCGCACACCGCAGCAAGGCGCTCCAGTACGCACGACTAATCCGCCGCGGCTGCAAAGAGATTTAGACAAAATTTCTACGTGGTGCGAAAATTAGCAATTAACACTAAATAAATAAAAGTGTGAAATAATACACATGACCACTAAAAGAAATACGTTGATGCTTAATTACACGATAAATCAGTCAAACATTAAGGTCGCAAATTCTACCAAATACCTGAGTAACAATTACCAACAACTTATACTGGAGAGATCACATAGAAAATATTGTGGGGAAGGCGAACCAAAGGTTACGTTTCATTGGCAGGACGCTTCGAAGATGCAACAGCCCCACCAAACAGACTGCCTACATCACACTTGTGCGTTCTCTCCTGGAGTAATGTTGCCCAGTGTCGGACCTTCACCAGGAGGGACTGACGCACGACATTGAGAAGACAATAATGATGAATCTGAAGCATGGAGATCCAGGTTCGATTCCCGGCCTCATCACAAAATTCAATTCTATGCTTCAGATTTATCATTATTGTCTTTGACATATTCGAGACGAAAATCGGTCTCAGGGACTGTTTATTTGTATTAAATTGATATTTATATCTCCTTTACAGGATTGTTTCAATATGTTCATTGCGGAGGTGCTACTCTGCTGCTTGGAGAGCCTTGGCGGTAGTGGCAATTATCTTAGGAAAACAGAAGCTAGATTAAAGTTTGTGACGTGGAGGGAAATTGTACTTAGACTATTCCGAGGCGCTTTAATCGTTAGTGGTGTGGTGGTCTAACGGTAGCCGGGCGCCATGGCTAAGCGCGCCCAATCAGAGGGCTCAACGCCCTCTGTAATAAAAAGCTGAGCCACCAACACACCAAACAAGAAGGAACACAAACGATCAGCGTCCGCAAGGAACAGAACAATAAAAACAATTAAAAAAAAAGGTAAGCAACCTGCCTAGTAAGCATGGAGGTCCGGGTTCAATTACCGGCCGCTTCACAAATTTTAATTCGATGCTTCAGATTTATCATTATTGTCTTTGACATATTCCAGACGAAATTCCGTCTCAGAGAGTGATTGTTTGTATGACACTAAATGTTCAAATGTTTGTAGAGTCTATGGGACTTAACTACGGGGTCATCAGTCCCTAAACTTACAAACTACTTACAAATGAGGACGGCACAAATATCCATGCCCGAGGGGGGATTTGAACCCCCGACCGTAGTGGCCGTGCAGACTGTCACTGGAGCGCCTCAGTCCCCTCGGCCACCGCGGCCGGCTTGTATGACACTGAGAAGGTTCAGAGAAGGGAAGCTTGTTTTATTTTATGACGTTACAGGGGGGAAAGCGTCACGTAGATGTAGCACGATTTGCGGTGGAAATCATTAAAACAAAGACGTTAGTAGTTGCGGCGAGATCTATTTACAAAATTTCAATCACCGTTTTTACTTCGGAATGTGTGAATTTTTGCTAACACCCACCTACGTTGGTACACATGACCATGCCAATAAAATAAGAGAAATTAGACATAAAACGGAACAATTTAGGTGTTCTCTCGTCCCGCTCGATATTAGAGAATGGAAAGGTAGAGATATGAAAGTGGTTAATGAACCCTCTGCCACGCACTTAGATGTGATTTTGCAGAGTATCTATGTAGATGTAGATGAACGGCTGCATGCACATGATTTTTGTTTTGTGCACGTCTACGGCAAATGCTCTTTCGATTTATATAAGTTTCGTTAGTCTCCTTCTGCAATAAATATTAAATACTACCAATGTTCGTATTCGCATATTTAAACCATGACGTTCCTACAGACACCTGCTTGATGGACCCCACTACCGTGTGTCCCCGCACGCCGGGCCCTTCAAAATTCTCGCCGCTCCTCGCTTTTCCCTGCTCCTCCTGTCCCCCCTTTCGCGGAAACAAACAAAACAATAACAAAGGACAGTTATCGACAAGTTTGTTAAGCGGCCCATTTGGGCGGCTGGTGTCCCAAGGCGGGCAGTCCACAAAGGTCCCCCAGCACCGGCGCAGCGCCATGCAAATTCCCGTGGGCGTCGCAAAAAGCCGCCGACTGCGAGGCGTCCGCCTTAATCAGCCCAGCACACGTCGCCGGCGCCAATTAAGCGTCCAATATAAATGTAAAAAGGCCGCGCCAGGCGTTCATAAGCGACAGCAAAACGGGCCGAACAGCGCCGCACCGGCCTACGAAATTAAAACGCTTTCGGGATACGAGCGCCGGCGGTGCCCGCGCGTACAATAACACTCTTTGTCATCATCCGCCAGTATTTCATTAATGTTTGCCCTCTCCACAGTATTCAAATTAAATACCGATGGATTTGTGCCATTCCACTGCAGCTACGGCGAAATGTAAACGCGCCAGTGAAAATAACTGTGCTGCTGACGGTACGTGTCTGCCTCACAAATGATTATTTTGGGAATGTCAGTGAAAGTAGGCACAACTCGCCTGTTTGCGTTTAATATCGTGTCTTTGCAATTCTGATGTAAAAAAAAAAAAAAAAAAAAAAAAAAAAAAAAAAAAAAAAAAAAAAAAAAAAAAAAATATTGGCAAATAAACGAGAGGAAATTTTCACATTAAGACGTGGAGGGACAGTGAGAAAACACACCAGAGTATACATCAGGAGGATGGTAGTGAGGTCAATATTTGTATCTGACGGGATACAATTGGGTGGCCCATTCACATGTGCTGACCACGTCCGAGTGCCATAGTTAACAGCGCGGTCTTCGGCGTCTCGCTGTGGAGCGTGCAACTGCTCCCCGTCAGAGGTTCGAGTCCTCCCTGGGGCATCTGTGTGTGTGTGTGTGTGTGTGTGTGTGTGTGTGTGTGTGTGTGTGTGTGTGTGGCGTGCTTGTGTGCTGTCATTAGGTTAGTTTAGGGACTAATAACAAATGCAGTTAAGTCCCATAGCTTTACAAACATTTGAACTACTTTTTATTTTATTTTATTTTATTTTATTTTATTTTATTTATTTATTTATTTATTTATTTATTTTTTTTGAATATTTGACAGCACCAATGCACAGTAACCGGGGCACCCGAGTTCGAATACCGGTGCGGCACAATATTTCACATTTCCCCACTCATATAATGCAGTGCCCACTAACAGCCAATGTAATCTATTGCATTTTGTCTGTTTTAAAGAGCAGCTCATCAACTTAGACCAGAAACATGGAGTTGTTGACAAGACTGCAGCGACAAAAATTTTATGTGGATATTGCCTTAGACTTTTCGTATTGTGTGACTGTAGTGTTGAGATCCTCGTTCATCGCTATCATCATCACCATTGTGTTCTGCCAAAAGATCGGTTTTCATATGTCATTCTCCAGGATGTCCCGTCTTCTGCCACCCTCTTCACGTCCACATAAATTCCTCCTTCATCTATCATCTATTATCGCTTTCCTCTGTTGTCCCCCACAAACCATTCCTTCCAAGGCATCTGCTATAACGAACTCCCTTCTCAACGAATTTCGCGACAAGGTCCCTTCCTTCCTCTTATAATTTTAAGCAGATATCTTCTCTCCTCAACCATTTCCAACACTTTCATTACCCACTCTTTCCATCCAGCTTATACTCTCTATTCTCCTCCACATCCATATCTGAAATTCTTCTCACAGATCCTGTTTGCAGATTAATAATGTAGCTGCGATTGTTACACTCCTTACGTCAGTTACCTGTTCAACAGCAGCTTCACAGTGAATAATAACTACGAGGGATATTCTAATGAAAAGGTACGGAAAGACACTGTAAGTATAATTGAAATCATTATTCAAAAGTAATCACTAGAAGCCTTATCACAAGTATCCCACTGTTAAACTAGGCAAATGGATAAAAGTTTCTGGGCGACATGTCCGACATGTAGCGCCGAAGCTTAGTCTGCTCTCAATTGAACTTTGCCATTACACCTAATGTGACCATGGAGACGTGTGAATACGCTTTGTCATAAAGCAGTATCACTCCCTCCCTGAGCAGCCTAGGCCGTTTGCTCTTGATGGACTTACGTAGGTTAATGAGTGTCTCACAGTACACGTCACCTTTAATGATTTTTCCGTGCTCGATAACTTCGACGAGAGTCGGACCTCAGACACACAGAAAAGAACAGGGAGTATTTCCTCGGTCGCTGAGGCCACTGCCTTCAATTTTTTAGGGGTGGTATAGGTGGAATGACGATGTAAGCTTCGCTCCCCTAGATGCAGCACTGCGTTATCCCAAAGATATTTAAATTTAAATCAGTTTAGTTGTTAAGACGATACGTACCTTTTCTTTTGAACACCCCTCGTATGGTACGGAATTCAGTGGTTTGTTTATATTAAATGGAAAACAAGGAATAGTCAAAACACACATCTCAAATGCGATTATTTTATGATGCGTTCTGGATTTGAATTGGATATAATGCCACACTCCCCAAATCTCTGGCTCCTTCCCTAGTAACATATTCCGATTATAACCATGCGTTACAGACAACTTTTTTTTACATTCCTTAGTAGGGAGATTGGATACCCGAGCCCTTTTTAATGGGTACGTTAGGTGCTCCCTAGTGGTACACCCATTCCTCATGCCTTTTCAGCCTTATACAACTGCGGTGCGGTAGCATCTCCAGCGCTTGCACGATAGCGACTGTCCCACCTCAACAGTCATGCGTCCCATTAGCACGCTGTGCAACTTGGGATTGAAGTTGTTTTTCTATAGAGGTTATTTACCTTCCTCGCAAGACAGGATGTCTAGCCAAGATCCCCATTCTGTGAGACCCACAACGTTCCACAGCCGCGCCACACGATGGCCGCTGTAGCGTACCCAGAGGTAAGGGTGTCACAAGACAGGCAGCGCTTACCAGTCCCGAGTTCGGGACCCCGGGTTCGTCAAGCCCTTATTGAGCAGGTTAATGCTGACCCACTGAGGGGCTAAAAAAATGCAGGGTGAAATTCCGAAAAGGCAGATACTATTTCACACTAAAAACGCGACGAAAAATATCTAACACACAGAAATGATGCCAAAGTTCCCGCTAACACATCTCTGCAGACGGCGAACTGTCATAGGAGGCACTGGGTCCATTGTGGATTAAATTGTTACTGTCGGCTGAGGAAGTCCCTGGAACGGTGCCGCCGTGGATCTAAATAATCGCTATGAGCAGGTACACTTGCATCCGATTGGCCGAACGTGATGAGCCGTATACAGCGATACGGTCCATAGCAACGGCGAGCCAATCTACGCGTCACTTGTGCTCTTGCACAGAGCGCGTGAAAGACCTATGACTGTCAAGCTGATGGTTTTTTTGGTTTTATGGACTCGAGTGTAGTGTAGCCGCAGTACTTCTGCTTCATCCAAGCCGTCTGCGAGTCGTATGTTTCATGCTGGGATCGGTACGTCATATATATATATATATATATATATATATATATTTATTACTAAACTAGATATCCATCACAATGTACAAAACAGTGTAATACATCTGCCACCGATGGTAACGTGATTAGTTCAGAATGTATCTCACTGTCAAAAGCTGCGGCATGGTGCGAACAAAACACTGCTGCAAGAAGTGTAGATTTTTTTTTATTTCCGCCTTTAATCACAAACGTTTGACCCTTGGACTAAATATCCGTCTTCCCTAATAGAAACTGTTAGTCCAAGGATCTAAATCTTGTGGTTAAAGACATAAATAATGAACTTAAAATTCGTTCTGCCCTGGAGTGGGCGCAGATTTATAATTTATCGGCTCATTAAATCATTACTACCTGCTTCGGGCCCCGTCACCCAGTATTATTTTGCTAGGAAGTACGAAATTAGTGCACACTCTGCTCCGCAGTTAGGATTCATTCTGGAAATGAATCCCCATATTGTGGCTACTGTGGCTACAAAATGTCTTAGCAGCGACATGTATTCTAGGGGCGTTAGTCTTGCAATATACGAAACAGAACTTGAGTGACAATTTAAAGGTAGTGCCTAAGGCTGTGAGTGAAGGTCGTCCTTGAACAGCTCAGACAGTCGTCCATTTTCCCACAGAAATTTGTTTCACTAACTTTCTCCTCAGAATGCCAACATATTTTTCTTAACACCAACCTACACAAGAGAACACGATCAGAATAATAAGATAAGGGAAATCGTATTTAAAACGGAAAGTTGCTGTTGCTCGATTTTCGCTTGCACTATTAGAGAATGGAACCACAGAGAAATATTTTGCAAGTCGTTCGACGAACAGATAGCCAAGTACTTAAATGTGATTTGCGAATTAAATGTGTAGACACCAATACTATATCGGCATTCTTAGCTTTTTGGACATATACAGCTTCAAGTTTAAACCGTACAATACTATTGATCGATGAATTACAGTACTAGTTTCGAAATTTAATGAAGTCTGTTCAATAACAGATCGCAAGAAGAACTGCAAAACAAAAATGACTATCTTTAAGTAAACCAAAAGAAAAAAGTGTACCAGCATACTAAAGAAATACCCATTTCTGTATCGAAAATCAACAATGTAACCAATAAGTATTTGTATTGAATGTTGAATGTTGAAATCGAGTTTATAGTACTACCTCCTCAATATTTACTAGAAATAGCATGTTATGATGCTTCATAATCTGCCAAAATCACCTGAAAGTCGTTCTTTCGGGGCCCGATAAAAGCTTATTAATATAGGTACAAGATCGCTATTGATAATCTGGCAGGAGGGAAGAACCTTGAAAAGTATATTTTATGTTCGATTTCTGGTGGAGCAAGTAATTACTTTCTAACGAACTGAGTAATAATTAGAAAATACAGCCGTCCCATATGTTACACAAGCGGAAAGCTAATTAACAGGAATCGGCTTCCCACACAAGATGAATATGAAGACGATACCAGGCAAACTTCTGCGGAACTTGGAAATTACGACAGCATTAATAGCGAAGTTGACGTTGTGAGAGCTATTCGTGACCCTTGTCTGTACTGTTCTGCCTGAAAGAGAATTTTGAGGAAAGCGTTGTTCCAGGTTCGAGTCTGAGGTACACACCTTTAATATACTACAAGGTTGTAAATAATACCTCACAATTAGAGTTAACACAACTATCACTCAACTGTTCAAGGAAATGTTGTAAAATATTCACTGCTCTGGATTTAGTGGCAAACATTTAAATGATCACGTTAACATTATCTATGATGCACTCAAAGATGTATTGAATTCCCTTGTCTCACTGATCATACAAATTAAAACTGCCTTCAAAGGTTTGTGATTCCGGAATATCCTTAGCGATATCTGTCCCTACCCACATGAATTACAAATTGTTCATTTACCTTAGCTTTTGCGTCCAGAAATTGTTAAAGTACCTTGTAGGGCACGACCACCACAGCAGTGTTCACCTGTCTTTAGACAGCGATGGTTGACAACCTTAGCTGTTAAAATTTCCGTGTGTCTGCGTTGGGTGCTGCAACTGACAAAATGTGCCAAACATATCTCACCCAAAGTGAAAATTTAAGAAAAATACGTAAATGGTGCCTTGAAAGTCATTTTCCAGCTTGCTTAGCTTTACATGTTAGCAACGAAAGTTAAAGCTGTTAGTATTCTAACTTATATACGCTTAGTATTCATACTGTCAAGTACCTTTTACGGGTAAATAAATTAATGTGTAAGATAATTTGTACCATATGGTTGTTAGCGTTTAAGACAATACCGTAGTGCACCATACTTTAAATCTTTCTCTAGTTATCCAGATAATCTATTGTTTAAGAACCATAATAGATTTAAAAATTTTAAACTGTGAATTCTTACTTCTTTCATGCTTAAAGAAAAGATCCTAAGACTATGAACAATAAGTTCTTGGGCTCCCCTACGCGTCAAATGGTTACAAATCCACAAGTTTTTGGTTAAGCACTCTTTGGCCGTTGTCAAGTGAAATGATTGCGTAGTAGCTGCTAGTACGTTCTTCTAATATATGCAAACATCCGAAAATGTCATACATGGGCATGCGTTGACTCTTATGTAGGGAAAAACAGGCCGCCTGATGAAAAGACATTTTCATGCTCCCAACGAAAATACGGCAGTTATTCAGACCAGTTACAGACGCAAAAGGACTCAGGACACTGTGGATCTACACGATAATCTTGCTAGAGTGGGCACTCCTACGTTGGGCAAACAGTACTAACAGTGAAGGAACCCAGGAAGAGGTTTTGTCGTATACGATACACCGAGAAATATGATTTAGTTCAGCATTGTTTAGAAATCGGTCACCGAATCCGATTTGATCAAACATCCGTCTTGGCTCGCACTAACGGCTTCTGGGATTGTTTAATTAACGAAGCAGTCCAAATTAAAATCACCGACAATACCCTCAATAGAGACGGCAGCCTGCGACTCAGCGCGGCTGGGATCCATCGATCACGAGATTTAAATGGACGCATCGAACGCCGTGTCAAGTCATGACCATTCATGGCAATGTCGCGGGCACCAGTGACGTCACATCCAGATGCTAGCGTATATAACGGCTTACTAGCAGACACCGTTTAGTAAAACCACTTGATAAAGGCCAAGGAGGGCTTTGTCAAAAGCCCCTAGGATTTTAGTCTCTTGACGCGGACGGAAGCCCAAGAACATTTTATTCAATGTTATCTACTCGAGACTCAGCTTTCTTTCATCATCAGAGTACATTTTCAAGGATTCGATGAGTCACTCGGGCCGGAATTCATCTACTGAACTGTATTTTGTTGGTCAAATGTGTTGTATAACAAGGTGTAGTTCATTTTTATTTTACATCTTCGTATCCGGAGATGTCAATGTTTCTAACCAATACTGGGTTCAGTCAAATGCTTCGGCAACAATCAAGACAACTTCAGCATGTTACAACATGTTCCATGGTTTTTCTTATTTATTTATTTATTTTTATTTCATAACACTCGCACTTATCATCGTCAAGTTCTGATATGACCCATTTTATTAGATTTGTTTTCGCAGGGGCCGCACAAGTTATTATACGGCTATTCATTGTCAGTGAGGTGTAGTTCAATTCCACGCCACTTAGTGGAGAAATAGGGTAGTTTGATTCAAGATGTAGTTGAGGAACGGATGTCTTGTTTTTAGTCTTTTGGATCCGTAAGAGCTGTCGCATAGTGGATGACGCTCAAGTCTCATTAAGGCTTACGTCGATCTTCTTTGCATTGCCGATCTAGACCAGGCAGGGCATGCATATTCATCTGCGTAAAGGCAAAGTGCTAAGAATGTGGTTCGAAGCACAGTAGGTTTGGTACTGCCCTTACTGCCAGCCACCTTTATGAGGATGCTGTTCGCTGCGTCTTCCTTGGTTTGGATGTTATCGAAGCGATGTTTCTATGTTAAATGTAGCTCCATTCAATTTAACGCGTAGATTTCTTTTTCCCAGCCGTGTGCGAAGTTCAAAACCACAATCTTAGGTTTTATTGGTATTCCGGTTGAGAAAGCTGGGGTCTAATACATTGACATAGCTTTTAGGGTTTCCTCCAACGTTATATCTACTACCTTAAATGTCCTCATGATGCTGTGATGCCCAAACCTGTAGTGAAAATGTCCAGTGACTTTGTGTATTGGCCGAACTTTCGTATGTCTTAAGTAATTGTGGGGTGGGGGGGGGGGGGAGACTAAGGCGCTTCAGTCACTGTCTGCACGGCCACTACGGTCGGGGATTCGAATCCCCCCTCGGGCATGGATATTTGTGCGGTCCTAGTTCGTAAGTAGTTCATAAGTAGTTTGTAAGTTTAGGGACTGATGATCCCGTAGTTAAGTCCCATAGACTATACAAACATTTGAAACATTACAACATTTAAGTAATGGAATCCGTAACAGTTGTTAAAATTTAAATGTTTATTCGTTAAAGATTTGAATTTTAACAACTGTTGCGGATTCCATTATTGAACATGAAGGTGGGCGGTTGTCAATATCCCCAAGGAAAAAGAAACTGTGTTCGTAGATATGTTAAATAGGGTGGGGCCTAGAACAGCCGCGATGGAATGGCCGAGCGCTCTCAGGAACCTTGCTGCCGTGCAAGCAATTGTTCCCCATCGGAAGTTTGAATCCTCCCTCGGACATGGGTATGTGTATGTGTTGTCTTGGGTTAGTTTAAATAGTTTCTAACCCTAGGGAAAGATAACCAAATGTTTTGAAAGCTTCAGCAGCAGGTCTGTCAGAAGACAATTTCTCTCCTTGAATATTAAGTTTTCTTACCCCGTGTCGAGGCTTGGAATTTTTTAACCAACCTTTGCTGGCTTTGAAATTAGTTGGAACCCCTAATTTTTCCTTAAAATAAAGGGCCTTTTCACAAATTAATGGCCCACACACGGGTTCACACAAACTGTGTCTCTGAGAAAACCACAAAATCGCGGCATCTTCTAACGAACATCGTTTGCTGTTCTCGTTGTTTTACTGAGTTTTGAGCCATCATCTGAGTCTAACTTGGACGCAAAATTCAGGATGGTATCTTCCTTTCTTTTTTAAGTCTGAAATGGTAGCTATACTCTTTCGCAAGAGACGACATACTTTTCATCATTTTGTAGTCTATTCAAAATCACAAGTTTATTTTCGACCATGAGAAATCTATGTTTTCGCTTACGTGTCCCTGATGAAAACGATATAATGAGCAAAATGGAAATATAATGCATTCAACGATTAACTTAGACAAACTAAGAAGTAACTGACCAATACACTGCGCAACTGAAATCTCTAACATTATAATTATCTGACATCTTATTCCAAATGTTCAAATGTTTGTTAAGCGTATGGGACTTATTAACTACGGGGTCATCAGTCCCTAAACTGACAAACTACTTATCAACTACCTTATACTAATGACGGCACAAATTTCCATGCCCGAGGGGGGATTCGAACCTCCGACCGTAGTGGCCGTGCAAACCGTGACTGGAGCGCCTCAGTCCCCTCGGCCACCGCGGCCGGCTGACATCTTTTTCAGGATTTTTTTGTAGGAGGCGATCTTTTAATTTAATAGTCAAGAATCCCTTTATAAGATCTTTATTGCCATAGAATGCTTATTGATTTGATATGACTAGTTTCGACTCGTTAAAGAGCCATTATCAAATCTTACTTGTCCCGGGATGTTATGAAATATACTGTGCACAGTGTAACTCAGGGTCTTGAACACCATGACCCAAATGCATGTTCAACTGGTGGTGTGCATACCATTTGTAACTTGGTTCATCTGAAGTATATTTTTTAACATGCCTGAACAAGTAAGATTTGATAATGACTCTTTAACGAGTCGAAACTAGTCATATAAAATCAATAAGCGATCTATGGGAATAAAAATCTTATAAAGGGATTCTTGTCTACTAAATCTCTAACGTTGGCGTACTGAGCTGATGGTGGCAAAATGAGAAATGAGAGAATGTAACAGCTCGCTGTGGTGGGGAGAGGGAACATACGCCAGGCACAGATGGCCACCGAGGCCTGGGCTTTTTGCGCCGTGCTCGTCAACAGCGTGCAGGAGAAAACCAGGGACTGCGAAAACCCTCGTCATCAGCACCCTGGGAACTACAGACAGCATGCCACAGAAACTCGTCCGCAACAGAGAAACGGTTAAAATGAACACTCTCAAGGTAACTGTCCCTTGTACATTAGTGCGCGCGCACTCGTTCCCAGGTATACTTCAGTCACAGTCATACTTTTGCTGTGCAATTACATTTGCAGCATGGATTACCAAAGTTGACAACGGGTATTGGGATTTTTGACGTTTCCGACTTTTGACTACTGTTACGTTTTCAGCTGAGAAGCAGTAAGGCTTCACGCAGGAATGACACGGTGAGGTGTGCTCATTGCCATTCTCTAGTGATTAGTAATTTTATGTCATCAGCGGTAACTAATCTGTTAACGACGTTTCAGCTGTAAGAATAGTCAGTATTACTTGTAATAGTAAGGGGAAACGCAAATGAACACCCACTGCTACGCCAAGACGAGGTTTTCCTCACAGAATGAAGGGTAGGGACCATCGAGGACTTCCGAGAGTGTTTCTAGGAGATCCCTTGAAATTAGTGAAATGGATCGTTAGGGAGTTGGAAAGATCTACCGCTACCCCAGAAAACACCATGAGTATCAGTAAAGGCTTCAAAAGTACTGTTCTCAGCCATAGACTTTGATGAACTGTGCGAGGAGTTCGCACGACCAATCCTAGTTTACTTTATAAGTTTCATAGATTCAAAAAATTAAAGCAAAAATAAATAAATAAATAGTTTTGGAAACATGGTTTCCTTATTTGGAAAACAACAGTGATCTTGTAAGTATTTAAAGACAAAAATAACAGTCTAGTTCCCAAAATTTTACGATTTATTACTACAGGTAACCGGTTTCGATCTAAGATTAGATGATCCTCAGACCTCTCGCTGTAGATGTTCAAGCTTGAGGTCTGAAGATGATCTGATCTTCGATCGAAACCGGTTACCTGTACTACTAAATCGTAAAATTTTGCGAACTAGACTGTTATTTGTATCTTTTAATAAATAAATAAATAAATAAATAAAACTAAAAAAATAAAAAAAAATTACCTAATAATTAATTATTAAAACTCAAAATAATTTTAGCTACATAAACCAAAAATATTCACTTGCATTAATCAACTAACCGCGGCTGCTGGCACGAAATGTGCCAATACTTAATCAATTACTAATTCCAAAATACCTTGACAATTAAATTTAATTGATATAAATAAATAGAACGTTCAGTTAAGCAAAACTTATATATAATATAAAGAAAAAGTGAATAAACAAGCAAGAATAAAAATTTAGAATATAAGTGAAACACGTACAGTAAAAAAATTTAACAAAATTGTAACGGAGTAAATGCACATAGAAAATAAAATAAAAAGTACAAAAATTAATAGGCAGTGCGTTATAAATATCAATTTAATACAAATAAATAATCCCTGAGATGGATTTTCGTCTCGAATATGTCAAAGACATTATTGATAAACCTGAAGCATTTCATTACAATTTAAGATGCGACCGAGTATCGAACCCGGATCTCCATGCTTACTAGGCAAACGTCTTACCGTTACACCACCACACCACTAACGATTAATGCGACTTGTAATAGTGTAATAATTATATTGGGAACACAGAAGCTGGATTAAAGTTTGTGACGTGGAGGGAAATCGTACTTAGACTATTATAAGGCGCCTTAATCATTAGTGGTGTAGTGGTCTAACAGTAAGAAGTCTGCCTAGTAAGCATGGAGGTCCGTGTTTGATTCCAGGCCGCATCAGAAATTTTAATTCAATGCTTCAGTTTTATCAATAAGGCCGTGTGTTGTCGCAGGGCCTCGCAAGAGATGGAAATTTCACAACTTTATCTAAATTCCATCAAAATATGGAAACTGATTAGAAGTGCTGATATAAAACTTGGAAAACTACCAGCGGTCTGAATCGGCTACTCCCGCGCATCTCAGTACTTTGAGGGTTGTGGTAAGGTACTTATAGTTTTTTTCTGCTAACATGCTGTGCACTAAATGCTAGAGCTCCCTTTAGAACACCTGTGTTTGCGAAAAAAATAATGTAGACAGAGAGAGAGACAGGTCGCTGGCGGGCGCTTTGCAGCGCGCAGCATTTGCACAGCCGCAGCCGCAGAGCTGCCCTCATTGCGGATGCAGCCCTGCTCCCCGCCACCCTTTATCCGCCGCCGGCTATCGAGTGGCGCACCTCCTGCGCAGCCGTCCACTCGTCATTTGTTTTGGACAAGTCCGCGCGCATTAATGGTGTTGTTTACCCTGGGCCTGGGCCCGCGTGACTAATTTGCGCGCACAGTGTTTTCGGCGTCGATGGCTCGCACGCGGCCCCGCCGCACTTCCCGCCCTCCCATCGAACCGCTGGCGCCGCCCCCTGCATCGCTCGGCAAACAAACGGTAAATCCTTCAAACGAGGGCCCTTCACGCCTCAACTCATAACTTCTTTCAATCGCTAAATTGCCATACTCAGTCATAGCGAAATTTCACGGAAGTGAAACACACACACATTAAGCCACGAAGTACGGTGACGGCCAGTGGCGGCGCGTCCTATCTGTGCACAGGTTCAGTGAACACCCAGAAAAAAACATCCTCGCGAAAAAAAAGTTAATAAATTAAAAGTGTTTTTAAACTATCGGTCTTCTTTTTTTCTTGTATCGGATCATTTTATATGCACGTCCAAAGTATTTTTATCGCATGACAACCGTCTAATGTCGCGGAGACAAGTACGTATAAGAGGTGTATTGCGGCCGCCTAATATAGGAGGCAGTGGCCGCAGCGTCGCAATGCGCATGCGCTGCTGAGGTTCAGATTCTCTCCGGAACCGCCTGGAGGCAGCATATTAGCGCTCCCACAGCAGGATGGGGCAAAAGCCGTTATTAACATTGGCGTTGGAACTGGTAGACACACCAGGTCCTGGCTACTCGAGCTCTGGGAGTAACGCACGAATGGTACCGAAGCCTTGCGCATGCGCAAATCCTCCACCAAGGCCACATACACCCTTCATATTTGTTCTTGGCGCATTGATTCATCGAATACATGTCATGTTTGATAAAATATCTTATAACTATACATTAACGACGCATTAACTGTAGAAAATACGATCGTGAATAATAATGAATTCACTACTCTCCACCCAGCAAGAAAAGCCGTGTGGTTGACAACGCTTTGCGCTGTCGAAGGTATGGGATTCCAGATCGACTGCGAACAATTTTTTTTAAACCCATTCATCTTTTAACAGGTACGGGAACAACAGTGACTTTTGTATTTTTACTTTACACATATACTTTGGAAATTACATTTATACTTTTCGTTGTAGCAAATATTCAACTGTTTGAAAAGATGTGGGGGAGAACAGCTTTTGTGCATGCATAAGGTTAGAGGGGGTGCTGCTTACGACATGTCCCGAAAGTAGCTTGACTCTTCATCGCAACAGATCCACTTTGTTACAGTCAACAATGTAATCAGTTACTTTCTATGTTTTACTGTTCATGTGCAGTATCTTTTAGAAACAAATTACTCAGCTTTCAGCTTGGAAGAGAAGTATGAAATAAAGAAGCTTTGCAGGTCGACACCACAGCTCGAGTTGAAGTAAGTGCAAACAAGCTGAAGTAAGACATTCTGAAGATCATTCAACGAAAATATATCTGAAGTGGGGGGGGGGGGGGCTGTTGAACCGGTATGGTTTCACCCGGCGCCTGAGGTGCGCCAAATTGTTCGCCGAGCAGGGCGAGTGGGAGGGGGGGGGGGCGGCACCATCAGGATCCGTCACGTCACTGAAAGAAGTGCACTTCCAGTAATCTGAAGCTCCAGGTGCCACTGGTGACGGCCCACTCTTTTAACGTATTATTCTAATAGTTTTGAGCTTTAAGAGGAATGAAGGAGGAGAATATGCACAAAGAGACGGGAAAGACGAGGGGAGCAGAGAGAGGGGGAGAAAGAGAACAGGGAGAGTAGTTTGTATATCCAGTTCCACAAACCACTATGAAATTACAAATGTTACAAATATATTCTTTCTTTTTCCTTTCATTTCATTTTTAATCTGTAATAAGCCACGGCCAGTGCGGCTAGTACTGCTAGTACGGAATGAAAATACGAGGGGTGTTCAAATGAGAAGGTACAAAACGACATTGTGGATATAATTGATGGATTTATTCAAAAGCAAGAACCAGAAGACTGAGCACAATTTACCCACTGTTTAACGAGGTGAAGCAATCACTGTTCCCAGAATTGTTTTGGCTGGACCAAACCCAGTTTGTTTGTAAATCAACCGGACCAAATTGCGTGGTCATCAGTCCGTAGTTTAATAACTACTTAAACTAAGGTAAACTAACCTAAGGACAACACACACTCCTATGCCCCAGGGAGGACTCGAACCTCCGACGGCGAGCAACCGTACGCTCCGCAGCGAGGCGCCTTAGCCCTCTCGGCTACTCGACCGCGGCCCAAACCCAGTCCTCTACTTCGTCCTTCGTCGTCCGAGTTGAAGCGCTGCCTTGGAGATCATTTTTAGCAAACCGAACAGGTGAATGTCACAGGGCGACATGCACAAGCTGATCCCACTATAACTTTGCCAGTACACTTTGTGTAAAACTGGAGACGTGACATGGAGCAAATCGCTCACTCCGTAAGCAGCCCAGTCTGCTTGCTCTTGATGGACTGGCGTAGGCTACGGAGTGTCTAACAGTACACGTCAATGGCTTTTACGTACTCATTGGATCAGATTAGTATCAGATCTCGGATGCCAGAAAATACGGTGAGCATTAACTTGCCTGCTAAAGGTAAGCCGGCCGCGGTGGCCGAGGGGACTGAGGCGCTCCAGTCACGGTCTGCACGGCCACTACGGTCGGGGGTTCGAGTCCCCCCTCGGGCATGTATATTTGTGCCGTCCTTAGTATTAGCTAGTTCATAAGTAGCTTGTAAGTTTACGGACTGATGACCCCGTAGTTAAGTCCCATAAGCTCTACAAACATTTGAACATTTTGTACAGTTGTTTGCGCACAAACAGATATTTCTAAAAGTTATTTATAGTACGATGTAGGCGTATCTCGATGACTCATGTCAGTGCGTGAGGGACCCGCTTGATTCCAGATATGCGCACCTTGCAGAGAATGGCGGCCTCCCGTTGCCGGCAGGTGGGTGGGTATTCACCCCCGCCTGCCGAGGCCGTGGCGGCGCGCGCCCCCTCCCCGTGACGTCAGCCCCTAACAAGCAGCGCGCTTTCCCAGCCCCCACCCCCGCTGCCTCGACTTTTAATGACGACAGTGGACGTCTGTTGCCGCTGTGCCTTTGCAGCCGACTGAACGCTGCAGCGCGGGGAGCGTTCCCAGTTAACAACTCCACGAGCAGTCGGCAGGTTCCGGTGGGCTGTTGCGCATCGCTGCTGCAGCAGCGTGCTTTGTCGTTCCTGCGAGAGTGTCTTTGTGTCCAGGTATTGGTGCTAACTATCTGAAGGAAGATATAAATAACTACTAAAAAAAAGTAAATCGAAAAAGCCGTATATCGTGTGAGGACATTTACATGTCAATATACTGGTGATGATAAAAGATTCAATAATTTATATTTCTAGGGGACCAAACTATTGTGGTCTTCAGTCCGTAGACTTTTTTTAAAGATACCTAAACCTAAGTTTTACTATCCTGAGAACAACACACATCCATGACCGAAGGAGGACTCGAAGCTCCGACGCGAGAGGCCGTGAGATTAGTAACATGGCGCTCGAGACCACACGGCTATTCCCGCGCGTCGACGACAGAGACGAGGGAAACATGACACTAACTAAGAGAGACCAAGATTAAATGCGAGGTCAGACACATCTGGTATGACATTGTCTCTGAACACCAATGTTTCTGCATGTGCCAGTGTTGCCAGCCAAAAATTGGCAGTTTCCGCACAAATTCTATTGTAATTCGCTACAATCCCATATACATATTAAAATTACCAACTACTAGCGACATAACCGCTAAAAACAATTAACCTATAAATAAATATATTCCGTAAATTTCTAGATTCGCCGTTTGACGATCAATGACACCAACAGTGACAGTATTGAACCTGAGAAATCATCATTGTTAGTATTACAGTATTGTAGTTTTATGTATCAGGTAATGTCTTTCTAAGTGATTTGAACTTCTCAAAGTATAAGAAACTTATTCAGTAGTTATTTTTTTTAATATATATGTATTTTGTTTTACCTTTGTGTATGAAATCCTTCCTTTTCACTCTTTTGCAAGGAAAAATAATTAAATATTTTCTTCACTTTTTCTCAACTTGCAAAGGCTATAATCCCCATTATTTCCTGTTCTACTTCGTGTTGAAAAGTCCTGTTTTAGCTTATCTTATTTAGTACCGTAGCATTATACCTTTAAATATACTACATCTAATCACTCCTCCCCTTCCGATTTACACGACTTGTAATTAATTGATTTAAAGAAATATTGTTGCCGTCACTTGTGTTAGTTGTGACTTTGTGTTATGGTTTCCGTTATCACTGCTGATTAGCAAACGTCGACCGTATCATTCCGAATACTATTTGAAATAGTGTTATTGTCTCAGACATCATTAAATCATTTATATCAGGACATAATAAAAATGCGCATAGTAAACTGCATCCAATCTGCTTAGTACTTTTAAAAATGCATTAGTCTCTAAATTGTTAATACTTTAAATTTAAGATAATATTGAATTTATTATGATTTAATAAAATAATAAAAAAACACTGCCATTTGTGTCCCAAAGGTCGTAAATGTTTCAACAAAAGCATCATTATCTCGCCGTTTCCAAAGAAAAGTGACGTAACTGTAATAATGAAAAGTTTACATGAGACACGTATAACCAAAGGACATTGTTTAAAAATATCATTAAACAACAGTAAAATTATCTATGCAATTGAAAGTTGGCCTAATTGTGATAAGAAGTGGTGTCTATAAAATACAAAAATTACTTTTGTTAAATTGCACCCCATTCACCCCTTCGCATTGTTCTTCCAATGTTAGTGATTAAAATAACATATGTGACCGAAAGGGCACGTGTAAAAAACGTCAAGGAATCTATAGGCCACAGTTTTTAAATCACTATTACGGATTGTCATTGTTTTTTGTGGTTACTTTTATTTTCATCTGGTAAGTGGCATAAAACAACACAGTTACATAAAAAACTTCCTAATCGATAACATAAAAGCAACAATTTGCACTTATGTGGAAAGAGGATCAGAGAAACCGTTGTAATATTTAGCAATAATATTGCTGATAACCAAATTACTTAAGTCCGGAAGTTGGTTTCCTGAGAGGGTCATTTTCATAGCATGAGCAGGTTAAAATCCAAATTATTTTCATTTACATACCATGATGAACACCTCTTTCTAATTATGAACTGAAACTGTCCCCCATTGAGACTCTTTGTAGCTATTCTTGTATTAAGGCCTGTGGCTATACACTGCTCACTTTTTATTTCTTTAAGTCCTCTACCCTTCGCGCAAAGGCACAATCCCGGCGTTAAACTAACTTACACAAAGGCAGGGCCGACCCGAAAAAATTCGGCGCCCTAGGCAACTTATTTTAAGGCGCCCAATTTAATAAAATCGCAACGAAACATGAATGGGAAATACACACTGATCTTGTTTTTTTAATTCAAACACATAATCACAACATATACATTACGTAAACATATTTTCTCATTAAATGCGACACATGATACACTTTTATACAATAATGTTACTTTTTCAGTGTGTTTACATTTTGTCTTTTAAAAAGGGTTTGGTTGATACTTTACAATAATTGATACAATTATAAGCTTCATTATACAAAGTGTCATACAAATTTTAATTTTTGTTGCCTTTGCTTTTGCAAAACCTGAGACGATCTCCATTATATCAATTGTTTCTCCTTCCATTGGCAAAGTTGCCAACCCCACTAGTCCCTCTTGAGTCATTGTGCATGGCAGATATGTTTTTATAGTTTTAATTTCGAGAAGCTGCGTTCACCACTGGCTACAGACACAGGAAGAGTAAGCAACAGTGTTTAGTGCAGTAACTAAATTAGGTACAATGTCTGTAAGTCCATTTCTACAATTATAACTGATATCGTCATGTGACCCTGAGTTATTCGTTATGCTGCTAGCAATGGCTTGTAATTCATTGCTTAGATCAGTAGCATCAATATCTTTAAAGTCTTTGAAACACTTCCAATTTAACACATTCTTCAAGAACAGCTTTGGGAGTTTTATTTGGTACATCATGAACATTTTACAGACAGCCAAATACCCGATTTAGTTTGTTAATCTGATTAAATCTCTCGTCAGTTGAATTTATTGCAGTATCGCCAGCTTTGATCACGGGATGATTAGCAGCAAACTGTTACTCGTGTATTCATTAAACGGTTGCTAGCAAAATTCTGATGAGCCAAATAGAATGCACATAACATTGACCTGCGTCTTGTGTCTTGCATGTTGCTCTGATTATGTGTAGTAACAGGGAATTCGTCGCTCCTGGAACCACAGCGCAACAGCAAAGTAAACCGCATCGCAAGCGCACGAGCATTAGAGCGCCCTAGGCAATTGCCTAGTTTTCCTGTATGGTCGGGCCGGCCCTGACAAAGGCCAATACAAAACCCATGTCCAAAAGAGGACTTTAACCAGCACTCAGTGCGTAGCACGACTCCTTAGAAGGCGTGTCATGGCTTTTTTTTTTTTTTTTTTTTTTTTTTTTTTTTTTTTTTTTTTTTTCGAATTTTCCGAAAGAACGTGTCCTTGGCGATCTTTCGTTCGTTTGTGTTGCTGTAGGTTGTTCATTGCGTCCTAGACTCAGATATTTTTTATTATTAACCGCAGCAGAGAGCCTTCTCAACAAAATCGCTGAGCTACCGTGCCGTCAAGCCACTTGGCTACTCGCGCTAGCCTCCCGTCCGTCCATAAGTTCCATGAGCCACACGCTACGGCTGTAGCCCTCTTACACTCGCCATTGCAGATTCCCGTGTGAGGTCGAACGTATGACATCATCTGCGATTAAGTAAATGAACCTAACGCAATTTTCACTTGCAAATACTTACTATACATCGGAGTGGTGTCTGTCCTTTCTTCGCAGCTTGGTAAAATTTTACACGCTTTTAAAACAAGAGAAGCGTCACTTTGTCGCTGAAGACATCGCAGGGGACCTTATTCCATACTTAAATATCGTTTGTTCGATCAAGCATCTCTACGAAATTTAGCAAATAAATGTAACAGTCACATTCAAGTGGATGTGGGTTGTCGTTCTTATGAGGAGATGAAAAGGCTTGCTCAGGATAGAGTAGGGTGGGAGCTGCATCAAACCAGTCTCGGGACTGAAGACCATAACAACAACAATGGAACAGTTCACCCAGAAGAAAGAGAAGAGATGAATACAGAGAGGGCAGAAGAGATTTATCGACAGAGAGAAAGCGGAGATAATAACAGACAGGGGAATAGATGCATGATTAGACGGGGCTCAAGGGAAGGAAGGAAGGAGGAAAGATTAGGTTTTACCGTCCTGTAGACATCGTGGTCATTAAAAAAAGCACTTTCTCTCATTAATTTTTGGTAAGGATGGGGAAGGAAATCGGCCATGCCCTTTGAAGCGAAGATGCCACCTTCTAAGATAAAGGCCCTGTTTGGCTCCGTAAATAATGATTTTGGTGTGAGTAAGTCTGGAGTCGATCGTATTCATTGCAGTTGTGGCATGTCGTATATTGGCCAGACAATCAGGACTAGGGAAGAACGGTGTATTGAACAAGAGCGTCATACACGCTTCGCCGGCCGCGGTGGCCGAGGAGACTGAGGCGCTCCAGTCACGGTCTGCACGGCCACTACGGTCGGGGGTTCGAATCCCCCCTTGGGCATGGATATTTGTGCCGTCCTAGTTCGTAAGTAGTTCATAAGTAGTTTGTAAGTTTAGGGACTGATGACCTCGTAGTTAAGTCCCATAGACTATACAAACATTTGAACATTTGAATTTTCATACACGCTTACAACAACGGGAGCAAATCCACAGTTGCTGAACATTTTCTTGGCATCGGTCATCCTATGGAATACAACAACACAGAGATTCTGGCATGCACTTTCACCTATTGGGACAGTGTTTTTAAGGAAAGTGTTGAAATTAAACTAGCAAGTGACATAAATAGAGATGGTGGTTTCTGCTCAAATTCTGCTTGGAATCCAGCCCTGTCTCTCGTTAAAAAAATGAAATGAGGGATAGCATTAATGATTAATGCTGCCTCACCTGTTGATTGAGAGTCACTATCGATATTTCTGATGTTCGTCATCTTAAGTTGTGGTAATTATGAAGTTACATCTATTGTGTTCTATCTCTCTTGTTTACCCTTTGAAAACTCAGGTATTAAATTCGCTTGCACATTATTTCCTTGATTTTTGTTCTGCCTAGAGAACGGCAGCGTGTGGTCCTGTCGAAATATCGGCGGTGGTAGACGACGTAACCCGGCAGCATACCCATAATATGTATGAAGGTGCCTTTCATGTGCTTCGAGCGTTTTAGGTAAATCATTTAAAAGGGAGGGGACAAGGAGGAGTAGGCGGCGGAGAAGACTGAGGAGACAACGGTAGATGGAAGAGGACGAGATGGATGGGGGATGGCGGAGTAAATTGGTCTACAACGGATACTCTGCAAATCTCATTTAAGTACCAGGCAGAGGGTTCATCGAACCATCTTCATACTATTTATCTCCCATTACATTCTCGACAGCGCACGTGAAGAAAGAACAACTGAATCTCTCAGTTCGAGCTCTGATTTCCCGTATTTTATTTTGATGATCATTTCTACCTATGTAGGCAGCAGTCAATAACATATTTTCGCATTCGAAGGAGAATGTTAGCGATTGGAATTTCGTAAGTTGCCCAATCCGCAGCGATAGGCTTCATTATTTTAGTGATTTGCATCCCAGTTCCTGTATCATGTCGGTAACGCTGTCTCCCTTGTTTCGTGACAATACTAAACGAGCTACCCTTCTTTGGAGTCTTTCGATGTCCTCCGTCAAAGCCACCTGATAAGGATCCCACATTGGGCAGCAGTTCTCCCAAAAAAGGACGGACAAGCGTAGTGTATGCAGTTTCCTTAGTAGTTCTGATGCATCTTCTAAGGGTACTGCCAATACAACGTACTCTCTGGTTCGCCTTTCCCACGACATTATCTACGTGTTCTTTCCAGTTTAAGTATGAAGTAATATTAATTCCTAGGTATTTTGTGGAGTTTACGGCCTTTACTTTTGATTGATTTATTTTATAAACAAAGTTTAACGGATTTCTTTTCCTACTCAAGTGGACGACTTCACACTTCTCATTATTTAGAGTCAATTGCCAATTTTTACACCATAGTGATATCTTATTCAGATCGTTCTGCAGTTGGTTTTGATCTTCAGATGATTTTACTGGACGGTAAATGACGGCGTCATCTGCAAACAACCTAAGAGAGCTACTTAGATTTTCCCCTAAATCGTTTATGTAAATAAGGAACAGCAGAGGAACAATAACACGACCTTTTGTAACGCCCGATATCACCTCTGTTTTAGTCGATGTCTTATCATCGATTACTACAAACTGTGTCCTCTCTCACAAGAAATCCCCTATCCAGTCGCAAATACGGGGCAATATACCGTAACCACGCAATGTGACCACAAGCCGTTAGTGAGATTCGGTGTCGAAAGCCTTCTGGAAATCAAGAAATACGGAATCAATTTGAAAATCCTGGTCGATAGCACACATCACTTCGTGTGAGTAAAGAGCTAGTTGTGTTTTTCATGAACGAAATTTCCTAATCCGTGTTGAACTTGGATCAATAAATCATTCTGTTCTAGATAATTCATAGTATTTGAATACAGTATATAATCCAAATACCTGCTGCAAATTGACGTCAATGAAACACGCCTACAGTTTAGTGGGTTACTACTACTGCCTATCTTGAATATAGGTGTGACCTGTGCAACTTTCCAATCTTTCCAAACCTTCAGGTTAATCGAACGCTGGAAGAAATAAATGCCGGAGCAACGCTTGTTTCCATTTAGGTAATACTGACAGAGGCCTAAAGAGCAAAAAAAGAAATAGGCAAAGAGGTGAGGAAAGTGATTGGCAGGAATATTAAAGGAATTTCCTATGCATATTTAGCAGCTTTGTAGCACTGCCATATTCGCTAATGTAAATGTAACATATACTAACCTATATCGCATGCTTATTAAAATCGAAATTTCCGTAGTTTACGACAGAAGTCGGAAGATTCTTCACTGAAGTGGAAGTCGTATGTAACTTGTCTAGAGTGGTATCGTAAACTTCGCTTGACCTAGTAAACCATTGAACCCTGGATTGTCGTGTAAAACGGCAGTGGCACGTAAGGATAATCTTGCAGGCCCGGGACGTCTACCTGGCACAGTGATGGCAGCCCGTCCAACCTCCGACCTCACGGGCGCTAACCGGCGGAGTTGAGCGGGCGGAGGAGCTGCGGGAGTTTTTAATGACGTCGGCAGGAGACCGCGGGCCGCGCCACGCCCACCGCACCTGCGCGGGCAGCCGGCCTGCCGGTATAATGACCGCCGGAAATCACTTGCTGGCGCCCTTAGGCCGCCTCTCGCCTCGTTTACCCTCGCACCAATTCCTCTCGGCTGCGAGTGCCCGACGTCAGCCCTCAACGCCATTCACAACAACTCACAACTACCAAATAGGGGCATGGTCGACATGAATTCAGGTTTTTGTAAATCTCCAACAAAACGGCATGTCCCCCTTTCCAATACTCTGCGAATTTTCAGCTATCAGTCGATTTTAGATATATACGAGTCGCATCCAGAAAGTAAGTTCCGTTTGGTAATAAAATGAAATTGTACACAGATACAGAAGAAAATTTTTTTTGCACAAAATTCTACAACTCCTAAACTACTTTTCCACATAACTGCCGAAATTTTGTAGGCACTTGTTCATAGCGTGCCACAAGTTTTTGCATGCATCCTTCACAGAAGGTTGCCGCTTGTGTATTCAACCATTTGGTAACAGCTCTTTATCATCGTTGAAGTGTTGACCACCAAGGACAGATTTTAGGTGTAAGAAGAGATGAAAGTCGCTAAGAGAGAGGTCAGAGCTGTATGGAGGATGATCAAACAGGTCCCGTTGAAATTTCCGTAAGAATTGTTTGGTCACATTCGGTGTGTGAGGTCAGGCATTACCGTGAAAAAAAATCTTTTGACAGTAATCCTCTTCTTACACCTAAAATCTGTCCTTGGTGGACAACACTTCAACGATGATGACGAGCTGAATGAACACGTTACCACATGGTTGAATACACAGGCGGCAACATTCTATGAAAAAGACACACAAAACCTTGTGCCATGCTATGACAATTGCCTACAAAATTTCGGAAGATACGTAGAAAAGTTGTTTAACAGTTGTAGATTTTTTACAATCAATATTTTTTTCTGTATATGTACCCGTTCGTTTTATATAACCAAACGGAACTTACTTTCTGGACGCGCCATATATATATATGTATATATCTCGGCCAGTAACTGGCCATTATCAGTGCATGTGTTTAACTGTAGATGTTGTTAATGTGGAAAAACTCACACCATGCGTGGTGACTGATAGCCGAAAATTCGTATATTGGAAACATATCACAGTCGTGGAGCGCAAACCACGGAAAGTAACCTGATGATGCCCCCCTTTGTTTGTGGGGATAGTTACCAGTCATGCGGCCGTCATTTCTGTTTCCTTTATCAATACATTCAGTACCTTAACTACGTGATAGCATTGGTGATTCTACCGATGACAGTGGTGCTAAACTAGACTTGCTAAAGCAGAGTTTCTAAACTCAGATTTCTGAAATTCTTCACCGAAGAAGACGAAATAAATACTCTAGAATAAGAACCAAGAACAGCTGTCAGCAAAAATAATTTAGAAAATGATAGTTTTCCAGGAAAAAAAATTGTTTCAAAGGTTCGTATAGCTTATGGGACTTAACTATGGGGTCATCAGTACCTAAACTTACAAACTACTTATGAACTAGCTAACACTAAGGACGGCACAAATATCCATGCCCAATGGGGGATTCGAACCCCCGACCGTAGTGGCCGTGCAGACCGTGACTGGCGCGCCGCAGTCCCCTCGGCCACTGCGGCCTGCGTTTCTAGTAGTTAAGCAAATGAAATCACTTAACAGAAGCAAGTTTACCGGTCCAGATTTCATTCCAGTAAGGTTCCTTTCAGCATTTTTGATGAAATAACTCCTTCCGTAGTAATAATAGAGAACCGATCGCTCAGCGAGTAAGCTGTAAGCAAAGACTGCAAAGTTGCACAGGTCTCTCCAGTTTTAACAAACGGCAATTTGAGTGATCCGCAAAAATATAGGCCCACACGATTGCCAGCGATTAACGAAAGGATGTTGAAACACGTACATTGTTCGCACATAATCAACCTCGATGTGTACGATATATTGATCCAAATTCAATACGGATACAGAAGGTGTAGTCCTTGTGAGACACAGCTAGTTCTCTTTTCACAAGTGATAAGTGCCACTGACAACGCATTACAAATCGATTACATATTTCTAAATTTCCGGAAGTATTTTGAGTTTACCTCAGAAGCGGGTTGTAATGAAATTGCGTATGTATGGAATATCGTCTTATTCGTTCTTCAGGAAAAGGACCGTAATGAGTAAATGGAAATGACAAATGATTAACTTTCGGTCCTAGCCTTCCGTTCATTTTCCTTAATACTAAAATTTTGTTGTTTCAAGTGATCAAAAATTTTTATATATTTAATTTCGTATTATTTTACTAAATATTATACATCATATTATTATTTCATGTATTTAATATCATATTATTTAATTCTTGTTATTTTTTCCGAAGTACTTGAAAAAATGATAAATTATAGGAAATCTTAAGGTGGGACGTAAATCATGCCAGTGCATTTCTTAACATAATTTTACATAGATTTCCCAATAGTATGAAACATAGCGTACGAGTAGTTTCCTAACAAATTAAGACATTAAAAAATTTATGGTCTCTTGGCAGTTTATGATTACACTTTGTGTTACTGTAACTTGAACACAGATAACCGTCCATACACCCTGTTAAATAGCGGTTAACACGTTGAAACTGTAGTCAAATTGTAGCTGCATGTAGAAAAAGTGAAACAATAGTATGACCTGAAAGAACCGCTGGATGAGTACTCAAGAACTATACGTAGGAACGTTGGTAGAGGTGTGACAAAACTGTCCTTACAGAAAAGTTGTCGCCAGCGCGTCGACTTTGTGTTGGCATTTGTCGCTGCAGTCAAATGTTGAAATGTTTATAAGTCTGTAGGACAAAACTACTGCGGTCATCAGCGTTGAGACTTAGAAACTACTTGAACTAACCTAAGGCTAACATAGACACCTATTCCCGAGAGAGGATTCGAAAATCCGGCGGGAACGGTTTCGCAGAGCCAGAAATGGCGCCCAGAACCATTTGGCAATTCCCGCACGCCCTCTCCAGTCAGAGAGACGAGATGTCAACAACAGTTATTCCTTGTAGTCTGCCTAGGACACAAGAGTGCTTGAACACTATCCACTTGCAATAACGCTGGCAGTGTTTCAAATGTTCTAATGTTTGTAAAGCTTATGGAACTTAACTGCGGGGTCATCAGTTCCTAAACTTACAAACGACTTATGCACTAGCTTATACTAAAGACGGCACAAACATCCATGCTCGAGGGGGGAATCGAACCCCCGACGTGGAACGGCCTCGCGCATTGTAGCATAGTGCCTCAATGCGCTCAGCCGCTCTGCCGCAGCGGCAGCGTTTCCCTTGAAAGCAATAGAGGACATCTATTTATACATTAAAACACTCTTGGACGGTGTTTACAGTGCCAACCCTGTTTGTACACCGCACTAGCTTAAACCCGGGATTGTCGGGGTATTTATATGTTCCACACTCTTCAATCTGCTCTCTCTTCCCTGACCTTGTCAATTTCTTCCTCTTCCCTTGCTCTGTTCATCTTATCCTTCGCCACTCTCGGTCCAACTCTTCACTCCGCCCTCTGTTCACCCCTCGTATTTTCCCTTTTCAACTCTGCCTCCTCAATTCATCTTCCTCTCTCGTTTTCTCTTTTTCTTTCGACTTTTCTCGTTGGGCAGGGTCAGTGTGGCTGCCTCTTAGTCTTGTGTAGTTCCCGAACGAACTAGGTCGGAGGAGCGCTCCCACAGGCAAACTACACGAACTAGTTCGCAGATCCCTCGCCTCTTATTTCTTCTGCTCCTTTTCCGAACACTGGCGGGGAGAGCAACCAAGTTCCAACGCGCAGAAACGCATTTTTGTCTTCGGTGCTGGGCGAGTCCAATCATTCAGCCGGCCGCGGTGGCCGAGGGTACTGCGGCGCTTCAGTCACGGTCTCCACGGCCACTACGGTCGGGGGTTCGAATCCCCCCTCGGGCATGGATATTTGTGCCGTCCTTAGTTTTAGCTAGTTCATAAGTAGTTTGTTAGTTTAGGGACTGGTTGGTGACCCCGTAGTTAAGTCCTATAAGCTCTACAAACATTTGAACATTTGAACAAGCCTTTGTTTCGGAGGGGCGGCCGCCACAGTCACATTCAATGTTAAGCCAGTCCGGTCAACCTCACACTTATTACAGAAATTGATTTTGTATTAACAAATGAAATAGAAGAAATTTTGATCACGCTAGCGACATTGATGACAATGGGTTTGGCTCTTTGTGTCATATAATACTTGACCTGTACCATAGTAGTAATATTTTTTTGGTCATCACTTCCAAAACTTTATAAAAATTAAAAATTCATTTATAAAAGTGCATCTTTATTCACGAAAATAGACGCATTTAGCATATTTTGTAGGTAATGTTCCTTCATTGACCTATTAAATAAATAAATAAATCCATTTTAATAATAAAATACTACGAATGCTCTGTATGAAAAGTAGTTGAATACCATTGTGTCACCCATTCGTGTAAATAACTGGTTTATTTGCTTAAGTATTTAATGTCTAATATGCCAAAAATTACGGGTAATAGCACACGCTTGGGCAACTCTGATCATTATATAAAAAAACTGTCATAACAAAAGAAAGAGCTCTTTTAGTAGCGGTAGCAAAATCCAAAAACAGCGGACGAACTAAAAAGAGCGACCTACTTCGCGGCCAAGCTGCGAACTAAAAGGAGAGCTACCGGTTGCGAACTAAAATATGCGCGATCGGTCGCGAACTAAAATATGCGCGATCGGACGCGAACTAAAACATGCGTTACCGATCGTGAACTAATATGCCAAACGTATCTGGCTTCTTAGTTCGTTGGATTCTTTACCGAAGACCGACGGGCAATAGCGAGAGGACGCGTAGCAGAATTAAAAATCACGTGTTGGCCTTCTGTTGATGAGAGCCATTTCGAGGTGAGCGTCTGCCTGCTAGTTCAGTGCTAGAAAATTTCTGTTTTGAAGTATTCTGCACTCTGCAATATCTGAGTAATAAATTCCATAATGCCAAGATATAGAGATAACTCTAAACTTAAACGCGAGAAATCATCCACAAACTGTTTATTTTGGTTTGCGTGATATCGTTAGCGGATCAAGCAGCGAACGCATGAAGCAGCTGGGTGGGGGAACTTCTCCCTCCAACTGCATGAGCAGACCACGCCACTCAGCCATCACTGGGAGCGGACGAACTAAAAGAAGGAAGTAGTTTGCGGCAGAGCCGCGAACTAAAGTGAGCGCTCCCGATCGCGTACTATTATGCGCAAGTCTATTGCCTATTGTCAAGGCATGGTTCATTTAAAGTGGTGGCTGGATGCACTTCCTGTATCATACCTATCTTCGCCTCTCTGTGATACATATGTATCTGTCAACTTTAGTGATGAACGGTGTAAAAATTATTGCAATGTACCTTTTGGTATGGAACATTCAGTAACGTGCTGAAGGTCAAAAGTACAAAATTTCATCAACATCAGAATGAAAGTGAAGATTGTTGGTGAAGCCTGTAAGCAAAGTATCCTCCGCCACGCACCACACGAAATTTTGTGTAGACCGAGCCATTCGCGTTGCTTTGAAGGTTAAGTGAGCAAACTTTAATCAAGATGGGAATAAAACTGTTTTTTTTTTCAACGTTCCTAGGAAGAGTACCCTCTGTCACGCAGCATTCGCATCATATCTCCTGAACTAAATGTCTTAAGTGGTTCTTAGCCCTACAGAAATTGTTGCCTCACGGTAGGGAATACGTGTACCAAACTTGGTACAAATCGGTTCTGTGGTTTAGGAGGTGATGTTTCGTTTGCGGTTGTTTTTCGCTCATTTCATTTTTTATGAGGTCACATCTCCTGAAATATGTATTGTACGTGAACGTTGCGTCTACGGCGACCTGACTCTTGGTTACAAGATCGTTTGCGCTAAATTTCATCAATATTGGGACAAAACTGTGGATTCCCATGCAATACAAACACACCACACTCTGCTTTATATATTGAAGAAGAAGATTAGGCATGGTGTTGTGTTGCACGTTTTCTTTTCCTATATTTTGTATCTCAGTTACACATAAAACGTGATAACGTACCTGCATTATCATAAATGGTATCACTTTTAGATGATGATGCTGTGCCGTGTGGGAAGGATTCTTCTTTCAGTGAAGTTAGTGCGATACAAGTTGATTTGGACAAAGTTTCTGGTTGCTGTGATAAATGGCAGATAGCTGTAAACGTATAGGAAAAACAATCCCGTGATGCCCATACAATATTATTAGTGAGTTATTTGAAACAGTCATGTTGATTAGGCGTAAGGATGAGAGCGATTTGCCGGCCGCAGTGGCCGAGCGGTCTGCGGCGCACCAGTCACAGTCTGCACGGTCGCTACGGTCGGCGGTTCGAATACCCACTTGGGCATGAATGTTTGTGTCGTCTTTAGTATAAGCTAGTTCATAAGTAGTTCGTAAGTTTAGGGACTGATGACCCCGTAGTTAAGTCCCTTAAGCTTAAGAAACATTTGATTTCGGAGGGATTTGAAATGGAACGAGCATATTTGGACAGTTTTGCGAAAGACGGCAGGGCTACTTCTATTTATTACCGCTAATTTTGGCCAGATGTGGTTCTTCACGCACGGAACACCAGTGCGACACTTTTAAGACTACTGCTTCAGTATTAGGTATCCATAGCAGATCTATTTAAAGAAAAACATAGAAGCACTTGAGAAGCGAGCTGTTAGGTTTGTAAAGGGCGAGTTCGATCTGTATACGAGTGTTATGCAGTTGGTTAGTGAACTAAAATCGGATCCTTGAACGGACGACGACGTTTTTTGCGAATAAATCCACTTTTTCGAGCTAGCATTTGAAGCTGACTGTCGCAAACTTCGCCAATTTTCTTCGTATTTCACCCCCAAATACACCGAGGGAAGAATACTACTTATATGGTCTCGTATAACTGCTACTTTTGCGAAATATGATATGACGTGCCCTACATAAGATATGGAGGGTTGGACATTATAGCTCTTATTCACATTACAGTTGAGTCGTGCCTGACGGAGGCGTATGAAAAATTAAGGAAGATTGTCAAGATCAGAAATATAATGTGATTTAAAGGTTAACACCCTTCTTGCAAAAGGAAGATGAGATTCTAAGTCCGCATAGATACACAACCGAACCGTATGATTAAAGACTACTGTCAGACGATAAATAATAAGTAAATTATCGATAGAATATTTATAATTTCCGAACATTATAAAGGTACTTTAATGTGTCCTTTCCATCAACAAAGAATCGATGTATTCCTCTACTAATATAAGCACTATCCTCTTTACTTCAGTTATTTTTAAATTGTAGCTTTAGTGAAACGTACAAAATATTAAATTTATCCAGCGCCAGGCTCTTCAGATCTGATGCTGCAAATTTTCCTTGCGCGTAGTACAAGGTAACACCATAACCTGCAGATATTACAAAAAATTCAACCACGACTACTCATTTAAAGAGCTGACATTTGTTACCACATTCACTGGGCTGCCAGTCACAAAAATTTCGTGAGATAATAGATTTCTCCTTCGGAGAAATACACATAAAATGGTATCATTTGTTACGTAAAAGTACTCTGGTGACCAATTATCGCTGTAATTTGAACAGGATTCTGCAAATAACGCTAAATTCATTGAAATATAAATAACGCTAAATTCACTGAAGCCTGAAAGCCGCAATCGAACAAATGACAGGTTTTTATTATTTTATTAACAGGCTTTAAGTAAATAAACGTTTGACATTTATTAATTTGGATTTCATTTTTGCCTCTAGTGATTTAAAAAGAGCAAATAACATATTCATTGAATTCTCTTATTTGATTTGCCACATAAAGCATAATTAAAATTTCTGAACTAATTTAATTTATATTTGTTTACATTTACCCTCTTAGCAGGAGAAAGAAAAAAGGTCATAATTTTTGTGAACTATTTGATGTTAATGCTAACTTGAGAATTTTCCAAGGTTTTTAAATAGCAGACGATTGTTAGTTTCCGATTTAGAAACTGCAAATTTAGGTAATACATATATTTTACAAGCACTGTGCTGTCCTGCGCAAGCAATAGTGTAGATTACTTTGGCTGCTCTTGGTTCATAGGACACGGTCAGGTAACTACATAGGAAGTACCGAAGTACGTTTTTCCACAACTTGAAATTTTCCTGCGCTGAGACAGCACAAGCAAACTTGCAGTGTCGTTAAGACTACTATGCAACAGAGTGTGACTGGGGCATTATCCGCAACTTAGCCTAGTAATACTGCGCTAAGCCTAGTAATACTGCGTATTTGTTGTAGTGCAGGTGCATACGATAAGTAAAATAAGTGGTCGATGAATCTCATTGTACTCTAGAAAGACGAACTGTGATACTTCTAATTTTATTTATTTATTTAGTTTTTATTTATTTATTTATTTATTTTTGGGGACAGGGAGGAATTTTAAATACATATTTACACTAAAAATTATCCGAACGAAATACTTAATGAACACACTGATTTTAAACATAAAAATTATCTGGTTAATTTTATTGACTTTATCGATGAAAAAGGCTGAGAAGCAAAGATATGTTAAATGAGGAAAGGAAAAAACGAAATAAACCTCTCTGACCAATGTTAACGTTAAAGAAATCACTGATAACTTAGTCGATTACTATATATGTAAACATCTTTGGCAGAGCTGTTGTTAATTACGCAAAATATAAAAAATTGCTTAATTTAACGTTTTAGCGTGAAAAGCTGCATAATACCTGACAGCTAAAAACTGTATACAACTAAATACGTGAATATTTCCATACGGTTTATGCAACAGTTACGCCAGATGTCAGCATATAACGTCCAAACATCGTAGACGTAAGTTATAAGAAAAATGTATAACAAAATTTTTTTATTATATTTTCCTATTGTTTGATTTGTAATTAATGTAATTTTTATATACGCAGGCGCTTGAGAATGAGAAACCGATGAAACAGCTGTAGCACCATTAAATAAAATATAAGCAGCAATCCGAAACTTTCATTGCAATGTCTTTCTAGAACTGTGAAACGTTCCAGGGATTATGAACAATCACGCTGAGGTTAATTAGTAAAAGAGATTCTAAAAATTCTAATGTCAAAATGAATTCAGTTGGGCTCGAACTAAAATTGTTACTACACTATCTCAAGAAAAAGCGAAGAAGCTACAAGGTACAAAGGAAAACTAATATGCAACAGTTTTGTGTATGTTGACAATAGCACTTCTTGTCAAGATCTCTCCGCGAGTAAGCATATTTTTCGGATGCAAATTCTATAAACTCAGATGCAGCGATAGTGTACCCTCATAAATGTTATAAGCTACGTGTGATACAACTGTAAAACATACAGGACAACATTAAACACGGTACATTACTGAATAACTCTGTGGCCTTACCTGAAAATTATAATTGAAGGACAAGGATAATAAACTATGAATTAATCTACTGAATGTGCAAATGCGTTTTTAACTAGTGATCTGTTAAAAGGCGAATGTATTAAAAATAATTGTTACAAGAAACATACCAATTTCAAGACGAGCAATACATATCTCCACCTATGTAAACAGGACAGTTTGGCTGCATTGAAATACAGATACATCAAACTAAAGGACTCACACAATGTATCCAAGCGTGATATCAATTACACACGCAATACAAAAGACAATTTGGAAAATGTACACAACGTAGTAGAAGTTTCAGTGCATATTAAGATATGTATAGAAGACATCAGCGTCTAACAAATACGGTTAATTCCAGAGCGAATGTTGAGAGATTAGAAAATTATTCCGGAAACCCCTTAGGACAATTTACGTTTGCTGTCTTCTACATGAAATTTATGAAGAGCAAAGTGCACTGAATGCACTAATTGAAGGGTGTAAACAGGAAGTAATTCGTAAATACGTCCTTTCGTTGTGACTAATGTACGTCGCTTCCTGCCTGGCAAATGCCATCTTACCGTGATGAAACGAGTGGTCGTGGTTGTCACGACGGTGTGTAAGCGTGGACCGACGACTCCTTATACTGCGACTCGAAAATGTTGAAGCCAGTGTGTTATTTGGCGTGAATTTTGATTGGGATTCCACAGACGGCCGAATACAAGCACCTAAACTGAATACCGACTCCGCGAGAGTAGTCCCAGATAAGCGGCCAAAGGTTAGACCCGGCGTCCTAATAAATAACTTACGGGCGTGCTGCTAGGTGACGTCGTCTACTACCGCCGACATTTCGACAGTAGCATACCCTGCCATTCTCAAGGCACAGCATCACTCAAGGAAGCAATGTGCAAGCGAAATTAATACCTCGGTTTGCAAAGGGTAAACAAGGAAAATAAAACACTCAGTATAAGTAACTGCAGAGGCAATACAACCAAAGATGACGAACATAAAAAAAAAATCGATGATGCAGCATTAATTCTGTCCCTCTATTTTTTGACAGGAAACAGGGCCGATTTACAATAATAAACGAAAACTACCATCTCTATTTATAAGGTCGCTTGTTCGTTTAATTTCAGTAGCTTCCTTACTAGCACTATCCCAATAGGTGAAAATTCCTGGCAGAAACTGTGTTGTTGTATTCCATAGGATGACCAATGTCAAGACAATGATCTGCAACACCTGATTTGCTCGGCTGTTGTAAGCGTGTGTGACCGTCTTACACATTCCTGATTGTCTGACATACCCCAACTGCAAGTAATACGATAGACACGAGCCTTATGTAAACCAAAATCATCCTTTACGGGCCCAAACAGGGCCTTTATCTTAGAAGGTGGTCTAAAAACACATTTCACATCATATTTCCGCAAAATACGACCAGCAGTGTTGGAAATGCTTTCTGCGTAAGGCAAAAAGACCATAGATGTAGGTGCTACTTCGTTAGTATTGCCACTCACCCGTAGCACAGTGGTACAGTCACCTTTTCTTGTATCACAACATCGTCAGTAAACACCCGCAGATTATTTATTACTCAACCCTGTCAGTGGGATCGTTTATGTAGATGGAAAATAATACAGTGTCCCTATCTCACATCCCTGGGGTGCTCCTGAAGATACCCTTTGATGAACACTCCCTGTCGAGGACAACGTAGTGGGTTCCATTACTTTGGAAGTCTTTGCGACACTTTCTTTCTAGAACTGTGAAACGTTCCAGGGATTATGAACGATCACGTAGAGGGTAATTAGTAAAAGAGATCCTAAAAATTCTAATGTCAAAATGAATACAGTAGGGCTCGAACTAAAATTGTTACTACAGCTCAATAAGAAGCTGCAAGGTACGAAGAAAAACTAATATGCAACAGTTTTGTTTATGTTGACAATACCACTTCTTGTCAAGATCTCTCCGCGACTAAGCACCTTTTTCGGATGCAAATTCTATAAACCCAGATGCAGCGATAGTGTACCCTCATAAATGTTATAACCTACGTGTGATACAACTGTTAAACATAGAGGACAACATTAAACACTGTACATTACTAATAACTCTAAGTAACATAAATGAATCATGTGTATCATAAGCAGTATCATGTGCGGCTACTTCCAAACGCCTTCAGGAAAATGTTGCAAATTTTTCTCTTTGTTCTTCATCCATGGCTTGAAAGATATTGCGACAAAAAGTTAAGCGGACATTCGCAAAAGCGATGCTTTCTAAATCATTACTGATGCTTGGACGCGACGTTTTCCGTCTCAAGCAAATTTATTCCGTACTGAGAATACGAGTTCTGTAGAAACCTGACTGTCACTCTTTATTACACCGAAAACATCTACTGCAAAATATTAAATTTGCATACTCGCTCTGGCGTATCCCAATGTGTGCGAATCGTGCAATGTATTTGGCTGTGTAACAGACACGAGAAACATTTAAAGTTATGGTACCATCTGTTACATCCTAAAGGCAGCGCTTATTCTGCGACGAAACTGTTCGCGCGATAACCGTTCTTAGCGGCAGCTGGATACACAGTGTAGTGAATATCAATAACGTTCTGCACTCGAGTGTAATTCCATCGAGATTCGTTTCCGCTAGTCGCTCACAATCCACAGAGAGTGCAGCGGCGCGATCGGGAACAACAAACGATCGCCGGCTCAGGCAATCAGCTAATTGTAATCGCGGTAGCGCGCGTTCGCCGGGCTCACAGAACAAAGCGTTTCGACTGAAAGGGCGTAATCCGGCGGCGGGAACGTTGGAGGCTGCGGCCGCGACTTAATCTGCGATAATTGTGCCACTTGGCGACTCGCCGGGGGCAGGCGGCGCGCGCTTCCTCTGCCATGTCCATTGTCAAGTGGCCGTGAGCCGCGCTCTGCGCATGCGCGCCGCGGGGAGGTGCACGATCAAACGACGGCGTGGCGTGGGTGGTACAAGGCGAACGGCTGCAGCCCGCTTATTGCGGGTGCCTGGATACGTGGTTGGTGCACGCTCTGGCGGATTGTAACGCATCGTGGCTGTAGCAGTGTTATATGTTACAGTAGAGTCTCGATAGTTCGAGTTGAACGGGAACGGAACCACTTCGAACTGACTCAGATTATCGAAATTTCATCATCATCATCATCATCATTACGGACTGATTATGTCTTTCAGCGTTCAGTCTAGAGCAAAGCACCCCTAACAAAATTCCTCCATGATCCCCTATTCAATGCTAACATTGATACCTCGTCTGATGTTATGCCTTTTACTTCAAAATCATTCTGCACCGAATCTAAGTACTTTCTTCTTGGTCTACCTCGACTCCTCTTACCCTCCGCTGCCGAGCTCATGAGTCTCTTAGGTAAACTTGCTTCTCCCATGCGTGTAACATGACCCCACCATATCAGTCTGCTCGCTCTAACTGCTTCATCTATGGTGTTCATTCCCAGTTCTTCTTTGATTTCCTCATTATGGACATTCTCCTGCCATTGTTCCCATCTATTTGTACTTGCAATCATTCTTGCTACTTTCATATCTGTAACCTCTACATTATGAATAAAGTAACCTGTATCCACCCAAATTCACTCACATACAACAAAGTTGGTCGAAAGATAGAGCGGTGCACTGCTAACTTAGTCTGGGAGTTTGTGACACTTGCGAGGAGTGACACTTGCGCGGAAAGGGAATGTGTAGACACTTGCGCGGAGACCCGGACGCTGCAGGTAGTGAACAGGGTGTTCCAGAAGTAGGGATACACCACCCTTACTCCTCGCCCTCCAGCCGCTACCTGTGCCGTATTCAGGGAAAGGCCCACCGAGCGAGGTGGAGCAGTAGTAACGGCCCGGAGATATCACAGCCTCATTCAACAGGGAGATAACACGTCATACAAATATCACTCGATTTACAATACAGCACCATGTGAAGAGGAATGTGATGTAATCGGAATTGAGCGAAACCGTTGCTAACTACAATTTCGGATTTACTGCATTTTGAGTCAGAATTCGTATCTATATTCGCATGTATCACAAATGCGAATTTTTCTTGTCCCTAGTAATACCTCTAAAAATAAACAACTGATCAAGGCACTAAAATCAAGGGCAGATCTTTGGGTGTATTACTACAAATAACTAAAACACAATTTGATCGTGGAATTATATACAATCTCATTATAAAGGTTTTTTGTAGGTGGTTTTGAGCAGCTTTTAAATATGTTAGGAATAGCATTATGAAATATAGACAGCTACACCTTATGTTTATTATGAGATATCGATTTCGGCTAATTTCAGGTCATCTTCAAGTCTCAAACAACAGGTGTCACTTATGCATTTTTCCAGTGGCACTCATAACCTTGAAGTGTTTACACATGCCGGCCGCGGTGGCCGAGGAGACTAAGGCGCTCCAGTCACGGTCTGCACGGCCACTTCGGTCGGGGGTTCGAATCCCCCCTCGGGCATGGATATTTGTGCCGTCCTAGTTCGTAAGTAGTTTGTAAGTTTAGGGAATGATGACCCCATAGTTAAGTCCCATAGACTATACAAACATTTGAACATTTTGTTTACACACGAGGTCTAACGTTGTTAATCGCGTTAGCGATGAAAACAGAACCCAGAATCTTTGCGTCAAAATGATACATATTTTGGTGCCATGTCTTATTTCGAAAGAACAGACATCACACCAATACATATATAGCTCTCGGTAAAGTGGAACGGTACGATGTCGTTACGTAGCACAGCACAGCCGACTGGAAACGCAGGAGAAGTGCAAACAACGTTCTTTCCTCAGGGGTATGATTAGGTTCGACGTAGACTTCTACAACATACAGTCTACACGGCGAAGATTACACCAAAAAAATTAACGTTTCGTCTACTTTGGCGCTAGCAACCCAATTTTAAAATAGAGCCTACTATGTAAAGATGTAGCAACACAAAACGCTTCAAGTACAAAACTTCACGGATTTTTGAGTTCTGAATTTTTAATATGTTTTTAATGTTATTACAGAAAAAACATATTTGGGACTCACACTATATGGCAGAATTTGTAGGTACATTCACAAGACATAAGTCAACGGTTGTGTGCATTCATCTTATGAGAAATATCAATCATTTGTTTTCAGTGTTTACTTCAAATTTCTCTCTTACGTTTCTTTAATTATTAGTACTTAAATGTGGTTATGAAATAAATAAATTACGTGTATATGTGTAGTCTTATGCGGCCAAACTACTTAGATAATTGGTTGCTAGACTTACACACTACTTAATCTTACTTAAAATAACTTAGGCAAAGTACAAACAAACATACCTATGTCCGAGGAAGGACTCGAACCTCCGACCGGACCGGCCGCGCAATTTGTGACACAAATTACATGTTTGATAATATTAATGCATAGAAGTATGAAATCACGTCGAGACTTCTTCCTGCAAAAATTTCGACAAAAAAAAAAAAAAAAAAAAAAAAAAAAAATGTTGGCACTGAGTTTAGAAAAACAAAATTCTGGTATATTGAATTTTAACATTTTATCAAAAATTAAATGTTACTACAAGAGATACAGCCATTCAAATTTACGGGCACCATAACGTTTTCCCTTCCTGAGTAAATGAGCTGCTTCTTATAGTTTCAACACCTTTTTCTTGAATGTTCTGAATATAAATCTTCACACAGACTTCTTGAGGAGGAGAGTGATACGGATATCTGATTGTAAACCACTGCCTATTACCTTAAACCTTTCCGACTGTACTGAACAGTAGTTCCGCGTATTCCGTAATTTATATTTATACAGTTAACAGGCAATGTAATTTATAACCAAATATTGGCTGCCAATTTCGCTTCATTTTTCATGCAAGTCTTGCAACTTGTTTCTCCCTGTTGGTTTATGCCAAGTTCGGAGTAAAAATGGTTCTATATGACGGTGATGGAAAATGGAATTTATCTTTAGCATTTTTCGGTGTGTGACTTTCCCTTACACATTCCGTATTTCATACATTTCTTAGATGTATTTGTAATTCGAATACAGCCATATCGTTGTGGGGTCTACGAATAAACGCTTTAAGTATGTAAAATACTCATTGACTTATTATTAACGTTTTTAATTGAAGGTTTAAGGTTGCATCTCCTATTAAAAAGCATAGTAGCTATTTTTAAAGAGATGGAAGTTGCGTGATAGTGGGGTTAACTACATAGTGGTCAATTACATCAACGTATCTGTGCAGGATGCCTAATATATTTATTGCTTGCGCAGGTGTCTTGATATGCTTAGTGTACTGAATAGTATGCTGTTAGGAGGTATGACTGTGGAAAGTCATAATCTTGTAGTAGCAGAGACTAACTCTACAAACATTATCACTATTAAAATACCTTTTTGTTTACAGGAGGAACACTCAACGGATTAATATGTAGTTAGAACAAGTTACTATATTGCTCTTCAGCTTGCAAAGGGTTGTGCAATTTCACTGATTTTCATGTTATGTTGACAGTGTGGAAACTTGACAACAGCAGTGCTAGACTTATTGGTGTGCCTGTACCCAGGAAAAGCCATTAGCCGCCCCAAGGGCCCCCGGTTCCGCGCAAGTGTCACTCCGCGCAAGTGTCACTCCGCGCAAGTGTTCCAACCTTAGTCTGGGTACTTACTTCCTTCTTGCAAATGAGAATATATCTTATCTGAGCACTCACTGCATTAGCTTTGCTGCACCTCGATTCTAGTCGTTTCGCTATGTTGCCATCCTGTGAGAAAATACATTCCAGGTACTTGAAACTGTCTACCTGTTCTATCTTTGTTCCTCCTATCTGGCACTCAATCTGTTTGAATCTCTTTCCCAAAGACATTACTTTCGTTTTGGAGATGCAGATCTGCATATTATAATCCTTGCACCTCTGATCGAAATTTAAATGGGAAAAATAAATATTATGATATTGTAAGTAATACAGGTCAAAGTATGAACGTAATTAATTATTAAGTATTTAGATAAGTAACCGTTAAGTGTCTTTTGTTTGGCGAAACTGTGTCGTTTCCTCGCGGCAATGTCACGCTACCGTCTCAGGATCAGTGTGTTAGTTGGAGTTTCCTTAGGTTGTTGTTCCACGTAGCCAGTGAGGACTAGGCTGTTTGGAGGCCCCTCCAGGACTAGAGGCACGCGACAGTCCGAAAAAATAGCTTTCGAGATTTTGAGGCTCCATAACGAGAAAGGCCAAGTGAAGTCCCACAAGAAAAAGAAAAAAAAAAAAAAAAAGTGGGGGGAGGGGGTGCTTTCGATGTCCCCCGGGACGAGAGGATCGTGTCGGTACGCCTCCCCCCACCTCCCCCCGCTTATTTAGTCCGCTACTGCTCGAAGCATATGATGGCCTCGAGAGCAGCGTAGCAATAGTTGTGACTCCTCATCGGTGCGACCACTGCCACGTCATTCTCATCACTCTCACACTGCGATGGAATTGTAATCCCGTCGGTTCTAGAAGAGTCTGTCGGTTTCAACTGTTTGTCAGAATTGAACTACGCACCTACTTCCACCTCTTCTGCCTCTTCCCACGTTGGCAACATATGATTAAAACTAAGCAACAGTTGATCGTCCTCATCAGCGAAATATTCAGTCTCTGTCTGGCATACTTTCCTGTAGAATTTTCTTTCATGCAGTACTGACTGTAGAAATCCCCGTCGACATTTATTATTATTATTACTATTAATTAGGGATTCCAGAACGCCCTGATCCAAGAGCTGAATCACACAGGTAACGTTTGGTGGGGAAAACAAGGCGCCGATACCGCCACACTACACATCTTCTGCAATTGGATGTGAGGACGCATTATCCATGAGCTAAAGTGCTTTACATAGCAGTCCCCTTTATTAAAAAAAAAATTCTCGCAGTCAGGTACAAATGAGATAAAAACAGTTTCTGAAGATTTCCTGATTCATCCAGGAATTATTCTGACGTGACAACCGGGAGAGCTGAGATGGCTACATTCCTGAATGCTCTTGGCTGCAAACAGTATTCCCTACATTCCTTTGCTATATCGTACCTTTCTGGCAATTTGAGGACCTCGTCTTCCCATATAGGTTTCCTGGACTTTAGACGGGTAGTTGGTAAATGTCCCGACATTTTTCGGATAGGTGTATCTTCTGAGACAGAGGGTTCATTAATTTAATTACATCCTCGAATAGCTCCTTGTTGTCGTCTGATGGAGGAAGGAACTATGACGGACGTCCACAAAGTAAGTTCCGTTTCTAAGTCTATCCGCGGAAGAGCTACGATCACAGTTCCGAAGATGCGCGAAAGTTACTCTGAAGCAAGGAGAAGACGTGAACACTATTTTCAGATCGCTTTTGCCGATGTGTGCTTTACAGTGCTCCTTTATAATGTCATCCGTAATCGAAACTGCCGCCGCATATGAAATCAGATCTCTGATTCCTTTTCTGAATGCAAAGAAAGTGAAACCAAACAAAATTCATGGGCTAATCTGCGAGGTTCACGTGCAAAATGCGCCGATGATTACTTTCAACAAGTGTTGTTTTTTCCACGGTTATGCCCGACCGCACACAACGAAGTGGCCAAACAACTCTTATAGGAATTTCACTGGGACGTGTTTGATCATCCTCCGTACAGCCCCGACCTCACTCCTATCGAATTTCATATTCTCTTCGTACACTTGTAGTCTGTCCTTGGTGGTCACCACTTCAACGATGATGACGAGCTGAAAGAACATATTACCACATGCTTAAATACACAGGCGGCAATCTTCTGTGAATAAGGCACACAAAACCTTGTGCCACGCTATGAAAATTGCCTACAAAGTTTATGAAGTTTTGTTGAACAGTAGTTTAACAATTGCAGATATTTGAACAATACATATTTTTTCTGTATCGGTACTCGTTTGTTTTATGCAAACAAACGGAACTTACTTTGTGGACATACCTCATATATTGGCAAAGGACCTGCAGCCAGAGAACTGGAGTTGATTTCAGAGTTCCTGAGAGAATCCTCATGGTGGCATAAAGGTGGACATTTATTTTCTTTGTGTGTACGTCCGTGACGACAGAACGACAAACAGTTTATACAATAGGACGACCGAACTACAATGAAATACTCTCACGGTCAGGAAAATCTACAGAGGAAAATGAAAAATCAGAAGGATTCCTGAATCCTGAATAAACGGGATTCTTCTGGAACTGAATGGGACCTTCCGGCTCCTTGAAATGAAATGTAATCTGTGGATCATGAACAGCAATCAGTCTAGATTCCATTCACTGAGTGAGGATTATGAATGGCAAACAGCAGATTATATGCACGCGGTATTTACACATGAGTTGTACATATATCACATTTCAATCCATAATCAAATAAATACCTCAAAAGGTAGTTTGAAACGTACAAATTTTTTCAAATACTGAGGTAGCTGTTACAATTTTTATACAGCTGGCTTCAGTGTACGTCATTGGCGACTGTAGTGACTTCATAACATTATTTATTCTCTTATTATAATTTTTAATTTTATTTTCAATGTGTAGTTTTTACATTTGTTTTTTATTTTTAAATTTTAGTTGAAATTAATACCTAGAGTTTTCAATTAACCCTCTGACCGCCGTGTTCAGTTATTGGGTCTGTGGGACCGCACAGTTTTGTCACTTAAACCAATATATTTTCGTCACGTGCGATATACCTTTTCATTTTTATCTTGTATTTTGTATTTTTATGTATGTTCTTAAATGCGTACGGTGGAATTCTGGTCCCAGGAAGCAATTGTCTCTCACATACAGCCTACGGTTGCTCGCCGTGGAGGTTCGAGTCCTCCCTGGGGCATGGGTGTGTGTGTTGTCCTTAGGTTAGTTTAGGTTTAAGTAGATTGTAAGCTACGGACTGATGACCACGCACTTTGGTCCGATAGATTTACAAACATTTGAACATACAGCTTGCCACATAGGCAGCCAAACGCGCACAGCATTGTCTGTGGCAAATCTGAGAAACATTTTAACAGCAATCCTCCAGATGTGAGATCTTTTCGCAACGGTTATTTAAATGCTGGCCGTCATTGGTTACTGCGGAAAACTAGTGGAATGGCTTTGGACATCTCTTCTAACGCACTTTGTTGGTTATACTGTTGGTAAGCTTGAGACTAACATTGCTTTAAATCTAGATGTGTTAAATAGCATATTACTGGGTTTGTTATTGTGCAGTGGATTTGAATCTGGCATATCTGACTTCGTGACTCTGTCTTGTGAATGTTATGGTACATAAATATGTGATTGTTGGTCACCTATTGCTACGCATATTGATACGCAACACACGCAATGGAAAGCTAGTATGCACTACAGCATACATTCTTATCTGAAGAAGAGAATAATGTATTCTCGAAACTAGTCAATAAAATCCTGAAGTAACGGCAGAAGGGTTTTCATTTATAACAAATTTCTTGGTGGTTTGAGGAATGGCAACTAGCGCTAAATGTAGGAATATATAAGTTGATACAGATGAATTGGAGAAACTATTTCGCAATGGTCGAATACAGCGTTAGTAGTGTGCTGCTTGACAAAGTCGCGTCAATTAAATACCTAGGCGTAACGATGCACAGCGATTGCTGAAATGGAACGAGAATATAAGAACAGTCGTGGGAAGGCAAATGGTCGACTTCACTTTATTGGGAGAGTTTTGGGAAGGTGTGATTCGTCTGTAAATGAAACGTTTGAACGAACCCGTCTTGAGTAGTGATAACGTGTTTTGGCTCCAAAACAGATCTGCTTAAAGGACATTGACGCAGTTCAGAGGCGGGCGACGAGGTTTGTAACTGGCAGATTTGATCAATGCGGGAGTGTTACCGAAATGCTTCGGTAACTCAACTGGTAGTCGTTGCAGGGAAGGCGACGATCTTTTCGAAAAGCAATGCTGAAGAAATTTAAATGGCCAGAATTTGAGGCGCCAAACCACATTTCGCGTAAAGACGCAAGGACAAGATTACAGAGACTAGGGTCATACGGATGCATACAAGTATTTGTTTTTCGCTTGTTCTATATGGGATTGGAACAGGAAAGCAAATAAGTAGTAATAGTACAGAGTAACCGCCGCCACGTCACTTTTAGTGGATTTCGAAGTAAAGATTTAGATGTGGATTGAAGAACTGAACTCTGGATGATAATACAACACCTGTCTGCAGGAGCACCAGTATCCTTTGAAGTCGTCATTGGACTGTTTAAACATCTTATGTGAGAAAACGTACACAGTTAAAGAAATCATAAAATAAGAAGGTAAGGTAGAACAACTTCGATCATTTCGGGCAAAAGTTATTATAACAGGAAATATATTGAGACAAGAAATAATTTTAGCTATGGAACTTGTTCTTGGATGTTTAATGAATATGTTACAGAAATATTAGACAGTTACAAATGTAGGTATAAACACAAAAAAGGCTACAGAAGTGAGAAAAATCGATCGAAAATGTACCACGCTAGATACAATAATTGCGGTCACTTCCTATTACAATTTTGATCACTGGCGGCTTCCACATAAATAGCACTTTTTCCCCTAGGCACCAACGCATACTTCGTGGTACCAAACATTGCAATTTTGACAAAGCATCCAGTCACCCCTAGCTACTGATTCATAAAATGGCGTTAGACTAAGTAGCTTCAGCAATTGCCAAGCAGTTGCCGAGCGGTCTGCGGCATTCAGTCACGGTCTGCGCGGTCGCTGAGGTCGGGGATTCGAATCCCCCCTCGTGCATGGATGTTTGTGTCGTCTTTAGTATAAGCTAGTTCATAAGTAGTTTGTAAATTTAGGGACTGATGACCCCATAGTTACGTTCGTTTGTTCGTAATTCTATCGAACCAAACTGCGTGGTCATCAGTCCGTAAACTAAGGTAAACTAGCCTAAGGACAACACACACAGCCATGCCCCAGGGAAGAAAAGAACCTCCGACGGCGAGCAACGGCGCGCTCCGCAGCGAGGCGCCTTAGACCGCTCGGCTACTCCACCGCGGTCGTAGTTAAGTCCCATTAGCTCTACAAATACTTGAAAATTTTTAAGTAGCTTCACTTACCTCTTAATAGAAAACAAATTATATCTCCGTAGCACAAACTGTTGTATTCTTGGAAAAGACAGGAGCAGCTGTAGAAACCTGGTGCACTACAACGCCACACAAAGGCAATTGCTACCAACACTACGAGACTGAAAAATGGCGTTGCTCCGAATTGTTCCTATATCGAATTTGTACCACCTTCCCCTTCCCTAATTTAATGTTACCTGCACTTTTCTCCGTTCCTGGCTGTTTTCATTGGTTTTCCTTTAAACGGTTAAAGGAAGGGCATTATCACCAGTTTTTTGTTCAGAATTACCAGTAGTACCACTCCTAAAGGCATGTCCTCCTGACCCACTACTGCTGCCCACTCCTTTGCTTCCCTCTCTGTGAGGGAGAATGTTGGGGAGTTTGTAGCCTGTTGGCTTTTACTCCGCTTTGTGCGTTTTGGTGTTTGTGTGTGTCTTTTACTGTGTATTAATTGTCTGTGAATGGTGTTGAAGTTTCTGTTTGAGTGTCTAGTGCTTGCTCTGGGTGGGCATGGTGTTGGGTTTGTTGGGAAGGAGTGGGAATGAGAATGGGTGTCTGGGATTTTTCTCTTTGATCTAGGGATCAAAGATGGTCATGGGACGTTTGTGCTTATCGCGGGACATGTCATACCGACCTAAGGAGCGGATAAGTTCGTTTCCAGATCTGGAGGAACTCTCATAGAAAGCCCTTGCCAGATCTTGGAAACGATCTTTCAGGAGGGGAATTCCAGCAGCAACGTGAAGGTCGATAGTGGGAAAACCATAAGGTAGGTGTAAGGCTCTTCTGAGGCAACGGTTTTGGAGCGTTTGGAGTCTATCCAGGTGTTTTCTGGCTGCGTACGCCCAGGCTGGGCAGGAGTACTCCATTTGGGGACGGATTAGGGATAGGTATGCGTTGATTCCAACGGATGGGGATAAGGAGCTATTGACGTTAAGGATGGGGTAGAGATCGGACATTCTGGCGCAGACATTCCTGTATACCTCGTCCACATGGGTTTTCCATGTGAGACGTTGGTCCAGGGTTACTCCCAAATATTTGGCAGTTCTGCGCAAAAGGAGTTGGGAACCTTGGAGGTGAAGGAGAGGGGGTGGGTTTTGAGGAGCACCACGTTTTCCGATCTTTTTGGCGATCAGCAAAGCCTGAGTCTTTTCAGCGTTGATGGTGATTTGCCAGCGACGGGACCATGTGTCTGTGTCATCTAGTGCCCTTTGTAGCCTACGTATGACCAGGCCCTTGTTCGCATTTATTGTGAAAAAGGCTGTGTCGTCAGCGTATTGAGCTGTGTGCACCAGGGGGACAGTCGGGATATCTGCAGTGTACAGGCTGTACAAAACAGGGCCCAGTACCGATCCCTGTGGCACTCCAGCACGAATACGCCTTTTGGTGGAGGTGGAAGTTTCTACTTTGACAGAGAAAGTCCTATTCGTGAGATAGCTGTGGATAATCTTTACTATACTTCCGGGGAATCCCTGTGTGTATAATTTGTAAATTAACCCCTTGTACCATACTGTATCAAAGGCTTTTGCCACGTCCAGTAGCACTATCCCGCAGTAGCCATTTCGATTGAAGGCTGATGTAGCAGCTTCAACTACTCTCATGATCTGTTGGGGGGCAGAATGTTTCTCCCGGAAACCGAACTGGAAATCCGGTAGAATGTTTTCTCTGGAGATGTGATCCTGTATGGGTACTAGCAGGAGGCGCTCATAGATCTTGCTGAGAGTTGTCAGGAGGCTAATTGGCCTGTAATGCTGCGGAAATAAGGGGTCTTTCCCTGGTTTGTGTATCGCGACCACTTCCGCATGCTTCCAGCAAGCTGGAAACACACGGGTACGAGTAATCTCGTTGAAGACGTCCGCGAGTAGTGTAATTGCCGATGGCGGGAGGTTTTTTACTAACTGGTTGCTGATCTTATCGTGACCGGGCGCCTTTTTGTTTGGAAGGTGTTTGATTATTTTTGCCACGTCTTCAGGGGCAAAAAGTGGTGGTTCATCCTCTGGGTCGTCCTCAGCGTTGAGGAAGACACGCAGCTGACGTCTTACTGTAATTTCATGTTCGTCGTCCTCGTCTTGGGGATCTGCTGCCTGAAACTGCTTCTCAAATGTGTCGGCAAGGGCGTTGGCCTTGTCAGCATGGCTGAAGACCAGACCCCGCTCACCGTGCAGAGGAGGCAAACTAGTGCGTCTTTTTGTGAACTGCCTTGTGGAATTCCAAAGAGTTTGGTCCTGTATGTTGAGGGTTCTGAGGCGGTTTTGCCATTGCTGGTTTCTGTGCTCATTGGGCGCGACCTTCAGTTCCCTCTGTAATCTGTTGAGCAGCCTCCTGGTGGCTGGATCTCTGGTTATTTTCCAATCTTTGGCCACTCGGTTCTTGTGCCGAATTTGCGCTAACAGGTGTTCTGGGATTTGTATTGCGGTGGAGGGCCGTCCCTCATGGGAGGGGTGGCGTCCTCCGCCGCTTGCAGAATTGTCCCTGTGAGGTCGTGTAGCGCTTGTTCCACTGTATCTGCGGTGATAGGCGGAGCGCGAGCAATATCCGATGCGGCAGTTTCTCGGTATTGCTACCAGTTGGTACGCTTGTATGACGTCTGGTACTGTGGGAGTGCTACCCATTCACCCACATCAACCTCAAAGATGACGGAGTTGTGATCGGAGGACATTCTGTTAATTGTCCTTGCAGTCACAAATCCCGTGATCCTCCTAGTTAAAGCTATGTTTATCACGTCGGGCCTACCTCCATTTTTTGGAAAGTCTGTGGGCTCGTCTGGACCCCATGTTTCAAAATGGTGGGTGCGCGCTAGTTGTTGCAGTTTGGCGCCTTCTGGACAGGTTATCCTGGAATTCCAGTCAGGGTGCTAGGCATTGAAGTCGCCTCCTATTAGGAGTTTTCCTTCTATTTGCCCTAGTGCTAATATATATATCCCTCATCTAGATGTTCACCTGGGGATCGGTATATTGCAACAACTGTTAGGGGTCCGGTGGCTGTTTTTACTTCTACTGCCACTGCTTCGATTTTGTTGGTAGCTGGGACGTAAACGTAATGGTGTGGGATCCCTCTTTTTATGTAGATGGCCACCCCGCCGCCTGCCGGTGGATCTGGGTGTTTTGTCTTTGGGCATCCCTGAAATCCTGCATCATTTGCATGATGAGGTTCATGGTTTGGACCAATGTGCTTAACAGCTGGTCTGAGGGAGTTGTCTGGGGGGGCAGTTGTGTGGGGTTCCCTAGGACTTTCTCTGTCTTGTCGGGTCTGGTCGTTGTCCTGTGTTTACCGGTGTTGTTCTAGTGTTTGTGTTTGCTGTTGTGGTGGTGGGGCTTCTGCAGCGCTTTCGCGGCTCCTCTCAGGAGAAACCACTTCAGCGTAGGTGCGCCCTGGTGTATCTGGCCTTGGTTTGGACCAGGCCGTGTTTGTGTGTGTTTCTGTTGGTTTGAATGTGTGGTTTTGGGGGTTTGTGGTGTTTCGTCTGCGTATGTGGGGGGCTGCCTTGACGCCTTGTACCTTCCTTGTGTGTGTCTTGTGGACCACGCAACCTTGGTAGCTCGCTGTGTGGTTTCCGCCGCACAGCGCGCACCTAATTTGCGGGTCCTTGTTTCTAAGTGTGCAGTTGCGTGTGTCGTGGGGTTCGGCGCATTTTCTGCACCGCATGGGCATGCTGCAGTTCTTGGCGATTTGGTTCAGTCCCTGACACCTAAAGCATTGCACCGTTTTATTCTTATTACGCAGTGGCTCTACGGTGACAGGGATTGCCATAACTGTTCTGATTTCCCGCTTATTTTGGGGAATATCAGGCATTGTCACGTGTTATAGTGGCCATTTATTTTCGTTGCCTGGCTTCTGCATCTGGTTTACAGTTTTCACGTCGAATCTCTGGGAAATCAGGTCTACCTTTATCGCCTGTGGGGACAGACGTCTTGGTAGGTCCCTGATTACAATGTTTTTGTTCCGTGTTTTTGTTGTGGGGAATGTGTAGTGGGGTATTTGATTGTCTGCGAGTGTTTGTTTTATTGTGTTGTAATCAGATAAAGTGGTGAGAGTAAGTTTTATTTTGTCCCCTCCGGCAGGTTTGGCTTTGAAATTTTCTCCGCCAAGAGCTGCCTTCGCCAAGTCGTAGAGTTCCTTATAATCCCGCGGAAACTCAGCGACAATTGGTGGGAGGTTGTGTGTTTTCTGCGTGTCAGGGTGTGCTGTTGTTTGTGTAGCCGCTGGCTCCTCAGCTATCGCCGAAAATCTGTTTGGGGTTGGCAGTAGCCCCTGAGCTGGAGGGAGGTTCGGCTGACGAAACGTTTTCTTCGCCAGGACAAACCCCTCCATGTCTTGCTCTTCAGGGCGTGTGGCAGTTGCTGTCGGCGCCTCAGGCAACGCGGCTTCCTCAGTTGTTGGAGGTGGAGGAGTAGGAGAGGTTGTGGAGGGTGTTTTCCTCGCCTTCTGGCGCTTCTCCTTCTTCTTCTCCTTTTTGGAGCGTTGCTTGCTGGAGGTAATTTTGTAGGGAGGGGATTTTAGGAATTGGGATCTGAGGGAAGGTGTAGTGTTGGTTGGTACTGGGTTTATGGGTTTAGGGCTGATAGGAGTCGGCTGACCGGACGTTTGCCCGCGTTTTCCTAGGGCAGAGATAAAGGCTGGCAGTTGGTTTTGGGCGTTAGCGAGCAGGAGTGGGCTAAGGAGAGGGGAAGGACGGGGGGAATTGCAAGCACTGACTGTGAATGAGGCTGTTGGTGTCCTGTGTGTGACTGAGTTGTGTGTATGCCCTTCCGTAATTAATGTGACCTTCACTTTTCTCCGTTCCTAGCTGTTTTCATTGGTTTTCCTTTAAACGGTTAAAGGAAGGGCATTATCACCAGTTTTTTGTTCAGAATTACCAGTAGTACCACTCCTAAAGGCATGTCCTCCTGACCCACCCTGGATATCGCTAATATTTCGAAAGAGAGCCAATGAAAGGCTTGAGGCAGGCAGAGCGAGAGCTGCGGAGCTGGCCTCATTTCTCCGGCGCCTCGCGCTGCTGCTGAAAAGTCTCCTTTGGGCGGAGGGCGGCGGCACCTGCATCAGATCCGGGCGCGCGGTCCATTTGCGGCAATCAGCGTTATTGCCGGAGTTGTCTCGCGGGGAGTGATCCCGCCCCGTCCCTGGGGAACAGCCGCCGCCGGGACACGGGAAGCCACTCTCAACGCGGGCGCCAGAGGAGGCGGCGGAGGCAGAGCGGCCGCCCACTCACCGCGCTCTCCCAAGGCACACGCTATGACGCGGCTGCCGATTCCATACCACAGTGGTCGGTTGGTTTGTTGGTTTGGAGTATAGAGGGCAAAAACTACTTTGGTCATCAGTCCCTTTCTTCGATGACTGGAAGTTCATTAGTGACCCCAATTCAAACACAGGAATACGGAAATGAAGTGTGAAGCCACTAGCGCCACAAGGGCTGTCCTTGCCCCACATAGAACTATTGTCGAACGGATAAGAAGATCAATAGATGAAGCCCAAAGTGTAATTCGCCCACGTATGGAACTGGGTGCGCAATGCTTGTGTGTGTATGTCTGTGCGTCGTGTGTGTGTGTGTGGGAGGGGGGGGGGTTGGGGTGTAGCCACATATTGGACCCGAATTCACAGTCATCGTCCTCTGTATCTACTACATCTACATGGGATGCTCTGCAAATCACAATTAAGGGCCTGGCAGAGGGTTCATAGAACTACCTTTATACTCCAGAATGAAACTTTCAATCTGCAGCGGCTATGGCTTAGCCATGTCTCCACCATATCCTTTATTCCAGTAGTGCTAGTCTTACAAGTTTCGCAGGAGAACTTCTGTGAAGTTTGGAAAGTAGGAGGCGAGGTACTGGCGGAAGTAAAGTTGTGAGGCGTCATCGTGAGTCGTGTCGGGATAGCACAGTCGGTAGTGCGCTTGTCCGCGAAAGGCAAAGGTTGTAGTTTCGAATCCAGGTTCCGGCACAAAATTTTAATCTGCTAGGAAGTTTCATATCAGAGCACAATCCGCTGCAGAGTGAAAGTTTCATTCTGGAAACATCCCTCAGGCTGTGGCTAAGCCATGTCTCCACCATAACCTTTCTTCCAGCAGTGCTAGTCTTGCAAGTTTCGCAGGAGAACTTCTGTGAAATTTGGAAAGTAGGAGGCGAGGTACTGGCGGAAGTAAAGTTGTGAGGCGTCATCGTGAGTCGTGTCGGGATAGCACAGTCGGTAGTGCGCTTGCCCGCGAATGGCAAAGGTCCTAGGTTCGAGTCCCGGTTCCGGCACACAATTTTAATCTACCAGGAAGTTTCACTTATTTATCTCCCATTCCATTATCGAATAGCGCGCGCGCAGAAAGAACACGTGAATCTCTCCGTTCGAGCTCTGATTTATGGTATTTTATGCCGATGATCTTTCCTACCTATGTAAGTGGGAGTCAACAATCTATTTTCGCATTTGGACGAGAAATTGGTGATTGGGGTTCCGTAAGTAGCCCACGCCGCAGCGATAAGCGCCGTTGTTGTAATTTTTCCCATCCCAGATCCTGTATCATTTCCGTAACGCTATCTCCCCTGTATCGCCACAATACAGAACGATCTGTCATTCTTTGAACTCTTTCGATGTCCTCCGTCAAACCCACTTGATAAGAATCCCACGCTGTGCAGCAATATCACAGAAAAGAACGGGCAAGCGTAGTGTATGCAGTCTCTTTAGTACTTCTGTTACATATTTTAAGGGTTCTGCCAATAAAACGCAGTCTCTGGTTCGCCTTTCCCACGTCATTATCTCCGTATTCTTTCCAATTTAAGTCTGAAGTAATACTAATTCCTATATATTTCGTGGAGTTTACGGTGTTCAAGTTTGAGTGAATAATCTTGTAAACGAAGATTAACGTATTTCTTTTCGTACTCATGTGGACGAATTCACATTTCTCATTATCTAGAATCAATTACCAATTATTACACCGTAGTGATATCTTATTTAGATCGTTCTGAATTTGATTGAATTTGATTTTGATCTTCAGATGATTTTACTAGACGGTAAATGTCGGCGTCATCTGCAAACAACCTAAGAGATCTACTTAGATTTTCTCGCAAATCGTTTATGTAAATATGGTGTGTGTGTGTGTGTGTGTGTGTGTGTGTGTGTGTGTCTGTGTGTTGGAAGTAAGTGTCTATTCAAAATACACTCCTGGAAAAAAAAGCCACCGTGAATTCGTCAATCATGCAGATCAAAATTTTGGTGACACATTCTTGAGGATGTATACAACACACGATCACGAAGTCAGAACCATACGCAAGTCAGTTCAGTCACCAGAGCGTCACAGTGTCGACGCTAGTATCGTGTATACGCTCCTTCTGCAGCAATGCAAACTTTCTCATGAAGACGATAGTAAAGGTGCCTAATGAAGTCTTACGGTATGGCCTACCATGCAGTTTTCATCTGAAGCCGAAGTTGGAGCAGGTTTCGTGCTAGTCGTGTACACCGCGTCAAGATGACGTTGCATCTGGTCCCAGACATGCTCAATGGGGGACAGATTTGGGGATAATGATGGGCAGACGCAAACCTGGGTTGTACGGGATTCGTGTGGACGTGCATTGTCCTGTTGGAAAAGCACATCGTCTTTTTAGTGCATGAACGGTGGCAAGATGGGTTGAATGATGGTTACAATGTACCGTGTACTGTTCAACTTTCCCACAACGAACACCAAAGGACAGTGTAGGCTATGGAGCCCCACACCATGTTGCCAGGTTTCGGCCCTGTTTGCCGGCTGCGGCGGCCGAGGGAACTGAGGCGCTCCATCACGTTCTGCACGGCCACTATGGTCGGGGTTTCGAATCCCCCCTCGGGCATGGATATTTGTGCCGTCCTTAGTATAAGGTAGTATATAAGTAGTTTGTAAGTTTAGGGACTGATAACCCCCTAGTTAAGTACCATAAGCTTTACAAACATTTGAACATTTGATTTCGGCCCTGTTTGCCTCTTTCGCGTACACTCCAGATTTTCGCACTCCTCTGCACGACACCACACACGCGTACCGCCATCATTGGCACCGAGGCAGCGACGACTGTCAGCACTGAAGACGACACGTACTGTGTATGTGTGTGTGTGTGGGAGGGGGGGGGGGGCAATATTCTACACCCGTCATTCTCCTTTACTGATCATCTACAGAACATTGCACACTGCTCGATACACTGAAACCATCATTTAACCCATTTTGCAACCACTCATGCACCAACAAGGTGATATTTTTTTCCAACAGGACAGTGCAGATCCACATGTATCCCGTTCCACCCGTGCTCTTCGAAGTGCACGTCAAATACACTGTCCAGCACGATCCCCAGATATCTCCCCCAATGAGCAAGTTTGGGACTGCATGAAACGTCGTGTTGGCCGGTCTGAATGAGCGGCACGAAATCTGGCCCAACTGAGGCACCAAGTGGAAATTACATGGCAGGCCATTCCACGGAACGACATTCGGAACCTCTACAATCGTTTCCATGATGGAAATACAGCTTTCATTGCTGCAAAAGGAGGGTATACATAGCACTAATGCCAACAATGCGGACGCTCTGGCGCCTGTACTGACGTGCGTACGGCTCTGCCTGTGTGATGGTGTGTTGTATACAAGCTCAATAATGTGTCAATAAAATTTCCGTCTGCTGTGTCGACGAATTCATGGTGTTCTTTTTTCACTTCCCAGGAGTATAAGTTATAAATGTAATAACCCCGGCTTCGAATCCCGGCTTGGTACACATTTTCAGCTTTGCCCATTCGCAGTTGATGCCATATATTCTGTGAATATGAAACATTTAAATGGGTTACGAAAGGAAAAAAAAAATCAATGAAGTTACAAAAGGGAGAAGAGACACATAAGAAGACAAAAAAATTGAAGATTGTGGTATTAAGTATATATAAAAGCACAAAGGCGACGAAATCGGAGGAACACTACACCTAAAAACTGATTGAAATTGACAATGACAAGACACAGGTGTCGACTGTGGGATGGCCCTTCGCAGCTACGTTAAAAACCACTGATGTGTAACACTTCGGCAGGGACTCAGATGGGGAGGGAGCAAAGGGGGTGGGAGAGGGAGGAAGAGGGGGAGGGAGTAAAGGGAACGGAGAAGGGTGACGGTTGGGGAGGGGGGAGAAGGGGCCACAGGACCGCGGGAAGGAAGGAGGTGGGTTGTCTCAGGAAACTGTAAGGGTGTATGGGAGGGGGGGATTCCAGAGCAACCGGCCAGAAGGGGTTGAATAAGGAGGAGAGCAGGGCCCTCAAGGGAGGAGGAAGAAGTGGGGGGGGGGGGGGGGGGCAGAAGGGCGAGAGGCGAGAATCAGAGCATTTCAGGGTGATTTCGGATCAGCTTATTTATTACACAAAACGTTAAGCCCATTGACTGAGCTCGCTAAGCGGTGGCATTGCAGCGCCGTCTGTACTGACAAGTCTATCAGTAATATACGCTTATGTTCTCCGCTTAAAACATTTCAGTTTTTTTGTTGTGTCGTACTTCCTGTTTATTGCGCAGTAGGACTTCTATGAGTGGACACCCTTGAGGTTCACTACTATCCTGCCAAGTCCCAAACCGAAGTGAATTTCAGGGACCGGAAGGTCTCCTTGTTAATAAATCTTTGTTCAAACAGAGCACACAGAGAGCAATTCCATCTCGTGGGTCGGCCGCGGTGGCCGAGGTGTCTGAGGCGCTCCAGTCACGGTCAGCACGGCCACTACGGTCGGGGGTTCGAATACCCCCTCGGGCATGGATATTTGTGACGTCCTAGTTTGTAAGTAGTTCATAAGTAGTTTGTAAGTTTAGGGACTGATGACGCCGTAGTTAAGTCCCATAAGCTTAACAAACATTTGAACATTTTTTGAACCATCTCGTGGGAAACAATGTTATACGAATTGTAATACTGGCGTATCCGCAGCTAATGACTGCAGAGCACCTTACAATGTTTCTCATATATCAAACTGACTGACGTAAGCTGGCCGCGTTGGCCGAGGGGACTACGGCGCGCCAGTCACGGTCTACACGGACACTACGTTCGGGGGTTCGAATACTCTCTCGGGCATGAATATTTGTGCCGTCCTTAGTGTAAGGTAGTTCATAAGTAGTTTGTAAGTTTAGGGACTGATAACCCCGCAGTTAAGACCAATAAGCTATACAAACATTGGAATTTGATTCCCATAAGAGTGACCCCCATGGGTTATTTGTGAGTACGTGCGTTTCGAGCACTGGGGCCCCAAGCTAATGCATTCTTTCTTCTGTCTCTTCTACCTGACTGCATTTCCTTTCCCTTCCCTTCCTTTCTTATTCTCATTCCTTTCCCTTCCCGTCCGGGGACTAATGACCTACGCAGTTTGGACCTACTGTCCCATCCAAACGCCCAACCATAAATGTTCAGTGCAAACCGTTTTTGTAGTTTATTACTTTCTCTAAGTGTGACAAGAGCTTAACGGACTTGCCGAGATGCCCGGGCGCCATGGCTCAGCGCGCCCGGTCAGCGAGAGGGTACACCGGTTCTAACCGGACCAACGAAGTTCAGCAAAGCCGGGCGTGACCAGTACTTGGATGGGTGACCGTCAGGGTACGTCACGTGCTGAAGGCAATTCTCCCTTTGCCTTCAGGCAGAGAAGACAGCAAGAGTGGTGGTGGAAATTCTTTGCGCCCATGACTTGGATTAAGTTACAAACTTCTCCGTAGTGTCTCATAGAGTGAGGACATGGGACATAATCCGTCTGTCGGATGGGGACGTTATGCTCGGCGGTCCACTTGGTGCTTTTCTAGAGGAGTAGGCTGTGTGACGGTTCCGGGTTTCATCCTCTCTCTTCTCTCACCATCGAGAATTCGACACTACACACAGACGCATTACGGTAACCTACACTGAACATAGACACTTCAGAACTCAATTCTCATATTTCGCGAAGGTTAGAGTGAATCTCATGCAATCAGGCGGCTGAACCTTCCCTTCGCGGTCTCCCAGCCATTCTTGTCACAAACTTTACTAGCTTCTCAAGTTTACATGTACATAAATACTGTGCAAGTCGATTTGAAGTGCATGGCAGTGGAATCATCGATCCACTTCAGTTCTCTAACAGCTCGCGTTTTCCATCTGATTTCTCTTACTTTGTTTTGTTGATCATCTCTTCCTATTTCGGTGGGTGCTAACAAAGTATGTTCGTATTCTGAAGAGAACATTGGTAAAATAAATTTTGCAACCAGATTATGTCGCAACAAGTAACGCCTTTCTTTTGATGATTTCCATCCCAACTCATGTATTATTTCCGTGACACTCTCTTGCCTATATAATACAAAACGAGCTGCCCTTCTCTGTTCTTTCTCTAAATCGTCTGTCAATCCCACTTGGTGGGGATCCCACAATGCGCAAGAATACTCCAAAATAAGAAAAAGCACCAGTGTGGTTTAGGCAGTTTCTTTAGTAGAGCTGTTGCATCTTGTAACAGTTCAGCCAACGAAACATAGTCTTTGTTTCGCGTTTCCTATGTTATTTTCTGTGTGTTCACTCTAATTTAACTTGTTTGTAATAGTTACTCCTAGGTATTTAGCATAATTTACGGCTTGAAGTTTTGACCGATTTATCGTGTAAATGAAGTTCAACGGGATTATTCTAGTGGTCATACGGAAGGCTTCACACTTCTCACTATTTACTCGTAAAATGCTGTTTTTGTTTTTGTTGAGTGCGATGCAGATATCTTATCTAAATTATTTTGCGGTTGCTTTTGATTTTCAGGTCACTTTACTAACCGACAAGTGACAGCATCATCCGCGAAGAACTCAAGAGAGCTACTGAGATTGTCTCCTAAATCTGTATCTATAAATGTGAATGTCTGTTCGGTGTACGTTTATCACGTCTGAACCACAAGACATAAAGAGTTAAAAATTAGTACAGTTACTAAAGTCTACCCAGGGAAGTCTTTAGGCATGGTTTAATGGCTATCAAATATTCAAATGTTTGTTAAGCATATGGGACTTAACTACGGGGTCATCAGTCCCTAAACTTACAAACTACTTACAAACTAGGACGGCACAAATAACTATGCCCGAGGGAGGATTCGAACCCCCGACCGTAGTGGCCGTGCTGACCGTGACTGAAGCGCCTTAGTCACCTCGGCCACCGCGACCGGCTAATGGCTATATATTAATGTGAATGTCTGTGCGGAGACGCAGAGACTTCAATATTTGTACAGTTACTAATTCATACCTGAGGAAGGTTTTAGGTGCGGTTTTATAGCGATCTGATGGATATTTAGTAATCTGACGAATATAACGCGAAATGCGGAACAATAATTACTCTTTGAAAATTATATTTACTCTTTGAAAATGGTTTTATTGGTTGCATTGTTGCTTGAGGGTTGATGATGATAAGAGGGTGGAGTATATTGGGATGGAAAGTTATCGGTGTACATAAAATTCTACGTGTGTGTGTGTGTTAATATTTCGCTCTGCAGCGAAAAACTACGAATGGTCTGTAATTGTTATCCGAAGTCTCCCGTTGTACACTATAGCAGTTGCATGCCGATAGCTATAAGAGGGTGGGAGATATGGTGGTTGAAAGTCGTCAAATTATAAAAAAAAATCGGACTGAAGGCCAGCGATGACGTTTGCGACTCTATAACAAGGAGGTTACATACAGCGAAACGTGATGCCACAGACTATATCTTTGGTGTATGCGTGCTACAATGTATTCAGCTCTTTCTCTGTAAGGATAAGCATACGAATAAGGAGAAACAATAATAAATAAATAAAGCAGTAAAAAAGAAATTTCTTTTAATACATCTCTTTAAAGAAATCTATTTGATGTTTCGCGCATTACATCAAGTGATCGATCTGTCATATTATTAAAATCATTATTATTGAATTTTGTGATTGGATTCTTCGAAACGAGCGCATTTTTACGTGTGATTTGATCTACACTACTTACTTTCCTGATAAACGGTAAGTGCATAGAGTTCTGCAATCTGATAGGAATATTTTTCAGTTCCGCTTTATCAGCGACATTTACTCAAAAATGAGTGAAATTAATTACATTAAATTAATTATTTAAACTTCGTAGATAAATGTGCATTGCGTTACTTAACACATATTACAACAGTACATCTACTTTTACTAGATCACATTCAGACAACATTCCTCGGAAAAGAAAAACGTCTTTATCAAGAAACTCTGTTGGAGCAAAACGTATTAAAAAATCCTTCAAAACCAGCTTCATAGCACACTTCTGAATGATAGCTTATCTATCATAATCAACCAACAAGCGAGCGGAGCCGCGGGTTTAAGCTAGTCGTTTATAAAAATAGGGAACAGTTGGGGCCCTATAACACTTCTCTGGAGAACGCCAGATATCACTTCAGTTTTACTGGATGACTTTTCGTCGATTACAACGTACTGTGTCCTTTGTGACAGGAAATCACCAATGCAATAGTACAACTTTGTGTGTGTGTGTATGTGTGTGTGCGTGTGTGTGTTTTTAGAGCGCACAACTGCTGAAGTCATTAGCGCCCGAATCAATATTGAGATATACCAAACGATAATAAGTCTATATGAAAACAGCTAAAAACATAGGGTAAAATGTAACAAAAAGAAGAACTAAATGTCCTTTGATAAATTGGTCAGGTTCATAAAATTCAAGACTCGAACAGCAGCTCGTGCCTCATCAGCTAAAATTCTTTCCAGGGTATTCGGTAGATTCAGTGCAATGCGAACAGGAGTAAAATTTGGACAAGACAATAAAACATGGCGCACCGTCAGCGGGTAACCACAGGAACATAAAGGTGCGGGATCACCAGTTAACAAATGGTAGTGGCTGAACCGGCAATGTCCGATCCGCAACCCTGCCAAAATGACCTCGTCGCGAGCGGCGTGAGGGGGTCATCCAAGCCACCGGGAGCGGTTTAATTATTCTGAGCTTATTATTTGTAAGCGAGGACCACACATTATGCCACTATGATGAAATGCGACAGGAAAGAGCTCCACGAATATCATTCGATGGGACCCAGTACATAGCTGTCCGAGGTAGGAGAGTTGCAGCCTTGGCCGCAGCATCATCAGTCTCGTTACCAGGCACGCCTGGGTGGCCAGGTATCCACATGAGGTGAACGCGAGGTCCGTCAACAGCTAATAATTGAACGGAGCGGTTGATTCGGTGCACAACAGGATGTACCGAATACGGGTCTCGCAGGCTTTGGATGGCACTGAAGGAGTCAGATGAGATGACATAGGAAGGATAACGGTGTCGGCGGATATATAGTACAGCCTGATAGAGGGCAAAGAGCTCAGCTGTGAAATTCGAGGAGTGGTCATGAAGCCTGTCCTGAGAACTGTCATCCCCGACATCCGACACCTTCATTGATCTTGGAGCCATCTGAATAGACAATTATCGAACCGAGCACGAAGTTCAAGAAACCTCGAGCGGTATACCGCATCCGAAGTGATCTCCTTCGGGAGTGAGGTGAGTTCAAGATGAACGCGAACTTGATCCTGAAGCCAAGGTGGCACTGGGCTGTCACCTATTTGAAATGAAGGGAGGGTAAAATCGAGCAGCAATCCTACAACTGTGATGGTACCCCATAAACATGCAGTTTGATTAGAAGACGCTTGTGAGGTACGGTGTCGAAAGCCTTCCGGAAAACTAGAAATACGGTATCTATTTAACATCCCTCGTCGACAGCACTCATCACATCATGTGACTAAAGAACTAGCCAAGTTTCACAAGAATTATGTTTTCTGGAAAAGGTAAACCTACGTTTTTAGCGTTTGTCGATTTGGAGGAAGCTTTCGACAATGTTGACTGCAATACACTTTTCAGATTTTGAAGGTAGCAGGGATAAAATTTAGGGAGCGAAGAGCTATATTCAACTTGTACAAAAACCAGACAGAAATTATTACAGTCGAAGAGCATGAAAGGGTGCAGTGGTGTGGGAGAGAGTAAGACAAGGTTGCAGCCTTTTCCCAGTGCTGTTCAAACTATACGTTGAGCAAACTGTGAAGGAATCCAAGGAGACATTTGGAGGGGAAATTGAAGTCCAGGGAGAGGGAATAAAAACCTTGCAGTTTGCTGACGACATAGTAATTCTGTCAGGAACAACAGAGGACATAAAAGAACAAATGAATGGAATGGGCGGTGTTTTGAAAAAGAGGTATGAATACGAACATTAACAAGAGTAAAACGAGGATAATGGAATGTAGTTTCAGGAAATCAGGCGACGCTGAATGAATTAGATTAGTTAATGAGACAATAAAAAGTAGTAGATGAGTTTTGTAATTTGGGTAGCAAGATCATATAGAATGCAGAATGGCTGTAGGAAGAAAACCGTTTCTGAAGAAGCGAAATTTGTTGACATCTGATATTAGTTTAAATGTTACGAAGTCTATCTGAAAGCATTTGTCTGGAATGAAGCATTGTATAGGAGTGAAAGGTGGGTGATAAGGAGTTCAGAGAAAAAGTTTATAGAAGCTTTCTAAATATGTTGTAACAGACGAATGATGAAGATTAGGCGGGTAAATCACGTAACTAATGAGGATGTGCTCAACAGAATTGGGTAGAAAAGGAGTTTCTGGCATCTCCTGACTAAGAGAAGGGATAGGTTGGTGGGACACATTCTGAGACATCAAGAAATCGTCAACTTAGCATTAGAAGGAAGGATATGGGGTAAAAATCGTAGATGGAATCAGAGGGTCGAATACAGTAAGCAGATTCAAATTGGTGTAGGTTTCCGTACGTATTCTCAGTCGAAAAGGCATAACCAGGACAGGGTAGCGTGGAGACCTGCAAAAAACCAGTCTGTGGACTGAAAACCACAACAACATCAACAAGGATTCTTTCTGAATCCGCGTTGACTATGGGTCAATACGTCGTTCTCTTCGAGATAGTTCATAATATTTGAGGAAAGTATATGTTCTAAAATTCTGGTGCAAACCGACGTCAATAATACAGGTCTGTAATTTTGAGGATCACTCTTATTTAATTTCTTGAATATTGGCGTAACCTGTGCAACTTTCCAGTCTTTGGGTACGGAACGTACGCTGAGCGAGAGAGAGAACTTAGTATGGGGTCCTGTGATTAAGTGATATGAGTACCCCATTTTCAAAACCAGATGTGTGCATGATAAGCAATATGTGAAAAAAACAGGGGAAACTAATTAAACGATTTATAAATTTGGTTGCGGACTGATTTTGTTACAAGCAATAGCTGTACATGATTTTAATATGTGTACCAAAGCTCTGAAATATCTAATGAGTATAGCAGAAGTTATTTAGATATTCTATTCGCATGTAACAGGTTTTTTCAACTGAGTTGTTCACATAGCACGCTTTGTAACTCTTGCGTCTTAGTTGGTTACGTTCTAGGAGGCGATCCAATTATGGTAATGTAGAAAGATATAAAAAAGCCAAGATCGCTGATCATCAATTTTCATTTACGACGACCGGTTTCGCTGAACTATGTCAGCATCATCTGGTCAAATAAAGTATTTTACAAGCCCATAATCTTGTAATGTCAATCAGTTGTTATATAACAATTTACAGTGCATAGGTGCACTATACCATTATAATAAAACATAATTATCACATAGCAAACTTCAGTCTTAGTTTGCAAAACCAGCTAAAATTTTATTGGGGAAGATGAATATTAATTACAAACCTTGGAAGCACAGAAGCCGGCCGCGGTGGCCGAGGGGACTAAGACGCTCCAGTCACGGTCTGCACGGCCACTACGGTCGGGGGTTCGAATCCCCCCTCGGGTATGGATATTTGTGCCGTCCTAGTTCGTAAGTAGTTCATAAGTAGTTTGTAAGTTTAGGGACTGATGACCCCGTAGTTAAGTCCCATAGACTATACAAACATTTGAACATTTTGAAGCACAGAAATATTTAATGATTATGTTACAATGTACAATGCATACATTTGTAATGATAAACATACTGAACGAAGTGGATAACATCACAACGTAAAAGGCATTTTACAACTTTTACATGTTAGTATTCTGTATGTGTTAATATTCTATCAAAGTACTGATACAACCAAATAACAGATTTAACTCTACTATGAATATTGCATGTAGAGAAAAGTAAACCAGTTTCGTAATACTAGGCTACTATATCATCTAAAAACATTAAAAACAGACGGCTGATATCCAAGAAAGTAAAAAAATAAAAATACTACAATACTTTTAGGTGCTTATAATATTTCCGGTTAGGCCGAAAAATAGTACCGGAATGTGAATTAATTCCAATAAAATACTGACAAACATACCTTGAAACTTTAACTTCGTTCCTTTTTCCATATCAGAGAACACCCTTCCTCGATCGTTCAGTCTTCGCAATAAACTCTGTATCGCTGTAAGTACCGATCAGTACCCATTATCTTCATCCATTTTAAACAAATAACACTACATATTTCTGTAGGAACGAGACGTCAGCTTGTAGGTTATATCCACATCAACGAACTCAGAGAAACTTTCCCGTGAGTGAAACAATTGCATGTAGAATATCACAGATGACTCTCCACACTATGCAGTACAGCCAACATTACTGTCAACGATAGTAATAAGCATTTTATCGTCATTTTCCTTCACAAAGAGGCGTTCAGTAGTGTAACTATAGAAAGGATAATAGGTATTCCAACTCACTCGTGAGACGGCCATGATAGATACCCACAGATAGCAGGTTTTGTAAATATGATCGTAGAACTGCGATTTTAGCTGATTTTGCATTCGTGCATGACATGCATGTATTAGGTTTTGCAACCGTTTGCCGTTTTCCACTTGAAATGTAAAGAGGTTACAACGTGAAACTTCTTGGCAGATTAAAATTGTGTGCCGGACCCGGGACTCCAACCTGGGACGTTTGCCTTTAGCAGGCAAGCGCTCTACCGAGACGACCCCTCATGATCCTACTTCACAACTTTACTTTCGACAGTACCTCGCCTCCTACTTTCCAAACTTGGCAGAAGCTCTCCTGCGAACCTTGCAAGAATAGCACTCCTGGAAGGAAGGATATGATGGAGACATGGCTTAGCCACAGCCTAAGGGATGTTTCCAGAATGAAGCTTTCAACACTGCAGCGGAGTCTACGCTGATATGAAACTTCGTAGCAGATTAAAACTGTGTTCCGGAACCGGGACTCGAACCTGGGACCTTTGCCTTTCGCGGGCAAATGCTCTACCGACTAAGCTATCACGTTACGACTCACGATCCCGCCTCACAACTTTACTTTCGACAGTACCTCGCCTCCTACTTTTCAAACTTGAGCGCTTCCCTGCGAAAGGCAAAGGTCCCAGCTTCGAGTTCCAGTTCCGGCAAACAATTTGAATCTTCCAGGAAGTTTCATGTTAGCGCATGCTCCGCTGCAGAGTGAAAGTTTCTTTCTGGAGGTTAAAATGTGTTTTAGAAGCTGAAACATAGCTAAATTAGAAGCCAGAACCATCTACATCTACATATACATAAACACTCTGCAAATCACATTCAAGTGCCTGGCAGAGGGTTCATTAACCACTTTTATAACTTTTCTCTACCGTTCCAGTCTCTAATAGCGGCCGGCAGCGGTGGCCGAGGGGACTGAGGCGCTCCAGTCACGGTCTGCACGGCCACTACGGTCGGGGGTTCGAATCCCCTTTCGGGCATGGATATTTGTGCCGTCTTTAGTTGTAAGTAGTTCATAAGTAGTTTGTAAGTTTAGGGACTGATGACCCCGTAGTTAAGTCCTATAGACTCTACAATCATTTGAACATTTGAACTCTAATAGCGCGCGGGAAGAAAGAACACCTAAATCGTTCCGTTTTCGATCTGATTTTTCTTATTTTATTGGGATGGTCATGCCTCCCTAAGTCGGTGATTGAAATTTCGCAAACAGATCACGCCGCAATGAATAACATCTTTCTTTTAATGATTTCCACCCTAATTCTTTCGTGACGCTTTCCTCCCCGTAACGTGATAAGACAAAACGAACTGCCCTTCTCTGAACCTTCTCAATGTCTTCCGTCAGTCCCACCTGATGAGGATCCCACAAGGGGCAAAAGTACTCCAGGAGAGGACACACAAGTGTGATTTAGGCAGTCTCTTTGGTGGAGCTGGTGCATCTTCGAAGCGTTCTGCCAATGAAACGTAACCTTTGGTTCGCCTTCCCCACAATATTTTCTATGTGTTCTCACCAGTCAAAGTTGTTCGTAATTGTAAGTCCTAGGTATTTGGTGGAATCTACGACCTTAAGGTTTGACTGATTTATCGCGTAATTGAAGTTCAGCGGATTTCTTTTACTGGTCATGTGTATTACTTCACACTTTTCTTTATTTAGTATCAATTGCCATTTTTCGCCCCATGCAGAAATTTTGTCTAAGTCGCTTTGCAGTTGCTTTTGATCCTCTGTTGACTTCACTAACCGATAAACGATAGCATCATCCGCGAACAATCTAAGGGAGCTATTCAGATTGTGTCCTAAATCGTTTATAAACACGAGGAAGAGTATAATACCTATAACGCTTCCCTGTGGAACGCCAGGTATCACTTCTGTTTTACTAAATGACTTACCGTCAGTTACAACGAACTGTGTTCTTTCTGATAGGAAATCGTGAATCTAAACGCACAATTAGGGAGATATTCCATAAGCATGCAATTTCATAAGAAGCCGCTTGTGGGGTACAGTGTGAAAAGCCTTCCTGAAATCCAGAAATATGGAATCTATTTGAGATCCCTTGTCGATGGCACTTAACACTTCATGTGAATAAAGGACAAGCTGTGTATCGAAAGAGCGATACTTTCTGAAGCTGTGTTGACTACTCGTTAATAGGTCGTTCTCTTCGAGGTAGTTCATAATATTCGAACAAAGTATATACCACAAAGCATCATGCAACACCATTACCTCAGTTTGGTAATTTTATGCACATAGCTGGGTTTGCTAACGAGCTATTCATATGAAGGTGGATCGGCGCATGCGCGTTAGGTTACAGCGAGGGCGTCAACCGTGCCATTAAATCTGGCCGCCCGGTATCAGCGGCGGGCGCAGCCGGCTGTCTGTCGTATCGGGGGTGCGACCTGTGCGTCCGCGGCGCCGAGGTAGGGGGGTGGGAGGTGAGGGGTGGGGTGCCGCTAACTCGCTTTGCCGGCTAATTGCCTAACACAATTAAAACGCCGGCGACGAGAACAGGGGCGGGGCCCGGATAATGACGTAAGGGGCCGGGCGACGTGCCGGGCGCACGTGGCCGCGCCTGCCACGGCCAGCCGCGCTGCAAACTTCCGTTTAGCATTCACATTAGGTGCCGGCGCGAGGCGCCAAAGTGCTCCCAAATCTCCCTGCGGGGACGCCGCCTCCCGCCCCGCACGTAATGGCGCTTTGTTGGCGGCGCGACGCCAGACTCGCTCAACAAGTACCTAGTTCAATTTGGCCCCGCCCGGGCCTCGTGTCATTAGCGGATACAGCCGAAATATTCCGCACTGAAAGCCAAAACTGAAGGCGGTCGGAACCGGTTGTGGAATACTCGAGGACACTTGAACACCTGTCCCTGTCAGCTCTTAATACCGTAAGTTAGGATGTTCGCGAACAGACAAGCCGTATAACTACCACACTGCACTACCGGCAACAAAAATGCAGCTCACGTAGTATCCAAATGAAGTGGATCTACAGCAAGCGTTTGCGGGGACGTCAGATTAATTTCATTTATGGAAAATTAAAGATAAGGTAAAGCAGTCAACTATCCGAAGATTGGTTTGAACACCACAGTTCCTTACTAGGCATAGTCTTGTTTGAAGGTGGGCTGCCGTTGCCTTCCTCCAAACTTCGAACTGACTTACCCAGCCAGTTATAGGGGGACCTACAGTTCAACGTGGGTCCCGAACCACAGTGCTACTTGGTATTTTCACATGAGCAATACCGCCAGACGGGGAAGAAGTGGAAAGTGACAGATAAAAATCCGAGGACCTGGCGGGGATCGAACCCGTGACCTTTGGATTTGTGGTCTGGCACTCTACCACAGTGCAACCGAGGCGCGCATTGCGGTTAATAATAAGGAAAATTACTGACCCGTTATCCTGCTTGTAAAATAGCCCGTATATGCTATAGTTTTCATTTAACATATATTTTTTATATTCAAAATATAAAGCCAAAATCGCAAAATAATTATTTATTTTGTGAAGACCGGATACAATGGGCTACGCCATCATCATCTGGTCATACAAATTGATACAAGATCGTCATCTTACGGTATTTAAACATAATGGAAGTTACATAGTAGGTGTAACATAGCACTTCGTCTAAATATTAAATACATAAGTTAAAACATCAACAGATTGTAAGACTCCTTGCAAGCTATAGATGTTTCAAATTATGTATTTTATATTTCGCCTAAGTGCTATGTTACACGTACTATTTAACCTCCATTTCTTTAAATAATGTAGGATAAAAAGGAAGGGAAGGAAAAATAGTAGGTGAATATGGACTCCGCATAAGGAACAAAAGAGGAGATCGCCTGGTAGAATTTTGCATGGAACATAATTTAATCATAACAAACACCTGGTTTTGGATTCATGAAAGAAGGTTCTATACATGTAAGAGACCAGGAGACATAGGAAGGTACGAGATAGATTTTATAATGTAAGATATAGATTTCGGAACCAGGTTTTAAACTGTAAGACATGACCAGGGGCAGATATAGACTCTGACCATAACTTGTTGGTCATAAACTGTAGGCTGCAACTGAAAAAAAAAACTGAAAAAAGGTAGGAAAATAAGGAGATGGGACCTGGATAAACTGAAGGAACCTGAAGTTCTTGAGAAATTCAGAGGGAGCTTTAGGCAACAATTGAGACAAACTAGGGGAAATAAAACAGTATAAGAAGAATGGGTAGCATTGAGAAAAGAAATAGTGAAGGCAGCAGAGGAGAAAATAGGTAGAAAGGCAAGACCTACAAAAAATCCTTGGATATCACAGGAAATACTAAATGTAATTGATGAAAGGAGAAAATATAAAAATGCAGTAAATGAAACAGTCAAAATGGAGTACAAACGACTAAGAAATAAAATTGATAGGAAGAGTAAAATAGCTAAACAGGAGTGGCTAGAAAGCATATGCAAGTCTGTAGAAGAATGTGTAAATAAGGGAAAAATAGATACCGCCTACAGAAAAATAAAAGAAACATTTGGGGACAAGAAAATCTGCCGTATGAATATAAAGAACTTAGATGGAAAACCAGTTCCCAGCAAAGAAGGGAAAGCTGAAAGGTGGAAAGAGTATATAGAGGGGCTCTATAAAGGAAATGAACTTATAGAAATCCTGTAGGAATGGAAGAGGATGTAGACGACGATGAAATAGGGGATACTATACTAAGAGAAGAAATTGACAGAGCACTGAAAGACCTAAGCCGAAACAAGGCCCCTCAGAATTACTGAAGTCTCTGGGAGAGCCAGCCATGCCAAAAGTATTTCACCAGGTGCGTAAGTGTATGAGACAGGTGAAATACCCTCAAACTTTAAGAAAAATGTAAAAATTCCCCATTCCAAAGCCAGCAGGTGCAGACAGGTGTGAAAATTACAGAACCATCATTTTAATAAGTCATAGTTTCAAAATTTTAACACGAATTATATACAGAAGGATGGAAAAGCTGTTATACGGCGACCTCGGAGAAGACCAGAGGAACAAATGTAGGTACTAGGGAGGCGATCCTCACTTTACGGCTAAGGTAAGGCAAATCCTCACTTCTAGCTTTAGTAGATTTCCAGAAAGCTTTTGACAATGTTGATTGGAATACATTTTTTCAAATTCTGAAATCAGCAGGAGTAAAATATAGGGAACGGAAGGTCATTTACATCTTGTACAAATACCAGACAGCAGTTATCAGACCTGAACGGCATGAAAGGGATTGCAGAAGTTGGGAAGTGAGTAAGACAGTGTTGTAGCCAAGAATCACACATAGAAACATGGGTACGATGTGTCCTGGTAACAGGAACGAGGGTGAAAGAAGGAAAAAAATTGGAAACTTTGTATTCACTTTCAAATAATTAACTTTCTTGAATTTTAAAGACAATTATCCCACCTTTTTCTTCCTATAATCCTGCCGTAACACTCAGGCACAGAAATCGACGTCTGCCAATGTTTAGGCAGGAGACTACCCCGTCAATCTCAAGGCTATACTGCAATGAGGAAGCAAAGTGCAACTTCGTTTCGAAACCTCGGTTTTAAATTACGACTAGAAACACACAAACACCGAGTAAGAATAGAAATAACGCCATCACATCGCCAAAGGGCAGATTAAATGAGCGTTGCGCTATTGATCTAATAATGGCGGGGTAGTGATGATAGCTGTGAGGTGGCATCCGAATGTTGTCTTTCACCCACACGTTGGCAGCATTATAAACAAAATTGGCCGTACCTTGCGTCAATATGATGTGATATGTGTGTTTCACCCGCCGTCTAAAATTAAGGCGCTGTTAATGTCCGTAAAGGACGATCTTGATATGCGCACAGCGGGACTCTATCGTATCACATGCATCTGTCCCGTGTCAATATAACCCTACAAATCTACCGTTGCCGAACAGTGATTACGGACAGGAATATAAAGAAAACGGAAACTTTTGGCATGCACTTGCGGTGATTGGGATTGTGTCATCAAGAAAGCGATTGAAATAAAACGAGTGGATAACCTGCTGAATAGGGATGCAGGTTTTTGCTTAAATTCTGCCAGGATTCATGCTCTTTCTTTTGTCAAAAAACCTCACCCGTTGGAAACTACCCGTTTACTATCGATACTTCAGACGTTTTTCATCTTTGGCCGCCGGCCGCGATGGCCGAGGGGACTGAGGCGCTCCAGTCACGGTCGGCACGGCCACTACGGTCTGGGGTTCGAATCCCCCCTCCTCATGGATATTTGTGCCGTCCTAGTTCGTAAGTAGTTCATAAGTAGTTTGTAAGTTTAGGGACTGATGACCCCGTAGTTAAGTCGCATAAGCTATACAAACAGTTGAACATTTGAACATCTTTGGCCGTGTGATGGCACTGTTTGCTGTTTTGCTCAGTGTGTGTAGTCTTTCCTGTTGTCATTGAAAACCGAGGTTTCAAACGTAATTGCACATTACTTCCTTGCTGCACCATTGCCGAAATGGTACCTGGATGCACACATTTGTTTTAATAACAAAAATCGAGATTATCCAGAGTGGATAGCCATTTCTTCGCTCAGTACCAGCGATAGTAGTACCAAAAGACGAAAGCGACCATGAAAATGAACTTTCAGAAAAATCCTTTATCAGGTACGGGAGACGAGGAACGAAAAATAAGAGCAGGTGGGAAATAAAGTTAACAGAAAGTTGAGGCATTTGCCTGATTTACTTAGAACTGACATAGATACCACATATGTTTAACTTATTTCGATGTGTCACTCCTCATTAGATAGCCTTACACTATAAAACGGCCTCAAAACCCACAACCGATTCAGAGGCATCGAAGACGCCGTCTGTACGGATTGTTAAAAGTAAGCATAGGAGGAAAAGGTTATTCGATGACGGCCAAGTCATCGAAACGTGCTATAAACTTAAGATTAATAAGGGACGGTGATGTAATGGAATATGGTCTTTCGTTACAAGCCACTCACATAACTTACGAGTAGCTACTAGAAAATATTGCATCTGTTAAAAGTGATCAAATCCGATATAGTTATTATATTTAACAGATTTCTCAAAATTAGGTCGAAAAGTCATCAAATCCGATACAGTCATTATACTCAGCAGATTTCGCAAAATGAGATCCACACAAGTGTTGCAAACTGTAATACACAGGCAGATATAATAAATTAGACGTTTCTGTTCTTTGTCCGAGAGACAACGACTAGGGGCGTCTGAAAAGTCTGTGCAAAGTGCCAATATGGCACCACCGGCGCGTACAAGGTCATGTTTAGTTAGTAGCATCTTTGAAGAGGACGCACACCAAGTTTCAAGCATATTGGTCTACTTCTTTGTATTTGTCACTCGTGTAAATTATGGAAGTAGAATGATTGTCAAAAAATAGACGAAAAAGAATTTCGTGTGCTGATTAAACACTACTTTATGAAAGGCAAAACGCCTCAGGAGGCTAAAGAGAAGCTTGATAAACATTATGGTAACTGAACTTTTGATTAGAACAGTTTCTAAGTGGTTTCAAAATTTACGGAGTGGCCACATGGGCACAAGTGACGCTGAACGTTCAGGATGCCCCGTGGAATTTACGAATCCAGAAATCATTGATAAAATCCGTGACATGGTGATGGATGATAGAAGAGTTAAGGTGCGTGAGATTGCTAGTACTGTGGGCATCTCGAATGAACGGGTACATAAGGTTTTGCATAAACATTTGGACATGAGAAAGTTATCTGCAAGATGCGTGCAGCGATTGCTCACGCTTGACTAAAATCTGAATCGTGTGAAGTGTTGCAAGGAAGGTTTGCAGCTATTCAGAAATAATCTGCAGGACTTTAAGCGTCTTTCGTCACTGTGGATCAAACATGGATACATTATTATACTCCTGAGCGCAAAGAAGCATCTAAACCATGGGTTACCTACGAAGAATCTCCACCAAACAAGGCAAAGACCAGTCCTCCAGCCGGAAAGGTTATGGCGACGGTCTTTTTGGATTCGCAATGGATAATCCTTATCGACTATCTGGATCAGGGTAAAACTACTAGTGCTGCATAATATTCATCGTTATAGGAGCGTTTGAATACCAAGTTGCCATAAAAACGCCAGCGATTGGCCCACAAAGAAAGTCCTTTGCCATCACGACAATACAACAGCATACACCTGAGAAATTGTGGTCGAAAATTATTGGAAATAGGATTCTAGCTCGTTTCACATCCCCCCTATTTTCCAGACCTGCCTCCCTCGGAGTACTATGTGTTCCCCAATTTGAAGAAATGGATGGCGGTACGAAGATTTCATACAAACGAGTAGGTGATTGCAGAAACTGACAGATATTTTGCAGGCTTGGGCTATTTCTATTATTCGGAATGCATCAACAAATTAGAACAGCTTTGGACGAAGTGTGTAAGTCTAATTATGTCAAAAAAACAAAGGTTATTAAACATAAGAAGAGGCCTTGAATTAAAATTTATGCTTTGGCCGGGAGATTCGAACCAGGGACCTCCTACTTACTAGGTAGGCGCTTTAGACCACTTTTTGTTTTTGGTTCATCTAGTAGATTTATGGTACGCGGTCGTTCGTTCAGTTTGTTCGTTGAATGGTTGCCTCAGCTTTTTCATTACAGAGGGCGTTCAGACCCCTTACCGGTCGTGCTGAGCCACGGCGCTTGGCACCACTCAGCTAAGACAACGTTGTAGCCAAAACGACTACACGGGCTGTCTGAAAGCACGTCTCCCTCACACCATACACTTTTATTCTGCCTCATGTCCCCTGTGAAATGCGTATCAAATTGCCAGGGATCTCCTACATTGGAACAGCACTCCAGCAAGAACGCGAATAGGAACTATCCCGCCTCGTTACTCTGGACGAGGTGATAGAAATATCATCAAATAATCCAATTTGTTGAGACAACATTGGGTAAAACTACAGAGTCTGTTGCCCGTGTTTTTCATGGTGCGTATGTTGGCAACTGTAAATAGATCGTTCCTGGACCGGAGATTCGGGCTCTACACGCCTCACATACCAAAAAAAAAAAAAAAAAAAAAAAAAAAAAAAAAAAAAAAAAAATAAAAAAAAAAAAATAAAAAAAAAACTTCCTGTTTGACCTATACCTAACCGACCCTTCACTTAAAATGATCACTGTTCAGTACAGATCACAGAATAAATAAAACATATACCTGCTCTATGGTTGACCGCTGTGGTATTGCCAACATTTGCAGAGCATGGGCAACAGACTCTGCAGTTTAGCCCAAAATTGTCTCGTTATATCATAGGTATTAAACATAAGGAGAGGCACTGAATTAAAATTTATGCTGGGGTGGTATTCCAATGTAGGGGAGCCCTGGCAATTTGATACGCATTTCACAGGGAACAAGAGGCAGAATTAAAGTATATGGTGTAGAGGGAGACGTGCTTTAAGGCATTCCGTGTAGTCGCTTTGGCTCCAACGCTGTGTTAGCTGAGTGGTATAGAGCGGCTACCGAGAAAGTAGGAAGTCCCGGGTTCGAATCCCGGCCACAGAATAAATTTTAATTCAATGCCTCTTCTTATGTTTAATACGAGACGCGTCCATAAAGTAAGTTCCGTTTGGTAATAAAATGAAATTTTACACAGATACAGAAGAAATTTTTATTGCAAAAAATTCTTCAGCTCTTCAACTACTTTTCCACATAACTGCCGAAATTTTGCAGGCATTTTTATAGCGTGGCACCAGGTTTTCTATAACTTCTTCGTAGAAATCTGCCGCCTGTGTCTTGAACCATTTGGAAACAGTTTCTTTCGTGAAATTTGGGGGAAGTCCATAGCGAGAGCACTAATTGTAGACCTACGGTTTTCCTGGATCTTGTCATCAATCGCGTGAACCAGTTCTTCTGTAACCAAAGGTGGACGCCCACTTCGTTCTTCATCGTGCACATCACTACGCCCTCTGTCGGACCCATCTTCTCACCATCGAATCACTCATCGCACTTTGTCCGTAAACATCGCAATTTTGCCGATAAATTTCACTTGGTTTCACTTTCCTCGCATTCAGAAACCGAATTTCACAGGCGGTGGGATTTTCAATCAACGCCGACATTTCAAACAAGCACAAGAAAGCGTACGTAACTGACAGCGATCTCCAAATGGCACACGTTCTTCTCCTTGATACATATCGTCTAGAGCGCATGTGCGGAACTGCAATCGCAGCGCTACAGCGGAGCCGCGGTGGAGTAGTCGAGCGGATTTGATGAAGTAAAAGACAATAGAGAAGAACGTAGTTTAAAAGAATAACGATACTAAAAATTACAAGTTCAGTTTCTGTTGTTTAGTTTGCTTTTCAACATTCAAGATAATATCTATTTAATTATCCAATTTTCCATTTAACAGAGGAAAAAAAAATTAGTTTTGAGACGAAAAATATAGTCTCATCTTCACACAGATGAAGGAAGGTTATTTTTTTTTAATCGTATTACACTGAACCAAACAAGCAGTATATTTTCTATGTTTTGGAGGAAATTTAGGATAAAAAAGGACAAAAAGAAAAAAGTTAACAATTAAAAAAATAAAAATTAAGTAAATAAATAAATACAAAATAAAAACATCCATATAGAGTTTCAAAAAAAAAAACGTCTAAAGCATCTCGCTGCGGAGCGCGCGGTTGCTCGCCGTGGAGGTTCGAGTTCTCCCTTGACATGGATGTGTGTGTTTGTCCGTAGGTTAGCTACGGACTGATGACCACGCAGTTTGGTCCGATAGATTTACAGACATTTGAACATCTGAATATGCTGCAGCGGAGATAAATTGAAACGGAACTTACTTTCTGGGCGCGCCATGTACCTTTGGTATAACGAGACAATGTTGTCTCAAGGAACTGCGTTATTTGATGACAAAAAATGGTTTTCCCGAAACACTTTAGTAGTTTCTATTTTTGCACGGACTATCCAAACGCCCCTCGTACTTGGATGATTCTTCATCCAGCACTGCAAAGTAATCGCCATTACCCGGGACTACCAAATCCATTTTACCTACCTGGCCAGCCAGAAACTTTGGCCACACGATACGAGGCATGTTCAGCAGCGCTGCGTTCGTCACTGCATCCCCCGATCTTGCGGAAACGCCTGCGCTAAACCGCGTATTGTTTTCCATTATTAGCATAAGTCCCTGGCGGGCGGACCTTCATGCATAAGCATGCGATGTGTAGGGCGCATTAAATGCCCGATATCAGCTAATGCCGGCGGTCGGAATGAAGTGCCGCGTGAGCCGGATGGTCCGGCAGCCGGCCACCGTGTGGGAATGATAATAACGCACCGCGGCTGATCGCGCCGCAGCCCTCGCCGCTGAGCCTCCCCGCAGCCAGATAAACCGCCGCTTATTTTCATGAAGGCGACGCCTCCCGCGGGCACGTTTTCCGCTGACCGAAGGGCTCGTTTGCGAACACGCTACTCCGATGCCGCATCTAAACCCTGTTCCATTTCTGTAATCTTCGCAGTTTAACCGCCCTATGAATTTATATTCAAATATATACAGCCAGAGCTTTCGATATGTGAAAATGAGTCACCACATTGCGATGACTTTAACGCACCTGTATTGTGCTAAATTCTGGAAACTTGTCGTGATCACTAATGTAAATTTATATAGGAGGTTAGTCCACAAAGAATGTTCCGTTTCGTTATATAAAGCAAACGTGTACAGATACAGAAAAAATTTTTAATGTACACAAATCTGCAACTGTTAAATTACTAAACTACATAACTTTTTTTTTAATATCTTGGTCGCACTGTTTTAAGATTCCAGTCGACACACCTTGACTAGGTGGTTTATATTTTAGTTAGTCATCTTCAAAAAGATGCCATCGTTGTTAAAAAAATTGTAAACATATTTTCAAATAATAATTACGAACTTTAAACATCCGAAATTTAACTTCCTAGAAGATTAAAATTATGTGCTGGAAGCGGGACTCGAACCTGGGACCTTATTTATTTTTTGCCACAGATCTGATTATGTTTCGAAACACAAGATATTCATGCCAATGTATGGTCGCTCTTCACAAATATGGAAGGTTTTATGAACCAAGCGATAAACTACTTTTGTACATAGCTTCCGCAATTTTGTTAGCACTTGACTTAGCGTGCCACAAGTTCTTCATAGAAGGTTGCCGCCTGCGTTTCAAATCAAATTTTTGTAGAGCTTATGGGACTTAACTGCGGGGTCATCAATCCCTAAACTTACAAACTACTTATGAACTAGCTAATACTAAGGACGGCACAAATATCCATGCCCAAGGGGGGATTCGAAACCCCGACCGTAGTGGCCGTGCAGACCGAGACTGGCGCGCGGCAGTCCCCTCGGCCACCGCGGCCGGCGCCGCCTGTGTATTCAACCACATGGTAACATGATCTTGCAGCTCGACGACATAGTTGAATTGTTGACCACCAAGGACAAAATGTAGATATGAGAAGAAAGTCGCTAGGAGCGAGTCCGGGCTGTAAGGAAGATGATTAGTCATATCCCAGTGAGATTCCCGTAAGAGTAGTTTGGTCACATTTGCCGTGATAGGTCGGGAATTATCGTGGAAAGAAGCAAAACCTTTGTTCTGTATTGCGCGGCTAAATATCTTAATAGTTTTGCAGCAACCGTGAGCATTGATTGTTTGGTCTCGCGGTAAGAAATCAAGCAGTAAAATGTATTTTCTGTCCCAGAAACGGTGCACATTATTTTTTGAGGTGTCAGCATTTACTTAGGCTGAACATTCGTTGGGGATGAATTGTGCCTCCATTCCACTGATTGCTGTTTTGTTTCAGGGATGTCGTATGGTACCCTATTTTCTTCCCCCGTGACTACTCGAGAAAGAAAACCATCACCTTCTTCATTGCAGCGTGTCAAAAACTAAAGTTCACTGCCCATGCGTCGTTTTTTGTGTTGTACAGTAAGAATTTTAGGTAGGCAACGTGAGCCAAGTTTTCGAAATATTAGTTTTTTAGTTACCATTTCATGCATTAGTGATCATACGATTTGCGGAACTTCCATAGCAAGGGTACTTAAGTGTAAACTTACGGTTGTGCTTAATCTTAAATCGTGTGAACCAGTTCATCAGTAACCACAGACGGGTGTCCACTTCGTTCTTCATCGTGCACTTGTTCACGTCCTCCACTGAACAGTCTGACCCAACTTTTACCATTGAAATCATTCACAGCATTTTGTCAGTAAGCCTGGCAGATTTGCCGAAGAATTTCCTGAATTTCCTGTGGTTTATTTTCTTTGCATTTAGGAAACGAATCACAGATCGGATTTCACAGGAGGCGACATTTTCAATTGTGGCTGACATTGTGAAGAAGCACTACAAAAGTACACGTCGTCAGCAGCGATTTGATAATGGCGCACATGTCTTCTCCTTGAGTAAGAGAAACTGCCACACGTGCTGGGAACTGCGATCGTAGCGCTGCTTCGGATAGAAATAGAAACGGAACTTACTTTGTGGACGACCCTCGTAATTTCCGTAGTCAATGAAAATAAACGGAAATGTAAAAGTTGCACAAATTATGGGACTGCTATAGGGATAGAAGATATTACACGATGTGCAAACTTAATTCAAGGGCTCAACAGGATTGAAACGTGAGACTTTAGTTTTATCTTGATATCCTATACAAAAGTGAACTGCCAGAAAAAAATGTAGACCTGTGAAGACGACGTCGATTTTGATGCGATGACGGCAGATGGCATCTGAGGGATAAAGGTTCAACGTTCAACGGCAATAGATACCGTAGTGACATGTCTGCCAAGCGTTTTCTGCGTTTACCCTTTACAGATAATTTTTGCAGCTGTAGGCCTCAGTGTGGTATAAAGGCGTTACGTGAACAGGTGCCATGCCACGGAGGAGGACTCGTGTTTCCAAGAGCCAACTGAGCAAGTCAGAACGATTGTGCCATTCTGAGCAGTGGGATGGTCGTTTCGGAGCACTGCCACATAATTTGGACGTACTGCAATGATAATGGTTGCCATACCCACGTGACATTCTCACACTCGTAGACAATTCTCTGGACATCCACTTAGCATGGACGTTCATGACCGTCGTCGGATAGTTAGTAAGGGCAGCGCAGGCATATTGAACCGCTACCACATCACCGATAGGAAAGGTCGTAGGCCCAAAAGTATCAACACGAAAGGTTGCGAACCGGTTATTGGCAGCAGGACTACCTCTGGCCTGTCTTGCACTCACAGTAGAGCATCGACGTGCACAGTTAGACTATAGTCGAGCCGAAGTAGAATGATCCCTGGTGCTTGTGCCAATCGGCTTTGAGCAGCGGTTGCGGCGGCAGACCATTGGAGCAAGTCAAACGCGATCTTTGCTCTGTGCATGTGCGCTTTCGGTTGCGCTGTGCACTGTGCCAGTTCTCTCAGATAACAGCGACCGGTAGCTATGCTGTCCAGCAGCGAACTAACTTCTTGGTAACATGGTGGTATTCAGTTTCCGCTGCCGGGGCGGTTTCACAGCCCAGTAGGCGGAGCCAGGGATCATTGTATTTCGGCCTGACTATAGTGCCGGAAGAGGCTCACCTGGAAGATGGAATGACAGGCCACGCACTTCACTGATGAAGTCAGATCTGCTAGCATACGTCAACTTCTCTTTTGACATAGACCTGGCAAGCGCAGTCAACCGTCCGTGGCACAATGGCACCGCCGTAAGCCATACAGTCTCTGTTGCGATATAATAATTGTCGTTTAACTTAGGCGTTTGTGGAGAGAATGGTGTCCAGCGCTCGGTAATATAGCTGACTGCTTTTGTGTTCACTTGTTATATTTGTTTACTATCAGGATATTGAAACAGTCCTATTCCTTCTGAGCCGTGAGCTCAGTACTCATCTCGGTAGACGGGGTTATAATGGAGGAAGGAAGTTTAACGTCCCGTCTACAGCTTGGTCATTAGAGACGGAGCTAATCGCTCGGAGTTTTGTGTAAGGATGGGGAAGGAAATCGGTCGCGCCCTTTTGAAAGGAACCATCGCGTCATATGCCTGGAGTCATTTAGGAAAATTCACGGAAAACCTAAATCTGGATGGTCGGAGGTGGATTTGAACCACCATCCTCCCGAATGCTAGTCCAGTGCGTTACCACTGCTTCACCTCGCTCGGTGGGGTAATAGTGAAACAGAGATTTAACCGAGAATACATTTATTGTCGTAGACCATGCCTACAGTGATAAGAAGACTGCCGGTGCGCGCTGCACCGTCGCCTCGCTGACGCCGCTGGCTGGTGGATGCTGACGTCGCTCCTCTTGCTGCCGACCGCAGGCCGGCCGCCTTACAAGGGAACCTCCCCATCGCAACCTCCTCAGATTTAGTTGTAAGTTGGCGCAGTGGATAGGCCGTGAAACACTGAACACGGATCAGTCGAGAAAACTGGAAGAAGTTGTGTGGAACTATGAAAAAATAAGCAAAATATAGAAACAACGGTCTATGCGAAAGATAGGCAACGTCCAGCAAATTGTGAGTATAGGAGTGCTGTGGTCCTGTAGATAGTGTGAGGAGCTGTGGAGCGAGAGTTCGTTGGTTCAAGCATCAGTACCTTTCTCATTAATCAACTCAACTGCCGAAATTACCAGAACATCGGGAATATGTATTAAAATTCGACAGTCATTGAAACTCTTTCACGAGACTTATTTGCTTACAAATTTATTCGGTTTGTTTGAACATAGATGAATAGCATTTCTTTAACCACGTACTGATTAGGCACCTTAACGTGATATGCAAAGTAAATAAGTATATGGATAAAACAGCAAGGTAATTTTAGCATTGCTTAGCTGATTAATATAGAAGTCGACGAAGATGGCGAAATCTGGCTTGGTTTCGTGGCTCAAAATGTCCAATTGTTTGTAGAGCTTATGGGACTTAACTGTGGGTTCATCAGTCCCTAAACTTACAAACTGCTTATGAACTAGCTAAGACTAAAGACGTCACAAATATCCATGCCCGAGAGGGGATTGGACCCCCCGACCGTAGTGGCCGTGCAGACTGTGACTGACACGCCGCAGAACGCTCGGCCACCGCGGTCGGCGGTTTCGTTGCCTTTATTACAAATTGTGTTTAGAACCATGCTGTGTCGGAGGGTGGCATGTTTTCCCACGCTGTAAGAATTCGCAGCAGTTCAGGTCTCCCAACTTGGGGGTGGAACTCGGACACGATAGGTGGCCAGAATAGCAGGAATCGTTAATCCTCACTTCTCTGTTAGGTTGGCCATATTGACCTTCTCCATACCACAAAGACGCAGTGGAATTCGTTGTCCAAATCATGAAATAACCTGAAGAGCCTCGCGGGAGTAGCTGAGTGGTCTGGAGCGCCACGTTGCGGATCGCGCGGCCTCCAGTGTCGGAGGTTCGAATTCTCCCTCGGGCATGGATGTTAGTTTAACTTGGTTTAAGTAGTTTGTAAGCTAGGGACTAATAACCCAACAATTAATTTGAACTTTTTAACCTGAAGAGCAGCTTTCCAGACCCAGTCCGTTGCAGTACCTAGATGTCTCGACATCGCGATGTCAGTTTACTACGATTACCGCCATTTAAATGCACGAGCTTCCCAACACCTTTTGAGATAGTTGGCCTTAGGTAGTCGCAGCCTGCCCGTAATGTGCGGTCGTGACGGTTGGGATTGCATTACCGCTGAACTTTGGGAATCGTGCGCTTCAAAATCAACGCCATTTAGCATGGGGGGTACTACTGTCCGACCCCTGTTTGTTTTATCGTGGCATCACCCACAGCCAATTCCTTGTACCATCGTGACATTCGTTATTTCATTTCTTGGCTCTGGTAGTTATTCTGAAGACGCTAGTGTTGTCTAAATCTATATTTCCCACTTGTCAACATAAGGATATGTCGGAATATGTAATTTTCGAAAATTCCAGAAATGAATGTGAAGAATTAGGTGCATCAGGTGAAATGAACACTGAATGAAAGTGGATGTGAGCGAGAAACTGTGCAAATACAGCGTCGATAATAGTTCTTTAGCATCAGATTAAAATGAAATAACTGAATACAGAAATCGATCCAGATTCTGATGCTACGAAAGCGTAAGCCAAAACGTCGTTGATTGCACTGAAAAAAACTCGTTTTTAATGATGGAAGAAAAACGGCGATAAACAATGAGAAAGAGCCATAGAGTTGTGAGGATTTCTTAAAAATGCAATTAACCGGTTGTGCGCACAGGCTAAAAATAGTTTATTGTGGGTAGGTTACATGCTGCCATTCTTCCAAATGGGCGGCACTTAGGTGAGTAGAGCATTCTTAACGTACTGAGTATGTAGTAACAATTCGCTTAGTTTCTTACACTCTGAAACCTTAGGTGTCAAACTTCCCAGTGAATGTTCTAAATTTTGATATAAGTAATGTGTAAACGGGTAAATAATTTTTTTTTTTATTTCTGTGTCATTTTCCGCAGGTTATTTCACCCCCATGAACCACAGACATTGCCGAGGTGGGGTGGCTTGCGTGCCTCAACGATGCAGATAGCCGTACCGTAGGTGCAACCACAACGGAGGGGTATCTGTGGAGAGGCCAGACAAACGTGTGTTTCCTGTAGAGGGGCAGCAGCCTTTTCAGTAGTTACAGGGGCAACAGTCTGGATGATTGACTGAGCTGGCCTTGTAACATCAGCTAATGTGGCTTTGCCATACAGCTACTGCGAACGGCTGAAAGCAAGGGGAAACTACAGCCGTTACTTTTCCCGAGGACATGCAGCTCTACTGTATGAACATATGATGATGGCATCCTCTCGGGTAAAATATTCCGGAGGTAAAATAGTCCCCCATTCGGATCTCCGGGCGGGGACTACTCAGGAGGATGATATCATCAGGAAAGACAATACTGGCATTCTACGGATCGGAGCGTGGAATGTTAGATCCCTTAATCGGGTAGGAAAATTAGAAAATTTAAAAAGGGAAATGGATAGGTTGAAGTTAGATATAGTGGGGGTTAGTGAAGTTCGGTGGCAGGATGAACAGGATTTCTGGTCAGGTGAGTACAGGTTTATAAATACAAAATCAGTTGGGGGTATCACAGGAGTAGGACTGATAATGAATAAGAAAATAGGAATGCGGGTAAACTACTATGAGCAGCACAGTGATCGCATTATCATTGTCAAGATAGATACGAAGCCAACACCGACAACAGTAGTACAGGTTTATATGCCAACTAGCTCTGCCGATGATGAGGATATAGAAGAAATATATGAGGAGCTAAAGGAAATTATTCAGACAGTTAAGGGAGAGGAAAACTTAATTGTGATGGGAGACTGGAATTCGGTAGTAGGAAAAGGAAGAGAAGGAAAAATAGTAGGTGAATATGGACTGGGCAGAAGGAATGAAAGAGGAAGTCACCTGGTAGAATTTTGCACGGAACATGATTTAATCATAACAAACACGTGGTTTAAGAATCACAAAAGAAGGTTGTATACTTGGAAGAGACTAGGAGACACTGGAAGGTATCAGATAGATTTTATAATGGTAAAACATAGATTCCGGAATCAGGTTATAAACTGCAAGACATACCCAGGGGCAGATATAGACTCTGACCATAACTTGTTAGTCATTAACTGTAGGCTGAAACTGAAAAAACTGCAGAAAGGTAGGAAAATAAGGAGATGGGACTTAGATAAACTGAAGGAACGTGAAGTTCTGGAGAATTTCAGAGGGAGATTTAGGCAACAATTGGCAGAAACAGGGGGAAATAAAACAGTAGAAGAGGAATGGGTAGCATTGAGAGATGAAATAGTGAAGGCAGCAGAGGACAAAATAGGTAGAAAGGCAAGACCTACAAAAAATCCTTGGATGTCACAGGAAATACTAAATTTAATTGACGAAAGGAGAAAATATAAAAATGCAGTAAATGAAACAGACAAAATGAAGTACAGACGACTAAAAAATGAGATTGACAGGAAGTGCAAAATGGCTAAGCAGGAGTGGCTAGAAGCCAAATGCAAATCTGTAGAAGAATGTATAAGAAGGGGAAAAGTAGATACCGCTTACAGGAAAATCAGAGAGGCATTTGGGGATAAGAAAAGCAATTCTACAAATATCAAGAACTCAGATGGGAAACCAGTTCTCAGCAAAGAAGGGAAGGCTGAAAGGTGGAAAGAGTACATAGAGCAGCTCTACAAAGGAAATGAACTGAGAGACGATGTTGTAGGAAGGGAAGAGGAAGTAGATCAAGATGAAATAGGAGATATTATACTGAGAGATGAATTTCACAGAGCCCTGAAAGACCTAGGTCGGAACAAGGCCCCAGGAGTAGATGACATACCCTCAGAGCTACTAAAGTCTCTGGGAGAGCCAGCCATGACAAAACTATTTGAACTGGTGTGTAGGATATATGAGACAGGCGAAATACCCTCAGACTTTAAGAAAAATGTAATAATCCCCATTCCAAAGAAATCAGGTGCAGACAGGTGTGAAAATTACAGAACCATCAGTTTGATAAGTCATGGATGCAAAATTTTAACACGAATTTATCTACAGGAGAATGGAAAAGCTAGTAGAAGCTGACCTAGGGGAAGATCAGTTTGGATTCAGGAGGAACGTAGGAACCCGGGAGGCAATACTTACCTTACGTCTTATCTTAGAAGATAGATTAAGGAAAGGCAAATCTACATTTTTAGCCTTTGTAGATTTGGAGAAAGCGTTTGACAATGTTGACTGGACTACACTCTTTCAAATTCTGAAGTCAGCAGGGGTAAAATACAGGGAAAGGAGAGTTATCTACAACTTGTACAAAAGCCAGACCGCAGTTATTAGACTCGAAGGGCATGAAAGGGAAGCATCAGTTGGAAAGGGAGTAAGACAGGGTTGTAGCCTTTCTCCGATGTTATTCAATTTGTACATTGAGCAGGCGATGAAGGAAAGCAAGGAAAATTTTGGAATAGGAATTAAAGTTCAGGGGGAAGAAATAAAAACATCGCGTTTTGCTGATGACATTGTAATTCTGTCAGAGACAGCGAACGACCTGGAAGAGCAGTTGAATGGAATGGACAGTGTGTTGAAGAGAGCGTACAAAATGAACATTAACAAGAGCAAAACAAAAATAATGGAATGCGGTCTTAGAAAATCAGGCGATGCTGAAGGAATTAGATTAGGTAACGAAACAGTGAAGGTGGTAGATGAGTTTTGTTACTTGGGTAGTAAAATAACATACGATGGTCGCAGTACAGAGGATATAAAATGCAGAATGGCAATGGGAAGAAAAGCATTTTTGAAAAAGAGAAATTTGCTAACATCGAATATTAATTTAAGTGTAAGGAAGTCTTTTCTGAAGGCATTTGTGTGGAGTATTGCCTTGTACGGGAGTGAAACATGGATGATAAGCAGTGCAGGCAGGAAGTGGATAGAGGCTTTTGAAATGTGGTGCTACAGAAGACTGCTGAAGATTAGGTGGGTAGATCACATAACTAATGAAGAGGTACTGAACAGAATTGGCGAGAAAAGGAGTTTTTGGCATACCCTAACTAAAAGAAGGGATCGCTTGGTAGGACACATTCTTAGACATCGAGGAATCGTAAATTTAGCATTGGAGGGAAGTGTGTGGGGTAAAAATCGCAGAGGGAGGCCAAGAGACGCGTATAGTAAGCAGATTCAAAGAGATGTGGGTTGTCGTTGTTATGAGGAGATGAAAAGGCTTGCTCAGGATAGAGTAGGGTGGAGAGCTGCATCAAACCAGTCTCCGGACTGAAGACCATAACAACATAACATTTCGAGATAATTCACATAATCTAATAATAATCCCACTTCTTTCGTTTGCAATAGGTCTTTATCTTTTGATCAGGAAAACACAGTTCTAGAGAAAAGATATGGTGGACAGTGGACAGGACCGGTCTCAACGCTTGCAAGAAGTCGATGAATATGGAAAATGAAGCTGAGTTGAAAGATGGCCATACTTGCAATCACTAAATTCAATAACATTTCATCCTATTGACCTGTAGCAAACAAAATATACTAATGGACATAGAAAAATTAAGTGTATCTCATGAAGAAACAATATTTTAATATCTTAAAAAACCACAAAAGTTAATTTTCACAATATCTGGATACAGCAAATTTAAAATCACCAGCATTTGAATTCATGCAATTTAAACTATGTCAGAGACTATAGCTTATTACGTCAAGTTATCGTCATAATAGCAGCATACTTGCATCTACTCATTTAAGAATCTTTTAGATTTCTTATAATATTACCAAATACAGTCACAGCACCATATCCTATATAAAATCTCAGCAACTGACATGTACCTCTTATCTTCATGTTCGTATATCTATTTAATGAATATTTGTATATTTTCCTAGTGAGTTTTTGTAAATGAAGTATAATTAAGAAGTGAAGCTCATGTAGGCTGGCTTGTTTAATTATTTATTTCATACAGTATTTGAAATAGGGATAAATAGTCCCAAAGTGACAGAATATACATAACTTTTCCATTAAATAATGTAAAATATTAAGTTAGTGTGTAAGTGGTCAAAGTCAATGCATAACAAAACTTTTCTGTTAAGAACTTCGTAACTTTTGGACGAAATAGGGATCTGACAATGAAAGAGTTGGTTAGGCAGAAGAGTGATGTCCTCGAGTAAAATATCTGGAGGGCGCAGGTGGAGAACGCCTTGGAGGCTAGACGAATACTTGTCTTGGAACAAGTAGGACTTGCCTGGTTGTATGAAGTGCACAGTTCAATACAAGTTTAGAATCTGAACAGCAAGCTATCGCTTTCTCAGAACTTAAACGTTATTGGTATTCAAATCTTGTCAAAGGCTGAGGTTTGCCATTGACAAATGTGTGCCATTTTAAGAACTTTAACTTTTTCCGATTCCATTTCGGAACTGTAGCTGAACAGTGTGCGTTATTCTACTCGATAATTCGGAGTGTTAATATGTTATTTGTCGGATAGACTTGAATTATTTTGAGTTAAAAATTACTTTGTGTAGCGTGATATCGAAATGGTCTTCGTATCTGACCATCATCAACGCACACTTATTTGAGGATTTTCCAGTGATTCTCATGGCGCAGTAAAAGCATCTGTTCTGATAATTTTAACAGGTTTATTTCTATAGTTTTTAAATGATAAGCCAAGATCTCAAACTACCAGTTTATTAAGAGACGACCGGTTTCGGTGCACTGTGTCACCATCATCTGGTCATATAATCTGATCATCTTGTTAAAAAATTGGGTATAAAATAAGAAGTGCAACATTGCACTTAGTCACTATATAAAAAAAAAAAAAAAAAAAAAAAAAAAAAAAAAAAAAAAAAAAAAAAAAAAAAAACTTAAGTTAAAAACATGACTTCCCCTTAAGTGAAACTTGGAACCCAATCTTATCTGATACTAAGCAACAACGGTCTTCATTTCGACCTGCAGTTTCTTTTCACTATTCTTGTTTCGACCCAACTTTTTCCGATTTTATCCACCGGCGCGCTGTTGCGCCTAGAGGGCCTCTAATCTGGTTTCGCACACGCGCGGTGGGTCGTCAGCGGCGTATGAATGGACCGCTGTTTCTGATCTGCCTCAGTTTCCGGCGACTAAGTCTAATCAGCGCACTCATCTGAAGAGGGCAGCCAATTGGTCTGCCGAAATATTGTGTCTATTTGACGATGGTATCCGGCTGCAAAACCGGAGAAGAATATTGCGTGTTTTCTGATGTGGCCTACAAAATTTGCAAACTTTAGAATAAAACTTCTTTTATTAACGCATCATTATCAACTAATCATTATCTCTATTTCATATATATATATATATATATATATATATATATATATATATATATATATATATATAACTATTATTTCGCAACTTTTAGCGTATAAATAGAGTGATTGAAAGTTCACAGGTACAATGCACTATTTACAACTATTGTAGTCAATCAGCATGAAATCAGAGTGTATCATGCGGCACTTAGCCTACATCGAGCAGTAATTCATATTCTTTTTGGTCAATACAACATGGGAAGGCACGTACACCGGCAATTGAATGGTGATAAGCATTTCAGTCTTTACTAGCAAGTAAGTAACCGAAGTGTTCAAATGTTTCTTAACATTAAGAGACTTAACTACAAGATCATCAATCCCTAAACTGAAAAAGCTATTTATGAAGTACCTTATACTAAAGACGACACAAACATTCATGCACGAGGCGGGATTCGAACTCCCGTCCTTAGTGGCCTTGCAGACTATGACTGGCGTACCGCAGACCACTCGGCCACTGCGGCCGTTTAACAGAAATGTATATCACTGCAGATACAGTACATTTCGGTATGGAATGAAGTATTAAATTTTCGACTGTAATTCAATGCGGCATGACAGTTATCATCTGAAAAGCTTAAAGGCTGCTTGGTATCAGCAAACCTCGTTTCGTATGGAATTTCCTGTATACCAGCCGTCGGAGTTCCTGGAAGCCGCAATGGGCGCACAAAGGTAAGCAAGTAGGACTGAGAATTTCGTGTTCCGCTGTTAATCTAGTAAAATTCTGGAGTAACGAGATCTTTATTAATTACGGCTCCCCATTTCATTTTTTTACTCGGTTACCCCGCAGTATTTACCCAGAAAACGCTGTTAACTAAGCGCACCCAGTCGTTGGGCATCACTGATGTAATTTTCCCCGTTCTCGATTACCCACGTGGCTCGGTGGCGGAAAGCCGTCTGCGGCTCTGCGCGCCATCTGTTAGCTGCCGCCGCAACTGCTTGGTGCTACTGCGCGCGACGTCTCTGCTCTACACATCGCTCTCTCTCTCTCTCTCTCTCTCTCTCTCTCTCTCTCTCTCTCTCTCTCTCTTTCCACACACACACACACACACACACACACACACACACAAATAAATTAAAACAATATTGTTATTTGGTACCGTCAAATTTCATAGTGTGTAACATTATTTGCTGAAAGGAAAAAAATCTACTAGCTAGCTCACTTTGTGTTATCATTTTGCTACAAATAAACAGAAAATATGTCACATAATACTGCAATAATTCTGGAAGGATGTTTTAGGTTATACCCTAAATAGGGCTTACAACATTTTTCGTAAGTAATACATTTGCAATTATAAACAATATTAACAGTGAAGGTAATATTAACATAGAAACAACGTGTTTATGTCGATTTGAAAAAGGCTTTTGACGCGGTGTCATACTGAAATTTGCTAACGAAGATACGAGCATGTGGAATAAGTTCGCAGATTTGTGACTGGCTGAAAGACTTACTAAGTACTAAAATGCAGTACGTTGTTCTTGACGGCGTGCCCCATGGGAGTGTCATAGGATCGCTGTTATTTTCTGTCTATATAAATGATCTGATGGACAGAGTAACTTCTAATTTGCGGGTGTTTGGTGATGATGCTGTGGTGTATGGGAGGGTGTCGTCTTTAATTGACTGTAATAACATACTACATGACTTAGACAAAATTTCTAGTTGATGTGAAGTATGGCAGCTAGCTATATATGTAGGAAAATGTGAGGTGATGCATATGAGTAGGAAAAACAATCCCATAATATTAGAATACAGCATTAGTACTGAAATTATTTATGCAGTCGTGTAGTTCATATATCTAGACGTAACGTTGCAGAGCGATATGAAATGTAACGAACATGTAAGGACAGCTGTAAGGCGTGCAGCCGACTTCAGTTTATTGTGTTAATTTTGGGAAGATGTTCTTCATCTCTAACGGAGACTGCGTATAAAACGCTTGTACAACGACGTCTTGAGTATTGTTAAAGTGTTTGGGACCCGCAACAGGTCAGATTACAGGAAGACATGGAAGCAGTTCAGAGGCGAACAAATTGGTTCGTTACTGGTAGATTCGACCAATGCGGGAGTGTCACGGAAATATAGAAATAAAAATGTATAATTTTGATATAGCAACTACAGATGTTGGTAGATAACTACTTAGATAAAAATTATGACCAGGTGTTTAATAGTTGGTTCTATGAAAAATAAGCGACTTGGTTTCCCATGAGGTCTCACGAGTTTATATGGTGGAAGGTATTCATTGCGGGACTTGCATTTTTGCACATGTTATGTTTTTGATCGGCTATCACTTCTTTTTGTACGTAGTCCTTTCCAGTAACAGTAATTCAGAATTAGTTATTTTAATGTATAACAAGAAGCCTTGCTTAATAGTGCACATGATTGTACGGTATGCAATGATTACATATGATTGCATCAATCTTTCTCCTAAAATCAGTACAATTAAAACTTATGAAAGTTATGGAATAAAAGTAGTTTCTTCCTTAAGAAAAAAATCAAGCCTGATAGCGTTAATCTAATATATAAAGCAGAGTGTCCGTATGTTTGTACTCATAGGCAGTTTGTAAGTTTAGGGACTGATGACCTCGTAGTTAAGTCCCATAAGCTCTACAAACATTTGAACATGTTGGTACATGTTGCATACAAATCTACAGTTTTGATTTAATCTTTGTGAAATTTTGTACACGTAAGCTTCAATGCATGAGAACGGTTGCCGTAAGTGTAAGAATTACATACGATATATAGTTCGGAAGATGTGACGTCATAAACAATGAGATGCGCGAAAAACTGCTGCATTTTGCGACAATGCTGCTCATTTTCTCCTAAATAATTGGACCGATTCCAACCAAATTTGCTACACATATTCCTTACCGTGAGGTAACAATTGCTGCATGGTTAAGAATCACATACGGCACATGGTTCAAAAGATATTACGTCAAAACCAATAGAAATAGCAAAAAAATGCCGTATAATGCGGCGAGACTTTCGAAATACACTGTATGAGAATGACAGTACTTAGCGACTTCCAACAAACTTCAAACATAATTTCAAACCTTTATTAAACTTTTTCTCGCTGACAACCGTAGTAAAATGATTAAAGGATAAAAAGGTTTCTCGCTTACTACTTTTCCGCAGTTTATGGAGTAAAACTACGGCTTTGGTATAACGTTACAATTTATAATTTCAACACTACAAATTGTGGGGACAGGAAATTTTACAGACAGTATACACATATATAGTTGAATGTAGCTTCTAAATTGTATCATTGTACGACACGTAATTCGTAAGATATGATCACATAAACAGTAACCTTTCGCTGTTCATGGACTTAAATTACGGCTTTCGGTATGACATTACAATCTATAATTTCTACACTACAAACTGTAGCCACAGGAAATTTTACAGACGGTATACACGCATATAGTTAAGTGTATCTTCTAGAGTGTACCTCAGTTCGACATGTAGTTAAGGAGATATGAGCACATAAACAGTAACTTTCATTGAAAACCACCCTATCACGCATCAAGTTTTAATCTATTTCTTCTTTACAACTAATTGTATTCCCAAGAGATTTTACAGACATAAGACACTTATACAAATGAATATGTACCTGAGGAAGAAATAAATAAATACCCGGGCAACGTCGGGTTTTCAGATAGTAATAAATATGTAATAAAAGAGGAATTTCTATAATCATCATTGTGGGCTCTAGCTGAAAGTGCTTTTGGAGATGATGATGATGATAATTTCGTGTGATTTTTGGACGTTAGACACCATCTTGGATTACGTTCGACCTGCCTGGTGGAAGTCTTTTTATGACGCCACTTAGGGGTAGCCGGCCAGGTGGCCAAGCGGTCTGCGGCGCGCTGTTCACAGTCTGCATGGTCGCTACGGTCGGAGGTTCGAAACCCCCATCGGGCACGGATGTTTGGCTCGTCTTTAGTATAAGGTAGTTCATAAGTAGTTTGTAAGTTTAGGGACTGATCACCTCGCAATTAAGTCCGTTAAGCTTAACAAACATTTTTTGCCACTTAGGCTACTTGCGTGTCGATGATGATGAAATAATGATGAATACGACACAACACCGAGTCTCCGAGTGGAGAAAATCTGCAACCAGATCGGGAATCGAACCTGTGCACCCTACATGGCAATCTACCATGCTATCCACTGGAGCCGGCCGCGGTGGCCGAGCAGACTGAGGCGCTTCAGTCACGGTCTGCACGGCCACTGTGGTTGGGGGTTCGAATCCCCCCTCGGGCATGGATATTTGTGCCGTCCTAGTTCGAAAGTAGTTCATAAGTAGTTTGTAAGTTTAGGGACGGATGACCCCGTAGTTAAGTCCCGTTAGCTTTACAAACATTTTACATTTGTCCACTGGACTGCAGAGGCGAACGCTTTTGGAAAACAAGGGCGTTTTGGCATAATTATTTAGTGAACTTGCATTAAAATGCACGCTGTATTACTTCTGTATTTCATTCCACACATTTTTTCTGAGATTCAACTTAATAACTTTTATTTCACGAATGCCTATTTATTTTTCGAAATAATCTTCCTCATTTTCTTCTCTCATCATTTTTCGTGCACCAGCAACGGATTTTCTTAAAGGCTACTCCCTATCCTATTTTTATAATTTTCTCAGAGGCTTTGATGCAACGGTTTTCAGCATACATATTGACAGCACGTTATCGCTCTCAAAAACACCGATATTACACTTTTTTCTTCTTTGATAAAGACTCTGCAGTACGCTGGCGCTCGCACTAACACCAATATTGCACTTATCACCTCCACATAGCCGTACAATATTCTCTGATAAAGAATCTTTAACGTGGCGCCAGGTCGATCCACAGACATACAACGCATAGACGATCACATAAATGTTCAAATGTTTGTTAAGCTTATGGGACTTAACTAAGGGGTCATCAGTCCCTAAACTTACAAACTACTTATCTACTACTTTATACAAAGGACGGCACAAATATCCATGCCCGAGGGGGGATTCGAACCCCCGACCGTAGTGGCCGTGCAGACCTAGACGATCACAGACTTATAGTTAATACACATCTATGTGACACATCTATGGTATGAAAACATCGGACTATCGATATTTCCTTACTGAAGATTCACTCCAATGATCTTGTGATATTACAGATACAGCGGGAACTGGTTGTTTCCATGTGAAAGGCGGGTTGTGCCAGGGTGTTGGGTTCCCCAGCCGGCTGGCTACTAGTTTGGACCTAGTGAATGGGATACAGCAGGTAGTCAGGGTTTACTTAATGTGCTCTAAAACAGGAAGCGACTATCCTTGATGAGCGAGGGCAGCTAACCCAGATTCCAACTGAAATACAATATAGCCACAAACATTATTCCAAAAACCCAAGTCAGGGAATGATCATACGGCAAATATAATTATATGAATGGATTCAGGAGACTTGGGAGAATCAAACTCTGTAATTACAATTTTAATATCCTTTTCAGAAAAAAGTTCGACAAATTTCAGAACTATAAAAGTAATATTATAAGACTTACAATTATTGATATTTTTGCAGCAATTTAAGCTATATCGTACGAGTTATTCTTTATTCTCTAATTAAGTTGCCATATGTCATTTCTGTTGACTCTTCACTTACAGTTAGTAGAAAGGTGACTGTTATGATAAATGAGATAAAAAAGAAAAAGATACGCCACTAGGATCGAACCATTGTCCTTCCGAATGTGAACTTAATGCTTTATCACAAGACAATTACCAATCCAACGTTCAGAACCCCAAGATACCAGATACTCTTCCGTCAAGCAAAAATTTGTTCGTGAGCCGAATTAATATTTACAAATGTTTTATTTTTTCCCTCCATTACAGGCTAAACACTATCTAAATATAAAATTGGACGTTTCTGTGTCTGCTAGAAATATATTAGAATTTTGATTGATGATCGGTGAGTCAGTGAGCGACAGTGAAAATATAGTTGGTTATGGTAGATACTATTTGTAGCCGAAAATTCAGGCTTCTCGCTTTATCCACAACTGAGATGCATGGGGGGTCGAGAGTGCCGTCTACTGCTTCGAGAAAAGGCTGGCTGTAACGGCTGTAACACTCTTTTTTTCTGTTTCATAAAACCGCGATTTTCCTAAATTAACTATATACATGTAAAAAAACTAATTTCGTATTTTTCGGATCAAGAAGATATGTTAGCCTCGAAAATGCGAGTAACATCGCCGCCACTGCGGCAGTTAATTAATGGTTATCTTGTATATCTCAAGGAGCAATTCATCTCTGAAACGGCTGTAACGATTTATATGAAATTTTGTATTTAGACTGGCTATTTCTTTCGAAGTTCATCTTCATAGGTGTCGTTTTTGTAAGAAAGCGATTTTCACTAAGTGTGTTTGCTCTGTAACTTATAAAATAATAGGTGACGGGAAATTTTAATGCTGTAGGTCAACACAAGAAATGTTACACTTTCTGCGGAGCTAAGGACCTAGTTTATTGTATCAGTTTCCAAAGAGTTACAGCACAAAGATATAATTACTTAAATGGAACAATAGTTTTTACTATCGTGCATTGGATTCGTTGAAATCAGCTGCGTCCAAATCAATTTGAACTGCATTCCTATCACTGTTAGTTTAGAAGCTACAACCCTTCAAAGTTCCGGGGGCGGAGGCTGTGATAACGTAGCTGACTGGCCGAGTGGCTATCACCTGGGGCACGGCCCACTGTCTCATGAACACCAGCCAGTTAGCTACGCTGTCGTAGCCTGCGCCCCCTAAACTTTGAAGGGTTGTAGCTCCCAAACTAACAGTGATAGGAATGTAATTTAAATTGATTTGGACGCAGCTGGTTTCAACGAATCCAATGCACGATAGAAAAAAAAAAAAAAAAAACAATTGTTCCATTTAAAAAATATATATCTTTGTGCTGTAACTCTTTGGAAAATGATACAACAAACTATGTCCATAGCTCCGCAGAAAGTGTAACATTTCTTGTGTTGACCTACCGCATTAAAATTTCCCGTCACCTATTATTTTATAAGTTACAGAGCAAACACACTTAGTGAATATATATATATATATATATATATATATATATGTGTGTGTGTGTGTGTGTGTGTGTGTGTAAAAAAATTAATTTTTTTGTTTTTCGGATCACAGAGGATATGTTAGCCTCGTAAGCGTGGTGAGTAGCACTATGTACCATTACGTAACAGAAAAGAAATTCCCGAGCAACTCTCGGTGTCCCGATATTGGTATTTATTCGCGACACAATACGAAAAAGGATTTTACCCGAAATGACTACTTCATTGTGTATTGGATCGCCGAGGATGGCAAAAGCAGCAAACGAAACACCCTTCGTCTGAAGTGAAACGACTTTTGTCGTCTTCTTCTGCACATCCGGAAGCAGTGAGCACGCGTTCTCCTCGTCGTGAACAAGCAGTGCCTTTTTCAGACCAGTACCCCTCGTGCTAGCAATTTTGCAGCAGAGTCGTCAGTTTTCAGCAGAGCCTCCCGCCATGAATTGTGGAGGGCGGCGACGTTCGCGGGGTGGAGTCGGCCTCGCTGGCAGCCAGTGTGCTCCGCTGTCTGGCACAAGAAACTGTGCCGGCCGCGACCGCCGCCATGACAGATGGCGGTCACGTGGGGCGCCGTGATGTATGGCGCACTCGCCGCGCCGCGCGCAACATTTTATTACCGCCGCCCCCGGCAGACCTTCCACTTTCAATTTGTGTTGGGGTGGCAAACCGCTAAACATTCCGACCAACGGGGCGACGAAACTGTGGGGATCAGTTCCGCGTGTAATGCGTCCGCTTTTCACTGTATAAACTACCTGAAAACCCGTCGGTGGCCCTTTATTTATTTATTCTAATAAACAGTTAGTCCACATACCTCACCCTCTGTTTTTTGTCCATCTCTTCCTCCCTCCTCTCTCTGTCTTCCTCTACCTACCTCTGCGTCCTTCTCCTCCTCTTCCTTCACCCCACCGGCCACGGTGGCCGAGCGGGCTGTGGCGCTCCAGTCACGTTCTGCACGGCCACTACGGTCGGGGATTCGAATCCCCCTCGGCATGGATAAATGTGCCGTCCTTAGTATTAGCACAGAGTAACATATACAGAGGAGAAGCCCCCCCCCAAACCACTGTCCTACGCTCCCCTCGTAGTTCCATAAGATGCTAGCAGATGTCAGGCGGTTCCCTGGCTTAGTACCGGTAGACCACACTAGAGGCGCTTATGAGGGTAGCGTGGAGGGGAGGCTGAGGGGAGAGCTCGTGCCGCCTGCCACGAGGCCACGGCTGTGTCCGGCTTGCTGGCGTTTGAGGGAAGGTGGTGGTGGGGCAACCGCTACCTGCCGCCTGCTCTGGCCAGTTTAAAGGGCTGCTTCTGACCGCAGCGCCATCATGGGACATCTTACGGAACTGCTGGAAACCCTCCCTCCCCGCACCCCTGAGCGTAGGACCGGGGCCTTACGGTGGTTTTCCGCCTGTATATATTTGTCTGTGGTATTAGCTAGTTCATAAGTAGTTTGTAAGTTTAGTGACTGATGACCCCATAGTTAAGTCCCGTAACCTCTACATACATTTTTTCTTCTACCCCAATTTATCACCTAGAGTCTGAATGAAACATAATTTGCGGCCGAAATCGTAAACGAATATTCGGCTTCTTTTCCATTTTCGGTAGAAACCCAAACTTGCTTGATTAAGTTAAAATTTCGGTACTTTAATTTTACGTGTCCGGAAATTTGTTTCGAAGTCTTTCAGCCGAATATCCAGCCAAGTCCAACGCATCTCTCTTCTACATATACATTTACATCTACATCAACATAGGATACTCTGCAAATCACATTTAAGTGCCTGGCAGAGGGTTCATCGAACCACCATTATACTATTTGTCTTCCATTCCATTCTCCAATAGTGCCCGGGAAGAAAGAAAACCTGAATTTCTCCGTTCGAGCTCTGATTTCTAATATTTTATTCTGATGTTAATTTCTGCCTATATAAGTGGTAGTAAACTATATATTTTCGAATTCGGAGGAGAATTTTGGCGATTGGATTTTCGTAAATAGCCCACGCCGCAGCAGTAAACGGCGTTGTTGTAGTGATTTCCATCTCAGATCCTGTATCATTTCCGTTACGCTGTCTCCCCTGTATCGTGACAATAAAAAACGAGCTGCCCTTCTTTGGACTCTTTCGATGTCCTCCGTCAAACCCACCTGATAAGGATCCCACACTGGGCAGCAATACTCCAAAAAAGGACAGACAAGCGTAGTGTATGCAGTCTCTTTAGTAGTTCAGTTTCATCTTTTAAGGGTCCTGCCAATAAACCGCAGGCTCTGATTCGCCTTTCTAACGAAATTAACTACGTGTTTTTTTTTCAGTTTATGTCTGAAGTAATAGTAGTTCCTAGGTATTTTGTGGAGTTTACGGCCTTCACTTTTGATTGATTTATCTTGTAAACAATGTTTAATGGATTTCTTTTCGTAAACATGTCGACGAATTCACACTTCCCATTATTTAGAGTCAATTGCCAATTTTACACCATAGTGTTATCTTATTCAGATCATTCTGTAGTTCGTTTTGACCTGCAGATGATTTTACTTGACGGTAAATGATGGCGTGATCTGCAAACAACCTAAGGGAGCTACTTAGATTTTCCCCTAAATCGTTTATGTAAATAAGGAACAACAGTGGACCAACAACACTACCCTGTGGAACGCTCGATATCACCTCTGTTTTAGTCTATGCATTACCATCGTTTACTACAAACTGCGTCCTCTCTAACAGCAAATCCCCTATCCAGTCGCAAATTTGGGGCGATGTACCATAAACATGTAATTTGATTGAAAGCTGTCTGTGAGGTACGGTGTGAAAAGCTTTCTGGAAATCAAGAAATACGGAATCAAATTGAGAACCCTTGTCAATAGCACTTATCACTTGGTGTGAGTAAAGAGCTAGTTGTGTTTCGCATGAACGACATTTTCTGAACCCGCAGTTGACCTTACGTCAGTAGGTCATTCCGTTCGAGATAAATGATAATATTTGAATACAGGATGTGTTCCAAAACCCCGCTGAAAACTGACGTCAATAGTTCATCAAGGGTACACCTCCTGGGGCAGATGGGACACTGTAGAAGGTATTCCATGTCTTGAACTTCACCGCAGTCGCATCTGTTGTGCCGGCCGCGGTGGCCGAGGGGACTAAGGCGCTCCAGTCACGGTCTGCACGACCACTACGGTCGGAGGTTCTAATCCCCCCTCGGGCATGGATATTTGTGCCGTCCTAGTTCGTAAGTAGTTCATAAGTAGTTTGTAAGTTTAGGGACTGATGAGCCCGTAGTTAAGTCCCATAAGCTTAACAAACATTTGAAAATTTTTCTTATGGGATTTAAGTCTGCTGCGTCAGCATGAAGAATCATACTGTGGGTGCCGCTCGTCGGAGGTCTGTTTCAATTACTCTGTGTGTTCATAAGCATTCCTTCGGGATTCTGGAGATGAGAATCAAGCTGCTTTATATATTTACACAAGTGGTGCGGGTTTCATGCATCCTGTTGTTAGGCTGCCTCTTTCATTTAGGACTGTAGTGAATTTTTTGGCACGTGTGAATGGGGAAAATACAGGTCATGCATAATCTGCTGTGGAACAGCGGAGTGCTTGAGCAGTTGTTGGTAATACAGTCTGCTGGTTCCACATTTACTGTTCGTCAGTTTCCTTAAGATATTGTTCCTGGCAGCAACTTTTTGGCAGGTCTTTTCACAGTTGTCAGTAATTTATCCAGCACGACACCCAGGTATGTTGATCTGTCCGAATGTTAAAGCTTGCTGTCATTCCAGCTGATATTCTGCTTCCTGTTTGCCTGTTTTGAGCGAAGGTGGAAAACGCTTTCGATGGATTTGATTTGAGGGAGTTTTCTTTATAACATTCGGACATTATGTTTGGCGAACTTTCTAGTTTCTCTTCTACTTCATCGAAGCTCTTTCCTTGTGCTGCGATGGCCGGGTCATCGGCGTACAATTTGGGTAGTATTTTCCACGTTGAATGTGCTGTTAAGTTTTCTTTCATGAGCATTCTATGGGTAACGGTGTCATATGCATAACTTAATTCCACCAAGCTAGACGTGTGATTTATTTGTTTTCAAAACCTTCCTCTATGTGTTCTGTGAGGTCTAGCATTTGACAGGTTCATGATTTCACGGGTCTGAATGCAGCCTGTTGGGGAATGAGCTTTTGGCGTGCAATATTTGCTATGCGGCTTAGGATCATTCGTTCGTATAGTTTGTACAGATGACACACGAGTGCTATTGGCCGGTACTTCCTCGGTTTGGCTGCGTCTTTCCCAGGTTTTAGTAGTGCCACTATCTTTGATTTCCACCTCATCTTTGGGATATTATACGTTATTAAGCAATCGTTAAAGAGCTGAAAATTCCATTGTTTAGCACTAGGTATATTTACATTGCACCACAAAACAATAGTTTTTAGACATTTCGCAAGAACCCCTCCCTGTATTAAGCTTTCTTGAGTGTGTGTAAGCCTAACCAGCAGTCCGTAAAAGATGACATGGGAAGCGAAAAGGATCAGACAAATAGACGATACTTTTATTAAAGTACTTCAAAATTAGGTTCTATTCTTCTCTTTCTGGCATTTTCTGCTAAAAGAAATTTAAAGTAAGTTAGAGAAAAAGTAAACTCGATAGAGTGAGGACTCGACGTTCCGATTCTCGGAATTACGAGTTTCGCATAAATCCGAGCGTCATACAACTGTGGAAGAGCTATCACATTAGGAAAACTCAAGTAGTTCGTTTACACAGATGCTCCTCATAAGAATCCTCAGTGCACCCACAAGGTCTTACCATTTTCTTTATAAAATACAGGATGCGAAGGACAGTGAACACTAGCGCGAAGCCTAGTCGCACAACAGTTCAGGAATCTAACGGGAAGTTAGCGACCAGAACTGCGAAAGACTGCTGAGACGTGGGGTGGAAAGCGCACTGTGCGACTTGAGTCATTCACACCCATGTACCAACGCGTCTATACTCGTCGTCAGCACTCAGGAACGGGCAAACGGGCACGGCTTAACTTCAAAAGTGCTCAGAGGCGAACCGTCTTCCGCAATCATAAGCAGCTAGGAAGCGCAGGCAACGTGATGAGTAAACTCGTCAACGGCAGTCAGAGAATTAAGCAGAGGAACTTGTCTGTTGTTGATTTGTAATAAAAAAAGTTTCTTGTTAAAAGTGAATCCATCAGGCCATTGCTTTCTGAAGTTTCTTGTCAGATTAAATTGATAGGTGGGATTGCAAGAAATCGCTAAACAAAACGTGTAACTTGAGCACATAAAACTCGTACCAATGGAAAGAAATTTATCGGTATATAAGCGAACAAAACAATCTATGTAACCTAAAAGCTGCTCAAATGCTGCAACACCTGTAGCGCTTAGGGCAAATTGCTCAAGTAACCTACCAACCGACAAGATCGATACAAAACAAATCTCTTTAAAAGCATAGAAGAAGAACTTAAAAGGCTCTTAGTGCCGAACTCCATCGTAATACTAGGGTCATGGCACATAAATTCCTGGCTCAGCGACTGAAGATGGCGGTGATTATATTACGGGTGGGTGGGTGGGGATGCGTGGGTGGGTGAAGGGATAATGGAGTATTGACTAACGTAGCTATACCAGCTTTGAGAAATGTACCGAAGGTCTCTCTGAAAAAGCTGCTCCATTTCATTATTTATTTATTTGGTTCTTACGTTCTGCAGATCTTGTTCCTCAGAAATAAGCTCATTTACAGCTCCTGTAAAATGCGCTGACAAGCACCGAAGAACGTAACATAGCTCGCTGTACATTATCTGTAGCTTGGTTACACAGTTAAGGAAGTCTCAAGAAGCAAACTATTCGTACAAGTGAAATTTCGCTAACCTAAATTAGTTACACTAATATAAAACTTGGACCATAATATGAATAGAAATTTCGTAGAAAATACATTTCAGAATACTGAATATGAAAGAGGATCGTCATCTCTGAAAAATCCCACAAAGAAAAGATAGGAAGTGTTTGTAAGATAGCAGGGGTAAAATGGAAACTACTTTAACCGATAGGTACGTAATGGCCGGCCGCGGTGGCCGAGGGGACTAAGGCGCTCCAGTCACGGTCTGCGCGGCCGCTGCGGTCGGGGGTTCGAGTCCCCCCTCGGGCATGGATGTTTGTGCCGTCCTAGTTCGTAAGTAGTTCATAAGTAGTTTTAAGTTTAGGGACTGATGACCCCGTAGTTGTGTCCCATAGACTATTTAAAAAAAAAAAAAAAAAAAAAAAAAAAAAAAAAAAAAAAAAAAAAAAAAAAGGGTACGTAATGAATGCATTCTTCGCAGAATCGTCGAAGAGAGAAACTATTGGAAATATTTGAAAGTGATAAAAACTGTGAGGGCATTAGCTTTACGTACTAGAGGAATCCCTGTAGACAGAAACATTAGAAGAACAAAAAATACTTTTCAGTGTCGGACAAGAAACGCGATGGTAACAGTAGGAGCTTTTGGAAGAGAATGAAAATACATACCAGGTATGTCCACAAAGTAAATTCCGTTTGGTTATACGAAAACAGATACAGAAAAAATTATTTACTGTACAAAAATCTACAATTGTTAAACTACTTTTTTTACATAGATTCCGAAATTTTGTGAGCACTTCTTATAGCGCGACACTAGTTTCATTTTTTTTTTTTTTTTTTTTAGAAGGTTGCCGCCGTGTAAGTTATTCAACCACATGGTAACGTGCTTTTCAGCTCGTCATTATCGTTGAAGTGTTGAACGACAAGGACAGAGTTTAGGTGTACGAAGAGATGAAAGTCGCTACGACCTAGGTCCGGGCTGTACGGAGGGTGATCAAACACGTCGCAGTGAAATTCCCGGAAGAGTTATTTTGTCACCCTAACCGTGAGAGATCGGGCATTATCGTCGAAAAAAAAAAAAAAAAAAAAACACCTTTTGATGGTAATCCTCATACTTGTTCTGTACTGAGCAGAGAAATTTCTTAATTGTCTCGCAGCAATAAAAGTGCATTGATTGTCTGGCGTCGTGGTAAGAAATCAATCAGCAAAATCCCTTTTCTGCCCAAACAACGATGCACATGACTTTTCGAGGTGTCCAGATTTGCTTGGGGTAAACCTTCGTCGGGGATGAGGTATGCCTCCATTCCATTGATTGCCATTTTGTTTTAGGGGTAGCGTACGATACCCGAGTTTCATCCCCCGTGACTATCCGAGAAAGGAAAACCATAGCCTTCTTCATTGCATCGTGTCAAAAATTGAAGTTAACTGCCCCTACGTTGTTTTTTGTGTTGTTCAGTAAGAAGTTTGGATACTAAATGTAAGCAAAGTTTTAAAAATTTTAGTTTCTCAGTAATAATTTCATGAATTAGTGATCGTGAGAATTTCAGGACATTCTTAGCAAGGGCACCAAGTGTAAACTTACAGTTGTACATAATCTTCTCTTCAATTGTGTAAACCACTTTATCAGTCACAACAGACGGTCATCTACTTCGGTCTTTATCGTGATTTCATCTCGTCATTCGTTGAACAGTCTGGCCTATCTTGTAATCATTGAATCACTCACAGCATTTTGTCCGTAAACCTCGCAGATCTGCTAATGAATTTCCATTGGTTTAAATTTACTTGCATTGAGAAAATGATTCCCTTGGGCATGGGTGTGTGTGTTTGTCCTTAGGTTAGTTTACCTAGGTTTAAGTAGTTTGTGAGCTACGGACTAATGACCACGCAGTTTGATCCGATAGATCTGCAAACATTTGAACATTTTTGAGAAAATGAATCACAGATCGCATTTCACACACAGCGGCATTTTCAATTAAGGCTGACATTATAAAGAAGCACTACAAAGCACACTACAGCATCTGAAAATGGCGTACACGTCCTCTCCTTAAGTCAGAGTAACTGCCGCGCATGCTTCGAAATGCGATCGTAGCGCTGCCGCGGATATAAATAGAAACGTGTCCTATTTATTGGAGGACCCTCTTATAACGAAGAAAATATTTCGAATGTTTGTATAGCTGATGGGATTTGTGGGGTCATCAGTCCCTAAACTTACAAACTACTTATGAACTAGCTAACACTAAGGACGGCACAAACATCAATGCCCGAGTGGGGATTCGAGCCCCCGACCTAAGCGGCCGTGCAGACCGTGACTGGCGCGCCGCAGTCCACTCGGCCAACACGGCCGGCTATAACGAAGAACTATGTGTTTTACTGATCTGGTTACAACATGGGATTAAGCAGTCAAGATCGTTGGCCACAATGATATGTCTTTACACGGTTGGTTATGGTATGAAACAGTCTTTCTGTACTTCCCTGAGGCAAATTTGCCCACAGTTGTCCCTCCAGACCCCGTTGGTTGGTACTTGGAGGGAGGACCCTTCCAATGTCATCACACATGAGTTCGCTGTTAGCTCGGGGATATTCCTCACAATGGCAGGGACTCAGCATGCTGTAGACTGCCCATAGAAACATATTATGTGTGTGGGCGTGCTTTACCTTGTTCAAACATTATCCCACGGTTCTGTACCACCAGTGATTGGACGTGCGAAAGATGTCTGTGACGTACTGCTGTGCCGTCAATGACTGCCAAAGAACGACTAGAGGTTACCTGAAAGCGAATCCCCTGGCTCCCCACACCATGATGCCAAGGGTACGTCTGTGTGACTCTCCAAATGAATCACGGCGCTAAAGCGTACACAGTGATCATCGTATCCTATGCAGAAGAGGGAATCGTCACTGAATATGATGCATGTCATTCGTCCTTTGTTCACCCCTCCAGAACGCGACATCTCTTCAAGTGACTTATTGGTGTCAGTACCAACAAATGCATGGCACGGTGGAACTCCAAATTGGCAGTTTATAGTCGTCGAGACTCTACGCGGGAGGGTCGCCCTTTTATGTTCTCAGATGACGGCTGGCGAGGTCATGGAATCCACATTTCTTGTTGCACTATATAATGGTCTTTCGATGGTATGGTATTCCTTGGTCAACCTATACGACGTGACTGGATGACTTCATTTACCCACTGATCCCAACATCGTGCCAATGTAAGATCGGAATAGCCAATATGCCAAGCAATTGTACCATACGAAACCCCGCTTCATGCAGTCCAACGATATGGTCATCATCAATTGCATTAAATTAGTGAGTAGACTTTCTGACACGGGTGCGATGTATTAGTGCACATCGTACAGAATGTAAGCAACTTGCTTCACTGTATGATTCACGGTAGTAAAGCCACCTACACTGCAACAAAATGGCGGTGAATTCACACTGGTTTGCTTTCTGCACATACCAAGACGAGTAGTGATAATCATTTATTCACCCGTTATTAGTATACATTTATAAGGGAATGGGATAAGATTGGGACATTCCGTCAGTGTCATTCATTCTTACCGTTAGGGAGTGTGTATCAATACAATAGAACACCGCCTTTGGGATCAAACCAGAGTTTTGACAGTTACGCGGAGTGCACTGAGCTCAATAAAAAGATGGAGAGACTAGTCAATGGCGTCTTCCCACAGAAATCCTTGACGGTCTTCGATGGATTTGCTGTATTGTAAAGGGGCATTCACAGATTTTCTGTTTATGAGTTTTACAGCAATTATGGCGGATTCTGCTGTTACTCACTGAAAATTGCGAAATGTTGCTGCATATGGAAGTAGTAATTGGTGAACGACAGAAATTGTTATTGAATTTCATGTGTATATTTTGTGTCTTGTAATATGATGGAAATCAATTATTTTTAGCAAGCAGAAATACTGGTACAACTCAGAATACTTGAACAGGAAAACCGAAGTACGAATATTTAATATTAATTATACAAAGAGAGCACGGAAACATACATAATTCGAAAGGTACTATGGCTTATACCTGCGCAAAATACGTATGTATGTACATATCCATTATGAGTGTCTTACGGAAGTTGCTGCTGTCATATCTATATCCCCGTGGATATTTCTATATCATAAATTCACAAATAATAATTGATCATTCATAATTAAAGTGCTATTAACCTCTAACCTGCGTATCGATCAGGGTTTCTGTGGTAGAAGAAGCTCACCGAAGTAACAACTTTTTGTTAAATCTTTTTCTAGGGAGTTCATGTTTCAGTGAAACACATGTAATGGGAACGACAGTCTCTGCATTCGAATGTCTAATAGCTTACCGATCACAGTTAAGGGGAGTCGTACCGCCCAAAATTACAAAAGTCACAGTTTTACTTTCCTGCAAATTATGAAAATACGGATGTTTACGCTTAATTTTGTCTAGCTTTTATAGAAATATTCGATTATTTACTATTTAAAATAAATATTTGAAAACAATCATGCACTGACATTTCTGGGATTTTTTCCCCATCATTTCGCATATTGGCATTTTCCTCTGGCGTTATATAGTATAGAAGGTTATAGTTTCTTTTATTTTGTAGAGAACTGTCCATTTCGTAAGTGGGCAACACTGGCGGTACTTCGCAAGAAACTATTCGAACCGTAAATTTGTTTCTGTTAGATAACAACCGTTATCCACTAACCGTGTTTTATAGTCTGTGTTTGTTGGAAGTTAAGTCCTTGAACTTGGTGTTTTGTTGCTGTTCTCACTTTTAATGACGGCTCTTCTGGAAAACTTCACCTTCTAGCGCATCTTGGAATTCATAAAGGTTACAATACCACTAAAATTTTGATGGAAATGGACCAACTGCGAATCATGAAGGCAGATATTGCAAAAAAACAATATATCAAAAGAAGCCAGAAGAAAAGAGAAGAAGGGCAGACTGGATGAGGACGATGAAGGACCAGATGACTACCATCCAGTAGGATTCTAACATACTTGATTATCAAAAAGTCAATATAAATTTTAAAACTTAATAAATCACGGAATAATTTAGATAGAGAGGTAAAAATTGACACACATGCTTGGAATATGGGGTTTTATTAGAAAAAGAAAAGTTCAAAATATGTCCGACATTTGGCGCTTCATTTGATCACAAAAGAAATAATTAGCATAACAAATTAAGACAAAGCAGAGATGATTTACTTTACAGGAAATGCTCAATATGTTCTCCATCATTCCTCAACAATAGCTGTAGTCGAAGAATAATGATGTAAACAGCACTGTAAAGCATGTCCGGAGTTATGGAGAGGCATTGGCGTCGGATGTTGTCTTTCAGCATTCCTAGAGATGTCGGTCGACCACTATACACTTGCGACTTCAGGTAACCCCAAAGCCAATAATAGTACGGACAGAGGTCTGGGGACCTGGGAGGCCAAGGATGACGAAAGTGGCGGCTGAGAACACGATCATCACCAAACGACGCGCGCAAGAGATATTTCACGCGTCTAGCAATACTTTTTTTTCTAATAAAACCCCATGCCATTCCAAGAATGTGTGTCAATTTTCACCTCCCTATTACGTTATTCCGTGATTTATTAAGTTTTCAAATGTATAGTGACTTTTTGATCACCCGTTATTTTTTCTGTATCAGTTGGCTGTATATTAAAAGTTTTTCTTTAAAAGCAGATTTTTCAAATTGACATTTTTCAGTAAAAATGCTCCTTTCTCTCAGAAACTTCTAAAACTACAATGAACTATTTCCCACATAACATAGATAGTACAATGATTTTGTATATATACTTTAGTAGTATTCATAATTAAAATTCAAGAAATTAAAATTCATAAAATTGAATTTTAATTATGAAAACTACTAAAGTATAGATACAACATCATTGTACTATCTGTGTTATGTGGTAAATAATTCATTACACACACACACGTGTGTGTGTGTGTGTGTGTGTGTGTGTGTGTGTGTGTATAAATGTGGTGTTTTTATCACATGTTCTCACATGTTTTGTGGCTGTATTGCTCTCAAATCACTTTAAAATAACAGCTTGAAAAAAAGATATGATTTTTTTCACTAGACACACATGCAAACACACACACACAAACACACACACACACACACACACACACACACACACACACACACACACACACACAAACATGCCACAAAACATGAGAGAACATGTGATAAAAACACCACATTTGTATACTCTACGGGGCATTTGTATAGCCAATAGAACAATGTCGAGATAAGGCGGTACGACTCCCCTTAATACGACAGATTGCTTCTGTGTCTATTGATATGAGATTAAAGGAAGATTCAAAGGAAGCAACCGAAGCTGCATGGAAAACTTTCTGGCATGAGACAAATATCGGACAAGCTAAAATTACCAGTGTGTGGTATCGTCTCAACATATGTGAATGAAATAATCAATGCAAAATTAAATATACTGGCTACCTGTTACTGATTTAACCATCAACTTTATCAAAAAACTTGTCAGCAAACTAGTAACGTTACAAATATTTTTTAGATTCGAAACTTTCTCCCTCTTTTTGTGGCAGGTTTCCATGACTTAAGAAACAAAGCAATTGTGTAGCAATTTTATTACCTAATGATCTACAATACTCGAGTTTACTATTGATCTCACTGGTGGAGTGATACTTCAACGGAGTCCGAAAGTGTTGACGTAGCTTTGGAAGTCAAGTTTCAAGCAGTGGTTCTCGAAAAAGGATGTTCCAACCAGGAATACGATTCATCAGCCTTTCCGCCGCCAACAGAGACGTACTACTGCGAAGACGGTTCAGAGGAATGAGTCTGGACAGTTATTTACACTGCACTCCGCTATTATACTTCATTGGGAACAAGCAAACAGTACACGAGATATTTACGTTTTACCAGCAAACATAAAGCAGGCACATATGATAAATTATTGTTCTTATTGTTAAGGGTAGTTAAAATGATTTTTTCCACATCTTCAGATTTTTATCTTATTATATAATTTGCAATTTTCCGAATAAAATTATATACTTGGTGACCCAGCTATTTTGCTAACCCAAAATCTCTCTAATTCTCTCCATAATAGATGGATTTGGGACGTAGCTGACTGGATTATATAGATGGATGAAAATAACAGCAGCTGTATGCAAACTCTTTATTAAATTTTGTGCGACCGGTTTGGGTGCTTCACTACACGGGGGCCTGAAGATGGTGTAGTGAAGCACCGAAACCAGTCGCACAAAATTTAATAAAAAATTTGCATACAACTATTGGTATATTCTTCCATATACACAAAATATATCTGGAACAACAACAGATATTGTAAAACTACTTTGACCGGTATCAATGTAAGGATGGGGCTCATGAATGTAAATATTTTGAAATATTCTAAAACGAAAGCACATGTGTTTCTTAACACAAACTTATATTTTTCCTAAATGGACATCCTATATTATTTCTTCAGCAATGTATATTAATCACAAATCATATAAATAATGGCGTTGATTGCATCGCAGTACATCAGTTACATCCCGTATTATTGCGAAGTTGACGCTTGGAATCCACCAAACGCGCGGATAACGCACGTCCAGAGACTCAGGCGAGAACCCTACGCAGGTCAGGACGTGGGCTAGCCGTGCGTTTCGCGTATTCCAACCGTCAACTTCGCTTCGCAATATCTCGGGATGTAACTGATGTACTGTGATGCAATCAACGCCATTGTTTGTATGATTTGCAATTAATATACATTGCTGAAGAAATAATATAGGATGTCCATTTAGAAAAAAAACATAAGTTTGTGTTAAAAAACACATGTGCTTTCTCTTTAGAATGTTTCAAAATATTTACATGAGCTCCAGCATTTCATTAATAGCGGTGCAAGTTGTTTTACAATAGCTGTTGTTGTTCCAGAGACATTTTGGATGGGTATGATAGCTGGGACACTCTGTATATACACATAATCACCTATAAACTCACTTGAGAAGTATTTTATATTTTTGAATATAATCTACACCGTTTGAAAATATTATAGTCTTTATGTGCATTACACGAAGATCTAATAAAATTCTTTATATAGAAGGCTGTGGATTTGCTCTGTTATAAAGGTTAAATTACGTGTTTGTATTGGTAGCACTGTCAAAAACAGTATCATTTCGTTTCACGGTATAAAAACGCGTAGTATGTTGAAGTGCTGATAGACAAAGTGATTGACGAACTTCAGCAGTATTGTGATGGTCATTAGAAAGAGTTGTTCAAAATGAAGTAGGCAGTTTGGGCTAGCTACTTCCACAGGCTATCAACTGATGAAAAAGCAGTACACAGCCTTTGCCCTCCAGGACCTAATGCATGGTACATTTACCGCAATGCCCAGTACTCAAACAGTTCATACAGCCGTAAAAATGTCATCCCAGCAGCAGTCATGGATATCATAAAACCTATTTACAGAGACCTGGCCAATCCTGAATTCCTGAAGAAGTGTCTGCATTGTCAGACTCAAAATCCCAATGAGTCGTTCAATAATCTTATAGGTATTCGCTCACCAAAACATGATTTTGTTGCTATAGAGTGCTAATGTGGAGGTCAGTGATGCTGTTATTGCTTTTAATGACAACATTGGTAGGGTAAAAGTGCTAAAGTATAAATCAGAGAACTTGAACGGATGGATAAGTTTCGAATTGATAAGGCGGAGTATGCAGTACAGTTTGTGACTAAGGAGTCCAGAAAGTAGAAAAGAAGAAGAAACTTGTACAGTTTTGAGTGACAACAAGCTACTGGACTCCTTCTATCACTTCCTTTAAAAGTGATCTGCTGCGGGTGTAGCTTGTTGTCCCTCACAATATGGTGGTTCTTTATTTAAATATGACTATACGAGTTTTATATCTGACAACCGAATGGCATATTTTAATGTGTGACAAACCACCAGTACAATCCAACTGGCTACAATATGCATTTATGTAATAATGTTACTATTTAGTGCCGAGAGCAGAAGATGATGTCTGTGTACATCGAAACCGGTCGTCTGTCCTAAATAAAGACGAAATACCGCGATCTTGGCATTTCATTATTTGCAAAAGAGCTGATGGTTCATAATATGCAGTTCGTAAAATATTTAATAGGACCATACTGTGTAAGTAGATGGTATGCTTACAAAAAATCTGCGACCAACGTTCATGAACTATTTGAACAGATCTCGTAAATATGTTAAAGGCCACAGGAATACGTTAGCTGTGTGGTCTCCTGTGAGAGCTGTAGAAGCAGGCGACTTTATCACATAGTTTTACCTAGGTTTGCGGTGCAGGTAAGTATGGAAAAAGAGGAAAGATACAGAGCCATTACTTTGTTATGGTAGAAGAGAAGTAACAGAGCACTGATGAATAAAGCACGCTAAGAGAGTGAAATATGCCAGATGGCCATGATGGCGAAAGAATACTTTCATTACATTTCCACCGAACGTGATGGCGCAGTTGTAACTCACTGGACTCGCATTCTGGAGGATGGTGGTTCAAATCCACCTCCAACATCGATATTTACGTTTTATGTGATTTGTATAAATCACTCCAGAGAAATGCCAGAATGGTTCCTTTGAGAGGGGACGGCTGATTTCCTTCCCCCATTCTTTCCCAAACACCACGAGCGTGAGCTCCGTCTCTAATGACCACGCCGTCGACGTGTGTTATTACTGATAAAGGGGGAAGCTGATTGTTTCCATGTGAAAGCGGGTTTTGGCAGGGTGTTGGGTTCCCCAGCCGGCCGGCTACCAGTTTGTACCTAGTGAATGGGATACAGCAGGTAGTCAGGTTTTTCCTAATATGGTCGGAAACTGGAAGCAAAAACCTTGAATTGGCGAAGGCGGCTAACCCAGAATGCAATTGAAATAGAATATTATTCTAAAACTCCATATAAAATCAGGAAATGATCATGCGGCAAATATAATTATATGATTGAATTCAAGAGACTCGAGAGAATCAAACGCCGTAATTACAATTTCAATATCCCTTACAGATAAAAAGCCGACAACATTCAGTAATTTTATAATAATATTATAAGACTTATATTTACAGTCATTGATATGTAGTGCTCATCAGTAACAATATAAGAAGCAAATGGGCAGCATTGTTCCACGCTACCTATCTTAAAAGACGTGCCACGTTATTTTTGTATTCTTTCAATAAACTTTGTTTTATTCTCTTGTTCTGCTTTTCGTTGAGGTAGTAATTTTCTTCTATCAGAACATAGATTCCACCCCAGAAACACAAAACATGAACCTAGCAAAGCACAGTACATTTATTTATGTATTTTATTATGTTTAACATTATTCTTAGTAGCGTTCGTTTTCTGTTGAAGACTGCTACTTAAATATATCATGGCCGACTAAAAATAGTAAATATGCAGCAGATAATTTATATATAAACAAATGTAAGTATTTGTGAACAATAACTGAATATATTTGTATAAGAAGCCATGATAAATTAAATATTTTTGTGTAACTATATTTCGACGGCGGCAGTATATTTGAACAGTGAGACGCCACGTTTAATGGCTATCTGAGCAAAGAGCTTCAGTCTCAACCGTTTTTTTATTATTGTTACATATATTTGTTTGTTAAATGTAAACAATATTTGTAGGGAGGTGGTCAAAGCATTTAATTATGTTATATTCAAATGCATAATATTTTGGAAGGAGAATTGTATTTTAAAGATGAGGCGTTAGGATGCGCGGGTGGATACAATTTTGGGAGCAGGAAGACCACGTTTTTCGAACGCTTGGGAGAGGACTCGTAACTTGGACGTGGTGGTGAAAGGTTGTGATGCTGGGCGGTCTGAAGTCGCGTTACGAACTTGAGATTTGAAGAGATAGTCGTGTATGAACTTAGAAAATTTACGGCATTGTGACTGCAGAACTTAGTCTCTACTTGAAAAGTGATGAACTATGTACGGTAGTAGGGCTGTGGAACTGTGATAAATCGGCAATCGTGTACTCGTGTGATTACAAACTGTGTTTTATAACAAATACTGTAATCGCGTTTTAATTAGGAATTGAAATGTTCGATAGACTACACTAATTTACGAGTGACAATTTGGAACTTTTACCATCGAGTGCGTGTGATACTTATAGTACCTCTCATGAACAATAATTTGGTAAATATTCAGTTATTTACCGATATATAAAGAAGGTCCACCTCCGCAGTTTCATGTCCAGAAAGAGAAATAAACTCTATTTATAAAGAACTACTTCGTGATTGAATCTCTTCTTTATCTTAGAATCCATTTTGTTAGTTATTCAGAAGCTTAATTTGTTTGTCTAAATATATTTTCACGTCATCATAAGCAGATTAATAAACTGGCTCAACTGCAGATTAATTATTGACCTTGTTTAAACAGATTGGGTAGCTGTTTAGGGCATAGAAGCTGACATACATAACCTACCCCTGTTTACAGAGACAACGAGCCGTAAACTTTTACTACTCGAGTTACAGTGTGTCCAGAAAAGAGGCCCCTGATTTCAAAATTAAATATCTCGAAAACAAAGATCGATAGAGGAATGCAGTAAACGGTATATTTAATGTGAAAGCTGTAAGAAGTTTATACAGTAGTTTGAAATAATAGTGGCGATATTTTCAGGCGTAACTGCGGTTTGCTTGCGGCCAACATTCCCCACTAGATCATCAGTTACGCTGCCTGTTCGTTGAAATTTTGCGAAGAGTGTACGAATTGTTTTCGCATCGGGTCCTTTTGGAACACTAAATCCTGCTTGAAAACTTTGCCTTCTTGCCGTAGGACTCTCTTCTAACCTGTGGTACTCTAGCACCAGAAAAACGCGTTGTTCTGTGGAGTACGTGGTTTTAATCTCTTCCTTCGGTACGCTAACCTCCTTTCACGTTTCAGTAGTGGAACTGATCCCTCTGGGCTTCGGATCACTATTTATACTAGGCATTACGTGCGGCGATTACAGCGCCATCTGTTAGCAGCTTTCGTAAATATTATTTCAAACTGCTGTATAAACTTCTTAGAGCTTTCACAATAAACATACCGTTTACCGCATTCCTTTGTCGATCTTTGTTTTCGAGATCCTTAATTTTGAAATCATGGAGACGTTAAACCCTAAGCTTCCTTCCTCCTTTTCATCTCCCTGCAGGGAGAAGAAGGGAAAGGCCACTGAAAGTATGGAGAAAGATTATCCAGAAAGCGATGGTGCGAAGAGAAGAATAGAATTTAGGGAACTATGACTAGATAGAGGTATTTGTCGACTACATTTCTGCACGCGTCAACAGCGGTAGGACCATGCAACAAGAACGGTAAACGAGACCAGAGCAGGCCGGACAGTCGGTCGAGCTATTTCGCTTCCAGACTTCCCTACACAAAGCAACAATGCACCTCGTAATACTTCAGCGTTTGTTTCCCAATAAAACGCGACGGCTGTCGCACTCGGCACGGGCAGCTCAAACAGTAAAGCAGCCAATTGCATTCGACAGCCGAAAGTGCTTCAAAACGACACCGGGATTTATAGCAGGTCCACTTCTCGCCGGCGATATCGCCGCTTCGCCAGAGGGGGCGATATTGCCACTCTGCCGTTTCCGCGACGCTGATGCGAGCGGACGTGTCACGCCAGGACCTGCGCGTCCGCCATTACAGCGCCGCCGCTAGGAGCGGGGTTTTAATCTGCGAGCCCAGGTATCCGGGCGCCCGAGAACGGATTAGCCTCCGTAACGCGAGGCGGAAAATGTCCGAGAGCAATAATTGTATTAGGTCTCGCAATTACCCTACCGTTAGAGGGGTAGTCCCACATTCGGCAACGAGCCGCGGCGGCGTAATTAAGTTTTATTTTAGTTTTCGTCCGCTCCTGTTCTCTTCCTCCCGCCTCCCCACACCCCCAGCTCTGGACCGGAAGCCGAGCGGTAAACACGCAGCCCGGGTGGCCCCCTTCCAGCACGGCTGGAATCTGCTGGATCGCCGCGCCTGTGTCCCGGCGCGCGCGCTGCAGTTCCAGCGCCCCGCCAAGTTGCTACAGCCCCGGCCTCGGCTGCTGGAACGCTTCCAGGACGGCGGAGCACTAACTGCCTGGGGCAGCCCGCAGCCGCATTAAAAGCTCGTCCGAATCGTAACTCGATAAGCGGATCCCTGCCAGGCTTTTCCCCGGAACCCTCCGTCTCGTCTCTTCCCGGAGCGGCGTCGCTAACAGCGAGCGTGGCCCGTGTTGTGGGCCGCGTTTGCGGCTCGGTCTGCTGTGCTCGATAGTCCCCGCGCGGGGCGGTCTTTCCCAGCAAACAACCCATTTTCAGTATACTTCTCTCCCACCACACACTAATCAAAATAAATTTTCACAACTACCTATCTCTGTAATTAGATTACTACATAAGATTGGTAAGTTGCACAGGTCCACCTATATTCAAGAAAGGCAGTAGGAGTAACCCATTAAACTACAGAAAATATCGTTCATGCGAAACACAACTAGCTATTTACTCACATGAAATGATGTGTGCTATCGACAAAGGTTCGCAAATTGATTCCGTGTTACTTGATTTCTAGAACGCTTTTGACACCGTACCTAACAAACGGCTTTTAATCAAATTGCGTTGTTACGGTATATCGCCCCACATTTGCGACTGGATAGGGGACTTCCTGCCACAGAGGACACAGTTCGTAGTAATCGATGGTAAGACATCGACTAAAACAGAGGTGATATCGGGCGTTCCAAAAGGTAGTGTTATGGTTCCTCGGCTGTTCCTTATTTACATAAACGATTTAGGGGAAAATCTAAGTAGCTCTCTTAGGTTGTTTGCAGATGACACCGTCATTTACTGTCTATTAAAATGATCTGAAGATCAAAACCAACTTCTGAACGATCTGAATAAGATATCAGTATGGTGTAAAAATTGGCTGTTGACTCTAAACAATGAGAAGTGTGAAGTCGTCCACATCATTACGAAAAGAAATCTGTTAAATTTTGTTTACATGATAAACCAATCAAATATGAAGGCCGTAAACTCCACAAAATAACTAGGAATTACTTCTGACTTACATTTGAAAGAACACGCAGAATAATGTCGTGGCAAAGGCGAACCAGAGACTGCGTTTTATTGGCAGAACCCTTCAAAGAGGCAACAGAACTACAAAAGAAACTGCATACACTGCGCTTGTCCGTTATTTTCTGTCATATTGCTGTCCAGTGTGGGAACCTTATCAGGTGGTTTTGACGGAGGACATCGAAAGAGTTCAAAGAATGGCAGCTCGTTCTGTATTGTGACGATACGTGGGAGACAGCGTTACGGAAATGATACAGGATCTGGGGTGGGAAAACTTACAACGGCGCTTATCGCTGCGGCGTGGGCTACTTACGAAACTCCAATCGCCAACATTCTTCTCCGAATGCGAAAATATATTGTTGACTCCCACTAACATAGGTAGAAATGATCATCATGATAAAATACGAAAAATCAGAGCTGGAATGGAGAGATTCAGGTGTTCATTCTTCCCGCGCGCTATTCGAGAATTGAATGGGAGATATATAGTATACAGGTGGTTCGATTAACCCTCTGCCAGGCGCTTAAATGTGATTTGCAGAGTATCCCATGTAGATGTAGATGTAGATAAGAAACATCAATATCTCTAACGTACCACCGGCCTTTTATTTTTATCCACACATGTGTGGTGCATTCTAATATTTTTCTCACGAAGTATCATTGGATCGCGGAGTTTAGTTTGTAAAACCAGAGTTTTAGACGCCTAAAATAGGCTCATTAATTACTTCATTTACGCCAAATAAAATAAAAAATACGCCGTAAAAAGCATTAATCGGAAGAAATAAACCGGCCGCGGTGGCCAAGCGGTCTGCGGCGCGCCAGTCACGGTCTGCATGGCCACTACGGTCGGGAGTTCGAATCTCTCCTTGCGCATGGATATTTCTGCCGTCCTTAGTATTAGCTAGTTCATAAGTTGTTTGTAAGTTTAGGTACTAATGACCCCGTAGTTAAGTCCCATAAATTCTTCAAACATTTGAACATTTTTAGAAGAAATAAGCATAACAATATTGACTTATGAGAAAAATCTACATGTACTTATACTTCGCAATTCACCGCAAAATGTGTGGCGCAGGGTACGCTGTACCACTCCTAGGCATTTCCTTTCCTATTCCACTCCCAAATAGAAAGAGGGAGTTTTTAGTTTACCTACGTCCGGGCCGTAAATTCTCTTGTCTTTGTTCAAATGTTTGTATAGTCTATGGGACTTAACTACGGGGTCATCAGTCCCTAAACTTACAAACTACTTATTAACTACTTACAAACTAGGACAGCACAAATATCCATGCCCGAGGGGGGATTCGAACCCCGACCGTAGTGGCCGTGCAGACCGTGACTGGAACGCCTTAGTCCCCTCGGCCACCGCGGCCGGCCTTGTCTTTGTGACAATTGCTCTAAATGTAAGTACGACGCAGGAAGATAGTTCTACACACAATTTCAAATTATTTTGTCCACTAGGCTCAATCACAGGTATTGTGTAAAAACACAAAAATATGACGCGTTTCAAGGATCAAACCCTCATCATCAGATAATATGTACAAGAAACTTGATGATGAGGGCTTGACCCTTGAAACGAGTCATATTTTAGCGTTTTTACACGATATCTGTGGTTCAGCCCACTTGACAAAATAATTAAGTAATACAACCACGACCTCACATCCCTTATGGATATAATTAAGTCTACAGATTCAAATTCCGGCCCTCTAAATTTCCTCAACAGCATTTCTCGTAAATAACGTCGTCTTTCCTCCAGCGATCTCCATTTGAGTTACCGGAACATTTCTGTGACACTCGCGCATTGGTCAAACCTACCAGTAACGAACCTACCTCCTCGCTTCTAAACTGTTTCTATCTCTTCCTTTAAACTGATCTGCTGCGTGTGTCAAACACTTGTTCAAAATGTATGTTAAGCTTATGGGACTTTACTGTGGGTCCATCAGTCCCTAAACTTATAAACTACTTATAAACTAACTTATACCGAAGACAAGAGAGAGAGGATTCAAACCCTCGACGAGGAGCGGCCTCACGCATCGGAGCATAGCGCTTCAATGCGCTCGGCCACTCCGCCGCGGCCCAAAAACTTGAAAAATTCTCAGGTCGTGGTCCTACAAGCATTTTATATGCGGTCCCTTTACAGATGTACATCTCCCCCAAAATTCTCGCAAAAAAACCGAAGTCGGCTGTCTGCTTTACTCACAACTGTCCTAACAATAAAGCCGCGGCGGATTAGCCGTGCACACTGTGGAGCCGTGCTGCGGTGTGCGCGGCTGTTCGCCGTCAGGGCTTCTGTTGTCCTTGGATCAGTTTACTTTAGTTTAATTAATTTGTAAGTTACGGACTTATAACCAAGCAGTTGAGTCCGATAGATTTACGAACATTTTGCCCTTACAATAAACAAAAAAACACAAAAGAACAAAAAAAATGAAGACGTGCAAAGCTGTTCAACAAAGCAAACATCACACAACGTGAATAATCAATATCGTTTTTCGAACACAAAAAATACAATCGGCTCGCGGTAATGGACGGGTGGTGGTTTAAGGCGCTATGTGACGGATTCCGTCGGAGGTTAGAGTCTTCTTTCTGGTATGGTTTTGTGCATTGTCCTTATAACGCTTGTCTGATAGTATTTCTTTGTATGCCTAGAATGAACGTTCCTACATCAAGGGATGGGCAAGGACTTACTTCACTTCCGCCACATCTTGGACCGGAATGCTGCGTTGAGCGGAACTCTTAACGGTGCCTTACCAGAAACGTTCTTACCATGGATATTTATTTATGTACTTAGGTTAGGGAACTCTAGCGTCACGTGGTCTAATACACGCTTCATACCATATGCTACACAAATTACATGCAGCATCAAAGAGTAGAACACTAGGAGTAATGAAACGCTGCAAGCATACGTGCAGCGGCATCTGTGAAAGTCAGATGCAATTTATTTTCACCTGCGCTACTGTTGACAAAGTGTGCTATTAATCTATTCTGTTGAACAAATCAAACAATGTCTGGATTGCCAACAATCTGTTTTGAAATGTGCCGGGCAAGGTTTTCAGTAGTTTCATCTACAGAAATCCATCCGCTAGACTCCGCAATATCTTCTCGGAATCTTTGCAGCGGGTCCGTGTAAGTTGAATCCATAAAATTTTTACGCAGCTTTAAATCTGCTGGTACAGACCGACGGCGATACCTTTTGAAAATATAGATTTCAGTGTTTCTACTTTTGATTCTTCAAAGTAAGTATTTTGGAAATAGAAGAAATAGCCCCGTTTTATAATTTTAAAGCTGAAATAGTATAAAATATGCATTGACGTCTAAATAAGTTAGCAATAACGGTTTCAATCAGTGATTAAACGCGTAATACAAGTTTTTTTGCAACTATGAATTCAGGAAAATAATAAGTTACAATCTAAAGATCAGTTGTCTAGAAATTATACGCAAACTACGAAACGGCTATCACTTCTCTACGTAATGTCACTGCAGCTGTAATCTTTTCTCACAACGACGATATCATGACTTCTGAGCCACTGACATCGCTTCTTTAGGAGTCTGCCTTAATCTCTTGTAAATAGCTGATGTAATTGCAGCACAAGCGTTTCATTTCACGATAGAAAATCGGCAACAATGCATTACTGTATTACTGTTCCTTTTTGCGCATCGTGTGCGACCACCTTTGAGAATAAAGCGGCAACACGTCCTGCGCAACCCACCCATTATTTTGCACGACACTGTCCTGCCGCATACAGCGAAAGCTGTGGCTACTCTGTTCGGTGTATGGGTCTGGGAAGTACAGTATCATCCACCATACACCTCGGACCTAAGTCCTTGTGACTGATTTGATTCCTAAAATGAAGGAAGCACTTCGTAGCATTCGCTTCAGAACTGTTACAGGGATTCCCGAAACAGTAGACCGCTCCATTCATACCATCAACACAACAGGCACTGCTGATGGTATACTATGCCTTCCATATCGCTGGCAACGGGTTCTAGATAACGCTAGTGACTACTTTACAAGACAGTAACAGATGCAAACAAGTAACACTTTTATATCGGTTGTGAATACATACTTCACCATTTAAGTTTGAACCTTCGTATTTTGTTTCTCCTCAGCTGTTTGTACATTCGCTCGGCTGTAAAAACGGCGTCGAGGCCGCTACCATCCTGCCCACAGGGGCGCGATACAAAATTGACCCCGGAATCGGACTTTCACGCCTCTTTCTAACTGACGCGATGCGTCGTCAATGCTTTTATTCATCTTGACTACAGATGAAAAATCTTTGTGCTTTAACCGAGGTTTTCACCTTTGGATGTTAAAGGAAGTCCGCATGTACCTAGGTCTGGGGAGTATGGTAGTTGGCCGCGGTGGAGCGGCCGAGCGCATTGAGGCGCTATGCTACGATGCGCGAGGCCGTTCCCCGTCGGAGTTTAGAATCTCCCCTCGGGCATGGATGTTTGTGCCGTCCTTAGTATAAGCTAGTTCATAAGTAGTTTATAAGTTTAGGGGCTGATGACCCCAAAAGCTCTACAAACATTTGAACATTTTTATGGAAGTTGAGACAGGACAGTGTTTGCGAGGCGATGGCCTTCCTGGTCGCCGTGCGGCAAACTTGGTAGCAACACAATGCATTACAAGATGCTGTGCAAGGATGTCATGAAATGACCCAAAATAAATCTTAAGTTCTCCAATCTCCTGGACATTTAGCCTTGGACTGGCATGCACAATTTGGCTGACGTTCCTTACATGATCATCAACGGTAGGCGTCGAATGGCGTCCTGAACCAAGGTCACATGTAACTTTCTTCATTCAGATTTAAAATCTCATAAACAATTCATAACACCAAATAGAGGTCAAGACAAAATCATCGATTGCTTCCTGATCATTTAGTATGAATCTGTTCAGAGGTACAGATGTTTGTAAAAATTATGGGACTTAGCTGCGGGGCCATCAGTCCCTAAACTTACAAACTACTTATGAACTAGCTTATACTACAAACGGCACACACATCCATGTCCAAGGGGGGGGATTCGAACCTCCGACGGGGAACGGCCTCGCGCATCGCAACATAGCGCCTCAATGCGCTCGGCCGCTAAGCCGCGGCTGTGAATCTGTAAAGTTTTTCTTAAGTACCTCGCAAAACGTATTCAGGTGCGTTGCTCCTCTAACTCTCGCCGTGTATGATCCAACGTTTTACTCAATACATCAATGCACATTTACTAACAGACATACAGTAATTAATCTTCCGGTAGTTACTCACTCAAAACAGGCACGTGCAGTGACGATATCCGCATTTCACTCCAAACGTCAATTAGCGCTAAACTAAGAATGTTACGGAACTTTATGTGAAGACCACGTACTTAGTAACATTTTTTTTAAACTGCATGTGAAATTCATCAGACACGTCTTATAACTGATCATACTCTGGTTCTGTATGGAATATGAGAGAGAAATACTATTTGATTTTCGATAATGTATAGTTTCTTGTATTTATTGGTATTTATTCTGTATTTATTATTATTTCGACGGAATAGTAATTTGGTAATTTTATTGCCAATTTAGGTGTCTTAAATGAAAAATTAGGTGTTCCTTGCTAGCTTCTCTACTGTTTTGACATCACATCATAGTCCAGTACACGAGAAATTTAATATCATTTTATGTTTCTAAGAGAAACCCAATCTTAGGCAAAAAAAGTAGTCGATATTTAATTTCGATATTCAATAATTATCAATTGCAAGTAATGGCAAACTTCCGTACCAATATTTATAAAATTATTCTTATGATAAATTTTACGATAGTTATTAAAAATAGCCTACATCGTGGAATTTCACTACAAACGGCTAATTTCGCGTTATTTTTCCCGATATCAATTTTGCGAGATTTCCGTATCACTAGTTGGAGTATAGGCCAAGTTCAAGTAATTCTCGCTAGTTATTACACAGAAGAGACATATTTATCTCTATCACTAAATAACTATCGCGGAACGGTAGCACGGTACCAGTACCCGCAATATAAAGGCTTCTAGGGACAAAAAATTTTGTTTTGTAATATTCGCGTTGTGTTGACTCTATTTAAAAATTAAAAACTTCAGAATACCCATAATTGCTTCCTGCACGCCATTTCTGAATATTACATCACTTCCTTTATCGATCGCGAAAACTGTCTCCGCGAGAGTATCTCATCAAAGGAGATACATGTTTTTAATAATCACAACAGGACATTCGTAAAAAAATAATTGTAAAAAAAAATGTAAAAAAAGAACTGGCAATAATCATTACAATAAAATACCTAGAACTGTGCGCAACAAGCAATTTTTAGTGGAACGCTAACGTAACTAATCGCGGGTAAGGCTATTGCTAGACAGACTAACAGAAAATTTCTCATTAGGTGTCGTCCACAAACAAAGAAGTAACTTATAAAACACTCATGCCGCCAGTACTTGAATATTACTCATGAGATCCGTAGCAGGTAGCTCACACAGAATATATAAGAAATATCGAAAAAAGACCAATACATTTTATTACAGGTTGCCTTACGAATTTTACGGTGGACATAGCCACACTATACAACAATTTAATTATGAAGCACTTTAAGCAGGTCTTTATTACTACTTCAAGAACATTTATCTTCATGTATACAAAACGAATGAAATCACTGTAATCATAACGACATCAGGAACCACTAATATAGTTTTATTTCATTAAAATGTAACTATGTAGTAACATGCATTTTTTTTCCGTAGTTCAAACAACGGAATTAAAATAACCTCAATAAGAGCTTGCTGTACCCACATATCGACAAAACTGCCCTACACAGTGCCGAAGCCTGCCCTGCATCGAGGAAAAGCGACCAGGGTTCCATCAGTCCCGTGTGGACAACCTTCAACCGAATACGCACCGGATATGGGAGATGTGCAGACGCGCTCCACAAATGGGGAAAATCCCCTCCCCAGAACGTGACTGTGGCACGGAGAGGCAAACTGTGCAACATATTGTGAACGAGTGCAGAAAACGCGCTTACTGTGGAACTTTCAATGACTTTCTATTTGGGACTACTCATTCTATAAGATATATAAAATATCCGGACGTTTGTTTATAAATAAATAATGTCATGAATCGTTATAAAATCTAAGGGTAAACATTTCCAATTTGTAAGTTGAAACACATGTGACATTGTTATGTTTCGAACAGCCATAGCCTAAATAAATAATAATAATCGAGAAAGTAAATCAATTTCGATATCATAGTGATTTTCCGAAACGAGAACATGCTCTTCAGAAAGTGGATCATGTAAAACCTACAATACTTCGATAAAAGACCAGCATTAGTTGTAAGTCAGGTAAGGAAACGTCTTTACCTGCATATTTGATGCAGTTCAACTAAAAAATCAAGGTAGAAACGTTATTCCTACATGATATTGGTTTCGTTTCAATCTGTCCTGATGTTTTTACAAAATACAATAAAAGAAGGCTTTGTTTAAATTTCATACACTGCGACTACACATATCACACATGATTTAATACATCGAGGACGTCAGTACCACCGTCAGTTTCCCTCGTATTGAAGCAGCGAATCGTAGCAAGTTTAACTAAAGAACCTCTTGTGGGAAAACGTACTGCGTGCTGTTAGTGGACCTAAAACTGTAAGAATGTAAAGAATCAGCTAGATCAGCGAAGGTGCACACTTACCAGGACGTGACAGTGCTGTCCTTTCACAGCGACGATCTGCAACACACAAAAAGGCCGCACGTTAGCAATATTTTATCCATTTGAAGAACTGTCTTGCCATAACACATCAACAGTTCATTAATTGACTTCTAATCCCCTCAATTAATAGCGATAGTGGCGAGTTCCACATATTGCGTGAGGCACACTAATTCCGAAACGATCTTCGTCCGTTGAATGTTAGATATTCGCTCGTGCAAGTACTGTTCGGCACTCGGCTTGCGTCTGTGCAGTGAAAGGGCGCTTACGTGTCGTAGCAGCCTAAGCAGTACCGGACGTGAAATGGGAGGAGACTCGGCTAAAATGGTTCATATCGAAAAGTTTCTCGCTCTTTCGAAAAACGATCTGGTTCTAGAGCACTGGAATGACAGCAAAGTGACCTAAGGGTGGTGGCACCGTTGGCTGTATTGTCTTTTTTGGTGTTATTAGATAAATTTTATAGTATGAGTGCAACTGTCAGTGTAAAGAGACGCTCAACTTCTATATGAAAGCAAACAGTGTACAGTTTCTGAAGTCAGTGAATAGCGCAGTGGTTTTTGCAAGGGACCGATCGTGTTCGGGATAGTACGTGTAATTGAGGGCACACACAGGAGGCGACCAAGTCTTGGATCAAGATACGCCGCGTAAGTCGATGCAGTAGACCATTCTTCGTATCCGCTAAAGTACACACAGTACCGTAAGAAACAGAATACTTTGAAAGACAGGTTGTTAATACACACAAGACATGTACATTGGTGTGTCTTGCAGAAACGAGTAACATTGGAACCATCTCAAACCGCGGGTTCAAAGCCAGCATCAATACGTCTGAGTTCAGCTACGTATGCTAATAGGGTTATAGCAAATTTTGGCGATAAGAATCTCAGTACTATGCTTATTTAAATTTACTACTTTCGTATGGCATCATATTCTGGGGTAATTGATCACCGCCGTCGTCGGTAACTCTCCACTTGTGTAGCGTTGCATTGGTCACGGCGTGGCCAATTCTGATCCGGTTAACCGGAAGCTCCATATTTTTCCATCTTCCCGCTAACAATACGTCACTGGAATCAGGAGAGAGAACCGATAATAGTACACAAGGTACCCTCCGCCACACACCGTCGGATGGCTTGCGGAGTATGAATGTAGATGTAGACGAGTAACAAAAAATAGTCATGTTAAAGCTATTTGACTCCTATTACTTTAACGTATCAATACCGATTTGAATGGTAGTAGTCGTAATTATCAGAGTACTATCAAGGTGTTCATATGAGATATTGGTAATGTTTTTAACCTTTATGTGCTTTACTCCTGGAAATAACTTTCACATATTGTATGCTTAAGAATTAGGCCTAGTGAGAGAATAACATCTTGTGGACGGGGTATCAAATTGAATCTATTCAATGTATTACGAATGTACGTAAACGGGATATATTTTCGGAACATGTGACCGTACTTCGTCTACAATGATACTGGCTTTGGGCAAACACCGTGCAGATCGCTGGTTGAACGCCCCTGTCTTCGACCATGCGATTTTCAAATTTTCCTAAAGCTGAAAGAACGTGGGCAACAAAGAGATTTTTCAATGGCGAGGACGTCACATAAAAGTTCAGACTAACGACTAAATTTCCATGGTTGAGGAACCGAACTACTTGTGAAAAGTTCCGTCCATGGGTACAGGGGTTTTATCACCATGATGGAAAAATAATGTCTCACATGTCTGTCACTTTGAACCACGGTAAAGCAATCACCAAGTTACTTACTTCGAATGAAACGTGAGAGAGCTATGTAATATTCTACAATTTTATTTTAATTTTATGAGCAGATTTTCGGTTATTAAGCCACTAACAGGTACTCAATACTGATTTCTAGAAATGTGGCTCTGAACGTTTAAGGCTGAAATATTTTAAACTGGTGTATATGGAGTGTCTCAGTTCATGATAGCGTTAAAAGTTCAGAACTAAAATAAGAGGGAATATTCCATTTGAACTGTTGCATAAACCACTGCACATGGATCAAATAGTCGACACATTAAAAATAATAACTTACGGCACTTTTCCTAAGAGGAAATATGAATTGAAATAACACACTTTTTTCAAATATTTCTTCAAACTTACCTTATCTTCAATAGATCAAATATTTGAAACATGTGAGTTAATCGAATGGAACATCTGTGCTTATAAATATTATTTAACTGACAAAAGTGTAGTTATTGGCTAAAATGAGAGGTATCACAAATAAATTATTCAGTCATTACACTTGACTTTAAGGTGATTTCCCAAAATCTTTGATTGCACCCAGTGATATTGAAAGTGGGTTACGAAAATGTGGCGGATTTTTAACTATGCCAAGAAATATAAGTAGGAACATTGGACAAGTAAGTAGGAAAGGGTTGTTTATGTGGTCTGAATAGGGTTATGAGTAGATTCATCGGCCACAAGTGGTCACTGTGGAAATTGCGTCTGATGATTCAGAAACAGAAACAGAAATTCAGTTATTTCAAGCAAGTTCATCTTCATTATTTTTTTTTTCCTTAATACAAAGGAAGGCTTCATGTATTAAGCTGTAACCTCGTCCTTTTTGAAGCAGGTGGTAGACAAATGAATAATATATCCTTTCTTGCCCTGCCTCACTGACCAATGTAGAATTTGTCATTCGATGGTAGAGTCAACTTTCCAGTCTTGGAATAGAGCGGAATATACAATTACTTGTATCTGTAACCATATTCATAGAGTGATTCCTCTCAATTTAAACCTTCAACAGTTATCATCAGTAAAGCAGGATTGTGATACTCCGTATACACTAGAATAAAGGTTTGAACCTTAAACTTTGACAGGTGTATGTTTACTTCTTTGTCAGAAATTGCTGACGATGGCATAACAGCCGAAAACAGGTTCGACACATGATGAAATTATGGTAGAATAGTACACAAATGTATTGAGTTTCATTCAAAATGAATTTCACTTCCTACCAAGAACGGATGGAACTGTTCGCTAATTCGATTTACTTAGCTAGCGAAATCAATGTTTAACCTATTTTTGAGGCTCCATCTCATTAAAATAAACAAATAAATTAATTAATTAATTAAAAAAAGATGATGCCACTACGTTGCATGAAATTCCGGTCACTAGCTCAAGGAAAGATATAAACAAATAGACAAAGCTTTATTGCATAGTGGTAATTATTTATGCAAAATTTATGTCTACCCTACTAAATAATTTTAGAAAAATTGTAGGGTAGACACTTTATTATATCTTAGACGTCATTATTTTATTTGATTGTAATTTGCAGATGCACTTGATGATGAGATACAGGTCTCGAAACTCGGCTAGTGCATAAATAAATAAAATGAAATTGACAAATGTTGCAGATCCCATGATTTAAAACGAAGATTGACGGTTGTGGATGTCCCGAAGGAAAAAAAATTGTGTCAAACTTGTGCTTAGTACGGAATGAGTCTACAGCTAATTTGGACTGGTACCATTAATTGACATTATGTGTCTTTTATCGACAGTGAGTTTATACAGATACTTTATATCTTCTTCGTTATATTCTGAAACTCGCCCAAATAAAGCTACTTTATAATGGAGTGCAGCAGATCTAGTCTTTTTCGTTGTTGTTCTTACTTTTCTACTAGAACTGTATCGCTACTCACAGACGTTTCTTGTTATACCTTACTTTGATCTGTTTTTATATAGTTTAGTTTCCTCGCAGATAACTGAAGTTTATTTCTGCAGTAGTAACGCCGGGGAAATGAACAGCAGCGAGAACAAAGAAACGATGACAATAGAGCGGAAAGAGAAACGGCGGACGAGGCGGATCAAGTTAGGAGGAGAGAGACGGTGTCGGCACGAGAGGCAGGCAGTTCCGGCGGCGGCCGCGGGCGGCGCCACTGTCCGCCGGGGTCGGCGCGGCCCCTCAGCGCGGCCTCCTCCGTCCGGCAGGCGGGCGGCCGGCCGCTTGCCGACAGCAGCAAATTCGGCGAGCAAATGTTTACCCCGGCGTCCGTGCAGATGTCACCACTCGGCAGAGGCGCCCCGTAACAAACAGGCGCGCGCCCGCGCCCGCGCGTCGATATGGCGGCCGCGTGACGTCACACTGCGGCGCCGCCGTCTCTGCCGGCGGCTGGCCAGACGGCCGCCAGCCGCCAGCCGGAAGCGCCGGCACCCGCTGCTCGGGCCACAGCCGCGCTTGCCGACTGCCGCGGTATTCCGGACACCAACCTTATGCCGCGCATCTATATCCAGTAGAGCTGTGAGAGTTACGAAAAGAAGTATATCCGTATGTACTCGTTACTAAGAGAAACAGTACTCGATACAAATGTATCGTTACTCGTTACTCTCGTTACCAGTGTCACTTAGAAATACGGCCGGTACACTGACCTTGGAACCGTTTTCTCCAAGAATACCTTGACCTTTCCACCACTTGGTGCAACCAGAGGCTCCTATCTATATAAATCCTGCGATTTTTGTAGGTCGCACCAGTCCTTCCTTCCGCCCCTAGGATTTCTACATCACCTTCCATAACTGTCCCATGCGCGTCACTCCCACGCTAAAGTTCCTGGGCCTCATCATAGATCGCATCCTCCCCTCGACACCCTTACGCACCATCCAAGAAAAGGTCCGCTCCTTCCTCCGCCTCCTCAAACTCGTTGATGGCCGAACCTGAGGCCTGAACCCTCCCACCGTCCTCTATATCTACAAATCCGTCATCCGCCCCATCCTCTGCGTCTCCCATCCTGCTTGGATCTCTAAACCCGCATCCCTTCCTAACCTCCATCCCCAACAAGGCTCCTCTATGACCTCATTCCCTTCCCCCACCTTGTCCGCTTAACTGAGCACCTTCGTCTCCATTTCCTCTACCGCAATCTGGATCCTTCTCACGGTATTGTCCATCCTCTCCTCACAAAACCCTCTCCGTTGCCGCGCCATTACCACTGCATCCCCCTTGTTCTCCACTTGTTCGCCCTCCTTACTCTTTCCCGTGGCAATTTCCGCACCCTCGCCATCCCTGATGGCACCCTCCGTCCCGTCATCTACCCGTCATATCAGCTCTGACCGTCCTTCTCCTCCCCCCTCCCCCTCCCTCGTTGACCCCTCTATGAGGACCCTGCTCCGTTCCTCCCTCACTCCCCTCCCTACCCCTCGCCCTGTGGCTCCTCCTTTCTCCCGCCCCCCTCCCCACCATTCTCTTCTCCCCATCTAATCCCCCTCCACCATTCCTTCTTCCCTCCCCTTGCTTCTTCCCCTTCCTCATTCACTCTGTTCAATAAACGTATTTGTGTCAATTGTCTGTGTTCCGTCGGAGTGAATATCAGTTTATTTTTAACAAAACTGCAAGCGGACACCCCGCAGCCGACGCCTGTGTATTTTATATGTCCATGTGCATCAGTGTTACAGTGTTTATTTTGTCCATCATCTTCGTCATGTACGATTATACACTCTTTAATTCACTCCATTCAACACAGTATCATCTCCATTTTTCGCCGATTTCATGTGTCTTGCTTTGCTCCATTTATGTACTCCTTCGTCTTGTTCGAGTAAGTTACATCCTGTGGGACGAAGAGCGCCTTAAGCTCGCCCGATCAACAACAAAAAAAAAAAAAAAAAAAAAAAAAAAAAAAAAAAAAAAAAAAAGAAAAAACCTGTCTTCGGACTCGCTCGTGACGTAAGCTCAGTGAACCATAACAAAGTATGGAGTATACTTTTGCATCTCTGTAGAGCTGACCGATTATAGTTACAGCATTATATTTGCGACAGCGGGACTGTTGTACTGTATTTCGGTGACATAACCGGTAACAATTAAGATAATACCGTCATCAATGAAAATGCATCACTTGTGTTCAAATGTTTGTAGAGCTTATGGGACTTAACTACGGGGTCATCAGTCCCTAAACTTAGAAACTACTTATGAACTAGCTACTACTAAGGACGGCACAAATATCCATGCCCGAGGGGGGATTCGAACCCCCGACCGTAGTGGCCGTGCAGACCGTGACTGGAGCGCCTCAGTCCCCTCGGCCACAGCGGCCGGCATCACTTGTGTACATGAAAACTTTTCAATACTGTTATTAAACTTTTTTATAGTAGACCAGATGAAAAACAAATAATTAAACCACTAAAACCAAAATCTTTAAAGGAAAATGCGTGTTTCTATTAAAAGCGGACGTCACATGATCGAGGATTAACGTGAAATCAATGGTGAAGAACTACAATCCAAAATGTCTAATAACTAAAATAACCACCTTAAATCTAGATGCACGCAATTAGCGCTTAATAATCGTCACGGATGTCTTTATAAATCACTCACTTCAGAATAACTATTATTACAGACTACTCCAATTACTTAAAAGTCCTTATTTAAATTGACAGTAAACTGAGACGCGCAACAGATCTTGTACACCAAAAAACCATTTTTCTCTACAGCCTCGCGCACATACTTAAATCTTCCGAAAGCAGCCGATTAGAGCCGAGTGAGTCGATATGATTTCAAAGTACGGTGCCGTAACGAGTTTATATAGGTATATGGTCACGCTACGGCTCATCTCACTTGGTACTACTTGGCTGTGTTGCCTATAACGCATACTTTACAATGACAATGGAAATGTCAGTGTTTACAATTATACAAGTGGCAAACTAATATTTTACAAGTTTATCATTTATACATAATTATAAAATATTTTCTGTAATAATCTTTACAAAATTTCAACAAAGCATCCACCACCTAGCATATTTTGTTGCCTTTTTCCTTCTTTTGGGAAATGTATAATATTTTGCTCCGTTCCTTGTCAACATTCCTTTAAATAGGTTACTCATTTACTTAATACCAACATACAGTAATAAGGTGTTCCTTCAGTTTTCTGTGGAAGGTATTTAGTTGCTGAGGCAGTCTAGCATTTACGGAGTCACTATCCGTCAGTTTCACTACTTTGTTAAGAATATCATTACTTTCCCTATTCCTAGTATCGTGCTCATGAATGTTTGTGTTTCGTGGTAATTTATAATTTCTAATTTTAAAAAAGTAGGCCTATTGTTTCATACGTACAATCCTCGCACAGTTAATATTTTGTATTTCTTTGTATTTGAATGAATCACATGGTGTTAATTTTTCTATCAGTTTCATTGTTCTATTTTGTAGTTCATCTTCACAGCACATTTTGAATTTTTCTATTGTAGAAAATCCTTTTCAAAGCCATTTCTGTATGGCGTTTTTAAGTATTGCAGTTGCCGAATCGAGTGACAATGCCGTACATTTCGTATTCCTACGGTTTGTATCTCATTCGCCGGTGCTAAATTCCAGTGTAAGCATTCTCGGCATTGGTTTTGTATCGGTACCATAGGTGTGATTGATTTCGTATAGATACAGAGGATGCGAGTAATTTCGTATCGATATGGTAGATGCGACTAACGAAACGTATTCATGACGAAGTTCGTATCGATACGAGATGCGAGTAACGAAATGTATTTTTGAGTAACGATACAGTACTTCGAGTCAACCGAAGTATTCGTTACTCAGTACTGAATACATACGGTTTCATACAACTCTAATCCAGTGCGTCTGAATGACACACGTATATGCATATGCGGGAACGAAAAACTGTGTTTTTCTGTGGTTAATACATGAGTTATACACAAAGAATTAGCGAAACTACTATAGTTGTACCCAGGAACGATGATGGTGAAGTTTAGGCTTCGTTCGCGCATCTAAGTCAAACACTCTCTGACGTAGATAAATGAAGACAAAAACACTTTCTTGAATTTTTTTAAATGTATAACTAGTTTCGGCAGTATAGCTGCCATCTTCAGAAAACTCATTTACATAAAATAATTACAAGTTTGTGGTCGCTTGTGAGTGCTGTAGTATAAAAAAATCTCGTTTCATCTTCAATTTATATAAACTTCACTAAAATGTGGAGTATTCTATTAGACATTTTCATTAATCTATATCTATAAATGTGAATGTCTGTTCGGTGTACTTTTATCACATCTGAACCACAAGACATAAAGAGCTAAGAATTTGTACAGTTACTAATTTATATCTGAGGAAGGTTTTAGGCATGGTTTTGGGGCGATCTGATGATATTTAGTAATTTGAAGAACATAACGCGAAATGCGGAATAATAATTACTCTTTGAAAATTATATTTACTCTTTGACAACGGTTTTATGGGTTGCATTGTTGCTTGAAGGTTGATAATGATAAAAGAGTGGAGTATATTGGGATGAAAAATTATATGTGTATATACAATACACATTGTATACATATATACAATGCCGATACCTATAAGGGGGTGGAAGATATGGTGGTTGAAAGTCGTCAAATTAAATCGGACTGAAGGGCAGCGATGACGTTTGCGACTCTATAGCAAGGTGGTTACATAAAGCGAAACGTGGTGCCACAAACCATATCTTTGGTCTATGCGTGATACAATGTCTCCAGCTCTTTCTCTGTAACGATAAGCATACGAATAAGGAAATATAAGAATAAATGAATAAAACAGTAAAAAAGAAATTTGTTTTAATACATACAAATTGCAACACAGCCTATAAGGAATAATGCATGTATAATTTATTGTAAATCATTAAGCACTTCACATAATTATATTTTTTTTATTTCAATGTTGATTAAAAATGTTAAAAATGTTTGTTTCTAAAGAAGGTATTGTATTTCATTTCATCCTTCGAAACCAGTCTCATAGCACACTACTGAAAGATAGGTTATCTATCATACTCAACCAACATGCGGGCGGAGCCACGGGTTTAAGCCAGGTATTGATACAAATCACGCACCAATTATCAATATTAAAATTTATATGTCAATACGACATTTTGCGGGACGGGCGGGCCGCAGTGGCCGAACGGTCTGCGGCGTGCCAGTCACGGTCTGCACGGCCGCTGCTGTCGGAGGTTCGAATCCCTCCTTCGGCATGGATGTTTGTAGGTTTAGGGACTGATGACCCCATAGTTAAATCCCATAAGCTCTACAAGCATTTCATTTCATTTTATTTGTTGCGAGACGACATTATCCCTTTGTCAAGTTATGTAAACCAAGGAAACATAAAATAAAATAGGGCGCCATAAAACATATCTGACGCTAGGCAACATCATTAAACACAATAATAGCAACATATGTACTTCGCCAAAAACAAATCGTCGAGCTGAACTACATGTTCATCGGATGGCACAAAGCAGTGCACTAATGGACAACAGGTCTAAAATTCAAAGATTATCCATATGCATTACTGGAAACGTTTTAGCAATCTCGTCCTTGAGAATCACTGACATGTTCTATTGTCTTAAATATTGACGTCTTGCTTTTAATATAGCTGAGTTACTAACGGCGTATTCTCATTATAACACCTTCAATTTTAGTGGATGGCTTAACGATTAAGTGTTAGATAACTGGACGATAACATCTTTGGTCGCCAATAGCAGCTGTTATACACATGGATAATCTTTGAAGTTGTGAACTGCTGTCCGTTAGACCACAAATATGTGCCATTCGATGAACATGTACGTCAGCACGACAATTTGCTTTTGACGGAGTACATATGCTGCATTTAAAATTACCAATTACAAGCGACATAACCGTTAAAATCAAGAAAGCTGTAAATAAATATATTCCGTAAATATCTAGATTTCGATCAAGCTATCTCTACGAAATTTAGCAAATTGGTGTAACAGTTCACCAAGAAGGAAGAGAAGAGATGAACAGAGAGAGGGCAGAAGAGGTTTATCGACAGAGAGAAAGGGCAGGTAATAACAGACAGGGGAATGGATGCGTGAATAGACGGGGCAGAAGGGAAGGAAGGAAAACAGGTATCAACCGGAAGCGCTTCAACTCGGTCGTCGAAATTTAGGACACTATTTCTTGTCACATTCACACGAATTGTGAGAACAGGAAATCTTTCCGCTCATTAAACAGTGGGATAGTTGGGCTCAGGCCCCTGGTGATTACGTTTGAATAAAGACTTCAATTATATCCACAGTGTCGTTACGTGCCTTTTCTTTTGAACACCCTCGTAGGTAGGGGTCACTCTGTCAGTACTGTGTGAATAACATTGAAGATTTGCGTCTGGCGGGAGGCGAACATGGGTAGTCCCCGCGTTCACGACTATAGCTGGGTCTCAGTGACGTAATGGTCAAGAGCGACTGCCTAATAAACAGGGAGACACGGGTTAAAATCCGGCCTGAGGTACAAAATTTCATCTCTCTCCGTTGGATTATTTCATTACCCACTAGGACTCCAAGTCGCAAATTCTTTGTGTGTGGAACAATAAGTACAAGATGAGACAATACCAGCTTTAACAACCCACATTTTCTTAACTTTACTTCCTGCACAATCAAATTCCACCACATTTCACTACAATATTGAATATAGTTCATAATACAGCCTGCACAAAATACTGAAGTTACATGAAACTGAATAAAGAACTAAAAGTCAAACAAGTATATTATCTACGTTTTCTGTTAGGCTATTAAACGACCAGTGACACCAAAGATGACAGAGTTGAGTTTGAGGACTTTACATCATTCACGAGGTTGATGTTAATATAATGATAGTTTCATGCAACAGCTAATGATCTCCCTTTGTGGGATTTCACTTTGCGAAAGAATAGCCTTAAGTGTCAAATGTTTCAATTTTCCTTAGAATTACTTCATTTAATAATGTTAGAAAGAATAATTGTGAATAAGTTTGTTGTGTGGCCATATTCTGCAGCTATTAATGAAATGTTTGTTTCCGGAAATGAAACAGACGTTTTATTGCTGTATTTCTTTTGTTACCTCCATACCTGTACTTTGGCGCATCATCGGTGTTTGATTCTACATCTGGAAATTACATTTTTGCTTATTGGTGTAGCCTCAACAGATTACAAATGTTCAAATGTTTGTGAAACTTATGGGACCTATGCGCGGTCATCAGTCCCAAAAACTTACAAACTACTTATGAACTACCTAATACTAAAGACAGCACAAACATCCATGCCCGAGGGGGTATTCGAATCCCCGAAGGGGAACGGCCTCACGCATCGCAGCATAGCACCTCAATGCGCCGTTCCGCCGTGGCCAACAGATTAAAAGCAGTTCACTTTATTCTAACCGAGCCACTCACAGCTCACATTAATAGATGAAATATGAGAGGCCCACACTCTTCACTTTTCCATTAACATACCCTCCAGAAAACATCGCAATCAATGGCCAAATCATAGGATTTTATATATATATATATACCAAATTTTTTGTAAACACACACGATCCATAGACATACTAAGTTAAAATGGCAAAACATGTAAACAAATTAAATCTTAAACGAGATACATTATTAAGGGTGCGAAATAGTAAACATTGGAATAGTGCGTGATCAAATGAAGAAGTAAATATTCAAACTGTGGCGAAGATGTGTGAATTCAGCCAGTGAGCAGGGGGAAAGAAATCCCACGAAAACCCACTGATAATACCTTAAAATAAATGGCGAAACGCGTATGGAAAATTAAAAGAACTGCAGCAAGTGTAGAATAATAATTGTTTTCCCGATTTTGATAATCTAACACAACCTAATTCTACATCGATAAATTTGCTTCTCTCTTCACAGCAAGGTGCGTAGCGAAGGATACCTCGTACCACTACTAGCTACTGCCTTTACTTTTCCACTTGCAGATCAAATTAGGGAAAAACGTATGCCTTCATACGAACCCTATAATTTGAATTTTTTTCTGTTTTGGTTGTCATTAGGCGATATTTAAGTTAGCTCTTCAGTAAAATCGCTCTGCAGTCTGCTTAAAATTTCAGCTCTGTAATTTCCTGAAGAGTATTTCTCTGAAAGAATGTCGTCTTACCTCCTACAATTCCTGTCTGAGTTCCGGAACTATATCTGTAACACTCCAAAAAATGTTCAAATGTTAGTAACACTATGGGTCTCAACTGCTAGGTTATTAGTCCATAGCTTACAAACTTAAACTAAGTTAAACTAAGCTAAGGTCAATACACAAATTCACGCTCGATGGGGGATTCGAATCCCCGACGCCGGAGGCCGCGCGATCCGTAACGTGGCGCTCCACACCGCTCGGCTACTCCCGCGCGGCTGTAACACTCCTTTATTTCCTTTCGTTGTTTGGTTTTTAAAATCCAGTTTTTGCAGTCATTAAAGTGCATGAAACATGCACATAGTCTCTAAATTACTACTGTTTGAAAATTAATGAATTAAATATGTTTATTTCTTTAGAATATAAATTTGCAGACATCCTTAAAAAAAGGATATATATATACGGTAATAACGGGCCATGAGCAAGAGACACAACTTGATGCCTTAACAGACAGTATTTCAGGAACTACATGAGACGAGTACTTGCGAACGCCACTTAAGAATTAATCATATTTGCAACACAACAGTCATCTCAAAATGATGGAGTCTGGGAGCAACAGTAATAGTGTGACAGCAGTGACACCACTAAAAAACGGAGAAATATGATGAGACGTAGCTGCAAGTAAGCCACCAGATGCAAAAGTTGTAACTGTATGTCATATAATTCTTAAGAATTTCGAATAAAAGATTTAATATTATATAAGATGTTGACATTGTAGCCAAGGCATCATTAATATTGCACATGTATAAGACAAAATCAGTTCTCTACTACTGTCTTGGTATTTCTTTATAGTGAGGGGCGGTCTACGATTCGATGAAACATTATCGAAGAATTTGCCGCGAGTAATATTCAGTGACGGAACTAACTAATATTACCTTCTAATATTATCTTTAGACTAGCCTGTTTTTAAAACCAGCTATGTGCATGAGAAGCAACGTGTTATAAAACAGGAAGAACTAATAAAACAAATTATAAATGTGGTAGCAGACTGATTTTTCTACGATCAATAGCTGTACATGATTTTAATATATGTACCAAAGCTTTGCAATATCTAATGAGTAGGAAAGACGTTATATGATACTTTATTTTCATATAATAGGTTTCGGAACTGTGTTGTTCACACAGCAGGCTTTGCCTTAGCTAAAATTGTTGTTGGGAAGATGAATATTAATCACAAAACCTGGAAGCATGGAAATGTTATAATGTGCAATGCTTACATCTGTAATAATAAACTTATTGAACAAACTGGATTACAACACAACGTAAAAGACATTTTACAACTTTTACGACTTTGTATTCCATATGTGTTAATATTCTATCAAAGTACTGGTATAACCAAATAACAGAATTTGGTTATGCCTGTTTCATCAGATTCCATTATCTCAAAGTCCAAAATGTCATTATCATCACCTTCATCAACATGTGCATTTTCATTCACAATTTGAGTATCGGTATCCTTTTCGCAAATACATTAACATAGAATACTGAATCTGGTAAGCTGTTCCATTCTTCATCAAAGTGAAGAGCAAGATGTATTTTCACTTTCTATATCTCTGCCGGTTTTACAGAAACACCCCTTGGGATATCAGGAATGTGAGTACTCTTAAAGTTCTTCCCTGTCCTGCACAATCTTTTCGCTTCACCAACGTCAAATTTTCCGGTTAGGCAGAAAAATAGTACCCGAATGTGAATTAATTCCAATAAAATACTGAGAAATACACCTTGAAACTTTAACTTCGTTCCTGTTCCATGTCAGACCGAGCGGGGTGGCGCAGTGGTAACGCACTGGACTCGAATTCGGGAGGACGGTGGTTCAAATCCACGTCCGGCAATCCAGATTTTGGTTTTTCGTGATTTCCCTAAATCGCTCCAGGCAAATGCCGGGATGGTTCCTTTCAAAGGGCACGGCCCATCTCCTTCCCCATCCTTACCCAAAAACTCCGAGCGTAAGCTCCGTCTCTAATGACCACGCTGTCGACGGGACGTTAAACCCTAAGCTTCCTTCCTTCCCCCCCCCCCCCCCCCCTCACCCACCCCATGTCAGAGGACACCTCTTCCTCAATCTTCGTGGTTCAGTCTCCGCAATAAATTCTGTATCGCTGTCAGTACCGGTATTTTCTCGAATTAACCGATTATCTTCATCCATTTAAAAAAATAACACTGCAAATCTCTGTAGGAATGAGACGTCAGGTTGTAGGCTACATCCACATCACCGAATTCAGTGAAACTGGCGCCTGAGTGAAACAATTGCGTACAGAATTTCACAGGTGACTCTCCACACTATGCAGTACAGCTGCAACGATAGAAATAAGAATTTTACACTTACTTACCTCCACAAAGAGGATTGTAACGCTGTTCCAATGGAAAGGATAATAGCAGATTTTGTAACTCACTCGTGAGGCGGCCACGGTAGGTCACGCACATATAGCAGGTCTTGTAAATGTAAACGTAACACTGTGAATTTAGCACGTTTTACATCCGTACATGACATGCATCTAGCAGGTTTTGTAACCGTTTGCCGTTATTCACTTTAAATTTAAGTTGGTTACAATGTGTTTTAGAACGTGAAACATAGCTAAATTAGAAGCCTGTACCATGAAGCATCATGCAACACCATTATATCATTTTTGTGATTTTATGCATATAGCTGGGTTTGCTAATGTGCTACTCCTTTCATAATGTTTTTAGAGTAAACAGATTCTATATACACTTCAACTTCCCAATTATTATACGTTATAGAACACAGGGCACAATTACTGGTTCAAAGTTATTTTATTATTTTCGACCGTTTTCAGTCAGAAACCATCATTTGTTAGGAAAAATTTCTGGATGAAACTTTCTCATATCGTATTCACAAGCTGGCAACAAAATGTTTTCGCCATACAATCAGCTGGTTGTTTATGACGGCATAGGGTCTTTTGACAATGGGTCTCCCTTATTCTTTGGAAAAGTGAAATCGTTTAACCTAATGATGTCTCTGACTAAAACAGATTGTGGAGCATAAATATGAACGCAATGAAGCAGTAAGTTAATAAGGTATATAAATACGGATGACAGTTACCTGGGAAAGAGACCCCAGTTATTAGTTATTTTAAAGTCTTGCTATTGTAAAAGTTATGGATAAGAGAAATGTCAAAAATGGCCAGTATGATGCAATAATTGAAATGAAATAAATTTTCTGAATCGTAGGAAGCACAATACTGCCATATCCCCCTCCTACCCCCTCTCTGGTGTTGCAAGGATAAATCAGCAGTGAATGTTAGTAAACTGAGCACTGGTATGAAAACGAGGCATTCTTTATTTTGAATGAAAACCGGAACATACCGGTATTTATAAAATATTTAGTGTTCCTTACCATTAGATTTAGGGGAAGAAATCTGTATTTCGTTTGGGGTTTGCAGCGCAGGTTCGGTAACTGCGTATTCGTTTTATAAATAGCGTTATAGCTGGTGCTTATCGAAACGGGAGTTTGCTACAGTGAATTCGGTAAATAATTGAGAAAAAAAAATTCGAAAGCTACGCGCGATGCTAATTTGCGGTTTCGGTTGCATAAAACCGGTCAGCTATCTCTGTCAAACAGACGCTTTAAACGCTGAGATATTTCTGTGCACTCATTTCGTTTGTTCTCTGTGACGTTTTGATAAATAAAATCCAAAAAGAGAACTGTTATGTCTCCTATGTCGTTTGAAATAAATTTAGACATGGAATTTTTAACGACGTGCTGTACATCACCGAAGAACAGCAGTACAGAAAGTTGAAGCAGACGTTCATAAAAAAGATCATCTTCTGTGAGGCTCGTGAATGTTCATATGATGTAAGTCATAATCTCCCTCTATCTGCACGGCTTCATTTCATCTGATACATTACCGCTACCTCTGATTTATTCCTTCTGTCTCTGGGAAAATGAAAGTCGCTATTACATTGCGGATTAATTTTGAGCATTCATTCTATATCGGATTTAAAGGCTTTAGTTGTGAAATATTAGCGAACCTGGGAATATTCATGGGGAATTGTACACACGTCTTGGATTGGGATATTCCTCCAACATGTACCTTGAGGCAAATTTTTGATCATCATTGCAACTAAACACACAATAAAGGAAAGAAAGACGAAATTGTTGTAAATATCAGCTGAAAATACGGCGTTCCGCTAGAATTTATTTATTCTATATATTGTCAGTCAATCTACTTTTTCACCCTCTGTGTAACTACCATTTTGTCCTCTCCCTGTTTATCTCCGCTTTCCTTTCTCTCAGTCAATCTCCTCCGTTCTCTCAGCCAATCTTCTCCTCCACATTTCTAGCAAACAGTGTGAATAGCAACAAATTTTCATGGAGATCGTCAAAACGGTGTGGAGTTTTATTTTGAGGCCCCTCACCGTGCACCATAGGGTGTAAAAAATTTCTGCATACAAAAACAGTTACGATTGCCAACTTTCTTGATGTTCAGTGAAACGTAGTTGTGACCACTGATCTTCTTCTTTTGAAGGTCACGGGTGCAAAATTTCATCAAGGTCGGCGACAAACCTTAGATTTGTGTCGATGTCTGTTGCAGAGTACACTCCGCCGTGCACATTACGAAATTTTATGTACACAGAGAACTACCGTTTGTTCTGAAAGTCAACTGTGCTAAATTTTATCAATATCGTAATGAGACGGTAGGTTTCTATGAATAACAAACACACGTACAGTCTAAGAAGAAGATGATGATGAAGAAGAAGAAGATGATGATGATAATGATGAATGAAAAAGATGCCTTTATATTTGTTTTTATTGATTGCTGTTGAAAGTTTTACGTTTTAATTTTAGTGCACAATGCAACTATGAAATTATGTTCAATATTGGGCCCGCAGCGAAATATACGATACATCGTAGAACTGTATTATAAATAAGGTTTGACTTTTAATGATGCTGATCATGTTATTATTGCAACAGGTGTTTTGACCTTAGGACATTTTCAAGCAATCTATGAATGGCATATATACAAAATTATGGATTCAGATAACTTTCTTACATAATATCGGGATATAAATATAATAAAATGTTTCGATGCTACATGCAGCATTTACGTTTCATAAGCTTATTGATCCATTGATACGCTAATTGTACATTTGTACTTTTGCGTGTAGCTGTGACGAACTTTTAATTACATCTTTATGATGTTCGTATATACTGTTATATGACAGTTTCCTTTCAATGCTGCATGTTTGCAAAGATGTAGCTTTTCTAAAATTTTATATTATCTTTGATCATGGCAGAATAGATGTAACTTCATAATTAGATTCAGAGAATACACCAGAATAATAGATGAAAACCAATCCACTTTCTAGCAGCACCTAAAGAACGCCGGCCGCGGTGGCCGAGGGGACTGACGCGCTCCAATCACGGTCTGCACGGCCACTACGGTCGGGGGTTCGAATACCCCCTCGGGCATCGATATTTGTGCCGTCCATAGTATCAGCTAGTTAATATATAGTTTGTAAGTTTATGGACTGATGACCCTGTAGTTAAGTCCCATAAGCTGTACAAACATTTGAATTTAAACCTAAAGAACGAAAAACACACCACCACCGAGATTGAAAAAGTAATGAAAATACCACATAAAATTCGCAAAAGTACAGATATGAATATCCTGGAAGAATTAGAAATATACACTCAAATAGAAGAATTCCCTAACGAACACCGTACTTATTTAGAAAATTTTATAGATCTTATAATATTGGATAACCTTTTCATACATAAAGATAGCACGAAATTATGAATACAATTATGATACAAAGAACACAGGTTTGAGAGAAAAAAAGTTTCAGGAAACCAGAGGCACACTATTGTATGATCAAACGTAGTATAAAAACAACGAAAAGCAACATGTTTCTAAACATGCAGCATTGAAAGAGAACTATGATATAACAGTGCATACGAATATACAGATTTATTAAGAAGTTCGTCATAGCTACCCGCAATAACTACAAATGTAAAATTATCGCTTATTCGATTTTACGATCAATCCGTTGTAAATTAGGAGGAATTATTGCATTAATAATATCAATTAGAATCTTATTAATTATTCCACTTAATACCAAAACAAAATTCCGCGGAAATCAATTTTATCGAATAAAAAATTCTATTTTGAATTATAATTTGCCTGCTAACATGAATCAATAAGCTAAAAGAAATAAGCTTATGACACTTAAATACTGCATGTCGTATCGAAACAATTTATTATATTTATCTCTCGATTTAATGTAAGAAAGTTATCTAAATCGAAATTTTTGTATGTATGTTCGTTCACAGATTGCTTGACAATGATCGTAAGACCGAAACAGCTGTTGCAACAATAACAAAATAATTAGCTGCATTCAAAGTCAAACCTTATTCATTATGTCGTTTTGCATTTATGAAACTTTAGAATACTGTTTGGTTATTTGCTTCAAAGGACATTAAGATACTTTACCAACACTTGCACAAAAAGCTCTTAGATGTTGCTTCTTAATTTTAATTTCGACAGTTGTGATTTCTCTGTGAAAGACACAAGTTTGAGAAGAGTCTTCAATATTTACACACTGAAATACACTGCAATGCTAATGACCGTGCCGCAAAATCACTGAAGTTAAGAAATGTCGGGCTTTGCTGAGATTTGGATGGGTAACCGTCAAGGTTTACCAAGTGCTGTTGGCAAGCGGGTTGCACTGTGCCCTTGTGAAACCAACTGAGGAGCTACTTGATTGAGAAGTAGCGGCTCCGGTCACAAAAACTGACATAACGGTCGGGAATGCGGCACTGATCGCGTCCCCCTTCATACCGCATGCGGTGACGCCCTAGGGCAGCAGATGATACGGAGGCAGGTCAGTACCCAGTGGGGCAGTCAAGGCCTGTCAGGCGGACTTTACTTGTAGTTTCATACAATGCACTACTGTAATTTCCTACCAAAAATTGAAATTTGAAAATTGCAGTCAGATATCAAATTACGTCTCTACATTATTCGAGCGACATTTTTTTCCCGAAATTCACTAAATTTCAGCATTATTTTAGCTGAGAATTGCAAAAAACGTGTTTAATTTCTGGTTATGAGGTCCGCCTGATATGCAAAACACGACCAAACTTGTTTCAGCATCTCTATTCTATCAACAGTGGGTTTTCAATTTATTTAATGCTTATTTTACATTCTGTGGTCATGCGGGACCCTTTCTATATAAAACTTCCTGACAGATTAAAATTGTGTGCCGGAACCTGGACTCGAACCTGGGACCTTTGCCTTTCGCGGGCAAGCGCACTACCGACTGTGCTATCCCGACACGACTCACGATACTGCCTCACAACTTTACTTCCGCCAGTACTTCGCCTCCTACTTTCCAAACTTCACAGAAGCTCTCCTCCGAACCGTGCAAGACAAGCACTCCTGGAAGAAAGGATATGGTGGAGACATGGCTTAGCCACAGCCTAAGGGATGTTTCCAGAATGAAACTTTCACTCTGCAGCGGAGTGTGCGCTGATATGAAACTTCCTGGCAGATTAAAACTGTGTGCCCGTCTATATAGTTATGTAGTGGTAGCGTTGTCATAGTTTCTTTTGTCATACACTTCCTCTTCCGCGTTTTTGTACATAGCACACATGTAATACACCTATTTTGCGGACTTTTTTTCTATCCCAATCACTTCCCACATTAAAATTCACCACTTCCCACTTTTTAAAAAAAGTACTCAAAAAGGTGTATCATATGTGTGCTATGCACATAAACGCGGAAGAGGAAGTGTATGCCAAAAGAAACTATAACAACGTTACCACTACATAAGTATGTAGAAAGGGTCCTACATGACCACAGAATGTAAAATAATCATTAAATAAATTGAAAACCCACTGATGATGGCACAGAGAAGCTGAAACTATTTTTGGTTGTATAATAAAACAGTGTTTTGCATACCAGGCGGGCCTCACACAAAGAAAATTTTACTGCAAACACGGCAAGAATAAGAGCTCTAAATCAAGAAAATGATAAAAGATCTTTAAATTAAGCATGCAATGTTATTCAAACATACTAAATGCCATTAACATATGCTTCACTAACTGCTCTGAATACATAGAAAAAGTGTGCCGCGTGTGTTTATTTTGATGCTAAGATACCGTTAGGTGCTCAGTGCAGAGCAGTGTTCATTTCAGGGCTGTCATTGCCCAGCGTTTCTGGAATTGTGAATATGCCACTGTGTGCTGTTGAAATGAAACATTTGGAATAAACTCAATGTGAAGTTGCTGCTAGAATATTAAAGGAAGCCATATGATAACTGATTTATCACGTAAAACCGCATCCCAGTTTCCACCATGTTAATGATAAAGATGGCAATAAGAATTTTACAGTGAATTTCAGCCAGCCCCGGTGGCCGAGGGGACTAAGGCGCTCCAGTCACGGTCTGCACGGCCACTACGGTCGGGGGTTCGAATCCCCCCTCGGGCATGGATATTTGTGCCGTCCTAGTTCGTAAGTAGTTCTTAAGTAGTTTGTAAGTTTAGGGACTGATGACCCCGTAATTAAGTCCCGTAGACTATATAAGAAAAATAAGTGAATTTCATAACTGAGATTTCGATCTTCGAGAAAGGCAGGCTACGTTTTTTATTTAAGTTCAAAGAAGTTATACATTTGTGTTTAGGCATAATATCTTACTTCAGATAAATAAATCATACCACTTTAATTGCCAAAATATATGGTAATCAAAAGTTGCCTTTCTATATATATATGTGAAACCTGACACATTAGACATTGTGAACGTCTGTCTCTGTTCCTGAAGCTTGTAAACTACTTAAACTAACTTATCCCAAGAACAAACTCATATCCGACGGTAGACTCTTAACTCCGTTGTGGAACGGCCGCGTGCCTCAGCGTGCACAGCTATTCCGCCGCGGCTTAGATGCTGCCTTCTATCTGTTGTGCGTCGGCTATCACACCATGAAGAAAGTGATATAAATCGTGATAACGTGCCGTTGTAGCTGCAGTAGCCGATGTAAAGCCTGCGCCAGATACCAGTTGTCATACAGCCGATACGTGTTGCCGACCACAGCGCCGTTCTCTGAGCGATTACTAAATCATGTAGCTGTAATCCTATTAAACCAAACTGCTATGGTATTTGATGCTAAGACTTACAAACTACTTCAACTAAGGACAACGCACACACCCACGCCCGAAGCACCGCTCGAACCTCTGATGGGAACGGCCGTCTAGTCCGTAGCATGGCGCACCTTGTGTGCTAAAATAAAGTAGCAGACAGACTCGTCCAGTTAAACAAAAGATGTCTCCAGCTGGCTCTAGTCTACATGATGAAGAAAGCAAAAGTAGAAACCATATAAAAAAGTGATAAAAGTAATAAAAATTAAATTGTTTATGACGATTTATTTTTTAATTCATTTTTACTGCTTTTTATTAGGTTACTACTGTTACATTCTTCAAGAAGTATACTAGAGCCACCTGGGGACATCTTTCGTTTACTTGGACGGTGATATCTGCTTCTTTATTTTAATATAATTCAACAGGGCGATGACTATAGACATTTAGTACTTGGCATGTACGGGAACCCCTGAATTTACAGTGTACTGCGTCTATTTCCATTAATATTTCTCTTTTTTGTAACACCACACCAACTAATAGTTGCACTTTTGCAGATGATAGTGATGATTTTTTTTAACGCGTTAATAAGTGGACAGCCGCATCTTCACCTGTGGCATTTATATTTCTAGAGCGTCCTTAATAGCAGCAAATGTTCAAATGGTTGTATAGCTTACGGGACTTAACTACGGGGTCATCAGTCCCTAAACTAACAAACTACTTATGAACTAACTAGTACTAAGACGGCACAAATATCCATGCCCGAGGGGGGATTCGAACCCCCGACCGTAGTGGCCGTGCATACCGTGACTGGAGCGCCTCAGTCCCCTCGGCCACTGCGGCCGGCTTAATAGCACCGTCTAATAAATAATAACTGGTAGTAGATGGGTGTGCAGGTTTGTTGATGAAGAACGGAGGGATGAAATTCCTAAAGGAAGACCACGAGACGATACAGTAGGCAGGTTCACTTGTTTGTAAGACGCCGTTGCTTGGTGCAGATAAGTCACTGACTGAAGGCTACAACTACGACAAACAATGTTCAGTATTGTGGAAACGGGATCGGCTCATGAACGTAACATCAAGAGAACAATTCGTTATGTTGTGTTTACCGTTGCATCCCAACAATTAGTAGTGTCACGTCATGATAGAGAGTGTGCCCCATCCTCTCCGATAATTAAGAACTGAGTCTGCTGTCTCGGCTGAGTGTATATTTCTCGCTTACAAGGCGACCATATGACAATCATATTCATGATAGGTCAAGTTCTGAAATGTAATATGAATACACTAAAGCATTTACAGAGAATTTAAAATCGTCTCGATACTATAAACTTTCAGTTTTCCGAACATTTATTATACTGAGTTTCCCACAGGCAATGTAATTCCACAACATGATACTTGAGTGCAATGTGAAAAGCCTCGTTTCATTTCACAGTCAACGCAAATTGATACACATAGGAGCTTTACCGAAAAGCACAAAATGCAAAAACGACTATAAAAACTTAGCTTCGATGGAGAATGGCAAACGGTCAATCGCTAATTAGTGTGTCGCTTTGGTCTTTCGTCCTTGTTTTGGGATCCTATTCAATTCGAATACCATTTAAAATCACCTTCTAACCTTTACATTAATACATTGAAACAAAAAATTCATCACTTACACGCTAATTAACATTCGCTAAATTGTCTCTATTATGAGCAGTGCACATCTTCTCATTTGTAATTACACACTGCATACAAAAGTTCAGTTTTAATTACAAATATAAATTATTAATTACCAATATTTTTTACAACAGGCCGGAATCATGAATGAGTGTTGAAATTTTAAAAAATAATAATAATCGCAATTGTTATACAACTGTATAGCCTATAGTTAAAATTTCCTAGAACTGCTTCTATACTTATCGTACACGTTTGTTTAACCCTTGATTGTGTAATTATTACCGTGCCTCGGTGCAAATAACGCAACGCGGCGTAATCTGAGGTGTTTCGCGTCCGCCTGAAAGAAGAGGCTGGTAGTCGTATTGCCGAGAAAAAGGTATATAACATACTGCAACAACTAGAGGGATATTACCTTGCTAACCATTCCAAGCAAAGTACAGTCGCGAGTCATTCTAACTGGTCTAAAGGACTCAGTAGAAAGAAGGTTTCGATAAGAACAAGTGGGATTTGGGCAACATCGCAGTTGTGTGTATTCTCGTCATTACACCCCGAATTATCCTAGAGCATTGTGTGGAATGGCGTAATACTATCTACCTCGCATTTCTGGACTTTGAGAAAGCCTTTGATTTTGTAAATCAAGTAATCATATGGAATACACTAGAGGAATACATGATTCCCTCAAAAATCATCAGGATCGTGAAACATGTACGAGGGATATGAGTGACAGGTTCTTCGTGAAGGGAAACTAATGGAAAAGATAATCGTAAAGTCTGGAGTGAAACATGGGTATGTTCTTTCCGTAAAAAGTGTTCAAAAGTTTTTAATTCTATGGGACCAAACTACGTTGGTCATCAGTCCCTAGTCTTACAAACTACTTAAACTAAACTAACCTAAGGACAACAGACACATCCATGCCCAAGGGAGAATTCGAACCCCCGACGGGGAACGCCCTTGCGAATCGAAGCATAGCGCATCAATGCACTCGGCCACCACCGCGGCTGTCAGATATGTTCCAAAGAAAAGCACACTTTATTAAATGTTTATTTAGAAAGTGTGAAAGCGTCAGGGAGTTGATCAGCCAACCACAGAGGCAGACGTTGCAAGAGAGGCATTCTCTATCATGGTACGGTCTACCCACAATGTTCGGAGAACAAATTTTTCTCGAACACTCATCTTTTGCTTCTTGCAACGTATGTCTCGCGATGAATCTGTGAGATTAAAATAATTTAGAGAGAGTAGAACCCAGACGAACGTTTACCGGCAGTCGTTCTTCCGCAAACTATATGCGCCTGTAACACGAAAAGGAAGAAGTGTCACTGTTGTTGAAAGTACCGATACACAACGGTTAGGCTGCGGAAAGCAAGTAGATGTAGATCATATTACAGCACAGTTCTCCTATTATTGAAACTTTTAACCCTTTCGCTACGGTGAACTTCTGGAGAAGTCGGAAGCGAATGTGCTCCACAGCCGGTGGACTGCTGTAGCAGTCGAGTGCTGCCTGTGCCGCCCAGCCGGTGGACTGCTGTAGCAGTTCCGCCTCGCGTCATATTTCTCCGCTTCACTACGCTCAACTTGTGTGGAAGTTTGACTTATGCACCATCTAGCGGCTTTGTTGATAGTATAAGAAATTTGTAAGAAACATTAGCTATGCCATCTTTCAAATGGGAGTCATACAGGAATCGCTGGAAAAATATAAAGTGGTAAAAAGAAGTTCGAACGGAGAAAAAAGATCAGAATGTCCGTCGAGACTGACAGCAGGGCCTCACCAACCTGATGAGTGGAGCAGCTACAGACCTTGCGTTGTTTGTAGAGCGCAGAAGCCGGCCGCGGTGGCCGAGGAGACTGAGGCGCTCCAGTCACGGTCTGCACGGCCACTACAGTCGGGGGTTCGAATCCCCCCTCGGGCATGGATATTTGTGCCGTCTTTAGTATAAGGTAGTTGGTAAGTAGTTTGTAAGTTTAGGGACTGATGACCCCGTAGTTAAGTCCCATAAGCTTAACAAACATTTGAACATTAGAGAGCAGAAGAAGCGGAAGGAGACTAAAACATGTTGTAAAGAATACAATACGACACTTTGCGCCTTTCCCTGATTCAAGATTTAACACACACAAAAGAATTTTTGAAATGTAACACTGTGAAATGATATTCTCGTAATGTAATGCTACTGAAATGTAACGCAAAGCAATTGTAAATAAATATTATTTAACAAGCTAAATATGCGTGTATAATAATAAAGTCCACACCCCACCAGAGCTGGATTCAAAACTTGGATATTCAAGAATTTACGAAAAAATTACGCGCACTATCTGAAAGAAGGAAGAAAACTGTTTCTATTCTAAATGAATTTTCCCTGATAAATATATAGCATAAAGTCCAACAATTGCGATAACAGAGTGTGAAAGCAGGACAGAGTAGCGCCGTGGGGAGTGCGGAAAATGCGGCGTACAGCGGGCAGGGCCGGGCGCGACTGGCGCTCGTCCACAGCGCACGGCGCAACACGGCTTCAGGAACCACCACTCATCACAACAACTCCTTTGCGTAGTGGAACACATAACACACGGATATAACACAGGCAAAGCCACCGGGGCGGTGTTCCTGGACATCGAGAAAGCTTTCGATCGTCTGTGGCACAACGGCCTTATACGCAAACTCAACGATGCTGGGTTTTCCGACGGACTCGTACGTCTCATAAACTCATACCTCACCGACAGATGTATCAACACTGACATTCAGGGCAAACAGTCAACACGACACGGTATCCAAGCGGGAGTACCCCAAGGCAGCATCCTGGGGTCCCTCCTGTTTAACCTCTACATTAACGACTTTCCAACCACACATAACACGACGGTCGCAATCTACGCGGATGACACCGCCATCCTCGCGCAAGATTGGAAACCGTCAAACATTAACTCACGATTACAGACTGCACTCAACACTGCAGAGCCTTTGCTGGAGAAATGGCGTTAAAAGTAATCGTCGGCGAGTGCGAAGCAGTATTGTTCACTAGAAGACCGAAACACCTGCACAAACACCAACACTGTAGACCAGTTACATTACACACACGCCCAATACGTTTCTGCGAGAAAGTCAAATACCTAGGTGTCTGGCTGGACCGGAAACTCACATGGGGGGACCACATACAACACATGACCAACCGGGCAAACGCGAGGCTCAAACAACTCTACCCAATGCTCAACAGGCAAACTAAACAGACGGGTGTCGAGTAACACATACATGACACTTGTAAGACCTCTGATGACGTACGGTGCTCCGTGCTGGGCTTACGCAGCTGCGCCGCTTGCAGCTCATTCAGAACAAGGTACTACGCATCATAAGCAATGCTCCACGCTACACGCGCACAGCGGACCTTCACCGGGAATACCGCCTTGACGCTCTCACGGAGGTATTCAAAAATTACGCCGCACGACTGTACAAAAATGCTAGACATTCGAACAACCCCTTCATCCTCAATCCGGGTAACTACGACCACAACCATAGGTTGAAGCACAACCGACCAAAAACACTCTTTGTCAGGAACAGATAAACACCTATGGTAAGCCTTATAGACACAAAAAAAAATAAAAAAAAAAAATCATTGCTCATTGAACATCTGCATCGCAGCAAACCTGACTGTCAATGTCAGATGAGCAATTACCGCCGACAAACTAGCAGTCGCAGGGAACATGAACAAACAAAAAACACAAACAAATCCCACACTAAACCTATACACTTAGAGGCCGATCTCAAAAATCGACCACTTGCCTGTCAATCTCGATTGTTGCAGCCAGCCGCCGCTGATGATGGACCAGGAGACACCGCCAGTGCCAGCTGCAGAGGGGCGACTCATCAAACCGCACTGACAAACTTATGACAAACACGCAATGAAAATGGTACCGAGATTGCACGATACCCAAAACTAACATAACCACATCCTTGCATGATCTGTCGCAGATAGCAAGAATCCGCTAATGCTCTTACTACCCGCTCCTGACTATCGCAGAGGTTTTCTTCCCTTGGCACTTGCCTTGGAACTTTTTTCCCTCTGCCCTTAAAACCGCTCTTGTTTCAAAAGATTTCGACCACTTCTATCATCCAGATGGACCGTATTAATGGGTAACCTTACCCACACGTACGGCACACATCACAGTACCCGCTCCTGTGACTCCCACATTAAACACATTAACACATGCAGAGGTGACAGTACAACTATTGGGTTGGTCACCATGCTAGTGCGAGCGTGGAGGGGCTCCACACTTAAAAAAAAAATAACGGCGCAACAATCACGGCGCCGGAGTGAAAGGGTTAAGACATTCACTTTCTGAACAAGAAGTCAGATAACAACGAGGGAAAAAATGAAAGTCTCATTTTCCGCCAATGAGCCACAACAGCACTAACTTAATAATTTCCGAGATCTGTGAACGTGAAAAATGTGCTATTGAGCCATCAAAAATACCACTCATATCGGGTTAAAACAGAAACAAAGCAGTAATTTACGTCGTCGCCGATGCTTAAGTTTCTAATTTAGGTGCCAGACGTGGCGCTACGGGAAACAACGACTAACAGGCAATCTTTACGCCGTTCAGAGTCGGTAATTACATTCAAATATTCTGCAGAGGCCCTAACTCACACCTCCGGCTTGACCGCCGTAATTACTCACCCCGGTCCCAAACACTGGCGCTTTTTGTCCCGCGCGTGTACTCTCCGCCATTCGCGTCCCTACAGGTCAGTCGTCGTTCTTTTCTAGCCCGCGCCTCTGTCTCCCTCCCACTGTCGGGTCCGCCCCGGTGTACTACCATCCGTTACAAAAGCGGTGAGCAATCGTCGGTCCAGGCCGCATTAGCATAGAAAAGTCGAGGGGTCGTCGCAAATGGGTGCTGGTGGCGCTGAAAAAAACGCCCCGCTAACGACGTCCTCGAGCCGGTGCGGGTCATCGGGCGCGCTCGGGAACGTTCGTGCGCGCTCGGACGCCCACTGTAGCCGCAGCAATTAACACATTAGCACGATAAATTCGCGGTCCTGTCGGGGGCGGGAACGCGCGAAAACCGCCCCTCCCTCCCCTGCGCCAGCCCCTCCCTCGTCCTACCGCTACATCCGACTACCTCCCTTCCCTCCATCCCCCTCTACACCACGCCGTAATTACATTCGACCGGAAAATATCGCACGCGCGAATGGGTGTGAGCGCCAGCCGAACCACTCACACGTACAAGCACGTCATTACTCATTACCGCGCCCCGTCTCACCCCCCTCCCCCACCCCGGCCAGAGAGGGGATGACCGCAGATCCAATTAAGAAATTGGATTGCAGTAGGCGGTAAGTGTGAGGGGCAGTTACGTGGGGGCGTCAGTTTTCCTAGGCGGATATCTCGCCAGTTATAGGGTTATTAAAGCGTTTAAATACTCTGACAAAAATGATGCTATTAGGAAATTAATTTTAAATTAATAAGACCTAAACATGTTGTAGAACAGTGACCGAGGTAACCTTAGTAGCTCTGGACAATGTTAGTAAAATGTACAGGAGATTATACTGTCTTTGGACGTGAGATAATAGAAGATGGTATCCTCGCTGAATACGGCAAGGTACACCAACTCTTCAGACGAAAGTAGTTATAGCAGTAAATGTAACAGCCAACCAGTTGCAAATTAAAGTTTAATAAACTTTACCGCGGTTTCAGTTGATACAAATCCATCTCCTTTGAAGATACATGGACCTATAGTGAATAAGAAAGTAAAAATTAAACTATGTACAACCATATTAAAACATATATGGTTTACCTATAAAATTTCAGTAAATTTTATTCTACAGGAACCGAGTACTTACATTATTACTGTGAATCTACATTTTCCACAGTAATAATATAATGGAAGTATTTGTTTCCTGTAGACTAAAATTTGTTGTAATTTTGTAGGTAAACAATATATGTTTTTATATGGTTGTACGTAGCTTGACTGTTAGTTTCTTATTCACGATAGGTCCGTGTATCTTCTGAAGAAGATTGATTTATATCAGTTGAAACCGCGGTAAACTTTATTAAACTTTAATTTGCAACTGGCTGGCCGTTACTTTTACTGCTGTGAATTATCGTTGCTGTATGCAGCAATGTTTAAGATTCGGAAAGTATTTATCTAGCTGGAATTACTATCTACCTGTAATATTATTTATTGGATATGGAATAATTTCTGCAGCCAGTTTCAAATGAAAAGGTTTTATTTATTCAATCACCGGAGTCGTGGTTGTGCCCATTATCACGTGATCATAAATTAACTCTCCGTATTTGATTACAATACAACTAATTTCTCTGACAAGAACATCATTATTTAAATACAAACACGCTGGAAATTGTGAATATCTGCTGTTTCTAAAGTGTAAAATGTCATGATTTTATTTAAAGCGTTGACGTGCAAGAAATTATGATACAGTGCCACCCACATAAGAAAATGTGTAGAAAATGAAATATTTTTTAAAAGGTAAAGAAAAATGTATATCTCAACAATATATTATATTGAATCACCGTGCCATCTAAATGATTGTATGACCAGCTGACTTTCGGCACAAGCCTGAAACTGATCATGAGGTAAATAAAACCTTATAAATTGTGAATTACATACCCTATAAAGTATAAAGCCACTCTGTTATACAGCATCAATAATGGATAAAATCCACTCACAGACTGTTGTTGCGTATGTGTGGGCCCAACACAACATTTTAGGTAGAATCATTTATCCACATAACTAACACATGTTCATGGGCGACTAAAGTTAGCGAAGACTCGTTGAAAGTAAAAGGAGAAAGACACTGACGAGTTAATACAGGTCATGGTCAGAAATAATTGCGGAAGTTGACTAAAATTGCTGACAACACACTACGCAAGAGAGTGCTGCAAATACAAAACATTTTTCGACAAACAAATTATTGTGAAGATTAAAGTACGAAGTTTCGGTTGAATGTTAGAAAGGGTGATTAAAAATTAAACCGACAAACTTGAAAGTCACGTCGGGGAAAACCGAATTTACATAGGAACCCATTCTCCGAAACGTCGTGAAACTGTTCAAAGATTGCCGTGCGGTTTGGGGTACAATCTCACCGTCTGCGTTGTCACTCCCGCCATATTTTCGAGTTTTCCTGTAATTTTCCTTTTCACCAGTGCAGCAATTAACGATGGTATTACGTTAACAATACGTTTTCAATACAGATTCCGACTAAGACAACAGTAAGATCAACAGAATGCCCATAGAATTTATACCCTGTGACGCCTTTACACTGGGAAAAAGATGACACACTGTATGGATTGCATCGTGGTAGCTTTAAAAGAAACATCTGACTAAACTTCCATTGTATTGTATTCCAAGTCCGAATATTAACACTAATACGATTTTGTCAAGAGATACAGTAGCTTATAAATGCGATATTTTAGATACGAACTAATGTTATCGTACTATCTTAATTAAGGGTGGTAAGTAGGTACACGAGCCAGTTGTTTTATATATATATATATATATATATATATATATATAACAACAGAGTGAGAAATACTAATGCCTCATGTAATATAGTGCATTCCACATATATAACAACCGGCTCGTGTACCTACTATATATATATATATATATATATATATATATATATATATATAGTGGAATGCACTATATTACATGAGGCATTAGTATTTCTCACTCTGTTACAAATTCACAAAAACTGAAAAACGTGACAATTAGCCTTAACATAACTAGATATAAATATAAATTCGATTATGACTAATTCCCTTTTAAAAATTCAATTTTACCTTGTAAGTTTCAAAATTTCACAGTACATTACTTCACGAAGAGTTTACATTAATCCGAGACATAATTGTTTGTTTACTAATGAACATCTATAAAAGCACTCAGTCGAATTGTTATCTTTGCCTTGGGGTGTATTACCACACAGAACAATAAAACTGTTCTTCTTTTTATTTACCCTGTTAGCGATCTTTGTATCTCTAATTAATTTTAGTACGCCTCAGCTTAACCAATATCAATAGCTTTATTTACATCAAGTAATATTTCGTTAGCGATTAAACATTTGCAAAGCATACTATTTGGTTTGTATTAACTACAATATTCATTCTCACTATCAAAGATATTTTAAGTCACACTCTTTCTTAACCAATAAATTAAATAAATGACCTAACCATATTTTTCTCTTTTGCTCAGAGAACATGTTTGAAAGCCCTGAGCTGCGCGGGAGTAGCCGAGCGGTCTGGAGCGCAACGTTACGGATCGCACGGCCTCCCGCGTCGGAGATTCGAATCCTCTCTCGGGCATGGATGTTCCTAGGTTAGTTTAACTTGGTTTAAGTAGTTTGTCAGTCTAGGGACTGATGACCAACGTAGTTTGGTCCCATAGGATTACAAACATTTGGACATTTGATCAAAGCCCTGAAATGGTCGAAATGTTTAAATATTTCGAATTAGTAACATTATGGCTGTTAATGTCAACAAGTGGTGTCTTATTTCGGACATGTCTGAAACGAATAGACACCATGTCCATAATCCGCATTTATCTTCACCAAATAATATTTAAATACAGATTCTTTTAACGCGGTGTGTGAGTCATAATTCTTTAAGCGTCACCACCACTTTCAGCTCTTTATGAAGATAAATTTCTTGCAATAGTTCAGGATTTTCAGCTGATGACTCCTATCCCGACATTATTCGACCCAAGTTTGAAGTTACGTCACTCGCTGCAGACGTGTACCCTTGCTGTTCCTACTCAAAATAAAATTCTCTCGAAGTTTTTGTTCTACGGATGTGTAAAGTAGGTTTCACTGGATTATTTGTCTAAAAATCAATAATACTATTCTCACCAACATTACGTAAAGGTCAGTGTGATCATCTCTGAAGATGACTAAGGTATCATCAATGACTAAAGTAATAAATCCATCCGCATACTCTTTCACCACACAACAAACTTTCCTGCGGGATAAAACATCAACAATTTGTGCCCAAGAAGATAACAAGCACAAACTCGGCATTACTTCGATGTGAAACTTCCTGGCAGATTAAAATTGTGTGCCGGAACCGGGACTCGAACCTGGGACCTTTGCCTTGCCCGCGAAAGCAAAGGTCCCAGATTCGAGTCCCGGTTCCGGCACACAATTTTAATCTGCCAGGAAGTTTAATATCAGCGCACACTCCGCTGCAGAGTGAAAGATTCATTCTGGATTACTTCGATGTGCTTACACCAAAAATCATTTCTTATCGACGAGGAAACCAAAAGTTGGATCATACCTACTATAGGCATCAGTCCCTAGAGTAAGAAATTGGTTAAACTAACTCAAATAAAAATATCGCCTTGAAAGTTAGTAAAATGTTATCCGTCAATCTTGTTTTTTCAAACTTAATACACCAGTGAAAACCACTTTACGAAGCCGAATCTCCGCCCTTAAATTTTCACGGTTTAAATATTTTTACACTTTTGATCATATTTGGTGAAATTAACCAAATAACGTGAAGAATCATTCTACTTCACTATCCTGAAATAATGTTCACAATAAGGATTCATCATATATCTGGAAAATAACTTTTCAAAAAAATATGTTCAAATGTTTGTACAGCTTATGGGTCTTAACTGCGGGGTTATCAGTCCCTAAACTTACAAACTACTTATGAACTACTTACGAACTAGGACGGCACAAATATCCATGCCCGAGGGGGAATTCGAACCCCCGACCGTAGAGGCCGAGCAGACCGTGACTGGAGGGCCTCAGTCTCCTCGGCCACCGCGACCGGAAAAAATAACTTTTACGCGACCCTTAAACCGTGGTTAGTTACATTGTGTCATAACCGAATAATAGCAAAGGATATTGTTCGCAACTCGAGCTTCTCAAATATTCTTTATGCTGAGACAACTGACGTTTCTTATCGTAACCGTTAATTACAGGATAATGAAATTAACGTTCTCCCGTTTTGAGAATGTACTAATTATAACGATGACCTTCGGTCAAATGACTCATTTGAAGTTGAAGGATAGCTAATCGTTTTGACGCCGTCTAAAACTCGACGTCCGCCATTTACTCCCTGACAGGCAGCATCTGGATTTATTTTTTTCTTTTTTCCTTCTACTACACGATGTCTTTTCTAATACGTTACAGCCATAAAACGTTAATATACGTTTGGAATAAAAATATTATTCTTGGACCTTTATTTATTAACGTAATGAATTGAACCGATTATTCTATCTTTCTAAAAATATGTAGCAAAAATATTTCAGGCGTTACACTCCCTTGCACATGGATGTGTGAGTTGCTATTTCAAGTCTGTGTAAGTCTAGCGACCGATGACCGTAATAGGGTAGGCTTTTACTTACAGAAACTTCGATCTTTGGGAGGAGGTACCATGGACAACCGCAAGGATTACAATTTTTAGTTCTTATTTATTTATTTGATTTAAGAATAACTGAAAGTGACGGTGGAAGGCGAAAGTGTCAGCGCCAGTCGGGGAGAAAGAGGGAACACAAGTCTTGGTTGAAGAGGGACAGTCACGGTAAAAATGATAAATGGCTGGAGGTAATAGTAGCGAGAGCGAAAGAGACGATAACAGTGGTAGCAGAAAGAGAGACGAATAGAGAACATACGTAAGCTTTACAGTTTCAGATCATCCATTCAGCCGAACTGTAACAAGTAATTTTTGTCCACCTACTACACCAGCCTGTTGAAGCTTTTCGATTTAAGGTTTACAATCCCGTCGTATCCATTAGCAAGGACTTGTATAAAGAGGAGACAATGGTGATTGAAGAGGCGGGCACCAGACTGTGAGACAGACAAAGGCAATTTTTCAGAAAAGGAATGGAACTTGGATATTGGTAGCGAGACGATATTACACTGCTCAAAACAATTAGAGGATTAGTTGAGATATTAGGGTTCTGAAGTATTTTCGTCGTCAGAATGAACTAAAATAGTCAAACGTCTTTCTGTCTTTTGTTAGGAGTGGAAACAACAACAATACGGCAGCCAAGGTGGTTGTAATAAGAGAAAGTTACTGCAGACAGTACTGGTCGTGACTTGTGGTACTATACCAAACGAATTACGCAAGCAGTTGTGATATTGTAGTGAACAGGTACAGCAACGCTATAACAACGTTACTTCGCATGGAAAGCCAATAGGAAGGTTGCAAGCGGGACAGGCACAGAGGGAGGTGGCTGCTGCTATTGGAGTGTCCCAAAGTGTAATTTCCAGGACTTGGAAGCGATTTCAGACAGCAGCAACCGATAAGAGACAATAGAGTCAACGTTGTCCACGGACCGCTTCAGCTAGGATGACCGGTATGTCCAGTTAACAGCCCGTTGAGACAGGAGGCTGAATGCATTTCAGCTGCAATGCACCCTCCTGACGGCAACAGGACGCGCAGTATCAACACAAATAGTCTGAAATCACTTCAGAAAACGTGGCCTCTACTAACGGAGGCAAATGGTGTGCGTCCCATTAAAATGACGACGCCGTTTAGCCCGAAAGAACTGGGCAAAAGAATATCAGTGCTGGAATCGTAACGAATGGCGCTGGGTTCTGTTCACAGATGAGTCAAGATGTGGCCGGCAGTACCATCAATTAACAGTGCACCCCCTAACTGGGCATTGTCACTGCAACCATAGGAAGTACAGAAAGTCAACCGACAGCTATCCTGAATGCTACATTATCGCTGCTGTCCCTTAGATACGTATACATAGCCGTTAAACCTCTAATTCGCATTCATATCCTAGTTCCATTGAGTTCTCGAGATAATTGTTTATTTTCCGGCCGTTGATGCGTGTTTATTGCAAAAGTTTTCGAATATAATTTCAACAGGTCGTTACACTGCTTCATTTGTGAGGGCGCTTTCTACGCAAGTAATTAGCCAAGACAGTCCACTCCAAATGGTTTTACCAAGCGTCTTTAAACACAAATAAAGGGGTAGGAATGCGCTCTTGAGTACCTCTGAGCTTCGTGGAGTATTGTAGCATTACATTAAATACTTTTACTAATATTACATCTGGGACGCTTGTTGCTTACGTATGCGTTCTCTTTTCAATATAACCTCTGACTACTTTTGTTTCCGATGGTAAATTTTTTTCATCCGGCGTGGAGAAAGAAAGGAACTGCTTGTCAAATTTTATGTTGTAACCGTGATGCTGAACGGACGTTACTCCCTCTTATTATTTGCAAGGGATATGAAAGTCTGAGGTTTATTCAGTTTTATCGTAATAAGTTCCCCAACTTGATTTCAAATATAAAATTTTTTTCAAATGTTTGTAAATCTTATGGGACTTAACTACGGGGTCATCAGTCCCTAAACTTATAAACTACTTATGAACTACTTACGAACTAGGACGGCACAAATATCCATGCCCGAGGGGGATTCGAACCCCCGACCGTGGTGGCCGTGCAGACCGTGACTGAGGCGCCTTAGTCCCCTCGGCCACCGCGGCCGGCGATTTCAAATATATTTTCTAAAAATTCAACATGCCCTATTCCTATTGTCATTAATTTTTGCTCATTGTTTTCAGTCAGCAACGAAGAACCGTAAAACGGTGACTTTTCATTATTACAAATCGCTTCGCGATTGCTTAAGTTTAATTCCACCTGACTTTTTCTACATTCAGTACAGGTTGGATCACGTAACACTTGCCCCGCAAATATTGCGGAAACGGACAGTTCGATTGCTGTGCGGGTTTCACAGAACGGATTGATAGTCAAGGACTCGTATTGTTGGCCAATAAACAGATTATATAAATACCTAAAAGTGTATTGTCTTCCACACATACAATTTTTGAAGTAGAAAAGTGGTTGTTTCTATCATGCACAGCTATACAAAGAGTTTTGCATTACATTTTTATCACGTTTAGTTTGGCAGCTACAACCATTCAAAATTTTGGGAGCGGAGGCTACGACAGCGTAGCTGACTGACTGGTGGTCATGAGACAGTGGGCCGTGTTCCAGGGGATAGCCACTCGGACAATTAGCTACGCTATCGCAGCCTCCGACTTCGAAACTTTAAACGGTTGTAGCTGCCAAAGTAACCACGATAAAAATGTCATTCAAAATTCTTTGTACACAACTGGTGTCACAAATTCCAATGCATGATAGAAACAACCATTGTTCCATTTAAAAACTGTATGTTTGCATAAAAATACACTTTGTAAGTAATATTACAATGTGTTTGTTGGTTAAAATACGAGCCCCTGACTACCAATCCATTCTGTGAAAAACGCACATCAACCGCGCTTTCCGTTTCTGGAATATTTGCTGTCATGTTACTTTTCAGAAGTTTGAAAACAAACTTTTCAATTTCTGTTGTGGCGTAAAGTCAGCGCCACACGCCTGACGCACGAGAATGGTCGCGAAGAAGGCTGCGGATGACCGGCAGCCAATCATAAGCCAGCGCCGCGCCTCTTGGAGGGAGAAACCGAGAAACGCGCCCTCTACAAGCTGCTATATATAGGCCGACATTTGTCTGGAAGGCCCATCTGAACTCGGCTCCGAGCTAGGCAGTCACAGGGCCTCAGACGCCGCCGCGAGAAGTGACAGACGGATGTATGTCAAAAGTCAAGTAGTTCTACATATTCGTAAATAAAACTTGTATTACTAATCAATATATATGTTTTAGATGTCAATGCATTCTATCAGAACTTTCCTGAAAGGTAGGCCGGGAAAGATACAACACATAGAGACGATGACGAATAAACAATTTCAATGTTAAATAACAGCATTTCAATTAATAAAGATTTCTCTATCCAGTGAACTTTATACCTCTAGGATGTATCATATATTTATTCTGTTTATATACAAATTTCGCAAAACACACCATTATGCCACAAATCTAGTCTATTAAGTAACAGCAAGACCAGCAGAAGACAAAGAGTACACTCTAAGTGAAACTCGATGCAAAACATCTATATATCGACACGAAACCAGTCGAAACAGTCCTTTGTTTTGACCGCCATCTTGTTTAGAGTGTCAGCTGTGTTGATAGTGAAATCGTGTGGCTAAATGTCATGTGGTGTGACCAGCAAACCAAGAAGTGCTACAATTATGCCTCCAAGCAACGGAAGAAGTAGAATGCTACGTCACGTAAAGATCTTCCATTATAACAGACCTTAACAATGTAATATAATATTCCCGTAGTAATGGTTTTGTGTATGTCAAATAGCCTGAAGATGAGGCACATGCCTCGAAACATGTAGCTTAAATAAATAATTTTATCAGCTATATGCACTGTGACTGGTAGCGGAAAAATTATTGTAACACAGTCACTGTCGAATAAACCTCGCAATGGCTTTAAAGTGCTGCATCGCCTTGGATTCTAGGTTCCCTGAAGACTGCAGTTCATTACGGATACTGAATCGAAAACACAAAGGTTTATAAATCTATCGGACCAAACTGCGTGGTCATCAGTCCGTAGCTTACAATCTACTTAAACCTAGGCAAACTAACCTAAAGACAAACACAGACACCCATGCCCCAGGAAGGACTCGAACCTCCACGGCGAGCAACCGCGCGCTCCGCAGCGAGACGCTTTAGTTCGCTCGGCTACTCCACCGCGGCGAAAAATTCAAATGTTTGTAGAGCTTATGGGACTTAACTACGGGATCATCAGTCCCTAAATTTACAAACTACTTATGAACTAGCTTTTACTAAGGACGGCACAAATATGCCGGCCGCGGTGGCCGAGGGGACTGAGGCGCTCCACTCACGGTCTGCACGGCCACTACGGTCGGGGGTTCGAATCCCCCCTCGGGCATGGATTTTTTTGCCGTCCTTAGGATTTTGAACTTTTTGCACAAATATCCATGCCCGATGGGGGATTCGAACACCCGACCCTAGAGGTCGAAAACACAGTTGCTTTAATTGTCCATACGTCACGCAAACCGCACAAAGATGTCAACAACGGCGCATGACCAGTGCTAATGCAACGGACAGGATAAGACGGCCTATCATTTTCATTCATACGTCGGTGGATGTCATCCGTGTTTCATATACGTGTTTGACTGCCGTCTACGACCACCAGTGGCGAAGGGTGAAGGCTTCACATAACGCCACCACGAAACATAAGCTTAAGTATTGTGGTATGAGTGGGACAGTGCACAAAATGGTTCAAATCATAGTTAACTGGAAGAGGGCAGAAATTTGAAATAAGAAGTTCGCAAGATATAGACGAAACAATTAATTCCTCTAACTGATGAGTTATCAAAAATGGGGTTCCACAAGGTTCCGTCTTGGGTCCTTTGCTGTTCTTATTATGTGTTGCCCCGAAAGGAAGAACACTGCATATGTTGATTCTCGTACTGCCATGAAGGTCAGACCAAAAATTTGATTGGTTTCCAATTGTTACTTTCTGTTAGGATACACTGACATCAAGGAAAGTTACCAGAAATCTCGGAGTGAAACCAAAGTGATGTTGTTCAGACATGGAGGGGGCGCAGAAATAGAGGAACTGTGTATGACGTGTCTCGCTTTCACCGCCCAAAGGCTACCACAGTAGCCAATGGACTGACTGATTTTAGCTCGGAGAAACCCAGCGAGGCACGCCACCCTGCAGTGTAAAGATTTTCATGCAGCTACAGGACTTTTGGGTTAGACTCAAACTGTATGTAATGGGTTGCATGTCATGCAACTTATTAACTCACGACGTCCAAGGCGAGGTTTTCAGTTTTGAGGTCTCGACGCCATGCAGCGAAGTACAACAGAATATTTTATCTACCCTTAGAACTGGCATCAACTGCTACTTTGCCTTCAACCAGACAGTCGTCAGAGACAATTTTCGAGGCATCCTGGTCAGTCTGAATGTCGAACGATTGCAGCAAAGTGGTAGTCCCTTATGATTAGATCAGATTCCCCTCAGGGGCTCAGCATTAATTTGCTGAGTACGGGCTTGGCGAACCCGGGGTCCTGAGCTGTGGGCTGTGTCGCGCCAACAGTCCGCTACACCGTAAGCTCTGTGCGTGCCTCAACGACCATCGTTCGGCGCGACGGTGGAACGTTGTACGTTTCAGAGCCCGGGGATCTTGGCTTAATCGCCCGGGTCGCGAGGACGGAACAAACCTCTATAAAAAACCCCTCAATCTCAAGGTGTGCTACGTGCCGAGGAGATGCATGGCTGTTGAGGTTGAACAGCCGCTAGCGAGCAACCTCTGAGGAACCTGCCGCACCTCAGTTGTACAAGGCTTACCCAGGCAAGCGGGGCTCTGCCTGGGTGGACCTCTTTTCCCTAGCTGCTCGTGGGACGAAAATGAAACGAGCAATAACTAGCGTGGGCGGTCGCAAAAACGCCGTTTCTAAGCGTGGAAGATCTGACTTTAATGCTACAGTATATGATCCTAAGTCGTTCCCTTCCCTGGCAACGCCATGGGAAGAACGCCAAGCTTTACGCTGTCCGGATCCCTACTCACCGCGATATCTTGTCATTTCCCGAACTGATGGAGACTCTTTCTTGTCCACCAAGCCGCAGTTCTTCGTTGAACATCTCGAGGACAAACATGGTGAGGTGGAGTCTTTCTCTAAAATGAGAAGTGGGGCTGTTCTGATACAGACGGCATCCCCAGCCCAGTCCAGGGCATTATTGGCCTGTGACAAGCTGGGTGATATACCTGTCAGTGTCACGCCCCACAAGACCCTCAACATGGTCCAAGGTCGTATTTACCATCGTGATCTATTGTCACAGTCTGATGAAGAGCTCCGTACTAACTTGGAGCGCAGAGGTGTTCACCTTGTTCGACGTGTTTATAGGGGACCACGAGATAACAAGGTTGCCACCGGTGCATTCATCCTGGCCTTCGAAGGCGATACACTGCCTGAGAAGGTCAAGGTCATGATCTACCGGTGCGACGTTACACCATACGTCCCGCCCCCTATGAGGTGCTTCAGGTGCTGGAAGTTTGGGCATATGTCCTCCCGGTGCACTTCTAGCCCTGTGTGCAGGGAATGTGGACGTCCATCTCATCCGGACGCTCCCTGCACTCCACCTCCCGTCTGTGTGAACTGCAACCAGCTGCATCCACCGTGCTCTCCAGACTGCAAAGTTCTGCACAAAGAACGTAAGATAATGGAAATTAAGACCTTGGACCGGCTATCGTACAATGAGGCAAGAAAGAAGTACGAGCGTCTCCATCCGGTAAGCATGACTACCTCCTTTGCAGCTGTAGCGTCGTCCCCGCGCATCACGGGTACGACTCACAACAAGATATCGCCTCCTTCTTTAGGCCCTAGAGGCAATAAAAGTACCACAGCGCCCTCATCAGATGGGGGCAGCATTCCATCTGCTGGTAAGGCACCTGTTGTGGGGGAAACCTCCCCACAACCATCGGGGATACCAGTCCCCAACCCCCAGCCGGAGAAGCACCAGCCTTCCCCGGCCCCTCTCGCCCGGAAGGGGTCCCTTGTGGAACCCCCTCCTGAGGCTTCCACTAGTGGTTTGGAGGGTCCCAGCCAGAGGCTGCAGGATCCACCTGCCCCCAGTCGTCGGGCTTCCCGATCGACATCGGGCCCAGAAACCGCTGGTGTGAAGTCCTCTCAGCCCTTAAGACCAAAAGGGCAGCGGGAGGTACAGAAGAAAAAACCGAAGAAGAAAGTCTCCTCGGAGACTTCAACGTCAAGGAATCCTGCATCATCTACATCAGAAGATGAGGTTCAGATCTTCGCGTCTCTTGAGGATCTGGCCCTCACTAAAACGCTTGAGCCTATGCTCCTTGATGATGCAGATGTGCAACGACAGGCAGACCGCAAATCTTTGGGCTGAAATATTCAGTCCTTCATCATGGTCTTCCACATGAATCACATTCTCCAGTGGAATTGCGGAGGGTTTTTCAACCATCTAGCTGAGCTACAGCAGTTGTTGTGCCGTTTCCCAGTGTTGTGTATGGCTCTACAGGAAACTTGGTTTCCTGCTCAGCGGACCCCGGCCCTTCGAGGCTATCGGGGCTACTTCAACAACCGTGTCAACTGTGATAGAGCCTCTGGTGGTGTCTGTATATACACCCTTGCCACTGTCCCCAGTATTGCTGTGCCTCTCTGCACACCTATTGAGGCTGTTGCTGTTCGCCTTCGAACTATGCTGGAATTGACTGTCTGTTCAATATACCTTCCTCCAGACAGGGATGTTTCGCCCACCGATCTTGCTGCTCTGGTAGCACAGCTGCCCCCACCGTTCCTTGTCTTGGGGGATTTTAACGCCCATCACCCTTTATGGGGCGGAATAGAGACAACCCGACGTGGTAGGGATGTTGAAGCTCTTCTCGCACAACTAGACATCTGCCTTCTCAATACTGGTTCCCCGACGCACTTCAGTGTTGCGCATGGCACTTTCTCAGCTATTGATCTCTCGGTCTGCAGCCCGATCCTTCTTCCACACCTCACATGGAGGGCCCACGATGACCTCTGTGGGAGCGACCATTTTCCTATCCTTTTGTCGCTCCCACAATCTCTACAGGCGGAACAACTGCCTCGATGGTCCCTCCATAGGGCTGATTGGCAGCGTTACACTTCTGCTGCTGTCATTCCTTCTCAACTCCCAGCCATTGTGGATGTGGCAGTCCAACAGGTGACTGTCGCCGTAGTCTCCGCTGCTGAGGCCACTGTTCCAACCACCTCAGGGTCCCCTCGGCGCAAATCTGTGCCTTGGTGGTCACAAGAAATCGCCGAAGCCATTCGGGATCGGCGTAGGGCACTTCAGCGCTACCGGCGACATCCCACTATCGATCACCTGATTGCTTTTAAACGGCTACGGGCCCGAGCACGACGGCTTATACGGCAAAGTAAGCAAGATTGTTGGGAGAGGTACGTCACCTCTATTGGATCTCGTGCCTCACCTTCTCGGGTGTGGACTCAGGTTCGACGACTTTTCGGGTACCGCCCACCAACAGGAATCCCCTGTCTTCGCTTACAGGGTATTGTCTGCTCGGACCCGCTTGCTGTCGCCGAGCACATGGCTAAGTTTTATGCAGGCATCAGTTCAACTGCAGCTTACAGTGAAGCCTTTCGCGCCATTAAAGAACGAGTTGAGCGGAAGCCACTGTCGTTTCACACACGTCGCCGGGAGCCATACAATGCACCCTTTAGCGAGTGGGAATTTAAAAGTGCCCTTTCTGCATGCCCCGATACTTGTCCAGGACCAGATCGTGTTCATAGCCAATTTCTTCGGCATCTTTCTGTGGACGCTCAGAACCAACTGCTCGCCTTGTTTAACCGTCTCTGGGCAGACGGTGTTTTTCCTTCCCAGTGGCGGGAAAGCACCGTCATCCCAGTGATAAAACCTGGCGCTGACCCACAGGTGGCTGACAGTTACCGTCCGATCAGCCTGACAAACGTCCTATGTAAGCTCGTTGAACGGATGGTGAGTCGGCGGCTTATGTGGATCCTTGAAGACCGGGGACTCCTGGTAGCACAACAAGGGGGTTTCCGTCAGGGCCGCTCCACTATTGACAATCTTGTGTCATTGGAGTCGGCTATTCGTACAGCTTTTACCCGACGTGAACACCTTGTTGCTGTATTTTTTGATCTTCGGAAAGCGTACGACACAACCTGGCGCCACCACATACTGGCTACATTGTATGACTGGGGCTTGCGGGGCCCACTTCCAATCTTTATCAGGAATTTTCTCTCCCATCGCTCCTTTAGGGTTAGGGTGGGTACCACCCTTAGTTCCTCATACATCCAAGAGAACGGTGTCCCACAGGACTCCGTCCTCAGTGTGCCTTTGTTTTTAATCGCTATAAACGGGCTTGCCACGGCTGTGGGATCCTCTGTCTGTTCCAGCTTGTTTGCAGATGACTTTTGTTTATACTATAGTTCGGCTAGTATTAGCGTCGCTGAACGGCGGCTGCAGGGAGCCATCCGGAAAGCTGAATCATGGGCCTCTACCCATGGTTTTCAGTTTTCTGCGCAGAAGACCCGCGTGATACATTTCTGTCGACGGCGAGCAGTTCACATGGATCCCGAGTTATATCTCGGTGGTGAATTGCTCGTTGTCGCAGAGACTCATCGGTTTCTTGGCATGGTATTCGACAACAGACTTACTTGGGTGCCACATCTGCGTCAGCTGCGACAAAAATGCTCACGGCATCTTAATATTCTCCGCTGCTTGAGCCATACTGCTTGGGGTGCAGCTCGTTCCACCCTCCTGCAGCTGTACAAGTCCTTGATACAATCAAGGCTTGATTACGGATGCCTCGTATACGACTCAGCAGCACCTTCCGCCTTGAGGATCCTTGACCCCATCCACCATGGTGGTATCCGGCTGGCGACTGGGGCCTTTCGTACCAGCCCTGTGCCAAGTCTTCTAGCCGAAGCAGGGATTCCTCCATTACACTTCCGCCGCCAGCAGCTTCTCGCTAGCTATGTTGCTCGAGTCCATGCCACGCCACACCATCCAAATCGCAGGCTTTTGTTTCCGACTGTTCCCCCTCCTTTTCCACCACGTCGACCTAGATCAGGTCTTCCGATCGCGATCCGGGTTCGTACACTCCCTTCCTCACTTAATTCCCTACCTCTCCCTGACGCTTTTTCTTGCCCATCCCGTCTTCCTCCTTGGTCCACTCCCTGTTTAAAGCTCCACTTGCAACTGTCCTGCGATACAAAGGCATTAGTCTCACCACTTACACTCCGTTGCAAGTTTCTGGCACTTCTTGCTGCTTACCGTGATGCAGAAGTCGTGTACACTGATGGCTCCCTGGTAAATGGCAGAGCCAGTTATGCTTTTATTCATGGCGACCACGCAGAACAACGGTCCCTGCCGCCAGGCTGTAGTATTTTTACAGCTGAACTGATCGCTATTTCTCGTGCTCTTAACCACCTCAAAACGTGCCCCCGGAAGTCGTATGTCGTGTGCAGCGACTCCCTTAGTGGCCTGCAAGCCCTTTCAAACTATTATTCTACCCATCCGTTGGTGCAATCCATCCAAAACGCCGTCGCTTCACTCGGCAAGTCTGGATGTGCGGTGGACTTTATCTGGACCCCTGGCCACATTGGCATCCCAGGGAACGAGCGTGTCGATCGGCTGGCTAAGCTCGCCACCACCGCTCCTCCCCTGGATATTGGTATCCCAGAACAGGATATCCGAATGGATTTGCGCCACAGGGTTTTAGAGGCTTGGGACACACAATGGGCAACACTGAGCACTCCCAACAAGCTCCGAGCGATCAAGTCCTCTACGGCCGTCTGGAAGTCGTCTTTCAGACCTTCCCGTAGGGACTCTGTTGTCCTATGTCGTCTACGTATTGGCCATACGTGGTTGACACATGGCTATCTTTTACGTCGAGAGGACCCACCGAATTGCCGTTGTGGAAGTTTGTTGACAGTGGTCCACATCCTGTCGGACTGTCCGTTTTTAGCCGTCTTGCGGCAGTCTTTTAACCTACCTACTGTGCCTGCCTCGATTTTATCTGACAATGCCTCTATGGCTGACCGAGTTTTACGTTTTATCCGTGCAGCTGGGTTTTACCATTTGATATAAAGGTGGGTTCCTTAGCCTGATCTCTCAGGCACCCATCTCTCATAACTTTTTACTCTTCTTCTTTTGTGTTGTCTACCCTGCTTTTCTTCGTATGTTTTAGAATGTGCAGAGTGGCTGGCTCATCCTTTATAATCCTCGTGATCAGCCAGCCACAACATTCTGCTGTAACCTTTTAGTCCAATTATGTTTCTTTACTCTTTGAGTTTTCTTCCTTGCGTGTCGTGACCTCAATCCTCCTTGTCATTTTGTACCAATTGTGCTTTTTCTTTTTGTGTTTCAATTGTCGTTTTTTCTTCTTGCAATACGCCGCATTGACTTTGCTTGCAACAGGGGACTGATGACCGTGCAGTCTAGTCCCCTCTAAACAACAACAACAACAACAAATTAGATCAGATTAATACTTATTCCATAGATCATATATACGACATTTCGTAATGATATAGAAAGTGTCAGTTTAGTAAATGTTGTCTACACTTGACAATCAGTATTTTAAGGATTTTCATTACATGTTTTTTATTTAATTTTTTTTAAAGTTTTATCTAAAGATTCACCTACATTTTAAAAGGAATTGCCATTCAGAAATTCCTTTAATTTCTTTTTATATACTAGTTGGCTATCTGTCAGACTTTTGATGCTACTTGATGAGTGACCAAAGACTTTTGTGGCAGCATAATTCACCCCTTTCTGAGCCAAAGTTAGATTTAACATTGAATAGTGAATATCAGCCTTTCTCATAGTGTGTAGCTATGCACACTGCTATTACTTTTGAATTGCGTCGGTCCCTAGATCACTAAATAAATGTCTGCAGGATGCTCTTGGTTGGGCTCCAGCAATTATTCTGATTACACGCTTTTGGGCAATGAATACTTGTTTTACTCACTGTTGAATTGCCCCAGAATATGAACCCATATGAAAGCAGTGAATGAAAATAAGCTAGTAAGCTAATTTACTAGGTGTATATCACCAAATTTTGCAATGACTCTGATAGCATAAGTAGCTGAACTCGAACGTTAAAGGAGATCTTCAATATATTTCTTCCAAATTAGTCCCTCGTCAATGTAAACACATAAAAATTTTGAACATTCTACCTAAAAATTTTGAATATTCCACCTAAGCTACAGATTTATGTTTAAAGTCTAAATTTATTAATGGTGTCATGCCACTTACTGTATGAAACTGGGTTTTATCAAAGTTTAATGAGAGTCCATATGTAGAGATCCACATAATAACTTTCTGAAAGGTAAGATTTAAAGTTTCATCAGTTAATTCCTGTTTGTCGGGTGTGATAGCTATACTTGTATCATCAGCAAAAAGTACTAGCTTAGCATCTTTGTGAACGTAGAATGGCAAGTCGTTAATACATAATAAGAACAGCAAAGGACCGAAGACGGAACCTTGTGGAACCCCATTTTTGATAACTCCTCAGTTAGAGGAATTAATTGTTTCGTCTATATCTTGCGAACTTCTTATTTCAACTTTCTGCCCTCTTCCAGTTAACTATGATTTGAACCATTTTGTGCACTGTCCCACTCATACCACAATACTTAAGCTTATGTTTCGTGGTGGCGTTATGTGAAGCTTTCACCCTTCGCCACTGGTGGTCGTAGACGGCAGTCAGACACGTATATGAAACACGGATGACATCAACCGACGTATATCTCAACCATAACAGCTGTACTTCAGTGAGGGATTCGTCTCAATGAAGGGCATTTCTTGCCCTCGCCGTGCACATCTTCTGAGTACGTCTCTTCATGATTACGACATCGTACGAATAGAGTGGTCAGCATATTCTCCAGACATGAAGCCTGCCGCACACGCCTGACATATATTCAAAAGGTTCGCTGTTGCACGAGGTGACCAACAAACCAGTCTGGGAGTTCCATGCCGAATCGTCGTTGGGGAGTGGGACAATCTGAATCAGCAGTCCCTTGATTATCAAGCAGACACTACGCCTCGACGAATTCAGGCATGCATCAGTGCAAGAGGGTGGGTTGTCGGGCATTACGAGTGCTGGTGTCTGCTGCAAACTGGAACACAAATTCAGAAAGTGAAGGGCGTTTTTGCGCACCTTTTCTATATCTACAAATGTTATTGAAATGTGTCTGTTCTTTTCGGGCGTGTCCGAAAGAACAGCCATCTTTAGTTGACAGCAACGGCTGTGAATTTATGAAATCGAAATACTGAAACTTTTCGACCGATCGGGGCGTTGAAATAAATTCAACGAAAAAGCTAATAATTTGTGGTGATTCCGTTTCGGGCCATCGGTAGCCTCAAGGCTATCCAGGCACACTCCCCTTCCAACCCTAATTCTCAACTTATATCACACTGCGATTGTGGCGACCCCTGCCTATTGGTTCCTCTTGCTCGCAGTTATACTGTATTCCCGAACCGAACATATGAATGCGTCCGCATAGAAACTGTCATTTCCTGTTATGAGTATATGTACAATTGTTGATTTGGTGGCTGTTCTTCACCTGTCCATGGTATGTAATTCTTTCACGCCTTCTGTTATTTCTGAAATGAATGGAATAGGACCAGAGCTGACAGGCTGCAGCATCAAGTAACTCTTTGATCAGAAATATCTGTCAGATCTTCAAAACGGGCCAAGTGCGGCTACTGAGAGAGCTATGACAACTCTTGTATTCAGTTATTGATCAGTTTGACAGAGGCCGCACTTGGTCCATTTTTTCGTATCCTGTATTTCATAGTTGTAATGAATATTACTTCATTTGAAAAACATGGACTCCTCCTACTTATGTAATTTCTGTTTATATATTTTTGTAATTTTTACTCTTTAAGTTACGGCACTTTTTACAAACTGTTATTATGTATTAAAAAAAAAAAACTTATTGTAACTTACAATTTGTATTGAAGGTGTTGGGTAACATCCACACACACGCAACTAACTTTGCAGCTAAGAAATCAGTTTATGTTGGTGGGCCCATAGGATTTGGACTCTAGATATGATACGATGTTCTACTTTTCTAATCATACTGTGATGGCTTATACGTCCGCATACAGTTTATTATGTTTCTTAATATCGTAACTACTTCACGTCCAGAGTGACTGATTTTGTATTTTTTTACACTTTGCAGCGATAAAGATGGTCAGACACTGTCTGAAATCGATTTGTAATAAAAAATAGTTTTCAACGCGGCCAAAGCTGGTTCTCCGTGTTTTAATAATTTTAATGTAGTCGCTCTGCACCAGACTCCATATAGAGTCGTCTACACCATAAAATAGCACGGAACCACATTTTTCCCATAAGCTTTCACTTCCTTTCAAGGATTGTGTTCACAGTTATGGGGAACCATCCAAACGTTTTGCGACTTTGACTCACGTATCGAGTATCATAGATATCATTACTGCACCACCTCCAAGGGTAGCGAACCCTAGTGATTAGTCTGGAAGTAGTCTTATCATGTTCCACGACATTGCAGACCATATAGAGGAATGTGGATTTGATTTCGCTGCGACACTGTCCTACTGTTCAGGGAGACGAAGGAAATATATCCAGTTATTATCGACACACGCTGACAAAATGAAAAAGAGAATAAGAGACAGACCTCTATCAAGTACGATATAACAGATAGATTGGGTAAGAAGTTCTCGGCCTTTCCCCCTACAAGGGAAGCGAAGCCTTGCGTGCGGAGCACTCCGAAGAAGAGCACAAAACCCGAACGAGTGTTGTTCCTCCTCTCCTTTCAAGATTTTTATCAATAGCTATCCATATCTACCTACGGAAGGCGCAGTCATGCAACAGCCGGACACGCGAGATACCGGCTCAGCGGCGAAACTCCAAGCTGCACTTGGGTTAACATAAACTTTGCTGTGTCTCTCGTAAAAACATAATTTTCATATAAGAGGAGTATGAAACCACGAATTGAAATGTAATAACTTAATATCTTTATTATACCATTCAGAAAGCAATGCCTTCAATAATCTTACTAATACCCCCCCCCCCCTCTGTCTCTCCACCCATCCATACACACACACACACACACACACACACACACACACACACACTAACACAGACAGTCGCAAGCGCACATGATATATTTATCCACTAAGACACAAAACGATCGTTTCCTTGTTTCCACCATCTACTCAAGGGAATGTCATTCAGACTGTCGTTCATCTCTGAATGAAATGTCCACTGCAGCTACTAGAACTTTCAAAAATATAAGACAAATATTCTCAACGTGATGAAGAATCACCTGTCTAATTTGTTAATGATATACGGTCCGGAAAAAAATACATACGATGTATAATGTTCCTAAGTGTTGATGGAAGTCACTGAAGCGACGTATGATGGTAGACCATGTGAAATTATTAAACTGATTACAATATGTAATGACAGTTGGTAAGACGTCCTAGCACCTCTGGCACCAAAGACTGATATTCTTCGAGTCGGAATGGTGTCGAAAAAATTTTTGACGAAAGTTTGCCCACAGTTGTTTCAAATGGTCCTCCAGATTCCGCGGATTGGAACTGGTTCGTAGAAGTGTTCCAATGCCATCACACCCCAGCAAAAAGATGGAGAGGTTGAAGACTCTTCCTGATCACAGGAGACCCAAAAAATGCTGTAGGCAGTCCTAGTCACTCGTGGTGTAAGATGGCGTCTTTTATCTTATTGGAACACTGCCCCATAGCATTGTGCTATAAGGTGTAGGCCGTGCGGACGCAGAATTATTACGTGAAATATCGTTTTACCTTCATGGTTTCCCTCAGCACGACAAGAGGTGACCTGATCGCATATCCTGTGGCTGCCATAACCACGATGCCACGGGTACGACTATGTGTTCCTCCACGCAACTTACGGGATATTTCCTTAACGCCATAAACTGGAACGACTGTCGCAGGTTATGAAGAAGCATCACTGAACATGATTTAACACCATTTATATCCAGCCTTTTCTTGCCGGGCGCGGCTCCAGTAAAAAGCACTATTGCTGTTCTGATGTCAACCGACACTTGGTGTCCTTTTGCCCTAATCCGACAGATGCGAGACAAGTCACTGCATACTTTCTCCAGTACAAGTTTGCGCATGGCAGGTGCCGAGGTATTGGAATCCGAACTTGCTTGGAAAGCATACAGTTTTAAAGTTAGGGGTTACAATCCTGGTTCGGGACACAGTTTTAATCTGTTCGGAAGTCTCATGTTACTTACTGTTTATCCTACTGATTTGATTTCTTTAGACCGCCTCTTGTAGTATTATTCTATTTCGAAACGGCCCTGTTTCGTTTCATATCACAGTCGTATAAACTATATCATGTGCAATCAGCCTATTAAATAATACTTGGGACACAGATTGGAATTCTCTGTTACCCTATCTATTTCTTACAGAACTTCTGGGAAAAGTTTATCCGATTACAAAGATGAGAATAGCTTCTGTAAGTTAGGGACACCAAGTAATAGTCAAGTAACGAAGGGTATAATGTTCTCAGAGCCGTATGTTAGTTTAGATTAGATTATTAGGTACGTCCTATAGATCAATGATGAGAAGATCCTCGTGGGTGTCTTTTTTTAAGGTGATAATATTATAATACTAATACAGGTATATACGTTTTTACATGCTAATAATATAATAATACTAATAGTATGAGTATAGATACATGCATCATGTGGTTCTATTTAAGAAGTAGGAGGAGTTGGCCACTAAAAAGTGTTTTAGGCTCCCCTTAAACAGATATTTATTTGTAGCTAATTTTTTATGGTTGTTGGTAAATATTGAAAATATGTGTTCCTGAGTAGTGCACCCATTTTTGAACATAAGTAAGTGCTTTTAAGATGTTGTGTAGATCATATTTGTTCCTAGTATTGCAGGTATGAACTGAGTTGTTTGTTAGGAAAAGGAATATACTATTTATGACAAATTTCGTTAAGGAATAAATATACTGAGAAGCAGTAAATACACCCAGTTCTTTGAAGAGGCTTCTGCAGGATGTCCGTGAATTTACGCCACAAATAATACGTATTAAATGCTTTTGGTCTCTGAAAACTTTTGCTTGACTTGAAGAGTTACCCCAAAATATTACACCATGTGACATTATTGAAAGAAAGTATGCAAACTATTTCATTTTTATGTCTCCTATGTCTGATACCACATGTATTGCAAATACAGATTTGTTAGGTCTTTTCTGCAGTTCTGTGGTGTGCTCCTCCCAACTGAATTTATTATCAAGCTGTCGTCAACCTGTTTTATCTGTTCCTCTTCATACTTTATGCATTTACGGGATGGGAGTCTCTTAAATTGTCTGAACTGAATGTTGTGAGTCTTTTCAATGTTAAATATTAATGATTTGACTCTGAACCATTTATTAATGTTAATGGAAACATCATTAGCAAACCTTTCCTGAGCTATGTCCGACACGTTATTTATTGCAATACTTCTATCATCTGCAAACAAAACTATCTCTGCTTCTGGCAGTGTAACTGATGAGAGGTCATTAATGTACACAAGAAAAAAGCAATGGCCCTAAGATGGATCCTTGTGGGACACCACATGTAATTTTTTCGCAGTCTGATGACTGTTGGCTTAATTCACTAGTCACTTGCACTGACACCCTTTGTTTCCTGTTAGCGAGGTACAACTTCAACCATTTAGCAGCAATTCCCGTGACACCATATAATTCTAATTTTCTTAAATACCTGTTCCTTATAATTTATTATCTAAAGAATTACGTACATTAACGCTGAAGGTGTAAATAGCGTTCTCGATATCAGAACCTTTCAGAAATCCAAACTGTGTTCTAGGCAATATGTCATTTTTGAGAATGCCGGTAAAAGTGAAATCGGTCTTTAGTTTGATCCCCTTTCTTCAATAGAGGTTTAATATCCGAATATTTTAACCAATCAGGAAATGTTCCAGTTGTAATAGACTGGCTACACAAATAACTTAAAATTGTGCTAAATTCACAAAAACACGCTTTAATTAATTCTGTTGATTTTTTTTTCGTAACCACTAGAACGATTTGTTTATAAAGATTTTATTCTGGGAGTTATTTCTTATGGTGAAGTTAGTGACATATTCATGTCCCTGAAGTTATTTCTAAATGCTAATTTCAAGTATTCAAGGGCCTTATTTACTGAACCTGAAAATCCAATACTATCAGTAACAGATTTGTTAAATAGATTTATCTCTTTATAGCTATAAGTTACTAATTTATCATCTACTTTTAATGCTTTCTGTTCCTGTTCCTTTCTGTTTCTACTAGTCTCCTCTTTCACTATATCCCATATTGCTTTTATGTAGTTCTCTGAAGTTGGTATCTTTTTCTCATAGTGAATTTTTTTTTACATGTCTAACTTACTTTTTAAAATATTGTACAGTATTCCTTATGTTTAGCTAAGTCATCATCATTGGAACTACACTTAACTGATAGATACGCTTTCCCTTTTGTCTCACATGAAATTTTTATTCCTTGTGTAATCAATGGTTTTATTATAGACTTCTTTTATTACAAATTTCTTTGTTTCTTCCTGTTAAATAATTAAATAGTGCTTCTAGATGATTTAGGAATGGATTATAAATTCCTGCTGGTGCTCAGTAAATAGTTACTATTATATAGCATCTGTTATGGAACCCTAGTTCTGTGGCACAAGCTTCGAAATGCTGCTCTAGACAGAATTTATTTTTATCAATATTCATGAATTTATAGCACTTTTTAATAAATTTGGCAACTCCTCCTCCATTAATATCAACGCTACTGAAGTATGAAGCTAAATGAAATCCTGGAATATTTAACATATCTATACCAGTGGTCACATGATGTTCAGAGAGGCAAATTATCTCAATAGAGTTGGAGGAATCTATTTAATCAGTACAAATGAGTAGTTCATCAAGTTTATTTCTGAGTCCTGGGATGTTCTGATGTAATAAAGATAACTGATATTGTATATTAATGATTGAACAAATATTTATTGACAGATTACGAGTACTTTCTGTTTATCATGGTTTGCTAAAAATCTATCTTGTGTTTATCTGTTTTCTCAAACTGAGGGTGTTTTCCAAGCTTTCTCAATACTGGTTTTGTCCCCACCCCCCATCCATATGCTAAAATCGGCATCCCTCTCACACACCCCCCCTCCCGGAAGTTAATTGCAATGAAACCAGACAGTTTTCCCTTCCCTTTCCTGTTGAGGTGTAGGCCATGCCTAGTGTAGCCCCACATGCAGATAGCATCCACAGTAATCAAACCAATATGGGACCCCATCTCTGAAATTAGCAGCCGTTCCTGCTCCAAGGTCACTCTCCTTATGGAAGAGCTTAATAGAGGCTGATCATGGCGTTTCAAAACAGATTTGTAGATTTTCATGAGTCACATTTTTTCTAAATGATTGGTACTGACTAACTGCTTAAGAATTAATATTACATGTGCATACATTAAGATTGCCATATTTGATTTATATATTACGTTATGAACACAGTCATAAGAAACTAAAGAATATTAACAGACAAGTCGATTTGATTCACAGACTAGTCAACTTCAGTAACGCAAAGTGCACACAGCGCAAATGTAAAGCATATATGCAGAGACATATGCCATGTGGTGTCAATTACATGATGACTGTGTGTGTGTTGTGTCTATGATGTAAGTCGTTATATTATAAAACGACTCATTGTTGATAAACGAATATGTATCTTTTGTTGTAAATTGCGTAGAAAACTATTTACCAGGCAACCGATGTATATATTACGTCAATATGAAATGATGGTAGCTTATGTTTGTATGGTTTCAAATGTTTCGAAGCTTCTGTCGGCATTCCTAAGTTAGTAAATTTCGGTTTAATTGCCCCCTTATTTTACAAGATTTCATTCATTTGTTTGTATTTAGTTGTATGTAATTTTACAAGAGCTTAAAACGGGAGATATGTTCCTCTACAAAAGAGTCTAACAAAAATGTTTAAAAAGAACTGCCTCAGTCCTCTTTCCTCATTCTACTTCAAAGGTTTGCGGGGAACATATTCACACTTTTTCTTACACAGAACATGCTAAATCTTCTTACCCAGATTCTGATTGTAATGAAGTTTTCACACACAGCCGTTGTCTACAAATGTCTCTCAAAAATGTTATTAAGCTTATGGGACTTAACTAGGGGGTCATCAGTCCCTAAACTTACAAACTACTTATACTAAGGACGGCACAAATATCCAAGCCCAAGGGGGGATTTGAACCCCCGACCGTAGTGGACGTGCAGGCCGTGACTGGAGCGCCTCAGTCCCCGCGCCCACCGCGGCCGGCTACAAATGTCTCTCTCCGAGTATTTCTTGTTTCTCCACATAGAAACTTTCTCCTACCTGCCACCTCCATTGTCACTAATCTCATCCAGGTATCTCGATCTTCCTCTGCAAGATAACGAATGGTAACGTATTTTATTCAGATACTGGTTAAAATTGTAATTTCTGTGTGATACAGTATATATTTTCCTGCCTCACTTCTGTACCCGAGGTTTACATGGCTTTTACTTAGAGCGAGGCACCATGGGACTACCATTATAGTGAAAAATCATTCTCTTTTCCGTCTAGTACGGTGTGTCATTACCTCGAATGGCCAGTACAGTTGCTCACCTGCATGACATGGACTGTATGATGTTACAAAGCAGCTCTCGAAGGATGGACCACTTTTCCTTGAGTGAAACATATAGCACTACCGCCGTTGTAGGAGCTACTGGTCGAGCTACAGTTCGCCTGAGAAGTGTATACGAGACAAGTTCAATCTGGTTGATGTCCGGTGAATAAGCTGGCCATACCATTCTTTCAATCCTCTCAACTTCAAGTATGATGTTCACCAGTGCAGCTCTGTGGGAACGAAGATTAACTCCGCTCATAAGCAGGATTGTTCCATGTCCTCTCCAGATAAGGGAACGACGATGTTTCCTTGCTTTCAACAGTGGTCTATGGAAGACTACCAAATCTGTAAACATGTTCTGTATCCCCAGTAAAACGAACGCACCTCGACGCATTGTGCCAGCAGCCTTGGGCGACCGACACCACGTACAGATGAAACTTGTTGACACCTGGTGCTCCTGCAATACCACATGTGTCCACTACTAAATATCTGTTGCATCAAGACTGAGAAAACATGTGAAACATCACAGGCTACCACCGTCACAACGACATCGTCAATCAGGGCTAGTGTGCAATAGTCGATGACTTCACATAAGTTTAGTGTTCTAACGTTGAGAATCTAAAATGACAGTTTACTTCAATATTATATTTTTAAAGCTGGTCTCTGGTCAGGACATATTCGCCATTTTCTCTTCTGGTATGAAATTTTAATAGTGTACATTTTAGTTTTTATTGGCTAATTATATTCATCAATTTCTTAGTGTGTTACCCCCCAGGAATAGCCGCATGTACATTGGATTCATTTAAAAATTGTTTCGTTTCTTCAGTACTCATGAGCCTTATTTTTAGATCCTTCGAAGTAACTTTCGTTAGTTCGCAGCTCTGAGTTGAGAGATCAAAGCTTGCGCTCAATCTGCTTTTACATCAACTGATGACATGTGCGTCTGATGTTCAGTTTCGTATCTACTCCGTTTTAGCAGGAAGATTTCAGGAATCTGAAGCAACCCTTATGAATAAGAAAATGCAGTACGTAACTGATTCACATTAGATAATTTAAGGGATTGGAAATAAAGATGAATCACGCCCATCCGAAGTACGGTACTTGATTTCTCAGGAGTGATAAAAAAAAGGCAAAGAAATTTTGTATTATAGATTTTTGGACCTTAAGCGTAACGATTGCACAGTTCCATTGTAGTCGAGAAAATGGATTCCATTAACTGAAACGGACACTTATAAAGAACCGTTGGAAGTGAAACAGACGAGCAGTTCGTACAACCACCGGCGCACATAAAAGTTAATTGTACGTGAATGCCGATGAACTTCAATCGGTTTACCGTTAAATCGGAAATAAAACTCCTCTGGTGTTTATCTGCGACTGGTAAAGCGTCACATATATGTACTTTCCCGCCTTTAATTTTACTTTACAACAGCAGGAAACCTTACAATAATAGGCAGAAAAATAATTACCTTTTTGTCTCTAAACCGGATCGTTCACTAAGCATTTTATCGAGCTGTTTCTGTAATGACTTTAAATTCACCATGGTCTCTTTTTTCTTAATCATGAAGTAAAACATAAATACATACTGCAATGTTTGGTTATGTATTCTTTTCCGGAGTATTAATTGTTCAAATTCAATAAGTTCTGCTGTCGGATGAAACTGTAGTATTTACACAATATTACTGCGGTCCACCTGGCTGCCATCTTTAAGTGGACCACAGAAGTATTATGTAAGTACACTTTTATCCAGCTGGAGGACCGATATAAATTTCAACTACATTATTTAGATTTATTTTTCTATCAAAAAACGATTGGTTGCTGCAAAATCAAAAATTTTCTTAAATTGGTTGAACTTCCCCCCCCGTTAGGGCTGATTTATTTTATGATAATTGACTATCTTCGAGAAACTAAACAACCAAAAATCTCTAGCTTCTCATTGTGCTTTTTCTGATTATTTTATTGTAGCCTCACAGGAATTTTTCTTATTTACTCCTCGTTTCGTTGACTTCTTTTAAAAAAGAATTGCGTAACTTAGTTTTGTTTTCTTTTTTCCAGTTAAAGATCACCTAATTTTATTCTAGGTGATTACTTTCGACCCATGACAATCATGTTGAAGACCTAGTACTAAATAATTTGCATTCTTATCAAACAAGCACATGTAATGAAAAGATTGCTTGTGCTTTGTCGACGACGATGGACATAACAAGCCAAAATTAATTACATGTTGGAAAACGTTATGGTCCTTAAATGGGATGAATGGAAAACGGGACGAAAAGAATCTGTGCGACTGAATTTTGCTTCAGCCTTGGCACAGTTCTTGGAACGTATTTCTGAACCTAGTACACATGGAACATCGTATTCCTTCTACAATATTAGAACGCGGTAAGTTGTATTCATAAACCTAATTATTACAGTTTTACACTTATAGAAGGGCAAAGCGTATTGCCATACGAAATATACTCACGAGATGAGATATACAAAACCTGTGAACAGCAACATATTGTCACGTTGCAAATTGCAGGTGGTCCTGAATTCGAAGGCTGGTTGTTAATAGAACAATACACTTTAAACTTAGAACACGTTTGTTGCTAACAGAAGCGTACACTCAGTAGAGACTGACTCCTGCTTGGAGAGCTCCACTATTTATACATAAGAGGAACTTCCTGGAACTTATAAACACAACAAACATGTAGAAAATTCTAGAAATAGTTAATACAAACAATTTTTTTCTGTCTCTGGCGGGATTTAAACCCACAACCTTTTGAATCTGATTACTGTATTCGTCCATCGGTCTCCTCCTACGATTTTTACCCCACACACTTCCTTCCAGTGCTAAGCTGATGATTCCTTGATGTCTCACAGTGTGTCCCACCAACCCAACCCTTCTCTTAGTTGTGGTAAGCCAGAAACTATTTTTCTCCCCAATTCTGTTTAGCAGCTCCTCATTAGTTAGATGCCTATGAATTAAGTCTTCGTCGTTCTTCTGTAGTAGCACATTTCGAAAGCTTCTACCATCTTTTAGTCAGAAATCCTTATCGTTCACGTTTCTCTCCCGTAGAATGTTACACTGCAGACAAATGCTTGTAGAAAGATCCTCTAACATTTAATCTAATATTGGATGTAAACAAATTTCGCTCCTTCAGAAACGCTTTTCTCCTCATAGCCATTCTGCATTTTGTATCTTCTCTACTTCGGTCATCAGAAGCTATTTGGCTATCCAAATATTAGAACCCATCTACTGCTTTCATTGTCTCACTGTCTAATCCAATTTCTTCGGCAATAATGACAACTATAAAATTTAAGACCAAATACTTCATCCCACAGAATCGCTCTCCACACTCCCATGAACCTATTGCAGGTGAGTCTGACTGCTGCAATTTAATTGACATCAACTGTCTTCTCCATTAACATTGTTCTCAACGACGGCATTTGTACTCGTCTAACTGAGTTCCTGAATTGGATGGAACCTTTTCCTATCCCAACTTTATAAACGTGCGCTGCCCGTGAGGGATATTAGGACATCGAAACTTTGTGCAAGCATTTTAGGACATGTGGAAAATAAGTAAAGAAAAACCACTGAGAGAAATACAATTTAATTTCCACGTGTGTGTGTAACTTGTTTACGTTACAGGTTACGAACGTTGGCCAAAGTGATGACCTAAAGCATCCACGACAGTTTTTACGAATAGCGTTTTACTATTGTTTGCAGCACTTTTCGGACAGTGGCCTGTGAAATGTACAGCTTTCACGACAGATTTTGTGCATTACTTGAAAATCATACATTGCATCCAGGGTATTTTCCCAGATAGAATGAAATATACTATCGTTAAACCTTTGCATATAAAAGGGGATACATCCGATGTCAACAACTACCACCCCACCTCACATCGGACAGCTTTATCAAAAAAAATTTGAAAAAGTTATGTATTCTCGAGGTGCTTCATATATTAGCAAAAATAAATTTCTAACTAAATGTCACTTTGGTTTTCAAAAAAGGTTTTCGACTGAAAATGCTATATATACCTTCACTGATGAAATATTAAATGCTGTAAATAACCGGACATCACCAGTTGGGATTTTTTGTGATCTCTCAAAGGCTTTTAATTGTTTAAATCTTGGGATTCTTCTACATGAGCTTAAGTATTGTGGTATGAGTGGGACACTGCACAAATGTTTCAAATCACACTTAACAGGAAGAGTGCAGAAAGTTGAAAATAGCTGTTCACATGATATAGATGAAACAATTAATTCTTCTAACTGGGGAGTTACCAAAAATGGGGTCCCACAAGGTTCGGTCTTGGGTCCTGTGCTGTTCTTAACATATATTAATGACTTGCCATTCTACATTCACGAAGATGCTAAGCTAGTACTTTTTGCTGATCATACAAGTATAGCTATCACACCTGACAAACAGAAATTTACTGATGAAATTGTAAATGACATCTTCCAGAAAGTTATTAAGTAGTTCTCTACAAATGGACTCTCATTAAACTTTGATAAAACCCAATATATACGGTTTCATACAGTAAATGGCATGACACCATTAATAAATTTAGACTTTGAACATAAATCTGTAGCTAAGGTAGAATATTCCAAATTTTTAGGTATTTGCATTGACGAGGCACTCAATTGCAAGAAACATATTGAAGATCTCCTGAAACGTTCAGCTACTTATGCTATCAGAGCCATTGCAAAATTTGATGATATACGTCTCAGTAAATTAGCTTACTACGCCTATTTTCATTCACAGCTTTCATATGGGATCATATTCTGGGCAATTCAACATTGAGTAAAAAAGTATTCATTGCACAAAAGCGTGTAATCGGAATAATTGCAGGAGCACATCCAAGAGCATCCTAAAGACATTTATTTAGGGATCAAGGGATCTTCACTGTAGCTTCACAATATATATATATATACTTCTGAAATTTGTTATTAACAATCCAACCCAATTCAAAAGTAATAGCAATGTGCATAGCTACAACACTAGGAGAAAGGATGATATTCACTATTCAAGGTTAAATCTAACTTTGGCTCAGAAAGGGGTGAAGTATGCTGCCACAAAAGTCTTTGGTCACTTACCAAGTAACATCAAAAGTCTGACTGATAGCCAACTAGTATTTGAAAAGAAATTAAAGGAATTTCTGGATGGCGTCTCCTTCTACAATGTAGATGACGTTTTAGATAAAACTTAAAAAAATAAAACTAAATAAAAATAGAAATAAAAACCAAAAAGAAATGTAAAAAAAAAAAAAAAAAAAAAAATTCCTTAAAATATTGATTGACAAGTGTAGACAACATTTACTAATCTAACACATTCCACATCATTACGAAATGTCGTATATATGATCTATGGAACAAGTATTAATCTAATCTAATCAATCTAATCTACTCGACAGTGGCATCACTTCGTGGCACAGTGGAGCGTCGGCCTCTTTAAAGAGCAGTTCCAAAATTTCCAGTTAATGCGATCTTCCGGCTAATGTTCTTCAACAGGCACCTGCCCGCGTTATTCCAATGATACTCGGAAAGAACAGCATCATGAGTGCTGTTGCTGTTTTTCTGAAAATACCTTAGGAGTAAAGCCCAGCTCACCACATTGACTTCAATGCACAATGATAGTTGTGCTTCATCCTTATGTAACCATATTATTACCGGCGGCTAGAAGAAAGTCATTCATTTCACTAACATAAGTAACAACATAGATAGTGCAGCTTATAGACTGAACGTGATTCCTGTGACTGTGGGTATTTACACGATAAATAGTTCTCAGTCTATATTGGACCACGTTGTCAACAAAAATCGGGACATTGTAATTCATTCTCCTGGTACTCATAAGCAATTCATTTTTTATGTCCTTGACCTATTCCTGTTTTCTTACAGGACAATTAGGTTTACTATGCACACTGCAATGACACACAGTTACTGTGGACTAAACTGTTTTTTTCTTCATTTATGCGTAATTCCTATCATCTCCTTCAGGTTATTCCCAATATGCATTTCCATTCAGTTACTCTCCTGTTACTGGTCACTGGGTAGTATTTTGTTGTTGTGGTCTGCAGTCCGGAGGCTGGTTTGATGCAGCTCTCCACCCTACTCTATCCTGAGCAAGCCTCTTGACCTTCCTCTGCGATATTTCCCACACACACTTCTCTCCAATAATGCTAAATTTTTTGTTCCTTAATGTCTAAGAAGGTGTCCTACCAATCGATACCTGCTTTTAGTCAAGTTTTGCCAACATTTCGTCTTCTTCGCAATTCTGTTCAGTACCTCTTCATTAGTTACGCGGTCTACCCACCTAATCTTCAGCATTTTTGTATAGCACATTTCAAATGTCTCTATCCTCTTCCTGTCTAAAATATATATCGTCCAAGTTTCACTTCCGTAATAGGCACCACTCCAATCAAGTGCTTTCAGAAAAGACGTCTCTACACTTAGATTAATATTCGATGTAAACATATTTCCCTTTTTCAAAAACGCTTTTTTCCCATTGCCATTCTGTATTTTATATCCTCTGTACTGCGACAAGCACATGTAATTTTACTACCCACCCTTATTGTTTCGTTACCTAATCTAATCCCTTCACCATCGCCGGATTTCCTTAGACTGCATTCCTTTACCCTTGTTTTGCTCTTGTTAATGTTAATCTTATACGCTACTTTCAACACACGTCCATTCCGTTGAATTCCTCTTCTAGGCTCTTTACTGTCTTAGACTGAATTACAATGTAATCAGCATTATGCAAAGTTTTTATTCCTTCACCATGAACTCTATTTCCTTCTCTCAATTTCTGTTTGCTTTCCTTCGCAGCGTGCTCAATATACAAACTGAATGACACTGGAGAAAGGCTACAACTCATTCTTGCACCCTTCCCAACTACTGAATCTTTTTCGGGCCCTTCAACCCCAATAACAACTGTTCGGTTAATGTAGAAGTTGTAGATTACCTTACTTGATGACCGAAGAGTGTATTACAGTCGACATTGTCGAAAGCTTTCAAATGTTCAAATGTTTGTACAGCTTACGGGACTTAACTACGGGGTCATCAGTCCCTAAACTTACAAACTACTTATGAACCATCCACGAACTAGGACGGCACAAATATCCATGCCAGAGGGGGGATTCGAACCCCCGACCGTAGTGGCCGTGCAGACCGTGACTGGAGCCCCTCAGTCTCCTCGGCCACCGCGGCCGGCCGAAAGCTTTCTCCAGATCCACAAATGCTGAAAACCTACGTTTGCCTTTCCTTAGCCTATCTTCTAAGATGAGTCGTAACGTAAGTATTGCCTCCCGTGTTTCTACATTAAATGGATAAAACTATTAAAATACTACGAAAACACTTGAATATATTATTTATTGTTGCATGATAGCACCAGTGCGTACTTGTTAACTCTGACAGCGAGGTGCGACGGACGTGCAAAACTGACACGAAGTTTTGTGCATTACTTGGCAGTGTACTGGTATTACATGTATTACCTTCTGGTCTCTGACAGTCAACACTAAAGATCGGTGAAATGTGTGGTACTCAGAATTCCAGACGGTCCAGCTCTATGGTGGGCAGTTATTGGAAGTAGCTGTGGCGACAACGGCTTAACTGCTTCACATTCTCCCTCTCCACAATATCGTCGGAATTGAAAGCATACTCAAAACCAGGTAACGCAGCACTGATGAAGATGAATTGTGGAGGAAACCCAAAGTTCTCTGGCAGTGACCGACGAGCATTAAGAAGACTATCGCCAGACATATAACTACCACAGCAACAGTATCGTGGTATTCAACTGTTACTATTATAACCGTTACCGGTCGGTTAACTATTAATGATCATCTCGTGATTTTCGACAACAAACCGCTTAATATGTCCAACATATTTATAACGAACTCTGACATTTTCCAAAATAATGGCATGCAAATACACACACACACACACACACACACAGTCGAAAAAGTTCGCGTGTGTTCTGTATAGCATCAGAAAATTATCATAGTTTCAATTTCAGCATCATTGCTGCAACTGGAGGATATTTTGGTACAAGAAGATAACCTATTGTTGGAAACTAGAAAGACACTTAAAAAGTTTATGTCTCGAAGACCTGCAGCTGTAGTCAAAGCCATTAGTCGGCCAACTCCTTACTAATAAATACGAGGGTAAAGCAATTATTATACGCAATTTAGTTATATTTTTATTTATTTTCGTAGTACTTCCGTGTTACATTGATGACGCATGTTTTGTTTATTTGTCGTTATATTTTTGTTTTGTTAAATTTGTTGTCGCTGTCGTGCTGTTAATAATGGCTGTTCTGCTATGTATTTGCACCAAAGAAGTGAAACGATCAGTGACGTGTTTTTTTGTGGTCGGAAGGCGTATCCGGGTCCGAAATTCATCGAAGACTTTGGGTACAGTACGGGAACAGTGTTTTACCACAACGGAGTGCCTACGAACGGATTTAAAAATTCCAAAATGGTCGCGCAAGTGTTACACTCGGTGAAGGAGCCGGACAACCGTTTACCGTCACAAATGAAGAAACCATTGACCGTTCACGTGAAATGATTATCTTAGACGGATCATTAGCTATTGACGAACTGGAATTTCATCTGAAAATAAGCCACGTTTGTGCCTACGAAATCATCCACAAAAGACTTGGGTTTCATAAAGTTTGTGCAAGATGGTTCCCAAAACAACTCACACAGTTGCATAAACAAACGCGCTAAGACATCTTCAAAAAAACATTTGGTTCGTTACGGTAACGAATGGGACAACTTCTTAGACAGGATCATTACTAGTAACGAAACAAGGATCCATCAGTACGAGCCGGAAAGTCAATTGCACAGTGTGCAATGGACAACATCCAAATTCGCCGTGCAAGAAGAAGTTCATGACCCAGCCGTCCGCAGGAAAACTGATGCTTACCGTTTTCTGGAACTCTCAAGGTCCAGTACGGGAACGTTACGGGAAGAGGGGCAAAACAATAAACAGTGTATGTTACAGTGAGTTGCTTACTGCTAGGCTAAATCCTGCAGTTCGAAGCAAACGCCACCGGCCGCGGTGGCCGAGCGGTCTGCGGCGCGCCAGTCACAGTCTGCACGGCCGCTACGGTCGGGGGTTTGAATCCCCCCTCGGGCATGGATGTTTGTGTCGTCTTTAGTATAAGCTAGCTCATAAGTAATTTGTAAGTTTAGGGACTGATGACCCCACAGTTAAGTCCCTTAAGCTTAACAAATATTTGAACATTTGAAGCGAACTCCGATGGTTGCTTACAGAAGGTGTTCGCATACTGTTACCTACACTGCAGAAACACTCCAGAAATTCAAATCTGAAATACTGCATCACCCTCCATATAGTCCCGATCTTGAACCTTCTCACTATCACTTGTTTGACACACTCAGGCATTAAGGGGCCGTCGATTTGCCTCGGACGAAGCAGTGAAAGAAGTGGTGAATTCCTGGTTCGCAGCTCAACCGAGAACCTTTTATTAGGGCATTAGAAAGCCTGTACCACGATGGATCAAGTGAGTTGAAACGCAAGGAGACTCTGTCAAAACATGTTGTTCTTGTTTTATTGCAATGATATTCTATAACTACATTGTGGATAGTAATTGACATATCCTCTCGTCATTACTGTGTCTGTGATAGCTGTTCATATTATATTGTGCACACCCTGTGTGTACCAATTTTTAGACTGCTAACTTATAAGTAACATAAACGCGTATATCACATTTTAGCCGGCCGCGGTGGCCAAGGGGACTGAGGCGCTCCAGTCACGGTCTGCACGGCCACTACGGTTGTGGGTTCGAATCCCCCCTTGAGCATGGATATTTGTGCCGTCCTTAGTGTTAGCTAGTTCATAAGTAGTTTGTAAGTTTAGGGACTGATGACCCCGTAGTTAAGTCGCATAATCTATACAAACATTTGAATTATATCACATTTTAGTGCATTTCGCTCCTCAGGAAGTTGTTTAGATTTCCGTCTGTAAAGCCGATGAACGGAAAAGACACTAATGACGTTCACACGCATATATTAGAATTACTGTTTTGGTTGATTTGCTCGTTCTTTAAGTGTCCACATGTCCAATATAATATTCAAAAACAGAATTTTTCATTTCAAATCATAAATAACACATCAAGAATGCAACTATCGCATCTCAATAAGCACACCGCATTAACTTTCTTATTTATTGGAATGTAAATGTAGACATAAAGGGTAGAAAGAGACCGCAATACCTTCCATGGTGATCAATCAGCAATTTCGGTGTTATAATGATGTTTGTCATTAACGTTAAAAGGGAATAGGAAGCGGACACCGTAATATGAGGCGAGATTACTCACAAAGCCTAATTTATATCTCTGCGAAATGACGTGCGCGTATTTCACAGCGACGCACCGCTAACTTGCCCACAGAATAAGTTTCTGTGTTATAATGAATGGTGTGAGATTACATCGGAGTAAAATGAATTGGGACATTAATTAGCTAAGCTGGGGACGAGGCATCGTACCAGGCGTGCGGTAATTAATTCTTTTCTTGGATTTTCGTACCAGAAACCGGTGCGGAAATATGGTGCGTTGTTAACATGCGCTCGAGGCGACGTTATATAACGCATAATGAGGACAATGGAAGGAGATGGGTCTAATTTTTACATGCAAAATAGAATTCTACACTCCAGAATGAATAAATTCCTGTGAAATAACAGACTGATATTACGACCATTAACCTGAATATGTGTTCAGTATAGTTTCATATCGACAGAGTGATTGCAGCACAAAAATATTTGCTTACTCAGTAGCAGCCGCTTCGCTCTTGGGAACTGTATAATCTCAACATATTTCGCGTTCAACACAAATTCTATTTCTATCCACACCGAGAAGCCAAATTGAAATTAGTCATGATTACCTTGAAACTGATTTTATAATTAAATTTTCCTTTAAAACTTTCGTTCCCTTTTTCCCCTGCCCTGTGGGCTACATTTCAGAAATACTGTAACCTGTTCAAAATTTTATTTAGTTGTGAGTTAACAGCCGTAATATACTTTAAAAATACGTAGTCAACCATCAGCCGTTTATTGTATTTAGAATTTCACCGATTTCGGATATTATCCATCATCAGAAGAAACTGTTAAAAGTTTTTACTATTTTGAATTATACACAAGTTACAATGAAGTATGACATAACACAATAATGTCATCCAGAAAATACTTAACTGCATGAGAACTACATAGTTGATCTGATAAACTTAGCATAGATTGAAGTATTCATGGTGTGAAAATAATATATATTTTACCAACATCACAGGATATATATCTTTGATGAGGTGTCATGGCGATTGATAAGAGTGTGTTATGTAAACATTACGTAAAATGATAGTTTGGACCATTAAAACAATAAATAAATATGTCCCACAACAACCATTGTATTTCAAACCTGTAAACTGTTACCTATAGTTATTTATTTTTGACCTAGAAGTCAAACACTAGTGTTCACTTACATTGCTTTGATAAATCTTCTTTAGTTATTTTCGTTGTTTGTGGTTTATAGTTACTATAATAGCGACTTAAACATTCTTGTATCCTGTTTTATCCCCATAGGGGATGAATTCGGAAAACTCCTACTCCAACAACGCTTAGGGCAAAATATCAATACTGTATGCAATTTCAAGTTTCTATAAGCAGCGATTAGGTCTGGGTGACGCTGGCTCAGAAATTTAATGGATCTATCGGGAAAGAGAGAAGGATAGAGAGGCAAAAAGAGAGTGCTAATCATGTAGCCATCAAAGTCTTCAAGCATTTAGCTTCCCTACGTCGGCATTGTAGCTACCACCCGCATCCTTTATTCCCTACCCCTGCTTACGGTTGGTGGAGTTCATCTCTTCCCCCATAAAATAAATACTGAAGTTAGAAAAGAATTGTATAATATTGTTTAAGTAATACTCGAGAAAAGTGCGGATTTTCTAGACCTAATCGACGCACGTGATGCAATTGTCCTTGTACATTGAAAATAGTCATGTATAATACAAGAAAAACTGGGAATTGTAGACGTCTGAAAAAAAAAAGTTATGTCCGGGAGAATGATATTAATTAGTAAATCAGCCCATAAAAAGTAAAAGTTATAAGAATTGTGAGTATAGAAAGTAACAGTAAGGAAAGACATTAACTTAAAAAGAATAAAACCGTAAAACAATTAAAATTATTCAAGGATAGTGCAAATAAGAAACTGATTAAGGAGGCCATGCTCGCGGCCTTACCAAGGCTCTCCCGTTTGTAACAAGGACATTATTATACTTTCAAATTCTAAATACATCAAATTAATTTCCGTCATCATCCATCCACGTAAGTAGAAATTTGTCAGTAACTAGCAATGGACGAAATAAAATATTAATAAAAAAAGAAAACACAGATAACTATGAAAAAAAATGTTGTAGAATTTATATCGTACTTAAAATAGTTAAATATAGTTAATAGTTAATAGTTAATATAGTTAAATACAGGAAGGTTCAGGAATGACAGGGTCGAAGTTTTTTTCCGATACCCATCCACCTGGGAAAGCCCTATAAAGAGCTAATCCAACTACGTACAACTACGTTATAATCATTAATAGCTTTCGAAATTCTCTCAGTTTGACTTTCCTTTTACTTTCTCAATGTCTAATTTTTTAATTATTATTGTTTTCGTTCTTCTTTTGCTATTTTTATATTTCAGATTATTGTGTAAGAGAAAATTTTACTAGTAATATGAAACATTGTATGTTATATTATGAAATGTACGACCTACATTTAAATATTAGGCAGCACGTCATAAAATCTGGCAATATGTAACAAATAAATAAATTCAGGTAAAAAATGTAAAATGATGTTGAAGTATCAAATCCGCAGATTGCTTATTCATTACGCATCTTTACCGGCAGCAATACTGCCTATTCAACAAACAGATGTAAAATTAAAACCAACGAAGATCAGGGCTCATAAACGAGTTAGGGTTGTAGTGTTGTTAAACGTAGTGGAATTCCACTGCGCGTTGATGAATTTTGTTCACCCCGCGGCATTTCAGCTTAAATCTAAAGCTGTTGTTAAAATATAGCGGAATTAAACTACCTTAATCGGAATACCCTGAATTCCTACAACAAAGTACGTAAGCGTATTTAATTCAGTAAACAATTAGTTTCAAAGCTTTTGTACTTTAGAGACGAAAACAGTTCTAACATATTCTGTGCATGTAACATACAAATGATTCTGTACACCTGCATATAATTTCGGATATGAATGTTGGAATAACAGATAAAAGCTTCTAACACTTAAGATATCTCGTAAACTGGAGGATGAACCCTGCAGTTGGTAATCGACTATAACGCGATTGAAACATGAGAAAATAATGTTATATTATTATATCAGTTCACTACAAAATGTTTTCCGAAAGCGGATTTGTGTGATTTGGATACAATGATAGCAACAGTATAAGGTTTCTAATTAATGGGAGCTAAGACTGCCCATTCAACATATCAGAAGAAACTAAAAGATAGAAATGAACCATTAGTCACTGCAAAATCTGTAAATGAAGAAATTTTAGAAATCACTCAAATATTTTACTCATAAATCTATCAAAAACCTCCTGCAACTAAGTCCAATTATACCTTCAAGTCAAAATGTCTCAGTAAACGGAGTGTACCTGTTGCAGAAATCTACAATTGTTACTTTAACCGTGAACGTTTGAATGATTCATGACATTCCAGTTCATCAACGTCATCGTGGAAGTTACTGATGTTGATACATTTTAGCTAGGTAATATAATTGTTTATGATTTATTTATTTGGTGTATAAATCGTCAGTAGTTACTGTAGGCTACTTTACAAACTACATTCGTTATTGTAACGGAATTTCGGCATGATCATAGAAGAAATAACCTGTTTTGGGCCGACAACTATGTGTGTTATATATTCGTGTTGTCATATTGATTGCATTTGTAACGTTAGGGCATGTTGGCGCAACATTGCCAGGAAACTACACCAGTCTAAATTGTTGGTAGATACCTTGTTGTGGACTTGAATTGAATTTATGTTTCATCAAAAATCTTTTTTAACAACCTACATTTTAGGTACTATATAAAAGTGTGAAATATCATTCCTGAGTTATAAAACTCTAAAAAAATTTTCTTACTACTTTCCGAATCTTAGCGACTGCGCGCGAGAAGAGCACAGTGGTGGGGTTAAAATACGCAGTCGGAAAATACAGAATACTACGGTCACTTGACCAATTGTTATTACTGACGATCAGGGTAAATCTTGGTTTTAAATTTTTGCAATATGGTAAGGTATTAGTATTAGATAAGTTCCAAACTCCTTGAGGGATTTTTTTTTTTTTTTTTTTTTTTTTTTTTTTTTTTTTTTTTTTTTTTTTAAGAAAGTCATGTAAATAAAATCATATCATAGATTCACCAAAAATATTTCGCAACAAACGAAAACATAACTAAAACAAAGACTGATTGACATAAATATTGTCTTTGAGAGTACGGAAAACTTTCTACTGTATCTCAATGTGACTGTTATAATTAGTAACTGTGTCCAATACAAACAGAAAGTATGTAAAAACATGACATTATATTCATAGAGCCTCATTATCATTTGTTTCTGATTACTGAAGTGATATTTAACGGTCAGTTTTCTTTGGTCACAAAAGTGCAAAACCGATTGACAGTGAGAGTGATCTGCTGGGAAGGTCCACATGTATGACGTCATCACTATATCTCGACGAGCTGTAGCTATAATTCGACATAAATATTGTCTGTGAGAGTACTGAAAACTTTCTACTGTATCTCAATGTGACTGTTATAATTAGTAACTGTGTCCAATACAAATAGAAAGTATGTAAAAGCATGACATATTCATAGAGCCTCATTATGATTTGTTTCTCATTACTGAAGTGATTTTTAACGGTCAGTTTTCTTTGGTTAGAAAAGTGCAAAACGGATTGACAGTGAGAGTGATACGCTGCGAAGTTCCACATGGATGACGTCATCACTATATCTCGACGAGCTGTAGCTATAATTCTGTCTTCGGGCCTAGAGACGCCAGATCATTAAAGTAGTCCCCTGGTACTGTCACCACACGCTGAGAACGATGTGGGAGGCGCTGAATACCAGCTGCCCAAGTACATGCCGCACCATGTCTGAGTCGGGTCACGTGTTTGCACAGAGAATTAGCAATTTTCTATCGCGTTGCAAACCACCTACCACATAGTTGACAGTAGCTAGGGACTACTTTGAGTGTCAGTAGGCACAGGTTTGTCATATCAACTGCATGTGTACTGTGTTGTCATTCTTTTTCAAGATGAAGGCCATACTGCCCTCTATACTGCAGTAATAAATTAGTGGGTTACAATACTTCAGCGCTATTTATTGTTCACACATCTAGTTAAAACCTTGTCCTTTCGTCTGTATACGTCATATTTTGCTATCGGACTGATATTTTCAAGTGAAAAGTAGTTTCCATAACTTTATCCTCAACCCTCATTGATCTCTGAAAACCTTTGTAAGGTCCCGGGTCCCGACATAAGTCGTTTTTCTGTAATATTTTGCTCATATTAAACTGGCCATAGATGTATATTGTGAGTGGTGCAGTAACCTTTGGAAGTTCGATTGTAGAGTAAGCTCTCTGGCTGCGAGACCGAGAGCAATTAGTAGCAGGTCTGTTGCGAGCTGTGTTTCGGAGAGTTGCCTGTTGGGTGAGGTAGCGCGAAGACGCTGTTAGAGAAGGTAGTTGTTAAGTATCTTTAGCAGCACTCTATTATTGTATTGCTTGATGTTAATTTAATTTTCTGTAATATTTTTCTACTTCATATTTTTTTAAGAATAAATAATTTCTAATATTTAATTTGCGTTCTGCGTCCTCATTGGTAGATAGTTTCCCCTTCCTTTCATTTCCTTTATTTATGATTATTGTTGAACTTAATTACCACCCACGTATCATTTCTGAAAATTTTAGTGCTGAAATACTGCATGACGCGAGCTGCTTGCTGTTTCCTGTTTCCAGTTTTGTAATAAGAACATACGAGGTAAGTTAATTTATTTTTATCTGTGTCGCAGTCAGATTGTTTCCCCCTTTTCATTATTCAAGTTCATTAGTTTCGTTGTACCCTTTGGGAGTAGACAGCGCCATAACTTCTAGTGTTTGAGTTTACCCATTTCCCGTGCGTGTCTGTTGCGCATATTAAAGTTTTATAAGGCTTACCTCGGTGATCGTAGTCACCACATTGTTCGCTTTTTAAAAGTTCAGTTTCGCTGATAAGTAGTGCTCATCAATTTCCATTAAACATTGATCTATTCCAGATACCTTTGCAAATTTCTATAGAATTTATTTATTTATTTAATTTATTCGGGATACCTTGCACCTTCCTGTGTAAGAATGCAACGTCAAAATTTCAGACCTAAGATTAACATCTTTTTGTTCATTAATATAAATCATATTAAACGCCAAATATTTGTGGAGCACACAAGAAGTAGTTTGGAGACCCTTTTAACCCTGTGATGCATGAATTATTAACACACGAGGGAAAAGTTCTGAAATGGGTCTTATATAGCAAAGAATACTGTCTATTTTCATAAATTCCAAAAATTCATTGAGATTTCCTTTAAAAAAAAATTGCCATCTAGTCATTGTACAATTGAGACCTGCCGAGTCCATTCAGTGGAATTTTGTTTCTTGTGTGGAAACTTTTGGATACAGAGGCTCCTTGCATTCGGTGCAAATGCACTTTGCCTCTTTTTTGGGGAAATTGGTGGAATGTCGTTTCAGGACGCTTGCCGAGCTTCGCGCTCGCCATCTTGCCTTGCTACTGCCTTCGGATGAAGAACTGACACTTTTCAGTTCAGCTGGCGACTTCAATAGTGCAGCAACTGTCGGCAAGGTCCCCTGCGGTGGGCTCCATGCGCTTACGACTTTAAGAACGATTTAGGATGATCAGAAATGCTTCCAGTAATAGCCGTCCAGTACTGTGGACGCTATGCGCCACAGGGTTAAGCAATTGATATTTTGATCAACAGCATACAACGAATTCTGGTATGTATTAACGTCTATATCTCAAGTTTTCCTAGCGGAACCACTCTGTATCGCTCATCTCATCTACGGTACAGTATATGTCTGTTTCTTTTTGAATGGCTTTTAGACATGAGGTAGACGTGTTTACACCCGAAACGTATTACGCGAACCACAAATGTCCCCTAGACAACATATTCTAACTGAAATCTCCTAGGCCACGATGTGTGTTTCATACACCGCGTAGTGCTTCAGCTGGAGAGCTCGGCGCATACCATCAGTCGGCGCAGACAGGCGAGTGGGAGCCAGCGAGCTGATGTCGACAGCAGCGCGCGGACCACCACAAAATGGCGGCAGTAAAGAGAAGTTACGGAAATGAGAAAGAAAAATGCAGCACCGTCCACGCGCTGCCATCTGCGTCTTGACGGAATGGGAATGAAAATTGTGTCATGCATACTTGATGCAAATGAGAGTGGGGGTCCCCGGGGCGCTACAGCGGGGAGTTCTGCACAGCAGTTGGCCACGTGCCGGGATGCGGGCAGGATACACACTGCGCCCTCACGCCATAGTCAGTTCACTGCATGACCACCCCGTTATCAACATCACTTACAGCTTCTCATATCCATTTCGCAATGAATCTGTCTGACAAGGAAAGTACATGGGCTCGAACAAACATATCTGTATGAACGTTTGGTTACAGGATCCCTACATACACCTCAATGTGCTAGTGGGTGTCGTTTTTCTGCAAAGCTCTGCAACCTGCTCTAGATAGCACTGTAGATGTAATTGTAGACGCCATAAGTATTCCAGACATCTTAACTATAACTTATGAAATAATCACCGCACATTTTGTCATCAAAAGCCTTGATGATAGTTGCAACTTTAACCTTCTTCCCGAGAGATTGTTGGTATTCACTGCCATGGCTTCCATCACCTCTTCCCGTACTTATCGTAGCACTACCGCTTTCAATGAGTTGTTCGTCATTTTTATCTCTATTATCATTATTATGAGTTTGTGACAACAGTATCTAACTTATGCTCATATTTCTGTACCATAACAGATACGATAAAGCATGCAAATGTTTAATCTTCTACACTAATACTATCTTCACGAAGAACTTCATCTCAACCAATCGCAATACATTAGCAGGACTTATTAGCAATCGCTGCCCCATCTGACGCTTCACCACACAAATAACATCACAAAACGCAACTTCGGAGGCACACTGCACCGTCCCTACTGGCGAACCGACAGGTCAAAGGCAATGCGGCTTGGCACACGCGTCGGCCGCGGTGGCCGAGGGGACTGAGGCGCTCCAGTCACGGTCTGCACGTCCACTACGGTCGGGGGTTCGAATCCCCAATCGGGCATGGATATTTGTGCCATCCTTAGAATAAGGTAGTTGATAAGTAGTTTGTAAGTTTAGGGACTGATGACCCCGTAGTTAACATTTGAACATTTGAACATGGCACTCGCAGAGGCCTCTAATAGACGACTGCAGAGTTTTGCAGATGCGGGAGTATCACTAGTTGAATAAGGGATCTTTACATTATCTCTCATACGATTTTGTTGTATATGTGTTTGTTCGAGCCCAAGTGCTTTCCTCTTGTGAGACAAAAGGATGATGATGAAGTAAATGAAAAGATTGTTAGAAACAGACGCTCCGATAAAAAATACCTGACGATACAAAGACATTTTTGACGTTGGTTGCCGGTGGGAACTGTATTAAAAGTACAAATAAAGAAAAAAATCATATAATCATAGGACAGCCGATGCTTAGTTATGGAACGAAGGCTTATTTACAATTTTGCATGAAATTCCAAGCCTGCTATTATGAAGTCATCGCAAAACTGTAAGAGGTTAAAACAAAGTACGATTTCCATTTATTTGTTGTTATTTGTCCGATGAATCTAATAAACTTATCGTAGACTTGTATCTGCATTAGTGTCCCAGAAATTCCGGAGATTATACAAGTAATTTTGTTTACATTCCATTAAGTAGGATGGCAACCATTACTGACTGGTTTCAGTCGTTTCCTGACCTTGAAACAAGTTACTTTCCTATATTAATAAAAACAGATTTTCAGATACATTCATACAGTTTAGTTAACCTTATCACCATCATCTTCCAAAATTAAATTAACTTCTGTTGAATTGTGCAGTTGTCTTGAATTAAAAAAATTGGGCCAAGTGGTTAATAAATTCCAAATTATTTCTTTGCTTCTCTGGAATTATTGGAAGTCTTCTGCAGGAACACGCCAGTGACATGTATAAATAGATTCATCAAACTATAATAACAACAAAAATGTAAATTGTGCTTTACTGAACCTTGTACACTTTTGCGATGGCTTTATATTAGCGAGGTTTTGAAATGTCCGGCAAAATCTGTTATTAGCCGTAACTCCGTCACTAAAAATTTGCAAGCCTATGATTATATGAATTTGTTTCGTTAGTTTTTAGCATAACATACTGAAATCTTTGTATATCATGTGAATCACCCTGTATAAAAGCTTGCTTTAAATTTCTGTAGCTTTGTGTCATGAAAAGGAAGTTATAACATATACTCCCAAAAATCATTTATTGTGAAGTCGGTGTGTTTACCTTTTTTGCATAAACATAATGATCATATTATTTACCAACTCTAAAGAATTAGAAATTTACTCCCCTTTAGAAGAGATAAAGCTTCCTACATTCTCCCTATATATATTCTCCTGTCCCTTTCTCTCTCTCTCTCTCTCTCTCTCTCTCTCTCTCTCTCTCTCTCTCTCTCTCTCCATTTACTCCTTCCGTCAATGTATTTCCTCCTTTCTTCGACCTCTTCGTCCTTCTCGTCTCAGTCTCAAACTTTCTTGTTTTCTTTCTAAATTCTCTTCTTACCTATATGTATCCAATTTCTCTTTTTCACATCATTGCTGTTCCAAATATTTAAAAAAATGAATATTGTATAATTACTTACATTTTTTGTAACTATGTAAGTTGACGAGAAAGTTATTACCTCACAAAATTGAGCGAAATAACGAATTCATTATCCAACGTTATTTACATATTTCGTTGCTACGACAGATATTCTATCCCAATTTCAGGCAGTCTGCGAGATTCTAAAACCGGGACACGTCCTCATGCAAACCAAAATCTCAACGTCTGAGCGCAACTCTGACGCAGAACACACTACTGCGAGGGTGAAGATCGGGGTGAGAGTTTAATTTTTAAAACTCACATTCACCAACTGCGAACCAAATTCCTAAACATGCAAAAACACTTGGACTGTGATCGCTACTGTTTGACTCGTTTTCTAGGGTATGATTTCACACGTTCGCAGCTATCCTTCCCTGCATATGATTAACAAAAACATTCATAATAAAGTCAAGTTCATGAGAGAAAAGGGTGTACTAACTACTATTTTTGAAAACACGCGAAAGTTCACTTTATGTTGTTTATTACACCATATTAAAACCCCGTGGCTGATACGTCTATACGTCGACACATTTATCAAATAAAGTTATAGCTCGTGAGCCCCCAGAAAAAATGAATATTTGTCGCAAACTGTTTTCACACCTTGTGTCTGTCTCAAACACCGTTAATGTTCATGCCTATGCGACGACACGTGTTACATTAACAAAAAACAGTCACTTTAATTCAGTGCGATGCACACCTTGTTCCACCGGCTAAATATTCACAACACACAGTAGCACTCGATAAAACTTAGTGCAGTCTACGACGAGCAACCACACTTGGCAATTGCCACAGAAAAATCTATAGTCTCCACCTGGATATCCACATGCCGACCGTCGTAGAGCGACGCCTCCCGGCCAGCTACACCACTTGTTGCCGACTCGTCACTTCCTGCCCGCGCGCACGCGCCAAAAGCCCAACTGCCGGTTTTTTCCCCTTCGTCATTAACTTCCCCATGTGAGCTGTTCTAATCGACTTCCAGCGTACAGAGCTCAGCCAATAAATTTCTAAAACTTTACTTAAAATCAAAATAATTACACTACACATTAAACAAATTTCTTATTATGTTTTTATATCGGTATAAACATCCTTTGCACTATTTATTACAATCATGCAATTTCTTATATCACAGATAAGCAATTTAACTGAATATTTCAAGGTAAAATACACAAGATTAATTGAAAATAAAATGAGAAATATTTAATACGTTATTTTTATAAACAAACATTGCCATGCTAGTTGTGTAGCTGACTTGTATTCATTGGTAATTTATTACTTTTCATTATCAATTAAACATATTACGCCAGATGTGACTATATCAGCTAATGTATTGTTTATTTATGAACAGGCTATTTTGTAATGAGGGCCTTAAAAGTTCCTAACTGCATCGTATTACTTCAAATGCATGTAGTATTAGAATATTTTATTTCACGCTGTGCACTGCACTGCACCTGGCACTCGCCATTGTCCCTCTCTCCCCTCACCGGAAACGAACCTGGAAAATCCTAAGCTGGAACAAGCCACCAACGTCGGCCTGCTCGCTGGCCTCCCGTCAGCTACAAGCACACAGCAAATCTCAACGTGGAGAATTTCTACCTATGGCCTAACTATAAATGTTGTCACCCAACTCCGTACATACATTGCTACCATAATTACTAAGATAAAAATTGTATAGAATTTAGTGCATTGGCATGGTCAATGTTTTAATTATCAAATGCTATTAATTACCAGTATTTCTATTGGGTAGTAATCTCACACTACTCATGTACACCTTTTCTCCCAACCACACCTCTGCCTCCCCAGAGGGTTGAACATATGTTTACGAATCTGCACACAAACTGCTCTTTCTCTATCGACGTGCGCATAAGTAGTACGTATGCTGTCGGTTGTTTAGTTGATTTCCTAAAGAACAGACACCGCTAATCGACTCAGCACATAGAAACACGAGACCAGTAGTGTACAACAGTTGAGAATTAAATTTGGACGTGAAACGTTCCGGAGTAGTCGAAAAAGTGTAAGCGACTGCATGAACTAGACGTAGAGTTCCGATTCGTTACTGGTTTTCAACAGTCGCTATTGAATTTGTTTGAAGGCCCTAAACCAGTCAAATTTAGCAATTTCCCTTCAGTACCATTGAAAGATAAGTAGTGAACGCAGACTTATTAAATTTTTTATTGTAAAAATAGGATGAATTCCTACAACCTCAGAGTTACAAGATATGACATTATTCCACAAAGGACTACTTATGTAATATTTCACCTAAAATAATTAGTATTTCGAATTTTATCAACTCAGTGATGAAGATCTAAAAATTCCAAGTTACTCAATTGGCTCTGAGAGTACACTGAACGAAAATCCTACAAACTTTCTTCGTGGATATTTTTCGCATGTTGAATTGTACTTTATTAATTCCAGAAGTTAAGATTGTGTATTATTCTATTTTTTGGTGAAAAAGATAATTATAGTGAAAGCTTAGAAACACTTGGTGAAATTGTTACTTTATGAATATTACTATAATATTTCTTATATTCTTTCTTCTGTAATGGTGTTCCGTGTTGTACTCTCTAATATATATTGGGAAGAGTACTGTAGTTCGTTTCTAAATCTGTTGCAGGTACTTGTGAGCAAAGATAAGGCTAACTTTCTGTTTTCAGTCAATGTCACAACCAATTTTTTACCTGTATGATAGGTAAAAAAACTAAAATATGTAAAGACAATTTGTAGTTAAAGCTACTAATATCTTCATTGCCAGTGCGACAAAATTGTTTATTATGAGTTATGCTTGAAATTTAGAAATCTAACAGAAGGTAAAATACGCAAAAGTGTGTCTTTGAAGAGCATAATATTTACATTGAAGAATAATATTGACCTCACCACAGAGGTATAGATTATTTGTGCGATATAATAAAGGAGACTACAGACTCTTAGAATTATTCACTCTACGTTAGATATTGCACAATATTTTTTTTCTTTAGAGACAGTGTTGAGCGATAAACAGTAGTTCGAGCTGAGAGCGAGGTGAGATATTTTGGTCCGAAGGAATTTTCACTATCAACAGAAAACAAGTGACGAGAGTTCAAGAAGTGGTCTGGTAAATGGGATGATTTGAGAAATGAAATTACTGAGTCTTTAATTACCTCGTTCTACACAATAGCAGAGAAACCTGAAGGTAATTGATTCATAAAACTAAGAAGAAATATTTATTTTTATAGCACTAGGTCTGAAAACAAAACAATGCGATGAAGTCACCATTTCATTGAGTATACATGTCGTCGTTTCCTTTTGCGGTAACTACCGTAGTACGGTAATAAGACCGTCTTACCAGTCGATCAGTAATCAGCTGATAATTTGTTTATATCGTTAACACCAGTTGTCACACGGGAGAAAACATGAAACGTAGACACGAAATTACGCAGTTCACTTAATTCATGTTCAAATGTTTGTAAAAATATGAGACCTAACTGCAGTTCTCATCGGCCCCTAACCTCACAAATTATTTAAATTATCTTATCCTAACAGCAACAACAACAACAACAACAACAACAACAACACACACACACACACACACACACACACACACACACACACACACACACCTATGCTCAAGGGAGGACTCGAATGTCCGACGGGGCATAGCCGCACTCACCGCTGCAGGCGCTTTAGAGCGTATGGACATTCCGCCGTGGCCCACTTACCTAAATTAGATTTAGTTGTTGTTGCGGTTGGCAAACCAGTACTACTGTGAATAATCCTGTGGTAAACAAAAACGTTTAATGAAAGCCTTTCAGACTAATTTCAGCCGTTCCGCATAATAAGTGCTTGTGATTTCCAAGGCAAGCAACTCGCCTGCGGTACAGACCCACATCCTCATCGCGAAGGTCGAGTTCTACGTCGCTCAGTCATAAAACTGGAAACACAGTATCTGTCGTTATTCTGGTTGAATACACTTGTATTCAAAACTACTCACCGAATTTCGGTGGGGTTTCGACAGGTGACTTGAGCGTAGCATTGGGCAGCTTACGATTGTTTGAGGAGGAATATTAAATATTTTATGAGGTTGGTACTATCGACGAATTACAATAAAAATGCCATATAACATATGTACAATTTTATTGTATTATGAGATACAGCAGTTAGTACGTAGCACGAACAAACTTAAAGCAAAGGTAAATTGAGCAACCTTACCTTTACGAACACAAAACAACATTTAATTTACTTGGCTCTAACCTCTTAACATACGCGTTATTTACAACATGGTGGTTCTTATTTCACCTATTTTTATTGCTAGAATGACATATTCAGTGAAGTACAATAATGACAGTTACAATTACATGATTTTTTAAATTGCTTAACAATGGAATTTTTCATCTCCAAATATCACATTATTTAAAATCACAAGTACACTCGTGAAATGTTTAATCTTTTATTTTCTTCTTAAAATTATATAAAAAGGTGAATTCTGGGCATCAAAGCACTAACAGTGAACAGAAACACTAACCATGAACATTTGGAGCCATCGTTTATATTTTTGTAGCTGCGTGAAACACCCTGAAGCAAGGATCAATACACAAAGCTACACCACAGTCTTTACACATATATCTTGACTCCCTCCGTGCCTTCTTACCACTGGCATCACGCACACTACTGCACATCGTACACATACTTGTTGGATTCTGCTTCTTCTCGGTCGGAGGAATCGCAGATGGGAAATGACGTCCAACAAGTCGCGTTGGGGTTGCTTTTGCTGATGGACGGCCCGCTGCTCTGGGTTAACATTCCTCCCCCTGGTGTTTGGCAATGAGCTATTCAGCGACAGCCACGTCAAAGTCAAGGCAGTGTGCTTTCCTCGGTGTTTTTTATAGAGGACAAACGCATTCCATTCTGATAATTCCAAGAGATGAAAAAATATGTTCTTGTAATACTTCTTACCCCTCGTTCGTGGCAAAGGATTGTTTGCGATGTGAAGATCAACTTTATCCACACCACCCATTGTGTCATTATAAGCAAATACAGCCACTGGTGTGACAACATGTTCATTTCTTACTTTCCGTGTTTGCATTTCTGCATTGTGGATATTGGACAGCATGCAGACGTGTCTCTTATCATTCCATTTCAGTGCAGTTAGTTTACCACGCTGGAATGCTACAATCTCCCCTGTTTTTAGTTTCTTGGTCTGGAAAGAAGGCGGCATTTCATTTCTTGTTTGACGCACGGTGCTATACATATCGGTTCTTTTTGTTATCAGATGATCAGCAAGCTGGGGAGATCTATAATAATTATCTAGAGTCAAGAAGTATCCCACATTTAGCAAGGGTTGCATTAGTATCATTACAATTTGTGATGACATTGGCAGATCCTTGTAATCGTCATCAAATTTAGTGCCATTGCCAACGTAAATAATTAGGGACCAAACATATTCACTCACTGACTCACATAACATGAATGTTTGTGTGCCAAACCTAGCTCTCTTGAGCGGCAAATATTGGATCCATCCCAGTCGCCCTTTATATAGCAGCAGACTTTCATCTAACATGACATCTCTTCCTGGAACACAGCTACTTCTAAATTTAGCTGACAGGTAGCTCACAATAGGCCATACTTTATTCAGTTAGGGTTGTCACCTTTTTCTTCCGAACAATCTTCATAGCTATCTTCACAACTCTCAGACCCACTGAATTCAATATCAAACTCATCTTCACTCTCCATTTTCATAGAACGTGAGAAAGTAACAGGAAAACGGCAAGAACACGCTGTAGCACTGACTGGTAGTGTGCCTGATTCAAAAACATCGCTTGCCAGAAATATGAATTTCGGAGTAACAGTCCACAGTGACATCTACCAACAATATCAAGGAATTGCCAAAACACTAAATAGGACGAGTAAATTCTGCCTTTTAAAATGTGTGCCGCTCGGAAATGATAAGCCCGAGTATACTCGGCGTTTTATTATTTCGTCAGAAATTAAAAAACGAGTATACTCGGTATTTTATGTTAAGCGGTTAAAATACGGCATAACCGATTTCGCTTTGTGTGTTTAAACTAGTGAAATATTTTGTTCATTCCACATGATTTATTTAAATACGCCTACTTGAGTATGAGAAATGATAAATTGAATGAGAGGTCCTATAAAGGTTAAGTTGTTACTGACTTATGTACAATACCCTAGAAAGCAACAGTATATGCGGATATTCTGTTAATTTCCGTAGCGGAACACGGTGTTATAGCCAGTTGTGCCGTAAATATCGTGCAGTTATTGGGGTCGCACTTTCATGCAGTATGTGGATACAGTATTATTAGCCAATAAACAGTGAGCGTGTGGAGCGCCCATAAAATATGCCATCGTGTGCTAGCCATGATCTAGCCAACATCATCATATCAATAGCCTAAATGCAGGAGGTCCTGTACTCATACAACATTTTAACATACCAGTTACGTCAATCAAGCCAAGTTTTACGACCCTCCGGGATAGCAACGTCCCAGGGGACCACCAGCATCCACTGCGGGCTGTATCTCGTGTATTGTAAATCATGTTATTCATGGGTTATAGTAAAAAATGTTCAAAAATGTTCTATCGGACTCAACTGCTTGGTTATTAGCCCGAAGCTAAAAGACAACTAAAACTAAATTAGACTAACCTAAGGACAACACACATGCCCGAGGGATGATTCGAATCCCCGACCCGGGAGACAACGCGATCCGCAACGTGGCGATCCTGACCGCCCGGCTGCTCCCGTGCGGCGGCTTATAGTCGATTCAATTCAAAGTAATTGTTTATTCACCAACAGCCGTAAATTTATGTTTCTTATACATGGAATCGGTTTAGGTATTACATTAAAACCATCTTCAGGTCATATCATAGCATCCACCAATTCAACAGAACAGTAAAAGTCGACATATATACTGGATTCTTTATACAGTACTTCCCTCGGCACCTGAACAAACATGTGTCACTTCACACATGTGACAGGAACTGTGAAACTCCGTTCACTTGAATAAATGGGTGGTATGACAAGCGCTGAAGATGGTACGAATTTAATACCGAAACTGGTGGCATAGATAAAACAACATAAATTTACGACTTTTGGTGGACGAATAAATGCTTTGAATTAAAACTCGACCAGTCGGGACGATCTCCATTAAAACATGGAGGTACATCGATTTATTTGTTTTTTTGATGGGTTTTGGAACGGAAAACCCTTGCAGAGCAATGAAATGCAAAAGCAGAAAAAGATACGTGATTATCATGCTTCAGATTTAGTAAGGACACTGACAGGTAACTAACATAAGCATAGTACTGAATTATTTTCTTTAAGATATACGTGAGAATTACGAAAATTGCAATATAATAATGACTGATTGATCTTTTCAGGAGTAGAAAATCTTACATCTTTAAAATAGGTTGTGTGTGTGTGTGTGTGTGTGTGTGTATGCATATTATGTATGCATTAATTTGCTGGCGAGGGCTGCATTTTATCCTTTGAATGATATGTGTCCCATCATGCGGCGTTTGATAACCTGAATTTTTTCGTCAACTATTTGAAAATGAGAGCACCTAGCGGCTTGCAGTAAGTTGTAAAATAATTTCAAATCTTTACGAAACTTTTTACTCGCTGACAACCCCAACAAAATGATGAAAGGAACAAAGTTTATCGCTTACTACTATTTCGATGTTCATGATGTATATTTAGGGCATTTGGGATGACGTTACAAGTTATTACTTCTACACTGTAAATTTTATACGCCAAACAATTCACAGACAGTACACATACACATACATACCACTGAATGTTCGCAGTTCGACTATAGGTTATGAGATACAAAGTCATAAACAATTTGGTTCATCAAAAATCGTATCGTCATGCATGAGGTTTTGATTTATTACGTCTTTACTACTAACACCATACACGATGCATGTTTCATACATAGGCACACATACCACTGAATGTACCTTCGAGTTTACATCATAATAAGATACATATTTTAGGACATACGACGTCATAAACAATGAAATTTCCGAACAACTGGTACATCAAGCGCTCTTTTCCATATCTCCTCCTAACATAATGCAGAGATGTCAAACTTGGTACACATATTGCTTACTATCAGACAGCAATCGCTGTGGGGTTATAAACTACGTACAACAACATAGTTCAGGACATATGATGTCGTAAACAATAATTATTCGTCGCAGACGTTTTGCTAATATTACTTTCTACAAATGATACACATGGAAAATAAACTTAAATGGACGTATAGTAAGGTAGAAGTCGATGGACAGAAAAGGGAAGAACGATATGCCCTAAGATAAGGAAGGAATAAATACAACAGATTTCACAGAGGAACCAATTAATTTAAACCTGCCAAATTATATCATTGTGCCACACAAACATCAATAGATATGACATAGTAAATTAACACTGTGATAGGTAAAAATATGTCACAGCATGCACCGCGTTTTATACATTTCTTGTGTACTACTAACTAGACACTACTGCATTCCAGTCAGCTTCAGGATATTCAAATGTTCAAATGTCTGTAAATCTATCGGTCATCGGTCATCAGTTCGTAGGTTACAAATTACTTAAGCCTAGGTAAACTAACCTACGAACAAACACACACACCCATGCCCCAAGGAGGACTCGAACCTCCACGGCGAGCAACCGCGCGCTCCGCAGCGAGGTGCTTTAGACCGCTCGGCTACTCTACAGTTCATGAAAGCTGAATGTGCTGTTGACGTCTTTGAACTGTGAAGCGCAAACAGCTACAGTCGAAATCAGTAGCTTTCTACAGAATTATGACGAAGTGTTGCCAAAGGCATGTTAACCAAATCGCGTTTTGGAAACGTGGGGCAGAGGCGTGTAAGAAAACAGCAGTGCGGGAGCGTTTCATACCGATTCGACTACAGCAGCGCATAACAATAAGGTAAGAAAAACTAAATGAAAATGTTGGTGACTATTTCAAACAAGGAGATTAGAATACAGGAAGATGCCACTGAGCTGAAAATGTTAAGCCTGCCTCCGCCATATTGCTAAATATTGAACAAGCGTTGGTATTGTAGAGCTGATGTTTCACGCCACTCAAAACAGGAATAAAACGTCCGGCGGTTTTGCGTCATGTACAACGTGTGAAAAGACTGAAAATTAGCGTTAAAATTAAGTTTTTAAGTAACTTATAACGATAATTTATTAATATTTATTCAGGAATGTATTTTGTTTACAAGCATATACTTCGCACTGACTGGCACGGAAGTTAAAGTCTCAAGTCTGGAGCGACAACAGTGCATCTAGTGGATAGAGAGTCAACCGTAAGAATAATAATTGTTTTCAGTTATGTTTATACTTCGGTAATGACAAACTTATTACTTATTATATTTCAGCTTTCCATGGCTCTGTACATTGTCAAGAGATATGAATGATCATGAAATAAATGTTTAAATGGTGAATATCACTGGTGTGTGATGTAAGCTACATCATATTCATGAAGATATGCCTATTTGTAATACGTTTACCAAACATATTACAAAAAACTACTCACAGGTATTCATACGGTTTTCACTGAAAACTTGAAATAAGATTGGGGCAACATATAGGCATTATTTAATCAAAATCAGATCATGGAAAGAAGATACAGTGTAATCTTGTTTTCAGTAACTGTCTGATCATCTATTAGAAGCACCTAATCTCCTAAACTACTTCACCGATTTACATGGAGCAACTTCGTTGCATAAAAGTGAGATCACGGAGAAATATTTAGATGCAGGCTATGCTTGAAGTATGGATGGCATAGTACAGCAAACAAGCAATAGAGGCGCTGTAGTGCACCAAAGAACTAATAGACGCCGCTGCTGTGAAATAAGTATGGGGTAGTACAGCAAGGAAGCTAACGTCTGTGATAGAATTAAGCAATCTTACCTCTGCGAAAACCAACAAACATTCAACATAGTGTTTTTGATTTAGCTTCGTGTGTTAAATACTTAACGACATTAGTTGCTTCTTTTGGCAGGTGGTAAACTATAAGTCACAGTTGCAAAATACTAACACGAATTATTTACAGACGAATGGAAAAACTTGTGGAATCCAACCTTGGGGAAGATCAGGTTGGATTTAGGAGAAATGTAGGAACATTGGAGGCAATACTCACATACGACTTATCTCAGAAGATAGGCTAAGGAAAGGCAAACCTACGTTTTTAGCAGTTGTAGATTTGGAGAAAGCTGTTCACAATGTCGACTGGAATAAACTCATTCAAATTCTGCAGGTAATAGAGGTACAATATCGGGAGCGAAGAGTTATATTCAACCAGACAACAGTTATAGAGTCGAAGGGTAAGAAAGGGAAGCAGAGTTTGGAAAGAGAGTAAGACAGGTCTGTAGTCTTTCCCTTATGTTGTTCGCCCTATACATTGAGCAAGCAGTGAAGGAATTCAAAGAGAAAATTAGAGAGGGAATTCAATTTAAAAAAAAAGTAAATAAAAGCTTTGCGGCTTGCCGATGGCATAGTAATTCTGTCAGAGACCGCAAAGGATCTGGAATAGCAATTCAGTGGAATGCACAGTGTCTTGAAAAGAAGTTATAAGATGAACATGAACAAGAATAAAACAAGGATAATGGAGTGTAGCGTCAGAAATTCAGACTATGCTGAAGGAATTAGATTAGGTAATGAGACAATAAAAGTAGTAGATGAGTTCTGTTATTTTGGTAGGAACATAACTTCTGACGACCGAAATAAAGAAGATACAAAATACAGAATGGCTATGGGAAGAAAAGCGTTTCTGAAGAAGCGAAATTTGTTGACACACAATATTACTTGAAATGTTAGGCAGTCCTTTCTGGATGCATTTTTCTGGAGTGTAGCACTGTATAGGAGTTAAACTTTGACGACAAACAGTGCGGACAGGATGAGGATAGAGGCTTTTGAAATGTGGTACTAGTGAAGAATGCTGAAAATTAGGTAGGCTGATCGTGTAACTAATGAGGAAGTACTGGGAGAAAAGGAATTTCTGGCATTCCTTGACTAAAAGAAGGGATAGATTGGTAAGACACATTCTTAGACATCAAGGAATAGTCAGTTTAGCATTGGAGGGAAGTGTTTGGGGGTAAAAACAGCAGACGGAGACAACGAGATGAATACAGGAAGCAGATTCAAAATAATGTAGGTTGCTGAAATTTTTCTCAGATGAAGAGACTTGCACAGCATAGGACAGCGTGGAAAACTGAATCAAACCAGTCTGCGGACTGAAGACAACAATAACAACAACTACAACAACAACACAAAAGTAATAGAGTCCAGTGATCAAAGTCCCATCGTCATTGACGATATACACATCAAGGGATAACAAGGTTAGGGTGTACATATTCACTTTATTTACAATTAACTCAGGTCGGTACTCTTGAAGAAGGGGAATAAGCTCTTCGACATTCTGAAAGCCTTATTCCGAAGTCTCTCTACGTGTTCATGTAGAAAAAAGTGTTTGTCGAGGGTGAATCCAAGATAGGTGACAGTAGTCGACCTTTGGATGTTCTGACCGCGTAGTTTGCCGCCGGCATCATTGGCCGCTTTTGGATAAAGTATTTCACCGAAGTCTGTGCCGGATTATGTTGGATCTTGTTAGTCTTGCACCACTCCGCTGTGGCCTATGGTTTCAATTTTTTAAACTTCATTGTCATCACTGCCACCATTGCCATCACTGGATGGCAGCAGGCTGACAGCAGCTTCAGTGCTGCGCTTCAGCCGATGGTAAAACGCACATTCTGAATTTTAAAATGTCCACGTTCATCAAAACAGACTTATACAGCATTAAAGCTGTCGGAGAGTAAAACACATGCCGTGGATGATAGGAGACGGCGACGAGAGCACACAATTGAAGTTCATGGATACTCGAATATTCATCCTATTCGGCGGTTTCTGGCGTTGAAAAATCTGGAGACACTGGCACTGGCACTGTAGCACTGACGACGCACATTTGGTGGCACAGGTTACCCACAGGGGATGAGGACGGAAGGAGAGGCGCAGATGGGAAGAGACGAAGTTGATGGGGAGGAGGGGAGACAGCAGGACACTCAGGGAAGGCGAGGGAAAGGAAAGCCATGTGTCGAGGGGGAGCAGGACGGGTAGGGGGAAGGAGAGGAGTCACAAAATTAAGGGGAGAGGTTAAGGTTGTTAGGAGGGGTAGATGTCAGGTTGGAGGGCGTCATCCAGGAGAGGGAGAAGGTAGTTACCGTCGGAGAGGATGCGGTAGGTGAAGGGAGGGTGGGATAACTAGCGGCGTGGCAGAGGGCCGGGATGCAGCTATAGACGGGATACAAGCTGGTGCTAGAAATAAAGTTAGTGGAATTCGTATCTGGGGCGGAGGTGTTCCAGGAACTTGTGCAGTTGTGAGAAAGGAGTAAGGCCGTAAAGAATCCGCGTGGGGGATGGGAGGCGGAAACGGTAAGCGAGGCGGATGGCATGGCGTTAAAGGATCTGGAGGGATTGGTAGTGGTCAGGGGGGAGTGGAAACACAAGCAGGGTAGAAACAACACAATAAAGGAAGCATGATGGTAGGTGAAGAGGATGGTGGAAGGTTTAAGGCTCTATGCCTGGCCGGAAAGGAGTTTGAGGAAGTTTAGGCAGGAGAGGGCTTTGTCATGGACTGTTTGCAGGTGGGGGTTCCAGGATAGGTAGTGGTCGAGAGTAAGACTAGGTATTTAAGGGTTTTAGTTTGCGGTATAAGACGATCATGGAGCGTAGGGTGGAGGTCGTGGTTGCAAAAGAACGGGGTGGTGTAACCTATGACGGTGACTTCGGATTTGGTGGGGTTAACGGTGAGGAGCCACTGGTTACACCAGGTGGACAAGTTGGAAAGATGGGACTGAAGGAAATGTTGTGATCTGGAGAGGGAGTGGCTGAGGGCAAGAAAGGCGGTGTCGTCAGAATATTGCAGGAGATGGACAGGAGGCTGTGGTTGCGGCATATCGGCCGAATATATGAGTTAGAAGAGGCGGGAGAGGAGAAAGCCCTGGGGCACCCTGGTGGAGGAGTAAAACAAACGTGAGTCGGAATTATGGACATAGGATGGACGGCAGACGAGAATACATGCAATGAAGCGGACATAATTAACAGCAAGGGCGAAGAGTTGGAGTTTGGAAAGGAGATCGGAATGCCATACGTGATTGCAGGCCTTCTCGATGTCGAGGGAAACGAGGATAGTGGCACGACGGGAGTTCATGTGGATGGAAAGGAGGTGGGTGAGACGCATGAGTTGGTCATCGACAGAGAAGGACGGTCAGAAGCGACATTGGGAGAGGGGAAGGAGCTGGTGTTGATGGTGATGTTGGTGTATGCGACGAGGCATGATTGTTTCCAGAACCTTGATGAACACTGAGGTCAGACTGATGGGACGATAGGATGAGGCGTCAGAAGATGGCTTGCCGGGTTTTAGAAACACGAGGATACGGGAGATATGGTTTCAATGGGCAAACCTGCAAAAAATATTCGGATGTAGACATACGACAGCGTGAGTACGCTCTAGCTTTCCTTCTTTCATTCTTCTATTTTGACTCCACTGCTGTTTACTCTCTAACATAAAAAAATAAAAAAATAAAAATAGATAACGTTTGTAAATCTATCGGAACAAACTGCGTGGTCATCAGTCCGTAGCTTAAAAAGTACTTAATCTAAGGTAAACTAACCTAAGGACAACACGTCCACCCATGCCCCACGGAGTACTCGAACCTCCGACGGCGAGCAACCGCACGCTCCGCAGCGATGTCCCTTGGACCGCTCGGCTAATCCAACGCGGTTTTGTACCATCAGTTACCATTGATATTGTATTAAAGACATTGAGTATGAAATAAAATAATCATTTCATAAATTACATAAAAATATAGTATTATTCGCACGATAAATAAAACGGTAACAGGTGGTTCCTACCTCTCCATCTGGAGCGCTAATATCGTCTCAGCCGTCAAACGCTAACAGATTTTACACCAGTGAGTTTCGTGACTGGTATGTTCTGACTGGCCTGATACTGGGCTACTGCCCTACTTTTGCTGACAGCTCGCTTTTGCGCCTTCGGTTCGTACCTGCAGTGGAAACTGCCGCAATGGCGTCGTGGCAGGTCACAGTAGCGGGGCCTGGTCTCCACCTCCACAGCCCCCGACCGCCGCCGCCACCTAGCGTAAAGCAGCCCCGGCCACTGACTTATCTGGCCAAACTTGGGCCGCCGTGTTTTATCCCGCACAATATTTCACGGCACACTCGGCCCACGGCGAAGCCTGCGGAATACATTTTTCCCCCCTCCCCGTTTCCCGCGCTGCCGTTCTCGCTCGCCGGTGCTGCTGCCGCTGCTGCGGCGGCAGCGGCGGAAGTTATTACTCGAGGCTGGTCTTCAAACATCCCGACGCTGGCCTCATTCTTGCCCCAACAAGTTGTCTGAAAAATGCAGTGAGATTTTGTCCTCCTGAAATATTTCCGAGTTAGTGGCTGGTACAGGGGTGTAACGCGGCGGCGAGGAAATGATAAATGGTTTCCCTGGCTGCGCGGCGCGCGCTCGTGTAAAGTGGCGGATCTCCGGCCCGCCCTGCGAATTTCTGCCGCCGCGCAGCGCGGAGACGGTTAGCACCTCCGGAGGCGCTGCGCTCTCTCACGGACCCACTGCACCGCCCCCACTTTTTTTTAGTCCACTTTGTTGGCCCACTTCAAACTACTCTCTAACCGCAACTTTTTCGCACATCCTTGCTCCCTCATTCGCATACTGCAACGTGCATGGCGAAACTTTCTATTTTTTCCCCATTTCTACCAGGGAGCACGTCCTACATCTTGCTGTTAGCTGCTATATACAGTATCATATTTTACTGTGTAACATTTCTGGCCTATAGTCGTCATATTCAGATTTGAGAGTCGTTTCCATACAGCAGGTTAGCCCTTAAGATACGAAGCGGGGTCCTCTGGAGACCCCATAGAGTAACTATAAAAACCAATTCATTCTTGATTTTTATATGTCTCTTCCATCCATTTAAGATACATGTACCATAATTACATGTATGATCTGTTTGTTAAAAAATTGAGGGGTCCAGTGAGAGAGGAAGCTATACCATTGTGAAGGAGAAATGGAGATAAATTGAGTTTTCTACAGCGCTGTACTAGAGCATTATTTATACAACAAAGGGGTCACTTTTTTCGCCCTAATTTATTGTTATCCAAATTATGCAAAAGAAAAAATATAATTTTTAATGTAAATAGCACTGATAATGACATTGTAGGCTTTAATTAACTTTAGTACCCACTTATTGCAAAACGCTGTGAAAGTTACACCACACGTCAGAATGCTGTCAAATGGCAAGAGAATATTATTGGTGAAGGGGGAAAAGGTATGGCAGAAGAAAAATAGTAGCATTAAATGGCACTGTAAGCACCCTAATCAAATCCCTTCATGTCCGAATTATAAATAGAGAATTGACATCTGGAGGATAGGCAACCATCGCTGCCCCACATACACGCTGGTTAGCTACACATGCACACTAAGACGTAGGGAAGTGTACATGTAGCTAACCAGCCGGTCAGCGGGGCTCTGGTGGTTGCTATCCTCCAGGCATCAAGTCTCAAAATCAAATGTTCAAATGTTTGTCAAGCTTATGGGACTTAACTACGGGGTCATCAGTCCCTAAACTTACAAACTACTTATGAACTACTTACGAACTAGGACGGCACAAATATCCATGCCCGAGGGGGGATTCGAACCCCCGACCGTAGTGGCCGTGCTGACCGTGACTGGAGCGTCTCAGTCACCTCGGCCACCGCGGCCGGCCGTCAAGTCTCTTAAGTCACTCTTCCATTTGTCTGGACTACGATTGCGTATTTTACCACCTCTTTTAACATTCTCTGATACACAAGGATCATTGTATCACTTAATATTGTACAACAGGGCTACCAACCAACCAGTAGTACAACAACTTACATACACAGCAGAATGAAATAACACGTTTATTACAAGACAGAGACATAATGCAAAGGTGGATGTAGGACCAAAAATACGTTTTTTGAACAATATGTTCTTCCCATATAACTGATAAAATAATCTGTAACACTTCTATGTTGGTACGTCTACAACTGAAAAAACAGACAACATCGGTAAGTGCCACAACTCCTCTTCTCACTCAAAATGAACGCAAGGGCGCATTCAAGAACTTATAACAACTGCTGTAGAAAGAACGGGCGCCGTTCCACGTAATTCTAGTTAACAGGATAGACGCAAGATGGCACGAGAATACTGAAAATGGACAAAGCTCAATATTTCATGTAATCCCGCATAGCCTCCTCTCTCATTAGACGCCTCAATTGTAAAAAGAAAAAAAATACCTGGGGTCCGTCACAGAGTCCACTTGGTAGCCTACGTTACAAATTTATTTATCTCTATTTTTCAGAGTTAGAAAGCTGTAAATTTACATAAATGGCCCACAAGCAAATCTCAGACGATGACATTCCTCGGATGCTAAATGAATGTGATCTCAGTGGGCCAGATGTCTTGAGCGGATCTGATGATATCATTCCAGAATGAGATGCATCAGAATCAGAAGATAACACTGAAGTGAGTTCAGATGAATGTGGCATTGCTGGTGAAAATTCTAACGGAGTTTACGACGACGGAGATACGTTCATTGCAAAGTCAGGACGAAAACTGACAAGTTCTGTTCTTCCAGTGACTTGTCGTCGTCAGTGTAAGACTGTGAATTTGATGGGTCAACGCCAGCAGCGATGGATCTTGCAACCAGAATGTCTGATGTTTTCAGCGTGTTCTTTGATGACAAAATTGTAATACAATATGCACCTCCACCAATGCTGAAGCGTCACGTATTGTTCAGCATTACTATGCAAATGTTGCTGTGACCAGAAAAAGAATTTTGATACACCCGTATTCTGTCGAACAAAGAACGTGTTTTGGTGTGCTACTTATTACGGGAGCTCTTTGTTACCGAATGGTCTCAATTTCTGAAATGTGGACAACAGACAAAACCATTCGTCATGTATTTTTCACTGTTGCCATCTCACTGAATCGATTTGCACATATCTTTCAGTTTATTGCGCTTGGCGATAAAGCAAAACGTGCACAGCGAATGGAAAATAATAAACTTGCAGCCGTAAGCGATGTTAGGAACTGGTTTGTAGGAAATTGTAAGAAGCTTTCCGAACCGTTTGAAGACATGACAGTGGATTAGCAAAATTACTAAAAAATTCTGGGCTGTTATGCCGTGGTCTAGTGGATTTATTATTAAAACCCAACGTTTCGTCCCCGACTGCGGAGGACATTCTCAAGGAGGATCGTAGCACTTTGGGTTGTCCGATTCACACCCTGGCTCGCTACTGGCATTACTGACAGTCAGTAGCCAGCCAGGGTGTGAACCGGACATCCAAAAGTGCCACGATCCCCCTTTATAATGTCCTCCGCAGTCGGGGACGAAACGTTGGGTTTTAATAATAAATCCACTAGACCACGGCATAACAGCCCGGAAATTTCTAGTAATTTTGCCAATTCCGGCCGTGAAAGTTTACATTTTACAAGTGGAATAGCAGCTAGTCACATTTCAAGGCAGATGCTAGAAACACAACAACAAAGATATTATGTTATGCCACCAATGGATATACAACTAAAATATAGTTTTAGAACCTAATTATAGTAACCTTGTACACTACTATGTTGAGAAAATAAAAAAGAATGTGGGGTCCTTAGAGGACCCTAGCATGGTAAGCAACGTTGATGACAAGGACTTGGTATGTTAAAGGTTAAAAGCAGTAAGTGACACAAAGTAGAAGTAGTGTGCGTAGCATAACAGGTGCTACCAGTAGGTTCGGTTCCCTTGGGAAGGAATGCAGAAAAGATCCCCAGGTTACCTGTTCCTCTCACGCTGATTGACCGCTCTATAAGGCGGTCGCCTGCCAACCCGCGATCATATTTTTATTAATATTTAAAAAACTAATTGTGGAACACAAGTAAATTCTGAATACCGAACCCCTCAATGTGTAAGATATGTCATCTATATACAGGGTGTCCCAGCTATCGTGTCTACCCAAAATATCTCTGGAACAATAACAGCTATTGGAAAACGACTTTCACCGGTATCAATGTACGGCTGGGACCCATGAATGTCCATATTTGGAAACATTCTAAAACGAAAGCAAATGTGTTTTTAATAGAAACTTATGTTTTTTTAAATGGATACCCTATATTTTTTCTTCAGAAATCCATAGTATGACAAATCACATAAACAATGGCGTTGATTGCATCGCAATATTCCAATTACATCCCGAGATATTGCGACACGAAGTTGACGCTTGAAATAGGCGAAACGCGCGGCTAGCGCACGTCCTGAGACTCTGGCGACAACCCCATGCTGCTGAGGACGTGAGCTAGCCGCGCGATTCGAGTATTCCAAGCGTCAAATTCGCGTCGCAATATCTCGGGATGTAATTGGAATATTGCGATGCAATCAACGCCATTGTTTATGTGATTTGTCATGCTATGGATTGCTGAAGAAAAAATATAGGGTGTCCTTTAAAAAAAATTGTGTTAAAAAACACATTTGCTTTCGTTTTAGTGTTTCCAAATATGTACATTCATGGGCCCCAACCGTACATTGATACCGGTGAAAGTCATTTTCCAATAGCTGTTATTGTTCCAGAGATATTTTCGGTAGACAAGATAGCTGGGACACCCTGGATATAAATGAATGTTTGTCTGTATGTCCTTTATCAGTTCATAAACCATTCATTCGAATGCAATGAAACTTTGGTGAACTATTCACCGTACACCCCGAAGGTTCCTAACCCAAAAACAAAAGAGGATGGCTTATAGCTCAGGAGGTATGACGTCATAAATAATGAGGCCACAGCGTGAGAATACCCGGATTTATGCGTTAATTACTGGAAAATGGGAGTAGTTAGGGACCTGCGGAAAAGTTTGGGTGTAATTTCGGACGTTTATGAAGCGTTTTGTAACTGACCCCCCATAGAAAATTGTGAAACTAAATTGAGTCTACCGCTCCCAACAGTTTCGCTATAGATTCCTTAAAACTGTTGCATCAGGCATGACCTTGTATCAAATAAAGGTAGCATTACAGATTTGCATGTTACTATTTATTTTTGTCTGCAAGCCTCCCTTAAATCTCTTGAATCCGAAATTAAGCAGTCTGTTTTCTTAATCTCTATCTATATACAGGCGAAAAGTCACTCACTAACTCAATGACTGACTAAACACGAAATTTCTAAAAGTACTTTACCTATGAATATGAAATTTCGCAGGAATGTAGTTTATAGGTTGTGATAGGTGCTTGGTGGAGCATACTTCTCCTATAGATTCACGAAATCTACAGTTTCATTCCGATTTTCACGAAATTTCTCATGCTTGACCTTCAAAACAAGAGGAAGGTCATCGTTTACCTAGGTTTCATACGGTGCATGGCGGAGAGCATTTTGCAACATAAAAATGGATCCCTAAAGACGTTGTTCGCACCAAGACTTGAGAACAGCTCAACCTATTTCACATATCCTTTTTATGTTGTTTTTGTTATTCTCAGAACAAGGGTTGTAATGAAGTAAAGCTGGAATATTTGAGAACAACAATGTGCGTTTTTCAATGTGACCCTGCGTTTCTATTGCATAGATATCTATAGTTTTGTTCCGATGCTGATAAAATTTTGTACATTCTACCTTCAAAACTGGATGAATATATTTGTCTGTATAAAATTTCGTTCGGTGCATGGTGGAGGGTACTTAACTTACGGAATTCTACACAATGCATAGTATCTTTATGAACTTTTGCACACATGATATTTAAACCAAGAGGAAGATAACTGGATACATAAAGGTTTGTAAGGTACATGACAGAGGGTACTTTGCAGAAAACTTTGCCGAGAGATGGAAAGATGGAAACAAACAGAGACATGGGAGAGAAAGAGATGGATGCAGAAAGGCGGAGGAGGAAGGGATGTGTACTATGAGAGTGTAGGCTAAATAAACTCCCGGGAAACGCCGGGTTTACAGCTAGTAATAATAAAAAAATGTATTAAAATCAATTGAAAATGAAAACAAAATATTAACAAAAATTCAGACTATGCGCGTCGGCTATATTTTGGCGCAGTGGCGGACTAAGGCTGTCGCAGGCCCGGGGCACTGCACAACAAACTGAGACCTCCCGTCCTCTTGGAAATACATATATTACTATAAAAAAGGAACTTTCGAAATTCGGAAGCCTCCCAGGACGAGAGGCACGGACAGACCAAATAAATAAATAAATAAAATATTTTGAGATTTGGAGACTCCAAAACGAGAGACCAAAGGTGCTAAAAAATTAGAAGAAAGGTGCTTTCCAGCTGTTTGGAGGCACTGGAAGACGACAGGCCTGTGGCGGTCTGCTCCCCTCCCCCCCCCCCCCCCCCCCGCCCCGCTCTCCTGCGACCTCTTAGTCCGCTACTGTTTTGGCGCCAGCCAGAACAAAAGAAGTACAGTTCATAACGGGTTTCCAGACTGTTGAAACGTACAGTTGAGATCCGGTGTTCAGACGGTGAATACGCAATAGTTTATATTCGGCGACAGTGTACGGTCACTGTAGATTCATATTTTACTTAATAGTTATGAACTTTAATGCAGAGACAAGGATCAATACAGTTAATTAGGTGCAGTTTGCTAATTTTCTGCGGTTGTGACTAATAAATTAGTTGGCACCCCATCATCTTTTGCTCTTATTTAATAGAAAACTACACATAACAGTTACTAGCCAATTGCAGCCTAAAGAGCACGAACCAACGATCTGCGTGCTGTTTTCTGCAATGGGACAAGTACGGAAGAAATAACTTTTTGAACTGATGCATGCTACTCAGAGCGGCAGCAGCAACTAGGCGCCTCGTATGATCCGTATTCTTGTTACAACCAAGAAAGGGTTCACGGTGTCCTTAGTTATATGGAGGAGGTTAAGTCATAAGAAAATTAGGAAGAGAACCAGCAGCTAGCTCTCGCAATACTAATATCAGTTTAAATCCCCCCTTAACTGAATCATCTTTTACTTTTCTTACACCCTCCAGAGCTGTTGACTGGAAACCGTGTTTACCCCTTAGAGTCTGAATTAATTCCTAGTCCAAAAAAAGAAAAGAAATCACATTTTGTCCTCCATATATGTACACTATGATCCGGTACACTCCCCTCCCCCACCTTTTCCCCTTCCCCGGAAATATACTTTTTCATCTTCTGTGCATTGTGCTGTCAGCCACCTCAGTGCCGGCCGCGGTGGCCGAGGGGACTGAGGCGCTCCAGTTACGGTCTGCACGGCCACTACGGTCCGGTGTTCGAATCGCCAATCGGGCATGGGTATTTGCGCCGTCCTTAGGATTAGCTAGTTCATAAGTAGTTTGTAATTTTAGGGACTGATGACCCCGTAGATAAGTCCCATGGACTTTATAAACATTTGAACAAAAGCAACCTCAGTAGTCATTAGACATCTTGTGCAGAATGAGGCGCCCCGCGGAACTCACGGACTTCGAACGTGGTCAGGTGATAGTGTGTCACTTGTTTCAGGAGTCTGTAAGCGAGATTTCCACACTACCAGGTGCACTTTTCTGGGGTGATAGTGAAGTAGAAAGTTGAAGTGACACGTTCAGCACGAGAGCGTACAGTCGTCTGTTTTCTGACAGAGACCGCCGACAGTTGTACAGGGTCATACAGTATAACAGATAAACAGATATTCAGACCATCACACGGAAATTCCAGACTGCATTAGGTTATCTCAAAGAAAACAAATTTAGTGTTCTTTCTTTTCCTACAGCTTTCTTTCAAATTCCTGGACGATATTTATCGGTGTGTTTTTCGAAATGGAAAACATTATTTTATATTTACATGATTTTTAGCAGCAAAATACGTATATTTGCTTCTTCAGGTCATAACCAATGTTACACAAGGAACTCCGTAATTTCAACAGGAAATAAATTTCACTTGGCCATACGTTTCTGTATTACTGAACCGTTAGTTATTGAATGGTGCAAATACTTCCTGGTGTGACGGCGACCCCCAGAGCAACAATCCCTCTGTGGGTCGCCACCCAAAGGTTGAAAAACACTGACTTCGGTAATGGAATTTTGAGTATTTAGTATCGTGTTCACTTTTGATTTCACGATCACTTTCACTAGCAGTTTTAGCATCACTATCTTCAATATCTTCCACCTAATACTACCTTTGAGTGATAAGAGCCCGAAAATACCTATAAAAATCTCACTCTGTCGTTGTTTGCTATACTGAATGGTATTTCAGTAAACAATACAAGATATAAAGCGTTTTAATCTACTGAGTTCTTTACGTAAACTGTGTAGTGGGGTCGCATCTTACCCCAGGCTTTCCAACTCATAATAATAGTAGCTTACAACAAAGATCGATATCTATAATTGCTCATAACAATCTCAACGAAAGGTACCGAAGAGCCAAAGTCCGCAGTCCACAAAATTCCGGTGTTATGTGCATCAGAATGTCGCAAGGGGTATCCTCATACCCCACAACCGATTGAGGGCTAGCTCAGGGGTGACTGTGCGAGTTGGAACAGCCTGACGTACTCTTTAACAGTATATCCATAAAAACGCACTTAAGTTTTAATCTTCGGTTTGCACACACTTTTTATCGCACGATGTGTTCAGTAGTAAAATAGATAAATAAATAGAAATATTGCGAACTGCTATGAGAGCACATATCAGATCATGGATCGTTATTGGGTGCTGCCGCAATTCCTACACTTGACTGTTGACTGCAAATATTTATCAGTAACATTCACAGAAATGACACTAGCTCCAAGCAGGAGCGCCCATAGTTACAGAAAAATGGCGATTCCATCTTTCCAGCTAGGAGGGCTACTGACGTTCCAAATGCTCTACGTAAACATTTACGTATACTTTAATAAAAATCTTGATCCGATCTTTACTATACTTCACAGGATGATCCGCTGGGCTATCTGACGGTTTCATCAAAATTACGCCAGCCTCCTTGCAGTCTCTAGGGAATATAAACACATATATCTATTTTTATAGATCAGATACAGTTGAGATGCCGTGAAAGTATCCCCTCCTATTGACTAAACCTATCTCGACAGTGTAGGGGTAGTTACGAGTCCGCAGAAGATGGTTTAGTGGGCGTGCAGATTTACTGGCCCACACTGTCCATCCGGGATCTACAAATTAAGCTGACCCACCTTTGAGCCACAATTGTGAGTCGATGTGCGCGCGTTCCTCCAACCTGTTTTGTAGGAAATGCTCTCGACGATGCAGTCCCTGCGCAGATAGGCGGCACACTGGAGTATTTCTGGAAGTGTTATTAAAAGATCTGAAATATATTATTAACTAGTTACGTGTAGGTATTTCGTCTGAATAAAATCCTGAATGCCAATTATGGGGCTTTATAACTAGCCACACTAGAATACGAGACTGTTAAGTGACTTTGAAATTAACAATTTCGAATTTAAGGTTGATACTGAGAGTATTGTTCCTACAAGACCCGTCCGGATTAGGTCCTAACGCCGACTTCCGACAGTGGCGCGCAGCCGAGAACTCCTATGAACTTCGTTAATCTTTGTAAGATTTCAGAAATGTTTGTTAAAGGCCTTGTAATTCTTTTATTTATTTGAACAATATTAAAGAATGTGAAACAATAAGCAACTATATCTGTTGACCCATAGTTTGCTAATAAGGTCTCTAAGCCACGAAAACATAGCTAAATTAAAAATATTAATAAACTGAAGATGCATAAAATATTCACTTTGAAAACAGCTCCTCGGTTGCGAAAGTTTTCGTAAAATTTTTACTTTACCATGGTTTCGGATTCACTAAAGGAGCCTTCATCAGAAGTAAAAGTGTTTGTTACATATGAATATATTGCCCGACGATCGTTTTGAGCGATAGGGCTCGCATTAAAATTTAAAAAATTTGCACATTGCACAAATTTGAAGAAAAAACAAGCGAGACTAGGCGACCCTTATCGGCGCGTTGTCTCACTTTTCTTTCTTTTTTTTTCCTTTTTTTTATTTTGCAATGTGCAAACATTTTTTTTTGTTTTGTTTTTAACGTGAGCCCTATCGCTCAAAACCATCATCTGACTATACATTCATACCTAACACAGAGTTTTACTTCTGATGAAGGCTCCCTTAGTGAAGCCGAAACCATGATAAAGTAAATATTTTACGAAAACTTTCGCAACCGAAGAGCTGTTTTTAAGTGATTATATTTCAACGAACAGTTGTTGTCTTTAAGAGATATGTTTAAAATTATAAAATTAAAGATGATAGGTTCGCGCCCTATTATTGGTACTTCCCCGGCGTAGAGGCACAGAGGCAGCAACGGACGGTCCCACGGATATCGTCGTTCTGGAGCTTTCGCTATCTAACCTCCTCTGCAGACGCCATATGCTGCTTCTTGGGCGGGGAACTATACGGGTCCTACTGTCGGTAACTGGCTAGCCGTTCCTAGCAACTGTTGCCACTCAGCCGTAACTCCTCCCCTGCGACCCTTCCTCTATTGCTCCGCCTCTATGCGAGGAAGCGCCTTCTTATATGACGCCAGGTATAACTGAAATATTTGTGCCGCTGACTAGCGCACAAAATTTGCTAATAAATTCACGCATTAAACGAAAGTAAAAAATTCTATGTACCTACAGGAACCTTCTCAGTCGCTGTAATTGCAATAGTGGTGCTTTTCACACTAGAAGTTTAGATGGGTGATGAATTACGCACCGTTCCGTACCATTACCGGAGGCAACAACCATAGAAAGGTACCAAAACCCTACCGTCGTCACCCCTAGAGGTAGGCAGCCGCGATGGCCACGCCGCGCGTCGCGCAGTGTAGATGGCGGGCGTAAAACGGTCGTTAGAGTGCGCTGCGGGCAGCGGAACGGCGAGGCTCAGGGGCGGGCGTGGCAATTGGCGCAGACTGGCCGCCTTTATGGGGCGGGCGACGGCCGCTTAGGCGGCGGGACACGGCCGCCCGGCAGTAAAACGACCATCCCCGAGCTGAGCAGCGGCCACGGCTCATCTGGGACTCAAATATGCCGGCCCCCGTACTGGCAGGCTGCAGCCGATCTTGCCGACGGCTTCTCTCTAGCCTGCTTATGTGATGGACACATAATTATCACTGTCAGGGACTGGTGGTGGTAGTGGTGGTGGTAGTAGTAGTACTTGTATTAGTAGTAGTGTTTGTGTCCCATCCTCGTCGCCACTTTTGTGTTTGGTTTTCGCCGGTTGTCTTGGGTGTCGGTGGCCGAGTAAAGAGAGACCGTCACAGGAAGTAGGATGCACGCGTGTGCAGGTACGGAGGTGACCAGCCTGTGGCCACTTCATATTTCTGGCCGCTGGCCGTTTCTTTGCTAGCATTGTACGTGTCTTAAATGCGGAAGAAAGACAGATGTGCAGCATATGTTGAAATGTGGGGTGGGGAGCAGTAGCATATGGCACAGTAGGTGCTGGTTCCCGTGGGAAAGCCCGCCTATGTTACTGGTGCTCTCCTCGCATTGGCTGCTGCATTTCAAGTCACGTGATTTCTTTTGAAATTAGTTTTGTTTATTATATACTAAATATTAATTATTCAGAGCTGAGAATTGGTAATAAATATCTCTCAGGGACAGGCTAGGTTTTGACAGTTTAAAAGGTTTTAAGATGCCTTCTCTTATTGTAACAAGAGAAGAGCGATTTTGCAGAAGGCACGCGACGGCCCTGTTTTGGCGCGAAATAGAGCGTCAGGTGCCCTCTCGCAACGCGCCGCAGTTTCAGTCTCGAGCTGACCACTATACGCGCCGGTCATGAGTAAACATTTGCGTAAATGTGATAACAGTCGAGGTCTCAACATGAACTATGGGCGGCATAGGCCGTATCATATTAACAATAGTTGCCGACCGCGGTGCCCGAGGGGACTGATGCGCTTCAGTCACGGTCTGAACGGCCACTACGGTCGGGGGTTCGAATCCCCCCTCGGGCATGGATATTTGTGCCGTCCTAGTTCGTAAGTAGTTCATAAGTAGTTTGTAAGTTTAGGGACTGATGACCCCGTGGTTAAGTCCCGTAAGATTTACAGACATTTGAACATTAACAATAGTTCCTCATTTTTTTATTATTTAGTTAATAAATGGCTCCCTGACAATTAAAAATCTCGCGAGTCGCTTCTTATACTTCCATCATACAGAACTTATTTTAGCCTCACTTGTATGCTGTACAAGAACTAACGACCGGTGTGCTGTCTTCTGCGCTGGGGTCACAACTATAGAAGACAACAGGTTAGCCAGAACTCAATGCTTTCCATAAAGTCTTGGAAAGCAACTACGGCACCTCGTGCGTACTGTAGGGCGGTACAAACGCACACTGCTACGCAACAGCATCCGCAAAAATGTGGAGGTTTTAGGGGACTTGTGGGAGGAAGCAGTACTAACTTCTCCGTCCGCAAATAAAACCCTAGGAAGCTTGTACCAGTGGGACAGCAGAAACTAGAAACACTAGAGTAAATTAGAACAAGATATATATTTCGTGCAGTCATGGTAATACTTAACTTTTACTTGGTTCTTGACTGCAGAATGTTGATACATAGTTTAGATAGAGGCCTGCCTACTGATGATTCCTAGTGCGTATCCGATAGCCAAGTCTTAACTGGTTCCTATCTGATTCCCAAGTGAACGATGCAGTTCAGTGGTGGCCACGAGCAGAGTTGCAGCAGAGGGCGCTCGTGGCTGACGTTTAAGAACGCCGCGCCGTGCGTGCATGGCGGCGCGCGGCGTAAGTACGTGGCGCGCACTTCATACTTGTGCGACACCACAGTTGTTGTTGTTGTTGTTGTTGTTGTTGTGGTCTTCAGTCTGCAGACTGCCGCAGCAGCGTAGTAAATGGACATCGAAAGGAGTGTTGTTGTTTTGTTGGGTGTTTAAAGGGGACTCAACTGCTGGGTTACCAGTCCGCTGTTCCCAGCTAAGAATTTACGTCTTAAAATTTTCCCTTTTGTCGCATAGTACTCCACGTTCAGCCTACTCCGGGTACAGAGAGACAGTCCATGGTAAGATGATAACATATAACGAAGAACACGACAGGAGTTGACCAAATAGACAGAAAACTAAAATAGGACACTGTAAGGTTTTTAAAGTAAACGCCTTTTGCTACTGCGAATGAAGGGTTTTATTTTTATATTTTTAAGTCACCCATACGCGTTTCACCTTTCTCTCAAGGCATCATCAATGGGTGTCAGCACTTGTTACTCCACGTCAGTCTCTTTCTGGCAGCCAGATCGAAATGTTACACTGTTTTCTGAAACACATTGCAGTTTTCTGGTTCCACTATCACCTGCTGCCATACTGTGTCCAGCAAATGACAGTGGAATCAGAAAACTGCAATGTGTTTCAGAAAGCCGGGAAACATTTCGACGTGGTTGCCAGAAAGAGACTGACGTGGAGTAACAAGTGCTGACACACACTGATGCCTTGAGAGAAAGGCGAAACTCGTATGAGTGACTTAAAAATATAAAAATAAAACCTTTCATTCGCAGTATCAAAAGGCGTTTACTTTAAAAACCTTACAGTGAAATACAATTCAGCTGCTGCGCAAAGTGGCCACTGCAAGCAACGTATTAAAATAGGACAGCAGAAGAATGTGGCTGGCTGATCACAAGAATAATACGGGATGAGTCAGCCAATCTGCACACACTAAAAGACAACGTCCTGTTGTTATGGAGGGTTGGGAGTCCGAGAAGGCGCGCAAATAGGCCCCACCACTAAATAGACCAATAAAAGCCAGTTGTGCGAATAAAACTAAAACGCGGTCAACCGTCAGATAAAATCAATGGAAGCTCAGAAGGCAGTGTAAAAGACTGCCTCAAGTCGACTAAAAGCGGGCAGTCCACCAGAATGTGGACCACAAAAATGTTCAAATGTTTGTAAAGCTTATGGGACTTAACTACGGGGTCATCAGTCCCTAAACTTACAAACTACTTATGAACTACTTACGAACTAGGACGGCACAAATATCCATGCCCGAGGGGGAATTCGAACCCACGACCGTACTGGCCGTGCAGACCGTGACTGAAGCGCCTCAGTCCCCTCGGCCACCGCGCCGGCCAGTGTGGACCACGATGAATAGTGCACCACAACAACAATGTGGTGGGTCCTCCCGACGTAGAAGGTAGCCGTGTGTCAACCACGTATGGCCAATACGTAGTCTGCAGAGGACTACAGACTCCTTACGAGAGGCTCGCAGAGAGGATCTCCACACGGCTGTGGGGGATTTGACTATGCGCAGCTTATTTGGTTCATTCAAGGCAGCCCATTCCGAGGTCCAAATCCCTAGAACCTTACGGGTGTTGTAGTCTGAAATCCTTGTCTTGGAAAGGAGTGTGGCAACCACATATTGGTGACCAAGTACTGATAAAGAAGGATAAACTACCTCCCTTGGTGTGGAGACTAGGTGTTGTCGAGCGATTGTTTTCTGGTCCTGATAAGCGTGTAGGGGTAGTTATGGTGAAAACTGCCAATGGGCAGATCAAGGGGCCTACAGAAAAATTAAACCCTTTACCTAAGCAGTCATGTTCCATCATTTGTGTAGCGATGCACAATAAAAGTTCACAGTCAAAGTGTTATTTTGCAGCAATAAATATTTCGGCTTATCTCAGCTAGCTTCTAAAAGTGTTTCTGACAACTGACTGATGGCAGTATAAATTTGATTAATTCATTTTGTTTAATTTTTCCATCGTAGGACGGCTATCTCCTTACTTAGAATTATTAAAATGCTAAGATCGCAATTCATTAATATATTTTTCTGACGACCGGTTTCGATCCACTTAAGGTGTCTTTGCTGCAAGCCTGACACCGCGTGGTTCGTTTTAAGAAGACGCTCTGTCAACATGAACCAATAGAGTGTTTTAAGTATTTTAACCATTTATGTGTGACGTACCGTTTGTCAAAGTTAAATGATTCATGATTGACATACCATCTTAATTTCATGCGCCTTCACGAAACGAAAACGTAGGACACTAGTGAACAGTTGACGATACCCTAAGTCGATAGAAACTTAGGTTTGCCTTTCCTTAATCTATTATCGAAGATAAATAATAATGTATTGCCTTGCGTGTACGAACATTTCTCCTAAATTCAAACTGATTTTTCCCAAGATCGGGTTCCACCAGTTTATCCATTCGCTTGTAAATCATTTGTGTTACTACATTACAACCTTGACTGCTTAAAATATTCACATACAAAAAATAGTTGATGATAATGATCCTATGACATTTATTGGCCGAAAAACCCCCACAGCCGTTCGGTTGTCTTTTTGCAAGCCCTTTTAGTTGACGCCACTTCGGCGGCTTGCGTGTCGATGAAATGATGATGAGGACAACACCCAACACTCAGTCCGCTACCAGGAATCTAAACCGAAACCCCTGCGTGATAGTCACTGAGGACCGGTTACTAATATTGTGGTAATATTCTGAAAGGTCATATGATATTTAAAGAACTAACAATGGAAAGTCCAGGCTTAAAAAATAACTGTATACTGAATAATAATGTAAATGTCTCGTCAACACTTAACATTTTTCTTAAATGATTTAACCGCCATTTGACTGTATTATTTTATCACGTTTCGTCACAATCTGTATTTCGGCTGCATAGTCATTTCAAAGTGTACAATTTTGTCAGTTAATTAGTACATGTAGGAAACCAACAGCTTACATATACACAACCATGTGTGTCTTCAATACGTAAAAGAACCATGTTCCGATGCATCTTGAACATATTAATAACAAATGCCATTTCGTGACGGCCGCGGTGGCCGAGGGGTCTGCGGTGCGCCAGTCACGGTAGGAGGTTCGAGTCCCCCCTCGGGCATGGATATTTGTGCTGTCCTTAGTGTTAGCTAATTCATAAGTAGTTTGTAAGTTTAGGGACTGATGACCACGTACTTAAGTTCCATAAGCTATACAAACATTTTTGCAATTTCGTAGAGCATTTAAGTACCAATCCATCATACATTGGAGTCAGTGCTCAGTGTATGATGGAGTGGTACTTGCATGCTTTGAGGAATTGAGTTTGACATTAATATGTTCAAGATGCATCGAAACATGGTCCTTCAGTTTATTGACGACCCACATGGTTGTGTATCTGTAAGCTGTTACTCTTAAGGCTGGTGATTTGGTTTACGACATGTACTAATTAATTGACATAACTGTACACTTTTAAATGTCTATACAGCCGAAATACAGATTGTGACGAAACGTAATAAAGTAATACACTCAAATGGCGGTTACATCATGTAACAAATATTACATGACTGTGACTCATGAATACAACAAAATAACGTAGCATTTTATTTATGCTCTCCGCGTTTCGACTTTTCGTCATTTTCGAAAGCTACAAAAAGACGCTAATATTGGTATTCCATCGCACATTTTGCAAAAACATCACAAATCACTAGCAATAACTGAAGTGCCTCGCAGTACAGCGTTCTAATATTTCAGTTAACATAAGTGATGGACAACGACAGCAGATACGGAATTTAATACAGAGGAATGAGAATAAGACCCTTGACATGAGCTCAGATGACGGAGCAATAAAGTAACTTTTGCAAGGATGTGAACATGAACTGCCCCCACCGACCAACCGTAAGTCAACAAAATGACACGAAACTCTTGTTTTGAGCGATGTGATGGGGAAAGTGTTTCGCCTCCAGAGCGTCTGCAGACGTATCAGACGTACGAGAGAAGCGAACATGATGGATTGCCTGTCGATGCTAACTTTCCAGCCTCCGACTTTTGGAGTCGACAAACGCTCTCCGGTGGGCTGTTTCCCCGTCGCCGCCTCCGGCTCACCGCTCGGTGACGGCGGCACCCGCATCATCCCAACGAGCCGACTATCGATTGTGACGCGCCCTGTGAATGTTTTTGTCGGCAGTCGGCTGCGTTTATCGTCTCGAAGCGAGAGACACACGCAGGCCACATTCAGCCAGGCGGCGACGTGGCAGAGAGATCAAAGCAGAAACTCCAGTCATTCACCCGCTCGGAGAACGTCAATGAAATATCATTTATATGATATGATGGGACTCTCTCTGTTCTATACTCACAAGGAAAGTACTTGGGCTCGAACAAACATATCTGTATGAACGTTTGATTACAGGATGTCTACGTACACCTTAGTGTGCTGGTGGATGTTTGATTTTATGCAAAACTTTGCATAACTATAGCAGGGCAGCAACTGGAAGCAGTTAATATCATAAAGCATCTGGGAGTAGTCATTAGGAGGGATTTAAAATGGAACTACAATATAAAATCAATCATCGGTGAAGCAGATACCAGACTTAGATTCATTGGAAGAATACTAAGGAAATGCAGTCCGAAAACAAAGGAAGTAGGTTACAGTACACTTGTTCGCCCAAAGCTTGAATACTGCTCACCGGTGTGGGATCCGTACCAGGTGGGATTGATAGAGGAGGTAGAGAAGATCCAACGGAGAGCAGCGTGCTTCGTTACACGATCATTTGGTAATCGTGAAAGCGTTACGGAGATGATCGATAAACTCCAGTGGAAGACTCTGCAGGAGAGACGCTCTGTCGCTCGGTACGGGCTTTTATCGAAGTTTCGAGAACATACCTTTACCGAGGAGTCTAGCAGTATATTGCTCCCTCCTACGTATATCTCGCGAAGAGACCGTGAGGATAAAATCAGAGAGATTAGAGCTCACACAGAGGCATACCGACAATCCTTCTTTCCGCGAACAATACGTGACTGGAATAGGAGGGGAAATCGATAGTGGCACTCAAGGTACCCTCCGCCACACACCATCAGGTGGCTTGCGGAGTATGGTTGTAGATGTAGTTGTAGGTAGCCCTGTTGATGTAATTGCAGACGCCATACGTAATGCAGATATCTTAACTATAACTTATGTAATAAACATCGTACATGTTCTCTAGCGTATAGTCACCAAAAGTCGTGATGATAGTTGCAACTTTAACCTACTTCTCGGAAGACTGTTGGTATTCATTGCCACTGCTTCCATCGCCTCTTCCCGCACTGAACGTAGCACTACCACTTGCAATGAGTTGTCCGTCATTATCATCCCTATTATCATCATTACGTATTAGTGTTACAACAGTATCTAACTTATGCTCATATTTCTGTACCATAACAGATACGAGAAAGCATGCAAATGATTCATCTTCTACACTAATACCATCTTCAATAAGAAGGGTTCTTCGTAACTTCATCTCAACCAATCGCAATACATTAGCAGGATTGATTGCCAATCGCCGCCCCATCTAACGCTTCACCACACAAATAACGTCACAAAACGCGACTTCGGAGTCACACTGCACCGTCCCTACTGGCGAACCGACAGGTCAAAGTGCAATGTGGCAAGGCACACGCAGAGGCCTGTAACGGACGACTGCAGAGTTTTGCAGATGCGGGAGTATCACTAGTGCAATAAGGGACCTTTAAATTACCTCTCATACGATTTGGGTGTATTGTGTTTGTTCGAGCCCAAGTACTTTCCTTGTCAGATATGTAGCCGACTGTATACTTCGATTTACGTTCGACAAAAAAGACGACCATTAAGAGAGACACAATAAAGACAATTTCCAATCACCGGAAACAGTGATGTATTGTGGCTGTACTCAGTTTCTTAATCAGTAATCATACACTTATTAAATCAATAGTACCTAGGATTAATAAGAGAGGTATAGTTTTAGTTAAATATTCTCCCTGAAATCCGATCAACTATGCAAGTATAATTAATCACTTTCACACGTTGCTAAGCGGCAATTCGAGTAACTTCAAACCCTGCTTTCTCTTCGAAATAGACTACGTAACAGCGGTGGACATACCGAGTGCTCTATGGCACCTTGCTGCGGAGCGCGCTGTTGTTCGCCGTTGAAGGTTCGAATGCACCCTCTAACGTGTCTGTATGTGTGTGTGTGTCAGAGAGAGAGAGAGAGAGAAAGAGAGAGAGTATTGTCCTTAGGTTATTTCCTGTAGTTCCTAAGCCGAGGGACTAATGACCCCAGAATTTAAGTCCAAGTCCCATAGATTTACAAACATTTGAACATTTTTAGTCACTGTAGATAACTGTTGTGATGGTTCAAACCCTTCCAAATAAACTGACTTCTACAATCCCTGGTTTATTTAAGGTCAATACTAATGTCAGTCATCATGTTTTGAAGCAATAATTCTCTAATGGGGAGTTTTCCCATGGTAATAAAGCAAAAAGGTTTTCCAAAGATAACGACACAATACACCACATTTTCCCTTTTAGTTATTAATAAAATGCATTTTTTCACATTAAATTCACAACATTGAGTGTGAAATTATGACTCAGGTGCTTATCTACCGAAAACTCAGCACTTATGTTAAGTCACGGTACCTACACATTTATATTATGTTCCGTTCCCGAACAACAATACAAATTCGCATATTGACAATTCCACATACTTTATTAGTTCGTGCGCTATTCGTATTTATGCAAGGTATTAAAACTGGAATATATCTGAATCCGAAATATGACTATAACTAGTTGTTTATTATTCTTGAACGACAGTTGTTGTTTGTAAATCTATCGGACCAAACTGCGTGGTCATCAGTCCGTAGCTTACAAACTACTTAAACCTAGGTAAACTAACATAAGAACAACACACACACACATGCCCTAGAGATGACTCGAACCTCCATGGCGAGCAACCGTGCGCTCCGCAGCGAGACGCTTTAGACCGCTTGGCTTCTCCACCGCGGCTTGAACGACAGTTTACAACACAAATAAAAGAGAACCTACTGCACAAAGTGACTAGACAAAACTATCTACACAAAACGTACAGACAAAACAGCCTAGTTCTAACAATTTGAATATATTTTTAATATGTAGTAAGAAATAAAAGGTAAATCTCTAGATTACTCCATGCCAGTGACGTTTGGTACTTCGCTGGCTTACTATTCCTTTTCCGTATTTAGAATTTTATAAAATCTACCCACGCGAAACTAAAATTTTGATAATGTATCCACGAATGTTTAATTACTGTGGGGTCAAAAATAATTTTATGGTATTAATTGTCGGTTTAAAATGAGGGGCTAAAGATACTACCTGGTGGCTTACATTATTCTTTTCTGAAATGGTCTTATTTTTTCAGTGGTATGAGTAAGGTTACAATAGAAACGCTATAGCTTTTAGTGTGCACGATTAGAACACTACCTGTATATTAGTTTCATGAGGTACGATTTCCCTGGGATTTACCATGCCGCAGTGTTAAAAGTCTTCGGGGAAAAAGTTACTAGATAACACGGACAAACTTGATCACCTCTACTCTGCGGAAGTTAATAATGTGAAGTATATGTAAGATGATATTGGAGGATAGTAAATGCAAACCTAACAAGATCTCACTGGCTGAATATTTTGTCTGAAGATGGAACGCAGCACACAAATACCACAGACTAATACATACAGTCGCGACACTAACATCGATTTTTGTTATTGTTAGGAATTGATAATATATTATTTTGTAATGTCTTTGTAAATATCTCTGGATTAATAATTGAATCTTTGATGTAGTTTTATCTTTGAAATACAGAACGTAAACAGTGAAGCTGTGTTATTATTCACGACGTACGCTACATAAAAAAAAAAAAATGGTGCCGAAACCCGGGAAGAGAACGCAAGAAAAGAAAAAATAACACAGACACAAGATTCAGTGATAATTATGTAAGCATACTGCACGCCGTATCAGAGTAATACGGAGCTGTGAATGAGGAATCACGTCACGACTTCGACATCGTCTCAACAGCTGACTGAGATAAGTACAATGACTACTTATTTGTAGCCTTGCTTCACGGCGAGATATTATTGAAGTAGCAAAGAATAGTAGAAGCCTCACAGAAATAAATATTGTTGTAACTTGAATACCATACGTAATAATCTCCGACAGCAGATAGGTATTGCAGTTGATGACGTCACACGCGCTGTCGATTGTTTGTTTGGCATTCACAACAGTATCGTAGTACGAAGTTATTAAAAGTAGCGTACGCGACGTGCGTTAATATTTTACGCAGTTCTTTGAGTGGTGCTATATTCACTGATTACTACGAAGTAAAGTAAATCTGTTCTGCTTCAGTTACGCATTCCATACATTGCGAAGTACCGTATAACATAGCCAAGATGTCTGACGTCGAAACTACTGACGCAAGCGCACGTTTGCATCATCTGAAAAGACGACGAACTAGAGAAAGAGCCAATATTACGCGGTTTGTCAAAGAGATACAAGAATTTGCCGATTCTTCGTCCGTGGAGAACGTGGAGTACTGTAGGGAACGATTAAAGGAGACCTTAGATAAATTGATACGACTTGATGACGAAATTCACAGCCTTCTTGACGATAATGATTACGCCGCTGACATATCCAAATGCGATGAGTACATAGATACTGCCAAGCGTGTCCTCATACTAACTTCTGAAGAAATGGAGAAAATATTGTCTAGAGCCATGTCGCATGTTTCAGTTAACGACGCCCAACCTGCAGCAACAGTTGCCTCTGCTGCTCCAGTAACCACAGTTAAGCTTCCATCCATAAAGCTTGAGTCATTCTCAGGAGATATAGAATCATGGGCGCGATTTTGGGAACAGTTTGAGCAATCAGTTGATAAGAACGCCTCATTGTCAACCGTTCACAAGCACATATTTTTGCGCGGTTATTTAGAAGGGGAACCAAAAAGTTTGGTGGAAGATATCGCTGTGACAGCCGAAACATATGAGGAGACAAAGAAGATGCTTAAGGCTCGCTACGGTAACAAAGATAGAATTATACAGGCTCACTTGGATTATCTCGAAAGTATTAAGCCAATACAGTTTGTGACTCCAGATGTGCTTAACTCCACATTTATTGACTGTAATCGACGTATTCAAGCTCTGCGTGCACTCGGAGAAGATGTAAATGCCTATGGCCGAGTGCTCGCACCGAAAATACTTAGAGCATTTCCAGACGACATGTGTCGGCGTTGGATAATACATGTTAAACGTGAAGGTCTGTCAGAGGGTGATATTCTTAAACTAATTGAATTTATAGGAGAAGAAGTAGAGGCAGCTCTCACCACAGAAAAGATCCGTTGCATGACGCCTACGTCTTCAAGTTACACCTCTACCGCGGCAGCTCTCCATGTTCGCACTAAATCCAAGCAACAGTTAACAAAGGTAACTAAACAACCGGTACCGTTCTGCGTTTTCTGTGAATCTCGTGACCACTGGGCTCAGGATTGTAAGACAGTTACAGACGTTGCGAAAAGAAAAGAGACACTAAAAAATTCTAACCGTTGTTTCTTATGCCTGAACAGAGGACATAAAGCAGCTAACTGTGGGAAGAAAGGCAAGGCACTTTGCACTAACTGTAAAAAGTCACATCATAGGTCTTTGTGCACGAATCAGGATACCCTTAAGGCAACAGGGGATCAGATAAATGTCGCTTCTGTTAGTCAAATCGATGCTACGACCAGAAATTTCACGTTCCTGCAAACAGCTCAGGTTTGCATCATAGGGCCGACCGGCCTAAGGCGTTTGACTCGGTGTATACTAGACAGCGGAAGCCAAGCTACATTTATATCAAAGTCTCTGATAGAAGAGTTAAAACTACAAATCACTGATCAACATGAGATGACTGTTTGTACTTTTGAGGCAGAGAAGACTTACTCATGTCACCGTAAACTCGTTCGTTTTAATATTAAAGGAGCCTGGGCAAATTCGACTGTCTCTATTACTGCTTACGAAAGTGATCACTCTTTCTCACCTCAGCCAGTGATCTCACAAGACATTGTAACCAAAGTGAATCTTTGCAGAGTTCAGTTAGCTGATCCTAAAACTGGATCTCAAGACGACTTACCAATAGAGATCTTAATCGGTAGTGACCATTACTGGAGGATAGTCAAGGCTAGTTCACCTGTCCGTATTTCTCCGTCGATTGTTCTAATTCCCACCATATTTGGTTGGGTCCTAAGTGGATATCGTTCGAGAGTTTGTGCTAATTCAGTTGCTGTAAATCTCATCCATGAAACATACTCACCAACTGATGATGAATTACGGAAGTTCTGGGACTTAGAAACGATTGGAATAACGGCAAACCCTCCTCGAGCTTTGAGTAAAAGTGATTCCGCAGTTCTTGAGGATTTTCGTTCATCCTATTGTGTGCGAGACCATCGAAGAGTCGTACGTCTCCCAAGAAAACAAGATGTTCCGCTGGCAAGTAACAGACTCAACGCAGAACGTCGATTTAACACATTACATAAAAGACTTTGCAATAACGAAAACCTTAAGGACATGTATTGCAATCTCATGTTGGACTACATTACAGAAGGTCATATAGAATGTGCCCCCACGGAAGATCTTGGAAATGACATATTCTATCTTCCACATCAAGCAGTGAAAAGAGAGAAATTTGGTAAGACGAAGTGGAGGATAGTCTTTGATGCATCATCGCATGAAGCCAATACACCTTCTCTCAAAGACGCATTAGAAGCGGGACCGAATCTTCTACCAGAAATATTCGCCATATTGTTACGATTCAGACTACATCAGATAGCAATCGTCAGTGATATTAAACAAGCATTTTTGCAATTAGTCTTACACGAAAGTGACAGGGACTTAACCAGATTCTTATGGTACTGCGTAATCAAAGACAGTGATGGGAATTACCAGACGACAGACGAAGTAATGACTTATTGCTTCACGAGACTGCCATTTGGACTAACATGCAGTCCATTTTTACTCTCCGCAACACTTAGAGAACTAGCTGAACAACATAGAACTAAGTTTCCCCTTGCAGCACCTCTTGTTGAGAGCAGCTTCTTTATGGATGATTTCGTTTCCGGCACGGATAATGATAATGATGCTATAACTCTGTACTATGAACTCAGCGCAATGATGAAACTACTGAGTTTCGATTTCGCGAAATGGGCCACCAATTCGGATCAACTAAGGACCATATGGAGGGCTGAAGGACAAGACATAAACCCAGAAATGCAAGTTCTTGGTGTTTACTGGAATACAGAAACAGACTGCTTCTATATGAATGCAATGGATATTACTAGTCGGACTCCTGTAGGCCCCACTACTAAGAGGACACTGTTGCAAATTACAGCCAAATTTTATGATCCATTAGGATTGTTCTCTCCAGTGTCTCTTATTGGAAAACTGTTATTTCAGGATACATGGTGCAGAGGTATTGATTGGAACGAGTTGCTGCCACCCGATATTGGGTCTCGATGGAACACTTGGTTTTCTACCCTACCTTCACTGTCTCAAATACAAATTCCACGATGGCTAGCAACTTCAACAAAGAGCAATACTCAGATCCACGTCTTCTGCGATGCCTCTGAGAGAGCATATGGAGCGGCTTTGTATATTCGCACGACCATGGAAGACCATATTGTTGTTCATTTGGCATGTAGCAAAACCAGACTCGCCCCCATCAAGAAGTTAACTCTTCCGCGGCTTGAACTTCTAGCAGCGTTAATAGGATCACGATTATTGTATTACTACTGCACAGCAACAGGGCATAAAATAACTGAAGCAGTATTGTGGTCAGACGCTATGGTGACTTTAGGTTGGATACGCAGTGACCCAAACAGGTGGAAGACATTTATATGCAACAGAGTTACAGAGATTCACGCCCATACAAATCCCAGTCAATGGAGACATTGCCCTGGGAGTGAGAACCCTGCCGACCATATTACACGAGGACTTTATGGTAACCAAATACAATCTGTGAACCACTGGTGGAAGGGGCCTCCATGGCTTGCACTTGCAGAATCAGGATGGCCATCTAACGCTTCACTCATGACTGATAACCTACCAGAAGAAAAGAAGAACTTACGGCATGTGATGACAGTAGCCACTTCTTCTAACCTTATGGACTGCTCCAAATTCAGCTCCTATTGGAAACTAATTCGCGTAACTGGGTGGATACTAAGATTCATTCACAACATTCGACAAAGTTCGAAACTCGAGGGAGAGCTGAAGGCAGTGGAACTTGCTCAAGCACGTCATTACTGGATACGAGCTTTTCAACAGGAATGTTTCTCACAGGAGCTCCATGCACTCAATAACAATCAACCTGTCCCGAAAGACTCTAAAATAGCATGTTTCAATCCCTACATAGAAGATGGTCTTCTCCGACTTGGAGGACGCTTACACTATGCAGTTGTCCCTAACGAGCAACGTCATCCATTACTCCTCGACGGTAGCCATCACTTCACAACTTTACTGGTTCGGCAAATGCACATTCGACTACATCATCTTGGCGTGAGAATAGTGTTGGCAGAACTTCGAAGAGAGTTCTGGATCCTGCGTGCCCGTCAAGTTATCAAGAGAGTTTTGCACTCCTGTCTTCCCTGCAAAATTCTACACAATCTACGGGGCCAACAAGTTGAAGCACCCCCACCAGCCGATCGAGTAAGACCATCCAAGCCATTTTCTATAACTGGCATAGATTTTGCAGGCCCTCTCTATGTAAAGGTTGGAACTACCATGGAAAAGGCATACATAACACTCTTCACTTGTGCGACGACGCATGCAGTTCACTTGGAATTGTGCTCTAACATGACAACAGATGCATTCCTCATGGCTCTTCAAAGATTCGCTGGTAGACGTGGACTACCCCATACAATCTACACAGACAATGCAAAGACGTTCCATGCAGCTAATGCTGAACTGTCTGAAATATGGAGTGCGTTATCTAACCCAAAGAATCAGCGTGTCCTAGCCAGGGATGGCATTTCATGGAAATTTATCGCCCCCCGTGCGGCTTGGTGGGGAGGGTTTTGGGAGAGGATTGTGGGTACCATCAAACGATGCCTACGAAAAGTACTTGGTCAATCAAAGTTAACGGAAGAGCAGCTCAATACCACGCTGATTAATATCGAAGCCGCAGTGAATTCGAGACCAATTTCTCAAGGAGACGACGATGAACCTTTAACACCAGCCCACTTTCTTATTGGTGAAGGACTACTGACAGTGCCAACAGGACCAGAACCGTCGACTAAATCTGTTTTGACAAAAGAATTCAGACTGCAACAGAAGTTGACAGATGACTTTTGGAAGCGATGGACTAAAGAATATCTATTGCAACTTAGAAGCTTCCACGAAGTTCGGGGTACTTCGACAAGAGTCATCAAGTTCCTCCCCGGTGATGTTGCTCTGGTACAAGAAGATGGACGCCCGCACCACCTATGGAAGAAAGCAAGAATAGAGAGACTAGTCGAAGGAAGAGATCAGAAAGTACGAACAGTAATTCTATGCACACCAGAAGGACACCAAATAGTTCGTCCCATTCAACTGGTCATCCCCCTGGAGGTTGACCAGGGTGGGGAGGATGTTAGGAATTGATAATATATTATTTTGTAATGTCTTTGTAAATATCTCTGGATTAATAATTGAATCTTTGATGTAGTTTTATCTTTGAAATACAGAACGTAAACAGTGAAGCTGTGTTATTATTCACGACGTACGCTACAGTTATACGCCACGATAGTAGCGCTCCAAGCGGACGGAAAGCTACATTTCTGAATTCGGTATCGGAAGAGTGTGAATAGTACAGTTTATATTGTGTTTAACATAGTTTCTCGACAGATAAACTATGTAGTGCTATAAAATTGGTAATAACTGAAATTAATCTCACATTTGTCTGTCTTACCATTCCTAAGATCCCTGTGAAGGTAAGAAACGGTACAAGACACGACAGTTTATTTGCGATTCTCTTGCAACTTTCAGGTTTTTAGTGAAAAATTTCATTTTCTGTTATGAAAAAAAAAATGGTCAAGAAATACCAAAATATCTTACCTTTCGCAGAAAGACGTTGCTTTTCTATTGGGGAATACTAAGGCTTCTTCACTACAGTTCCAGCCCAGTTTGGAAGTATGGAACTTTAGAAATTTTGTATGGAATGTAATATCTACATTAATTAATATATATAATCAAATACCACAGGTGTAGCTGACTAAAAAACAAACAAACATCAAAGACGTGACAACATGCGTCAGAAGCAATCAAAATATTTCCCAGCAAAGAAGTTACAAATTCCACAATTATTTTTACATCTGAATAACAAACAACAATAGTATTAAAATATTCGATTTTTAAGTAAAATGAATTTCACTCAAAAGTTTGTGTGTGTATAAAAAAACACGAGTGCGGTTTAAAATGTACGAGACATTAGACTCCAAACCGAATTACTATGCTTCAAAAAAGTGCCTATTATAGTAAGAATAGCCCATAATAGGAACTTATGTTAATCTTACTATAATATTCTCTTAATTTCCGCAGAGTAAGCTGCAAATTTGCTTATATTCTTAACTATTTCTTCGAGACTAAGTTGTTTTTATGTCACTGAATCAATGAAATTCTGCTATTTGTACATTTATTTCTCTATTATTTACGTCTCTTGATAGTTTACTAATGCTTGTAAAGAAGAATCAGAGTAACCTTTTCGTGAACGTGGAGAATTAGTTAGAAACAAATATTACACTCACGGCGGCTTGCCCACAGCTAGGAGCGCTAGTGTCGTTACAAATGTTAGTCGGCAACAACTTTCACAATAGCGAGTGTCGAGACTGTATACGTTAGACTGTGCAAATACTGTTAGTAAACCTGTGCTGTACTTTATTTTCTCACTTCGTCAGGGATTTACGATCACCAGATGCCCCCACATTGTCGTAAAACATGTGTCCAGTGATCATTTGCTGCATTTGGTCTGGGGCCTGAAGTTGGTCAAAGGACAAGGTGCGTTCATGTTATAACACTTCCACTTTTTTTTCACAAGATTGGTTACTGATAGAAGCAAATGGTTGGCTTTAAATACGTGTATCCACATTTTGCATGCGTGATAGGGATGGTAGCACTGTTTGAAATATACAATTCTAGAGGCTGTGGGGAGAGTTACTTAAAATGATGAAGTCCTTAAAGGATGACGAGCATCATTACGTTTCTCCATTCATGAGGAGTGAATCGGATCTAAGTTCGTCGCCAGTTGAGTGCGACATGTGTTCAATATGCGTTCGTGGGCGAGCGAAGGTTACCACGGCCTCCAACCAGCCAGTCTGACGTCATGGTTGGGAGAGTGGAGGAAAATGTTTTGGCTGATCGCCGAAAGACAGTGGAACACATCGCCTCAAAAGTCGGTGTTTCCGTGGGATCTCTGCACACAATCTTGCACGAGGACCTGGAAACGGAAAATTGTTCTCCGGTTGGGTGCAGCGAATGCAGTCGGATGACCACAGGGCTTATACGTGGCATGTTGTCAGCGTTGATGACAGCCTTTCATAGATTGTGACAATGGATGACGAATTGGTGCCGTTTTTAACCGTAAGCTCAATGGCAGAAAACGAACTTCACTGGTGAAACCAGACTACTAAAGAACCGTTGGCAGCAGTCTTGTAATCATGGAGTTATCGTTGTTGTAAATGTTTGCACGTGTAGAGAGATGACGTCGAGATATAAGAGAAGTTTCTCTCAGTATGATTAGTGTGTGAAAAAAATTAGATGTTATAACTTTAACGCACCTCGGAATAGGTCGAACAGTCCTACATATATAAATGAAGAGAAAAGAATATGGCTGAAGGTGTAGTCTCTCATACGTCGTACAGGGCGACGGACATATAGATAGTAAAAGAACATGTTGAAGCATACAAATACTACTCAGGTTGTAAGCAAAGTGTTAAATACGTTGTAGCCAGTGACAAAAGAGCAACAATGAAGTTATTGATTGAAGCAACAAAAGTGTGACAGTTGGCGAATGTAACATTTGTAAATAGGAACTCCGAGAGCCTGTTGAGATTTCTCAGGAGGAATATGCTTTCAACGGATGTAATGGTGCCTTACAGGCTTCCAGATTCGACGATTCGTAACATGAAAGAAGTAAATACACAGACGCAGTGCTAAAGGAATACGAAAGGTAGCTGGGAGCCACCTCTGATGAATGGTAAACATTTCTCCTCTCTTTCTCTACGTGTTTGAGTACCTATTCAAGGACGATCATATATTAATATTTATGGGAAAATATTCCTCACTAGATACTTACTTCTTCAGTACAGATGTGAAAAAACTTTACCTAAAAGCGAACTTAACATTAGTCTTTGATAGTTTTCAGGAAATCTGGGACAGCAGAAGTTCCCTGAAGAAATTCATACTGAGGGATCGAAAATTCATTTATCAGCTTAACATCTGTTTTGTTCATGAGTTTTTTTAAGTAAAGAGTAGACAGTTTCAGTGTAGACGGCATATTGAGTGATTCTGCATTGATTTATCCGATACGTACAGTTTAAGCTAGTGATTTAACGTATCTGACGGAACCCGTAAAGGACCAAACATTCGACAACCTCATTTTATTGGATTACACCTATACGTGATTGGAAAAATGTTTTATCCTCAACTTTTACAATACTCACTGCATTTCTCGAAATATCTCCATTAATGTTGTAATACAATAAGTAATATTTTCGATATCTATAGACATTACTATTATTTAATTAAGTCAAGCGAGGTAATATTTTCTGTGGAGCATTCTAAACAACGTATGCCACACACACCCTGCACATAGGATTATTTTTCGGGTGGGGAGTGGAGGAGGGCAAATTTACAGAGTGCGTTAAATGTATGGTTAGGTGTGTGGTCCTAAAATATATGACAAAAATGAAACGGCAGGTAGAGGGGACCGAAATAAGCACATTTCGTATAGGAATGTGTGGTTGGCAACGACATCATAGTACAGCGCCAGCGTGTTCAGCCGTATACAAAAAAGGAAACTGTGGGCAAACAGAAACATTTATTTATTGGAAGTTTATCACCGCTATTATCTCAAACTGGGTGGATATCTTCCTGTGTGGTCACATTAAATATTGGTAACTGAGAGTCCTCTCTCTTCTGAAGAAGTCCAGTTGCACGCCTGTCTGTTGCTGCCGAACATGTGATCGGCACGCCAGTCGTGTTTTTTAATGTAATCAATAGATAAATTACTTTTTTAACAATTTTAAAGAACAGACAACCGGTTGCGTAGTTTTAAGGTACTTGACCTAGGTTAACAGTTACATGAAAAACATGACGTCAAAAATATTACGAGCAGAATTGCCCAAGTCTATTAAAATTCTGTTCGTAATATTTTTGACGTCATGTGTGTCATGTAACTGTTTTTTATTCTTCTGATAAAGTTCTCTCTAGCGAAAACGAAACCTAGGTCAAGTACCTCAAAACTACGCAACCGGTTGGCTGATTGTTAAATGTAATTGGATTACGGTTGCTGTTAACCAGCCATGTTCGAAATAGATAAATGATTTGTATTTGGATCCCTTTCCAGTTTCCTTTCTTCCATACTTCTGAACACACCAGCGCGAAATATAATGAGACTAGTTGTCAACTCACTGTATATATGTTTGCTGAGCCGCAGTCAAGCATACATATAAGACAGTCATAATCACACAACGTAGCATTGAGTCACAGCCTTTGTCATGCATAAATTTAAATTCGGGATATAACATCTACACAGTGAACTGTAAACTAATCTCGTTATATTTATATGAATAAGTATGGTCGTATGTATAAAAACCATTACTTGAGAAGGGCTTGGGAGAATAGGCCGGGTTTATTTTGGTAAGACAGTAATGTTTGAGGAGAAGATTTGTATGGAAGAAAAATATGGAAACAGTTGCAAGATAATTTGAAAATTCCGGAGAAATGAAATTTCTCTATGTTAATTTTGTAGGAACTCAATAATTTGTGATTCGTACGATAGTTTTTTTTTTCTTTTTTTTAATATTATACATTTATTTTCGTCCTAGAATAGTTCTGAGAGGAAAAATTGACCATCACGAAAGTCAGAAGATTCAGACAAGTTGCAAAAATCACATTTCTAATGAATTCTCGACACAACTAATGTTAAAAGTGAAGTATTTAGCAGTTCGCCTTGGTATACATGTAGTTTTTCATGGAAAACTTTAATAATCGGTATTGTGCATGGCAGCGAGAACATTGCAAAAAGCTACACAGTATTTGACCTATCACCATCAAAGTGGCCTGAATTTGTCATTTCTCTCACAGAGGGAGAAGACGGGACGGACAGAGAGAAGAAGAGGATTGAGATTGACGAAGAGGTAGTGGGTAGATGATACAATAGGGAGAGGGAGAGATGAAAAGGGAGAGAGGTACAGAAGGAGGTGCTAGAGCAAACAGAGTGACCGAGGAGGGGGAGGGGTAGGGGGTAGGGGGGAATGAGTGAGTGAACAAGGAAGAGATGGACTAAAGAAAAGTTGGAATAAGTCCATCAATAAAAAAATTTTATGTGCATTATACGTACCATCTTTCACGTCAGGAAGATGGGAGGAAGAAATGGACAGTTAGAGGAATCAAGAGTGTCCATCACAAGATTTAAACAAGTAAATATCCGAACGGAAAGGTAAAAAAAAATTTTATTCATCACCAATCGATGTGATTAATGCATTAAATACACAACAAATGACTGTGAAAGCCATCAACTACTCTTTTTTACATTTCATTGTGGCGAACGCACAAACAGTAGTTAAATGAGAAAGCAATCTCTGTGGAAACAGAGACTGCTCATTGATATGAAATCCGATTTATTTCATTTGAATAAATTCATAATCGTATTGACAATGTTTCCTTCCTGTTCAAACAAATTAAAACAAGATTCTTCTAAATGCAACATAAAGTCGTCGAGGAGCAGGCGACAATGATGAATTGATAGTGCTGCGAAAAGCTGGTTAGGTCGCAAAATTTTTTATTGCAGGTCACACTTCTTGGTGCGACTTCAAAGGCGCGTTTCGGTGTTACCATCATTAGATTAGGGTCTCCTTTGTGACGTAACCACACTTACGTATTGATTTAAGTAAGTTGTTACATACACACATATTTGCGTGGTCTACAAATATGTATGTATGTAACAAGATTCAGTTGGAAGAGTTCCTTCTTGGCGAACTGGCTGACACATAACTCCCAGCCTAGACAGCTTGAGATATAGACAAGTTATGAAATAATGGTAGTCATACCATTCTTTATTTGTCAACAAAATGCAAAATGCCGAGGTGGGCCGTTCGTTTGTAATATGAGTACAGATTTTCAACAATGTTCCAGAATTGCAGTATAACCTTCATTCATCGATTGCATATGGTGTTTGGGTTGCAATATTTCAATCTTTCACAAGGCAGTGAAGAAGTACGTATCATTAAGAATAATGTTACATTAAAATAACGTTCCTATAAATACACCTTTCTATCTCACCCAAAGCAACCCGTTAATTATTAGAATATACTAATAATTTTGAGGTAAAATAAACTCGCACAGCTATCATTAATAGTCCAATAGAGGCACATAGCGTCATCTGGTGACCACGCGCTAGCTTTCTGCTTCACTGTAACGCACGTTATTCTTTACTCCGTTGTTATATGGTTACTGTTGCTCTCGCAGTTGGCTACTCGGTATGAAAATATTCTAAATATACAACGCTGCGCCTTAAATGATAAGAATTTTCTCCCTCTCGGAATTGTATAGACGGTGCAGGATAACCCGTCTGTGCGCCAACACCTTCAGAGTGTACCATACTACTAATTTATCGTGGTTTATCCGCAACTACCCAGGTCTTGCTTTCCAGTTGTAAGTTACATACAAGAAACAATATTGTGTAAAGAGGTCAAGCGGACTAATCAGATCTGTTCTATTGTGTACATATTTTGTACCATGCTGTGATTCGAAACCCTGGTTATTATGATTTAGAGTTTCACTTGCTCCACCTAAAATCAGTGTGTTCCAAGAGGAAATCAGATGTGTGATAGGCATTTTACAATCAGAATCGAATTAATGACAGTTTTATGCTGGCTTCGGGACATATGTTTCTTTATCTAACGTTGTTTGGGGTGCTCAGGAGACACGTGAAATGAGGTAATAAGAAGTGTTGAAGAAAATTACTGTCAGTGAGGTCTCATAACATGGATGAACTGACATCGACTGATATGACCTGGTCCCGAAATTTAAACGTCAACATGCAAAGTCAGTGTTTATTTATAGCTATATGGTCTGTAATGCTAGAAAATATTAGTTTCAACAACAGTTCCAGCTGCATATGCTTTTATTGGATGTGTGAGGCCCGCACGCAGAAAGGGGGGGGGGGAGGAAGGCACGAATGTGTGGACCTACACTAGACACAATGTGGTAATAGAAAATATGAGGATCTAGTTCTGTTGTGCGATACCAATACAGTTCTGAAAAAGTTGACACAACTGATGTCTTCCTGTGATGTCCTTTCACAGATGTAGCAATCTGTTCACAGGACTACTGTTCGTTAGGGTACAGTGTGTGAAAGTTCGTAGTTGTGTCGGCTGAGCTTCATTATGCTAACAACTGAGAATCTAAATTCTTTTTAGCAATTCATCAGAATTGCAAAGAGTTGTACCCACAGTTAGATCAAACGTAAGCCTACAAAGGCGAGTGTATAGTAATTAGAGTGCTCTAGACTTGTAATTAAAGTGCCGGAAGACGGTTATTTTAACTGCTATACAACCCGATTATATTTTTCAAACTGTCCGTGTCTTCATTGATCGTGGTGTATAGTCTTTTGAAGATTGAACGGCATGAAACTTAGTTCTTTGTGGTAAGATACTTCGACTGAAACAACACTCTACTGCATGCTCTCTATGTGATCCTTCGACTGCAATTTCAGTGGGCCGATAGAATCAAATCGATGGTAGCGACTTTTGGTGTAGAATCAAACGTACTAACCTTCAATAGAAACAATAATTGTGGAATTAGTAATGCATGGAAGCGCGCACCTAGTTATGAAAGACACACAACAGCCATCTCTTAGCGTTAAGTCTTATTCGAATACTAGCTCTTCTAGCGACGCAGGGTATGGTGCACGTTTACAGCGTTACTTAAACTGTTCTCGAAATACAATTATATATTTCTATCTCTATCCCTCTCGGCATTGCTCCGAAGATTTTTTATGAACGGGGTACACCTTAGATCGTTGTAGTAAGATCCTTCGACTAAAACAGCGCTCTACAATAGGCCCACTGTAAGATCCATCAACTATAACTTCAATGGGCTGTCACAATCAAATTGTCTGTGTGTGTCGTGAACGAAGGCTACAAAAATGAAATCTAAGGCATCCACACGATAACGATTAATTGCACGGCTCCCTCTTGTAAACATCCACCATATTTGAATTACAACGAACTATAAAAAATGAAGAAGTGCTCTGCCGGTATCCTGTCGAAACATAAGAGGGTGATCCAGATCGTAATGCACCGCATTCACCCTCCCTCTTTTTTTCTCAACCGAAAACAATGTTGCGATTACAAAACGTTACGTTCCATTTATCTGAAGTGTCTCGAGTACACGCAGAAAATTTTAGACTCTTCCGACACCATAGTCGCAGGACCGTTTCAGAATAGCGTATGTGAATGAGTACGTTGCAAGCCACGTACCGTCACTGAATTTCTCTCTGCTGAGGAAAATACTCTAGAGAATATTCACAAATGTTTATGCGAAGTCGATGGAACATCTGCTGCCGATAGTAGTACATTTAGTTACTGAGCACAAACGATGAGGTCATCAGAAGGCGGTTCGGGGGAGTTCCAAGATCTGCAACGGTCTGGAAGACCATCTATGACTATGAGACCCCACATGCTGCATCGAGCTAGTGCTGTCGTTCGCGAGTACAGACGCATTACGACCCGATAGGTGGCACTGTTCGTGAAGACGTTTTGAGGACAACGACGACTAAAAGAAATGTTCAAATGTTTGTAATTCTCTGGGACCAAACGACGTTGGTCATCAGTCCCTGGTCTCTCAAACCATTTAAACTGAGTTAAACTAACCTAAGGACAACACACACATTCATGCCCGAGGGAGGATTCGAACTTCCGACGCGGGAGACCGCGCGATTTGTAACGTGGCGCCCCAGAGTACAAAGACGACTTGTGACCATAATAAATATTAGAACCGACAGGGCATGTAAGTTATTGTTTCGCCAAAGAGGAAGGGCATAGAAGGGGACGAAGATTGTGTGAAAAAAGGGAAACAATTTTTTTTTTTTCACACGTCTTTTCATTTTCCTGTAGTTTTGTGATTTACGCAAATATTTCTGACCAAAATAAGTAATAAAAATGTAAATAACATAAAAGTAAATGTATAAAAGTGGGAAGTGATAAATAATGTTTAATGAAAAATATAAAATAACATCTGTAAAATTGTATTACAACTTTTTATGTGTTTAATTTTATATTACTTATTATTTCTATTATTTACACTTTTAATAACTTCTTGTCTGATACATTTGAAAAAGTAGAGTGTAAAAACGGCCTGGGCATTTTTACTTTTATGTAATACGAACCTTTTAATAAGTATGATATCCTATACTGCTACTTATTAGCTTTATTTATTTATGCACTATACCTGCTTCGCCGTATTTACATTGAAATTATTAAAAAAGGCTTTCTAACAAAGGTAGCCGTAAAAATCAAATATAGGTACAGATGTTGGGTGTGTGTTACCAACAAACTGAATACTACTTGACAATGCCAAATACGGCGAAATAGCTGTAGTGTTTAAATAAATAAATCTGATAAGCAGCAATAAAGGATACCATATTAAAAATGCCATACTACGATATATTCATTGTTGCAGGCCCATTAATGAAAAAGGTTTTACTTTTATGATTTCTTTACTCCAAATTTTGTTTGAACCTTCGCAAAAATCATATTTCAAATTTGTTTACTTCGTCTACTGTTGTGATTATGTTATTTTAGCATCCTTATTTTCTACATAATACTTTTTGTGATTATCTTACAGTTGCAATATTCATACCAATTAGTGAAGCTACGTCTTCTTTTATATGGTCTTCGTTACTCTGGTATGTAATTATACAATTTTCTTGGTTGTTCGAAATATTTTTCGTTGTCTTTATATGTTTCTAATTTCTTTATAAAAAGTTCTTTCAGCAATATGTTCTTTCCTAGATGAAATATCAACCTCAAGCCATTATTCAAAACTTCATTAAATGACATGAAGGAAAAGAATTTGACTGTAGACCCGTGTGAAGAACTATATCTTTATACGTGTGTACCAAAAATTGATAGTCAAAATATTTAGCCGGCCGCGGTGGCCGAGGGGACTAAGGCGCTCCAGTCACGGTCTGCACGGCCACTACGGTCGGGGGTTCGAATCCCCCCTCGGGCATGGATATTTGTGCCGTCCTTAGTATTAGTTAGTTCATAAGTAGTTTGTAAGTTTAGGGACTGATGACTCCCATAAGCTATACAAACATTTGAAACATTTTGAAACAAAATATTTAAAAATTTCACACAGGTGATATTAGATATTAAATTCTGAATAACTTTATTTCAATTTTTTTTTTGTATCTGATGTATAATAAGACGAAATAAAGTATAATGGCATCCTCCAGCGGTGACCATTTATGCCACGAGATGGAGGTTCTGGTGGCTGGCGATCAATAAACACGTCTGTAAAACTTGATGACGATCTTTTGAACAGCGCGACCTAAAGAATGGGAAGATGTTACAGACATATACTCAAATAATGTCAAATCGCTGATGTTTTTGCAACTACCTCTAAAAAGTAAAATGTTGTGCGATATGAAATAAAAAACGGAAGAGAACAAAGTTGGAGATAATATTTTCCTCTGCAAATTTGTTTAATCAGTTTTGCAATTTCGAGCTGTCGCAAACGACCTACTTGTAGTATTTCTAAACTAAAGTGGGCCAATAGGGTGTGTGGATGAAACACTATTCTCTCGTCTATGTAATTCCCATTATCTAAAATAATAAAGGTGTAAACATCTGTTTGTGAAAAATCGTTGATCTCTGAAAGTGCTGATCGATTGCTTTGACATTTTCACACGACATTAGATTCTACATCTATGTTTATACTCCGCAGTCCACCGGTGCGTGGCGGAGGGCACACTGTACCACTACTAAGCGTTTCCTTTCCTGTTCTACTCCCAAACAGAACGAGGGAAAAATGTTTATACGCCTCTGTACGAGCCCTAATTTCTCTTATCTTTTCTTTCTGATCTTTACGCGAAATGTTAGTTGGCAGCAGGAAGATCTCTCTACTTTCAGCTTATAATTCAGAAAAAATGTTCAAATATTTGTATAGTCTATGGGACTTAACTACGGGGTCATCAGTCCCTAAACTTACAAACTACTTACGAACTAGGACGGCACAAATATCCATGTCCGAGGGGGGATTCGAACCCCCGACCGTAGTGGCCGTGCAGACCGTGACTGGAGCGTCTTAATCTCCTCGGCCATCGCGGCCGGCTCAAATTCCGACCCTCTAAATTTTCTCAATAGAGTTTCTCGAAAAGAACGTCGTATTTTCTTCAGCGATTCCCATGTTAGCTCCCGAAGCATTTCCGTGACACTCGCGCATTGGTCGAACCAACGAGTAACGAACTTAGCTGCTCACTTCTGAACTGATTCCATGTCGTCCTTTAATGTGATCTGTTGCGGGTCCCAAACACTTGAGCAATACTGAAGACGTGGTCATACAAGCGTTTTATACGCGGTCTCCTTTACAGATGAAGTACTTCTTCCTAAAATTCTCCCAATAAACCGAAGTCGGCTGTTTGCGTTAGTCAGACTTTCGTTCAATTTCATATCGCTCTGCAGTGTTACGCCTAGATATTTGAACTACGCGACTGCATCAAGAAGATCACTACTAATGCTGTATTCGTAAATTACGTGATTGTTATTCCTACTCATGTGCATCACCTTACATATTTTTACAATTTGAGCTGGCTGCCATTCTTCACAACAACTTGAAATTTTGTCTCAGTCGTCCTGTATGCTATTACAGTCAATTAAAGACGACACCCTCCTATACACGACAGTGTCATTAGCAATCAGTCGCAAATGACAAGTTTCTGTGTCCATCAGATCACTTATATAGATAGAAAATAATACCAGTCCTATCACACTCCCTTGGGGCACGCCTAATAAAGGAGGGGCTTTATGTAACTCTTTCTCTAATACAAGATACATAATCGACATATGTAGATTTTTGCGTTTTAACAACGTTACTCCTTATAAAATTTATAAAATCAGATGTTCAAATATTTGTAAAGCTTATGTGACGTAAATGCGGTGTCATTAGTCCCTAAACATACAAACTACTTATGAACTAGCTTATACTAAAGACGGCACAAACATCCATGCCTGAGGGGGATTCGAACCCCCGACGGGGAGCGACGTCTCGCATCGTAGCATAGCGCCTCAATGCGCTCGGCCGCTCCGCCGCGGCTGAAATTTATGTAGATGTATATATCTACGTCTATAATATCTAAGACAGTATAACAATTTGTCACACTTTAGTAGATATTAGAATTTTACCATAACATTAAACAACAGTCGATGATAGAGTTGTAACAGGAGATAGAGAAGGCAGAGATAAACAGAGCGATGTTGAGGTGGAGAGGGAGGAGGTGGAGATATATAGAGAGAGGAGGAAAGACAAACAGTGGATTCAGGAGGTGGGGAGAGGCGGCGGGGCGATGGAACGGGAGAGGGGGAGAGAAGGTATACACGGAAAGGAAGGAGGAAGGTATGAAAAAAGAGTCAGGCAGGAAGAGAGGGTTAGAGAAATGGAAAACAGAGAAAAGGGGAGGAGGGAGTGTAGTATGTATATGCAGTTTCCACTTACAATGCTTTATGAAGCCACACATATTACAAATTGCTGTCTACTCTGTTTCCCCTCAACCTGTAACAAGGCACAGCAACACGTGCCCGAATACAGCTAGTACGCAGTTAATAACTGTTCAAAAAAAGAAATGGGTTGTAGCACTTTCTGGACAGACCTCTAACAACTACGAGGTTGACGCAACCTTTTATGGAACTGAAACTCGTACCATCATTAATGTGCACGCCACTTTACCATGTTATGACATTCGCCTCATCGTCACCGCCTAAATCATCGAAATATGTGGTTCATGTAGGGCGTGGTGAGACATGAAAGTGACCGAAGAGTTTAGAAAAGAAATGGAATTTTGATACGGATCTATCAGCAAGTGGACGCTATCAGTTGACCCTGTGTGAGTGAGTTTAGGTATCGGTGTTTGACTCAGCGAAAAGAGATGCGATTCGGATTGAAAGGGTAGGGAATCGACTCCGCTTCCCAGCAAACAATTTTGTGCTCCTTAGCAAGAAGTACACCATGATGTCTCCATTAATCGAAACATCACGTAAATTGAAACTTCCTGGCAGATTAAAATTGTGTGCCGGAACCGGGACTCGAACCTGGGACCTTTGCCTTTCGCAGGCAAGCGCATTACCGACTGTGCTATCCCGACACGACTCACGATGCCGCCTCACAACTTTACTTCCGCCAGTACCTCGTCTCCTACTTTCCAAACTTCACAGAAGCTCTCCTGCAAACACGCAAGACTTGCACTCCTGGAAGAAATGATATGGTGGAGACATGGCTTAGCCACAGCCTAAGGGATGTTTCCAGAATGAAACTTCACTCTGCAGCGGAGTGTGCGCTGATATGAAACTTCCTGGCAGATTAAAATTGTGTGCCGGAACCGGGACTCGAACCTGGGACCTTTGCCTTTCGCGGGCAAGCGCACTACCGACTGTGCTATCCCGACACGACTAACGATGCCGCCTCACAACTTTACTTCCGCCAGTACCTCGTCTCCTACTTTCCAAACTTCACAGAAGCTCTCCTACAAACACGCAAGACTAGCACTCCTGGAAGAAAGGATATGGTGGAGACATGGCTTAGCCACAGCCTAAGGGATGTTTCCAGAATAAACCTTCACTCTGCAGCGGAGTGTGCGCTGATATGAAACTTCCTGGCAGATTAAAATTGTGTGCCGGAATTGGGACTCGAACCTGGGACATTTGCCTTTCGCGGGCAAGCGCACTACCGACATCCCTTAGGCTGTGGCTAAGCCATGTCTCCACCATATCCTTTCTTCCAGGAGTGCTAGTCTTGCATGTTTGCAGGAGAGCTTCTGTGAAGTTTGGAAAGTAGGAGACGAGGTACTGGCGGAAGTAAAGTTGTGAGGCGGCATCGTGAGTCGTGTCGGGATAGCACAGTCGGTTGTGCCCTTGCCCGCGAAAGGCAAAGGTCCCAGGTTCGAGTCCCGGTTCCGCCACACAATTTTAATCTGCCAGGAAGTTTCATATCAGCGCACACTCCGCTGCAGAGTGAAGTTTCATTCTGGAAACATCCCTTAGGCTGTGGCTAAGCCATGTCTCCACCATATCCTTTCTTCCAGGAGTGCTAGTCTTGCGTGTTTGCAGGAGAGCTTCTGTGAAGTTTGGAAAGTAGGAGAGGAGGTACTGGCGGAAGTAAAGTTGTGAGGCGGCATCGTGAGTCGTGTCGGGATAGCACAGTCGGTAGTGCGCTTGCCCGCGAAAGGCAAAGGTCCCAGGTTCGAGTCCCGGTTCCGGCACACAATTTTAATCTCCCAGGAAGTTTCATATCAGCGCACACTCCACTGCAGAGTGAAGTTTCATTCTATCACGTAAGTTATTTGATTAATTTGTATGTAGCATAAGAGTATAGTTATAGGTTAAAATTCAGGACTACAAACTTTCAAAAAGGGTTTAAGTTGACCCGTACACGGGAACGTCGTGTATGTAAATCGATACTTGAATTCTTTTCCTCGTGATAAATTACATATTCAGAGGTGATATTCATCGAAGAAACTTTTGACTGCATCTTGCACCAATTGTAAACTTTTCTCTTCTCTGTGTCATGATTTTTTCAATGTCTCCATAGACAAAGAAACTTGATGGACATTCTGAGAACAACTTCTTCCATCGTGCAGTTCAGCAGAGAACCAGCATGTACATGAATACATGTAAGGGCAGCTGGTGAAATACAATGCAGTTTCATCCAATCTTCTCTAGAAGTGATTTTTCTTCTTTCTCGATGAGGTAAGTGCAATTTTGAAATTACTTTTACCACACGTTTTACCTGACGATAAAAATATACGTTGCAGGGTTTCACTAGTGGCGTATATTTAAGGAAAAATAATGTTAGTGCGCGTTGCCAAATCAAATGTTCAAAAGTTTGTAAATTTATGGGACCAAACTACGATGCTCATCAGTCCCTAGTGTTAAGTTAAACTAACCTAAGGACAACATACACATTAGAGGATTCGAACCTCCGAAGCAGGAGGCCACGTGATTCGTGATGTGGAGCTTCAGACGGCGCGGCTATTCCCGTGCGGCTGCACGTTGGCAATCCGTCATCTTCGAATCAAAATGTCCAACGTTTGTAAATCTATCGGACCAAACTGCGTGGTCATCAGTCCGTAGCTTACAAACTACCTAAACTAAGGTAAAATAACCTAAGGACAAGAGACACACCTATGTCCCAGGGAGGACTGGAACTTCTGACGGCGAGCAACCGCACGCTCCGCAGCGAGGCGCCTTAAACCGCTCGGTTACTCCACCACGGCGTTAATTATTAGTAAATTAGTTTGATACCCCAAGAGTCATTCAACAGAAAAAAATTATTCTGTTGATTGTAGAGCTTCAAGACCTCAGTTAAATATATTTTGTACACGTCTGTGTCAGTTTACCGTATTTTGAAGGGGTAATGGTAACATCTGTGTATTTTGCCGCGTACTGATGTACTGATTTTTTTAACCCATGTTGATGTGTGCACATATAAAATAACTATTGAGTTTAACTGTGACATCAGTAGAGTACGCATTGCCAAGGAACACAAATATATTTGCCGCCAGGCGGAGTCGTAACCGCGACCTTTTCAATATGATTGCGATGTTTTACTGGTGAGACAAACACCGCTTCCTAAACACACTTTCACGGGACATTTGATGATGCGCATTTGGTGATACAGCCATATCAAAATTCCTTTTATACCGTAAACTTTTAGCATTCTGGAGTTCCCACTTGTGACACTTTCTTGTTTCACCACCCCCTACATATAGCATAAATTTGGAGGAATTCGTCGATGAAGAATAGGCGCCATCTCTGCAAGATGTGATGTGTCGGATTGAACGCCAGTCTCCAAAGCTGAGAAATGCTACAGTGTATGTTTCTGTGCGTTTATTCATTCCAGCTATGGTGGACTCAGTAGTAACACAACAAATTATTAGTCACGTTTCGGATGAATATGTGTACCGCTTTGAGGTTTGTTACGCAGAAAGATGTGATACTTAAGACAGTGAAATGGTGAAGGTAGTTCGTGGTTATTCCTTGGATTGGTCAGTCAGTAGCCCACTTTATGCCAAAGGCACAGGTCCCAGATTCACATCGCGATTTGAGATACATGTTAACTATGCCAGCAAGTTACAAGACGCACGAAGAAACTTTATACATTATAGGCTCCGTCGGTTCTCGCGCCAAAATCTAGCAACATACTCCAGTTCATTGTTGGTACCTACGCCTTTTCTGGCTCTCGTGAGACTAGCAAAGTTCTCGCATTTGTATCAGAGTGTCGGCATCTGACTGGCTCGATTACGTCATAACTGTGTAACGGAAATGGCATGTAATGGGGTGACGCCTGCTTTGTGCATAGATAACACGCTCTGTACCAGCGTGGGTACGTCGCTAGTAGCGCCGTCAATCAAATCAGTCTCTATGCTACGAGATGGCTACCTCTGTGTTATCTGTTAAACAGGTGCGCGTTTCCACGCATTGCTAATTGCATAACTAGTGGTTCCATTGAAGTTATTACAAAGCGTGGGTAATCGTGAGGTCCCAATAGTTCGCAGTATGGGCCAGAATTCTGCTATTTTGAAACAAAATATTGTACTTGTAAGGCAGACTAGGTTCAGCAACCATAACTTTTCCAAATTCTCTGCACTCCAGGCAACACATCACTCAACACAGCGATCAGCATTAGTCCTTACAGTGGGGACGTCACTTTCCGGACACTCAGTAATAACCCATGACTGAAATAGCTGGCGAAAGCTTGAGATTTTAAACGAATCTGATGCAGTAGTTTACCGAGAGCATTTTGTACAAGAAATTCTTCGCGAAAGACTTCGTAGACATTCAAATTCTCGTTTATTAATTCCTTAGATATTGTTAATATCTACATGATAATAAAACAAATGTAATGCAATATCAAAAAGTCAGGCGATGCTACAGGAATTAGATTAGGTTATGAGACAATAAAAGTAGTAGATGAGTTTTGTTATTTGGGTAGCTAGATAACTTCAGGTGACTGAAGTAAAGAAGATATAAAATGCAGAATGGCTATGGGAAGAAAACCGTTTCTGAAGAAGCAAAACTTGTTAACATCAAATATTAATTCAAAAGTTAGGAAGTAGCTTCTGAGGGTATTTGTCTGGAGTGAAGCACTGTATTGGATTGAAACTTGACGAAGTCAGACAAAAAGATGATAGAAGCTTTTGGAATGTGGTGCCACAGACGAATGATGAAAATTAGATGGGTAGATCACGTAACTACCGAGGAGGTACTTAACCGTATTGGGGAGAAAAGGAGCCTCTTGCATATCCTGACTAAGAGAAGGGAGAGATTGGTGGGACACATTCGGAGACATCAAGGAATTTTAAACTTAGCGTTAGAAGGAAGTGTGTGGGGGTAAAACTCGTACAGGGAGACCGAGGGACGAATACGGTAAGCAGATTCAAATGGATGTCGGTTGCCGAACGTATTCCCAGATGAAGAGACTTGCAAAGGACAGTGTAGCTTAGAGAGCTGCATCAAACCAGTTTGCGGACTGAAGACAGGAACATTACAAAATAAAAGTTACGACGGCTGTTTTCGAGGCACAACTGGATATGAAACTGACACACACTGAAAATCAGGTGCATCTTGCAAAGATATACTAAATAGTCAGAATATTATGATCACCAAACTATTCTCGATTTAAACCCGTATATGTGATAGCAACTTTACGTGACGACAAATGACTGTCGGTTAGACACAACTAATGTGCATGTAGTGTGTGCATTAGACCACTCATTGCGCTAATGGAGAAGAAGCGTGATGTCTCTGCGTTACACCAAGGGCATATATTGAAAACCCGCAGACTCTCTACCAGGGTTCCTGGAAGTGATCGATTTGCCAGGTGTTCAAAGAGTGCTAACTTTAAGAAAGTGGTGTCGTGTCCAAACATCAAGGGATTGTGCGACCATCTCTCATGAACAGTGTTGGATGTTGTAGCCTGAGCGATGAAACGGAGCAGGCGGCGGAAACTGTACGGGAATTAACATCAGACTTTAATTATGGACAAAGTACACGTTTGCCCGAACACAGAGTGCAGCGAACGCTCTTACTATGGTGCTCCACAGCAGACGATCCATGTATGTGCCAATGAGATCATGACGTCGGTAGCTAGGACTGAATCTCGCAACTGTCTATCCTAAGGAGTGTGCGTGGCGTACGAAGAGGGTGTGATGCATCTTGACACTCCTAGTGCCTTTTATAAGCTCCTCTAGTCGCATGAATACCCACGTCAATGTTAACTACAGTGGAAAGAAATCGACACCCGCTTGACTTCGTCCAACACTATAAGTGTCAAGGAACTGTCACCTGGAAGGACAACGGTTTCGCAACCATACATTGACATTATGAAGAAGGTATTGCGATTAATCAGGATATGCAACGCTCTGCCACAGCGCTTCCCCTTAGATTTCTTGTGTTTTCTCACATAAAACACTGTCTAAGACAGGATTTTGTTACAGACAGGAAGCTGTTGTTGAAACAACAAGCGTCTCACATTCATAACGGGGGTGACTGAAAATTGGTCCCGTGCTACGAGATGAGCTAGTTTTAGCAATGACTACTTCTGCAAGTATCTGGGAGGAGTCGCCGAGTATTTTAAGTAAAATTACGAAGTATTTACACAAAGTAACTTCCGTTTGGTTATATAAAACAAGCGTGTACAAATAGAGAAAAAAATTTTATTCACTGTGATTTCCACTTCACGCAGACACGCCCACCTAAATAAACAGTAAAATAACTTACCCACAAAGCTTCCGAAATTTTGTAGGCACTTGTCATTGCGTGGCACAAGTTCTTCGTCACAGATGGTGGTCACCTGTGTATTCAACCATGTGGTAACATGATCTTTCAACTCGTCATCATCGTTGCAGTGTTGACACCAAGGACAGATTTGCGGAATTTCCATAGCAAGAGCACTAAGTGTAAACAGTTGTGCTTCATCTTCTCTTCAGTTGTGTGAAGCAGTTCATCAGTAACCAAAGACGGACGTCCTTTTCGTTCTTCATCGTACACTTGATCACGTCCATCTTCTTACCATTGAATCACTCATAGCATTTTGTCCGTAAAACCTCGCAGATTTTCAGATGAATTTCCTTCGGTTCAACTTTCCTTGCATTTAGAAAACGAATCACAGATCTGATTCCACAAGCGGGGCCATTTTCAATTACAGCTGACACTATAAAGAAACACTACGAAGCACATGTGGGCAGCAGCGATCTGGAAATGGCGTACATATCTTCTCCTTGATTCAGAGTAACTGCCACAAATTCTCGGAACAGCGATGGCTGCGCTGCCGCGGATAGAAATAGAAATGGAACTTACTTTGTGAACGACCCGCGTATGTTCGATTTTTCGCTGTGGTTCCACTTCACGACAGTCAGGCCCAAGTAAACAAACTGTCTGCCTAGTTTTGATTACCTTGTAGTTCTTTCGTGAGTACGTACATGGCGAGCACGGGACCCCGAGATAATGCAGTCATTCATCCTTCTTTCCTCCCTGGACTGCATTTTCTTCCCCTTCCCCTCCTTTCCGATCCTCACTCCTTCCCTTACCCACCGGGAGACTGATGACCTCCGTAGTTTAGTCCCCCATTCCCAAATCACCAACCAACCCTACCTTGTAGTTAGAAAACGTTGGCAACGGTTGCAGATCGATAGCTAATGTTTGTTTGTGTGTGTATATATGTGTGTGTGTGTGTGTGTGTGTGTGTGTGTTTGCGTGTGCGTGTTTGTCGCCGGGCAGTGGGGTAGTGTGTGCCGGCGGCAGGCCGAGGAAGCAGTTTCTTGCCGGCCGCGCCACGCAGTCCGGAAACATTACAATAAATTACCTCCTGCTGACTGGGACAGCAGCAGCGGAAAGTTGGCTAATATATTCCCGACCCCGTGGCCGCCGTCGCCTGGGCAGCGGAGGTGGCACCACTGCCTGGCGCTGTGTACGGCCGCCGGGCGCCGAGGCGGGGCCACGGGTGGCAGCACTGCAGAGGCAGGCGGGAGGCCCGTGGTACCTGCTTCCTGTTGACGGCAGTTCTGGCCAAGGAGGCCCTGTGTCCTTTCGTAAGCACGAAGACACGACGTTTCATCGCCAGATGGCTCTGTAAATAAAGCCATTCTAACAGCAACAGCAAGTGTTGCCCTAGAAGTAATGCCCCACATTTTTCCTTGAAAGACTACATTGTCTGCATAATGATAATTACACACACGAAAGAATTATGTTTCATCTACACACCCTATGCTTCCACGTAGTCTCTGTGCAGATTTAGTCGGAAAAAGGACATGCATGCCCTGTCGATATGAAATTCTTTACTGGTCATGGAGCAATTTCTACACTGTGTGAATCAAAATATCTCGTGTGGTTTTATGGCGCCGCAATCACTGGATGTGCTACTTTGAGTAATGTAACGTCATACGCTTCTGAATTAATGGTACCGCCTCTTGGCATTACACCAATGAAAATGACAATCTCACAGTTCCAAAACCGAATTAACACGATCGTGCTTGTGGAAGCAATTGCTTAGAATTTGTCATTTTTATGGAGAGCGACAATGACGACGTTCTATCGATTGTCGTTTTGTCAAAATTATAAATACAGCTTTCAACATATGTCACAATCCCGGACAAGGAGGCCTCTTTAGTGTCAAAACGTTGCAGTAAATAAGAACAAATATTTAATTGTGTGAAATTTGTCATTTACCGCAGGACACTGAAAGCAGACACTTCTGGAAATCCAAGAATGTGGATAATTCCAGTTACATTTATTTGTTGATTGACGCTATCAGCGCCAGCTGCAGAGTCTTATGTGTTGCTCATCTGAAATAAGGACACCAACTCGCTGCAACGTGTCGTTGCGGCAGCGGTGAATGCTCTCACTGTCTGCTGCAAGTCCTTGATCGTCACCAAACGGCTTTCTGAACACCTGAGTGCTCAGCGACTATCTGTAGTCGTACCGAATGTAGATGCTGCATGGACTTTGCACAAATGTTTTTAGATATTCCGTAATGTTTCTTCCTTTCCGAGAGGAAAATTCAACTACATCTACATGGGATACTCTGCAATTCCCAAGTAAGTGCCTGGCAGAGGGTTCATCGAACACCCTTTACCTATTTATCTCCCAATCCATTCTCGAATAGCGCGCGGGAAGAGAGAAAGCCTGAATATCTCCGTTCCAGCTCTGTTTTCTCGTATTTTATTCTGATGTTTCTACTTAAGTATGTGAGAGTCAACAATATATTTTCGCATTCGAAGGAGAATTTTTGTAATTGGAGTTTCGTAAGTAGCCCACGACACAGAACCGCCATTGTTGTAATGATTCCCGTCCCAGATCCTGTATCATTTCCGTGACGCTGTCTCCGCTGTATCGTGACAATACAGAACGAGCTGTCCTTCTTTCGATGTCTTCCGTCAAAACCACCTGATATGGATCCCACACTGGGCAGCAATACTCCAAAAAAGGACGGACAAGCGTAGTGTATGCAGCCTCTTTAGTAGTTCTGTTGCATCATTTAAGGGTTCTGCCGATAAAACGCAGTTTTTGTTCGCCTTTCCCACGACATTATCTACGTCTTCTTTCAAGATTAGGTGTGTGTCCTCCGTCTCCAAGGACCACGATGACGACGGGTCGTTAACCCCAAAGCTTCCTTTGTTACTTCCTTCCTTTGAACGTGAAAGAATCAGTTGGAACTTTGCATCAAGATAAATAAATGCATAAAATGCAAAATTTTTGTCCAGTAATCTCTACCTACATAAAAGCGAAAGGACACTCATTCACACGCACACTCACTCACTGATTCACTCACTGGCTAAACACGAAATGTTGAAAACTGCTTCACCTATGAAGCTGAATGTAGATTAGAGGTAGAAGACGTCATCTAAGAAAGGATTTTACGGTAGGGCCGACAGTTCAGGAGATATGACGTCATAAACAACAAAATCTTCCCCGTATTGCGGAACGTGATTGTGTGACTTCATCTGCCCACTATTTGAGAAGTAGAGCACTTAGCGTCTTGCAACAAACTCTAAACATAATTTCAAACCCTTAGGAAACTTTTTCTCGCTGACAACCCCAGCAATATGATGAAAAGAAAAAAGTGTGTCGCTTACTACTTTTTCGGCATTCATGCAGAAAAATTACGGCATTTGGGACGACGTTACAATTTATTACTCGTACACTGTCAACTGTTTACATGTACACCAATGCATTTCGAGCATTTTTACGAGTTAATCCTAACTCTCCAGAACAGCGCCATCTCGGGAGATTGCACCAGTAATAGCAAGTATTCGTGAATGTAGATGTATACAAAATCAATATCATTGCCAAGTAGTTATTACACAACACGATACAGGTCATTATGGAGCACATTACTTCATGTGCCATGTTATATGTTACTTTTCATAATGGCTAATAAGTAAAAATTAATTTTCTTGAAGAAATTTTCAGCAATCAGTCGTAAGTATTATTTATTGGCAGATCTAGATTTCGACCACTGTGTGGTCTAGATCAGCCAGTAAATAATACTTACGACTGATTGCTGAAAATTTCTGCAAGTCAAATACAGTTGTTGAGCGCGATTTCCGCCATGGAATGACGTCTGATTAATTTCCTATTCAAATCTTTTAAAGCTACTAGTGAAGTCGTGAAATTAGATCTCTTTTACATTCTTGTCTTTGTTCATAACATATCTGATTTTTGTTTTGCTTTGAAAGGAGAATTATACGCCAAGCTTTACAGAATCAGGACACGTCTGATTGCAGCATTTCTGTGAATACATTTCACTTTCAGTTTCAACAATTGAGTGTCTTCTATTTCGCTCTTTTAACAGTTGTAAAATTATGCTGTAAATTCTTTGCAGAATTCATGTTCATTAGCGACGCGACACGAGTAACGAAACGACTGCTTCAGATGTGATGTTCAATTTTAAATATTTTAATGATACGTTTACTTGTTTCTTTTATTTGTGCATAATAGTCTGATAATCTAATCTAGTCGTCAGCAACGACAGTAGTATTACTATTAGGAATTTTCTTCTAAAAATGACCTGGAAATAAGTAACATTGCAGGGTATGATGTAGTGAAGTATTTGAGAGCTAGTTATCAATAAAATATTCAAGCGGTAGCCAAGGATTTATAGATCCTTAACGGTTCCTTTGCAGCTGTGTGTATTGCAACTTAGGCAGGATGGACGAATTAAACCTAATGCAGTCTAGGCGGTATTTGATTTAATACCGCCGCGGGCACTTCTGACGAGCGAGTGAGCAAATACGTCCCGAGGAGAGACTGAATAAATTGCACGGGTCAGCAGGCTGCGCTGAGGACGCGGGAGTAATATTTAATCTAGGAAAAGCGGTGGAACTGAGCACTAGCCCTCTCCTCCGTCTCTTTCCTTGTAGACCATTCCTTTATCCGTTGTATAATACATGAGTTCCCACACAGCTTAGATGATGCGAAGGGAAACCTAATTACCTGAACAGGGTCAGAAGAGGATTTTTGAGGCACGGTGAGAGAGACAGAGAGAGAAAGAGAGAGAGTTTGGAGAGCGAGTGGAGGAGATAGGGAGGGTATGAGGTGGGCGGATGGAAGAGGTAGCAAGCTGTGCAAGAAAACGCACGGCAGGTGTGGCGAGAAAGTGCCGGCGAGGTGGGGCGGGCGGTGAGCAGAATATGAGGGGAACCGCGCGCGCGCGCAGGGGACAGACAGGCTATTTTCAGAATTTTCATCCCAGCTGCCGACAGCTGCCACGGCCGATGGACGCCGCCGGGAGACGGCGCTGTAATTTAAGTTTCAGCAAACACGGCCTGCGGCGTGTTGCCCTGCTAACCTCCCCGTCTGTGTGCGGCCGCTTTTTTCAGCCGGCAGCTCTCGTCCCTGTGTGTGTGTGTGTGTGTGTGTGTGTGTGAGTGTGGGCTGGATGTCGTCGTCGCGGTAATTCCCGAAGCCGGACGAATCCGCGGCTGTCCGCACACGAATAACAAACGACAGGGAGCGCGCCACGGGTCCGCCAGGAACGATATGGACGCCCATCATTGGCGACGCGTCCTGTGTGTTCTCGTTTCAGTGAATCCCCGGAAAAAATCTCGCCGAGAAAAAAAAGTTGTTGTTGTTGTTATGGTCTTCAGTCCAGAGACTGGTTTGATGCAGCTCTCCACCCTACTCTATCGTGTGCAAGGCTTTTCATCTCCTCATAAGAATGGCAACCAACATCCACTTGAATCTGCTTACTATACGCGTCCCTTGGTCTCCCTCTGCGATTTTTACCCCACACACTTCTCTCCAATGTAAATTTACGATTCCCCAATGGCTTAAGAACATGTCCTACCAAGCGATCCCTTCTTTTAGTCAGGGTATGCCAAAAATTCCTTTTCTCACCAATTCTATTCAGTACCTCTTCATTCGTTATGTGATCTACTAACCTAATCTTCAGCATTCTTCTGTAGCACCACATTTCAAAAGCCTCTATTCTCTTCCTGTCCGCACTGCTTATCGTCCATGTTTCACTCCCGTACAAGGCAACATTCCACACAAATGCCTTCAGAAAAGCCTTCCTTACACTTAAATTAATATTCGATGTTAGCAAATTTCTTTTTTTCAAAAATGCTTATCTTCCCATTGCCATTCTGCATTTTATATCCTCTGTAATGCGACCATCGCATGTTATTTTACTACCCAAGTAACAAAACTCATCTACCACCATCATTGTTTCGTTACCTAATCTAATTCCTTCAGCATCGCCCGACTTTCTAAGGCCGCATTCCATTATTTTTGTTTTGCTCTTGTTAATGTTCACTTTATACGCTTTCTTCAGCACACTGCCCATTCCATTCAAAAGACATTATTGATAAATAATTCAATGCTTCATATTTATCAATAATGTCTTAGACATATTCGAGGCGAAAATCCGTCTCAGGGATTGTTTATTTCTATTAAATTGATGTTTATATCACTTAAACAGGATTATTCCATTATGTCCATTGCCGAGGTGCTATTCCGCTGCATGGAGAGCCTTGGTAGTAGCGGCAATTATCTTTGGAACGCAGAAGCTGAATTAAAGTTTGTGATGTGGAGAGAAATCGTACTTAGACTGTTCCAAGGCGCCTTAATCGTTAGTAGTGTGGTAGTCTAACGGTTGCCGGGCGCCGTGGCTCAGCCCGCCCGGTCAGGGGGCTCAACGCCCTCCGTAATAAAAGAAAGCTGAGCCAAGAAAGACACTTCGAACATCAACGAACAAATACCATCAGCGTCCGCAATGAAAAGAAGTACCCATAGAGCAACAAAAAAGTTAAGACGTCTGCCTAGTAAGCATAGAGGTCCAGGTTCGATTACCGGCCCCACCACAAATTTTAATTCAATGCTTCACAGTTATAAATAAATAAAAATTGTTTTTAAACTATCATTCCTCTTTCGTTGTTCTATCAGGTCATTCTAGATGCAAATTCAAAGTATTTTTATCGCATGACAAACACGTGATTTTTAATTCTGCTGCGCGCCCTCTCACTATTGCTCGTCGGTATTCGGAAAAGAATCCAACGAACTAACAAGCGAGATACGTTCGGCATAATAGTTCGCGACCGGTAAAACATTTAGTTCATGACCGATCGCGCATATTTTAGTTCGCGACCGATCGCGCATATTTTAGTTCGCGACCGGTTGCTCTCCTTTTAGTTTGCAGCTCGGCCGCGAAGTAGGTCGCTCTTTTTAGTTCGACCAATCATTTTGGCTTTTGCTACCGCTACTAAAAGAGCTCTTTTGTTTGTTATGGCAGTTTTTTACATAACGATCAGTGTTCCCCAAGCGTGTGCTATTTACCCGTATTTTTGGGCAGTTAGACATCAAATGTTCAAATGTTTGTATAGCTTATGGGACTTAACTACGGGGTCATCAGTCCCTAAAGTTACACATTACTTATGAACTAACTAATACTAAGGACGGCACAAATATCGATGCCCGAAGGGGGATTCGAACCCCCGACCGTAGTGGCCGTGCAGACCGTGACTGGAGAGCCTCAGTCCACTTGGCCACCGCGACAGGCAATTAGACATCAAATGCTTAAGCAAATAAACCAGTTATTTACACGAATGGTTGATACAATGGTATTCAACTACTTTGCAAACAGAGTACAAAACAGAGTACTCGTAGTATTTTATTTTTAAAATGGATTTATTTAGTTATCTAATAGGTCATATAAGGAACATTCCCTACATAATATGATAAATGTGTCTATTTTCGTGAATAAAAACCCACTTTTATAAATTCAGACACTGATGAATATCTTAGAAAATTTTTGGCAGTGAACTATGAAACTTCAGCTGAGCTGCATCTCAGCTCCAAATGACGGTAACTGGCAGGCGGGAATCAGGCGATTCCACGCGCTCTAGCGTCCTCTCACTGTTCCCCGTCAGTCATCGGAAAAGGAGCGGACAAACTAACAGGCAAGAGATCTGCGAACTAGTTCGCGTAGTTTGCCTGTGATAGCGCTCTTCCGAACTAGATCTTTAGCGAACTACACTAGACTAGTTGCAGTGCGCATGCGCGGCTGAGGTACTAATTCTCTTTGAACCCCCTGGAGGCAGCATATGGGCGCTCCCGTGACAGGGAGGGCGACGGGAATCGTCGCTTTTATTATTGGTGAAGGAGCTGCTAGAGATGCTAGTTCCTGGTTACTCGAGCACTAGCGGTTTCGCACGAATGGTACCGAAGCAAAGACAATGGAGCCACTGCGCACCTCGCCTTGAGCATGCGCAAATCCTCCAAGAAGGCAACATCCGGGCTTCATATTTGTTTTTGGCGCATTGAATATTCATCTAAAACACATTTTGTTTTGTAAAATATCGTATAGCTATAAATTAAAAACGCATGAACTTGAAAAGCCTTCAGAAGACCCTATCATCAATAATAATGTGGTCCATACTCTCCACAGGGCAAGAAAAGCCATGTGATTAGCGGTATCGCGTTGCGGCGTCGAAGATAGCCAGTTCGTTACCGACAGAAAGCAATGTTTTACACCCAATCTTCTTTTTAACAGATACGGAAATAACAGTGACTTTCGTATTGTTACTTGTCACATATCTTTGGACGTTTTTGCAAATGAGTCGCAATTTTGAAGATAAATGACATATATATTCTTCGTTGTAAGAAATATTTAACTGTTTGAAAATATTTGGGGAAGAGCAGCCTTTGCGCATGCGTAAGTTTAGGAGGGGTGCTACTTACAGTGTCACGTGACCTGAAGGTAGCTTTTCTCTTCCTTGTAACAGATTAATTTTTTTTACAGTCACTTAACAGTGTAGCCAGTTAGTTACTGTGTTTTAATGTTCGTGTGCATATTCAAATGTTCTCGGTGTATATTATCAAAGAAAAATGAACAACGTTGAGTATCTCGTAGAAACAATTTACTTACTTTTAAGCTTGAAAAGAAAGTGTGAAATAAATAAGCTTGGTAGGCCGAAGCCTCAGCTCAAGTTGAACCAAGCGCAAACAAGCCGAGGTAACATATTCTGCAGATCTTTTAAAAAAATATGTAGAGGGGTTGGGGGGGAGTGGGGTGCCTTCCCCCGGAGCCACTCGCAGAAGTGCACGAAATTCTCTATTTGGTCGTCGAGCGGGGGAGGGATGGGAAGGTCCAACTATCAAGACCCTACACACAAAGAAGTGAACCTGTCCTGGAAGACTGATTCACGCGAAGGGATTTTCAGTACTGTTGTGAACCACGGGAACTGAATGGAAATAGCTTTAACTGGGACAGAAGTACAAGTAAAATGTGCATATACACTGAGTAGAAATTAAATGCTTATCCTCCGTTAGAAAGGTAATGGTGCAACGTAGCAGAGGGTCTCTACATTCTGTGTAAGACCTGCATCTACATACATACTGTGCAATCCATCCAGAGGTGCGTGGTGGAGGGTAAACAGTACCACTCCTAGTTACTCGCTTTCCTGTTCAACTCTCATATAGAACTATGCAGCACTCTTACTCTGAATTGCTTTCATGAAGCGAGGTTTAAAAAATTTGATTCTTTACCAATTGAAACCTGTTTATCCACCTTACCGTTATTCCGCATTTAGTATCGTACCTAATTAAACCTCATATTCTTACGGATTCTGACAGAGAACTACAATTTAAATAAATGAAAACCGTAGAGTTTCATCGAGATTCTAAAAAACGTCGAAATGTTTGTAAACCTATGGAACCAAACTGATATGGTCATCAGTCCCCATATTTACAGACTAAGTACACTAACTTACATTAAGGACCAACACACACCCATGCCATAGGGAGGACAATCTTCCTTCGCTGAGAACGGCCGCCAAGTCCATAGCACGACGCCTTAGACCGTGCGGTCACTCACGCGTCGGAACGAGATTCTAACCCGGGTTCTCTGCTTCCCAGCCTAATATCTTGGCCGTTCATCTGTCGGTACTTTCGGCAAAAGGTGTTTACCATGTGGTGCAAATATTTGGTCCGTGTTTGATGCCCTCGCCTTGTAAGTGAATAGGAGAAACAGAGGAAATTCTATCAGTCGTCTTTCTTCTATCACTAAAAGCGCTTCCGGGACTGTTGAATTTTCGTACGCTCTTGCAGGTCTCCATGCTCTTTCCCAGTCAGTTCATAGAGAAACTATTTCGATGATTGATTACTTGATGTCACATAATCTTCGAAAGACGTGCTTTCCAATGCAGATGCAAAATGCCACCTGCCAATATGCTTTCCATTTAACGTGGCAAAAATTTTTCTGCTGCAGTTGATAGGTTGATCGAGTCGATATTCAGGCTGTATTCTGAATACAAACCTGTATTCACAAAATTATAAGGGTGAATAAATGTGTGATGTTTCTCACGTAACCGTAAGTACTTATGATTATAATTCTGACACAGTGCAACACTCTACAAGAATCGCTCATTGTAAGCTTATACTCACAAACGAAACACACAACACAGTCATCTGAATTACAAGCCATCATGTCAACAAGTCCACACGCTCAAGTAATGAAATCAAGCAGTATATTACAGAGAAGTAAAACCCCTGTAAAATGTCAGAATGTCACAGAACTGTTTTACATACTGAATGAACAAATAAACTTTTGATAGCAAAATTATAGACAGGAGCAGTTAACTTTTAAACATAATTTCAGTTCACTGTCTTGCTCACGTAAACGTAAAATAACACGTTGTACGATAATAAGGTAAACATTCAGACTTAATATTGCAGATTACAGCATACACCAGTACCCATAATATCCACCAACGCGTCCTCTTGCACTGATACCTGCCTCTGTTCGTAGCGACATACTGTCCACCGTTGGTCTATATTGACCCACTCTTCAATGGCGTTACGGAATCGATCACTGTCAATGTTGTTTGCGCCACCTCGTCCTAAAACGGTCCTATTTCAATGTATCCGAATCATGCTAGTCAAGGTTAGTGCCTGGAGAACAGGCCGACCATTCTAATCTATGTGTTTGTCATGAAGAAATAAGAAGTGTGCACAGTGAGCGTGAGAAGTGCACAGCGAGCGTGAGAAATGTCCATTAAAACGAATCCATCACCGAAACTCTGCCGATATGGTCACGGTATACGTAGGATGGTATTATCGTTGTAGAGTATAGCAGTTCTGTCGCTTTGATTTACTCCGCGACGTTTGAAGACTTCCCTTGTTGAGAGCCCTCTTGACACGAAGTAAAAATGCGGATACAATTAAACTTCGGAACTGAGCTTCCATGCGTGGCAGAACTACAGTCAACACAAGCAGTTTACTTCTTTCCTAGTGTTAACCCTTTAATGGATAGGATACCTGATCAGCTACGTACCTTGTTTTCTCCATTATCTCTCAAACTGAACAACATTGTACCTCAAATCCATTTGTAGCTTCTTCTATACGTATTGTTACACATGCAAGTACGTCGTCCTAGGAATTATAAATTGCAGGGTGCTACTGAATGAGTTCGACAGTTAGTTGCATTGAGTTTCTCCTAAAATGAGCGTTTCCTTATTTTATTCCTCCATTGCCCTGTAAAAGTAGTCAATCCCATACTACTGTTCCATTATGAGTTACTTTCTGGAAAGATTAGAGGCATAATAGCGACATTTACCTCATTGGGTGCATAATGGAAGAACTATATTGCTGACCTGTTATGAACTTTGTGTTGCTAGTGCTAAATAATAATTTTAAGGAATTGTTTTCAATATTTTTCTCAGTATATTTACATTAACCGACGTGGATATTTAGCTTCAAATAAGGAGTGATGCAGTAAAGGGTTAAGACTGGAATTGATCGGGGCTGCTGATTTGTGTTTGCGTACATGTGCATTGAGACACATCAATGGACAGCCTAAGAAACTGTGTACTTGATGCAGTATACAGATTCGAATACATTGTTCAGAAGATCTGGAATGAAGGTAACGCAGAATCTTGTTTAATCAATGTATATCTCTTGAACTCCCTCCGTCGTGGCACTGTTGTTGTTGTTGTTGTTATTGTTGTTGTGGTCTTTAGTCCGCAGACTGGTTTGATGCAGCTCTCCACGCTACCCTGTCCTGTGCAAGTATCTTCATCTGACAATACGTTCGGCAACTTACATCCTTTTGAATCTTTTTACAGTAATCATCTCTCGGTCTTCCTCTACGATTTTTACCCCACACGCTTCCTTCTAATGCTAAGTTGACAACTCCTTGATGTCTCAGAACGTGTCCAACCAATATATCCCTTCTCTTAGTCAGGATATCCCAGAAACTCCTTTTCTCCCCGATTTGGTTAAGCACCTCCTCATTAGTTACGTTATCTACCCATCTAATTTTCATCATTCGTCTGCAGCACCACATTTCAAAAGCTTCTATCATCTTTTTATCTGAACTCCTTATTGTTCACGTTCCACTGCCATATAATGCTACACTCCAGACAAATGCTTTCAGAAAGGACTTACTCACATTTAAATTAATATTGAATGTTAACAAGTTTCGCTTCTTTAGAAACGCTTTTCTTCCCATAGCCATTCTGCATTTTTTCTTTACTTCGTCCATCAGAACTTATTTTGCTACCCAAATAACAAAACTCATCTACTACTTTTATTCTGTCATTAACTAATCTAATTCCTTCAGCATCGCCCGATTTTCTTACATTGCATACCATTACCTTCGTTTTACTCTTGTTCATGTTCATCTTATACCCTCTCTTCAAGAAACTGTCCATACCATTGAATTGCTATTCCACATCCTTTGTGGTTTCTGATGGAATTACTATGTCATCGGCAAACCGCAATGTTTTTTGTTTCCTTCTCCCTGCACTTTAATTCCCTCTCCAAAGTTTTCCTTCCATTCCTTCACTGCCTGCTCAATGTACAGATTGAACAACATTGGGGAAAGGCTACAAACCTGTCTTTTTCCTTTCCCAACCTCTGCGTCACTTTCTTGCCCTTCGAGTCTACTAACTGCTGTTTGGCTATTGTATAGGTTGAATATAACTCTTCGCTCCCTAAATTTTACCTCTGACACCTTCAGAATTGGGAAGAGTGTATTCCAGTCGACATTGTCAAAAGCTTTCTCCAAATCGACAAATGCTAAAAACGTAGGTTTCCCTTTCCTTAGCCTATCTTCTAAGATAAGTCGTAAAGTGAGTATTGCCTCCCGTGTTCCTACATTTCTCCTAAATACAAACTGATCTTCCCCGAGGTCAGCTTTTACCAGCTTTTCCATTCTCCTGTAGATAATTCATGTTAAAATTTTGCAACCATGACTTAGAAAACTGATAGTTCTGTAATTTTCACACTTGTCTGCACTTGCTTTCTTTGGAATTTGAATGACTATATTCTTCTTGAAGTCGGAGGGTATTTCCCCTGTCTCATACATCTTGCATACCATGTGATACATTTTTTTTCACGACTGGCGCTCCTAACGATATCAGCAGTTCAGAAGTAATATCATCTACTCCAGGGGCCTTGTTTCGATTCAAGTCCTTCAGTGCTCTGTCAGATTCTTCTCGCAGTATCATATCTCCTATGTCTTCTTCCTCCACTTCGTCTTCCATTTCTAGAATTCTGCCTTCACGTTTATTTCCTTTGTATAGGCTATCTATATATTCCTTCCACAGTTCAACGTTTCCCTCTTTGCTTAGTACTGGTTTTGCGTCTGGGTTCTTGATATTCATACAGCTGCTTTTCTTGTCTCCAAATATCTCTTTTATTTTCCTGTAGGCAGTATCTATCTTTCCCTTATTTATGCATTCTTCTAAGGTTCTGCATTTGTCCTCTAGCCACTCCTGCTTAGCTTGTCTGCACTTCTTGTCAATCTCATTTTTCAGACGTTTGTACTTCCTTTTTACTGCTTCATTTACTGAATTTTTATATTTTCTCCTCTCGTCAATGAAGTTCAGTATATCCTGTGTTATCCAGGGATTTCTATTAGGCCTTGTCCTTCTGCCTATATGATCCTCTGCTGCCTTCACTATCCTATCTCTCAGAGCTGCCCATTCTTCGTCTACTTCGTCGCACTAAGAAGACTATATACATTTTATACAATTTTGTACGTGACTCTTAGTATTTTGAAGACTTGCTCACGTGCCCCGGCGGAATAGCCGAAAGCACCAAGACGCCTAGCTGCGGTGCGCGCAGCCGTTCCCCACCGGAGGTTCTAGCCCTCCCTCGGGCATGAGTGTATTCGTCGTCTTAAGTTAGTTTAAGTAATTTGTAAGTCTAGGGAATGATAACCTTAGTCTTTGAGTCCCACAGGATTACAAACATTTGAACATTTAAACATTTGGTTGGTCACGTAAGACCTATCACCGCATTTATTTCTTGAACCGCTACACATATCGAAAAGCGGTTTTCAGCAAATATTACAGCATCGACGGGCACTAATCTGTATGCCTTCAGATAAAGTGAACACCCTGTTTATCACAGAAACTACACTTAAGATAAAAAATAATGTACAGTACTAATTTCTTTATAACGAATGGCGACAGCTGACTATATTACACACACTCCCCCAACCACCCCCTCCCCTCTCGACCAGAGAGAGCGCAACTTCAATGGAACCCCGGTTTTTATCACAGATTATGATTGTTCGGCGTAAACTACAAACGCTTCGTTATAAACATTTTTTCCATTTCGGCACAGATGGCGTTGTAATCAGCGGAATCGAAATGAGTCCATAATCGTAATTTACAACATGCAGCCCACTGACCATTTAATATTCAATGGCACGGAGGCTCGGACATTCATACTGCGAGAGTGGGACACGCCAGTAATTCATAACGTGCTCATGGAAATCCATCCGCATCGTTGTATCCCTGTGGAATATCGAACATGGGACTATTCAATGCGACACTGTGGCCGTATAGCGAACTACAGTGAATCATAACACGCAGTACACTGTGACTCGAGATCATGTGTCAAGGAAACGTAGAACATGAAGCATCTCTAAGTATTATATCTGCTGAGTTTACGTCCTACAAACGTAGCCTGTCATTCGTAGACAAGACTTGCGAATAGATTATTGACGCTGAAACCCCACATGAAAAATAAAAAGAAATGATCCTGATTTACGTCGAATGTAAGAGAAAAATTGACGCCGCTGTTGCCACATATGAAAAAATAGAAACGATCCTGATTTACGGCGAATGTAAGAGAAATATTGACGCCGCTGTTGCCACATATGCCGAGCCTTTTCCAGAGAATGTACGCTCCCGTTCGCTCTATCATAAAGTTATGTAAGCGTTTATGTGTGATGGATGTGTACAGAATGCGAAGTTAAAAGGAAGGAAACCAATTACGGGAGAATCAAATGAAACAGTCGTACTGGCAGCAGTACAGACAATCTACAGGCAACTGTTGGGCAAGTACACCATGATTCTGGTCTTCCTTCAGCAGTATTTGCAACATATTGCATCGTAACAGGCACTATGCGTAACACTCGCCACTGCATAAAGAAATTCACGGAGACGATTTACACAATCGGCTGGTCTTTAATGAATGGTCACTTCAAGAAATCAGAAGGACCCCCACGTTCTTTGTCGGTTACTGTTTTCCGATGAATGCACCTATACAAATCATGGTCGCGTTAAACGGCATAACATGCATTATGGGACTGTAGACAATCCCCACTGATTAGGCAAGTCGGTCGTCAACGCATTTGATCGGTTAACGTATGATGTGGCTTCTTTGGGAACAAACTCAATGGCACATGTTTTTGATGATGGTACGTTGGATGGACGCAAATATGGAACATTATCTGAATTGGAACTATCGATACTACTCCATGATGTTGCCTTATGTTCGGCTACGTTTGGAACTTAATTAGTGGCAACACGGCTGTGGAGACACTAAGCAATGGAATCTACTAATTTCGCTGAAAGCCCATGTTGTTGACGTGACTACCTTACCTTCGAGCAAATGGACTCAACTGTCCCACATTACCGGAGTGCGCACAATCGAGGGAAACACAGTCACTTGTGAGTGGGCGGTCTAAAGTAACGGTGTCAATATGTTTTCGAAACAGGAACAACGGATTCGGATCAAGATTTAATGTGCCAGAGGTAATACAGCACGACCGTTTCACCAATAGGCGTACTGAACAGTGGCACGTTGGGTAAAAGCCTTCAACGAAGGTCGGCAAACTGTGGTAGACATGAATCGGGCAGGTGGTCCTAGCGTCTCTGAAGAAGAAGTGTATACTGCTGCCGCGTTAGTGGACAGTGAAGCCTGACGATTCTTGACCTCGCCCACGAAATCTGATTAGCTCATACAACGCAAGCTGTGGCTGCCCTATTCGATCGATGGGACTGGGAAGTACTGTACCATACACCATACTACACCCCAGACGTAAGTCCTTGTGGCTTCTATTTAATGTCGAAGATGAAGGAACCACTTTTTGGCGTTCGCTTCATAACGTTTCCAGAGATTCGACAGGCAGCAGACCGCTCCATTCGCACCACCAACAGAATAGGCTCCGCTAACATTATACTGCGCTTTCCACAACGTTGACAACTGGTTCTACACAACGCTGGTGACAACTTAGGACAGTAACAAGTGCAAACTGTAATGCTTTTCTACCGGCTGTGAATAAATAGTTCCTACCGTCTTATTCGATTTCAGTACCACGGGTGCCTAGCGCATTATGCAAGTAAAGTACGTTAAGTATTATCCCATTAAAAACGTAATGTGCACAAAAACGCAAGTCTCGCGACGAATTCCTTCCACCATAAAAAGTGTTGAGATATCATGGGACACCAAGTCGGTTATTTTGCTTAGTGTTCATGGAACCAACTATTCAACACCTCGTCGTAATTTTTTTTCTTATCTAATTAGGCGCTCGACTTGGCGGGGGTACTACCGTGCCCTCAGATATCATGTTTACACTTGTCAGATGGTCAGCAGAGGATGCAATGTAAAATGGTCTCTTGGGCCACCCGATTTGACACCTCTAAATTTCATTCTGTGGAGGTATTTATATGGTATGTTGCAACAGCAGATACCATCAGGCCGCGTAGATATGATCGTCCATATACGTAATACTTGGTTTGATATTTTCGCAGGTATGCCAATAACACGTCTACAGACATTTGTAGAACGGGTTACAGCAGTTGCAGGTGCTACAATTGATCATTTAGTTTAATTGGACACAGGTGCATCCCTGATTGATATGTAAGAGGTATACAACGTTGTGAGTGAATTGTACAATTGAGAGTCATGAAGTACTGGTCTGCAAAGTGTGGAGGTGGGGTTAGCCGTGCCATAGAATATTAAATGGACGTTGAGCTGCATGTTATAAATTAAAGTGTCGTCTCAGACTCCTCTCATTACAGCACCATCTGAGGAGAAATAGGAAAATTTTTAGCACAAAAAGGATGTAGTTTTTGCCGTACAATTATAAACTGCGATACAAACATGCGGCGGTTCCCATTCAAGATTTAAAATGTGCTCCCCCACCACTCACCCACAGGTTTTGGGAGAGTGGGGCGGGGGGGGGGGGGAGGGACGAGTTTAGTATCATTGGATGTCTACTTCAGATTCAGACAAATTAGTATTGTACATATTTTTGATCCGACTTGTAGCTTCCATGATATCTGAAAGTCTTCTCCTACAATGAACGTCTTTAATATTTGTAAGGCCAATTTTCCTAATTTTTGATATCAAGCGAAGATGAAGGATGAAGAGCAACAATCGGATTGCATATTTCTCGATTTTCGAAACAAGTTTGACATGGTACCGCACTACAGACTGCTAGCGAAGGTAGGAGCTTACGGAATAGGTACCCAAATATGTGGATTGCCTCGACGTCTACTTAAGAAATAGAAACAATTACGTTGTCCTCGAAGATTAATATTCATCAGAGACTGGGGTATTGTCAGTGGTGACCCGGGGAAGTCAGGGAAGTGTGATAGGACCGCTACTATTTTCTATCTATGTAAATGATCTGACAGGCAGAATAAGTCGTAATCTGCGGTTGTTTGCTGATGATGCTGTGGTGTATAGTTGGGTGTCGCAATGAACGACTCACGAGGTAGCACAGATAGTTAACCTCGTAATGCTTGTTCACAGAGATGAGCGGGACAGAATACACGTGGGGACAGTGGCGTTGTCCCGGTCGCCTGTGCGTCATATCATAGTTGCGAAACTCAAAGGGTGATGGATTCCAGCACGAATCGTATAGAAGTAAATCTGAAGGAGTTGTTTTTCGTCATTAGACTGCAGCGAACATGTGGATTACATGTATGGATTTTTAACCGCTAAAATAAGTTACACGATAAAATACAATGGTCTTCCTTAAGTGACATATGATTAGCATTATAAGTAGCAATTAGATTTTCAGTTTGTTCGAGATTCGAAAGCGGATTCTCCGCTTCCCAGTCTGGAACCTTGGCCTTTGCGCTACCGGCGCTCTTGTCTTAAACTATTTACCATGTGTACCATAGACAAGAGAAGGAAAACCGTGAGGGCAATCCATGGAGCACACCCGTTTCTACATATCCAAAAGATGAACGCCAGAACTAAAGTGAGACATTTCTTTGCCACTATGTCCCCACGATCGTTTATGGATGCCCAGCATCAGGAACCACCTGTAGAACCAACATACGTTTAATCCTTATTTGTAATCATATGTAGGGATGAGGGCTTTCGAGCACCCTTTTGACCTACATTCGCCACGGCTGAGTGAGCGAGCGCATTGAGGCGCAATGCTCCACTGCGCGAGGCTGTTCCCCGTCGGGGTTCGAATCCTCCTTCGGGCATGGATGTTTGTGTTGTCTTTAGTGAAAGTCAGTTTATAAGTATTTGGTAAATTTATGGACTGATGACCCCGCAGTTAAGTCCCATTAGCTTAACAAACATTTGAACATTTTAACCTACATTCCGGATATATTTGCTTACTTACCCACTGGTCATACCGGACTTGAAAGCCCATTACTGCAGCTACATGTTTTCCCCATTTATCGCTGTCTTACGCTGTTTCAGTCGCCTTCGATACCTAGACTCCTCAAATCGGCCTTCACATTTTCCTCCCATCTTTGTAGAACTTATGGGACTTAACTACGTGGTCATCATTCCCTAAGCTTACAGACTACTTATGAACTTACAGAAATCACAACTATCACAAAACAGACACCTCAGGATGAATTCGCGAGCGCCCTATTGTTCCAGAACGCACTGGATTCACAATGAACACAACGTACCAACAATACAAGAACAAATCAAGGTCAAGACTGCAGAGCTGTTAATTAAGATATACACACAACGACAGTATACCCGACAAATATCAAACTTATGAACTGCACATCCAAGACTGTGGCATAATAATAAAGATCCCACAGTAATATTGATTCATTGAAAAAAAGGTATATCGGGAATGTCACAATACAGGATACTTCAGATTCCACACTGACAAGCTAAACGATGAAAACTTTAGAAGGAAGTACATGATAGAAATCTGAATTAAGTTGGGTACACTCAGCACACTCAAAAATCTGGACTAAGATGTACATGTTCACTGTTTAGAATAATATCAACGTGGCAGGCACGGCTACAATAGGTACAATTAAGAAAAATAAGAGATAACCACGGTTTTAATGTGAATGCAAGAGTAATCTCGTAGGCTATCCCTGCGATTCGTTGACATCTCGTGGATTCGGGTGTACTGCCGGTGATCCGCGTCTTTGGAACACGATATTTCGACACCGTAACTCAGCGTCTTCATCAGGCGTTCCCTGAGACTGATCGACAAGCCGACCGTGTCCCATATTTATGCCTAGGCGGCGTCTGCAGCAGAAGTAATTCACAACGTAACAAATGTTCAAATGTTTGTATAGCTTATGGGACTTAACTACGGGGTCATCAGTTCCTAAACTTACAAACTACTTATCAACTAGCTTATCCTAATGACGGCACAAATATCCATGCCCGAGGGGGGATTCGAACCCCCAACCGTAGTGATCGTGCAGACCGTAACTGGAGCGCCTCAGCCCGTTGGCCACCGCGGCCGGCACAACGTAACAACAAAAGTATGGAACCCAGAGATAACACCTAAGCCGGCCGCAGTGGTCAAGCGGTCTGCGGCGCGCCAGTCACGGTCTGCACGGCCACTACGATTGGGGGTTCGAATCCCCCCTCGGGCATGGATATTTGTGCCGTTGTTAGTCTTAGGTAGTTCATAAGTAGTTTGTAAGGTTAGGGACTGATGACCCCGTAGTTAAGTCCCATAAGTTTTACAAACATTTGAACATGTTTTGAGTAATAAGATATTTTATCGAAAGTGAACTGATTTTAATAAATCTTCAATGCGCCAAAACCTTCAAGGCGAGGTGCGCAGTAGCTCCATTGTCTTTGCTTCGGGACCATTCGTGCGTAACTGCCAGAGCTCTAGTCGTCAGGAGCTGCCGTCTCTACCAGCTCCAACTGCAATGTGGAAAGAATCTTTTCCCCGTGCCCTTCCCTGCCGCGAAAAGGCCCATTTGCTGTCTCAGAAGAGAATTTTAACTTCAGCAGTGTATGTGCATTGCAACGATGCGGCCACTCCCGCCTATATTAAGATCTTGTACTGGGACTCGTATACGTGCTGTCTCCGCGTCGTAAAACATTTTCATGCGATAAAAATACTCTGAATTTGTATACAAAATGATCTGATAGAAGAACGAATCGAAGATTGATAGTTTAAAATTACTATTTTTTATTTATTTACTTTTTTCACGACGAGCTTTTTTCCGGGGGTGCACTGGACCAGTGAATACGTAGGACGCGCCGCCACTGGGTTGTACATAAGGAATCTGGAAGTTTGAAACGAATATGTTGGCCGTTTCTGAGGCCTTGCTCTTGTTAGTGATTTATACTTTATTTTTATTAAAAAAATTGCGCCTCGGTTTCCACAGTGGTAGAGTGCCAGACTACAAATCCAAAGGTCGCGGGTTCGATCCCCACCAGGTACTGGGATATTTATCTGTCACTTTCAATTTCTTTCACCTCTGGCAGTATTGCTCATGTGAGAAATACAGAGTAGCGCGATGTTTAAAATGTTCAAATGTCTGTAAATCTATCGGACCAAACTACGTGGTCATCAGTCCGTAGCTTACAAACTACTTAAACCTAGGTAAACTAACCTACGGACAAACACACACACACCCATGCCCCAGGGTGGACTCGAACCTCCACGGCGAGCAACCGTGCGCTCCGCATCGAGGTGCTTTAGTCCGCTCGGCTACTGCACCGCGGCGTAGCGCGATGGTTCGGAACCCACGTTAAACTGTAGGTCTCCTTATAACTGGCTGGGTACGTCAGGTCAGAGGAAGGCAACGGCATACCACCTCCAAACAGGACCATGCCTAGTAAAGCACTGTGATGTTCAAACCAATCTTAGGATTGTTCAAATCAAATGTTTGTTAATCTTATGGGACTTAACTACGGGGTTATCATTCCCTAAACTTACAAACTACTTGTCAACTACCTTATACTAAAGACGGCACAAATATCCATGCCCGAGGTAGGATTCGAACCCCCGACCGTAGTGGCCGTGCAGACCGTGACTGGAGCGCCTCAGTCTCCTCGGCCACCGCGGCCGGCTTAGGATTGTTGACTGTCTCTCCGCCCCCCCTCCCCGTTTTCTTTATTTTAAGGAATAGGCTTTGGGGTGCAGCAAACCCCGAAACAAAAACACGAGGCACTCCTTAAGCACATACGCTCCTGAAAGGGTGGCGGACGTTAGAAGTGGAAATTTATCGCAACGCATAACAATATCTCGCCGACCGTGGGGCGAGCTGGGCGTCAACCGTGGACTAAACGCCACCACTTTACCAGCGGCGCGAGTTTCGACCTACGCGATACGGCTTGTAGCGCCATCGGCTGAGTGCCCTACATCACCAAATAACAACAAACACGGTTCACAAATGTCACCGGCAGAACAGCGCCACGCGCGGCGGAGTGGTCACGGTTTGCAAAAGCGATCGCGCCCGGTCAGGCCTAAGCGGATTGTCCGCAGATACGCCTGGTGGCTGCCACGCGCTGTCACCGCCCGTCACACGTGACTCTCTCTCTCTCTCTCTCTCTCTCTCTCTCTCTCTCTCTCTCTCTCACACACACACACACACACACACACACACACAAACACACACACACACACACACACACAGCCCTGATGCCGCCAGGAATTCCGGGGGGTTCGGAGTTTCCCTGGCTCGGTCGCATCGCGCCGCGACGTGAAATGAAACGCACGAGTTTCTAATCGCGTAATTTGACTGATGGCTGCAGTCAGCGAGCGGGATTACTGTCAGTAATACGGATCGCCGGAAATGTGATGGGGTGACTCTCTTTTTTTTTATTTGTATTTTGGGACAGAGTTTTTACTCGCGTGATTGGTTCGTGCCACTCTGATATCTGGTCGGGTGGAATGGCTCACATATAATACACATGCATCATTTACTGCTTCTGGTTTGGAACTCGATTTTATTTCAGGTAATACTTTTTTTGCTCTTCTTGGAAAAAACCTATCTACGATAGATACCGGCCAAAATTTTGTTTACTTCGCGGATTATACTGTTGAAATTTTCGTGATATATTTTTGTAGATATCGGTGCAAACAATGTAGAATTCGCTGTGAGAGCTAAACGGTCCATGATTTCACTGCCTTTTAGAGGATTAGAGCTAAATTTTCTATGGTACCTAGGATAATTACATGGATGGAAGACTGGGTAAAGATGCAACAGACTAATTTTCTATGCAATTGAAAGTGATGCAGCTTCTCCATCTTTCTGGAACATAATAATGTCTGGAGACCAACAGCCGCGCCCGAATGGCTGTGTGGTCTGCATCGCCACGTTCCGGATCGAATGGCCTCTTTCTCGGACATTCTACACCTCCCTGTGGGCTTGTGCGTGCGTGCGTGCGTGAGTGTGTGTGTGTGATGTCCTTAGTTTAATTCAACTTAGTTCAAGTATCAATTTAATACAAACAAACATTCCCTGAGACGGATTTTCGTGTCGAATATGTCAAAGACAAAACGATAAATCTGAAGCATAGAAATAAAATTTGTGATGCGGCCGGGAATCGAAGCCGGAACTCCATGCTTACGAGGCAGTCGTCTTAAACGTTAAACCACCACACCACTAACGATTAACGCACCTCGGCATAGTCTACGTACGATTTCCCTCCACGTCACAAACCTTAATTCAACTTGCGTGTTCCAAAGATAATTGCCACTACTGCTAAGGCTGTCCATGCAGCGGAATAGCACCTCGGCATGGACATATTATCTTTGGAATACAGAAACTGAATTAAAGTTTGTGACTTGGAGGGAAATCGTACTTAGAGTTTTCCGTGGCGCATTAATCATTAGCGGTGTGATGGTGTAACGGTTAAGACGGTCCGGGTTCGATTCCCGGCTGCATCACAAAATTTAATTCTATGCTTCAGATTTATCATTACTTCAAGTAGTTTGTAGTTTAATGTTTGACGACCAAAGTAGTTTGCCTACATAGAATTACAAACGATTTGATATGGCGACCAAGACACCGGCAAAGATTAATACGTTACGTTGACCACAGGTCCTTATAATGAAGTCAGTTCATTAGTTCGGATATAACTTGTATCACGGTGAGCACCTTAAATCTTGTATCTGTGAATCAAAACAAGGTGTTCATTAATTGCAAGCTTTGAAACGAAATAATTTTAAAAGCGAGTGTCCTGTGGAACGTATTTTTGAAAGATTCTTATTAAGCCACAAAAAGGCGAAAGGCGTTTATTCGATTATAGCACGATTCGTCGATCCAAATCATTCACTTCTGGTAATCGTCTGTCCAGTGGGGTCGCCTTTTGCATAACGTTCCGCTTCGTTTGGCACCGACAACAGAAAAGCGTATTTCAATCAAAGTTACTCCTCTCATGCACTTCATAACACACAGTCACTGGGCTGTATGGGTAGGAATTTGGAACTCATGTATATTCCGTTCCATTCTTCTCATGACATATTTTTATAGATTACCTGACATCGTCTGGTCTGGAGGCGATCAATTCGTTTTATAGTTTCCAAATGATAAGCCAAGATCGCAAACTACCAATTTATTAAGTGACGCCGGCCGCGTTGGCCGATGGGACTGAGGCGCTCCAGTCACGGTCTGCACGGACACTACGGTCGGGGGTTCGAATCCCCCCTCGGGCATGGATATTTGTGCCGTCCTTGTTCGTAAGTACTTCATAAGTACTTTGTAAGTTTAGGAACTGATGACCCCGTAGTTAAGTCCCATATACTATACAAACATTTGAACATTTACAATATTAATTGACGACCGGTTTCGGTGCACTGTGGCACCATCAGATGATGGTGACACAATGCACCGAAACCGGTCGTCACTTAATAATTTGGTAGTTTTCGATCTTGGCTTATCATTTGGAAACTATAATACATTTTTCATCCACCCTTCCTAATGCTCAACGATCCCTATCTGGCAATGCACCAAGGCTGCCTTTTCTTTTTCCACCAGTGGTTGCTAGTTCGCATCTCATCTACAACAGTCCACTTAGTCAGCTACATAATGGTTTTAAAGATCCTGATCGACTTGCTACTCAGGTGACTTAGAATGGCAATTCCTTTGATCTCCTACCCGATCAGTTCTGATTTTACGGTTCTCCTTTCCCGTCCGCTTTTACGTTTTGCTCTGGAGAGCCAACCTCTTACGTCATCTAATGATCAGTTCTACATTACATTTGGATATCCGGCTCCTTTTCATGAGATACCGTTTACTGACAATCTAAGGTTGAGCGGTCACATGTTTTATTTTTATTTCTTTTTCTTTAACTTTTGCTTCTACTACTACTCTGGTGAACTTTCCGCTCTTTTTCCTTCTGCTTGTTTTTTACCAATAATGGGTGAATTGGATAAGAAATATTTGACGTATCTATCAGTCGCCTTGGTTCGGTACCTGTAGGGAATTTGTGCATCAAACGTGTTAATAAATGACCAAAAGTTTATTGTAGGGTTTCCACATCAACCTCTACATCAACAATGCACGGTTTATTTGGAATCGCGCAACGGATAACTACTTCGAACCAGAACCCAGGAGCATGTCAGCTACTTTTCTTACTGCTACTTTAATGATAACTGAAATTAAATTATAAAATTCCTATCTCAACCTCAGTTACTTAGGTAATTATTATTTAGTTCGCAATTTGTTGCACGTGATATGGAGGGGATAACGGGATTGTTAAATTAAGAAAAATGGAGTGCTTTTAGAACGTATTTGAACATTTACTAGTAGATTGGTTTAGCATATCAAAAACAACACAAACGGACCACATTCTTCGATTACATCTATTGCTATCTGGTCTGATAGATTCTTTCCTTAATTTCTCCACTCCTACGTATTGTGTACAAAGAATATGGGCAGAGGACAAATGGAACACTGATCGTACACATGCACATTGTTTCACTCTCGTTAGAACGCTGCGTCTATTCGCAAATGTTTATTTATTTATTTATTTATTTATTTGGTTATTTAACCTGACCAGATTAGGGCCATAGGGCCCTCTCTTACATCTGATCAGGAACAACATAAACAAAGGATTTTATTACAAAAAACACTGCATTAATAATATTAAATGATAACAATATATGATAGTACTAATAATAATAATAATGATAATAATAACACAAAAATGAAAGTAATACTAATAATAACAAGAGATATTCACATTTGAATTAAGTTTAAAATAAACAGAAGAGAGAAAATGATTAGTGAAAGAGGAGAAGATTGAAAAATGACAGTGCTAATGGATGTGAGGAAGTGGAGACATATATGAATGGAGATCTCTGCTGGCGAAAGGAAAGGGAAACGTTTATGGGGGGAGGAGGAATTGACAACAGTGGGCTACAGACTGGTAAGTGGAGAAAAAGATGGCTATTGTGACAGAAGGTGAACCCTTAGTTGTCTTTTAAAGTTTTGTATTGATTTTATTTCTCTTAACTTTTGAGGAAGATTGTTCCACAGACGTGTTCCCGATACAGAAAATGATTTGGAGAAGATTGCAGTGTTATGTGAAGGTAGAGAGAGAGTTTTATTTTGGTAATAGCGTGTGTTTCTGCTGTGCTGTTCAGATAGTAATATAGTCGTTGAGGATAAGTATGAAGGTTTGCAATGATTTAGAAAGCGATGCAGCAAACATAGTGTACGATAGCTTCGACGCTTATCTGCACGTAGCCATGATAACTGCTGGTATGCGGGACTGACATGGTCGTAGAAACGTAACTTGCAAATGTATCGGATACAAGAATTCATCGCCAGCTCTAGCCTACTTGAGTTTTCGTGTGATAGTCCTTGTAGAATAGCATCACCATAATCTAGATTGGGAAGTATTAATGTCTCAACGAGCTTCTTTTTCAGCTGTAAAGGAAATGCTTTTTTATATTTCTGCAGTGAATGAAGTGATGCATATACCTTCTTACAGACTCTCGTTGTGTGCTCTGTCCAGTCTAAGTGCTGATCAAATATTACTCCTAAGTTCTTTGCTGAATGAGTGAAGCATATTTGTGTGTCGTTCAGTGTTAAAGGTGGAAGAGTTTCTCTGAACTGTGGAGTGATGAGTCTTTTATGGGCCACTAAGATTGCCTGTGTTTTTGACGGATTCAGTATCAATCCCATGCTATGTGCCCATCTTGATAGTGAAAGTAAGTCTGCGTTTACTTGCTGGATGGCTGTGCTTAGGTTTTTAGGACTTTCACTGAGATATAATTGTAAGTCATCAGCGTATAGATGGTATTTGCAGTGGGTATATAAACTACGAGAATCGGCAAAAAGCAGAAATATGGTTAGGAATGCGCGTAAACTCAGTAAAAATTCATTATATTACATAAACAAGCAAGCAGATGAAAACATTGAACTCTGAACAACGATCTTCAACCAAGTATAGACGGACAAAAATATTTCACTGACACTAAGGACACCCAAAACGTAAATCCAAACAGTTAACACTATCAACTCTGAGCACGTGATAATCATAACTAATGACGTTAAGCAAGCTCACTATCAATCATAATGAACTATATTTCTTTGCCACGTAGAGCCTCAATCAGCAGCCACATTTTACACAAAGGAATATTCGTCATTTTCAAAGAACCGAAAAACAAAATCATAATATTTGAAGAAGTAAACATTTTTGCTGTTTCTAACGTGGAACCACCGTGAATTAATTGATTTTAATGGATATTAACACACTTTCACGAACTGGCGCCAACATTCGCCAAACTAAATGCATACGAAAGAAATCCACTTATCCATCACACAATTGTCGCTATATTTACAGAATAATCTCGCTCACGTTGTTTTATAACATTATCCCCTTGGTTTCCCAATAAACGTTTTCATAAAGTGACATAGACCAGGAGGGTACTTTGTCTAATGGCTGTCTCCAAATTCAAACACCAAGCCTCCGTACTATTCACATGAAAATAGCTAATATTTTCCCGGAATTCGTGACAAACCAATACAAAATGATTATCTCATCGAATCCGTTCAAAGTAAATAGGAAGTTAACACATAATTCACCTATTCTTCACCTTTACGTCAGTACTATTAAATTATAAATTTTGTACTTCAAATGTTCAAACGTTTGTTAAGCTTATGGGACTTAACTGCGGGGTCATCAGTCCCTGAACTTACAAACTACTTACAAACTACCTGATACTAGAGACAATTCAAACATCCATATCCGAGGGGGAATTTGAACCTCCGAGAGGTAACGGCTTTGCGCATCGGAGCATAGTGCCTCAATGCTCTCGGCCACTCCACCACGGCTGCTTATACTTACATTCTGTTCAACGTTCAGACAAACTCTGTCAAACATGACCAATCCCTTGCCCAACCCTCTTTCTCCTTCAACTTGCCTATACCTAGCGTCATATAAGAAGGCGCTTCCGCTCATAGAGGCGGAGCGATAGGGAAAGCGTGGAAGGGAGAACTTACGGCCGAACGCCAACAGTTGAAGCCTGTGGGAGAAACAATGCGTAACTCGCTGCCTGCTGCGTGCCTAGAGAATGAACATTATTGTCTGTCATTTCAGTAATGGAGGGGTATACGTAGAACTGCTGAAAACTGGACCGCCTTCGTAGGTGTCGCCGACTATAGTAGCTGCGCTGTCATTAGCAAATGCCAACTCGAACATCCTAGCAACCTGTTCACTTCCGTTCGACTATCTGCCATCGAATTAGACCGCCATAATTCAATGGTACCTCTCTGCAGAGCCTCACAAAACCAAGAAGTTGGCAAACCTTCCCCAGACTATCTCTGAGCAGCCGATATTAACGTACTCATGCCACCACAAATCTCTACACACACAAACACACACACACACACACACACACACAAGAACAGGAAAAGTAGGTTCTGTGGGGGCTGACTCTTAGTATTTCTTGTTATTGCACAGAATGCTTGCTACAAGCATTACAGTTTCCGCATAACTGGCATAATGAACTTCAAGACTGTAAATAATTACATAAACTGCATAAATATGATTACAAACAGAACTGTAATTAAACGATATATCAAACAAATTAATTGTTAACTGGAAAACGCCGGAAAGGGTACAAACAGTACCGTTTCCAGGTACCGTGGTCATCTAGATACAAATGAGGAACACTCCATAACGCCGCGGCAGTATAAACGCAACTGCGATGTGGCCGCTGAAAGCCACGGCACAGTTTGGACAGCTGATGGAAGCCGCGGCTTGTCCGCGAGCGAGCTCGCGGTTCGGCCGACCTTAACGCCCCCTCCCCTCCCCTCCGCTCCCCAGGCCTCGGCCGGATTTCGCCTCCCCTTTTCATTAGAGAGTGGCCCCGAGTCGGCACCGAGTTAAAATATCATTTCTCATTACTGCGGGGCGCGCGCAGGAAATTGGATCCGGCCGCGGCCGTCGCGTCGGCTCCGCGCAATATCTGCGCCCGCGCCGCGCAGCGCCGCGCCAACCGCAGCGTACGTCGACGCCAGTGTGTCGTGCAGGGGCGGCCGTAGCAGGTGGCCGGGGGTCAACCTGGTCTGTCTCTGCTGCTGTGACGCTCCAGCCTGGCGTTCGGTACACGCCGGTGCTGACGCTGACACTGCGCAGGCTCACACCTGATTTATAGCCTGAACAAATCAGGTAGACACGGTGCAAGCCAACTCTAACTCTGTATCCTAACGAAAACGCCATTCAAGAAATTCATTTATTTATAGCCAATCATAAGAGTCTCAAAATGAGAAAACTCCAGGATGGCAGGGCTCGAAGTAAATTCCGAGGCCTCCCACCCTGGACTTTCCTCTCTTATTCTTCAAAATGTCACTCAAACCAATCTTTCTTATCTTCTATTATTCTCTTCTTAAAATAGTTCATGTTTTTAAGTTGCCTTTCCATTTTCCTTATGATAAGTTTTTACGTTTTTCTTTGTATTGTTCATCTAATTACTGTAAATGTATAAAGAAAATAATGTATCACAGTCGCATAAATGTATCACATAGTTTTTGTAATCACGACCAGCTATATACCCCCAAGGCAGCTGGTCCGCAACAAGGGTAAATAAATAAATAAATACATTAAAGAAAAAATTCTTATTTAACTTGTCACAAAAAATTCACAGGATGACCCAATGACTGACTAGGTTCTCATTTTTGTAATCAGAGGTAGGCGCCATTTAGGCTGGATTAAGTCTTAATGCCAAGACTTCATTCCCTCCCCCCGCCTTGTCCGCTTCATTGAGCACCTTCGTTTCCGTTTCTTCTACAGCAAACTGGATCCCCTTACACTGTTGTCCATCCTCTCATCACCAGTCTTGGTCCGTTGCCGCGCCATTACCAGTGTATCCCCCACTGATGTCAACCCTCCTTACCCCTTCCCGTGGCAATTACCGCACCCTCCGCCTCCCTGACGATTCCCTCCGCCCAGACATTTATCCCTCTTTCCGGCTCTGATCCTCCCCTTTCTCCTCCACCTCCTCATCCGTCCTTGATCCCCCTAGAGAGCCCCGCATCCTCACTTCCTCCCTCCCATTCCCCAACCCCTCTGCTATACCCCCTCTCCTTACAGCTTCGTGGGACACTCCACCCCCACTCCTTTCCCTTATGGCCCTGTGGCCCCTCCTCCCTCCTCCTCTACCCACCCCACCCCTCCTCCTCTGCCGCTACCTTCCCCCTCCAACTCCCTCTCGCTCTTCTCCTTGCTCCTTTCCCATCCACGTTCGTTATAATCATTTAACATGTTCGTGTGACTTGTCTGTGTTCCGTCGGAGTGACACTAATCAGGGAGTTGTTAACCAACTTGTTAAGAAATGGGTATAATGTAGTAAGTGCAACCTAGAACTTAGTCACTAGATAAAAATACAAAAGGTAAAAACATAACAGCTCTCATTGAATAAATTATTTATGTGCGATCTTTGCATTTCATTTTGAAGACTATAAAATAGATATACTTACAATTTTGCTAATTTTTTTCGTGACATATTGTAACGCACTTACGTCCATATTGCGTCGTGGAGGCATAATTTTGTTTCAGTTACTGTATATAATTGCAGTCTAAATGTTATGTAGAGGGTAATTGTATTATTTCATGCTTGTCAAGTTAATAATTTATTATTGATAATCTGACATTTGTGTTTGACATAGCCTCCAGTAATGCTCTATGGTTTCAAAATAGAGACAGAGATATTCGTCGCAGTACCATAACATAACAAAGATCACATTACAATACCACACATCCCCCGATACACAGAGATAAACAAACTGTAACCATAGAGCATTGCTGGAGGATATGTCAAACACAAATGTCAGATTAGCAATAATATCCTAACAAGCATGAAATAAAATAAATACCAACTGAAGAACACGAACACTGCAATTATAAGTAGTAACTGAAATAAATTACACCTCCACGTGCAATATGGACGTATGTGTGGAGTAATATATCACGAAAATTATATACCAAAATTGTATCTCTATTATAATAACTTTTACCTTAAATCTTTATCCGCAGATACCTTGATGATGGTCACAGAGCCGAAATAGACCTATTGCTGTATTTATAAGCATTAAATAACATCTACCAAGTAAAGAATCATTTCGGTATTATTTGTATTAATAAATAACCGTCACGGGCATGGTGACTTCTAATGCAGCAACCTTTCCGTCCGTAACTTACGGCCGTTATTTGTAGATGGCATCTAGCGTCGCTACTGGTGTCTGCGGCGACTCGTGGGGAACTGTGTCTTATGTTCAAATGTTCAAATGTTTGTATAGTGTATGGGACTTAACTACGGGGTCATCAGTCCCGAAACTTACAAACTACTTATGAACTACTTACGAACTAGGACAGCACAAATATCCATGCCCGAGGGGGGATTCGAAGACCCAACCGTAGTGGCCGTGCTGACCTTGACTGGAGCGCCTTAGTCTCCTCGGCCACCGCGGCCGGCGAACTGTGTCTTATGGAGCTTATTAGTGGTCGGACATCAGTGGTGACACCCGTATCGGCGCCCGGCGTCTGCCCCGAACACTCGAAACCGCCCAGACCCGTCACGGGGCACTGTGGTAAATGGGGCCTATTATTAGCCGTGAGACACTGGCGCCAACAGCCTCTGGCCTATTGAATGCATGTGGTACATCGCTCTGTCAGCTGTTCAAATGTTTGTAGATCTATCGCACCAAACTACGTGGTCATCAGTCCGTAGCTGACAAACTATTTAAATTAAGGTAAACTCACCTAAGGACAACACACAGACATCCTTGCCCCAGGGAGGACTCGACCGTCCGACGGCGAGCACCCGCGCGCTCCGCAGCGAGGCGCCTTATACCGCTCGGCTACTCCACCGCGGCTGTCAGCTGCCTTTCAGTAATTTGTATTCTACAGTATTGTACTTGCATTTTGTTACCATATTGTTATTAATATAGGACCGCTGAAAAAGGTTCATCGAGAGTTCAAGAAGCTGAATAAGCTCTTTGAAAGTAAAATAAATACCTAAGACCTAATATCTGAGATAAAAAGGAAACCAGCACATTTGGATGTCACGACCGAAGCGTATTACAACAATCTGGGTCCTTGATGCAGTAATTTAAGGAAGTTCATTTCAGAGTTTGAGGACAGAGCAGTAGGCGAAAAGAATGTTGTCGGTCAGATTTACAACTCTAGTAAATCCACGGTGGAGTGACCGAGCGCTCTAAGGCGCCATGCTGCAGAGCGCGCGGTTGCTTGCCGTCGGGAGTTTGAGTACAGCCTGGGGCATGGGTGTGTGTTTGTTTGTGTGTGTGTGTGTGTGTGTGTGTGTGTGTGTGTGTCTATGTGTGTGTATTGACCTTGGATTAGTATAAGTAGTTTGTAAGTCGAATAGGCTTACAAAAGCATCGAACATTTTATAACTCGAGTAACCCTATGCACTAGCATTTTCATCACCATCTATTATACCACAGTGATTCACCTACTTAGTGAGACGACAGCAACGAGTTTTTGATATTTCAAAATTTGTTTATGGAAAATAATAGTTTGGAAAATAACGCACGCTTTGGCAAATAAATGTGTACTGTTCCTTGATTAGCAATTAAAGGTTTTCTGAATTTGCTATTTGTTTTGGCCTAAATTACTTACAGATAGTTACTATTGCTCTATTCATTACTAACTACTTTTCAAAGTTATAGTTAACTGTGCACTATATAAGAATGAATTAACGACTGTTATTTCCTTAGAGTGAAGAAATCATTTGTTTAATTCTGTGTCAATTCCCGATGTATCTTCTTTTACGTAACCTAGCAACTCGTAAAACTATGCTTTGACATAAAAAGAAAACTGAACAATACAGTGTCATCCCCTCATTTAACGTCAGTGTATAATACATTCCTTCAAGTAAGTCGATAAGCTCCCGAAAACTTCAATTTTTCTGTTTTGAAACAACTGCAAGTACGACACCATTCAGTTAACTGCCCTCACTCCGATGAGATGGCAGCAGGTGTTTAATAGTTGCGCCACCAGTTGACAGGTCCATGAAACCTGCGGCGACTAGTGTCACCACTTGTGACATCACGAGTAGCGATGACAGTTGCCCTCGGCTTAGTGGTCTTGTTGCTCACTGTCAAACGTCACTTGTATCGCCACCAATAATAACAAGCGTTTTTCTGGTATGCACTCACAATCGGTCACAGTTAAGTGCAGGCGGGGGGTGCCCCGTAGTTCTGCTATGGGCCACTGCTGTTCTTCATTTCTATAAATTACATGCCCTCTAGCAGAACAGGGAATTTTAAGGTATATCTATTTGATGATGACACCAGCTTGATAGTGAAGGATGTGGTTGGAAATTTTGATGCAGTATCAAATAATGCAGTTAAAGAAATAAGTCAATGTCCTTTAGACAATAAATTGAGGCAGAATCACAGTAACACTCAGTTTTTCAATTTCTAACACAAAGCTAAAAAGAAAAAACTGGCGTTTCAATTTCACAGGAGGGGCACGTGATAGGTAATACAGTTAAAATTTCTAGGCGTTCAGATAGTAAACTGTCAGGGATAGTCCACGATCTTGTTCAAAAACTACATGCTGTGTTGTTTACCACTACAACCGTTTCTGAAATAAGTGATAGTTCACCACGAACAGTTTAATTGTTCAAATGTTTGTAAATCTAAGGGACTTTGCTGCCACTTCACTTTGTCCCGCTAGTGTAGAACCATGAAAGGTTAGATTTGTCGACCTTCTGGAACCACCTACGTAAATCATTATGTGATAGAGGAAAGTACCTGAGGCGAGATCTCTTTTCAAGGAACGCTCGTCCGCAAATCGCTGCTTCTTGGGCTGCAGAGACTGCAACTTCTTTTTCCTGAGCAAAAGGGTGGGGGATGGCAAATGTAACACAGAACTTATCTCTAGGAGAAACAATCCAGCAGTCCTTAAATATTGAACTATTTTCGACGCACAAGGTAATGCATAAACGCAGCATCACGAAGCTAGATGGAGGACAGAATTGTTTCATGGGTAAAGTAAAGTAGCATTTACTTCCAGACAGAATTTGCGGTTCGGATAAATTATATACCTGCATGACACAATGTATGACTGCAAATTGTCTAGATAATCAGTAGAACTGAAGTTCAGCTTTTAATATTTTGAAAACGAAGTGCTTGTGTAATTTAACATGTCTTCAAATGTAGTGGATAATCGACTTACGTTTGAAAATTGAAGGCCAAGGTGTCCCAAAACTCACAAATGTTTGAAATATGTAAGGATTATTACTTGAAGCTGCTGATAAAATTCCTGTTTCGAACTAAACGTTTCGGTCTGAAGACCAGAAGCGGAATGTTAATACATAAATATTTTTGTTAACATATAAATATTTTTGTTTGCTTCTTTGTTTGTTTGTTTCTTCGTATTTTATATGCTGCCGTACCGTTCATCCGATTGCGATGAAACTTTGCACACTTTATTTTCAAAACAAGATGAAAGTCAGTGTCTACGATATTGTATGGTAAAAGGCAGGGGGTACTTTACTGACAAACTTCATTAAAATCTATTTATTCCGATTTTCATGAAATAAAACACTCATCATTCAACACAAGATGAACAGCACCCTCCACCTAAGATTTTTTTATAGTGCATGGTGGAAGGTATCTTCCAAAAAACTTAAACACCACTTCACTAATCACCATGTAAGTAAACAGAAGTATATAATTCTTCATAACTGAAAGAGGCAACTGATTGAGGAGGAGGCGGGGGAGCTAGACAGGAAAACGAAGGAGTGATTGGCAGAGAAAGTGGAAGGTGGAGATGTGAAGAGAGAGTAGGAAAACATGAATATAGAGAGAGGAGGTGATGGACAGATAGAAAGAGGTAACTATAAGGAGCACAGAGAGAGAAAAATGAAGGAGAGCTGGACTATCGCAAGCCTGGAAGAAATTAATAACTGGTCGACGTCAGAGTTTCAAAATGGTCAAATGTTTGTAGAGCTTATGGGTCATAACTACGGGGTCATCAGTCCCTAAACTTACAAACTACTTATGAACTAGCTAATAGTACAGACGGCACAAATATCCATGCCCGAGGGGGGATTCGAACCCCCGACCGTAGTGGCCGTGCAGACCGTGACTGGAACGCCTCAGTCCCCTAGGCCACCGCGGCCGGCTTCAGACTTTCAGCTATTCAGATAATAACATCATGAAATTGTACCTGCTCACATGACCAAATAACTCTCTGGTACATCAGGGTACACAGTTCACTTCGCATGTAACTACAGCATCGCCTGTGATAGAAATGCAACCAATTTTTCAAAAGTAACGAAAGTAAATTTTTCATTTACATATGATTCGTTGACAACAATCCTATGGAGATTCATAGTTCTTAGCTGACTGCTATGCATTCAACGGGTTCATGGTAGCACCAAGTCAGGGCATGAAGTTTCGGTTCGACCAAGAAATACCAGCCTGAGTAAGGACGGTATTTGGGTGTGGCAAGCAATTGTGGGATTTCATGACAATATCACCCGCTAACCGGTAACGTGGAAAGGAAAACCTATGATGTCCTGTGAGTTTCCACTAACTGCTTCTACGATTGACATCTGCCGGATCTGGATTCCACCGCCCCATGTTTCGATTGCAATTGTCGCCAAAACACAAACTCAGGCATTTTGAGTATTACAATCATTAGAAGGCATGGACAAAATAAATTGAATCGCATCATGTTCCCCCTTCACCATTACCTTTGATGACCATCACGTTGTGCTTCGGAGGTGTCAAGGCAGAGGGAACAGCCTGTCAATATTATGGACAGAGATAGAAGTAGCCCTGGCACTATTATATGCGTTCAGGTTACCTCTAGTCGTGCTCCTACAGGCACTGACAGCACAACGCTATATCGCAGATATTCTGCATTCGCAAGCAGTACCGTTGCTGGCACAGCCACCTGCGACAGCGTTTCAACAAGACAATGCACTCCAACATACAGCATATATGTCTGTGTAACGACTACAGACACAGCGGAATGACGTTCTCAAGTCGTCAGCTAGATCCCAGGACCATTCCATACAGACCAGGTCGAAGTGACTTTGGAAGCGGATTCCGTTTCAAAACCAATTCGCAGGATGTGGAGGAACAGTTGCAACTGCTATCTAGAAACGTGATTTTAGGGAAATGGAAAAACTGTTGGCGCATTTAGAATGACTTAAATCTATCCATCATGGCCACAGGTGATGCGAGATACTTTTCATGTGTTCTTTTTCCTTTTTTTTACGTATGTAAGGCTCAACAAGAATAAAAACAATGTAGATCACTAAAATTACATTTATTGATTAAATGTTTCGGCATCTGCCATCATCAGATGTAAGAACCATTGAACCTGCACAGTATGTTTCAGCCTCAGTTATATGATATCTTACATGTAGGCGACTCCATCCGGAATCTGGTGCAGATGTACTGCAGCTGACGTTTCTAATAGATATATATTTTATCATTGACGTTGAACTTTACTGTGCTAGTTGAGATGTTTTTACATCTGATAGCGATATATAAGGTTTTTACTCTTGTGGAAAATTTAAGATTGTGGCCTCAAACAAGAATTCGTAAGTCTGTAGAACCAAACAGCTATGGACATCAGTTCGTAGAATTAAAAATTACTTAAAGTAACTTACATTAAGTACAACACACACACACACACACACACACACATGGCCGAGGAAAGACGCGAAGCTTCGGCGGAAACAGGCGCCCAATCCGTAGCATGACTTCTTAGACCACGCGGCCACCCTTTCCACTTACCTCTAACATTCCACCGTCTAGTGCTAACGGCCTTGCCCTGGTTTTATTAGTAAAGCCATAAGGCCTACCACGATACATATTCTTATTCATTTATAATCTTATGGGTCCGCTGCGTCATATATGCCATTTAGATACATTGTAAATTATTGATACCAAAGGCCCTGCTTGTTATTAAATTATTTAATACGACAGGCCTGTTTCGGCGTGAATGCCATCGTCATGTGTACTGTAAAATACAAAGGTGGGTATACTATTTAATTTATAAAATAATTGTACTTTATACATACATTGGTAGCCCTTCATACCCTTGTAAGATCGCTGCTTCTCTTATATGTATAAGTTCTTATTTACATATGTAAAAGGACTGTTGTTGTTATAGCTCTTATATACCTGAATATATACTTTCTTAAAAATAATTCTTATGTTGTCGATGATTGACAGCTATTTTGACAGATATGTCAGCGATATTACAAATTTACAATTCAATTATATCTTTGCTATTAATCACTGGAGAGCATATAATTATTATGATCCATAAAAACCCAAAAATCATCCCAAAATTAATTCCAGAAAATAATATATGGTTAATCATTTACAAACTAGTAATGAAACATCCTATTGATATACCAATATAACCAGATATGCTCTATATAATAGCGAAGAAAGAATTGCATTGTAAACTTGTAATATCGCTGACATATCTGTTAAAAAAGCTGTCAAACATCGACAACATAAGAATTAATTTTTTAAGGATATATACAGCTGTATAGGAGCTATAACAACAATAGTTATTTTACATATGTAAATAAGAACCTATGCATGTAAGAGAAGCGATCTTACAAGGGTAAGAAGAGCTACCAATATACGTATAAAGTACAATTATCTTCTTAAATAGCATACCCACCTTTGTATTTTATAGTACACATGACGATGGCATTCACGCCGAAACAGGCCTGTCGTATTAAATAATTTAATAAAGAGCAGCGTCTTTGGTATCAATAATTTACAATATTCTTATTCATTTCGAACTGCACCTTGTGGGTGCAACGCATGTTTTTCAGGCAGTGTATGCATATCATGTATCATGTAATAGGTCAAAAGTGAAAGCTGAATAAAAATTCAGACGCATTAGTTTTCATCGCATCACTGTACTTTGCTTGAGTTACTACACTACCGAAGTACAGTGACAGTGATGTGAAATCTTCTCCTTTCGAAAGTGCAACCGGCGTGCCATGATCAGTACAGCAAACCACGTCGGCCGCGGTGGAGTAGCCGAGCGGTCTAAAGCGTTCCGCTGCGGAGCGCGCAGTTGCTCGCCGTGGAGGTTCGAGTCCTCCCTGGGGCATGGGTGTGTGTGTTGTCCTTAGGTTAGTTTACTTAGGTTTAAGTAGTTTGTCAGCTACGGACTGATGACCACGCAGTTTGGTCCGATACATTTACAAACAAACAAACAAAAAACCACGTCGGTAACCAGGCCAGTACCCTTACTGGAAAATGAAGGCGCGCTCTGTCCGGGTCAGCAACTAGGGCACTCGGGTTTGGTTAACGAGCGAGTCTGTGTCAGCGCGCTCTGTGTGTGCGTGACAGGCCATTAGGACACCGCTCCACTCCTCAACCGCGCCTCCCCCAACCCCCCACCCCGAACTCCTATCATCTCCGTAGGCAACCGCCCGCACTTGGCATTCCGCCCCTTTCTCTTTGCTCTCATACCTTCTATTCCTCACTGGCCTTTTTCCCCTCCCGAATAGTTATCTCCAAGTGTCTCCAGTTCCCTGGCCACTGTTTTGTAAGGATCTCGACGCGCCCCGGAATGGAGGTCGAGTCCGTTCTCGATAGCGGAGAAAGACTGAGCGACAGAGATAGAGAGAGAGAGTGGTGGGGAGGGGGCGGAGGGAGGGAGAAAGAAAGACAGAGCTGGTTGGCGCGGGCGGACCGCGACTTGGCTCCGCTTTCGCCAATATCGCCGCTGGAGGTGGGGCGGAGCGAAATCTAAAGGCAATTGGCGGTGCAGCGGGTCTGCCGGCGGCCACCATTACTGGGCTGCACGGACGCTAATGGCGGAGCCAGAGCCCGCGGCCGCCGGACGAGCTCCTCCGCTCTTTCCTTCAGCCGCCGACCGACGGCGAGCCGATTCCACTGTGCGCTCCGCGACACGGCGCCACTCTACACCGATACCTCCACCCACTTCAACGGCGCGCGCTGTTTTCCTTTTGTACAGTATTTGGCAACAGCTGCGCGTGAGCACTACATTCGAGAAGTGCAGGCGTTCTCACGCTGAGAGTTTCGTCTGCCGGCCGCGGTGGCCGAGGGGACTGAGGCGCTCCAGTCACGGTTTGCACGGCCACTAGGTTGGGGGTTCGAATACCCCCTCGGGCATGGATATTTGTGCGGTCCTTTTTTTTTTTTTTTTTTTTTTTTTTTTTTTTTTTTTTTTTTTTTTTTTTTTAACTATCGGACCAAACTGCGTGGTCATCAGTCCGTGGCTCACAAACTACTTAAACCTAGCTAAACTAATCTTAGGACAAACACACACACACACCCATGCCCCAGGAGGGAGGACTCGAACCTCCACGGCGAGCAACCGCGCGCTCCGCAGCGAGACGCTTTAGACCGCTCGGCTACTCCACCGCGGCTGTGCGGTCCTTAGTATTAGCTAATTTGTAAGTAGTTTCTAAGTTTAGGGACTGATGGCCCCGTAGTTAAGTCCCATAGACTCTACAAACAAACAAGAGTTTCTTCTAGTGGGGACCCGCTCAACGCACACACCCCGTTTACATGGGCTCCCGAAACCGGATTTCGTAAACCGATTTCCCAATTCCGCTTTTGGTTGGCCATGTAAACACTCCAAAATCCATTCTGGAAATCCAATTTTCTAAAGCGGTTTTCCAGTTCCACGATCGATTTTCGTGCCCAGGTAAATGCAACTATTTTGAAGCGTTCTTGGCTTGTCAGATTGTGGTTTTTTTTGGTAAGAATTTTCGGCACATATGGACAGAGTGATATTTTCTAATGTGAAATAAAAGTATTAATATTAGTGTGAGCTTGAATCTGTGTATTTAAGTAAAGAAAAATAGCGATTATGCTGACTAAATCGGGGACTGAATCAGCTGTTTTTCAGCCGCCATCTTAAGTGGATTAGGAAATCCAATTCAGACTGTGCCATGTAAACACGACAGCGAAAAACGGTTTACTAAAATCGGTTTTCGTCTTTCGGAAGAAGTGTTACATGTAAACGTAGTGACAGAGCAAGCGGGCACAGTAGTTGAAACACGTCTGTTTGTCTTTGGTACAAAAATAATGAAGTTTGTGGTTCAAAAGTATGCAGATGTGCAATAATATCATTTACTCGTCTCGCTGAGGTCATTGTTTGGCTAGGTACGAACACTCCAGTCTTTGGTGTTGAACGGAGAGATATGATGATGATATATATATTGAAATATTTGTGAAGGTTATGGGACTTAACTACAGGGTCATCAGTTCCTTCCTTAACTTACAAACTACTTATGAACTACCTTATACTAAAAATAGCACAAACATCTATGCCCGAGGGGGAGTAGAACCCCTCACGGTGAACGACCTCACGCATCGGTGCATAGCGCCTCAATGCGCTCGGCTACTCCGCCGCGGCCTCTCTCCTCCCCCCTCCCCCTCCACCCTTATATACGCCACTGCTTCAGATACAAGTCATTAAGTTAAAAAAAAAAAAAGATCTATATACATATGGCGTCTGTTCCGAAAGAACAGACGTCACTTCTGGTCCTGCAGTTGTTATTCTTTCATATTCACTGAATATATGACATCAACTGCGAATGGGCAAAGCTGAAAATGTGTACCCAGCAAGGATTCGTCCCCGAGTCTCCCGCTTCCTAAGCAGTTCCGCTGACCTCTACAGCACTGGGGACACGGTGATCACTGCACCTGCAAGGACTACCTAAGCACGCCTCCCGTCAGACACAACTTTCGAGCCTTACCCTGCCCCCACATAGTCACTATGTACTAATTCCCGTAAGAGTAAGGGCCTCAAACTTTGCCCACCCCTCTCCACTAACGAATCATTGCCCGTCATCGGCATATTATATATGTACTGTGGGCAGGGTAAAGCTCGAAATTTATGTCTGACGGGAGGGGTGCTTAGGTATTCTTGCAGAAGCGGTGATCGCTGTGTCCCCGTGGCGTGGTGATCAGCGCAACTGCCTCAAAAGCGGGAGAGCCGGTACACATTTTCAGCATTGCCAATTCACAGTTGATGTCATATATTCCGAGAATAAAGAACCATTCTTATGCCAAGACTGCAAAATATTTTAATGTGTTATATTCTACCGGTTTCTGCAGTTGCAGCCATTAACTGCAGAAACCGGTAGAATTCAACAAAATTATTTTACAGTCATGGTACAAGAATGATCCTTAACTTTTCTCTGCCCACTATTACTCAAACTCGTAGTATTAGCCGCCTAGTCCCGTTAGGGGTTAGCGCAACCTGCCTAGAAAAGCAGGAGATCCAGTTTCGAATCCTGACTGCGTACACATTTTCAGCTTCACCAATTCGCAGTTAACGTCTTTAAATTCCATAAATTCAAAACGAGAGATATAAGAATTAAAATCCAAAAGTGATAGAAAATCAATTCAAATCGCTTAACAGTGGAAAGGCAGCTGGATCTGATGGGATACCAATTTTACATGGAATTTGTGAAGCAATTTGCCCCGCTAGCAGTAGTGTACCGAAGATCTCTAGAGGAGGGAAGTGTCCCTAAGGATTGGAATAAGCACACGTCATTACCGTTTACAAGAAGGGTCGTCGATCAGATGCGCATAACTATAGGCCTATTTCTCCGACTTCGTTCATCTGCATAGTTTTGCTAAAGAGTTTATGTTAGAACAGTGTGTCATTTCTGGAGACCAGGCATTTCCTTTGTAAGAATAATCAACGTTTCTGAAAACGGCGATTATGTGACAGACAATACGCGCTATTCACGCACGAGTTCCAGGGGACAGCAGATACATGAACGCAGGTAGATGAAGTAGTTCTCGACTTCCACAAGCATTCGATACCGTTCCGAGCCGTCACCTGATAAACAGAGAGAGTATATGAAATATCATACCAATTTGGTGAATGCAATGATGTATTCATAACTAACGTAAAGCAACACGTTATTGTCAACAGTTAGTGGTTTTCACACGATAAAGTACTCTCAGCTGAACCCCAGGGGAGGGACCGTTGCCTTTCATAATACCCATAAATTACACAGATAGCATCGGTAGTTGAAACAGCCTTTTTGTGGATGATGCCGTAGTTTATCGAAAAGTCACAACACAGAAAAGGGCAACGTATTAACGCTTGGCGCAGGGAATGACAATTGAGCATCAGTATAAACAAGTAAATGTTTTCGAATTACAGTGAAAGAATCATCCTATATAACTACGGAATAGCAGGATAAGAGATGAAACCAGTTACTTCAATAAAATAAGGAGGCGATTTGAAATGAAACGATCAAATATGGGAGAGGTTTGGTGGTGTTTTAAAAATATGAAATTATCTTACTTGATAATAAATTTCTCAGAAATGACCGACTGAGAGGACATGGAAGGACTGTGGTGGCGGGGGGAGGTGGGGGGGGGGGGGTACCATGACTCCTTTATTTAACAGACGCAAGCAGAAACACAAGAGAACAAATTACTTGCTGAAGGCTCGTTTCCAAACAGAGTTCAAAATATTCATTCTTAAATATTTTCAAATTCTAATCAAAACTCTGAGATTATCACAATGTAAATATAACAGAAATCCTGTTTCAGTGGAGACGTAACCTTAAAAACCAACATGGAGCAAGAAAGCTAAAAGTTACGTGTTTAAATACAACCGCCCCTCAGGTACAGATACCATTTCAAAAGCGGGCCTTGCAGTACGATACCTATACCCAAAGAACAATTCAAAAGATGACTTCCAAGTAAGAAGATTATTTATATTAAAATATGTCATTACCTTCATGCCCCCCCTTTTTTTTAACAAGTGAAGCAGCAGTGGCTCAGAATGGGTTACCACGGCCAATAAGTAAGAAGGAAAATGATGAACGCTAAATGGAAAACAAATGAGAATTTCAGGGACTGCCGCAATACAACCGCAGGGTGGTCAGGATACCCGATGGAAAGAAATGAGCACTTCCTTAAATTACGCCTGTCCCCCTGGTAGGCAATGAAGGAGTAGGCGGGCACACAGCAGCTGAAACCCTTGACACCAAATGATCAATACTTTAGCAATCTGAAATAGACGATTGATATCGACATCCATATCTACATAGATACTCTGCAAATCACATATACGTGCATGGCAGAGGGTTCATTAACCACTTTTTTAACATTTCTGTACTGTTCCATTCTCTAATAGCAAGCAGGAAGAAATAGAGCCTGAATCGTTCCTTTTATGATCTGATTTCTCTTATTTTATTGGGATGTTCATGTCTCCCTATGTAGGTGGGCGCTAGCAAAATCTTTTGAAATTCATAAGTAAAAGTCGGAGATTGAAATTTCACAAATAGATCTTGCCGCAACGAATAACGTCGTTCCTTTAATGATTTCCACCTCCAGTCGTGCAGCATTTCAATGACGCTTTCCTCTCTCTACCGTGATAAAACAAAACGAGCTTACTTTCTCTGAACCTTCTCAATATCTTCCGTAAATCTCGTCTTGTGAGGGTCCCACACTGGGCAACGGAACTCCAGGAGAGGACACAGATTAGATTAGATTAGATTAGATTAGATTAATACTTGTTCCTTAGATCATGTATACGACATTTCGTAATGATGTGGAACGTGTCAGTTTAGTAAATTTTGTCTATACTTGTCAATCTATATTTTAAGATATATATGTTTTATCTAAAAATTCATCTACATTGTAGAAGGAGTTGCCACTCAGAAATTCATTTAATTTATTTTTAAATACTAGTTGGCTATCTGTCAGACTTTTTTTGATGCTACTTGGTAAGTGACCAAAGACTTTTGTGGCAGCATAATTCACCCCTTTTTGAGCCAAAGTTAGATTTAACCTTGAATAGTGAATATCATCCTTTCTCCTAGTGTCGTAGCTATGCACACTGCTATTAGCTTTGAATTGAGTCGGATTGTTAATAACAAATTTCATGAGTGAATATATATATTGTGAAGCTACAGTGAGTATCCCTAGATCCCTAAATAAATGTCTGCAGGATGCTCTTGGGTGGGCTCCAGCAATTATTCTGATTACACGCTTTTGTGCAATGAATACTTTTTTACTCAATGCTGAATTGCCCCAGAATATGATCCGATATGAAAGCAGTGAATGAAAATAGGCGTAGTAAGCTAATTTACTGAGATTTATATCACCAAATTTTGCAATGACTCTGATAGCATAAGTAGCTGAACTCAGACGTTTCAGGAGATCTTCAATATGTTTCTTCCAATTCAGTCCCTCGTCAATGCAAACACCTAAAAATTTTGAATATTCTACCTTAGCTACACAAGTGTGATGTAGACAGACTGTTTGGTGGAGCTGTTGCATCTTCGAAGCGTTCTGCCAATGAAACGTAACCTTTGGTTCGCCTTCCCCACAATATATTCTGTGTGTCCTCTGCAGTCTAAATTTTTCGTAATTGTAACTCTCAGGTATTTGGTAGAATTTACGACCTTAAGATTTGACTGATTTATCGTGTAATTGAAATTCAGCGTATTTATTTTAGTGGTCGCGTGTATTACTTCACACTTTTCATTATTTAGTGTTAACTGCCAATTTTTGCACCATGTAGAAATTTTGTCTAAAAAGCTTTTCAATTGCTTTTGATCCTCTGTTGACTTCACTAACCGATAAATGACGGCATCATCCACGAACGGTCTGAGAGCTTTTCCGATCGTCTCCTAAATCGCTTATAAACGCAACGAAGAGTAGGGGACCAAAAACGCTTACCTGGGGAACGCTTGATATCACTTCGGTTTTACTCGATGACAATTACTACGTACTGAATCCTAGCTGATAGGAAATAGTGAATCCAATGACGAGCAAGACAACTCACATAGTCTCAAATTTGATTTCTTACTAATACAAATACTAAAGAATAAGACGTTAATGAAAGTCTACAAATGTGGTTCTGCCGCACAAACTCTAATAAATCACAAACAACGCCAAAATCACGTAACCAAACAGGGAAGACGCGACAACCACAAATGTAATAGACAACAGCCACGTGGATGGCGTATGAGAGGTACTTATGTCAAATGCGTCGCGGGAGCTGTACACTGCGATCTCTTCCACAACTTTATAAACAGGCGAGTCAGGTGACCAACTCCAATATCATGCCTCCGTCTGTCATAGCTTCCCTCTGGTGACGTAACGAAAGGATCTTCAACACTAGTACCGAATCCCACAGCCTGTGCTCGGTGATGGTTGATACCAATGCTGCGGGTAAATACCCGCAGACCAGGCGCGAGACGTCACCATATTGACTAGACGTCGGAGCGTGGTCCAGCCCTACTTGCTGCCCGGCGGAGTGCCACTAATATCACGGCGCGGACTCCTCGTATTCCATTCTTCAATTTGCACCGCGAAATCCACGCTACCTCAGCGGGGCCGGCGTCCGACAGACACTGTCAGCACATGCCAAACTACAAATATCTTCGCCGGCCGCGGTGGCCGAGGGGACTGAGGCACTCCAGTCACGGTCTGCACGGCCACTACGGTCGGGGGTTCGAATCCCCCCTCGGGCATGGATATTTGTGCCGAACTTATTATTAGCTAGTTCGTAAGTAGTTTGTAAGTTTAGGCACTGATGACCCCGTAGTTAAGTCCCATAGACTTTACAAACATTTGAACATTTGAACAAACAGCTTCACTGGCACCTCACTGCACTCGCTTGCGCACGCGACACCAGATATATCCGCCGATCGCGACAACTAGCGAGAGCCGTAAGACAAATGACTAACGCGCCACCCGCGGTGAACTAACGAAGAGATATCGATACGCAATTGGCAATTGGTGCCAACAAAAGTAAATCCAGCCAACGTGGGTCATGCAGATGCCAGATTGACGTTTATTGGAAAAATCCTCAGGAACTTTAGTCCGTCAGAAAAGGTAGTAGGTTACAAAACGCTTGTTCGGCCATCTGAGTGTTGCTCATCAATGTGAGATCCGTACCAGGTAGTTTCAAATGTCTGTAAATCTATCGGACCAAACTGCGTGGTCATCAGTCCGTAGCTTACAAACTACTTAAACCGAGGTAAACTAACCTACGGACAAACACAAACACCCATGCCCCAGGGAGGACCAGGTAGTTTAATAGAAGACAGAGAAGCTCCAACGAGAGCAGCTCGCTACGTGACGAGCTCATTAGGGTAAGCGTGAAAGCGTCACAGAGATTATTACGAAACTCCAGTAGCAGCTGGCGGAAGAGAATCGTTCTGTATCGCGTTACAGGGTTCTATAAAAATTACTAGAGCTTACGTTTCATGAAATTTCAACCTTTGACTGTCCCCCGTGTAACTAATGCGTAAACCTTGCGTCTCTACTACGGTAACCAAATAACGAGATACACATTTTTCCAGGCGTTTCGGAATTGTTACTGGATAACATCGTCCACAATATTTCCGGTGACAACCATTCAGTTACCATCTGCTGAGCGCCCACTTTGCTATTTAGCGCCGTCTATGAATACCACTCTATTTTGAGCACTCAGGCGCATCCGAGCAAAATGTGACCAATACACACAAGCTCTCTGACAGTTTGCGCTTGGAAGGTAAAACTGAAATGTCAGAGTAATAAAACTGATTGCTAGTCTATGTGTCATATGCCGTAAAAGCTTACTTCTCGACGATATTAAAGAAACCAAAGGCTCCCATGTGTTATCCAGTGGAAAATATCGCTCACGATCTATGAAATGTTGTGCTGAAGTATACTGAACAGGCAGTGCATTGTGACCACCTTACGTAGCTTCGATGCAAACACGTCTGGGCGATGGCAGCCTCGCCTCACTGGTAATGGCTGTTAGTTCAATACACAAACGGTGCATGTTGTGCGAGTGGGCTTGCTGTACGGTTGTAGACTAGGGAGGACGCACGATCAGTTTGACCAACGGCAGATTGTGACGCTACGGAGGTGTGAAACTTTCCCAAACTGCAAACTGCAGGTCTTCTCGAGTGTTCGAGGAATGCTGTGATGAGTGTATTTCTAGCTCAAACATCACACTTGAAAGTTTGGATGAACACTGATCTAAAAACCATTGGTGTAACAGTTTTAAATCCTCATAGATGTGTGGGGAACGTTACAGAGCTCCAAGCACCAATATAAAGTACTGAATGTCAAATCATTATAGGAACCATAAACTGTCTTAATCTGGAGATAAGTTAGCTGAAATTTTTACAAAGGAGCAAATGGTGTTCCATTAATAGATGTAGTGAATACAGTAGGTAGTGGGGAATTTATTTCTGTCACAAGTGATTTATCCTGTAGCGAAATTGAAGTCAATTGTTCTTGTGAGTTTCTTGTGAGATTAGAGCCCACACAGAGGCATACCGACAATCCTTCTTTCCGCGAACAATACGTAACTGGAATAGGAGGAAAAATCGATAGTGGTTCTCAAGGTACCCTCCGCCACACACCATCGGGTAGCTTGCGGAGTATGGTTGTAGATGTAGATGCTATCGGTAAAGCACATACCTGACAACCATAATAATTTAGCAACTCGTTCGTTTTACCGAACCCCTGAATAATGACAGGATTGCAGAAATGTTCAAAGAAAAAATGGATCAAATTTCAAAAACGTACCCTCTCTAATGTGATACCTATGCTGTTGAGATTTTTATTCTACCCTTCCAACTATTTACAGTACAAATTGGACTGATCTGACTATTTACTGCACCCACGACTCTTGCAAGATAGATGTCAACCGAATGCCACGTAGCCGGCCGCGGTGGCCGAGGGGGCTGAGGCGCTCCAGTCACGGTCTGCACGGCCACTACGGTCGCGGGTTCGAATCCCCCCTCGGGCATGGATATTTGTGCCGTCTTAGTTCGTAAGTAGTTTGTAAGTTTAGGGACTGATGACCCCGTAGTTAAGTCCCATAGACTGTACAAACGTTTGAACGTTTTTTTGAATGCCACGTAGAATTCAGAAAGATGCTCCTTGCCTACCTACAAATGTTGAAGCCTTATCACTGATGCAAAGATAGACGTAGATGACATTTCCTGTAGGAAAAAATCTGAAAATTAAGAAAGTGTAACTAGTGATGATCAGTTGTACAGAAGTCCTTATAGACTCTCCGGGAAAAAAAAAGCTGTGAGAGCGCTGCAACGCTAGAGACGTGTCGTCACACACACACACTCAGCCATCGCGAGTGAGAGAGCGAGTCTTCACTATTTTTTCTCGTTCTGCTGGTGTATATCTTCCGATGACGCTGGTGCTTCCCCACCAATAGCTCGCCTACCAGTTGGCTAGTGTGTCTTAAAAAGCCTTATGGCTCAATGGCTAATAGTGAGTCAGCTAATGTCTCGATACGGTATTCCCTTTCAGACATGATGGCGCCAGTTGGAATTCGCTTTCCACCTGCATTCTAAAAGTTGAGAGTGGTATTGTGCTTTTTAAAAGGATTTTAATGTGTCCATATTTCTCCAGGAAGGAAGTGGCTTTCTGGCCGGAGACTGCCCAGGACAAGGGAGCTGGGGTGAAGAGCCTTCTGCCCATCTGTGTTCTTGTCGCCGGTCGGTGCTACGCGGGCGCCTCCCTTTACTTTATAAAAACAAGTGTTAGTTAACTAGTACACGACATGATCTCGTAATTTTCATATGAAACTGTAATTATTATCGTTGGAAATGTCTGAACCCCATCGAATTTGTATTCAAACGATTCCTTTCGATGAGTAGAATGTGATTTGGAGGTGGAAATATGCAGGAAATGACAGGGAGGACAACTTGATTCCTTACACCACAGTGAACAATTTTAATTGGTGGCGTCCTTAACTTACACTCCATATGTTGGCAAAAATACATGTTCAGAACCAGAGGTAAGCATCATTCATCCTACGAATTTGTATTGAACGTATCCTCCGAAAATTATGTTGAGTAATTAGTTCATTAACCCACTAGAATAGTAAATAGTTGAGAGAACATACATCAATTGTCAGCAAACAAATAATCCGGATCTAATAAATATACTCAAAACAGGCACAGGAGTTAGTGAACACAGAATTTTCGTACCGAGTTTGAATAATGGGCTATCCAAAGCTACCAAAAAAGTTTATTTATTAGAAAAAACAGATAAAAATTCGAATAACGATATGAAGATTGAAAATTTACAGTCTTTGAAATCTAACTATGCATAACGGCAACCACTGACCGATTTATACCAGACAAATTAACAAAAGAAAGGCCTAACCCTCCTTGGTACAAAAACAGTTTAGATCACTCTTTGAAAAGCAAATACGAAAACCCGCCGAATTTAAACGGAAACAAAATCCCGAAGACCGGCAATCTTCCACAGAAACTAGACACTTAGCGCCAACTTCAATGCGAGAAGCATACGGTAGTTACCACAACGAAGCCCTATCATGATAGACAATCCTAAATAAATTATGTTTGTAAGTAAAGTACACTAGCGGCTATCAAAAGCTTCACTGAAAGATAGCAATTCTAATGCTACTAAGACAGTTTCGCTAAAGCAGAATTGCTTAACACACATTTTCGAAATTCCTTCACTGCAGAAGACGAAGCAAATATTCCAAATTTTGTAACAGGAAAAGCCTGCCAGCATGCGTAATTTAGATGTAGGTACCCCTGGAGAATTAAAGCAAGTTAAATCATTTTAAAAAAGTAAGTCTCCAAGTCCCGATTGTATACGAATTAGATTCCTCAAATCCTCGTACCTATCTATCATATACAAATGCTCGCTCAGCAAACGTTCCGTACCCAAAGACTAGAAACTTGCACAGGTCACTCCAATATTCAAGAAAGGGATAAAGTGTGACGCTCATAATTAGAAGTGTGAAGTCATTCAAATGACCACTAAAAAAAGCCCGTTAAACTTCACTTACACGACAACTCAGTAAAACTTACATGCCATAAATTCAATTAAATACCTAGAAGCAATAATTACAAACAACTTCGCACAGAAAATACTGTAGGGAAGGCGAAGGTTACGTTTCACTGGCAAAATACTTATAAGATGCATCAAGTCTACCAAGAACTGTCTAAACCACACTTGAGTGTCCTATTTTGGAGTAATGCTACGCATTGTGGGATCCCCATCATGTGGGACTGACTGACAATTTAGAGAAATTTCACAAAAGGGCAGCTAGTTTTGTATTATCATGAAACAGGGGAGAGAGTGTCACGTAAATGATGCACGAGTTGGAGTGGAAATCATGTAAAGAAAGGCGTTATCCGTTGCAGCAAGATCTATTTGGGGATTTTTCTGTCACCAAGTTTCTCTTACGAATGTGAACCTATTTTGTTAGCATCCACCTACATAGGAAGACATGATCACAATAGAATAAGAAAAATCAGATCGAAAACAGAGACACTTAGGTGTTCTTTTTTCCCGTGAGTTTCTAGAGAATGTATCTGTAGAAAAATATCACACAAGCGGTCCGATGAACCCTATGCCATGCAATGTTTCTTTCCAAGTATTGTTGTAGATGATAAATCACAATGACATCTAGTCTTTACAATTTTAGCACAATTGAACAAAACCTGACATTTCAATTACTTAGAACTGGAATATGAAAAGTGATACTGAACAGTTAAAATTTCTAGGTATTCAGATGGATAGTAACGTTTCGTGAAAAGCTCGTGTTCGGGATCTTGTTCAGACTATATGCGGCGGTGTTTATCATTAGAACAGTTTCCGAAATAAGTGACAGTTCAACAGAAAAAGTAGTCTACTTTGCTATTTTCATTCGCTTATGACGCTTGGTGATATTTTTTGGTGTAACTCCCATGGTACAGAAAGTGTATTTATTCCGCAGAAACGTGCGATCGGAGGAATATGTGGTGTACACTCGCTAACCTCTTGTCACCCCTTTTTAGTAGCTTAGGCATTCTAACATTAGCCTCTCAGTACATATTTCCTTTAATGTCGTTTGTTGTTAATAACATTTGGTTATACCCAAGAGGTAACAGCTTTCACTAGTTAATCCTGGACCGAAATCAAATCAGCTTGTGGATCACACTCTCTTTGACCCTTCTGTAGAAAGGCTTGCAGTATTCTGTGCCATCCATTTTTAATAATCTGCCATAAGAATTCCAACGCTAAGTAGTAATCAACGCACTTTTTCAGTCTAAACTGAAGAGTTTTCTCAAGGCTCCGGTTTTCTAATCTGTAAAGGAATTCCAGAAAAATTAAGTAAATTTCTTGTAACCTTTACTCAAGCTTTTTTTGTTACAGTTATTTACTAAATCGTTCCATGATCATGGAGACTTGCTTCTAAGTTCAAATCTATCGAACATGATAAATAAATACTCCGATCTTGATGTAAAGTTGCACAGTCTGCGTACAAAGAAGGTCCTTATCTACGTAAAATTTCTAGTGGTTCATTGCGATGGGTACTACAATTAGAGACTTCAGCAACAGTCTACAATTTTAATCCATTGTTGAAGATACCGTATGGTACCTTGCAATAAACGTAAACACCGTTTCACCGAACACCATGAAACCTGGCATACATATATGTTTATGTAATTACGTCTGTTTATATTGTAAGGAGGCGATGCAATATTATGATAGGTTCCAAATACGATAAAACGAAGATCGCTAGTATATAATTTTGTTTCGACGGCCGGTTTCGATAGTCTCTGCTGTCATCTTCTGGTCTAAATATTTTATTTTATGGTTATTTTATATATATATATATATATATATATATATATATATATATATATATATATATATCACCTTATGACGTCAACAGTTGGTGTATAAAATAATTTAAAGCGCATGGATGCACTATGTCATTGTGGTTAAGGTTTACATATCAGTATAAGTGACTGTCACTTATACTGAAAGGTAAATTTTAGAACAATGACATAATTCATCTAGCCTATACACATTTAATTGTTTTATACAATAACTGTTGACATCACAAGGTGGCGGCTTGGAAAAAAAATAGACCAGAAGCTGATGGCAGAGACCATGGAAACCGATCATCGAAATAAAATTATATACCATCGATATTGGCTTCATTTACTTTGTCATACATTGGGGAAGAGCAGATATAGAGCAGATATAGTTAGAGAGACGAAAAAGGGAGGTGTACTGAGAGAGATGGAGGATGAGATGGACATAGAGAGGAGCAGGAGGACATGAACTGGGAGAGGAATAAATACGGACAGGAGAGAGAAAGTGATGAATCGAATGAGACGAATAAGTGAGAGGATAGGATAGGAGGAAGAGGAGGAGACTGCCAGTGTGTGGGGGAAGGAAAGGATGCTCATGTGAAAGGAGTGAAATAACAAAGTGTGGGCAGGAACAGCTGAACAACGAAAAGAGGGAGGATAGAAGATGGAATATTGGAAGATTCTAACAACTACGCAATTTCAAATTGAATTTTATGGTATATAGGGTGTTTCACTATGTGTGATTGCCGCTGTAACATATAAAATAATACGTGATGGGAAATTTTAATGCAGTAGGTCAACACAAGAAATGTTACACTTTTTGCGGAGCTATGGACATAGTTTATTGTACCATTTTCCAAAGAGATACAGCACAAAGATATATTTTTTAAAATGGAACAATACTTTTTTCTATCGTGCATTGGATTCGTTGAAACCAGCTGCGTCCACATCAATTTAAGGGAGGGAGAGAGAGTTAGTAAGGGGCATGTAAAGTAAATGGACAGGGGGAAAAGATTGTAAGGATTAACACACAAGTAATAAATAAAGTAATACAAGAGCGTCACAGGGTTTTCTGCTAGTAGAGGGAAACTCAACATAGCCGTGTGTGTCTGTTTCCACTAGTGCGAGTAAGTATGCGTATGTTTGTGCGTATTATATATGAAGGAGTGAGCCGTCATTCTACTAAGTCTAAATTGTACGAATCTATATGACTTTAAGTGGGTCCACGGATTTTGTTGTTTCTGTCACAATTACCGGAACAGTGCTAATAATGTACGATAGATTGGTACACTAATGCTACGACAGAGTTTGCGCATACGGTTAAAGAGATGAGAACGTTGAACGCTAAAGGTAACGACGAGGGCGAGGCACCGTAAGCAATCGCAATATTGCGGAGCGATAGCTTGTCGCGGAAAGCAGACCCGGGAGCCGTTTGCAAACTGCGGGCCGGCACTTGGCGCGCTATCGTGCCGGGGGGAGTCCTTGCTGGCGGGCCGCTCAGTCCTTCCACAAGCAGGCAATTTCCGCCCGTCCTTTCACTTGCACGACACAGCGGCCCCCGCCCTGCCCTAGCCGCCACTCTCACAATTACCTGGCACTTTGTGCACCTGAACACAGCGGTGCTCCAGGGAAGGGGGAACTACTGAAAGATTGTAGTCACTGCTGCGAAAACGTTTATTATTATTATTAGTCTCAAAGCTCCCAGAGCGGAAGACGCTAAGTAAAGATGGTCCATTTTCAGTTATTCTTTTTCTTGTTGTTCTTTTTATTTGCCCACCAGATTTCTTCTTTCTTAGCTCCTCTTTTGTTCCGGTTCTTCGTATTTTTGTCTCTAGTTTAACTTCCGATTTTTCTACTTTTTTTTCTAAAGATGTTCCGTGTATCTATTTCTTCTTTGTTGATTTTGGCCAATTCCAAATCTTTTTTTTAACATTTTGTATCTATTCTCTTTCATTAGCAAGGGAACCTACGTATTCCACTATTCTTTTGTGGTAGTCTGTTAGTCTGTGTTCGGAAAGCTTCATTATGGGGCCATAGAATTTAATGCGTCTGTTCGTCATGGCTGTCTCTATATGAAAATATTCTCTAATATTGGGTGTCTTCTGTATTCTATATCCATTCTCTGTGACTCTCGTTACCAAATTTTTTCTAATTAATTTACTTTTTTTCTTTCTTAAGATTTTCTAAGTCGGTTTTCCTGTTTAGAGCCAAGGTTTCGCTAAAATATATTAATTACCGTTTCCTAGTGTCTAATTTTGGCAATTGAAGATATGCATTTTTATTATACAATTTTTTTTAATAATCCTAAACCTTTACGAGCTTTTTGCATTCTTTTTTGTTGTGGATATTTTTCAGGGATAATTTCCCCTAGATACTTAAAATGTGATACTCTATTAATTTCACCTTATTTGGTTTGTAACATAAAACTTCTAGATTTGATGTTGTTAACACTGTCTTTTCAAATCATATCTGCATGCCGACTATCTCTACACATTCCTTTATAGTTTCTGCCTGTTTTATAGCCATCCCATTAAAATCTGCAATTATTGTGAGATCACATGCAAAGGGTGCGTAGGGGATTCTAATCTGCCTTCTAGCAATTTTTCTTCCAGGTTCTTGTTTCTTTTAACATTCTTCCATGACTCTGTCTAGAACCACATTGAACAACGAAGGTGATAATCCATCACTTTGTCAAATCTCATTTTGTATTTGTTAATGTCTGCTGCATGATGTTTTGTATTTTCCGAGCCAATACTTTTCCTTCAAGAACTCGAAATAATATGGGTGTGTGGATTGAGTCATAGGCCTTTTTGAAGTCACCAAAGACACGTTTATTATTATTATTATACTATTATATTATGACTTGTGTCGCCCTTTTAGGGCATCACGAGATTTTCAAGGGGAAAATACACGTATGAGATGGTGCAGTTTATAAAATTATTAAAAAATCCGTTACAAAACTATTTTAAATAACTTTTCGAAGGGAAAATAGGCCTTAGGTTAAAATATGTCCCCAAATTTTACTCTTTCCAACCGTATCTACTAGAAAACATTTTATAGTCTTACATGAATAAGATGTGGTGAACCATCATCAGACCATTCTCCTCAGAGTTACAATGCAAAATAATTATAACCCCAATTGTAAATGACAAATGAAACAGTAGTGACCTTAATCTGTGAAGCAAATACAAATTGTAGTAATAACAACAGCTAATAAATCCTATCAAATGTACAAATGTTTGTAAAGCTTATGGGACTTAGCTGCGGGGTCATCAGTCCCTAAACTTCCAAACTACTTATGAACTAACTTATACTAATGACAGCACAAGCATCCATGCGTGAGGGGGAGGGGGAGGGATTCGACGGGGACGGCCTCGCGCATCGGAACATAGCGCCTCAATGCGCTCGGCCGCTCCGCCGCGGCCAAAATCATATCGTTAGTGCCAATGAAGCAATAATGAACTTAATCTGGGGAGTGAAAGCAATGTGTAGTAATAGCAGCAGATACTAAAAGCTACGGCATAATAGAGAATATATACATAATTTCTGAAATTTAGCACAGATAACCTCTTACCGTAGAAGATGTAGCGGCTAATATATGAATAAAATTGCGGTTAGAAACTCTTGCGCCGGATCTCATACCTGACCAAACATACATTAAATCGTGAAACTAATATTCTAGCACAGTAGTAATCTACATGACGGGTAGATGGTAGTTAACTAATGTATTTAAGAACATGAGTAACACAGTCGTAAAAGAAGTGACCAAATTAAAAAGGTATTATTGTTTAGATGAGACTTTACATAATAAAACACAAGCTATTACAGACGTTAGAAGGCATATCAAAATTGCAAGTGATTCCTGCATATTTTAACCGTCAGGTTACACATAATCTGAACCCTACATTTCCCGGAAGATGGATCTCTGTATATGGACACACTTTTTTCCACAAAGGTCCCTGGACAGTACCGCCATGGACATTTACCTAATGGTGTGGTTAAAAGACAATCTCTACAAAGAGAAAGCAAGAATAAGAGCAGATGAGATCGTTTGGATTATGAATAGTGCACCCCCTAATAAAAGGGACACCTCAGAGGAGCCACATGTGAGGCTATCGAAAGAAGTCAAATGTGCACTACATTTGGTGGAATTTTTATAAATATAATTTTAATGTTCAAAAAGGTTCATATGTTTGTTAAGCTTTTGCGACTTAACTACGGTGTCATTTCTTGTGTAACTGTGGTCACAGCGATTTGAGTGTTAAATATAATTATTGAATGGTATACGGCCACAAGAAGACAAGTCAGTTAAGTTTAGATGCATTCGAAGAATACCTATAAAGGACATACAGAGGCAAGTTATGTTAGTAATTTTGTAGCTTGTAGAGTAGTTGTGTGTAGAATCCTTACTGTTATTGTAAAATTTACGTGAAATTTGAGTCTATTAGATTTTTGAATTACGGTTGCCGTTACGTAGAAAGAGTAAGCAGCTAGTCTCTTTCAGGCGAATAATAATTGACTAAACGGCATTCATGCTAGCAAGAAATGCTGCGGACGGGTCGAGCGTTCTAAGGCATCTTGCTACGCAGCTCGCCGATGCCCGCCGTCAGAGGTTCGAGTTCTCCCTTGGGCATGGGTGTTTGTCATGTCCAAGGTATAAGTTACTTTATTTTACTTTAAGTAGTTTCTAAGTGTAGTGATTGATGTCCAACGTAGGTAAGCCCCTTAGATTTACAAACATTTTGATATTTTAAATGCTGCTACTTGAAACTATCAATAGATGGACGGTGTAATTTTTTTAGGTGTGTAGATCAGAATGAGAATGTGATTCACTTTACATTGTTTCAGTATGTTGAAGTGGCAATAGATGACGAATGGAGGGAACACGTTTAACTCTCCGTAGACCGCTCCTGAATAGAAAACGCATGTTCACAGTTTTCCAGTTGTTTCCTTTGCTGAAAGGCAACAAGCGTTGTCCCCCTCTCCATTTCAAAAAAATGTTCAAATGTTTGTAGACCTTATGGGACTTAAGTACGGGGTCGTCAGTCCCTAAACATACAAACTACTTATGAACTAGCTAATACTAAAGACGTCACAAATATCCATGCCCGGGGGGGAATTTGAACCACCGACCGCCGGCCGCGGTGGCCGAGGTGACTGAGGCGCTCCAGTCACGGTCTTCGCAGCCACTACGGTCGGGGGCTCGAATCCCCCCTCGGGCATGGATATTTGTGCCGTCCTTGGTGTAAGGTAGTTGATAAGTAGTTTGTAAGTTTAGGGACTGATGACCCCGTAGTTAAGTCCCATAAGCTTAACAAATATTTGAACATTTTGAACCACCGACCGTAGTGACCGTGCAGAACGTGACTGACGCGCCGCATACCGCTCGGCCACTGCGGCCGGCTCTCCATTTCGATCCTGACCTTCCACCGCACGTAACGGTACGTCGTCGCAGGATACGGCGCCACAGTACGTGGCCAAAAACGCAAACAATACATGGAATACCTATCCCATTACAGTAGTTTACACCAAGTTTACACCAAGTTACACCAAGTTTGGATATAGGCGTATATTTTCTGATCACCGGCCTGACAACCCCAAACAACCTGTTGGGATAATTCAAATTATCGCAAAAGCGTGAAGTCATCTCATACTTTTGAAGGCACATGTTGAAGTCACTAATTTCTAATCGCGAGACTGAACAAATACGCAGAGGTTCTCATCGAACTACTTTAACTGCTTAATAGAAGAAGAAAAACGTAAAACCACAATTATACTTGATTCTGTAAAGACAAGCAAAGTAATTAAAAAGGTCCAAAGCTGATTTCTATTAGAGCAAATTTAACCAATCTCTACTTTGATAGTTACATTTCAAGTTTCTCATGTCCTAACGAACTTCTGTAGTGCTTTTAGAGTCTGGCTGGTACTCAAAGTGTGCAGCCTGCTTTCAGGAACACGACGAATTTCCACACTGTCGTGCGGCGCAACGTTGCGCACCCTGCAGCCACCGGAAAACAAACGACGGCGGATCGGCGTCACGTGCCCGCTAATGAACGCGGCTTGCGGTAACAAAAGGCTGCCGTGGTTGTGAGACGGGAGAGGGGGAGAAAGGGGTGGGGGGAGGGAGCTGTTGAGCGGCGCTGATTGGCAGCGTCGGTAACTAGCAGGTCCCAGCTACCTGTGCAAACAAGCAGCTTGCTGTGCGCGCCTGCTATACACGCTGCCCGCTACACCCGCTCCACTGCTCACCACCTCAATCTGAACGTAACAACCAGTGCGTGCGTCTCTCAGTGGTGTACAAATGGCTTGCGTGCTCGACGTTAAAACGGCGATATTCCTCATTCTGTACGTAAGTAACTCTGAAAGCCTCATGTTTCGATAAGAACATATCGTGTTTAATAACTGGAACAAAAAGATCGCACTGCCGTGATGCAGCTTCAGGGGTCCCACAAGGTTCAATACTGGGTCCATTGCTTTCCTCGTTCGACGTAAATAATGTCTAATTTTTCTACCCACCGTGAGTATCACGCACAAGGTGATGAACGGCAGGTATATTTAACAAGGAACCTCTCGAGTTCAAGATCATCAATTCCATCTGCGATAAGGCACATCACTAAGAGAGCACTTCATTCATATGCCGAGTAGCGGATTTCATCAAAAGTACTGTTACACTAATGGAATTGGCTTCGAACAATGATTGAGGCCATACAAATGAAAGGCGCTGAGCTTTACTCAAATTCGAATTCGTAAACTCAGATCCTTGCGTCGAGTGCAGAATATACTGAAATTTCAGATAAATGTTATCAACGGGGTATCTGGATTGGAGTCTCGTTGGATTTAATTCCACAATACATATGGTTAAAGTGTAAAATATTTTTGTTCATACTTAAAAAAAAAAGACAACTCTTTTGATCACACACTTCTTTGAATGAAGCCACAAAGGATTTCACAACACTTGCAGCCAGTGGGCAATAAAATACATAAAATTGTGTACGTTGCTCATTTGTGTCCAGCTGTGATTTGGACCGGGTTCTCCTGCCAACTAGGAAGTTTTTCTAGCCACTACACAACTGAGACGCGTTGATCAGTATATAGGGATCGTTTGTCCAGGCTCGAAATAGTACGGAAATCGGAAAACTTCTATATGTTATCAGCGAATCTGTGCGGAGCCTCTACTTCAGTTGTTCTTGGGAATGTTGCTACTTATCGCCTCACGAGAGGCATGCGTCGTCTGATCAGTGGTGGTCACCACATCTCCAAGTAGCGCAACATGCTAGTAAACAGAATGCCCGGCATCGAATCCTGGCGGGCACAAATTTTCAAAGGCCACCATAGATTTATTTCGGTGCACACCGACAGCTAATGTCATAAATTCACTGTTGCGCGCCAGTCACGGTCTGTACGGCCACTGCGATCGGGGATTTAAATCCCCCATTGGGCATGGATATTTGTGCCGTCCTTAGTATTAGCTAGTTTCTAAGTAGTTTGTAAGTTTAGGGACTGATGACCCCGTAGTTAAGTCCCATAAGCTATACAGACATTTTAACATTTTTTGTCCTAAATTCCCTTGCATTTGACAATCTAAAATAGTTATAAATGTTCAAATGTTTGTAAATCTTCTGGGACTTAACGTCTGTGGTTATCAGTCCCTAAGCTTACAAACTACATAAAGGGGTAAGCAGTCAACAATCCGAAGATTGGTTTGAACACGACAGTGCTTTACTACTCATGGTCCTGTATGCCGTTGCCTTCTTCCGACCTTCGAACTGACTTACCCAGCCAGTTATAGGGGGACCTACAGTTTAACGTGGCTTCCGAACCACGGTGCTACTCGGTATTTTTCACATGAGCAATATTTCCAGAGGGGAAAGAAGTGGAAAGTGACAGATAAAAATCCTAGTATCTGGCGGGGATCGAACGCGCCACCTTGGGATTTGTAATCTGGCACTCTACCACTGTATAACCGAGGCGCACACAAACTACTTATACTAACTTAAAGCTAAAGATAACACACACACCCGTGCCCTAGAAAGGGCTCGAACCCCAGAAGGCGAGCAACAGCGCGCTCTGCAGCATTGCACTTTAGACCGCTAGGCCACTCTACCGCGGCAAAATAATTAATTCCTTCATCACAAATTGATATTAGAAAAGGGCGTGTTATAAAAATAGTCGTTCCTTTCTGTCTTTGATCACTTCATCATCTTTCTATATTTTACATTCTCATATGCTTTTCGAATGACTTTATATTTTTGACGACTGTAGAACATACCAATAACTACTGATGAGACAATTTGTGAATAATGTCTATGAAACTGTGTTATATGGTATCGTCATTGTGTTACTGGTTGAAAGGGATTGGTGGCCGAGATTCTAAAGACTTAGGACTTATATTTCACATTCCATTGAACAGCACGAATAATAATGGATACTCGTATAGAGGGCAAACGGGATGTTGTTCTCTGCAATTAAAGAATAAATTTCAATCTCCTAGTCATTCTCACAATCCCTCTTTTCCACGTTTCTGCTCATCTCTCTCTGTCTGTCTCGCTCTGTCTCTCTCACTCTCTCTCTCTCTCTCTGTCAGTCTGTCTGCCGCTTCTTCTCTTCTCCACTCTCAGCCCCCCCTTAACCCCATTCTCTCTCTCTCTCACTCTCTCTCTCTCTCTCTCTCTCTCTCTCTCTCTATCCTCCACACACTGTTCACGTGGAGCTACTATTGGGGAGTGGAAGCGTTGGCGGCTGCAAGTGCAGTTTTAATGAGAAGAGTTGTAATACGCTCAAGAGCACTCCGGAACCCTTCTCGTTCCTACCTCTGTAACTAACGTACTGGAAACGGACAAAAAATTACGAAGTTGAAGCACACTTATTTTCGGTAGGTGTATGATACTTCGAGGTGACTGCAATTCGTTCGCACATTTCATATCGTTTTTAAATTAATAGTGAATTTTTAACGTAGCACTTCACCGTTAGTCATATATTGTTGATTTTTGCCTCTGAAATATGAGATTGAAAGCTGCATTAAATTGTAACGGCGATGTGTCGCGATGCAAATGGTTTGTATTCTGTTTTATACGGTATTCACAGTCAGTGTGGATTCATATTATTCGTTAGTTACATTCGTCGCATGCGATGTAGAAACTATTGATGAAATTTAGTCCTGTAGTGTTGGAGTGAGACTAATGAAAACGCACAATATTTTTCCGAGCAAAACAAATCTATTCGTTTCAGTAGGAATAAAAGTGCCCTAGGAGATTATTACTCATGATATTTGAGTTTGATGACTGACAACGCGCTTTAATTTCCCGACATAGATGCAATCAATCTTAGATGCACCAGTAAAAAATGGAAGGATTAATTTTGAACTTATATAAGCTTTTACGAAAGTCTACATAAAGAATGGGAATATCCAAGTGACAGCAATTGTAAGCTTTAATCAAAAAATTACAAAAGCTGCCTTGGATCTCAGTAATACTTACATCGTTTCATCCATAACATAATGTGCAGATGCATGTGGCCGGTTTAGATTTGTTACCAATAACAGCAGCGATCCGTCTCGACATTGCGCAAATGAGGCCTTAGATGACTAAAGAGAACAGGCAGGACATCTGCACAGACAGAATTCCCGTAAATTACAGAGTAGGATTGGATATGAGTTCGGACGTAACGTTCATCACATCCAAGATGTATTCCTTCGGGTTCAGGTTTGGAGATTTGGGATCAACTGCAGCTCGCAACTGTGAGCGTAAAAACTACTCCATCACATTACTTCTCTTGAAACATTGTAAATTATTCTGTTGAAAAACGACACTGCTGCTTGAAAACATTATAGTCCCGAACGGGTGAACGTGATCTGCAACTAGTTTACGGTACTTCTTGGGCGTTATGGTGCCTTTGACAAGCCCAACTGCAGCCTTGGTTGCCCACATCAACGATCCACGGAACATCCTGCCTGATTCAGTCCCGCAATAAAGGTGTCATGGAGCTGTTCCCCTAGAAGACGATCGATTCGTGCCATTACAAAGAATGAAGAAGAAGGCTTCGCGAGTCATCGTACCGTGCCACGTCCTGCCACTGCGCCATCGTTCATTGGCGATTTTCACGTACGCTTTCTAAGGTAGTTGCTGATGTCATGGTATCTACATTGTCGCGTGTAGGGGTCGTTATCTTGCGGAAGCCCATCGTGTAGAGTTTTCAGTGCTCCGTACGTTCATACAAAATTGTATATTGCGCACTATTAACGAATGATTTCAGTTCCACCACAGTTCGCTGCCCGTTCCATTGTACCAGTAGTTTTACCCAGCCGACGACATACTATATAGATGGAGAAGCTGGCCATTGCCTCGACCTGTGGACATGGTTTCATCTGGAAATGTTGTGGTGTACAGCATTTATTGATCATGAGTACAGACTCATGCCGGGCTTCCGAGCCATGACAGTCTGCCCTTACCCAAATTAAGATATATTTGGTGCCTTCTGTATTCTGCACACTGATAACATGCTCCCTGATAGGACATACACTGTGCCGTCTCTCACAAGCTATTATTCCACAACAGGTTTTGTTGCGGCCACATGGATCGTTTCATACCAATAACTAGCTGCAAATACCCGCTGCGCTTATATATTTATTTATATATGTTACAATTTTTTTGTGTATGAAGGATATGGGTAATTTCCTAGGAGCTGTGTACATCGAAATACCAGCATTCGGGACGTCCGCTGTGATCGGTATGCATCGAACGGTGTACTCTCGAGATTCTGTCGGCGTGGTAGGCGCAAGGAACGAGGGAATGATATGTAATTCATACTTCGCTAAAATCTGTCTGCTTAGCTCTTTGTCGACGACAGTTCTCTAGGATCACTGCTAGACGAGCCCCTCTTTCGTCGGTAGATTCACTTTTCAGCGGTTTTTTTTTCTCTCGATAACGACCGAGAATGCTAAAATTCTTTCTTACGCTACGGCATCTTTATTGATATATTTAAATCTGAAACTGCACTGTGCACTCATTCTTGTTTTTTCTGATTCGTGTGCTTGCCCTTGCAGAGAAACAACTAAAGAATGTGTATCACTCATAGACTAAAAATATGGTCATCATCACATTTCGCTGTATGTAACCTCCTTGCTATATGGTCGTAAAAGTAATCGATAGCCTTCAGTCCGAATTTTTTTTGTAATCTGACGAATTTCAACCAACATATCTTCCACCCCCTTATAGCTATGGATATGGAACTGCTATGGTGTACAGCGGACGACTTTGGACTACAATCACACTTAGAGAACATTCGTCTCCGTTGTGTTGTTTTTGCTGGAGAGGGAAATATTGACGCGCACAAGTAGAAATTTTATATTTCACTCTGTATCCAAAACTACGAATCTCGAACAAATAGAGGATGTATATGGTATTAGTTATCAGTCTCCCATTGTGCACTATGGTGGTTGATAGTTGATAACGACAAACGGGTGGACGATATAGGCGTTTGAAGTTATCGACTTATAGAAAATTCTACGTTTCTGTGTCTTTAACCCCCATATCTTTCAACCATTCATCGTTATTTACTTTGAATCACCATAGTGCACAATGAGACACTTGGCATTTCAAGTACCCACTAACACCATTCGTCTGCGTTGCGTAGTTTGGGCTGCAAAGTGAAATATAGACACCATCACCTCAATTTTTATATAGGTAAAGATAGGTAATTGGTTACCAGTACACATTCTGGATGATAGGTGTTGCTGAATCAGAAATTCATTTCTGAACAGTTTGGACGTGTTCTCACCTCAAGAGACTTTAGAAAGAAATCAGTTAATCGATGATTATTTGTTAAGAAATGACTTCTTCTGCTTCTTACGTATTGTAAGCGAGGGTCAAAAATTTCATTTATTGAGAAGTTTCTTCGTTGAACGAAACAACTACGTACGACAGAAGTGGAAAATCCGAGACCCTTAAAGAGAATTTACTCATACATAAGAATGAATCTCGTGTCCACTATGACTGAATGTTTCAAGCTACTTCCAGATATTTATGCAGCACGTAACTGTACGTGGTTTATTCTTATTTTGGTATCGTTTAAGTACTGACTGCTTAATCATAAGGAATTTGTCAATTTACAAATTGCATTCACGAATTACATCGATCCATCCGTTATACAGATTTTCTCTTATGTTTGACATAAGACAGCGACCAGGAATCAACTTCTGAAGAAGCTGATAGAAATTAAATGGAAAGCTAGCCCCCACGTGATCACAATGATGGTTGAAGCAGTGTATTTTTCTACAACTGAGAATGCATGCCCAGTGTGGAACAGATCTGCACACGCAAATGAGGTGTAGACTTATGATTGGCTGTTTGATGGCAACGCAACTGGGGCAACTCTATTAAGCGGCTGGTTGTGAAGCACCTGCAACTCGACGACTTGCTGTAGAATATACTGAAAGATTTAGGCAAGCATTCGATGATAGGCACCCTCTCTTTGAAGCACCAGAGACACTGAGGCGGCTGAAATCCCGGAGAAGTTTTCTTAGGTCTGTCCCCATGGAACCACCAGACAAATATCCACTAACTCAGCAACCCCCAGCAGGCTCTCACTTGGACTGGCGAAGCTGGAAGTCTCTCAATCGTCTCAGACCAAAAGTCGCCCCTGTGAAGACGAACCTAGTGAAATGGAGAATCATCGACGAAAGCGACGTCAGATGTGACTGTGGAGAGAGACAGAAAATGGGACATGTCCTGACGTGCAAGAAATGACCAAGAACCCGCTCCCTTGATCATTTATGGAACGATAGAGACAACGCCCTAAACGTGGCCCGATACTTGGCTGATGTGCTATCACATGGATTCGGTCACGAAACAGTAAAGTAAAGTAATATTCATAGTATATATGACATGAACTGCGATTGGGAAAAGCTGAAAATGTGTACCCAGCCGGAATTCGAACCCGGGTGTCCTGCTTTCTAGGCAGTTGCGCTGAACCACTGGGGACGCACTGATCACCGCAACTGCAAGGACTACCTAGGCACGCCTCCCGTCAGATACAAATTCCCAGATTCGCCCTGCCCACAGTACTCAAACTCGTAGTTTAACTAATTCCCGTAAGAATAAGGGCTTCAAGTTTGCCCACCCCTCCCCACTAACGATAGGATCATTGCCCGTCACCGGCATATTTTATATATACATGTGGCGTCTGTTGCGAGAGAACAGACGTCACTTCTGATCCTGCAGTTGTCATTATTTAATATTCATAGAATATATGACATCAACTGCGATTGGGCAAAGCTGAAAATGTGTACCCAGCCGGGATTCGAACCCTGGTCTCCTGCTTTCTAGGCAGTTGCGCTGACCCCTACACCACTGGGGACACAATGATCACCGAACGTGCGGTGGGCAATTTGAAGCCCTTACTCTAACGGGAATTAGTTAAACTACGAGTTTCAGTACTGTGGGCAGGGCGAAGCTGGGAATTTGTATCTGACGGGATGCGTGCTTAGGTAGTCCTTGCAGGTGCGGTGATCACTGTGTCCCCAGTGGTGTAGGGGTCAGCGCAACTGCCTAGAAAGCAGGAGACCCGGTTTCGAATCCCAGCTGGGTACACATTTTCAGCTTTGCCCAATCGCTGTTGGTGTCATATATTCTATGAATATTAAATAATAACAACTGCAGGATCAGATGTGAAGTCTGTTCTCTCGCAAAAGACGCCACATGTATATATAAAGTAAGTCCTTTATGTGGTAACAAGTAAATAATTTGGCAGATACGTTAAATGAATTCATATTTTGCTAAATGAAAATACGACTAAATGATGCGTACGTTGTTCGAAAAATTACTTTACTGCTGTATATAGGTGAGTAATTACGTTTACTGTAAAAAATAAATAACTAAAAATGAAATAAAATATAAGCTGCTCTATTTACCGATGTGATCTCTTCACCGACACGACCCTTGGTACGTGTTGTATTTTAGTGAAGTCCGCGGGGGAGGTGGTTTGTGGGCTGGAGATAGTTCCAGAAACTGGGAACCGCTTCAAAGCGGGAGGCGCGGGGAGGGAGCTTTGTCGCGGTTAAGCGCAAAGTTGTTGGTGCGTTATTTCTTTCGGCGTTTCTGCATCAGGTCCCCTCAAAGCCCGGCCGGTACTTCGGCGCTCGGCATCAGAACTTCGCAAAACCGGTGCCGGCAGGGATGAAAATTCAACGGGTTTTATGGGAGGGCCGAGGCGGAACGACAGAACAAAGAATTTTTACTTGGGGTGAATTTTACAAATGGAATTGAGATGATACCTACTTACAGTAAATTCCTAGCGAATCTCTTCCTGGTAGCTGACGAAATGTTGATGTATTAAATGAAGTCGCACTGTATGCTAAAATTCAGAATATCTCGCTAGGTGTAAATTTCACCTCCGCTGAGTATCTTTCATCGAATCTAATATTAATAATAGCACCAACTGACAATTTCTCACTCCACAATTCTGTGGTGGAAATATTCTCATGGAAGCCACATACAAGAATATTTCTTAGCTATCCGATATCAATCTTTTAGCAATTAAGCAAGATGTTACTGAATTACGTACGTACATCCTAATATAAAATTATAAGAGGACTAGAAAGCAGCAAAGAGAAATAAGAGAACAGTAGGGATAGAGAGAGAAGAGAAGACGAGAGGCATTTATAAAGGCATATTTCCGTAATAAGTATATAACGCTAAACTAATTTTACGGAAATCGCCTCGTACATAATTGTGGATCCATAACGTCCTACAGAAACTGCATGTAAGATGTAGGACAAGGACAAGTCTACCGCTGCATTACACCTGTGCATTAAACAAACAAAAGCCGTTAATGAAATTATAAAATGGCTGAAATTCTATGAATTAAGATATTGTCTAAGTTTCGTAAGTATAGGGGGGGAAACGTTTTATTTTCTACAAAACATGAGTAGGTATCTATGAACCAGACCTTTATTTACCCTTCGAAACAAGTACACACCAGTAATACAGAATCTTTGAAGCCAGGGGTGTTCAAGAGTTGCTTTTGGCTCATTACACTCTATAAATAATAAAAATAAAAAATAGGTCCATACCATCTACAAGGATGTTCACAAGTTCAGTGTCCAAATTTACAGGGATGCTGAGGAGGCGAACACAAATATAGTCCCTAAAACAGCCGTGTGTAGGAGACGCATTATTTCTAGAGTACTGAGTGTGTGAGTCGAATAATTAGGCATCAAATGATTTTTCATTGCTTTATTGTTATGATCATCATCACATAACAATAAATGTTCAAAATGTGTACCGATAACTTCAACACAGAACCGGTATATACGTAACAAAATATCTCATGTTCGCTAGGGAATGCTTGGTGTGTTCAGTATATCAGTGGCTGTTACAAGAATTCTTGCAACAAATACCGCCTTCCAATCAAAACGGTAGTGTTGCCGTCAGTTTACAAGGGTGATACCGGTACTGTATACACAGTGCGTATTCACGCATAGTGTACCGCTGTGTATTGACACTGCAATATTTATGCAGGCACCAGTGCTACATGCTATTTAGCGACTCATTGTCGAAAATTGTGACATGATAACGTACTACGTATGTCTGGGGCTAGGAGTTTCATGTTTTTTCACGTACTCTCGGACATTGACATAGAAATGTGGGCTGGAACTTGGTCTTCAAATGTCACACTTTCACAGATAAAAACGATAATGTGGCAGTTTTTCACGCATCTCAGAGTCATCACGTCATACCTCGTGAAGCACGTGTCGCATGGTGACAACTAAACGCAGACATGTTCATAGATGTTAGATATCTGGATACACGTTGTACAGTAATTGGGCTAGGCCAGTGTATTCTACAAGACACATCAATGTTTATAACATCTGCTATTATTAGCCCAGATATTCCTTATTTCTTCTGTTAATTCTGGTTTAAAAGGAGGATCTGTACCAAATGATTGGAAAGTTGCACATGTCACACCTACATTCAAGAAAAGCAGTAGGAGTAGAGCACTAAACTACAGGCCTATTTCATTGACGTCAATCTGCAGCAGGGTTTTGGAACATATCCTGTATTAAAATATTATGAATTATATCGAACAGAATTATGTTATTGACACAAGGTCAACAAGGATTTAGAAAATATCGTTCATGCGAAACACAACTAGCTCTTTACTCATACGAAGTGATGAGTGCTATCGACAAGGGTTCTCAAATTGATTCCCTATTTCTTGATTTCCTGAAGGCTTTTGACATCGTACCTCACAAACAGCTTTTATTCAAATTGTGCGGTTATGGCATATGTCATCAAGTTTACGACTGGATAGGGGATTTCCTGTCAGAGTGGATATAGTTTGTAGTAATCGATGATAAGGCATCGACTAAAACAAAGGTGATATTGGGCGTTCCACAGGGAAGTGTTCTTGGTCCTCTTATTTTCCTTATTTACATAAACGACTTGGGAGAAAATCTAAGGAGCTCTCAAGTTGTTTTCAGATGACATCGTCATTTAACGTCTAGTAAAATCATCTGAAGATCAAAACCAAATTCAGAAACATCTAAATAAGATATCACTATGGTGTAAAAATTGGCTATTGACTCTAAAAAAATGTTCAAATGTTTGTATAGTCTATGGGACTTAACTACGAGGTCATCAGTCCCTAAACTTACAAACTACTTATGAACTACCTAAGACTAAGGACGGCACAAATATCCATGCTCGAGGGGGGATTCGAACCCCCGACCGTAGTGGCCGTGCAGACCGTGACTGAAGCGCCTCAGTCCCCTCGGCCACCGCGGCCGGCGCTATTGATTCTAAATAATGAGAAGTGTGAAGTCGTCCACATGAGTACGAAAAGAAATCCGTTAAACTTTGTGTACAAGATAAATCAATCAAAAGTGTAGGCCGTAAGCTCCACTAAATACCTAAGAAATACTATTACATCAGACTTAAACTGGAAATAACACGTAGATTATTTTGTGCGAAAGGCCAACCAGAAACTGCGTTTTGTTTTGCAGGACCCTTAAAACATGCAACAGAACTACTAAAGAGACTGCATACACTACGCTTGTCCTTCCTTTTATGGAGTATTGCTGCCCAGTGTGGGATCCTTATCGGGTGAGTTTGACGGAGGACAAAGAAAGGTTTCTCGTTTTGTATTGTCACGATACAGGCGAGACAGCGTTACGACAATAATACAGGATCTGGGATGGGAATCATTACAACAACGGCGGCTATCGCTGCGGCGTAGGCTACTTACGAAACTACAATCGCCAACATTCTCCTCCGAATGTGAAAATATATTGTTGACTACCACTTACATAGGTAGAAAAGTTCAACAGAATAAAATACAAGAAATCAGAGCTCGAAATTCATGTGTTCTTTCTTCGCGCGCACTATTTAGCCTGGAATGGGAGATAAATAGTATAGAGGTGGCCGGATGAACCCTCTGCCAGGCACTTAAATGTGATTTGGAGAGTATCCCATGTAGATGTAGAATTGTTAATTGCGTGCACTGAAATATACCTGATTCAGTGAGACGTTTCTCGAAACTACAACGTTGCCCCACACGTCACTGTTCGCAGAGGAGGTAATCAAATACGAAGCGACTGTAACACAGAGAATGTGGCATAGTGTTTCACGCACAGACGTATAATGTACGTACGAAGCAGTGTTACAGGAATTACGTCGCGCAGGCATTTAGGCCGAACTACGAACACACACACACACACACACACACACACACACACACACACGCACGCACGCATATCCATACACAGTGATGAGAGAGAGAGAGAGAGAGAGAGAGAGAGAGAGAGAGAGAGCAAGAGAAAGAGAGAGAGAATCTGTTTTGCAGTCAATTGCGGGCATCAGGCCGGCAGACCGCGGCGCAAGGTGCGTGTGTAGGTTGAGCGCGCCGGGTAGCGTGAGTGCCAGGGGCTGCAGCGGCGCCTGTGGAGAGCGCGTTACGAGGGATACCGGGGGTTCGGCGGCCGAGCCGGCTCGAGTGCTGTGCAATCTGGGAGTGGAGCCACGCCGCCCCTCACACCACGCAGCCGCTGCCGGACCAGCTGCCGCGGCGCGCAAAGTGCTGGCTGTTTTCACGCGATGATCACGCCTGCCCTAGCAGGGAGGAGACTACTGCCCTAAAAAGAACCTGCCAAGCATTTTTAACTGTATTTTTCTAAAAAGGGTTGTCGCGTCGTTCAAATATCCAGGCGTAACATTGCAGAGCGATATGAAATGGAACGAGCATGTAAGGACAGTTGTGAGTAAGGCGGACAGCCGACTTCGGTTTACTGGGAGAATTTTGGGAAGATGTACTTCACCTGTAAAGGCGACCGCGTATAAAACGCTTGTATGACCACGTCTTGAGTATTGCTCAAGTGTTTGGGACCCGCAGCAGATCAGTTTAAAGGAAGACATAGAGGAGGTTCAGAGGCGAGCAGCTAGATTTCTTACCGGTAGGTTCGACCATTGCGCGAGTGTCACAGAAATACTCCGGCAACACAATTGGGGATCGCTGGAAGAAAGACGACGTTCTTTTCGTGAATTTCTGTTAAGTAAATTTAGAGGGCCGGAATTTGAAGCAGAGTGTAGTACGATCTTGCTGCCGCCTACTTACATTTCGCGTAAAGATCACAAAGACAAGATAAGAGAAATTAGGGCTCGTACGGAGGCATATAAGCATACTTTTTTCCCTCGTTCAGTTTGGGAGTGGAATAGGAAAGGAAATGCCTAGTAGTGGTGCAGTGTACGCTCCGCCACGCACCTTACAGTGAATTGCGGAGTATGTATGTAGATGAACCCGGGAGATTGCGAGTTATGAGCATTTCTCTCACACAATAATTCATTTCGATAATCGTGCATGTTATTAACACTATAGCACGGCGAGCGTCTAACAAGGGGAGGCCCCGACGATTGGAACGCGGATTTAAAAATGTTCAAATGTTTGTAAATGTATCTGACCAAACTGTGTGGTCATCTGTCCGTAGCTTAAAAAACTACTTAAACAATGGTAAACTAACCTACGGACAACACATACATCAATGCCCCAGGGAGGAGTCGAACCTCAGACAGAGAGAAAGCCGGCCGCGGTGGACGAGCGTTCTGCAGCGCGTCTGTCACAGTCTATAAGTTTAGGGACTGATGACCCCGTAGTTAAGTCCCATAATCTCTACAAACATTTCAACATTTGAACAGCGAGAAACCGCGTGCTCCGCAGCGAGGTGCCTAAGACCGCTCGGCTACTCCACCGCGACAAACGCGGATTTACTGAAAACTTCGTACACTCGTAGAACTCCATGAGGACAACAAAATGTGTAAGCAGTGGCGCGTATTTCTAAGCGTTATTGAGATAATCACCAGATAATTTCGGTCGGTCCTCAAATATGTACCATATGTACGTGTGTGTGGCTGTTTCTGAACGAAGCGGTGGCAGCCGAGTGGTTAGTGTTCGAGCCACGTACCCGTTGGTCGTTGCTCGCTGGAGCGAGTCCCGATCATCACTTTTTTTTCAACTCTGTCTTATTCGTTACTATTTATATTAAAATTGATATAACGGGAAAAATACGTGTAATCAGATGTACTTTTATTAAACTTACAATGTTATTTGGCAGTCAACAATGCATAATTCATTAGTTTTATGTGGTCGTCAGGATGAAGTCTCTACCGTTTCAGGTGCAGTCGGTGTTTAGCAACTGCTTGAGGAGTCGTCAGTTACTTGCCTCCTCCTATCGTGGATATTTTTGGCCTCCATGAGTACGCAGTATGAAAGTGATCGACACTTTAATTCGATGTGCGCGCAGTTTAAGGAACCAAATCAAGTTACAGCTCATGTGCTTTTCGTATAGGATGCAAACGCTGCTACAAAAATTCCATGATCCAGGCTTTTAAAGCCTTCATCTACACCTGCATATATACTCCTCAATGAACCGTAAGGTGGGTGGCGAAGAGTACACAGCACCACTACTAGGAATTTCCTTTCCTGTTCCACTCCGAAGTAGAACGAGGAAGAAAAGGATGCTCATATGCCTCCGTAAGAGCCATAATCTCTCTTACCTCTTACCTTATCTTTGTGATTACTACACGAAATGTAAATTGGCGCCAGCAAGATCGTACTGCACTCAAATTGAAATTCCGGCCCTCTAAATTTCCTCAACATATTCACGAAAGGAACGTCGTCTTTCCTCCAGCGATCCCCAATTGAGTTTCTGGAGCATTTCCGTGACACTCGCGCATTGGTTGATCCTACCAGCAACAAACCTAGCTGCTCGCATCTGAACTGCTTCTATGTCTTTCTTTAAACTGATCAGCTGCGGGTCCCAAACACTTGAGTAACACTCAATACGCGGTTATACAACCTTTTTATACGCGGTGTCCTTTACAGATGAAGTACACCTTCCCACAATTCTCCCAATAAACCGAAGTCGGTTGTCCGCCTTACTCACAACTTGCCTTGTGGAACGATGGGACGAATTGTATAAATTTACAGATGGATCAACTGAAAAGTAAAGCAATTTTCAGGCTGTTCAACGCAATACTGGCATGTCTACCTCAGTTTTCGACTCATTTATTGACTCACCACACGAACAGTTGTGGGTTACACAAAGACGGATGTGTCTTAGTGGTAGAGAAAATACCCCTACTCATCCTGCAATACTGGCGTGTCTACCACAGTTTGTGACGTATTTACTGACTCACCCTCGTAATTTTCCTCTTCGCCTCTCTCTGTCTGCCTGTCTCTGTCTCTCTCTCTCTCTCTATCTATCTATCTATCTATCTATCTATCTATCTATCTATCTATCTTCTATCTGTCTATGATAAATCTCATGCTCTGTATGGAATTAGATGTAGACTGTAATCGTTCTCTCGTTTTGAAGATCAAGTACCCAAAATATCATCAAGAAAGCGATAAAACAGGAGAGTGTATCTAAACCCATACGGTTTAAACTAGCGTCCGCCATATATCATATGAAATTTAATGTAGACAATGATCTTCCTCTTCTGTGAAGGTCAAGTTTGCAAAATTTCGTCTTCTTCTTCTTCTTCATCAATTTCGGCATCAAACTGTATATTTTGTTCAAGTCTATCAGTGAATACTTTATGACGTACCTTCTCCTGAACAGTCTCTAACACAATAATATATTTTTTCAGGGATGTAGAGTGGAATATTAAGAAACTACAAGTGTAATGTTTTCGAATGAAGATAGTAGTGACGGAATCGCAAATTAAAATATTTTCCGTAATTGGGGGCTTATCAGGCGTCTCACTATTTATGAAATCATATTTCCTTAACCATATGTCGTAGGGGTACTTACCCCTACGCCGCGTTGGAGTGGCCGAGCGTTCTAAGGCCCCTACAGTTGCTGTCACGTACGAAGGCGGCCCAGTTTTCCGCCGTGGTGCGCATCCGCCTCCATTACTGCATTGGCAACCAGTAATGTTCAATCTGTAGGCGTGTGACTGACCTCAATTTACGCAATGCTTCTCCAGCAGGCGCAACTGTTGGCACTCGGCCGTAGCTCCTCCCCTCCACGCTTCCTCCATCGCTCCGCCTTTATGCGCGGAAGCGCCTTCCTATATCACGCTGCGGAGCGCACCGCTGCTCGCCGTCGGAGGTTCGAATCTTCCCTCGGGTGGATTTTTTGTCCGTAGAATAAGTTATTTTAAGTAGTTTCTAAGACTAGGGACTCATGATCAGGGTAGTTAAGTCCATAAATTTACAAACATCAGAAACGTCATTAGTACTTACCATTACGACAATTGTTATTTGGCTGTATGCAATATGTGCACCACATTTGGTTATGATCGGTCCAGTGGTTTAGGAGGAAATGTGCAAGATTTTCACGTGGTGCAGCAATTTTCCGCAAATATTGTTGTTCATGACGTTTTACCACTTAAACTATTTGTTATACGTGATCCTCACCGACAGTGATTTTCCTCTTCGTTTGAAGAGGAACGAAACTGTGCATTTGTGCAAGACAAAAATGGCAACACTTTATACATAAAGAATAGAAGGATGTGAGTATGTTTCTCGGGCTTTCACGGCTGGCCGCGGTGTTCGAGGAGACTGCGGTGCGCCAGTCAAGGTCTGCACGGCCACTACGGTCTTCGGTTCGAATTCCCACTCGGCATGGATATTTGTGCCGTCCTTAGTATTAGCTAGTTCATAAGTAGTTTGTAAGTTTAGGGACTGATGACCCCGTAGTTATGTTCCATAAGCTCTACAAACATTTGAACATTTGAGCGCTTTCATGGTGTAACTCGTCAACCAATCATCATGAAATTTTGCAGACACGTTGTGAGGGTACATATGTAGACATAAGCTACCTTCCATCCAGAAAAAAAAATGAATTCGGGTGGTTTGTATAAACAGCTATTCCAAAACAAGGAAAAGTTGTCAATCTACAATGTTTTCAAAGCTACAAGTGACAGAACCGAAATTCCAACGTTCCTGGACAGACAACAGTGTACGGTTTGAACAATTCGGGTAGGCATTTCTATCACGGAGGCATTGACTAGTCATACACAGCCTCATTGGCGCCGTTGCTTGCCGTGATGATGACCTGTAGTGGTTACCATCACGACACAACAGCAGAAAGCATTTTGTGTGTTTTAATTAGCAAAACTGGACACTGTTGTTGGAGTTCATCGTGCTTGACGCATTCGGTTTTGTAAACAAGCGCATCGGTATAAGTAAATTTAATACTGTCATCGAAATTTCTAAACAGATGGTGGCATCTGCGTCCACGCACGTCGTTTGAAAATGTCAAGCACTTACATACTACGTGCTCCTGGAGGCAAGAAATATCCACGATAGGAGCAGGCAAGAAATTTTCAACTCCTCAACCAACTGTATGGCGAGCTCTTACACCTTCTGCACCTGAAACCGTAGACACTGGAGTTGTCGCAAGCACTGTATCCTGACGACTACATAAAAAGATAAGAGTTTTGCATTAGTACAGTAAATCATTAGGAAGACCATAATTCGTCTAAACGATTAACGTTTCCCGATGAATTGACTTTTCATCTTTCCGGTGAACTTGATATGCATAACGTTCGAGGTTCAACAAGTAAAGCCGGCCTCGGTGGCCGAGGGGACTGAGGCGCTCCAGTCACGGTCTGCGCGGCCACTACGGTCGGGGGTTCGAATCCCCCCTCGGGCATGGATATTTGTGCCGTCCTTAGGGTTAGCTAGTTCATAAGTAGTTTGTAAGTTTAGGGACTGATGACCCCGTAGTTAAGTCCCATAAGCTATACAAACATTTGAACATTTTTTTCAACAAGTAAAAATCATATGTAACTTAATAAACATGAAAATAATTCAACAAAGATAAACGTCTTTTGTGCCATATTTGTAAACCAATTTTATGGGCTTTTCTTCTTCTGTGACGGGACTAATGTATCAAGACATGATTGAAATTGCTTATTTCATCAGTTTTAAGAAAACTCAAATGACTTCGTCTTCATGCAAGATGGTGCTCCACCACTTTTCTCTATGAGTCTCCGTCGTTTCCTGAATGACACCATTCCAGGTAGTAGAATTAGACGAGCAAGCGCAGCAGATCTTCACCGGTAGCATCCTCGGTATCCGCGCGTCACACGTTGCCATTTTTATCTGTGAATTTACAGAAAAGAGAGCGCTTTTTCCCTTCATTGAAAGTCTGTGACAACGAGTTGTTGAAGCTCTTAAGTCTATAACGAGAGACTACGTGCTTCTTGTGAGCAAAAAATGAGACACTGTTTCAAAATTTGTTGTGTAACACATGATCCTAATACTGAAAACAAAAAAGTTTTACATTTTACAGGAAGGTTGTCTAGTTTTGACGCAATAAATGCTTGAAATATGTTTCTTCCTCTTGAATAGCCATATATTTAAAGCAGAATGTCCGTTTGTTTGGCGTTCACCTAAACACTACAGTTGTGTTATGATTTTGCGAATTTTGCTCATCTGACCTTCAGAATATGGGGAAAGTAACAGTCTAAATAAAATTACATATGGGGCATGCAGTAAAAAAGTTACACACTTTATCTTCTATAGTTTTCTTTTGATCTTGATGAAATGTTGTACACAGACCCATAGAATGCTGGGGGTGGAAATGATAGACAGGTGAAAGGAGCATATGAACAGAGAGAGGAGGACGATCTGACTGATAACTAATAGAACATTCTAAGAAATATATAATGTAGGTAATGTTCTTTGAACTACATGGGCCAGTATTTACAACACGAGGAGCGAAGGAGAAGATAAACAGAGAAAACCGGAGGAGGTGCTGAGGAGATGATGTAGTAGAGGAGGAAGGATAGGAAAAGTCTAAGGAAGTTAAAATAGGCAGAGGAAACGGAGGAGATTGACAAAGAGCGGCAAACGGAATTAAACGACAGAGAGAGATGCACGTGGGGCTGTGGGTTAGGAGATAACTTGAGAGAGAGAGAGAAGCGGATATGAAGTAAGAGATGAGTGAGGAGGCTCTTGCCGGACAGTGGGTTAAAGAAATTATAAACAGATGAATAGGGGAGGGAGGCTTAGGAGGAGGAGAAAGATTAGGAGGCAGTGGTAGAAATGGGAGGGGGGTTTGGACAGAGAGAGGATGGGATGAAATGGACAGAGGGAGTCGCGAATAGATGGACTGATATAAGACTGGAAAAAAATACCGCCCGTTACTAGAGGTTGCGAATCTACATTTGACAATAAAATGAACACACCTTTCTACTCGACTGGGAAACGAGATCATAAAACATTCCTCAGTCAAGCAAACACTTAATTTCCTATATCTCTCTCTGTTCCAAGTATCTTCTGTTATTTGATTTTAATGTATTCTATCTTCACCTCTGGTAGCATTCCAGTCTTTTTCGTAACCCTCTTTCTCTTCCTACTTTTACCTCCATGACTCTCTTCCTCCGCAGTGTGGGTGCCATCGAAAATGTTTTCCTCTTCTGTATCATTCTCACAAAGTTCCGGTCTACTGTTACTCTGTTCTGCACCTCCTGATGGCTAATTCTTTTAGTCCATTCCATTTTCTCTGTCTGCTCCATAATCACATTTCAAAACTTTCTACACAGTTTTGTACTTTATATCTATCCTCGTTTCAGAACCAATAAGGCACCACATTCCACACAAAACATATGGCGAACCTCTTCCTGAACTGAATGGGGATGTCTCTGGCTGTTATCGAATATTAAACCCTGCCTGAACCTCTCTTTCCGACGGACGTTTTGCGGCTCATTTCCGTAGAAAACTTCCAATGGAAGTTATCGAGCCTTCCCAAATGCTACTCCATCAACGAATGTATTAACAACGTAGACTCCTTTTACGAGATTCATCACTGTAGGCAAACAAATATTCAATTTATTCCAAATCTCTGCCAAGACATATAACTTTCTCCATTATCACCTGGAGTACGGTATGTTGATATTGATTAAAATATTACAGAACGTTCACATTTGTAGTAAAAAGCTGTCCCACAAAACGGAGGAAGCCCCATCTGCTTCATGCCAATTATATTATGTCTTCCAGGACTAGAAAAAAATTTCGTGTGTTATTTGAGGCAACAATCCAACTAATTTTCAATTACAATGCTGCCAAACACTAACCAATAATGTTATATTAAAAGTTCAAAACAATTTCACATGTATTATAGTGAATAACCGTTTCCTTATTGGGTTGCAGCGTGACTTACGATGCCTACGCAAGTGAAATGTATTGATATAGTGGTTGACAATGAGAGAACGTATTAAGTTTGAACGATCATTACACCTAATCTCCTTTCACTAAACTTGTGTTTGCTAACATCGTCCACTAAATCGTAAACGTAAACAAAGTGATATAATAATGTTAAAAAATATATATTGCTTAAGTTTCGCTGTTGGTATTGTAGAACTCCAGCATAAGACGTGATATTTTAATTTACTACTTCTTTGACACTATTCACAGCGCACTTTTAAAACACATTCTACCCACTATTTTGCATAATTATATCGTGAAACCATACATAATTCAGAACATATTATGTCATAAACTTTTACACGAATGAAAAAGTAGCTTTTGCCTGAAATGTAGCAGTAGTTACCTTACAGTTATTCAGTTTTTGTAAGGAAATCATGTATCTGAAATCGTTATAAGTTTCGGAATTCGATTCTTTGTGAAAATCTGCGTGTTTTGGTTTGCAGTTAATTCCGCAATAAGATTACTATTCTCAGTATTATGTTCCATCAACTCGGCCCTCGATGCATGAAATGATTCATTGATTCAGTTGAAAAGTCTTTCATTAGGATACCGGGACCAATGAACGAGAATTTCCACTACTGAATTGATGAGTGTGGATTGTCTCTGTGGATAGTGCGTGATTGTCTTTTCACTCGCAGTACGCCACGGCAGTTCATTGACTTAGGCAGTTTGTCAGACAGGGAGTGCTACAGAGTTCAGGGCGATTCGATGATGGAAAGCGGTCTTCTATCTTTGTAGTCCGTATGCACCATACTAGAGCCATCATTTAGTAATAGGTGAGACAGGATGTAGCGAGACGCTGCTAGGAGAACGGCCCACCATGTTAAAGAGGATTATTTATGTGGCCGCTTGCATGCATGATTGAATGCTGTTTACTGATGCAGTAAACTGTGGATGATGTATTGCTGATGGTTCAGCTGTCTCTGTCTAGCCTAATACATAAATTACAATTTGACCATTATGTATGGCACAGCAAGGCTCTACAGTGAACAAGTATTGTAATCGTGTAAATCCTACACTGACATTAGTTGAGAGATATTCACTGCATTGATATAGTGGAGTTATAGCATATTGTGGCCACTGAGACTTTAGGTATTTTTGAAAGGTTACACATTTGCAAAATAAAATGTCCCAGTCAGCAGCCAAGTTGCTCACTAGGTGTTGTATACCATGGATATCGTGTAAAGAGGAGCCATTGACAGGCGACAGGCGACAGGCGACTCTTAATTTCAATGCTTGTTCCGACATTTTGTACATTTCGTATTATGTTCACTAAATTCTTTAGTGATTAATTTCTCAGTTACTGGAAGTGGTGGCAGTGGCAACTAATGTTACTGATAGAAGACACGGTTATTTCTATTACAGACAAAAAGTTGTTTTAGGTTAACTGTTATGGGATTGCTTGTATATTTCATTCGCTGGTGGGCTCCAGTGCCAGCGTAATCATCTATGTGAAGGAGCTATTCAGACTCAAACCTCTAAGCACCTGCTAAGGGAAATTTCGTGTCCGATCCTTCTTTGCAAGTTGGTTTACGTTCTAGGAGGCGATCCAATTATGATATTGTAGAAAGATATAAAAAAGCCAAGATCGCTGATCATCAATTTTTATTTACGACGACCGGTTTCGCTGAACTATTTCAGCATCATCTGGACAAACGAAATCATTTTACAAGGCCATAATCTTGTAATGTCAATCAGTTGTTATATAACAATTTACAGTGCATAGGTGCACTATGTCATTATAATAAAACATATGCTATTGTCACTCAATGTGATAATTATGTTTTATTATAATGTATAGTGCACCTACGCACTGTAAATTATTATATAACAACTGATTGACATTACAAGATTATGGCCTTGTAAAATGATTTTGTTTGACCAGATGATGCTGACATAGTTCAGCGAAACCGGTCGTCGTAAATAAAAATTGATGATCAGCGATCTTGGCTTTTTTATATCTTTCTACAACTTCTTTGCTAGCTTTCAGTATTTGTAACTGCTATATTGTAAACACAGTCAGCACAAGTCTAAGATACTGTATTGCCAGATAGTGAATTGTTTTAGGCCAGGTGGTATTGGATTTCATGTACGAGTATTGGAACTTAAATAGTGGCAACACTGCTGTGGAGACACTATGCAATATAATCTACTATTGTAACTGATAGCACACGTTGTTGACATACCTACCTCACCTCGGAGCAAATGGACTCGCCCGGCCCACGTCGCCGGCGTGCGCACAATCGAGAGAAACAGTTATCTGTGAGCCAGCGGTCCAACTTAAAGGTGTCACTATGTTTTCGAAAAGGAATAACGGAAATGTATCAAGATTGAATGGCGTCATTATAGGTGGCCGCAAAAGTCGAAAATGCGTCAGAGCCCCAGTATGGTTTACGTTATGGTGGATCGTGTCCGACTGAGATGGTGTTATCCTAACGTTTGACGTTCTTCCATGGCAGACCGTCAGTGAACAGTATTACTGTTCCTTATTCGGAACATTACCTACGGCCAGCTTTGCGAAAGAAACGGCAACACTTTCTACTCAACCCTCCCATCATTTTTCACGACAATGTGCGACCGCATTCAGCGCAACCTGTGGCCGCTCTTTTGGATCGAGGGGTCTGGGAAGCACTGTACCATCCAGCATACTCCCCGGACTTGAGTTATTATGACTTTGAGTCCCGAAGCTGAAGAAACCACTTCTTGGCATTCGCTTTAGAACTGTTCCAGTGATTCGACAGGCGGTAGACCGCTACATTCGCACCATCAACAGAATAGGGTCTGATAACGGTATACTGCGACTTCCGCATCGCAGGCAAGTCAACGCTGGTGACTACTTTGAAGGGTAGGAACAGGTGCAAACAAGTAACGCTTTTGTATCGGTTGTGAATATATAGTTGCCTCTATTTAATTTCCAACCCTCGTATCTTTTATTCGCTGGTTGACTCTATAACAGTGCTATAGTCCATGTGATGGAGCTATTCCGACTGAAACGTCTAGTCACATGCTAAAAGAAAGTTCATTTCTAATTCTTGTTTGAATCATTTCATTATTTGTAATTGCTGTATTGTAAACAAGGTCAGTACAATTATAGGGCACAGTTATTTCCATTGCAGGTAGTGATTGTTTCAATGTAGGTGTTCAGAGATATCTTGTATCTGCTATTTATTGGTAGGTCCAGGAGTCTGTTGCAGAGTGCGCGTGATGGAGCTGTTTTGCCGATAAACACTAGATACGTACTAGGAAAGTCTCCATTTCTTTTTCTTTGTAAGATTTCACTAGTCGTGAATGCTGCCCTGTAATATAAGACAATACTGGTGTTTTTTCGGTTGCCTTTGGAAATTTTCGGCTTTGATTTTCTTATGAAATGGTGGATTGAATGTGGTTCTGCTTAGAAGCAAATTCAAGACAGAAAGAAATGTACGACATTAGCTGTCAGTGGGCACTAAATTATTATGAACTGAGTAAAATTTTGCCTGAGAATCGATCCCGGGTTCTCTGTTTATTGGGTACTTGCGCTATCCACTCGGCCAGCTACAATCAATCGGCAGATGAACGGACTCTTGCTTGCCTGTGGTCAGAGGCATATTTTCCATTATCCGTACACTATTGACTTAGGACCCTACCCATTGATTTCTTTATTCTCAGGATTTCGCCTATTGCAAATTTACAGCGGACCGGAGGAGTATAACGTTGTCCTTTGACCACAGACAGTATGCATGTGGCACATTGATGATTCAAATGCTCAAATGTTTGTAAATCTATTGGATCAAACTGCTATGGTCATCAGTCCGTATACTTACACACTAATTAAACTAACTTACTCTAAGGACAAAACACACAAAAGCAAATGCCTGATGGAGGACTGCAATGTGTCTGCGAAGTGCGTCCCATACATACGCTACCGGGCTTAAGTCCAGCGGACAAGCTGGCCACTCCATTTTTTCAGTTCTCTCAGTTTCAAGCATGTTGTACAACAGTGCAGGACTAAGGGAACGACCATTATCGTTCACCAGGAGGAACCCATCTCCTATGGCATCAGCGTAGGAAACAACGAAAGGTCGAAGAAGCTTGTTTCTTCTTCTCTGATAATTGAAATTGCGATTTTGAATGACATAGATGTATGTACGTCCCCCAATACTGACTTCTGCCCACGACATTCGCCCACCACTAAGACCACTTACGTTCTCTCCAGATCAGGGAACGACGACTGGCTGGCTGAAAACAAAATCTTCACTCTTCTGTGAACAGAAACAGTAGCCATTCGTTACGACTACAATCCTGATGTTTCCCCGCCCAGTTTCTGGGGGCGTGGTTTTCATTGGACACACACCATTCTGCCTCCGTGCTTAAAGGTCACATTGCCGGCCGCGGTGGCCGAGGAGACTGAGACGCTCCAGTCACGGTCTGCACGGCAACTGCGGTAGGGGCTTCGAATCCCCCCTCGGGCATGGATATTTGTGTCGTCCTAGTTCGTAGGTAGTTCATAAGTAGTTTGTAAGTTAAGGGACTGATGACCCCGCAGTTAATTCCCATAAGCTTAACAAACATTTGAACATTTTTTTTTAAAGGTCACATTCCTGAAGAGTATATCAGACTGTTTGTTTTGATATTGTGCGTCATGTTATTGTCTGGATAGTGGGTTGCAGATGATTTGAATTCATTCTCCAACTCATCGAGCTGTTAATCAGAGAGATCGCTCATCTCCTGCTGATGGTACCCGTGGACGACCTTGGCCTTGCCGTCCTTTAACGGTTCCTATTGTCTGAAATGGCATCCAGGCCCTGGAAATTACACTTTGGGACACTCCAGTAGCTGCAGCCACCTCCCTATGTGTCGGTCCCGCTTCCGACGTTCCTACGGCACTCTATGCCAAAGCTTCCTGCTCACTACGCTATCTGAACATAACTACTTCTGTAATTTCCTTTGTAGAGTAAACAAAAGTCAACACCAACCCCTCTGCAGCAATTTTCTGTTGTTACCACTATCTCGTTTGCCGTAACGTAGTTGTCTCCACTTCGTAGAACCGACAGAAAGATGTGAAACAATTTTAGTTCACTCTCCTGAAGACAATATCTCAGAACCAGTATTTCTCAAATGATCTCCTAATCATTTTGACGAGTGTACTAGGCCTACAGCTAGGGAATCATCGGAACTAGCCCATTCGAACTTACAGATCATACCAAACTACTTCGGATCCGTTATAATAATTGTCCCGTCCAAATAGCAGCCTGGAATTGAAAACTGAATTTCAAGAACCTACGAGCGATATTAACAGAGAATTCCACTCGTTCGTTAAATGTACTTCAGTAAATCATTTTGATAAATCTCGCCATATTACTAAAAGTGTACTACCTTGCGAGTATCTTTCCCTTGCCTGAAACAATAAGACGCCGTATTAAATCCGCGCTCGCATGGTTTGTATGGGGAGTGGCTTAGAGTGAACTATCTCACAATACGATGACTCCACCAGACAGCTGAGTGCCAGTTATAGTCGGTCATAACAATTATAAGTTGCGACACATTAAAAGATACATAATTGGAAACAGCTATATTGATCAGAAAATGTTCAAATGTTTGTAATTCTATCGGACCAAACTGCGTGGTCATCAGTCCGTAGCTTACAAACTACTTAAACTAAGCTAAATTAACCTAAGGGCAACACACACACCCATGCCCCAGGGAGGACTCGAACCTCCACGGCGAGCAACCGCGCGCTCCGCAGCGAGACGCTTTAGACCGCTCGGCTACTCCACCGCGGCATATATATTGATCAGAAAGTTATTTTTGTGTCCCAGCCTCGTCGTCGCTTTTGTGTCTCGTATGCGTCGTAGGTATCGGTGGCCGAGTAGGAAGACCGACACAGGAATAAAGGTAGCACGCTTGTGCAGGTACGGAGGTGAGCAGCCAGTGGGACAGCATAAACTAGAAACACTAGAGTAAATTAGAAATAGATATATATTGCTTAGAATTTATACAATACTTAACTTTTACATAGCTCAGTACTGCAGAATGCTGATACATAGTTGAGCTAGAGGCCTGCCTAGTACCTGTCCGATAGCCAAGTCTTCACTGGTGCCTATCTGATTCCGAAGTGCTAACTGGTTCCTATCTCAGTCCCAAGTGAACGATGTCGTTCAGTCGTGGCCACGAGCGGAGTTGTAGCGCAGGGCGCTCGTGGCTGACGTCCTAAGAACGCCATGCCGTGCGTGCATGGCGGCGCGCGGCGAAAGAAGGTCGCGCTCACTTGGGACTTGTGCGACACCACACTTATGATCTACCTTATACTTAGGACGGCACAAATATCCATGTCCGAGGGGGGATTCAAACTCCCGACCGTAGTGGTCGTGCAGACCGTGACTGGAGCGCCTCAGTCCCCTCGGCCAACGCGGCCGGCAGGTTTATTATGTATCAATTAAATAAAGAAATTAAAAAAGAAAAAAGAAAACAGAGGAGAATGAGGAGCATTAACAAACGCTTTCGTGATTCGACCTCTTGATGAAGTTCCGAAACAGGCAAAATATCGATGGATAGTCTTGCGAGAGATAAAAGTAAATTTCTCCTAGCAGTTACATTCCGCCGGCCGCGGTGGCCGAGGGGACTGAGGCGCTCCAGTCACGGTCAGCACGGCCACTACGGTCGGGGATTCGAATCCCCCCTCGGGCATGGATATTTGTGCTGTCTTTAGTGTTAGCTAGTTAGTAAGTAGTTTGTAAGTTTAGGGACTGGTGATCCCGTAATTAAGTCCCATAAGCTATACAAACATTTTAACATTTGAGTTACATTCCGGCCAACCGTATTTTAATGAGACTGATTCAATCACCCCTGTAGTGGACTCTTACTCGAAGGACGCTGACTGTCGCAACATTCGCTACACTGCTTGTACGCAGTCTAAATAGGCGCCGGACTGTTTGGGAGGGTGCATTTCAATGGTGAGACTGAAAAACGCGCCATGAAAGGAGAAGTGGCCGCGGCGCGAGTGCGTTGCAGAGCCGCGGGCCGTGTCGGCGGACAACGCAGGGGGCGGGGACGGCCGGGGATTGATCGAGGCCCGCGGCCGCCATTCAGGGGCGAGTGGGCGGCGGCGCGGCCACCGAGGGCATAAGGCGCGCCTAATTAATATCGGCCCACGCCGACGCCGCGGCCAGCTGCCGGCCCGACGCCGCCGCCACTGTGCGCGCGCACTGCCAACTTAAAAAAGTGAAACACACCAGACACCATGATGCAATGCTGGACACAGGGAATGCAGAGCCGCGGTGGAGTAGCCGAGCGGTCTAAAGCGTCTCGCTGCGGAGCGCGCGGTTGCTCGCCGTGGAGTTTCGAGTCCTTCCTGGGGCATGGGTGTGTGTGTTTGTCCTTAGGTTAGTTTACCTAGGTTTAAGTAGTTTGTAAGCCACGGACTGATGACCACGCAGTTTGGTCCGATAGATTTACAAACATTTGAACTTTTTTTTTTTTTTTTTTTTTTTTTTTTTGGAATGCAGAGTCAACAAGGGCCGCAATGATCAGACCCAACTTGGGAGACCAACAGTTGTACAAAGAATATTTTTATTTGTATAGGGAAAGCGAAAAGTTTTTACTTGGAAGGTGATTCAGTAGGGTAAGGTGGTACAATTTCGATCATTTCGGACGAATGTAATTGTAACTGCAAATTTTTGAGAAAAGAAATGGCACTTGTTCTTGAATGTTTAATGAATATGTAAAACAAATATTAGACAATTAGAAACGTTGGTATGAACACAAAAAAGGTTACAAAATTGAGAAAAATCGATACGAAATATACCACACTATACAGTGGCGTAAATAGGACTTGGCTTTGGGGGGGGGATAGGTCTGCTTGACGAACAAAATTTTAGTCAGTTTCCAGACAGACTACCATCTTCCAATCCCGTTGAAGAAACTAATTCACTCCCAAACAATGAAAGATTATGGTAAAACACTGCAAGTTTTCAATCTTTACGTTTACTAGATTGCTGCCATACTTTTTTTCAGTTTCTGGGGGGGGGGGGGGGGGGAATCTTTCCCCCCCCCCCTAGTTACGCCACTGACACTAGGTACAACTATGATCACTTCCTCGTACAATTCTGATCACCGACTTTTTCTACATAAAAAGCACTTTTTCCTAATGGCACCAGCGCCTACTTCGCGGTACCAAAAGTTGCACAATAAGGAATTTACAAGCTTGTGGAAACTAGAAAATTTGTAAGAGCGCGTTCGACGAAGTAGCTCCACGTCCATCTTAACAGGAAGAAATTCATATCTCCGTAGCACAAAGTGATGTATTCTTGGAAAAGACAGGAGCAACTGTAGAAACCTGTTACAATACAACGCCACGCAAAGGCAAGTGCTACGAGTGAAAATTAGCAAAAAAACTTATGTTGATCGGAATTGTACCTATATCGAATTTGTACCACCTTACCCTATTAGAAAAGTTTGGAAAACACTGGGCTTGAGGATTGGCCACCAAACTTGCAAGAGAGGTAATGGAGTTGGTGGTGTTGAATGAAAATTACGAAGTGTGGGAAAGGAATGAGGCCGTAGAGGACCTGTTGGTTGGGGGGGGGGGGGGGGAGAAATGCGAAAGGCAAGGCACAGGGCATGGCACTTCAGATGTCCCGGGATTTGTACAATGATGGGAGAGGGGGCGAAATTTATGCGGGATGGGCTAATTAGAGGAAGAGATAATGGAGTTGGTGGTGTTCAATGAAAATTACGAGGCGTGGGAAAGGAATGAGTCCGTAGAGGACCTGTTGGATGGAGGTGGGGGGGGGGGGATGCGAAAGGCAAGGCACAGGGCATGGCGCTTCAGATGTCCTGGGATTTGTACAAGGATGGGAGAGGGGGCGAAATCCATGCAGGATGGGCTAATTAGAGGGAGAGGTAATGGAGTTGGTGGTGTTCAATGAAAATTACGAGGCGTGGGAAGGGAATGAGGCCGTAGAGGACCTGGGGGTTGTGTGGGGGGGGGGGGGGATGTGAAAGGCAAGGCACAGGGCATGGCGCTTCAGATGTCCAGGGATTTGTACTGGGACAGGTGAGGGGGCGAAATCCATACGGGATGGGCTAATCAGAGGGAGAAGTAATGGAGTTGGTGGTGTTCAATGAAAGTTACGAGGCATGAGAAAGGAATGAGGTCCTAGAGGACCTTGGGGATGGGTGGGTGGGGGGGGGGTATGCCAAAGGCAAGGCACAGGCCATGGCGCTTCAAGATGTCCAGGGATTTGTACAAGGGCGGGAGAGGAGGCTAAATCCATGTGGGATGGGCTAATCAGAGGGAGAGGTAATGAAGTTGGTGGTGTTCAATGAAAATAACGAGGCGTGGGAAAGGAATGAGGCCGTAGAGGACCTGGAGGATGTGGGGGGGGGCGATGCGAAAGGCAAGGCACAGGGCATGGCGCTTCAGATGTCAAGGGATTTGTAGAAGGACAGGAGAGGGGGGCGAAATCCGTGCGGGATGGATGGGCTAATCAGAGGGAGAGGTAATGGAGATGGTGGTCTTCAATGAAAATTACGAGGCGTGGGAAAGGAATGAGGCCCTAGAGGACCTGGGCAATTGGGGGGTGGGATGCGAAAGGCAAGGCACAGGGCATGGGCTTCAGATGTCCAGGGATTTGTACAAGGACGGGAGAGGGGGCGAAATCCATGTGGGATGGATGGGCTAATCAGAGGGAGAGGTAATGGAGTTGGTGTTAAATGATAGTTATGAGGCGTGGGAAAGGAATTAGGGCATAGAGGACCTGGGGGCTGGGGGGGGGGGGGGGGAGGGGAATGCGAAAGGCAAGGCACAGGGCATGGCCCTTCAGATATCCAGGGATTTGTACAAGGAAGGAAGAGGGAGCGAAATCCATGCGGGATGGGCTAATCCTAGGGAGAGGTAATGGAGTTGGTGGTGTTCAATGAAAATTATGAGGCGTGGGAAAGGAATGAGGCCCTAGAGGACCTGGGCAATTGGGGGGGGGGGAGGGCATGCGAAAGGCAAGGCACAGGGCATGGCGCTTCAGATGTCCAGGGATTTGTAGAAGGACGGTAGAGGGGCCGAAATCCATGCTGATGGGCTAATCAGAGGGAGAGGTAATGGATTTGGTGGTGTTCAATGAAAATTACGAGGCGTGGGAAATGAATGAGGCCGTAGAGGTCCTGGGGGTTGGGGGTGAGGGGAATGCGAAAGGCAAGGCACAGGGCATGGGCTTCAGATGTCCAGTGATTTGTACAAGCATGGGAGAGGGGGCGAAATCGATGCGGGATGGGCTAATCAGAGGGAGAGGTAATGGAGATGGTGGTGTTCAATGAAAATTTTAGGCTTGGGATAACAATGAGGCCGTAGAGGACCTGCAGGATTGGGGGGGGAGGTACAGGGCATGGCACTTCAGATGCCCAGGGATTTGTACAAGGACGGGAGAGGGGGCGAAATCCATGTGGGATGGATGGGCTAATCAGAGGGAGAGGTAATGGAGTTGGTGTTAAATGATAGTTATGAGGCGTGGGAAAGGAATTAGGGCATAGAGGACCTGGGGGCTGGGGGGGGGGGAGGGGAATGCGAAAGGCAAGGCACAGGGCATGGCCCTTCAGATATCCAGGGATTTGTACAAGGAAGGAAGAGGGAGCGAAATCCATGTGGGATGGGCTAATCAGAGGGAGAGGTAATGGAGTTGGTGGTGCTCAATGAAAATTACGAGGCGTGGGAAATGAATGAGGCCGTAGAGGACCTGGTGGATAGGGGGGGGGAGTGTGAAAGGCAAGGCACAAGGCATGGCGCTTCAGATGTCCAGGGATTTGTACAAGGAAGGAAGAGGGGGCAAAATCCATTCGGGATGGGCTAATCAGAGGACGGATGAGGAATTTGTATCTGTAAAGGTCAGTGGTGGGGGTAGGCCCCATGTTTGCCAACGAGGAGTTTGAGGAGGCGGAGGCTTGGAGCCAGCTTTCTCTTGGATGTAGATGTGGGGAGACAATGGTCTATGGTTAGCCCCAGGTATTCGAGGGTGGAAGGGAGGAGGATGTGTTGATCGTGTAGGACGAGGTAGAAGGCGAAGGTGTTCTCTGTCACGCCTTATATAGCGCCCATATGGTATTTCCGCCCATGCGTCGGAGTCACTCTAACAGAACGACCAAACTGCCCAGCGGCATCGCCCCATTTGGCGGAACAATAAGAAACAGCTACATTCGATATTGCCGCTCGCTGCAATTATCAGACTGTTCTGGCGTCATCATCTAGAGGAAATCTCGGAGATGAATGGATTCTACGTATTATTCTACTGGTAGCCGCTGTCACGGGTCATTAGACTTTGAGCGATGTGTATTTCAAAAGACTCTTTTATAATGCAATTCTAAAAAACCTGTGGTTATGGCAATATATATATATATATATATATATATATATATATATATATATATATATAGTCCGTTCGAAGTATATTGTTCCGTAACTGTAGACAAACTGGTTTGGAGAAGGAGAGTGCACCGTACACGTTCTCTAAAACGTCCCTTTACTGTACGTGCTGTTTTCCCTGTAAAGGCCATACCGTACTGGCAAGGTAAGCACAGTAACAAATCATCCTTCGATGATCCCAGTATTACCGAAATCATCGACGCTGGACGGAAAATCACATTCACCTTAAATTTATTAATAATTCTGTGTATTTTTTGGGAGATATTGCCAACTTACCGGCTGCTGGCTTTAGCTGAGAAGGCCCGGTTTAGTGTCTATTGCCTCTGAGCACTGCCATTAAATTTACAAGCTCTTTAGGTAATCTCTCTACATCCGACGTGGTCGGGGCCTTGTGTGCAAGGGTTTTAACCACACCACGGTTTAGAATGGGTGATGGCAACTTGTGGAATATAAGTACAAGTAAGTGTGAGTGGGCTTACGATAAACACAATGTCCCACAGATCCATCACTCATCCGTTTAATCGAAACATGCAGGAATACGAGACACTGTTTGTAAAAGTCTCTCTTACTCTAATGTTATTTGCTGCAACTGTAGAAAAAGTATTAATGCACCTGAACTGGGAGATACAAGAATAAATTATGATTAGTGATACTGCCTGATTCAGTTCTGTTTTACACCGCTAGCTTCTATTGCAGATACAGGGTAACCATTATTCAAGTGCTATCTTAAAATCCGGTGTTTCCAGGGTATTTATTGATTCCAGTCTTGACTTACTACTACTTCTTATCTTCAATACTCTCCATCTTCTCCTCTACATGTCTTCGTCACCTCCTTTGCCTATCGCAACCCGTCTCTCTTCCCTTATCTCTATCTCCCCCTCGTCTCACTTTCTATCTCTTCCTTCGCCACATCAGTCCATTACGTTCTATACAAATTTGTGAAAAATTCTTGTACGGGAGAAGAGGTCGAAGGTACCCTCAGCCATGCTCCGCTAGAAACATAATGTGGACACTGATATTACTCTTGTTTTGAGGCTGAAATGTACAAAATTTAATGAAGATCGGAATAAAAATGAAGATTTTTTTGAAGTCCTAAGTAAAGTACCTTCCACTATGCACAATACATAATTTAATGCATACCGTTACCTTCCTACACGGTAAAGATACTGTGCACCTAATTCTATTGAAATTCTGTAGTGATTGCTGAGAAGATGTGCGAAATGTTCACATTAAGCAGCAGTTTTCGTGCATTTAATTGTGTTGTGCGTGATCCTAAGAACCAAAGTGTCATTTCACTTGGTTTGAAGACAAAGTATGGAAAATTTCATCATTATCGCAAAGAAACTGTAGATCTGTTAGCATTACAAACAAACCTTCTGAGTGAGCGGACGCTTTAACATGTTATCTCATTTATTATGACGTCATATCTTCTGATATGTGTGTTGTACGGGATACTTAACATTCACAGTGTCTTTCCTCTTGGTTTGAAGGACTTGAGTGAATTCCTTGCTAACCGAAAGGGTCAGGTTCGAATCTCGTGCAGGCACAAATTTCGAACTTTCCTCGACGATATATACTGGTCAAAACAATTCTGGGATCAGTTCACATATCTAGGATCTGAAGTATTGTCATCGACAATATGAACTAAAGTGGATGAACGTGTTTCTGTCGGTTATACGGAGTAGACGGAACAACATTACGACACCCAAGGTAGTGATAATAACATGAAGTTGCTGCAGATAGGATTGGAGTTGACTTGTGTTTATCAAACGAATTACACAACCAGTTGGGTTCAGATTTTGTGGTTGAGCAGGTAGTGCAATGCAACAACAACGTGACTTACCCAAAACTATGGCATGGACAGCTTTAGGAAGGTTGGAAGCGGGACAGATACAAAGCAATTTTAGTGTCCCAAAGTATAATTTCCAGTACCTGGACACGATTACAGAAAACGTGGACTGGTAAAAGAGAGGAAGGCCAAGCTCCTCTACGGGTAACGTAAACAAGAAGTGACAGTTATCTCCAGTTAACAGCCCGACGATACAGGAAGCGGAATGCAACTAAGCTACTACGTTAATTCCAGGCAGCAATATCAAGAGAAACATTCCGAAATCGTCTTCGAAAAAGCTGCTTCTATGCACGGAGGCCTATGGTGTATTCCTATTAAACCCACGACATCTTTTAGTCAGCAGAAACTGGACGGAGGTACATCAGGATTGGAGAAGCATCAAATGGCGCCGGGTTCAGTTCACAGGTGAATCAAGATTTTGTATTCAGTTGGACAATAATCATTCCCTTATGTGGAGAGAACGTGGAAATAATAATCCTGCTTATGTGCAGGAAACACCATATCGTAGTGGTGATCGAATGGTGTGAGTGAGAGTGAGTATTGGCTGACCTACGGACCCCAGTACCGTTCCGAATGGTGTTTTGACTGGTCAGTGGTATAGAGAAGACGTCATTGGACGTTATGTCGTGCCATACGCTCGTGCCATAGCAGATGGGTTCCTACTGGTAGACGATAACGCTCGTCCGCACAGAACTGCACTGGTAAACAACACGCTTGAAACTGAAGGAACTGAATAAATGTAGCGGTCAGCTTGTGACTGCGTATACTTTCGCGGCGTAATAATTCATGATACTCTTTACGAGTTTCCTGCCGGATAATGACGTCATCTTGATACAATTTTTCGGTGATCCTACTGGCCGCCATCTCCAGTACTGGCGAGTTGGTAAAGCACCAAACTCACCTGAAGAGGCCGGACAGATGGAGCGCCGAAATATTGTGTTAAGATGACGTCATTATCCGAGAGGGAACTCGTGAAGAGTATCGAGGTGTCAGCTGGTTTTCCGAACTTCAAACCCAACTAAACATGTCTGGGATGGACTTGGAAGACGCACTGCACATACCGAGCTGGATATTGCATTCATGGAAGAATGGCTAAAAATCCCTCAAGAGTGGATTGATATATACATGCTGCGCATGCTATGCATGTGTGCAACTGCATTGTCCGTACGAAGCGATAACACACCATATTGGAGGTCAATGTAAATGTCTTTTTCAATATTAATGTAGCTTCATGGTGCCTCTCTCTAAGTAAACTCCATTTTAACCTCAAGTAAATAGTTGAGACAGCCAAACAGCTTACTGTACTAAACACAAATTACAGTTGTAACCAGTATCTGAATAAAATACGGTACAATCTGTGTATTGGGTATAATAAGAGACTTGACCCCCTTATTGTTTTGAGCAGTGTAATTAAAAGACCACATACAGACTAAATCGAAAGTTACTTTGTATAGGGTGTTTTATTAAATATGGTTGCCTCTGTAAGTTACGAAGTATAGGCGATGGGAATATTTATTGCGGTGGTTGCCATAAAAAGCGTTATACTGTCTGCGGAGCTATCAACATAGTTTATTAAATTAATTGAATTATCCGTCGGTGCTTGACAGAACATGATAATAATATCAAAACACAACAACTTCCAGATGTTCTGCAGAACTTATTTACGCGCCACATCCCGGGTTTCGACTTATCAGGCCATCAGGTGACAACTGACTGTAATATACATGTTTTCAAAGTTGTTACAACCATGTTACGATTTAGAAAGATGTTATCTCAGAAAATCAAATCAAATCAAATCAAATGTTGGTAGAGCTTATGGAACTTATCTACGGGGTCATCTGTCCCTAAACGTACAAAGTACTTACGAGCTAGCTTATACTAAGGACGGCACAAATTTCCATGCCCGAGGGGGAATTCGAACCCCCGACCGTAGTGGCCGTGCAGACCGTGATTGGCGCGCCGCAAACCGCTTGACCACCGCGGCCGGCCACAGAAAATCGACTAGTTCACAGAAAAGTACATTAAAAGTACATATTTATGAGAGTTATTAACGTTTATATAAAATATGATAAGTATACATAAAGGATCAAAACTGACATGATTATTTTTGTTGAAAAGGAAAGATGGAAAGTAAAACTTATTTCAGTAGAGGTGTAAAGGGGAACTGGTTCTGATCGTTTAATACAAAACTGGCATCCTGAGCCAAATGTTTAATGATTTCCAATATTTCCAGTAGTGCCATCTTTCTGCTTTTCTTCAGGGAATGTAGGATTTCACAGTGTACATCGTAATCATGGTTTTCTCTTAGCAGGTGTTCAGCAAACGTTGAATCGGTCATTTTTAACCTCCGGCTTCACTCGTGTTCGTCCCTGAAGAAAATCAGAAAGATCACACTAATGGAAATATTACAAATGAGTAAACATTTAGCTCAGGATGCTAGTTTTGTATTAAACGATCAGATCCAGTTCCCTTTACACTTCTACTGAAATAATTTTTCTTTCCAACTTTCATTTTCAACAAAAATAATCATGTTACTTTTGATCCTACACATAAACTTATCATATTTTATATAAATGTTAATAACTCTCATAAATACGTACTTGTAATGTACTTTCCTGTGAACTAGTTAATTTTCTGTGATTAAATCCTTGTAAATCGTAACATGTTTGTAAAATCTTTAAAAACATGTATATTACAGTCAGTTATCACTTGATGATGACTTGATAAGCAGAAAGCCGGTTTTTGACGAATAAATAAGTTGTGAAAAACAACTGCAAGTTGTTTCGTTTATATTATAGTTTATTGCGTTATATTCCAGAGTTAAGACAAAGAAATATTTTTTTCAATGTAACATCAGTTGTTTTTATCGTGTACTAGAATCAGTAACACCAGCTGTGTGTACATCATTTTAAATTACATTCCTATCACTTGTAGTTTGGGAGCTAAAGCCCTTCAAAGTTTCAGGAGCAGATACCACACGCTGTTCATAATACATAGCTGTGTGGTGGGTGATGGTTGTTCGGGCGGTGGAAGTTGATTTAAATTAGATGTTGAAATGTGTGTCCATGTTCCAGAAGACACAATGCAATGCGCCTTCTAAAGGATCTGCAGATGAGGTGTAACATCTTCGGTGTTACGGTGCGACATGCGTACTCCATGTGTCATTTCAGATCGTCTGGGGACGTGGCCTACGTGATATAAATATTTTTTAAAAAATGGTTATGTAGTTATCCGCGTCAAAAAATCTAATGGTAATAAATCGGGCCATGCATAAGGTCCTTGGCGCCCCAACCATCTTCCTGCGGACCTGTTGTTTAGTTCTTCCACAACAGCACGCGCAGAATGGGCTGGTGATCATCGTGTTGTTTCCAAATATGGACTCTCGTGTGTCGACACACTTGTTCAGGGAGACCACCAAAACTGTCGACTACAAAAGAGCGATATAACACATCTGTCAGTGTACCTGGGAAGTAGTGTAGACCGACGATTTCATCCCCAAGGATCCACGAACCACACATTAATAGACCAATTACGTTGACGATCGACAGGTCGTACCCACCGAGGATCGTCTGTGGCCCGTTAGTGCACGTTATGGCGATTCACTGCACCATAATTTGTGAACTGGACATATGATATACCATAACACTTTGTAAAACTCCAGCGTGATATTACGCATGGCCCATTCACAGAATGAAACTCTCGCACTGAAATCGTACCCATGCAGCCACTGGGTCAGTGACAGGTGGTAAGGGTGAAACCTGTGGCCGTGGACTGTACGCCACACAGATTTGAGACTGACACCAGCGACTGCAGTAAATGCTGGTAAGCTGGTATAAGGATCGTGGTGTACTGCAGCTAAAATAAAAATCTCTGTCTCCTCGATTCTTGCAGTTCTTTGTCGTTTACTATGTCGCATTACAAAGCTGCCTGTTTCCCGAAGTCATTGTACGGCACGTAAGAACGTAACGGCTGCCGGAGATCTTCGCCTAGGATATCTCACAGCATACGCCGAGGCTGCTTCAATGGCATCGTGTCGGCACCTTCCGAGCATCAGAAATGTCAAGTTACCCGTTCCTGTATGTTATCTTCATCGGCAGTCTAAGAGCGCATCGAGGAAGCTTCTCGCTCCGTGACACCGGCGACGTTACAACTCGGCCGCACCACATTTAGAATATACATTGCCGCGGTGGAGTGGCCGAGCGCTCTAAAGCGCCATGCTGTGGTTGCTAGCCGTTGGGGATTCGTGTCCTCCATCGGGCATGAGTGCCTGCTTTGTCTTTAGGTTTTAGTTCAATTAAGTAGTTTTTAAGCTTAGGGACTGATAATCATAGACATTAACTCCCATAAGATTTACAAAAATATGAACATTTTTTAGAAGACGCATTGCAGCGTGTGTGGTATCTCCCTGAAACGTGATAGGAATGTTACTGATTCCACAGCATGATAGAAACAAGTTTTGTTCAATTTAACCCTTGAGACGCAATCAAAAAATTATACTCTGTTCTATAACCAGGTTACCCTGGTAACCCAATGAATTTATTGCCGTATAGTCATGGTTGGCAACACTTAGCCCTGACTTTATACACAACTGTTGCACCAAGGTATTCTAATTGTTGCTAGCTACAGTTGCTACTGTTTCACAGCGTTATGAACTGTGTATTTATTGTCTAAGTTGTTGCTGTTGTTGTTGTTTGGAGGTTTTAGGGGGAGAAAACAGCAAGATCATCAGTCCCCCTATTGTCTAAGCATTGTTACTCTAAACATCATTTCTAGATTCTCATGGATGATAAGCTGGAACTCTCTAAATCTGAATACAGTAGATTAAGCTATGAAGTATATTAGAAAGTTATTGGCTATTGAAACAGAAGAAAATGTTACTTCAGATTTCAACGACAACATTTCTACAGATGGATAGATTCTTAGAAAAGAGGATACTACTGCTTCAGACATTGAAGATGCTGTTGGTGCTTGTAGAGCTATTGAAGTTGAAATACAGACTAGTGATACTAGTAGTGTTGAACATGGCAGAGCTGATAAGAACATTGAAGCAACTGTATTTTCTGCAGGCATTCTACGTGTAAAAGATGGAACCAAATGCCATAAGGAACCCTTCAGTAAAGGAGAGTTGTTGAAGTATAATATTTTGCAGCTATGGGCTGGTCCAATACGTATATCTTTCTATAAAAGACACTTTCAAGACTATATTTACAGACTAAATGTTTGATATTATAATTCCTGAAACCAACAGAATGGCTAAATCAGGTATTCACAGACTATAATATCAATTCCCACCCCCATGAACCACAGACATTTCCGAGGTGGGGTGGCTTGCGTGCCTCAACGATGCAGATAGCCGTACCGTAGGTGCAACCACAGCGGAGGGGTACCTGTGGAGAGGCCAGACAAACGTGTGGTTCCTGAAAAGGGGCAGCAGCCTTTTCAGTAGTTATAGGGGCAACAGTCTGGATGATTGACTGAGCTGGCCTTGTAACATCAGCTAATGTGGCTTTGCCACACACCTACTGCGAACAGCTGAAAGCAAGGGGAAACTACAGCCGTTACTTTTCCCGAGGACATGAAGCTCTACTGTATGAAAATATGATGATGGTATCCTCTCGGGTAAAATATTCCGGAGGTAAAATAATCCCCCATTCGGATCTCCGGGCGGGGACTACTCGGGAGGATGTTGTCATCAGGAAAAAAATGTTCAAATGGTAGTTAAGTTTATGGGACTTAACTACGGGGTCATCAGTCTCTAAACTTACAAACTACTTATGAACTAGCTAAGACTAAGGACGGCACAAATATCCATGCCCGAGGGGGGATTCGAACCCCCGACCGTAGTGGCTGTTCAGACCGTGACTGGAGCGCCTCAGTCCCCTCGGCCACCGCAGCCGGCTGTCATCAGGAAAGACAATACTGGCATTCGACGGATCGGAGCGTGGAATGTTAGATCTCTTAATCGGCAAGGAAAAATAGAAAATTCAAAAAGGGAAATGGATAGGTTGAAGTTAGGTATAGTGGGGATTAGTGAAGTTCGGTGGCAGGATGAACAGGATTTCTGGTCAGGTGAGTACAGGATTATAAATACAAAATCAGTTTGGGGTATCACAGGAGTAGGACTGATAATGAATAAGAAACTAGGAATGCGGGTAAACTACTATGCAGCACAGTGATCGCATTATCGTTGTCAAGATAGATACGAAGCCAACACCGAGATCAGTAGTACAGGTTTATATGCCAACTAGCTCTGCCTATGAGGAGGAGATCAAAGAAATATACGAGGAGCTAAAGGAAATTATTCAGACAGTTAAGGGAGAGGAAAACGTAATTGTGATGGGAGACTGGAATTCGGTAGTAGGAAAAGGAAGAGAAGAAAAAATAATAGGTGAATATGGACTGGGCAGGAGGAATGAAAGAGGAAGTCGCCTGATATAATTTTGCACGGAACATGATTTAATCGTAACAAACAAGTGGTTTAAGAATCACAAAAGAATGTTGTATACGTGGAAGAGACCATGAGACACCGGGAGGTATCAGATAGATTTTACAATGGTAAGACATAGATTCCGGAACCAGGTTTTAAACTGTAAGACATACCAGGGGCAGATACAGACTCTGACCACAACTTGTTAGTCATGAACTGACAGTCATGAGACAGGCGAAATGCCCTCAGACTTTAAGAAAAATGTAATAATCCCCATTCCAAAGAAATCAGGCAGGTGTGAAAATTACAGAACCATCAGTTTGATAAGTCATGGTTGCAAAATTTTAACACGAATTATGTACAGGAGAGTTTGGATTCAGGAGGAATATAGGAACCCGGGAGGCAATACTCACTTTACGTCTTATCTTAGAAGATGGATTAAGGAAAGGCAAACCTACATTTTTAGCTTTTGTAGATTTGGAGAAAGCATTTGACAATGTTGACTGGAATACACTCTTCCAAATTCTGAAGTCAGCAGGGGTAAAATACAGGGAAAGGAAAGTTATTTACAACTTGTACAAAAGGCAGACCGCAGTTATTAGACTCCAAGGCCATGAAAGGGAAGCATCCGTTGGGAAGGGAGTAAGACACGGTTGTAGCCTTTCTCCGATGTTATTCAATTTGGCAGGCGAGCAGGCGGTGAAGGAAAGCAAGGAAAAATTTGGAATAGGGATTAAAGTTCAGGGGGAAGAAATGAAAACATTGCGTTTTGCTGATGACATTGTAATTCTGTCAGAGGCAGCAAAGGACCTGGAAGAGCAGTTGAATGGAATGGACAGTGTATTGAAGAGAGCGTATAAAATGAACATTAACAAGATCAAAACAAAAATAATGGAATGCGGTCTTAGAAAGTCGGGCGATGCTGAAGGAATTAGATTAGGTAACGAAACAATGAAGGTGGTAGATGAATTTTGTTACTTGGGTAGTAAAATAACATGCGATGGTCGCAGTACAGATGATATAAAATGCAGAATGGCAATGGGAAGAAAAGCATTATTGAAAAAGATAAATTTGCTACCATCGAATATTAATTTAAGGGTAAGGAAGTCTTTTCTGAAGGCATTTGTGTGGAGTGTTGCCTTGTACGGGAGTGAAACATGGACGATAAGCAGTGTGGACAGGAAGAGAATAGAGGTTTTTGAAATGTGGTGTTACAGAAGAATGCTGAAGATTAGGTGGGTAGTTAGCATAACTAATGAAGAGGTACTCAACAGAATTGGTGAGAAAAGGAATTTTTGGCATACCCTGACTAAAAGAAGGCATCGCTTGGTAGGACACATTCTTAGACATCGGGGAATCGTGAATTTAGCTTTGGAGGGAAGTGTGTGGGGTAAAAATCGTAGAGGCAGACCAAGAGACGCGTATAGTAAGCAGATTCAAGTGGATGTGGGTTGCCGTTCTTATGAGGAGATGAAAAGGCTTGCTAAGGATAAAGTAGGGTGGACTGAAGACCATAACAACAATATCAATTCAGAAGTACCAGCGAAAGTGTGGGAGCCATTGACAACTGAAGAATTTCACACCATATCTTGGTATGCTGATTACAGCTAGAGTAGGATTTTCCAACGCTGAACAAACATAGGAAACGTGATAAACAAAAGCATTCCCACTGTATTGTGAAAGTCTATCCCTCAACAGGTTTTGGCAGATAAGCTGATTTATAAGATTTGTCAGTGGGAGCAATAGGAGTGAGTGATTGAAAAGTGACAAAGCTGCTGCAACATGTGACATTTTTGAAATGCTAAATTCAAATCCTCGTACATGTTTGTCTAATAAATTATAGAACAATCGACATATTATATAAAATAAAGTATTACATTTATGAACTTCGCACCTGTTATAATAGAGATATATGGTTACCTGGGTAACCCAAATACATATCAGAGGGTGTGTTCTGTTGCGTCCCATTTAGATGCTCTTCTATGAAACTATTTAAATTTTTCCTGTTGTTATGGCGTTTATAAAGATGCAAATGAGGAATAACCTGAAACTTGTGTCCACAAGTTGCAACACACCTGAAAAACGGGCTGTTACAGTTATGTTACCCGGGTAACCCAATGTGTGGACACGACGGTAAAATAGTGTATCTTTTTGCTGTAACTCTTTGAAAAACAACACAATAAACTATGTACATTGCTAGGCAGAGATAACGTTATGGTGACCTACCGCAATAAATACTTCCGTCGCCAAATACTTGGTATCTTACGGAGGCAATCACATTTAGTGAAACACCCTGTATATTGATTCATAATGGCTGCAGCTTTGGCAAATGCTTTCGCTCCTGTTCGACTTGTGACGGTCCAAGAATTTCACCCCTAACGCCGCAATACGAATGCCCCCACCTGTCCCTGTTAATCACTAGCTGTAAACCAGGCGTTGCCCGGCTATTTATTTATTCCTGCCATTTTTCAGGTATATTTTCAATTGTGTAAGAGCTATATGTCTATAAAATCTCTTGGTATTACAATTAGTAGCAAAGAAGCAATAGATAAATGTGATGTGATGTGGCGGTTTTCCATGAACGTTACTGTTTATGTTGTAATATTTCATGAACTACGTTACGGAATGTGATACAAATTAAAAGCTACATTCAACTATATATATATATATATATATATATATATATATATATATATATATATATATATATGTGTGTGTGTGTGTGTATACTGTCTGTAAGACTTCCTGTCGTTTAAATTTGTAGTGTTCAAATTATAAATTGTAACGTCATACCGAGAGCCGTAGTTTTACTCCATAAACACAGGAAAAGTAGCAAGCGAGAAACTTTTTTCCTTTTATCATTTTACTGTGGTTGCCAGCGAGAAAAAGTTTAATAAAGGTTTGTAACTATGTTTAAAGTTTGTCGCAAGTCGCTAAGTACTGTCATTCTCATACAGTGTATTTCGAAAGTCTTGCCACATTATGTTGAATTTTTGCGATTTCTATTGATTATGACATAATATCTTTTAAACCATGTGCCGTATGTGATTCTTAATCCTGCAGCAATTTTTGCCTCACGGTAAGGAATGTGTGCCAAATTAGGTTGAATTCGGTCCAATGGTTTAGGAGAAAATGAGCAGCATTGTCGCAAAATCAGCAGTTTTTCGTGCATCTCATTGTTTATGACGTCATATCCCGAGACTATACATCGTATGTGATTCTTACACTTACGGCGACCGTCCTAATGGATTGAAGCTTACGTGTAAAAAATTTCATAAAGATTGGAACAAAACTGTAGATTTGTATGTAACACGTACAAACATACGGACACTCTGCTATATACAGGGTGTTACAAAAAGGTACGGCCAGACTTTAAGGAAACATTCCTCACACACAAAGAAAGATAAATGTTATGTGGACATGTGTCCGGAAACGTTTAATTTCCATATTAGAGCTAATTTTAGTATTTCTCTTTAAATGTAAATTGAAATAAGTCGTGCAGACAATTGTCAAAATGCCCAATTGTTTCGTTATTATGTATTGTACATCCTCCATTCACCTCATCAACACAGATTTTCTGTGAACGTTTGGGCATGAATTGTTGTCTTGATTGGGCCTCATGTTCTTCCACCTACGCTCACTGGAGCACGTTATTAATGATTTCATACGGGATATTCTACCAGCCGGGCGCGGTGGCCGAGGGGACTAAGGCGCTCCAGTCACGGTCTCCAAGGCCACTACAGTCGGGGGTTCGAATCACCCCTCGGGCATGGATATTTGTGCCGTCCTAGTTCGTAAGTAGTTCAATAGTAGTTTGTAAGTTTAGGGACTGATGACCCCGTAGTTAAGTCCCATAGACTATACAAACATTTAAACAGTTTGATACTCTGTCTGTGCTGTTAGAACATGTGCCTTTAGAAGTACGACATAACATGTGGTTCATGCAAGATGGAGCTCGTGCACATTTCACTCGACGTGTTCGTACGCTTCTCAACAACAGATTCGGTGACCGATGGATTGGTAGAGGCTGACCAATTCCATGGCCTTCACGCTCTCCTGACCTCAACCACCTTTCATTTATTGGGGCATTTGAAACCTATTGTCTACGCAACCCCGTTACCTAATATAGAGACTCTTCGTGCTTGTATGGTGGACGGCTGTGATACAATACGCCATTCTCCAGGGCTGGATTAACGCATCAGGAATTCCATGCGACGGAGGGTGGATGCATGTATCCTCGCCAACAGAGGACATTTTGAACATTTCCTGTAACAAAGTGTTTGAAGTGTTTCCATTCCATGATTAATGTGATTTGAAGAGAAGTAATAAAATGAGCGCTAAGATGGAAATTCAGCGTTTCCGGACACATGTCCACACAACATATTTTCTTTCTTTGTGTGTGAGGAATGTTTCCTGAAAGTTTGGCCCCACCTTTTTGTAACACCCTGTATTAGATGAGAAGAAAATATTAATTAGAGAATCTGTTAGGCGGTAGGGTATTATGTTCCGTTGCTTTAGGTGACGTGCGGGCGTCAGTGTTGCAGGGTTCGGCCCGCCTCGAATTCCCCGGGGAGGAGCCAGTTGAGGGGCCAATTTCCTGCCGTAGACAAAAGCAGCGCGCCAAGATGGCGGCTGGCAGGAGAGCGGCCTGGATTTACTGCCGCTCCTCCCAACAATTCCCCATCCCGCGGGGCGGCCCGACGCCGCCCCCGCACCTGTTTACGTAGCTGCTCGTCTTCTGTCTCGACAAGGCCCTCGAAACGGTGCTGCCAGACCTCTCTGACTTTCAGCTGAGAACTGGGCCACTGGCCTATGCACTGACCTGACACTTACCCGTATCACAGTATTCGATTATCAGAAAGGAAATGGAACGTTTACTGTCTCAGAACACTATTAATTTCTGCCGAAGTATATTATGTCAGGAACAATAGTCAGCGCTGCTTTAGGAAACTTACAAGGAAAGTACTTGGGCTCGACCAAATATAAATACACGAAAATCGTGTGATAGATAATGTGAAGGTTCGTCTTTGCACTAGTGATATTTTCTCATCTGCAAAGCTCTGCAGTCGCCCATTAGAGACCTCTGCGCCGCACTGCACCTTGCCCTGCCGGTACACCAGTAGTAACGCAGCAGTGTGCCTCTGAAGTCGCGTTTTGTGACGTTATTTGTGTAGGGAAACGTCGGATAAGTCGGCAATTGGTAAAACGAATCCTGCAAATTTAGTATGACTGGTTGAGATGAAGTTACGACGAAACCTTCTTCGTGAATATGGTATTGGTGTAGAATCTAACGTCCATCACCCCTTTTCGGAATGACTCAAACTGAGCCCTAATATTTTCCTGAATCACGGAAATTTTTATTAGTTCACAGTCTATAACAAAGTCATTCCACTGTAGATGAAGTTGAACTTATCTTATATGCTGGCTGATGTCCATTGCGTTGTGAGCTGTCTTCGGCATTCACTAAAACATTTAATTTTACAGGATCTTTTCGTAAATTAAAACCATGTCAGATGATACGGAAACGATTTTATTTCCACTTAAACAACGTTTAAATCAAGCACATTGATGCACAATAAAAAAAATTCTGCGGCAAGCCAACAGAACTGCTTACAGGCTTGTAGCTGCTAGAAGACTCAATAAAACATGGTTTCTCTCAAACATCTTTCTACGTAACCACGTAATAAGATTGATGACAAAGTTTTGTAATTCACAATTAAACAATATTCTTTTACATTAAATATGCCAAAATACAGAAATTAAAACATTACATTTAAGCTTTGACTATTTATGTCAATGTATGTACTTGTTTCATGAAATTTGTATTTAAATGTGGTACACAAATTTAAAGTCATCCTTTTGACTAGTGTTTACTGTGCTCAAATTATTTACATTATGTCTGTTTTCGAAGTGCACACATATTTGTTTTGCCAATATTGTGTAGGCGTAATATTATTGTGACATGGAATTTTAATGAGTTTCAGTTTGCGGTCAAATTTTTTATTAACACGGATTTGTATATGGTTGTCGTAGTTTTGTTAATTTCGAAGATAGTTTCTTCGTACCAAACAGATTATTAATTTTAGTGCATGAAAAATTATCAGCATTTAATTTAGGATCTAGTGATATATAAAACATGGTCTGCCCTAATTTATTTAAACAAAAGATATATATGGAATCATGTTGTGCAATAGTTATAATATGTAGTATTGTTGTTTTTTTTATACAAATTAGTATCTATATAGGTTCAGCAATTTCCGAAACTAAGTGTAATGCATTTTTAGTGTTTGCAGCTATTATTTACGAAAGTATAAAAAACTGAAAATTACGAAAAAGGTCAGCCAAAGTTATATTTAAATCAACGTACTATTTCTTAAAAGCCTTTTACTAATAGTGTTAATAGAATTTCAAACAGAAGGCGAAAATGTGATATTTTACATGTCCGGTAATGAAGTTTTACTTTAGGTGTCAGATATTTCATGTTTCTAGGTTGGCAACTGATTTTTAGGAGTATGCAACATAGCAGAAACGTTACAAGAAGATGAATCATTCGCATGTTACCTGGTATATACTATAGTGTTTCTAATCTATTCTCTTATTTCTGCACTATAATAGATACCAGAAAACATGTCAATGATCCACCTTCTACACCAAGGCCGTATTCACGAAGAAGGGCTCTTTGGAATTTCATCTCAACCAATCGCAATACATTATCAGGATTGATTACCAATCGCCGACCCATCTGACGCTTCACTACACAAACAACGTCACGAAACGCAACTTCAGAGGCACTCGAACTGTCCCTAGTGCTCCCGACTGGTGTACCGGCAGGTCAAGGTGCAGTGCTGCGTGGCTGACGCAGAGGCCTCTAATGGGCGACTGCAAAGTTTTGCAGATGCGAGAGTATCGCTAGTGCTATAAGGGACCTCTACATTATCTCTCACACGATTTTGGTGCATTTGTGTTTGTTCGAGCCCGAGTACTTTCCTTGTTAGTTACCTGTGAAAAGCGACTAGCTAATTATTTACAGGAAGTAATGGATGCTATCGACGCGGTATGTGAAATTCCTTTCATACATACAGATGACCTAGGTTCCCCATGCTTCACAGTGAATGTTAACGACGACCCTTCATATACTTTCGTTTTTATTGTTCATTACCTCTATCGACTAAAGCAAACCCTTATGTACACACTTTTTCAGTAAATACCTTTATAATACCAAAAGGAACAACTTCCGGATGTTCTGCAAAACTTATTTATTCGTCACAAACCGGCCTTCCCCTTCTTAGGCCTTCATCAGGTGACAACTGACTGTAGTATACATGTTTCCAAAAATGTTACAAACATGTTACATTTACAAAGATGTTATCATAGAAAATCGATACTTCACATGAAGTATATATTTGTGAAATGGATCGAAGAGGTACATTTAACTCTTACAACAATGGGTCAGCAATTATTACAGTCGAAGGCGATGAAAAGGTAGCAGTGGTTGGGAAGGGAGTAAGACAGGGTTATAGCCTTTCCTCAAACGTGTTCAATCTGTACACTGAGCACGCTGTGAAGGAATGCAAGCAGATATTTGGAGAGGGAATTAAAGTCCAGGGACAAGGACATCTTGCTGTTTGCTGATGACATGGTAATTCTGCAGAACACGGCAAAGGACCTGGAAGAACATTTAACATGGAATGGACAGTGTCTTGAATGGAAAATATAAGATGAACATTAACAAGAGTAAAACGAAGGTAATGGAATGCAATGTCAGAAAATCAGGCGATGCTTAAGAAATTCGATTAGGTAGTGAGTCAATAAACGTAGTAGATGAATTTTGTTATTTGGGTAGCAAGATAACTTCTGATGGCCGAATTAAGGAAGATATAAAATGCAGAATGGCTAGAGGAACAAAAGCGTTTCTAAAGAAGCGAACTTTATTAACATCCAATATTAATGTAAATGTTGGGAAGTGCTTTCAGAAACCATTTGCCTGGAGTGTGTCATTGTATGGGAGTGAAACGTGGACAATGAGTTCAGATAAAAAAATGATAGAAGCTTTTGAAATGTGGTGCTACAGACGAATGATGAAAATTAGATGGGTATATCACGTAACTAATGAGGAGGTGCTTAATCGAATCTGGGGGAGAAGGAGTTTCTGGCATGTCCTGACTAAGAGAAGGGATAGATAGGTTGGACACATTCTGAGACATCAAGGAATTGTCATCTTAGCATTAGAAGGAAGTGTGTGGGGTAAAAATCGTAGAGGGAGACCGAGGGACGAATATAGTAATCAGATTAAAAAAGATGTAGGTTGCCGAAATTATTCTCAAATGAAGAGACTTGTACAGGACAGGGTAGCATGGAGAGCTGCATCAAACCAGTCTGCGGAGTGAAGACCACAACAACAACATTAACATTAATATGAAAATATAAGTATGTGTAAAGGATCAAAACTCAAAAGATTAATTTTATTGAAAAGGAAATTTGGAAAGTAAAACGTATTTCAGTAGATGTGTAAAGAGTAACTGGGTATGATGGATTAATACTAAACTGGCAGCATTAGCCAAATGTTTATTAATTTCCAATATTTCCAGTAGTGTCACCTTTCTGCTTTTCTTTCTCTTTTTCCTAGCAGAGGACTCAAATGCACAAACACCTGTCCCATTCACCTTTTTCACCCCAGATATATCTTGAACTGTTTTGTTAGCAGACATATCCCATATCATTGCACCTTCGCGGCCATAGAAAGACGCCTACGGGAAAACGGGAAGTTTCACGTAGGTGATTTCTGTCTGAGGTTCGTCCATTGTACAGTAAAGTAGGAACATATTGTGCTTGGTAACTGCAAATAAAATCCCCTGTCTACTGTTTGTGTTCTGATGGGTCTCAGAAAGTGATGCAGATCGTCCGCGCTCAACTTGAAAACTTCTCTTGGAGGAGACCTTGTTGAGAATGTTCAAAGAAGGCCCAGCCACCAGCATCCGGCAGGTTCCCAAGCGCTATAAACGGATAAAAGTGCCATGTGATGTGTTGTCCATGATTACCGTCTCTATTATTACCATCTGCAGACAATCCAGGCATTGCAGGATTAGAATTACCCACGAAGGGTACAGTTTGCGCAGTGGTATTTACAACAATGCATACTCCAGCCTCATTTCCCGAGCTTGGTGATGTTCACCAATTACTGTACGTTTCTTTCTTTCTTTATCTTCAGCCCTTTTCCCGCACAAGTACGGTCGGCTTTGTTATTGAAGATTTGGCATGTTAGTATTGACGGGGTGGCCGGATTCCCTTCCTGCCGCCACCCCCTGCCCCCGGGGAGAAAACGTGTACGCCAAATGTCTGTGTATGGTGTTATAAGTATGAAAGTGTAAAGTGTTATGAAATGTTTGCGAGTCGTTTAACTGAGGCGGGGCTTAGGGATCAGCCCGGTATTCACCTAGGGGGATGTGGCAAACCGCCTAAAAACCACATCCAGGCTGGCCGGCACTCCGACCTCCTTCGTTAATCTGCCGGGCGGATTAGAACCGTCTTCCCGTCTCGGAAAGCGGTGAGGTGCGTTAGAGAACACGGCTAGCCGAGCGGATGGATGAATGCACGTTTACTAGAGACGGAATGGTAAACATGCACGACATGCATGTTTGGGTGGACGAAAATCCATTATATTTCAAACTGCTTCACAATCACCAACAGAGGTTCGGCATTAACATCTGGGCCGGGATAATTGGTCACCATATCGTTGGGCGTTACCTACTGCAAAACAGACTGACAGGACCGACCTACCTCATATTTCTTTGAGATGTTTTTTCTACCCTGTTCGATTCCATGGGCGATTGAAACAGAAGACAGCCAGCCGCGGTGGCCGAGGGGAGTGAGGCGCTCCAGTCACGGTCTGCACGGCCTCTACGGTCGGGGGTTCGAATCCCCCCTCGGGCATGGATATTTGTGCCGTCCTAGTTCGTAAGAAGTTCATAAGTAGTTTGTAAGCTTAGGGACTGATGACCCCGTAGTTAAGTGCCATAAGCTTAACAAACATTTGAACATTTTGAAACAGAAGACAACCGCACATATTTGCTGATGTATGTGCTTCTTAGCACCGTTTAGATTAGATTAGATCAGATTAGATTAATACTTGTTCCATAGATCATGTATACGACATTTCGTATTGATGTGGAACGTGTCAGTTTAGTAAATGCTGTTTATACTTGACAATCAATATTTTAATGATTTTTTTAATTTTTTTAAGTTTTATCTAAAAATTCATCTACATTGTAGAAGGTGTAGCCAATCAGAAATTCCTTTAATTTCTTTTTAAATACTAGGTGGCTCTCTGTCAGACTTTTGATGCTACTTGGTAAGTGACAAAAGACTTTTGTGGCAGCATAATTCACCCCTTTCTGAGCCAAAGTTAGATTTAATCTTGAATAGTGAATATCATCCTTTCTCCTAGTGTTGTAGATATGCACACTGCTATTAGTTTTGAATTGGGTCGGATTATTAATAACAAATTTCATGAGTGAATATATATATATATATATTGTGAAGCTACAGTGAGTATCCCTAGATCCCTAAATAAATGTGTGCAGGATGCTCTTGGGTAGGCTCCAGCAATTATTCTGATTACACGCTGTTGTGCAATGAATACTTTTTTACTCAATGTTGAATTGCCCCAGAATTGTACCCTCTGTCATAACGTAGGAGGTACGCAATTAGAAGCCCTTCTGTAATGTAGATAGCGCGATGTGCTACTTATGTTGGGTTTATTGACGTAATGAGAAACGCACACCCATCTCAGACCTCTTGGGCAGGAATGTCATTAAGATCAGGACGTCTATCAGTAATACACAGATGACTGAAGTGCTGTATACCTTCATAACGCAAGCGCCAACAGTTTGTTCTCAGACTTGAATTCTCTCCAACGTCCACGCCGAGTGTTCCCGAATATGCAAACCGATCTGTTTGCCTTTCCACACAACATACTAAGCACTGTCGAAGATTTTTGAGGCATCGTATATGAAATAAAGTTCATAATTTTCCCTTACAGAAATTAAATCAGTAAATCAATACATAGTACCTAAGTAAATTCGATAAGTCGTTTTAAATATCTAATTATATCATCTTATGCTCATAACATGCTTTTTCTTCTTTTGAATCGCAATAATACGTAAAAAAAGAGAAATTAATTAAAAATTACTTGAAATCCAATTAAAACTCTCCATTTGAGTCATGTGATTACTGTGACGTCAAATGACATGATGCTATGTCTGCTGCCGTAAGATTCACTAACATTGAAGTGTTGTCACTGAAAACTTTTACTAATATTTCTTATTACCGCAATGTACAAATATAGCTTAAAATTATGGAAAATTCGTTTTTGCAATGATAACACGTAAAAAGTGGTTGAAACTTGCTTCCAGAGATCGAATTCAGATAGTGGTCACTTCGTTTATTCTTGTGTAGATCATTCTGAAGTAATGCTAAATTATTACTCTTATTAGTTCATTACTGAATATAATGCTGTGCTGTGTAAAATATTTTAATGTACATATTAGTGAGGGAATATTTACATTGCCGAAACGGCTGTTCACAAATTACACGACAAAGATTTGTATTTAAAGTCGTTTTTAATGTAGTTAGTGAACGTACAAATTTGCAGTCAGTGGTTAATGGAGACGGAGATTAAGTCAAAATAATGCGCAGGATAATATACAGTGTCCTTTATTGTTGTTTTATTTGTCGTTAAATAAAAACCTTCCAGAATTTACTCGTAGCCATTGAGGGTAATCGTGGTAGAAACTACTATGTCTTATCATGTGCGTACTGTGATTAATATTGCAGTGTCCCAATGGTTAGGCATTTTCTTATAGAATAAAAAAAGCAAAATTTTTTTATGTTTTCTCCGTTATAAAGTAATAACGAAACCCGGATATCAATTAATCTAGAAAAGATAAAACAATTAAATTCATTCATGTATGTGGAAAGAGAAGTATAAGTTTTTTTTATTTATTTTTTATTGAACATTTGTCACATAAAAAAGCATTTGAATACTACTTGAGAAACATGTCACAAATTGAGATATTTAATGAACCATTGAAATTATTCCATCTTCATCAGCCAATATATTATACAACTGCTGCCAACCTCAGTCCAACAATTCCTCTTAAGATTTAAAAAGGAACCATTATTAATATGTAACTTTTACAGCATAGTCACTCATAGTACAATAGCAGGCCGCGGTGGCTGAGGGGACTGAGGCGCTCCAGTCACGGTCTGCACGGCCACTACGGTAAGGGGTTGAATCCCCCCTCGGGCATGGACATTTGTGCCGTCCTTAGACTTAGCTAGAACATAAGTAGTTTGTAAGCTTAGGGACTGATGACCCCGTAGTTAAGTCCCATAAGTTCTACAAACATTTGTACATAGTAGAATAAATTCGTGAAATGAGACTACTTCTCATGACAACTAAGTGAATTAGAAATTATAAGAAAAGGGGAAAAGTGGGAAACCACACAGTTGATTGTTCTCGTACCAGGCTATATTCCTTTACTAAATTTTACTACTATCGTAAAAGACGGAGAACAAGATAGCTGATCTGATAATTAAATATGTTTTGGCCAATGTTGCACATATACTGACGTTATTTAGTTCGGAGTGGTAGAAACAACATGACTCTTACAAGATCATCGTTAATTCTGTGACACTAGAACTTCAGTGGAAACTCGCATACCTATATTCGCAGTTGTCTGCATAGGTCGCTTACGCTGTCGACGCCCGAACGTGGGCAACCCGTGTGAGTGGTCGATTCGTCCGCTCGCGGGAGGAATGACATCGGCGGAATTGGATTTTTGCTTCGGCGCATAATGTGACGTAAGGGATTCGACTCGTCATATCGCCTGCGCTGGCGTCCTGACCGACTCTCGCATCGCATTCAGTGTCAATCCTCGTTGCATCCCTAGTGAAGACGAAGTAAATGAATCATACAAATGTTGAGAGACGAACAGTAGGACAATTATTTACTCATGTCAAGTTGGATATGTACCCTTCACGTGACATTTACTTTCCATTTTTATCAGCACGTGAAAGTAAATAAATTTTATTTTCACTTTATTTGCTTTCCAAATATCGTACAGACGTCAATCATCGACTCGTTAATCTTAGAAACGTTCACACTTCTCTATTCACTGAATATATGACATCAACTGCGAATGGGCAAAGCTGAAAATGTGTATTCAGCCAGGATTCGAACTCAGGTCTCCTGCTTTCTAGGCATTTGCGCTGACCACCACTGGGGACACGGTGATAACCGTACCTACAAGGACTACATAAGCACGCCACCCGTCAGATACAAATTCCCAGATTCACCCTGCCACAATACTCAAAACTCGTAGTTCTGAAAATAATTCCCATAAGGGCCCCAAACTTGCCCACCCTTCCCCAGTAACGAAAGGAGCAGTGGGGAAGGGTTGGGAAATTTTGGGCCCTTACGGGAATTAGTTTCAAAACTATGGATTTGATTACTGTGGGCATGGTCCAGCTGGGAATTTGTAGCTGACGGGAGGCGTGCTTAGGTAGTCTCTGCAAGTGCGGTGATTGTCCCTAGTGGTGTAGTGGTCAGTGCAATTGCCTAGAAAGCAGGAGCCCCGGATTCGAATCCTAGCTGAGTACACATTTTCAGCTCTGCCCATTCGCAGTTGATGTCATATATTCTGTGAATATGAAATAATAACAAATACAGGATCAGAAGTGTCGTCCGTTCTTTCGGAACAGTCAGTCTATGAGAATCTGAGCCGTTCGGGTAAAACTAGCAACATCGCTCATGAGATACGAAAATAAGGCAGACCCATATGAATCCAGGCATTATCATGACACAAGTCTGAGAGATGTTTGCAAGTATTTTTGTTTTCATTTTATTCTGTGCAAAGGTGTACTGACACGAAATTCCCATCTCAAAATGCAAGATAGCAGGTTTGAAATTTATATAATTTTCAATCAGGTGCTGAATAACGATACACTTTCACGTTGTGACCAGTAAGTGTCGTCATATAACAACCCTTAGGAAAGAACGTGGACCAAGTACAAAATCCTAGCTCCATGATTCCGGAGGAGCAAACTGAAGTAATCATTGTTGTTCAGTCTTTCTGCAAATATGTAATTTATAATGTTTGTATAATAAAGACCACAAGTATTAATAACCATTTACAAAGCACTGAAATTAAGAATATTGAAAAATTCGTTTATTTGTTTATCACGATATATTTGATGAGTTTCATATTTAAATGTTGTGCTCAGTTGATCACAACGACATAAAAGAATGAATGAGGGGGGGGGGGATGATTCGAACCGTCGACAACACAAATTTTTAGTTATTGTTTTCCTTGTTTTCTTGTTCTTTCTGTAGATCGTTTCCCTTTGAACGTGGTATCTTGTTTGCTCTACGTTGATAGTTGAGATCGTATCTCAGTTCTTTCATCAGGACGAGAATCGAGGCCCATCAAAGAGCGCGTAAAGCCATCGTGCAGGCGAACCATAGCAATTTTCAAAAACTCCGCCTATTTGCCATGTAATTTCAGGAGTGCGAAATATTCAAAGTAAATTTTTTCATTCTGAGAGTTGCATCGAATGGCTTGCACTGAGTGCTATTTTGAGTCCTGATCTTCACGTACAAGGAGTTCGAAAAGTAAGGAAAGAAAATCGAGAACAATGCAGTCTCGTTATTAGATCAATAATTAGAGTATGACTAATGATTAGTACACACCACTGAAACGCGTTGTGAGAGTAAACATCGGAAAATAAACGCGACTGAGGCCGAGGAAGTATTATTTAATGAAGTGAGCCCAATCTAAAGTATCGGAATAACAACACTGAATATCATTTTCCAACCGAGATGGTACTGATTTCCTTCTGAAACGATGTAGATGCCGGCCGCGGTGGCCGAGAGTTCCGCGGCGCGTCAGACACCGTCTGCACGGCCACTACGGTCGGGGGTTCGAATCCCCCCTCGGGCATGGATATTTTTGGCGTCCATAGTATTAGCTAGTTCATAAGTAATTTGTAAGTTTAGGGACTGATGACCCCGTAGTTAAGTCCCCTAAGCTCTACAAACATATGAACATTTTTTGAAGAATGTAGACGGCAACGTACTTCTTTCTTTCTCGCATTTAAGAATTCGTGCACATTGTCATATTTTATATCTTTAAATAGCCTGCTTCAATTTTACATCAATTTTATCTTGTAACGTTGATTGCAAAGTGGTTGAATATGGCTGCGAAGAAGATGAGGTTCATACAGATGATACTGAAGGTTTGTATTTTTTGAACATTCATTAATTTTTGCGAAATTAACACGTATATATTTCGTCTTAAATTAAGTTTTAATAATAATGATTCATCAGATTGAAGTTCTAAAACTTTCAATTTGCCATTCTTTCAGAAATAAGGGCAGTATTATAAAACTAGTGGTGTTATTGTGTAAAAAAAAAAGAAAAAATCACTTATAAAGATCTCCTGAAAAATAAATAAACCAAAAATAATTCCGCTATATCTGGATTAAGGTAAGGTGAAGCAGTCAACAATCCAAAGATTGGTCAGAAAACCACAGTTCTTTACAAGGCATGGTCGTATTTGTAAGTAGTATGCCGTTGCCTTTCTCCCAACTGACTGACCCAGCCTGTTACAGGGACACCTACAGTTTAACGCGAATTCCGAACCACGGTGCCACTTGGTATTTTTCACAACACTTCCATACGCGAAAGAAGTGGAAATTGAAAGATAAAAATGCAAAGACGTTGTGAGGATCGAACCCGTAACCTTTGGCTTAGTAGTCTACCACTCTACCACTGTGCTACCGAGCCGCAACGATGTGGTATAAAGAAAATATTTTGTTAATAATCAGTGACTCGAGTGCTATTGTATGCTTTGTTTTTCATCAGTACTTGTTTATTAGACGCGAGGAAAGCGTCTACTTGCCAGGTGAGTGCCTCTTGTATCATACAACAGGACAAATTTCATTAGAATGCTGGCAGTAGTAAACTTGGCGTAAACATAGCTAAGATCTCTGTAGAGAGCTGTGAGACAACAGTATTAATTAAATATAAAATTACTGTCTGCAGCAACGGCGCCTAGAAAGAGCTGAAATTATTATTTGTACACGAGACAATGCGCTCAGCAGCTCCATTGTAGCTCTCGCAGGCACCCGCGCCTGACTGCGTTTTGCGTCTCACTTTGCACGCCGGCGAGGTAAACAAGGAGTAGCAACTAACTCCGCTTCCGCCCTAACACAACCCGGCCCTTTGCCCTGAAAATTGCACGTAGCTCTCTCTACCTCGCGCTTGTGTGTGGGTGGGTGGATTAGCGAAGAGTGAGCGCGAGGGCCGCAGTACGGAAACCAGACACGTTAAACGCCTCGAGCTGCATAATTACGAGCGTCCGTGCTGCACTCGGTGAGTCTGTGCCTCGACTGCGAGTGCAGCTCAGACACACGGCTAGGTGGCGCTGCTGTGTAGTTCTGTGCCGCGGTGACGCCCGCTTCTCGCTCTCTTAGTATAACCACCATATCGAGGAATGCAGTTATACGTTTGGCTAATTTAATCGTTTTGCCGAATAGGTCACTTGCGATATATTAATAAGCAGTTTCTAAGTGGGTGAACTAATCTTTTATCTTTAAACGAGTATATTAGTCGTAAAGCTCCCATGTGGAAGACGCTAAGTAAAGCTGGTTCCTTTTCCGTTCTTCTTGGTCTTCTGGTTCTTTTTATTTGCCCACCAGTTTTTCATTGTAGAGAAAATTTAGTTTTTCTTTCTTCACTCAATTTTGTTCCAGTTCTCGGTGCTTTTGTCTCTGGTTTAACCTCCCACTTCAACTTTTATTCTAAAATTGTTTCTTGCAGCTATTTCTGTTTTAGCAATTTTGGCTAATTCCAAATCTTTTTTAACTTTTTGGATCCATTCTCCTCCATTAACAAGAGAATCTACGTATTTTACAATTCTTTTTGTTAATCTGTGTTCAGGGAGTCTCATTATGTGGCCATAGAATTTGAGGTGTCTTTTCCTCATGTCGATCTCTATGTTAGAATATTCTTCAATTTTTGATGTTTTCTGTAATCTATATACATTCTTGGTCCATCTTGGTCCAAAAAATTTTCTAATTATTTTTCTTTCTTCTTTCTTTAGATTTTCTAGATCAGTTTTCCTGTTTAGTGCCAAGGTTTCGCTGACATATAACATTGATGGTTTAATGACTGTATTGTAATGCCTAATTGTGGCGAGAAAAATCCACGGTGCAGTTTTTAGAGAAAATATCTGCCAAAAGAGACCCACGGAAGAACTATACAGACACTCTGAAACAATCACGACACATATCAGAAAACGCAGAGCAAAATTTTTCATGCGTTTAGCCAGAATGAGTGACACCAGACTAACTAAAAGAATATTCAACATAATTACTACATCGAAACTGAGCACATCTTGGTACAAAGAAACCATAGAAGACCTGAAAACATTAAACATCTCTATAGAAGACATTCAAGACCGCAAAACATGTAGGGAAAAAATCAGAAACCAAAAAGTTGACTTTAAGTCACAACACAAAAACAACAGACGAAAATGGACAGATGAACAAAAGAAGACACAAAGTGAAAGAATTAAAGACTTTTGGGAAGAAAAAAGGAAGAACGACGGGAATAAAAGTTAGGTTTTTGTGCTTTTAGCGGTCTCCTTAAGGGGAATGTACTAGCTTAGAACCGCGGCTCCGCGTGTTGGTTGATTATGATAGATAAGCTAACTTTCAGTAGTGTGCTATTTATTTATTTTTATATTTCCTTATTCGTATGCTTATCCTTACAGAGAAAGAGCTGACGACATTGTAGCACGCATAGACCAAAGATATAGTCCGCGGCATCACGTTTCGCTGTATGTAACCTCCTTGCTATGGAGTCGCAAACGTCATCGCTGGTCTTCAGTCCAAAATTTTTTTTATAATTTGACGACTTTCAACCACCATATCTTCCATCCCCTTATAGCTATCGGCATGGAACTGCTATGTTGTATAACGGGAGACTTCGGACAACAATTACACAACGACCATTCGTTTGCGTACTGTAGTTTTCGCTGCAGAGCGAAATATTAACACCCACACACACACACACACACACACACACACACACACACACACACACACACACACGAAGAATTTTATGTACACCGATAATTTTACGTCCCAGTATACTCCACCCTTTTATCATTATCAACCCTCAGGCAATAATTCAACCAATAAAACCATTTTGAAAGAGTAAACAAAATTTTCAAAGAGTAATTATTGTTCCGCATTTCGCGTTATATTCTTAAAATTACTAAATATCTATCAGATCGCTATAAAACCTTGCCTAAAACCTTACTCAGGTAAAAATTGGTAACTGTACAAATATTTAAGTCTCTGCGTCTTGTCGTTCGGACGTGTAAGCGTACACCAAACAAACATTAAGATAAATAGCTATTCGATCGCCATAAAACTGTGCCTAATGCCTTCCCCGGGTAGACATTTGTAACTGTACAAATTTTTAGCTTTTTATGTCTTGTGGTTCATACGTGATAAACGTACACCGAACAGACATTCACAATATATAGGGTGTGTCACCTACGAGTTCTCAGGCGAATTTTATCTGGTATTTGAGAAGATATTTGCCATTTCTATTTAGCATTGTGTAGCTAGACTCAGGCATTCAGCCACTCATTTGTCATCAAGTATCAAAATTTACAAAACGTTCGACTTCCTTTCCCTATACTCAATGCGATTACCTTTTGTATATTTTTTAAGGTATCTCCTTTCTGTAAACTAAATACAGATCCATCCGATTTCCTAAATTTTTGTTTTAAACTAAATGTGTTCATTCGCAGATTTGTCATAAAGTATCAGCATTAACTGAAGTCTCTCTATCCTTTATTTTAATTCAAACGCGGTATCTATCGTCTTTGCACTGAATATTCTAATCGTTTTTCTCGTATTTTCGGATCTAAGTAAGGTGCGCCGTTCTTTTTAACCTAACAACACTCATCGGATCAAGCTCTCATTTGCGCTTTTAAACCCTTGCATTGACTGATTCTGAAGAAAGCTATGCGTGAACATTCAACTTTTCTTCCTTTTTCCCCATATTTTGTCATTCCACTAACGGTGTGAAGTTAACTGAAGATAACTGGCATATTGCGAATATGGAGAGCGATCGAAAATTTAAATTATTTGCTTGTTTTTACCGCTTTCAATGCCTATCTTAGTCTTATTGTGTCAAGAAGATACACAATTTTTAGCGTGAAATACAGATAACGTTCCACTCTGGTGATGCAAGTTTTAATAATGCTAATTTTAATAATGTGACAATGTTCTGTTTGTCATTTTATGTTTTCTCGAGTAACTCAATATTTTACTTAAGACAGAAGAACATTGTAACCTTTTTGAAGATGATGACATAGATCTTAGAAACCGGTAAAAACCAGCAAATAAAATAAATTAGTGATATTGACTGAAGAAAGCGTACTTTAAAATGTCAGTATGTTCTAAGGTCACCTAACGCTATTATCTGTGGAGTAAGACCACTGTCGTGGGAAGTCGCATTTACTACCAAGGGAAGGGGGGAGGGGTATACTTCATGACCACCTCCCTTAAACGTAAAGGCAGCCGAGGGTCTTCGCCGTGCCAGTCGCAGTCTGCACGGCCGCTACGGTTGGGTGTTCGAATTCCCCCTCGGGCATGGATGTTTGTGACGTCTTTAGTATAAGGGAATTCATAAGTAGTTTGTAAGTTTATGGACTGATGACCCCGCAGTTAAGTCCCTTATGCTTATCAAACATTTGAACATTAACCCCCGGGCGGCTGCGCCACTTATTATAACTTTAGCAGCAGCGCGGTGCAGATTTGCTACCACTGTGTATTCCGTGTTACAAACCTACTATATAGCTACTCAGTAATCGTAATGACAAAAATAGTTTAATGTAGAAATATGACATTTGTTTATTTCTGAATTGGTATATCAATTACCTTCGGTAGATAAATATAACAAATGTATCATTATTCCGAAAGTGGACAATAATCATGTGTTCAAATGTTGTTCAAATATTTGTATAGTCTATGGGACTTAACTACGGGGTCATCAGTCCCTAAACTTACAAACTACTTATGAACTAGCTAAGACTAAGGACGACACAAATATCCATGCCCGAGGGGCGATTCGAACCCCCGACGGTAGTGGCCGTGCAGAATCATGTGTAATAAGCAAAGTAGTACTATCATTTCCTCTTTCGTTACTTCCCTGTACTTCTTGTCTCGAGTAATTAGTGTTATGTGGAACTTAGTGCTCATAATTACCTCGTCAATCATATTATGCGGTCGCGTCGTTCAAATATCTATGCGTAACATTGCAGAGCGATATGAAATGGAACGAGCATGTAAGGACAGTTGTGAGTAAGGCAGACAGCCGACTTCGGTTTATTGGGAGAATTTTGGGAAGATGTACTTCACCTGTAAAGGAGACCGCGTATAAAACGCTTGTACGACCACGTCTTGAATATTGCTCGAGTATTTGGGACCCGCAGCAGATCGGTTTGAAGGAAGACATAGAGGCGGTTCAGAGGCGAGCAGCTAGATTTGTTACCGATAGGTTCGACCAATGCACGAGTGTCACGGAAATGCTCCGGCAACTCAATTGGGGATCGTTGGAAGAAAGACGATGTTCTTTTCGTGAACTTCTGTTAAGTAAATTTAGAGGGCCGGAATTTGAAGCTGAGTGTAGTACGATCTTGCTGCCGCCTACTTACATTTCGCGTAAAGATCACAAAGACAAGATAAGAGAAATTAGGGCTCGTACGGAGGCATATAGGCATTCTTTTTTTCCTCGTTCAATTTGGGAGTGGAATAGGAAAGGAAATGCCTAGTAGTGGTACGGTGTACCCTCCGCCACGCACCTTACGGTGAATTGCGGAGTATGTATGTAGATGTAGATGTAGATTATCATCTATCATGAATGCGAGAGCTTGCGTCTCTAACACTCCCCCCCCCCCCCTTGTGTTTCCTTTTGAATCAGGGAAGATTTTTATGGTATTCTTTTACAGTGTTTTGGAGTGCTGTTTGTATGGCGTTTTACTCCACAGTCTTCAATATCAGATTCATTGTGTCTGAAAACTTGTACAGGATCGGAACTAGGATTTACATTTGAATAATAGTATCCTGTTCACGATCTGATGAGGAATATAGAGAAAAATCACTACGATCTTCATTATTTATCGTAAGATGTGTATTTTATCATCTGTTACACCCATACGAGACCTGCAGATTAAATTTTGTAGTAAAATAACATTCATTTTCTCATTCTGTAAATCTTAAAAAGGGTTAAAAATGAGATTGACGGAAACTGCAGCATGGCTAATCAGGAGAAACTAGAGGACAACTTACCCAGAGTTAAACTTCTAATTACGAAATAAATTTTCATTTTTAGCATTATAATATGTAGAATAAAATTCATAAAAACAGCAATAAATCCATTTGCAAGGAAACCTAAACGTAACACAAAACAATTCAAATCTTCTTACATGAGAGGCAAAGTGATGCAAATCTGCTACCAGTGATGCACTGCCTAACGAATCTTTTTTTAGGGTCGACACAGCCGTGCATTAGAAACTCAGAACCTTCACTAACATTGTCAAGGCTAAATTGATGAATAGCTAAAGCAGAAATACTGCATGTCCAATATTGCGACAACAGTGAGCATTTGAGGAAAAGTGGTAGCATATTTGCAACAATGCTGCCGGTCGAAGGGTTAAACTTAAATTTTCCGATTAAGGTTAAACGAAAATGGTTCAAAATGTTCAAATGTTTGTATACTCTACGGGACTTAACTACGGGGTCATCATTCCCTAAACTTACAAACTACTTACGAACTAGAACGGCACAAATATCCATTCCCGAGGGGGATTCGAACCCCCGACCGTAGTGGCCGTGCAGACCGTGACTGGAGCGCCTCAGTCCCCTCGGCCACCGCGGCCGGCACGAAAAATGTAAAACAATCATAGAATCTGAAGAAGACATTAATATTTTTACGTAGTCTTCAAAATAAAGCACCTGAGTGGATTTCAGTATTTTTAAAAGTTGGGTATAAAGCCCCCCTACCTGACATGACATTGCATGGATTAAGTAACTCCCCTTTCCTTTCTACATCACGCAAAGTTAACTACGTCAGAGTACTTTACGATTAACTATCCTCCGCAGCTCTCTGCAGACAGCATTTGGTGCTACTAACGACTGTGTAGAGAGTGCTTCTGTTGTTCCAATGCAAGTAAAGTTTCCAGAGACGCAGACCTGAAACACATTTCCTCCTCACAGCCGTCTATCGGTAAGTGGTCGCCGAGAGTGCACGCCGGCGGTCTATTTCTTAAGAAACGCCTCGACGGGCGCTCTCTGGCAGGCCGTTCCGTCTGCACTTTGTGCCTGCCCTACTCGCCGCCGGCGGGGCCGAACTTGCCCATCCAGTTTGTGAGCCTCTGTCCCTACACCCCTAACCTCTCCCTCTACTTCCTAATGCTATCGGCGAAGGGAAAAAAATCTTTGAAGCCTTCAGACCTTTAGCAGAGATTAAAGCCCGGCAGAATTAAATGGAGAGGCTGTCGGGAATCCGGGTCGAGCTGGGAGGGCGAGACACCCCGAGTGCGCACAAAGCCTCCGCGCACGCTGCTTGCGAGCGACAAACTGCCGCCAGCGGCCGGTGGCCTGGCTTGGCTGCGCTGGCTGCCACTTATTACTGCTCGCCGCCGGCCAAAGACAAACGTCAAAGGCGGGATTGCCTCCGCCCCGGCGCACCCCCTCCCCCTCCCAACCCTCCACCAGGGCCAAAAGGCGCGGTGGCGCCACAAGGAGCGCGCGGCGGAAATTAAAAACGTGGTCACCCAACACACGGCTGCCGATATTGCCGCCACTTCGCCGCTCGTGGACTGACGAATTAACCGCGCCGTACGGTACTGCTGACGGGCAGCACAGCGGAGCACCACACTTCATCCTGCAAAGTGAGTATTCTTTGATAAATAAAATTAAGGGTTTTCAGTAGTCACCATTCATTTTCTTTCGCTAATATTTCGGCTGTATGTCCTTATTACAATCGAGAGAAAAATATTTGTATTAACTTAATGAATGTTGTTCAAATGTTTGGTAAGCTTGTGGACCGTGACTGAAGCGCCTCAGTCCCCTCGGCCACCGCGGCCGGCAATGAATGTTGAGTGCCTTGCTTAACACACTAACAACGGAACGTTCCAATAAGACAATCATGTCGAAACCAACCCTGAAATTTTTTTACACAAATTTGCGATTGAATAGGGGATTTCCTGTCAATAGGTTTGTAGTAATCGATGGTAAAGCATCGACTAAAACAGAGAGGATATTGGGCGTTCCACAGGGTAGTGCTGTTGGTCCTACATCTACATCTACATAGATACTCTGCAAATCACATTCAAGTGCCTGGCAGAGGGTTCATTAACCACTCTCATAACTTTTCTCTACTGTTCCATTCTCTAAGATCGCGCGGGAAGAAAGAACACCTAGATCGTTCCGTTATCGATCTGATTTATTTTATTGGGATGGTCATGCCTCCCTAAGTAGTTGGATGCTAGCAAAATGTTTTCACATTCAAACTAAAAGTCGGTGATTGAAACTTCGCAAACAGATCACGCCGCAATGAATAACGTCTTTCTTTTAATGATTTCCACCCCAATTCGTGCAACATTTCCGTGACTCTTTCCCCCCGTAACGTGTTAGAACAAAACGAGCTGCCCTTCTCTGAACCTCATCCATGTCTTCCGTCAATCCCACCTGGTGAGGGTCCCACAAGGGGCAACAGTGCTCCAGGAGAGGAGCCAGTCTCTTTGGTGGAGCTGGTGCATCTTCGAAGCGTTCTGCCGATGAAACGTAACCTTTGGTTCGCCTTCCCCACAATATTTTCTAAGTGTTCTCTCCAGTCAAAGTTGTTCGTAATTGTAACTCCTAGGTATTTGGTAGAATCTACGACCTTAAGGTTTGACAGATTTATTGCGTAATTGAAGTTCAGCGGATTTCTTTTAGTGGTCATGTGCATTACTTCACAATTTTTTTTATTTAGGGTCAATTGCCAATTTTCGCACCATGCAGAAATTTTGTCTAAATCGGTTTGCAGTCTCTTTTGATCCTCTGTTGACTTCACTAACCGATAAACGACAGCACCATCCGCGAACAATCTAAGGGAGCTATTTGACTTACCGTCAATTACAACGAACTGTGTTCTTTCTGATAGGAAATCGTGAATCCAACCGCACAATTGGGGAGATATTCCATGTTTCTTATTCACATAAACGATTTGGGAGAAGATTTAAGTAGCTCTCTTAGGTTGTTTGCAGATGACGCCGTCATTTACCATCTAGTAAAAGCAAGTGTTCAAGTATTTTACACAATTGCATTTATATTTTGTCACGAAAGGTACATGGGAAGTTACAGAAATGCTTACTGCTTTTCAAACACAACTGCAATTTTATAAATATATCTTACAACTAAAAACATATTGTGTATCAACAAAATTGAAATACTTGTCCACACGAGATTCGGTTAAATTTATAACCAACAAAAACTGTCAGAGGTAAAGTCCTAGATGTTTTTGGCAACATTCATGGCACATTGTTACATGTCTCGCAAAACGTGCCAATTCTTTCGCATTTTTGCGAGAATGAGCAGCATTCTGTCGTGTAATACGCTAGTAGCATGGGATGCACCGTTTCCTCGTAACCTGTTCTGTCCCTCATATTCCTTCGGGAAATGTTTTGGTTTGCAAGTGGAATTCATCGTAAGACAGACGAGTGCTTCCACAAGGGGTTCTTTGAAATCACAGAAGGCCGTGCTGTTACCGTTTATTTTATTGTACAAATGCAGACCATTTACAGCTGATACAGAAGTTATGACATGGAAGCCAAGACTCTTGCACCAGTTCACAGTTCTTCTTGTGTCTTATGTATGGTCCATATGAGGTCTTCTGGTACGAGAGGTCGATCATGATCTTTCCTTTGTTGTGTTCAACCACCATAGCAGATTTACGTATTTCCCTTCTTTTTTGTGTAGCCTGCGCCATTGAGGCATCATGTTTCGTGCTAAGCATCAGCACGTCTCTTTTGTTCCTTCCTTATCCAATGACGGAAAACTGCATTATACCCAATATTAGAATTCACTGCATTTGAGAGCAAGAGACACAGAATATTCGGGACAACATTACTAGACCTGAAGAAATTGTGTCTAATGAAGGATTGGTAATGGGGGTCATAGCACTGTTTCAGGGTTTTAGTTGGATTTCCTAGATGTACAGGGAGAGATAACGCACAGTAAACTCTGTTTCAGTGAGGGAACCGCCGGCTTCCAAACTGTTTCAGCTCCAATGTTAAAATAAAATCTAATCATACATTTTCTCACAATTACTCAATTAATCACTTTAGATGGGTTTTAATCTTGTCTCCATCCATTACTAAAATTACTTTATCATTATTTCTAAGCCGTGAATAAGAAAACATTTATTGATACCTCAAAACCAATTCAGATATTTGGGTGATTTTTGCTGGACTGTGAGAATTTAAAGGTTACCTGTTGGAAAATACTTTTTCAGCATTGTTAGCCTCAAAGTAAGAATAATATTTGTTGCTTTGATTCACAAATTAAACACATTATTATGTTTCAATTAACTGCCAAACTGTCACCAAAACAGCCATTAACTTTTAAATATAGAATCGGTGTCTTTTCAGCGGTGAACTAAGCAATCTATCAAGTAAATATTAGCAGTTATTTGTTAGATAAGCAAGCCATAAATTGGCAAGATGAATATTTATCCTTATTTGCTGCAAATTGGTTTTATTGATTTGTTATATATTTACGTCATGAATCGTTCCTGCAGTGCGCTATTTTATACTATCCTATACTGTGAGATACACGGTATTGTGATATTTAATTATAACAAAAATTGTGCAGACGTAAATCTATTTCGGTATGTTTCTTACGTCAACTTACAATGTCTTGGACTATCAATTCACACTGTTTCACAGTTTCATTGCCGTTAATTATGTTACCCTTTTTTTGTGTACATTTTTATTTGCATCAATGTATAAAGAACTTTACAGTCTACTCCGCTGACATATATGTGATACAATTAATTTATATTTCATATTCGTGTAATTTAAATACCTCTGAAATTACCCGAAATTAAAAGTTCATATAATTGCATAGTTTCCATTTATTTTGCAGTAGTATATCGATATTTCTGCTGCTTCCATTATGAAGTGTCGATAGTTATACTTTTTCTCTTAGGAATCCAATAAAATTTCCGCAATTTTTCTTGTGCCTTAAATGTATTAGCTCATTAAAAAATTACCTAGAAGTGCATCTGAGCAGATATTTATTTCGATTTTCTTCTTACATACCATTTTATATTGTACGTAATGCTGTATTTTCATTGCATTTTTATTCGTTCTACTTCATGTTTAAGGTAAGTGTATGAAATTATTGAATGTTCGACTGTTCGACTGTTTTTCCATTGCTAGATAGATTACAGGCAACAAATTGATGTATATAAATCCCTGCGTTAGGAGTTTCTGGAATTATAACTTGGCCAGGTTGTACATTTGTTTGCGAAGTGTTACTGGTGCGAAAAAAGATATTCACTGTCTTTTATTTTTAGAAGTTTTTGTAAGGTATGTTAAATGTTATTTTTGTTACTATGGTGTTTTGTTGGAGGAGGTGGGGGGGGGGGACGTTTTATTCCCTTACCGTATTCAGGCTAGGCGAAAACTGAAACACGTGTAGCACCCGAGTAGTGACGCGTTGCAGCACGCTTTTTTGTGACTAACGTATTCTGTTGGGACCGCGCAAATTGGCACGCAGTACTACGCTGGTACGACCTGCGCTTTGCCGCGGCGGAGCGGCCGAGCGCATTGAGGCGCTATGCTACGATGCGCGAGGCCGTTCCCCGTCGGGGGTTCGTATCCCCCCTCGGGCATGGATGTATTGTGTCGTCTTTAGTATAAGATAGTTCGTAAGTTTAGTGACTGATGACCCGCAGTCAAGTCGCTTAAGCTTAACAAACATTTGAACATTCGACCTGCGCATTTCCGGGCTGCGTACCTTTATTTACTAAGAATTATGAAACCACTGTCGATCAAAAAGCGGATTATATTCACAGACTCTTCACAAACCGACTGTGTTATAGGACCATCTTAATAGCAGCTTTTGAAGACAGAATTTTAGAATTTAACCAGATTCTCATCCATATAATATGTTTGAAAGGTTTCCCAATCGGTAAAAATTGTCACAACAGGATTGTACAAGAGCTGGATAAAAAGTAATGACATTTATTTGTGCTGTTTAGTTTTCTCCGAAATGAATTTATTTACTGAGTTACTGATAGATACAGACCTTCAACATCGCCAATCGATCCCATTATTTACAACCTTTTGCCTAATATCCGGAAGGATTTGCATACCCTTTGCACTTCTATATCTGTTGAGGTCCCCTTCTGAATGCCCTATGACATGGTTAATGTTATCTCTGGTGGTATATCGGATATCTCTCAGTTGTTATCTAACTACCGAAATGGGATTGTAATCGCTAGAACTCATTCGATAGAACTCATGGGCGAGGACGGTGGATGTTTCAGAATCTCCCATTCGCGGCGTAGCCACGTGGTCTAAGGCCGTTCCCAGCGGTGTTTCGAGTCCTACCTCGTAAGTGTGTGTGTGTGTGTGTGGGTGTGTGTGTGTGTGTGAGTGTGTGTTGTCCTTAATGTAAGTTAAAGTATTTTGTAAATCTAATTGATGCCCTGTCCAAATTTCCATTGTCAAAAAGTTCTTATTTAAGCTTTGGTAATACGTATTAATCTCTTCCTGTTTCCACTGAACTGTAAACGTAAAGTTTACAATAACTCATTGACGATTAACTATAACTTTCGATAATTCCCCTTTCGAAATAAGGATTTAACAACTACAGTAGGTAATTCTTTCAGTAACGACTGAACGATTGGTGTAGCTACGTTTATTAATAACGTTGCGCATCTATAGTGGCCCACCAGGCCTCGCCTCAACGTTTGATCTAGAGTTGGCTACTGAGTTGATATTTCGAGTCAGTGAATCGACTCAGAGAACCGTTCGACTGAGTCGAAACTTGTATCGGCCCTGTTTCCAAACAATGAATCTTGTGATTCAAGTATCAGACGCTAGGTATCGTTAACATGCGTTTTGCTGTCTATCTGCCAGTGAGACTAACCCGCATTCTCACTAAGAAGATGATGAAAATAATGTTTTTGAATTTGAGTTCAAAGAAACTGTAATTGAATCTCATTTATTTAACTGACTGACAATGAATATGATTATCAGAATACCTATCTGAATATTGGGAAGTTTTAGTTCAGTTTTCTGAGTTCATTGTGAAATGCTTTCCTAGTGTTGATAATTGTAGAAATATCTGTTAATTACATTATATATATCTTAGGAACAAATCTTAAATATTTTGTTTATATTGATTGGTTACAAACGTTATTCATATCTGGATTCACAGACATTTGAAACATCATCTTTCTTAATTGTGGGACTTTTAAGATTGGAAAACGTTTCATTACTTTGGCATGTGAACTTTACTATTTTGTATTTCCTTTGTTACGATATTTGTATATATGAAAATACGAGTAACTTAGGAAACGGTTACGCTTTAACACGATTGTAAATCTGCAGTACCAATCAAATCATGTGCCGTTCAATTCAGTGTAGTGAATAACGTATTAAAACCCCGTTGATATTTTATAGATGTTTCGTGTTTGCTGTATCGCGCTACTGTGCCGTGCAGCCTTCTCCGCGCCACGGCGGATCGTCGTAGCTGCCGAGTGCATTGAGGCGCTATGCTACAGTGCACGAGACCCTTCCCCGTCGGGGATTCGAATCGTCCCTCCAGCATGGATGTTTTTGTCGTTTTTAGTGCAAGGTAATTCATAAGTAGTTTGTAAGTTTAGGGACTGATGACCGCGCAGATAAGTCCCTTAAGTTTTACAAGCATTTGAACATTTGAGCTTTCTCAGCTCGCGCGAATCAGTGAGGGTAGCAAGAAGCAGGGTTGTGGCACGTCACTTGTTTTGAGTGTCGAAGCATTGAGTCAACTCAATGCAGTGTCCTGCAGCTGTCGCGGTGCACTTGAATTAGGGAGGTTAGCGCGACTCAGGACTCTGCAGCACGCCATGTGTTTCGTGTGCCGAAACAATGAGTCGACTCACTAGACTCGGATGTTCCGTATGTTTCGGAACAGTGAAATGATCCGAACTGCCAATCACTAGTTTTATCTGTCGTATCAACCCAGCACTACCTTCACACGCCACCTAAAAATCGCGGCGCCACCAGCGACCGTGGCTCGTAAGGAGGAATCGCACGGAAGGCGAACGTTCAGTTCTATGGGAGTTTCAAGTATGAATTCCACGGTAGCTTTACAGGGAGTCCGTGTCTAGTTGTCGCAGGCAATCATTGGCATATCATCTAACTACGCTGAAAGTTTTCTGTTTTGTGGTGCTTTAAGAGCAGCTACCAGCCTGTGCGAAGTGGCCACGTAAAGGAATAGATCGCTCAGCTAATAAGAAATACGTCGGTCGGAACAGTAGCGGATTCATATAACAACGATAAAGACAGTTGTTCCTCGTTGGTACTAAATAGGACAGCAATACGTGACTTGTGTTGGAGGACTTGAACAGCAAGAGAACTGTTCCTACATTTAACAAAAGTGAAAATGCAATTTTTTTCTATTTCCTGTAGTTATACTGTGGTTATCAGCTTTGCTTGATATTCTATGTAATTTCGATCAACAGCCGCAGTGCAGTCGTTCGCTGTCGGTGGTAACAGCCTCATGGGACAGGGGTGTGGTATAGTCCTCAGATTAGTTTAAGTTAGTTTAAGCTGTTTGCGAGTATAGGGAATGATCACTATATCAGTATGGTCTAATAGTTTTACATACGTTTGAACAACTGAATTTGTTGCAGATAATGTACCGCGCGAGTGGCGCATTGGTAACACACTAGATTCGTATTCGGAAGGAGGTAGATTATAAAGAGCCACCGAATATTCTTATTTAGGTTTTCCATGGGTTCCATAAATTTCTCGAGGCAAATGATGTTTCCTTTCAAAGGTCATGGGCCTATTTCTTTCACCATCCCAGAGAAAACTGACCTGTGACCCGTCTCTAACGATACGACGCCGACGAGACATGAAACACTAATTTTCGTTCCTTCCTATTGAAAATCAACAGTAAAGACACCGATGTTACCTCATCCCATGAGGTATAATACCCTGGCAATGAGATTCGAATAGTGTCCCTTTATTCGGACCACTTCATTATCGTATCAACCGGGGAGGGGATGGAGCTGTGGGGCAGTCGCCCCCCCCCCCACTTGAAACTTTGAAGGGACAAGACACAGTTTCTGCCCCCCCCCCCCGACCCCCACCACCACTCCTTTCGGTATTTTTGACGTGTCAGCCAGGCGCGACGGAGCAGCCGAGCACATTGAGGAGGTATACTATGATGCTCCAGGCCGTTCCCCGTCGGGGATCGCATCATCTTCGGGCATGGATGTTTGTGCTGTCTTTAGTATAAGCTAGTTCATAAGTAGTTTTTAAGTTTAGCTACTGATAACCTCGCAGTTAAGTCCCATAAACTTCACAAACATTTGAACATTTTGTGAGAGCCATTTTTTCCTTTGACTGAAGCATCTACGAAAGAAGGAAGATTAGTGTTTAACGCCCCGTAGACAGCGTGGTGATTAGTTGCGGAACGTTTGCTGGGATTTGTCGGCTAAGGCTGGGGAAGGAAATCGGCCGTGCCTTTTGAAGGTAACCATCTAGGAACATGCCTACAGTGATTCAGGAAAATCACAGAAAACCTAAATATGGATGGCATGAGATGGGTTTGAACCACCTTCCTCCCGAATGCGATTCCTGTGTGTTACCACTGCGCCACCTCGTTCGGCGAAGCATCTTGTTAAAACTACTATATTCTGTCGTCTCCTTTCGTCCTATTTTTAACAACTGTATTGCTGAAATACTCTAGATCGCTATTACAGATAAATGACAACGTGACGAGGCCTTTCATTTTATCTTTTTTTTTTTTATTTAGATAACGGAAACTGGAACAGATACCTGGAATCAGCTGGCCACAGTGGCCGAGCGGTCTGCGGCGCGCCAGTCACAGTGTGCAACGCCACTACGGTCGGGGATTCGATTCGCCCCTCGGTCAAGGATGTTTGTGTCGTCGTTAGTATGAGGTAGTTCATAAGTAGTTTAGGGACTTACGATCCCGCAGTAAACTCCCTTAAGCTTAACAAACATTTGAACATTTCTGAAATCACCAAGACAGTAAATATGGTTTCTTGTCATCCGTCTAAAGAAATGATTGGCACGCCATTGGACCACTTCATTTACATGCGAGTTTTTCTTCGTTTGTCGCTTCTCATTCAGTATTGGGCTCTCAGTCCCCCCCCTTCTCCCAATCTCTCTTGTATCAAGGTAGGAAGAAATTTTTTTCACAACGCCTTTATCTTTGTGTAAGGAATACTTTCTGCCGCATCAATTTGGTGAAAGACCGTGACGCCGGCCGCGGTGGCCGAGGGGACTGCAGCGCGCCAGTCACGGTCTGCTCGGCCACTACATTCGGGGATTCGAATCCCCCCTCGGGCATGGATATTTGTACCGTCCTTAGTGTTAGCTAGTTGATAAGTAGTTTGTAAGATTAGGGACTGATGCCCCCGTAGTTAAGTCCCACAATCTGTACAAACATTTGATTTGAGAAACCGTGGCTTGTTTAGTTTTGGAGAATAAGTAGGTCAGGACGAAACTAAGCACCATCACTGCACGCAGAGGAAGCAAATTATCCATTACTTGAAAGATCTTACTGGCCCAGACTCCTTATGTGCTCTATAAAGAGACAAAGAGCTAGCGCATTCTAATCTCTGTGTCCCGAAGGGCAAGAAGAGGAAGCGGCGGTGGGAAGATACGCTTCCAGCATCTGTGTAGGAGGAGAAGGACGAGAAGAGAGAAAAAATGCGCAGAGGAGTACTGATAGAGGAAATGAATACGAAGAACAAGGGTGGGTGCGCGGCGAAGGGACGAGAGAGCGTAAAGAGTTGGCGGCTGGCATCGGCCGGTGCGGCGCGAGGGCGCATCGAGCGCGCGCGGTCGGCCCAGGCGGAGGTCTTCCAGGGCCGCAGCCGGCATTTGGCTAATGGCCCGGCAATTACTTCCTGGAGGGGGCTGCCGCCGCTTACGGTCTTAATACGGTCGGCCGGCCACGACCGGGGGCGGCGACGGCGACGGCAGCGCCGTTGCGGGAAACGGCGCGACGACGGGCGCTACTGGTTGAGCTGGTGTGAAGGGACCGCCACCGAGGAGCGCCGAGCAGCCTCACATTCCGCTCTTACTGAGTTTTTACAGCTGCAGATATACCCGGTGGTGGGTTCCACGGCACTTGGGGAAAGTATTAACGTATTGGCTACAATGTACTGCTATCAGTGTTAAGAATGAGCTTTAGACAGAATACGAAACCGCGGAGTTTCTCACTGGCTGTCCTACGTTTGTTACTGGTAGGTTCGACAAATGCGCGGCAAGTCAACTGGGAATAGCTGGATGAAACACGACGTTCCTTACTTGAATTTAAAATGATTTCCGGTCCATGGTGTACAACAGCCATCAGTTAGAATAAATATTCCTTCAAACCGTCTTGATTGCAAATTTTTTATTAGTTAATGACGCGTTTCGCCCTTTAGCAGGGCATCTTCAGATTATCTGCGTGACAGAAATTACACAAAATTACAAGGCGGAATATCAAACGGTTATAATGGTATATGGCCTTATTTTGTGTTAAGAAGACAGTATAAATGGTAAACAAAGCTTAAAATGCGCTCTCCGTGGTGTGACAACGTATGTTGTTATTGCGGTGTTTCTATTTTCCTGGAATGTTTTTTGGATTTCCTTGTGGCCCTACAAATGTTCGCTCACCACGGAGAGCGCATTGTAAGCTTTGTTTACCATTTATACTGTCTTCTTCACACAAAATAAGCCCATGTACCATTATAACCGTTTGTAATTCCGCCTTGTAATTTTGTGTAAATTCTGTCACGCAGATAATCTGAAGATGCCCTGCTAAAGGGCGAAACGCGTCATTAACTAATAAAAAATTTGCAATCAAGACGGTTTGAAAGAATATTTACTTGAATTTATGGTGATGAAATTTAGAGCGCCAGAATTTGAAGCTGAGTGTAGTACGATCGTGCTGCCACCTACTTACATTTGGCGTAGTGATCACAACGACGAAATAAATTAGGGCTCGTACGGAGGCATAAAGGCATTCATTTTTTTCCCTCGTTCTATTTGGGAATGGAATAGGAAAGGAAATGCCTAGTAGTGGTACAGTGTACCTTCCGCCACGCACCTTACTGTGGATTGCGGAGTATGTATGTAGATGTAGAACATAAATCGTGTAATATTTGTAAGTTACTACACGAAGGGCGGCAGGATCGCTCTGCGGCGCGCCAGTCACGGTCCGCACAGCCACTACTGTCGGGGGTTTGAATTCCCCATGGGCTATGGATACTTGTGCCGTCCTTAGTCTTAGCTAGTTCATAAGTAATTTGTAAGTTTAGGGACTGATGGCCCCGTAATTCAGTCCCATAAGCTCTACAAACATTTGAACATCGGCAAGGTGCTACCCTCCAACTCTGCCCACAATACCCATACAGCTGGCTTGCCTGGCCCAGGGAGCCAAAATGAAGACGGCATAGCGACATTTTATTTATCTGTCTATTTATTTATTTACTTACTGTAAACCTGGTGTTGCCCGGGTGTTTATTTATCCTACACTCTTGTAGTCCACTTCCCCTTGCCCCCTCTCTCCGCATCCACCTCTTTCTCTCCCGTCGCTCTGTTCGTTTCCACTTTTCCCTCTCTCGGGAAAGTTTTCTGCAAGGTAACTTCTGTCATGTACCATACAAACATTTATGTTCCAAATGATCTTCCTCTTGGTTTAAAGGGCATGTGTGCCAAAATTCACAAAGATTGGAGCAAAATTATGCATTTTGTAAAATTTCGTACGTTAAGTGCCCTCCATTGTGCACCGAACGAAATTTTATACATACAGTGACATTTCTCTTGTTTTTAAGGTAGAGTGTGCAAAATTTCATCAATATCGGAACAAAACTATAGATTTCTATACAATAGAAACGCAGGGTCACATTGCAAAACGCACTTTGTTCTTCTCAAATATTCCAGTTTTATTTCATACAACCTTTGTTATGAGAACAACGAAACAACCAAAAAACGATCTGTGAAATCGTTCGAGCCGTTCTCAAGTTACGGCGCGACCAAGGTATTAAGAGATCAATTTTTATGTCACAAAGTACCTTCCGCCATGCACAATATGAAACGTTAGGGAGACGGTGACCTTCCTCTTGTTTTGAAGGCCAAACGTGGGAAATTTAGTGAAGATCGGAATGAAACTGTAGATTTCGTGAGTCTGTAGGAGAAGTATGCTCCGCCATGCACCTATCAGAAAATACTTTCATAGCTGACGTTTTCTACCTATAAATTACATTCCTGCCAAATTTCAGCTTCATACGTGAAGTAGTTTTTGAGCTTTCTTGTATAGTCAGTTATTGAGAGAGTGAGTGTCCTTTCGCTTTTATATAGGCAGAGATTAGGAAAACAGATTGCTTAATTTTGGGTGCAAGAGAATTGAGGGTAATTTGCAGACAAATAAATAGCAAACTACAAATCTGTAACGCTAACTTTATTTGATAAAAGGTCATGCGTGATTCGACAGTTTTACGGTATCTACAGCGAAACTGTTGTGAGTGGTAGATTTCGTTTCATCACTTTTTAAGAATGAGGGAGGGAGGATCAATTACAAAACGCTTCATAAACGTCCGAAATTACACGCAAAGTTTGTTGCAGGTCCCTAACTACTCCCGTTTTGCAGTAATTGGCGCATAAATCTGTGTATTCTCACGCGGTGAGTGCACGGACTGTCTTAAGACAGCACCCCACAGTCCACTGGCCAGTGGTACGGCGGACACTTCACCATGCTACACTTCACACTGAAACAAGAACAACATGCATGGTAGAAGATGGTGGTTAACGGTAAACAAGTTACTGAATCATGCTTGCACGCCATCAATACGGTGAACTCTCCGTTACGCCAAGTCCATCAGGTGGAGTAGCCGAGCGGTCTAAAGCACCTCGCTGCGGAGCGCGTGGTTACTCGCCGTGGAGGTTCGAGTCCTCCCTGGGGCATGGGTGTGTGTGTTTGTCCGTAGGTTAGTTTACCTAGGTTTAAGTAGTTTGTAAGCTACGGACTGATGATCACGCAGCTTGGTCCGATAGATTTACAGACATTTGAACATTTTCACCGTTTCATATGCGAGCCCTGTGAGTATGTATGGCGGCTAGTGACGAAGATGAATGGCTTTCTACTGCACGTCGGACAGCAAAATATCGACCCCAAGATTGTCCTTTATCCAGACAGAACGTTTTACCCACAAACCTAAAAGGAAGACTGTGGCATGGCTTCGAGCTCAGGCGTTTTATTATTTGCTTCGTGACGGCGGGAAGCATGTGCCGTAGTTCTGGAACTATTCGCAAGAACAAAATATGGCGCTGGTACGGAACCCGAAACATCAAAAATATTTTTTCTGATTTTCTGGTGAGTGAGCTACGAGATCCTCCACGTAGTTGGAACGTTCCAGGTATGAGAATCTGATTTGATAACGATGAAGAGGCATTAGATGAACATGATGTAACGGTTACGTCTTACCATAAAACGAGAAGACGTGGCTGGGGGCAGAAGCGCTGGAGTAGACCGCCCAGAAACTCACCCCCCGCAGAGAGTTTACTGTACTTTAATGTTTCTAGCTTTTAGTTATGGATGGACATGCTACATCCGTTATCAGAAAGCTCATGAAGGTTAATTCCGTTACCTTAAAGTGAAACACAATCATAATCATTTCTATAATAATAATTAAAGAAAATAATAATAAGAGAGAGAAAATCCTAAACGGGGTGACAGGCCAGTGGAAAATAATAGAGAAGCTGGAGAGGAATCCAGCAGCGTACTTTTATCTTCTTTTTCAATAGTTTGGTGCCTGCCAGGGCAAGGTTGTTTTATTTTGATGAAATTAAAATAATAAAATAAACTAACGAATACATACGTTCCAAACACCAATCCCTCTTTCTCCTATTTTGTTTATTTTTTAAAGTGTTATAGCGAATGCCTGAAAGTGAACCCCACGAAAACCAAATACATGATAGTTGGAAGAGCCGAACACCCAGAAATCCAGGAATTAGCTGTGAGAAAAACACGTACTAAAGAGTAAAGGATTTTAAATATCTTTGAAGCATAACTTCAGGAAATTCATTGTCTGGTAGGAAATAAAGGTAAGAATTCACGCGGGTAGTAGATGCTTGCACACAATAGACAACATTTTGACTTCCCGAGCATATCACGAGCTTTCAAATAAAGGTTGTATAAAACATTAATTCTTTCTGTGATTCTATATGGATGTCAATGCTGGAACACTAGTAAACAGGAATTAAACAAGCTCGCAGTTTTCGAAAGGAGATGCTTGAAGCAAATATTTGGACCGGTTAAAGACAAAATAACAGGAGAATGGAGGAGAAGGCACAATATACGAGGCGCGTCCAGAAAGTATGTTCCGTTTGGTAATAAAATGAGATTGTACACAGATACAGAAGAAATTTTTATCGCAAAAAATTCTACAACCCTTAAATTACTTTTCCACACAAATGCCAAATTTTGCAGACATTTGTCATAGCGTGGAATCAAGTTTTGTACACCTTCTTCATAGAAATCTGCCGCCTGTGTCTTCAACCAGTTGGAAACAGTGAAATTTGGGGGAAGTCCATAGCGAGAGCACTAATTGTAAATTTACGGTTTTCCTGGATCTTGTCATCAATCGCGTGAACCAGTTCTTCTGTAACCAAAGGAGGACGCCCACTTCGTTCTTCATCGTGCACATCACTACGCCCGCTATTGAACTGTCGGACCCATCCTCTCACCATCGAATTACTCATCGCATTTGGTCCGAAAAACATCGCAAATTTCCTGATAAATTTCACTTGGTTTCAATTTCCTTGCATTCAGAAACCGAATCACGAACTTGATTTCACAGGCGGCGGGATTTTCTATCAACGCCGACATTTCAAACAAGCACAACAAAGCGTACGTAAATGACAGCGATCTCCAAATGGCGCACGTTCTTCTCCTTGATACACATCGTCTACAGGGCATGTGCGGAAGTGCAATCGCAGAGCTGCAGCGGAGGTAAATTGAAACGGACCTTAATTTCTGGAACCGCCTAGTAGAATTAGAACAACTCTACAGTGAACCGAACATTGTGGGCTTGATGAGAGGTAGAAGATTAGAATGGGCAGGGCATGTGGTACGTACGAGTGAGGAGCGATAACCTTGGGTGCAAAAAAAAATGTTCAAATGTTTGTTAAGCTTATGGGACTTAACTACGGGGTCATCAGTCCCTAAACTTACAAACTACTTATGAACTACTTACGAACTAAGACGGCACAAATATCCATGCCCGAGGGGGGATTCGAACCCCCGACCGTAGTGGCCGTGCTGACCGTGACTGGAGCGCCTCAGTCACCTCGGCCACCGCGGCCGGCCACCCCCCCCCCCCCCCACCTTGGGTGCATATGGAGTTGATACCAACAGGCAAAAGACCACTGGGACGCCCAAGAAAGAGATGGATGGACGGGATAAGAGAAGAGCTGCAAAAACTTGAGCCCTGGAGCAACTGTAAACAGACAGCTGAGAATCGCAATGAATGGAGAGCCTTGAATACGAGGTATGTCCACAAAGTAAGTTACGTTTATTGTATAAAAATCTGCAACAGTTCAACTACTTTTCTACATAACTTTCGAAATTTTGTAGGCACTTGTCATAGCGTGGAACACGTTTTTGTGTGCCTTCTTCATACAAGGTTGCCGCCTGTGTATTCAACCATGTGGCAAACACGTTCTTTCAGCTCATCATCGTTGAGGTGTTGCTCACCAAGGACAGATTTTAGGTGTAATAAGAGATGAAAGGAGTCTTCTTCTTCCCTTCACGTTGCCGCCCGACCTCACAAGGCAAATGTGACCAAACAACTCTTACGGGAATTTCAATGGGACGTGTTTAATCATCCTCCTTAAAGTCTCGCTCCTAGCGACTTTCTTCTTACACCTAAGACCTGTCCATGGAGGTCAACACTTCAGCGATGATGACGAGATGAAAAAAAAAATGTTACCACATGGTTGAATACACAGGCGGCAACCTTCTACGAAGAAGGCATACATTGACTTCTGCCACGCTATGACAAATGCTTACAAAATTTCGGAAGCTATATGGAAAAGTTGTTTAATAGTTGTATATTTTTGTACAATAACTATGTTTTCTGTATTTGTACACGTTTGTTTTATATAACCAAACGGAACTTACTTTGTGGACATACCTCGTATATAATCGCGCGGTCCACTGGGCCTGATCACCTAAAGAAAGTAAAAGTTTAGCGAATGCCTAGTAAGCAGGAGGTCCCGGGTTCGAATCCTGGCCAAAGCACAAATTTTAATTCCATGCCTCTCCTTCAGTTTCACATCTCTGATGTATATTGAGACAAAATATGTCTCTAGACAACGTCGACAAGTGTGGGGCAGTTCTGTTCACACGCAGACCGAAACACCTGCGCAAACACCAATACTGTAGACCAATTACTCTACTTACACGCCCAATACGTTTCCGCGAGAAAGTCAAATACCTTGGTGTCTGGCTGGACCGGAAACTCATATGGGGGCACCACATACAACACATGACGAACAGAGCAAACGCGAGGCTCAAACAACTCTACCCGATGCTCAACAGGGAAAGCAAACTGAACAGCCGGGTGTCGAAGAACCTCTACATGACACATATTAGACCTCTGATAACGTACGGTGCTCCGTGCTGGGCATACGCGGCGCCAACAGCTGCCTGCAGCTCATACAGAACAAGGTACTACGCATCATTAGCAACGCTCCACGATACACACGCACCGTGGACCTTCACAATGAATACCGCCTAGAGCGCCTTTCGGTGGTATTCAAGAAACTCGTCACACGACTATACAGAAAGTCGAGACACTCGAACAACCCCTTCATCCTACGCTTGGGGAACTACGATCACAACCATAGGTGGAAACATAATCGCCCAAAAACACTTCTCCTCAGAGACTAACCACCTACGGTCGTAGGGAACACCAACTCACAAACACGATGAACATGGCAAACCCCTGCAAAACAGCAATCTGAGTGGCAATGCCAGCTGAGCCAACAGCCGACCTACAGGCAAAGCAGGGAAACCATATTCAGCGCACTAAACACAAATAAACCTAAACAGTCCCGCACACTTAGCCAGTTCTATGACCGAACTGCCTAAGTACCATGACAGACTTGGCTATGCTACAGGTATTCTGCCACAGCCGATGTTAACGGGTAAACTGCCGCAGCCGACCCAGGAGACTTCATTAGAGCTCAGCTGCAGCAGAACCTCGCATCAAAACGGACTGATTCTTTATGACGAACCTAGCAAAGTTAATGGTACTGAGAAAATACCCATTATTAACATTACCAAACCTTGCATGATCTGTCGCAGATAGCATACCGCTACTGCCCTTCATACCTACCCCACTGTCGCAGAGGTTTTTTTCCCTTGGCTCTTGCCTCGGCACGTTTTTTCCTCTGCCCTTACATACCTTTACCCTTCGTATACCTTTCGACCAATTCTATCTCTAGATGCACCGTATTAATGGGTGATCGCGCCCACACGTCCGGATAACATCACGGTTCCCACATCCCGTGATCCACCTTAGCAAACTAACTTAATTACGGAGGTGACAGTAGACCTTTTGTGATGGTCACCACGTTCGTGTGGGCGTGGAGGGGCCCCATCCTGCCTCTCTAGACTATGATTTATCCCAGTTTGCTCAGTGTTCGACTGTTATTCCAAGTACGGTTCTTTCGTCTTCTAGCGGTTGAGGTCAGGGTGCGCCTTGTAAGCGAGCGCGTGGGCGGCGCCGCAGCAGGTAGCTACCTTGCCGGCATGCCGGTCACGCCCCACGGGGCCGGGGCGGCCGATCGGGCTCGCTGGAGGCGGCGACGCCAGCCTGCGTCGCAGATTGGACGCCGCGCTCGCCCGCTTCGGGGCACGTCGCCGCCCCCGCCGCCCCCGCTGCCCCTGCCGCCCCCGCCGCCTCCTCCTAATTCAATACCTGCCGCCGGGATCGCTTCCTCGGCGCCAGCGATCTCGCTGTCCGCGTCTTTGATTGACCTCATCCGAGAAGCGACTGAGAAAGCCCCATTCCACGATCTCCTCGTTGTCCGGTCTCAGCGTTCCAGTTGTAATGTATTTAGAGTGGAAAATTTTGTTTGTTTGGATTAATGCAAAGTACGATACCACATTTGATCGTAGTATTGTGCCTTATATTCCATGTTTATATTATACTAGCTGAAAACCCGGCGTTGCCCGGGTATTTATTCCTTTATTCGTGCCATTTTTCAGTTATATATTGATTTGTATAAGGACTGTATGTCTGTAAAATCTCTTGGGAATACAGTTAGTAGTAATGAAGTAATATATTAAAACTTGGTGAGAGAAGGGGCGGTTTCTCATGAACATTGTGTATACTGTCTGTAAAATTTCCTGCGTCTACAATTTGTAGTCTACAAACCATAAATTGTGTCATACCGAATGCCGTAGTTTTACTCCATAAACAGCAGAAAAGTAGTAAGCGAGAAACTTTTTTCCTTTCATTATTTTGCTATGATTGTCAGCGAGAAAAAGTTTAATAAAGGTGTGAAATTAAGTTTAAATTTTGTTGCAAGTCGGTAAGTACTCTCATTCTCATATATCATATTCTTATATGTCGCTCCATTATGTGGCAGTTTTCTGTGATTCCTATTGTTTATGACGCCATATCTTCTGAAGCCTGTGTCGTGTGTGATTCTTAACCCCACAGCAATTGTTACCTCCCGTTAAGGAATGCGTGTACCAAATTTGGTTGAATTCGGTCGAGTGGTTTAGGAGAAAATAAGCAGCACTGTCTGTAAACGCAGCAGTTTTTCGCGCATCTCATTGTTTATGATGTCATATCTCCTGAACTCTTTGCTGTATGTGATTCTTACACTTACCGCGACCGTCCTTATGGATTGAAGCTTACGTGTAAAAACTTTCATAAATATTGGAAGAAAACTATAGATCTGTATGCAACACATACAAGTATACGGACACTATGCTTTATATATTAGACTAGCTAAAAACCCGGCGTTGCCCGGGTATTTGTTTATTTATTTATTCCTGCCACTTTTCAGGTGTATATTCATTTGTATAAGGGCTGTATGTCTGTAAAATCTCTTGAGAATACTATTAGGAGTAAGTAAGTAATAGATTAAAACTTGGTGCTTGATGGGGCGGTTTTTCATGAACGTTACTGTTTATGTACTCATATCTCATGAATTACGTGTCGCACTGTGATACAATTTAGAAGATACACTCACCCGTATGAGTGAATACTGTCTGTAAAATTTCATGCGGCTACAATGTGTAGTGTAGAAATTAAAACTTGTAACGTCATACCGAGAGCCGTGGTTTTAGTCCATAAACAGCGGAAAAGTAGTAAGCAAAAAACTTTTTTCCTTTCATTATTTTACTTTGGTTGCTAGCAAGGAAAAGTTTTATAAAGGTTTGAAATTATGTTTAAAGTTTGTTGCAAGTCGCTAAGTACTGTCATTCTCATACAGTGTGTTTCGAAAGTTTCTCCGCATTATATGGCATTTTTTGTGATTTCTATTGGTTATGACGTAATATCTCTTGAACCATGTGCCGTATGTAATTCTTAATCATGTAGCAATTGTTGCCTCGCGGTAAGGAATGTGTATACCAAATTTGGTTGAAATCGGCCCAGTGGTTTAGGAGAAAATGAGCAGCATTGTCGAAAAATGCAGCAGTTTTTCGCGCTTCTCATTGTTTATGACGTCATATCTCGTGATCTATACACCTTATGTGTTTCTTACACTTACGGCCACCGTCCTCATGAATTAAAGCTTACGTGTACAAAATTTCAAAAAGATTGGAACAAAACTGTACATTTGTATACAACACGTACAAACATATGGACACCCTGCTTTATGTATTAGATAAGCGTTTTATGGCGCTTATGGCAAGTGACATTGATTTTATCACATTCATTAATTGGGTCTTTTAATGAACTATATAAATTAATTAATTATTGAAAGTCGTAAGCTTAACGTTGGACAATAATGTTTGTTAATGAAATTAATAACCAACAATATCTGAGGTTCTCTGTAATGTTCTGACCGTAATGTAATACTTTGCTGACCGTAATATTAAATAATAACTTTAACTTAACAATTTTAAATAATGTAAACGTATAGTAACACTGCACTAATTGTTATTTACTTACGATCTTTTGTATTGTTTTGTTTTGGTATGAAAAACTTATTATTACATTTGTCGTAATTTTGTGTAGCTTTACGTAAAGCAAGATTTATTTATGTTTCATGAACAAATTACTTAATATGAAACATTGTAGCATCCGTGTTCTAGAATGTTCTCGAAAACATAATACGTATTAATACGCGCGAACTCAGTTAGTATCACTTTGACAGTCAGTTTGAATCAGTAATAATGTAGTCTTAAAGCAGTCAGTATGTAGTACGCAATCAGTATTAAGTTGGTCTTAATTAGTGACAAGTTTGTTATAGTCAGTAACAAGCAGTCTAAAGATGTATTACTTCTGTTTATGTGCTTCATGAAGAATGAAAAATAAATGTGTTTAAAATGAAACGTGTCACATGAGTAGTTTCCATGACTTGTAAAAATCCGACGACCTAATATTTTCTTGATGATTTAATGGCAGGTGAGCTACAAAATCTACGAGATCTCTGAACGACCAAGAAAAATAAAGTGAAGTATACTTAATGTGGCTATAGTGCAGTGCAAAAATACGTCACACAGTGTAAAGCGATTTTACGGACGGTGTCATTACTTTCGAATAGTGGGCTGTATTGTAGGTTGTGAAGACTGTTCAATTTATTAAAATTTATCTGTGTCTGAGTGGTTTGAAAATAGATCCACTAAGGGCAGTGAGCTCAAAGGAGAAAGAAAATATTTGTAAATCTGTCGGACTCAACTACTGTGTTATTAGTCCGTAGCTTACAAGCTTCTTAAACTGAGGTAAACGAACCTAAGGACAAGACAAACATCCATGCCCGAAGGGGTACTTAAATCCCCGACGGCGAACGGCCGCGAACGCCGCAGCACGGCGCCCCAATGCGCACGGCTAATCCGTCGCGGTAGAGGAGAAAGATTGACTTGTTAACCTCACATGAAAATCGGTGTTTAGGCGTCAAGTTTCTCATGGTATTGTATGCTTAGACGTTTCATAGATAGTTGTATAAAAACTTTGCTGTCTCCTGGCATTGGGTTAGTGTCATGTGTAAGGTATCGGCAAACTTCCGTTGCCATTACCTTACTTTTAGTGTGCAAATCAAGCGAGAAAAGGCTGCTGTCATCACTACGGGGCTTTGCTCAAAGCAACGACCGAACAAAAATATTGCAATGCCCGTTATGTTAATGTCCAGTAATAGAGGACGATTCTAGCAAAGAAGAAAACTGCAAACAGCCACTATTAATACTGTAATTTAGTTAAAAATTCAGCGTTACCGTTAGAACTAAAGTTCATATCCATTTGGCTGTTCACGTCCAAACACATAAGTTAAATTTTACTTCTGGGTGCTAGATTCGTTTGGCGAAATATTCCTACGATGATGGTGGCCTACAGTAGACACCAGATGATAGAAATCAACAGCCATCTGATGATGATCCTTTAGGTTCGAAATCGGTAACGGTGCGTTAAAATATAGTGGTTGGTACTCATTGTTCCTCTGCAGTAATCAAAGTGTGTTTTGAACACATGTATGGTCTCTAACTGTAGGTTACGTCGAACAGGTATGAGTAGTAAGTTTTAAAACTGAATAGCAACTCGCTGATTTTAAAAAAAAAATCGTACCCTCTGATAATGGCAAACGAAGGAGCAGACGCGTAATGAATGTGTGGACAAATTTTCTGGCGTTTCAGTGAATTTCTGGATGGGAAAGAAATACAAGACATTATACGATCAGCAAAATAGAAGGAAACAGAATTTTCAAATGACTTTCAAATTCATACACTGAAAATTCGCGGACATTTGTTTTGAGAATTAATTTGGAATAATGAAACGAAGTTTACGTGCAAAGGTCAGATGTTTACTTACCGAGAACCAATATATTCGACGGCAATAGAATCGCTTTGACATCAGCTACAAAGGGCGGTTCTTTAAATAAGTGGAATTTTGTTCCTAAATTTCTTATATTTCCTTCTAGGGATTTCCTTTCTAAGCTCACTTACCATATCCCTTTTACTCGTAAGTTTAATTTCGTATGAATGGTGTTTTCCAAGTCCGTGCTGTCTTGTGGAAAGTAGCTTCCCCTCTCAATTGATTGATTGATTGGTGATATAGGGCGCTCAACATCGAGGTCATCAGGCCCATCTCCTCTCAACAGTGCACGGAAGTGGATAGTCAGTCTGCGACTTTTAGAAGCGCTCAGCGATGCATTTTTTATTTTCTATTTTATTTATTTATGTTTTTATTTTTATTTTTGACAGCATTTCTATAATAGAACAAAAGCACTTTTCAGAGAAAAATTATTCAAGCACGCCTCCCGTCAGCTATTCCGATTTTTGCCAACCGCAATGGTCGAGTGTTCTGCGGCATGCCAGTCACGGTCTGTACGGCAGCTGCGGTCGGGGGTTCGAATCCCCCCTCGGGCATGGATGTTTGTGCCGTCTTTAGTATAAGCTAGTTCGTAAGTTTAGGGAGTGATGACTCCGCAGTTAAGTCCCTAAAGCTCTACAAACATTTGAACATTTATTCCGAATTTAAAAGTCTGAGAGCTGTTCCTATTTTCGTCTATTAAAGGATGTTATCCTGATACTCTTTTGTGAAATAAATTAAGTACAATTTTAACTTAACCTGGATCTGATTCAGTAGGTAGATTCCCCATTTTTCATTACATCTTGGTGTGTATTTGTTTCTCAAGAGTCCAGATCTCTTTTAGGATACATTTCAGTAATAGTTAGGAGGGGTCTGCCAATCTACCCCCATTATTGTGCTCCCCATTTACCACAAATAAGCACCTCCCAAATCACCCAACCCGACGTACAACGCTCATAACATTTCAACATAAGAAGAGGTTGCAACGAGAGAGCAGGAACGAGGTCAAATTTTTCTCTCGAGAATTGCACACCAACTAATACAGTGTTGAAAAAACTGTTTCGCCGTGTGCTATCCACCACTCTATTTTCCCAAATTTTGAGTTCGGATTCGTAATCTGCGACCGAGAAAACCCCTCGATCCCTGGTTTCATTGGAACTTGAAACGTTTCGGTGAGCCTTTTGGGATTTGTGGCCGCTGTGACGTCGGTGGCGCATGTTGGGGTGGTAGCGGCAGGTGTGGAGGAGGACTCGCCGGGGGCGAGGTGTCGCTCATTAGCCGAGAAGCTCTCACCGCGACCAGCGCACCGCGGCTGCCCACCTCCGTAGACAGCGTCGCTGCGGCGGCCGGTACAGTTCTTCGACGAAGACTAGCTGAGAGGCGCATATGGAAACTATTCTTCGTTGATCATTCCGGGGCAGTTGGGGGAGACTTCAACTTTAAAGGTATAGATTGGAACCTCTAAAGTTACATTTTAGGCGATACAGACAAGCACTCTTGCTAGCAACTTTTGGACACATTCTCCCAAAGCCGTCTGGAGCAGTTAAACCGGCAACCCACGCGTAAAGGAAATATTTTAGACATTATACCTACGAACAGGCCTGACCTGATTAACGATGTCTGTGTAAGAGACAAAAATTAGTGATCATGATAACGTCATAGCGTCGATGGCGACCGAAGTTCATAAACCAATCAAGAAGGCTAGGAGCATGTTTCTGTTGGGAAGAGCCGATAAACAAATGTTAGGATCGCACTTAGAAAATGAGTGGGCATCGTTTAATTCCGGGACTATGGACGTAGAGGAATTGTGAAATAAATTTAAGTGCATTGTAAATAAAGGGTTAGAGAAATATGTGCCAGTAAAGACAGTTAAGCACGGAAAAGATCCATCGTGGTATAATAATACATTTAGAAAGCTGATGAGAAAGCAAAGACTGTTGCACTCTCGATTCAAAAAAGAACACGCAAATGATGACAGGCAAAAGTTAATAGAGATTCATGCGTTTATAAAAAGATCGATGCGCGAAGCATACAATAATTACCACAGCCTACCTTACCAAAGGATCTTTCCGAGAACCCGAAAAAATTCTGGCCTTTGTAAAATCGATAAGCGGGTCAAAGGCCACTATCCAGTCACTCGTTGATCATTCCGCGGCAGTAACAGAACAAAGCAAACGGTAGGATGAAGTTCTAAATTTAACCTTTAAGAAATTTTTCACGCAGGATGACCGCACAAATGTACCATCATTTGATCAATGTACTAATTCCGAAATGGAGGACATAGTAGTGGTATTTCCGGTGTAGAGAAGCAAGTGATAGAGTTAAATACGAAAAAGTCTCCTGATCCGGATGGAATACAAGTTCTGTTTTACAAAGAGTATTATACGGCATCGGCCCCTTACTTAGCTTGCATTTATGGTGAATCCTTAATTCAGCGCAAAGTTCCTAGTGATTGGAAAAAAAGAATCAGGTGACTCCCGTTTATAAGAAAGGAAAGAAAACTGACCCACACAATCACAGGCCAATATCATTGACATCAGTTTCGTGTAGAATTTGGAAGCATATTCTCAGCTCGAATATAGTAAATTTCCTTGAAACGGAAAAGCCTCTTTCTATGAATCAGCACGGGTTTAGGAAACATCGTTGATGTGAAACTCAGCTAGCCCTTTTCTCACATGACATCTTGCGATCCATGGATGAAGGGCAACAGGCGGATTGTGTTTTTCTCGACTTCAAAAAAGCGTTTGACGCCGTGCCACACTGCAGACTGCTAACGAAGACACGAGCTTATGGAATAGGTTCACAGATTTGTGACTGGGTAGAAGACTTCTAAGTAGTAAAATGCAGTACGTTGTTCGTGACACCGAGTGTTCATCAGAGAAGAGTTTATCGTCAGGCGTTCCGCAGGAGAGTGTGATAGGACCGCTATTATTTTCTATCTATATAAATGATCTGGTGTACAGAGTAAATTGTAATTTGCGGCTGTTTGCTGATGTTTATGAGGTGTGTGTCTTTTCATTGATTGCAATAGCATACAGGGATGACTTAGACAAAATGTGTCGTTGGTGCAAATTCTTCGCAGCTACCTCTCAATGTAGAAAAATGTAAGGTGATACGCATGAGTAGGAAAAACAATACATTAATGTTCGAATACAGCATTAGTAGTGAGCTTTTTGATGCAGTCGTGTCGTTCAAATATCTAGAGCAGAGCAATATGAAATGGAACTAACATGTAAGGACAGTTGTAAGGCGGACAGCCGACTTCGGTTTATTGGGAGAATTATGGAAAGATGTACTTCATCTGTAGAGTAGATCGCGTATAAAACGCTTGTACGACCATCTCTTGAATTTTGCTCTAGTATGTGGGGCCCGCAGCAGATCAATTTAAAGGAAGATACAGAAGCGGTTCAGAGACGAGCAGCTAGGTTTGTTACTGGTACGTTCGACCAATGTGCGAGTGTCACGGAAATGCTCCGGGAACTCAAATGGGGATCGTTGGAAGAAAGACGACGTCCTTTTTCTTGAATTTCTGTTAAGTAAATTTAGAGGGCCGGAATTTGAAGGTGAGTGTAGTGCGATCTTTCTACCTCCTACTTACATTTCGCGTATTGATCACAAAGACAAGATAAGAAAAATTAGGGCTCGTACGGAGTCATATAGGCATTTTTTCCTCTTTCTATTTGGGAGTGGAATAGGAAAGGAAATGCCTAGTAGTGGTACAGTGTACCTCCGCGACGCACTTTACGGTGGATTTGCGGAGTATTTATGTAAATATAGGTGTAGTATATATAGAACGCCTGTACGAAGGAAATAAAATTTACGGCATTATTCTCTAATGGAGGACGAAGTACAGGGAGCTGAGATACGAGATACCAAACTGCGAGAAGAATTTGGCAAATCACTTCAAGATTTGAGTACAAACAAGGCCCCTGGAGTAGACGATGTTACATCTGAAATACGATATTATCGTTAGGAGAGCCTGCCATGAAGAATCAAGATGTATGAGACGGGGGCAATACCCTCAGACTTCAAGAAAAACATAGTAATTTCAATTCCAAAGAAAGCAATAGCAGACGAATGTGAAAATCACTCATCTAGTATATAAAAGTCATGGTTGCAAAATACCAACACGAATAATATACAGACGAATGGAAAAAAAACTGGAGGAATCCGACATTGGGGAACATCAGTCTGGATTTAGGAGAAATATAGGAACACGGGAGGCAATATATTAGGATTTATCTTAGAAGATAGGCTAAGGGAAAGGAAACCTACGTTTCTAGCATTTGTGGATCAGGAGAAAGCTTTTGAGAATGTTTAGTGGAATACATTCATTCAAATTCTAAAGGAAGCAGGGGTAAAATATAGGGAGAGAAGTGTTAATAATGTGAATAATGGCCGAAATTTTCACGTGATATCGATTTATGGGATTGATATCTAGCTCACGTATTTTTTTCTCAAGAAAATATGGGGTCAAGGTGATGATGTTTCCTTGCAGGTGATAGCTTGCATCAGATTTTCACACCGTCTCACGAAACAATTTCAAATTCGACATTTCGACAAATCCGGGGGGGGGGGGGGGGGAGTTACCACAAAATGTGAAAGCAGGAGATACACAAATGGACTATTGGAATAATTACATATTTTCAAAAATGTTACCGCACTGGGGCGCCGTAGAGGCGAAGGTGGTATTATGGGCTAGTGGTTGCAATATGGGCTAGCTTAATTTCTTACTAATAAGCCCGCGCATTCTAGCGGCAACCTCAGTAAATAGTAGCAGCTAGTTCGTACAAACGCCACAGAATGAGCTGCCGCAGTCAGTTATGTTAAATGTTAGTGGTGAGCTGTTTCGTGATTATCCACGCTTCAAAACTTTGAAAGGTATGAAATTACAGTCATATTACATGTACTGCCAATGCGCAGTTAGCTGTTATGTTCTTAAGTACATATTATATAAATATTTAGCTCTCTAATGCTCATGAAGTTGGTTTATTAAAGTTTGTTTATAACGGATAGCGACGTTTTACTTTCCAAGAAGGCTAGGGTGGTAATATGGACAATAGCTGTGGTTGTTATATGGGCTAGCCACTACAGTGGCTCATATTACAACCCCTGCAAATACTGTGTGGTTTTCTGTTTCAGCCTGAAAACACAGAGGGCTTGCCCCAGTTCTTTACCTGTCCACACCATGTGCCTAAGACCTAGCAGAAGATGGTCCAAGCAGTGCGTCCCACGTTCCAATAGGAAACATTAAGACTTCACCAAAGGACATTTTTCCTGTTCAAAAAAATAAGAAAAAGACAAGAAACAAAGGACCTAAGCCAGGAAAGGCAGCTGTAATTACAGCAAATCACGAAGAAAAGGAAGCTGATAAAAAAAAGGAAAATAAAAAGAAAGGGGGGAAAAAGAAGTAGACAAAAAAGGAAGATCGAAAGTGACGATGTAACAGGGAATACGAAGAATGTGAGATGTGAACCAGGCGTTGACAAAAGAAAGAAACAAGAAATAAAAAGCAAAACTTCATCAGTGAAGCGAAAATTGACCATCGACCTACAATCATCATCCGAGAGTTCAGAGGAGGGATCGATAGATTCTGGGCAGTCAGGTCTAGAGCCCAGTGTTAGTGTTGAAAAGCCTGGAGATGATGATGCTACCTGCCTTTTTTTGTGAGCAGTTACATTCCCAAGACACTGAAGGAGAGGTATGGATCCACTGCCTAATGTGCGAGATGTGGGCGCACAACGAGTGTGCTGGCTGTGAAACGGGCCATTATATTTGTGATTTCTGCCAACCCTAAATGAACAACTTATGGTAAACATGTCCCCAGTATAAAGGGTTTGCTACTTTCCAATGACTCTAAAAGTCTATAGGAAATAATATTGACTTTTTTGTATGTTTATAAAGTACCCCATATTACCACCACATTTACATTTTTTCACAATATGTCAATTTTGTAAACATGTTTCCATATTAAAGTTGCATAATGATTTAAACTAAAACAAATGTGTTTGGCTTTTTTATAACACCATAAAGATTATTTTTTGAGGTTTTCAGCAAATTTCACTGACAATTTTGGAATTTATGGTTCAAAAATAAAGTGGTAGCCCATAATACCACCTTTTCCTTTACTAGGTTGCGCGCGGCCGATCGCCGTCGGGAGTTCCAGTCCCCTCTCGGGGTTGGGTGTTTGTGCTGTGCTTAGGTTAGGTTACCTTCGTTTAAGTAGTTTGTAAGCTACGGACTGATAACCACGCAGTTGAGTCCGATAGATTTACAAACATTTGAACATTTCAGAAATGTTACCGTGAATTATACATGTGGTTATATAGTATATATCAGGAGAAGCGGAGGAGACGAACAGAGAGAAGAAGGAATGGCGATGGAGTAACCGAACATTAAAACAAATAAATTACCGAGCAAACCTGGGTTTCTAGCTGGTTTACAATTATTTTGAAATAATTTACATGCCATCACATGAATGACGACTTGTTTCGACTTTATAACGAGGCAGTAAAGAGACTGCTAATGTTAATTTTTTCACTTAGGTGAGAATTTTTCTATTATAGGAAACTACAGTGTTAAAGTTGGAAGAAAAGGGAAATACTTAAAGGAGGAAAATATTTTCTTGTGATGCAGAAAAAAAAAGATCAAATGTATGTAAAGCGTATGGGATTTAACTGCGGGTCATCAGTCCCTAAACTTAAAAACCTCTTATGAACTAGCTTTTACTAAAGACGGCACAAACATCCATGGCCGAGGGGGGGGGGATTTGAACTCCTGAAGGGAACCCTGTGATGAATGTTAAATACGGTGAGGCTGCAGTCATTCCGATATTTAATTATTTCTTAATATTTCCATGTAATCCATTTCATACAATTGTGCAGATATTTTCTGCAGTCTAGCGTTCTTTTTAGTTTTCATATTTGTTTACAGTAAATTGTATAAGAAAATGCACGGTACAGTATTAAAATTTGTTCTTTTCTCTACAAAGACTGGTAAATTGTATGTTAGTTCAGTTTATTAAGATTTTGGTCAATTCTCACTGAAAAACTTTTTTTTTTTTATTTTTTTTTCAGTATTGATTTTCTAGTGTGAAATTCTATTCAACACTTTTCTATTACTATTGTTTTAGTCACATTAGCTTCCATTTTATTTTAATATTTGTAAATCTAAGGAACTTAACTACTTTAGTCATCAGTCCCTAGACTTATAAACTACTTAAACTAACTTTAACTTATGCTAAGGGCAACACTAATACCCGAGGGAGGACTCAACCTCCGACGGCGAGCCACCGCGCGATCCGCAGTAAAGCGCCTTAGAACGCTTGTTCACTCCGCCGCAGCCTCAATGTTATCTGAATAACGGTTATTAATGTCATTAATGACATTGGAAATTATTAATACCAATGACGCTGCTTCTTAATAAATTATTTAATATGACAGGCCTGTTTCGGCCTGAATGCCATCGCCAGGTGTACTGTAAAATACAGTACCAAATAACAAAGACGCTGCTTTTTAATAAATTATTTAATATGACAGGCCTGTTTCGGCGTGCTAATTTATTAAAAAACAGCGTCTTTGATATTAATAATTTACAATGTCTCTAAATGACTCATACGACGCAGCGGGCCCAGAAGATTATAAATGGTTATTAACGTACTTGAGCCTATCTGATGAGTATGGTTTGTAATATTCTTTTAGCTCTACTGTTTCTTCTATAGTTATCAATCTTAGTTTCCTCTGCAAAAGAACGGCTTAAATATTCGTACATTGTTTGCTCATATTTATTTCTTTAATTGAGTCCATCTGATATTTTCCTGAACTGTTGAAATGGTGATGATATAAATAAATAAAGTTAACAGAAAGTATCAAAAATGTATGTTACTGTAATGAATAAACAACTTCTGAATTAATATATCAGATCACTCAAAAACTTGTTATACGTAATATACACGGTACTTATTAAAGCTAAGCTTTATTTCTTTTCAGTGGAGGGTTTAAATCATGGAAATTGGGGTTCAAGTATAGAGGAAATAAGAGAAATTTGGTACGGAAAGAATGAAGTGGAAACACTTGCTAACCTACTTGTTTACATTATTGTTGTGCAGTCTAGTAAAACTTTGAATCACATTCTTATTATATGATTTTTCCAGAACTACCTGCGTCTACATGCAGACACCAACCAAGAAACTGCATCAACATAGAAAAAAAGTCATTCCACATTTGATTTATTTTCATGAATAGGCATTTCATTGTTAAATTTTAAAGAATTCTGCAATCTTACTATCTTCACCGAATTGTGAAATTCGGTGATAAACAGCGCCGTGATTTTAAAGTTGAATAGTACCAACAAAAATTACTTGTCACTTTCAGATTTCAACAGCAAAAGACTTGAAAACCGATGCCGAGAATGAGTACTGAATTTGGAAGCGTCTATAGCATTGTAGCACGTACCGCAGATATTTAAAGAATTGAAGGCAAATGTTTCACCTACGTTAATGTTACAACCATATTTTCGCGATCGCTTAGAACGCTCTTTCGCTTTTACGGCGTATTTTTAAATCTCAACTCTCGCAGTAGCTTACTGGTAACACCGCAAACTCCTTTCATTATTCCGTCGTTCGGCGTCCAGCCTCAAATCTTTTCATATTATTGAGCCGTAATCGTGCAATTTACGGCCCACGTTTCTAATCGTAATTCCTGAGTACACTGCTTGATAGACCAACAACTGAAACCTGTTCTAAAACAAGCCGAAACGAGTTGCCGCAAAAGAAGTGCCGTGAATATTTCTTTTTTAATGGATATAGTTAAAAATGTTGATTAAAGCAGTTTATGGTTGTTGCATCTGGGAAATGACTCTCTTTAACTGTGCACATAAAGCAGTTAATTGCTTGGCCGCCAGCTGCTATTTCTCGTTTTTCTTTATTATTATTCTTTCCATCGCAGGTTTTTCGCGCTATAAAGATCACCAAGTCACTTACCGGATTTCGCTGTCACTTGGAAAGCTCACCACCTGAAACAAAATATTGCGTTGTTAGAATCGGACGATTTAATGTCGAGAAGAAAGATAGGTCGTTAAATGAGGTAATCTTTGGTGTTTGTGTAATGAACCACTGATATACAAATTGTAATTGCAAGAGTGTAATATTCACGGACAAATGACTAGCAGCTATTGAGTGAAGTCAGTTTATAGTAGGTGACAAATTCGTTATGTTATTGAGTAAAGAATAAAACAGGACTCTCCATGTTTAAAAGGTAATCTGTAATAGTACACCAGAGAAATTACACAACAGCAAACATAGATCAAGTCTTCACAGAGATGGCAGAGTAGTTTTTGTTTCACAGTCAGCAGAAGTTTTCTGGATAAAAAAAAATCATAACGCCCTTTAGGGGCTTGCCTTAGACAAAACTTAAAATTTTATTTTTAGCAAAATACTACATTAATATGCAGAATTCCACAGTTGAATGATTGGAGCACGTTATTGACTGTCAGCAACTCATGTAATTTTAATCGTATTGATTGATTAACAGTCGGGTCCTGGTTAAACCTTTCTAGTTAAATAAACTCAACTACACTTATTGCAGTGTTGCACAAAATTTTATTTAATTTTTCGTTCCCAAGGTTTCAGGTACATATAACAACTTTGGAATCAACACGGTAATAAAAAATAAGCCCTTAATCGGAAACATAGGTCGTACAAAATTTAAAAAAATAAATAAATAAATAAAAACTGTTGTTCAGTTGGTTCATCATTATTTTTCTTCTGTGTCACTTCCCATATTTCATTAAAAATACATCAGATCACATTGATTGGCCCTTTACATTGTTCAGCAACTCCTAGTGCAACCGGTAATAGCAAAACCTGTACTGTAATTTTTGTGTTTCATTATGCACAGTAATTTTTCTGTAAGAGAACTTCTCTTCTGCAGTCAAGCTGACTGTCATCCAAGTCATCCGCTTGGCACACACACCAAATTACTTGATCGTTATTTACTACTTTCAGCACAGCATAGATTCGCCTCGAATTATTTCTATGCAGTGCATTTTTCTAGCGTTCTGGAAGGCGTTTCATATAAAATGATGTCTGTTAATCCGAGTTCGGTTAATTGGGGTTTTGTTGTTTGTTTCTTCCCAACATTTTCCTCAGTGCTTAATTTCAGGTTATATTCTATTCAAATGTTTGTAATTCTGTGGGACCAAACTACGTTGATCATCAGCCCCTAGTCTTACAAAATACTTAGACTAAGTTAAACTGACCTAAGGACAACACACACATCCATGCCCGAGGAAGAATTCGAACCTCCGAAGCGGGAGACCACGCTATCCATAACGTGGCGCTCCAGACAGGTCAGAAACTCCCGCGCGGCCATTTTTTTTCCTAGCACATAATAAAGATTTCTTCTTGTTGACATTTACCTGCAGATAACCTATCCGATATATCCGATATATTCTTGCTTATAATCATGAGAGATGACTGAATCATTACCGGAGCTGTACAGGATAAACGAAGGCGGAAAGGAAAGAAGATCGAGGCTTCACGTTCCCGTTTCAGCGTGACCATCAGAACGGAGCACACGATCGGATTGTTGTATTAAGGATGGTAAATGAAAGCAGCTATGCCCTTTCGAAGAAACTATCATGGATTTTGGGCAACTGGAAAAGGATAAAGGTTGGATCGTGAGTAACAGTGAATCGTGGTGTGAGGCTTTGGGGAAGTTACTGTGTGTGTGTGTGTGTGTGTGTGTGTGTGTGTGTGTGTGGTATGTTTGTGTTTGGAGGAGGAAGAGGGATAATATATATCAGGTGTGTAACTATACAAATTGAGCTCCCGGGATCGTAATGTGAACAATTACATTATCATTAAACATTCTAATCATGATACTGGATGACGTTGTAAACGATGATATCTGAAAACGGTGTGGAGTGGCACCGATATATCAGAAAATGGGAGAGAGCGTTTACGATTATTTGGGTATGTGCTGCGCCTATAAGACGATAGAATATCTGATATTCCTGGCCTGTCGCCACTTCATATTTCTGGCCACTGGCCGTTTCTTTGCTAACATTGAAAGTGCCTTAAACGCGGAAGAAAGACAGCAGTGCAGCATATGTTGAAATGTGGGGTGGGGAGTAGTAGCATATGGCGCAGTAGGTGATGGTTTCCGTGGGAAAGCCCGCCTATGTTACTGGTGCTCTCCTCGCATTGGCTGCTGCATTTCACATCACGTGATTTCTTTTGAAATTGCTTTTGTTTATTATAAACTAAATATTAATTAATCACAGCTCAGGATTTGTTATAAATATCTCTCGAGGACAAGCTAGGTTTTGACGGTTTAAACAGTTTAAGGTGCCTTCTCTTATTGTAACAAGAGAAGAGCGATTTTGCAGAAGCCGCGCGACGGCCCTGTTTTGGCGAGAAATAGAGCGTCAGGTGCTCTCTAGTCTCGCAAGGCGCCGCAGTTTCAGTCTCGAGCTGACCACTATACACGCCGGACCGCGCCGGTCATGAGTAAAGATTTTTTGTAATAGTGAAAACAGTCGAGGTCTCAACATGAGCTATGGGCAGCATAGGCCGTATCATATTAACAATAGTTGCTAATTTTTTTATTATTTATTTAATAAATGGCATCCCTGACAATTAAAAATCTCGCGAGTCGCTTATTATGCTTCCATCATAAAGAACTTTAGCCTCACTTGTATGCTGTAGAAGAACCTACGACCTGTGTGCTGTCTTCTGCGCTGGGGACACAACTATAGAAGACAACAGGTTAGTCAGAACTCTATGCTGTCTATAAAGTCTTGGACAGCAACTACAGCACCTCGTGCGTACTGTAGGGCGGTACAAACGCACACTGCTACGCAACAGCATCCGCAAGGATGTGGAGGTTTTAGGGGACTTGTGGGAGGAGGCAGTACTAACTTCTCCGACGGCAAGTAAAACCCTAGGAAGCTTGTACATGGCATGCCTTGCGGGGAATAAACATTTCGGAACGAAATAGACAGATACAATGAGGCGATAAACGGTGGAAGTGATTCGCGAACTGTTAGACATCAAGAATTTTACAAATAAAGTGACCGTTAGCCAGTTGATGTACGCGAGTGAAGCAAGTGCAAGTGTTGAGTTCATGGTCCATTGGATTACGTAACTTCAAGAATCGAAGAGCTACAGAACGGCGGCGTCGCAACACTTCACCGGCCACGTCGACGGAACAGCCACGCTCATTGCCATAGCAGACAGAAGAGGGGTGCGGCGCCTGAAAGGAACAGCCGTAAACATCGCCAGCAGCGGCAGACGACGCTCCATCTATTAGCGGAGCTACAACCACTAGCCTTCACGTCGCAACAACTGCACATCGCGACGCGAGGAAAAGCGGGAGTAAGTGCCAACTCCTGTAAATTACAATTAATTGTATATATCTGTCAAAATAATTGCTGCTAAAAACTAGCGTAAAAAGTATATTAGAAATGGAAAATGAGGGAAAGACTAGGTATTATCTCAGAAGTAGGGACGGAGAATGTGTTCAAAATACAGCTAATGATCATTCAGGTCAACTACCTCATATGCCGGGTGACAATGTCAGTCCATATTTTTTAGCGAATATGAGTGAATTGAAATCTAATATTGTCCAGGATATGGAAGTTAATCAGATCAATAGCACAAATAATGTAGAACAAAGTGCTGTTGAAAATGTTGTAATTGGCGTGCTGAGAAATACACACTGACGTGGTAAATCTGGATGCAGCTGTCAGAGAAAATGTGTCTGGCGCCTGCATAACAGAGGAGCAGATGGAGGTATCAAGTGACAGAAGCCATAGCACAGCTTCAGCTGAAACGTTGTTAGTAGAAAGAAGTGGAGAGAAGGAAACTGGTATTGACAATAATAGTATATCAATGCTTAGCGATATTTTAGCTAAATTAAATAAAAACATGCTTGCTAAGTTAGATCAAATCATGAATAAGTGGGTAAATGAAATTAAAACAGAACAAAAACAAAGCATAAATAAGTTGGCAAACGAAATCAATGCAAAACTTGATCAAAACAAAGAAGAACCAAAACAAAACATAAAAAAGTTAGCAGAAAAACTTGACCAAAACATTGAAAAATTAGACCGTGATATAGAGGAAATACGTACACCGATGGCTGGTGTAAATAATAAATTCCAGGGCTTAGAAAACAGGGTAATTAATAATAAAGAAAAAACAGAAAAGTGTTTTAAACAATTAAATTTGGAAATTTGTAAAAATGACGTTGTGCACAGGGTGGACTCTGAAAAAAGCAAAATTAATGAAATATTACAGTTTAATAGTGACACGCTGTATACTGTTACAAATAAGGTAGAGTGGTTGAGAAAGGAACAGGCAAGCGTTAGTATAACATGTAAAGATGGATATCTGTCACAGCAATCAGACATCGAAAAAACAGAAATATAGCATTAATTGACAGTAAAGTGTCACAGGTAGGCACATCATGTACAAGTAATGCAAATGCACCTCACAGTAAATTAACAGAGATCGAGCAGAAACTGAATGAGCTGCCCGATTCAGGTAATTTAGTAGTAAGTATTAGCACCATTGAAAATGAACTTAGGAGAAAACATGAAGCGTGGATGGAACAAGAACGTAAGAAAGGTAACACAGTTGATGTTGCAAATAATACTTATTTATACAAATTTCACAATTTTTCAAAGACGGGTAGTGTACATCCTGTTGCTTTCATCAGGCAGTTCGATGGTGTTATTCCTAATAACATGACAGAACAACAAAAGATGAAAATCGTTGTGTGTCGATTTGTAGGTGATGGAATTTCGTGGGGTACAGCAGCTATAAACATTTGTAAAACCCACCAGGAGTTTGTCACTGCATCTCTCAACCAATATTGGTCTGAAAGTACACAAAATAATATACACACTGAAGGCCGCATGAAAGACTACAAGTATAAATTTAAAGTCAGGCCCAAAATAATTGAGGAACTTGTTCAGAAGTTTCATGGAGTCAAGATATAAAAAAACATGGACTTGACTGCTAGCTTCTGGCAAATACAGCTAAAAGAAAATTGTTGCAAAAAAACACTGCTTTTACGTATTGAGGAAGGTGTTGTCAGTTCAGAGTGTTGCATTTTAGTCTGAAAATATCAACATCTGCCTTCATATACAAATAGGTACATGTACCCCAGGGGGCAATAGCGCTCTTGCTTTGCCAGGTAACTGACGCCTACCAGGTACCCTAGTCAACTAGCAGCTTACTTCCTTTCCTTTCACGCTGTTAGTTCTTCCTCTTACTATTCAGTCTGAACTCTTTTCTATCGTCTTTACTTTCTTCTCTATCCAAATACCATACTGCACGAAAATACTAATGTAGACGAGTAAATAAAAACAGGATTTGACATGAGTAAGCAGGAATACGAGATTTACAGACTTAATACGTACTGAATTTGGCTTAATGTGGGTATGTAACAATTATGGAGCACGGTAAATAATTTAACTCAGCAGTAAACATCTGCATAGCACGAGTTACCTTTGGAAAGTTAGGTGGCAGACACAGATCTTCTCAGAACGAAACATAACATTGAAAATAGCTGACTACATTATTGGTGGATTTTTATTTAATTTATTCTAAGATTGTTTACACTGATTATTATAATATAATATATGACGCTGAGAAGAGGACGGCGCAACAACAGGTGAGTGAACTTAGTAAAAAAAGGCTGTTGGACATAGGCAATGTAAAACATGGTTTTATTATGAATGTTATGAGAAACGAGGTGTATGGTCTGCTATGTGTAGTTTTAAGCATGTATTGAGAAGGTAGTAAGAAGGGTCAAGTACAGGTGACTGATGAATTCGGCCTGGAAATAGGCTCGTTAGTAGGAATGAAGTAAGGTGATAAGTAGGGTCAAGTACAGGTGACTGATAAATTCGGCCTGGAAATGGGCTCATTATTGAGAATGTAGTGAAGTGGTAAGAAAGGGTCTAGTACAGGTGACTGGTGGATCCGGCCTGGAAGTCGACTCATTATCATTATATATATGGTGTTTCAGGCGGCAGTGAAGTCGTCATTTGTGGAATATAAAAAATAGGTAGGAGACACAGTGTGTGCCTCACTCTACATTTATTAAATTAGAAATACACAGTAGCAGAAAAGGCACAATTTTGGAATACATTTGTCCTATGCTCTTACACATACACATCTATGAATAACTATATGTATAAATTATATGACATTTTGACCTGTTTCGCCTCCACATAAACGCCGGGAAATCATAAAACATCAGAGCGATAAACAACATATACTATGGAATATATATATCATACATAATAGAATTTCATGGTCAGCTGTCAATGAAAGCAACAATCCGTCAGTCGGAATTACATTTTGCCTTTATGCAGCAAATAGTTTTTGTTGATTTCTGTGATCTGCATTTTGCATTAAATATTAAACATTATGACAAGCTATATACAGCCTATTACAGTGAATATAAACATGACATCTATTTGCCAACAGTACGGTATTAAATATTAGACATGGCATGTGTTGCCAATTGTAATATGTGAATGGAGGTAACACTTGTTGACAACAGAGTATTGTCAATGAATGAAGGGTCAGTGATCCAATTAGGAAACAGATATATATGACTGAATGTATCTTGAAGTGTGTCACAAAAGATAATTAAACGTAAGTTTATGACTGAATGGGTAACTGAAGAAATATGGGAAACGTCAATGACCTTTTATAAATGTATTTGTATGCATAAATTTTATGTACCACTTTAAGTATATCCTTTGTACGTACAAGCGTGTGAAGCCAGCAGTGCAACGTAGGCAGTGAGAAATGTTATAAAAAGTATAAAGTCATGAGTGCCTAATGTTGAATTTGCACTCATTGCGTGTGTCAAAAGTGCAAAACCGAAAGTGAGTAGGAAATTCTATTAATAAAAAGAGAAAGTTAGTAATTTTATGTAATGCAATGCACTATATGTGTTGTGGTGGTATTGATGGACGGCAATGTGCCGAGAATTTAATTGGTGTTATAAGCGACCATGTGCCGGAAATCTAAATGTCGTATATTCAAATGGCAAGGTGCCAATAAATTTTGTAAACATAGACGGCAATGCGCCGATTTCAAATCACAACTATTGAGAGGCTTGAAGCTGCTGTATTTCCTGTAATTATTCAGTGTTACTTATCTATTATTCAATCGTTTGCTTTCTGCATTTTCATACAATGTGTTAAGTAATTTGTAACTTTGAAGTTTTTGTGTGTGTATTTTTAGAAGGATATTTAGGTGTATATCAGCATTTACATGTAGTTTCTTATGTTGTAAAGTTAGCTAATTCATAGCTGCCCAAGTTCAATTTAGGCAGGGTTATAATTTTGATGTTTCTTTACCTTTTTTGTAATAATTTTTGATTTAGATGGGGAGATTTAGAAGTAATGGTTTCAATATTTATGTAAGTTCTTGAGAGGTAATGGGTACTATTTTTCAAAATTTAGAGGGTTCTTATTTCCAACTTGTCTGTTGTCTTTGAGAACATTCCAAGTTTGGAAATCTCCGAAGGAAGGGGATGTGTGATATTCCTGGCCTGTGGCCACTTCATATTTCTGGCCGCTGGCCGTTTCTTTGCTAACATCGTACGTGCCTTAAACGCGGAAGAAAGACAGCAGTGCAGCATATGTTGAAATGTGGGGTGGGGAGCAGTAGCATATGGCGCAGTAGGTGCTGGTTCCCGTGGGAAAGCCCGCCTATGTTACTGGTGCTCTCTTCGCACTGGCTGCTGCTTTTCACATCACGTGATTTCTTTTGAAATTGCTTTTGTTTATTATAAACTAAATATTAATTAATCACAGCTCAGGATTTGTAATAAATATCTCTCAAGGACAGGCTAGGTTTTGACGGTTTAAACAGTTTAAGGTGCCTTCTCTTATTGTAACAAGAGAAGAGCGATTTTGCAGAAGCCGCGCGACGGCCCTGTTTTGGCGAGAAATAGAGCGTCAGGTGCCCTCTAGTCTCGCAAGGTGCCGCAGTTTCAGTCTCGAGCTGACCACTATACACGCCGGACCGCGCCGGTCATGAGTAAAGATTTTTTGTAATAGTGAAAACAGTCGAGGTATCAACATGAGCTATGGGCAGCATAGGCCGTATCATATTAACAATAGTTGCTAATTTTTTATTATTTATTTAATAAATGGCATCCCTGACAGTTAAAAATCTCGCGAGTCGCTTATTATGCTTCCATCATAAAGAACTTTAGCCTCACTTGTATGCTGTAGAAGAACCTACGACCTGTGTGCTGTCTTCTGCGCTGGGGACACAACTATAGAAGACAACTGGTTAGTCAGAACTCTATGCTGTCTATAAAGTCTCGGAAAGCAACTACGATACCTCGTGCGTACTGTAGGGTGGTACAAACGCACACTGCTTCGCAACAGCATCCTCAAGGATGTGGAGGTTTTAGGGGACTTGTGGGAGGAAGCAGTACTAACTTCTCCGACCACAAGTAAAACCCTAGGAAGCTTGTAAATACCTAAATCATCATACACCCAGGAAGTCGCAGGATGGAGACCCGAAGTGACGGTCATGGCAGAGGTGGGCTGACACATTTCATAACATATTCATCATTTTCCATGTCTAGCTGTTGTGTCTGCCGCGTTTGCAATAAAAAGTTCTGGTTATTAGGGCTACCTGATATGCAAAACAGTGTTTTCCGTAACAGGTGGGACGCGGCGGAATAGCCGCGTGTACTGGAGCGCAGCGCTGCGGTGCGCGCGGCCGTCCACCGTCGTGGATTCGATTCCCCCATCGCGCTTGGGTGTTTGTGTCGTCCTTAGTTTAGCTGAATTAAGATTAAATAGTTTGTAAGCTAGGGACTAATAACCAAGCAGGTGAGTCCCATAGATTTACAAACAAACAAACATAACAGGGTGGACCTACCTTCCAGAACATTAACAACCACCTGAATATGTTAAACTACCTCCTGCATATGGCTAAACACCAATGTGTTGTGGCGTCACAATTCGCTACAACGCTGGCGGTCCACGCAAGTCGCCGCACCATTACAAGAAGGACCGATAAATCGCTCTATGGTACTTGGGCCGTCGGGGGCACCCGCAGTCTCTGTACCTCTTTGCGTGCTTCGCGTGCCATGCAATAGGAAAAAGGGGGTTCGCCTTCATAAGCTGCTGCACCATAGCTACACAGAACAGAAAGAGATGTGTACGGAACAGTTCCACGGAGTTCAGGCAGTTCTGCAGTTCGATCCATTCTCGCGAACCAGCAGTCTACCTTGGCACAAGGAGGAGCAATCTACTATTGCCTTTCAGAACTGTGTAATAGGAAGAAATCTGTACCACTGAAGCACATCAAAGTTTGGTATTTATTTCACGTTATCAATCATCAATTCTTTTAGTTAGAGTCTCGTCTACGTCTTTGTTCGTCACGGCTCATGTCTAGAACCTACAGCATAGCAGAGACTCAAGACGAAGGAAATGGAAACAACGTATTCTCACAGTTCACCAGGCGGGACAAACGCTAAGAAGAAGAAGAAAGAGAGTTAAATAATATCGGGACGGCTTATCTTAACCTTAAAAGGAGACCACATGGGTATCGGCTTTTAGAAATTTTTGATAATTGTGGTACGTGAAGATCAGAACTCAAACGACACTCAGCCAAAGCCATTCGACACAACTCTCAGAAATTCTGGAGAAAATTGAATCTGAAATTTTGCAAGTAAGGTTAAGCACCAATCACTAAAACAATTGCAGTAATTATCGGCGTAGCTCAGGTGATAGCGTTCTGCCCTTAAAACCGTAGGTTCAGTGGTTCGAATCCCAGCGTGGCAGATTTTTTAATTTTTTTCATTGGGTTCGAATACTTACATAATTTCAATAATTAATGGTAACGTTTACGAAACATGCACGTTTATTCGTAATTTTCTATATTTTATAAAAGGTTTTAATAATTATGATTTTAATTTATAAAAGAATCTTTTATTTGATTGTTCAGTTTGTGAAGAGCTAAGAGCTACGACACTAGTTTTGGAAACTCATCGCCATAGGTACTATTGACTTTCCAAGCGGCTAATTTACGCAACCATCGTTTTACGTGACGACAAAGTTTTCAGCTCGTCTATATATATAAACACAAAAACTGACCCAACACGTGGCATTAGTTACCCCAAAATGTTTTATATAACTGAATTTTAAAATTAAAAATATTGTATCACAGTGGCATTCGAACCCAGGACTCTGATGCTGTGAGGCCAGAACGCTACCACCTTTTTTTTTTTTTTTTTTTTTTTTTTTTTTTTTTTTTTTTTTTGTTCTCTGGGTAGTTCTCTTCGTTGCGGACGCTGATCGTTTTTGTTCGAGGTTGTTCGTTGAATGTTTGGCTCAGCTTTTTTTATTACAGAGTGCGTGGAGCCCTCTGACCGGGCGCGCTGAGCCACGGCGCCCGGCGCCACCTGAGCTACACCGACAGGTGCTGGAAGAGTTTTATTTACTTGTACTTACGTGTATTTCGCAAAAATTGAAGGCGATTTTCTCGAGAATTTTTGACAGTTGCGTCGAATGCCTTTGCCTGATTCTGAACTTCACGTACCGGAAATATAAAAAGATTCTGAAGTCCGACACCCATGTGGTCTCCGTGTTAGACTTGAAATTTGGCTGGGACAATATCCAGAAATAAATTAAATTGGTTCCAGTCTCCTGGTTACTACCAAGGTTTACGGGAGGATTTCCTTACTTGTAAGGTGTCTGCCGGAACTGGTAAGCCCCTCCCACTTATTCCTAATTCAGAACCTCCCTGTGTCCCTCTATCAGCTTTTTCTGATACGTGGCAGCATTACCACAACTGCAATAAAAAGAAAATTTAGATTCACACGCTGATTATTGTTACAGATTATGAGATGTCTTAGGAATATATTCCCTCATCTACTACTAACTCTGCATATTTGAAAGCTTGGTCGGAGCGACGTGGCGCGTTGGTAACACACTGGACTCGCATTAGAGAGGAAAGTGGTTCAAATCCATCTCCGGCCATCTAAGATTTGTTTCCGTGATTTCCCTAAATCACTCCAGGCAAATGCCGGGATGGTTTCCTTTCAAAGGGCTCGGCTAATTTCCTTCCCCATTCTTACCAAAAAACAATCCGAGCGTCAGCTCCGTTTCTAATTACCACGCTGTCGATGGGTCATGAAACACTACTCTTCCTTTTTCGTATTTGAAGCTTGTTTATAAAGCACAGTAATAAATTCCGACACTTAAGTTTACGCAATTAAAGATGGCTATTTTAAAACATTATTGGGTTTATTTTTCTCAACAGATTATTAGTATGAAAACAGATTCTCATTTGTCTTTCGAATTAGGCGGTAATGAATTATTAGATTTGCTGTAAACTTTTCTGAATTGTGAAATCAAATTATTGTCTTATCATTTACACTCAAATCTTGCTGTCGCTATCTCGTAAGTATTAACCTGCCTTAACTCGCACAATTCACCAAAACTTCATAGATATAGGTATTAAATTTTGACAGAGCGTCATTGGCTCAATATTAGTCGACACGATACTATTCTTTCTCTGCATTTCCACTTATACTCGCGACTGACGACACGTTGCTACGTCATGCCCACACTATGGCTCGCTAGTAACTGGTACTCTCCACCTCCTCGCGCCTTGGCGTCTGAACGCCACAAACTAGCACACTATTGGCTGAATGGCAGCGTCTAATGCACAATTATTATTAACCTAGCCTGATTAATATATTATTAGTTATGACAACTGCCAACGTGAAGGTAATCACTGGTAATGTTGAAGTTATTGTCCAGCCTTTTTAAGCAATAAAATTTTAACACAAAAGAGTGGCAAATCCCGCGATAGAAAACACGGTGCAGTCCCGCGCTTCTTGCCATGCTGCTAACCGTCGTCTTCCAAGGGTTGGGATGACAATCTGTCGCTGTCGCAACGATTCAGTCACTGCCTGTAACCGCTGCCTAGCGTATCTTAACTTGGACGGCCAACGGCTGCCCATACGGCAATAAAATAAAATTAAAAATAAATCCTAATAAAGTACAGCAGAAATGTGGGGTAACGCCACAACCGGAGTAGGAGCACCTGCAGTTCTGGAGCCACTCCTCCTCAGATGTGGGCCAGCAGTGGCCCCTGCATGCAGACTTCCCGCGTCGCGCGGCCGGCCGGTCCCAGAGCGCGCGCAACCGTCCGTACCCGCTAATGAGCTGCATAATTCAGTCCCGCCGCACCGTGCCCTCGGCGTCGCTGTCCTGCCGCTCCTCCGCGTCGGAAGAAAAGACACAGATTTAACTTTCATTGCCACTTGGCTATTAATGGTGTTTGGCGACTTCGCAGTGCGTCATGACCCCAGCCTGGGGACGTGAACAGTGCGCACAACTGCCCCCCTACCCCCATGCCACACTCCTCAACCTCCAATCCCCTACAGCTCTGGGTCGCTCCTGTTACCGACTACACTGCGCTGAATACTCAGGGGTCGTGACTCTGATTGTCTCGCTTTAAAATACTTCATGCTGCCCATTAACTATCTTACTTGCAGTCGTTAACTTGTGTATGTCTCAGCATAGTACGAGCATGTACTTTGTGACGGGGCTGACATGGAGCCGTTTATTTCGCATATCAGTGTATTGGGTGTTAAAGAAGTTTTCTTGGTTGGAGAACTGTGTAACGCAATAGTAGAAAGGGTGTGAGAGAGAGACAGTAGATGAGCTTGTATCCCGTGGGAAAGCTCCGCCCCTAATGCAAGTTGAGATCTGATTGGCTCCCGCCTATACTAGTTGTCCGCCAAAACTTCAAGATTCTTTTTTAAAAATTTACTTTCCTATGTCTATTTAAAATTATCTGTATACTTTCTGTAATGCTTTTGTGCTAAGCCATATTTCGGTTAATTCAAAGATTTAATTACTTGAATAATTTGTAATAAGTTGAACAATGACTAGAAGTTTCGCTTGGCGCCAAAACGGTGGCTTGTGGCGCGCAGCGAAGGCGGCGGCAGTCAGTCGAGCGCCGACCGCGATACCTTGCACATTCATGTTAGTTCAGTGCGGGCCAGGGACAGTTTATACGTTATGCAACGTTTATATTTTTAACACTACTTAGTCTGTATATTTCTGCTTGGATATACACTGGCATTTCTTCAGTAAAAACAAGCACTGGCATCCTGCAAAAGCTAAAGTTATTCGTAGTACAGTACTTCCTAGCCACATCTCAAAAACCTCTTTTAGCATCACTTCAAGTACAACGGATGAGCGACCTGTGTGCTTCACCTGCGCAATGGGACATCAACTACGACAGAAGACACAAGGTTAGTAAAACAGTGATTTTAGATGTGCACTGAAGTTGCATATCGACACGGCACCTCGCGTGCAGTGCTGTCCTGTTTACAAACCAGGGCACTGGCACGAAGTGCGTTGGTAACATCGCCGAGGGAAGGCATGAAAGAGGGGAGGTGTTTAGGAACTTTGTCAACTATGCAATGACCTTCCCTACATCTACATCGACATACATACCGTAAGGTGCGTGGCGGAGGGTACACTGTATCACTACTAGGTATTTTCTTTCCTATTCCACTCCCAAACTGAACGAGCAAAAATAGAATGCCTATATGCCTCCGTACGAGCCCTAATTTCTCTTATCTTGTCTTTGTGATCTTTACGCGACATGTAAGTAGCCGGTAGCAACATCGTACTATACTCAGCTTCAAATTCCGGCCCTCTAAATTTATTTAACAGAAATTCACGAAAAGAACGTCGTCTTTCTTCCAGCGATCCCCAATTGAGTTGCCGGGCATTTCCGTGACACTCGCGCAGTGGTCTAATCTACCGGTAACAAATCTAGCTGCTCGTCTCTGAACCGCCTCTATGTCTTCCTTTAAACTGATCTGCTGCGGGTCCCAAACACTTGAGCAATACTCAAGACGTGGTCGTACAAGCGTTTTATACGCGTTTTATACGCGGTCTCCCTGTCTTTTTTTTAAAAAAGATGCCCTGCCGTAACTTTCACCCAATTACATGCTACACAGAGTATCTCTTTTTACCCAGGATTTTTCAAATAAGTGGCATATTCTGCTACAGGAGTAGGTACTGGTCAGAGAAATCCGTTGTGTGCTTGGAAACAAATAGTTAACCGTACACTGCATGGTGTTGCTATTTGGCAACGCAACTTTTGTTACGTTTTTAAGACGTACTTCGTGTTGCCAGATGGCAACAACATGCATATTGTATACATAGGAGTCTGTACTAAGCATTTAGTTGATCGTTTCATCCATAGGTGGCAACGCAGTCATGAATTGGGGAGGAATGCAACAATGAGCACTTCACTGAAATTGCGTAATTTAATTACAAAATGATACGACTTCCGCAAAGTAAAAAAAAAAAATAAAAATAAAAAATCATGTTACAGACATCTAATAGGAATAGAAAACAAGATAGATACCAATATTTTCCTGGAGAGTGAGTTACGTCTAAATGCGTGATGTGTTAAATGAGTTATACATTTTTTTCATATTTTTCCCCTTTATTGATGAACATTTTCTTTCTTGGCCTAAAATAAAAATTCATGCAGTGTAGGGTTGAAACATAAGTGATTTTAATTGTAGCGAGATATGCCTCTTACTTTGCTTGCAATTATCGTGTATCTCCGTCTAAGCACACTGTTGATTACGTAGAGTTTCCAGGCGTATAAATTGTTGATATTCATGTCGGCTGGAAACACGACATGAATATAAGCACACTGTTAACTTACGAATGCGAGCGTATTTTCTAAGAACAAATCTACCTAGAAAGACATGATCATAATAATAAAATAAGGGAAAACAGATCGAAAAAGGGAAGTTTTAGGTGTTCCTTTTTCCCGCGCGCAATTAGATAATAGAACTGAACAGAAGTATCATCAATGCTGAGAGAGAGGATTCACCAGACTAGACGACTACTAGCGGAAACTAGCAGTAAGCTATTACATCTTCACTTATTTATTAGCAATAGTATGCAGTGTTGGGATTGGAATAAGGTTGACAACCTAACGTTCAGAACCATGGAACGTAGTGCAGAGATTTCTGTCAATAGACAGAAGAAGAAATTTTCTGGTCTCGAGAAGAATGTGTGTGTTGATTCAGTTGACGATAATTCCCGCACTGTTATCAATCTGTCTGATGAAAAACTCTGAGTGAAGTTGAAATTTCTGTACTAGCCAAAGGGGGCAATTTTGCAGTGACTCCACAAAAAGTACCGACGGAAGATATTATATCAAATATTGAGGCAGGCATCAGGCTACTTCCACAACAGTCTGCTGATGTAATTAGAATGGAAACAGCCAGAATTTTGCGTAAATGTAAACCACCAAAAAGTAATTTGTCTCACGAACAAAGGAAGGCGCTGAGAGATATTAACGCAGATACCAACATCATGGTTCTCACCGCAGATAAAGGAATTGCAACCGTCGTATTGAGGAGTGAGGACTATCATAACAAGATTAAGGATATTTTGGTCCCAGCCAACTATAAAAAACTGCAGAAGGATCCAACTACGAAGATTTTATAGACGACTAATCAACTGGTGAAAGCATCTTCCTTCTCATCTGACGACAAGAAGTTGCTCTGCAAAACGGAAGCGTATCCACCAAGGCTCTATGGACTCCCAAAGGTGCATAAAGAACAGACTCCGCTAAGGCCAATTGTGAGTGCCATTGGTTCACCCACTCACGAGTTAGCCAGACATCTAGCCTCGTTGTTGCAACCCTATGTTGGAAAAACTGACAGCCATATAAGAAATTCGGCTCATTTCATTGAAAAACTAAAAGAGATGAATGTTGCCCATAGTGATATTCTCGTTAGCTTTGACGTAGTGTCTCTGTTCACGATGATTCCAGTAAACGAAGCTATCTCTTGCTTAGCGGATATTTTTCCACCTGACATACTATCATTGTTTAGACACTGCCTCACCACTACTTATTTTCAGTACAATAACGAGTTCTATGAACAGATTGACGGAGTGGCTATGGGCAGTCCACTGAGTCCAGCGGTGGCCAATCTATTTATGGAGTCGTTCGAACAACAGGCGTTGCAGACTGCTAATAAAAAGCCAGATAGGTGGTTTCGATATGTCGATGACACTTTTGTGCTATGAAAACACGGTGCAGAGGAATTAGATGCCTTCTTAACACATCTGAAAGGTATCAACCCCAGAATACAATTTACGATGGAAACAGAGAGCAACGGGCAGCTGAATTTTCTCGATGTTTCTGTAATCAAGCACGTGGACGGGACGTTGGGCCACAAGGTCTACAGGAAGGCTACTCATACTGACCGTTACCTGCATAAAGACTCTAACCACCATCCCAGACAAAAAAGAGGTGTGGTTAAAACATTGGTTGACAGGGCGCATAAAATTTGTGAACCTACTTATTTAAAAGATGAGTTGGAGCATTTACGATCCACCTTCCAGAAGAACGGTTATTCTACCAAAGAAATAGACAGAGCCCTTCGTCCCAGGGAGAAAGTTAATGTTAACAAGGAACAACAACCGCCTAAGGGGAAAGTTTTTCTTCCGTTCATAAATAAGGTTACAGACCGTATTGGAAAAGTGCTGGACAAATATGGGGTAGAAACCATTTTCAGACCTACAAGGAAGATAAAAGAGTATTTAAGATCTGCAAAAGATGTACGACATCCGTTGAATACACGAGGTGTATATAAAATTCCCTGCAGCTGTGGTTCAGTTTACATTGGAACTACAAAAAGAAGCGTCAATACTCGTCTGGTCGAACATAAAAGGAATTGCCGCCTGGGGCACACGGAGAAATCGGCCGTAGCAGAACATGTATACCAAGATGGCAATCATGAAATTAAATTTAATGAGACTAGTGTCATCTCAAAAACTTCGCACTATCATGCGCTCACATATAGAGGAGCAATCGAGATCTATAAACATCGTAATAACTTTAACAGGAAAGAGGAAGCTGTTAAATTAGACAGAATTTGGACTTCTGCTTTACACCAGCGATATGACAATCGATTCTTCTCTGCCAAGAATGTTGGCAATACCAGAGAGAGTGTCGTAGCAGACGTCACGTGATGTCTTGTGGTGCCCTCTACATTGCCTATATATACGGCGCTCCCTCAAGTTCTCATCGCAGTTCGCCATTCTACCTCTGAAGATGTCTTCTGCAGCCGAGGATGAAACGTTAGGGGAAAGTTTTATAAATCGACCACGGCTTATGAGCCCGGAAGTTTTAAATGAAGTTGACGCCGGCCGTGAAAGCTTACATTGTATGATCAAACGCCTCTACGGGGAGGACATCTCATCATCAGTTCGTCGACTGGAGGGACTGCGCAAGAAGAAGGCACAACAACTGTGTTCGCTGACTTTCCTGTTACGCTGCCGGGACACTTCCACCGTTCCGAAGTTCATAAAGGTAAAGAGGAAGTTTCGCTCGGCCCAAGCACACCGTGTTTACAACCGCATGGAAACAGCAATGCTGAGAGAGAGGATTCACCAGACGAGACGACTACTAGCGGAAACTAGCAGTAAGCTATTACATCTTCACTTATTTATTAGCAATAGTATGCAGTGTTGGGATTGGAATAAGGTTGACAACCTAACGTTCAGAACCATGGAACGTAGTGCAGAGATTTCTGTCAATAGACAGAAGAAGAAATTTTCTGGTCTCCAGAAGAATGTGTGTGTTGATTCAGTTGACGATAATTCCCGCACTGTTATCAATCTGTCTGATAAAACTCTGAGTGAAGTTGAAATTTCTGTACTAGCCAAAGGGGGCAATTTTGCAGTGACTCCACAAAAAGTACCGACGGAAGATATTATATCAAATATTGAGGCATGCATCAGGCTACTTCCACAACAGTCTGCTGATGTAATTAGAATGGAAACAGCCAGAATTTTGCGTAAATGTAAACCACCAAAAAGTAATTTGTCTCACGAACAAAGGAAGGCGCTGAGAGATATTAACGCAGATACCAACATCATGGTTCTCACCGCAGATAAAGGAAATGCAACCGTCGTATTGAGGAGTGAGGACTATAATAACAAGATTAAGGATATTTTGGTCCCAGCCAACTATAAAAAACTGCAGAAGGATCCAACTACGAAGATTTTAAAGACGACTAATCAACTGGTGAAAGCATATTCCTTCTCATCTGACGACAAGAAGTTGCTCTGCAAAACGGAAGCGTATCCACCAAGGCCCTATGGACTCCCAAAGGTGCATAAAGAACAGACTCCGCTAAGGCCAATTGTGAGTGCCATTGGTTCACCCACTCACGAGTTAGCCAGACATCTAGCCTCGTTGTTGCAACCCTATGTTGGAAAAACTGACAGCCATATAAGAAATTCGGCTCATTTCATTGAAAAACTAAAAGAGATGAATGTTGCCCATAGTGATATTCTCGTTAGCTTTGACGTAGTGTCTCTGTTCACGATGATTCCAGTAAACGAAGCTATCTCTTGCTTAGCGGATATTTTTCCACCTGACATACTATCATTGTTTAGACACTGCCTCACCACTACTTATTTTCAGTACAATAACGAGTTCTATGAACAGATTGACGGAGTGGCTATGGGCAGTCCACTGAGTCCAGCGGTGGCCAATCTATTTATGGAGTCGTTCGAACAACAGGCGTTGCAGACTGCTAATAAAAAGCCAGATAGGTGGTTTCGATATGTCGATGACACTTTTGTGCTATGAAAACACGGTGCAGAGGAATTAGATGCCTTCTTAACACATCTGAAAGGTATCAACCCCAGAATACAATTTACGATGGAAACAGAGAGCAACGGGCAGCTGAATTTTCTCGATGTTTCTGTAATCAAGCACGTGGACGGGACGTTGGGCCACAAGGTCTACAGGAAGGCTACTCATACTGACCGTTACCTGCATAAAGACTCTAACCACCATCCCAGACAAAAAAGAGGTGTGGTTAAAACATTGGTTGACAGGGCGCATAAAATTTGTGAACCTACTTATTTAAAAGATGAGTTGGAGCATTTACGATCCACCTTCCAGAAGAACGGTTATTCTACCAAAGAAATAGACAGAGCCCTTCGTCCCAGGGAGAAAGTTAATGTTAACAAGGAACAACAACCGCCTAAGGGGAAAGTTTTTCTTCCGTTCATAAATAAGGTTACAGACCGTATTGGAAAAGTGCTGGACAAATATGGGGTAGAAACCATTTTCAGACCTACAAGGAAGATAAAAGAGTATTTAAGATCTGCAAAAGATGTACGACATCCGTTGAATACACGAGGTGTATATAAAATTCCCTGCAGCTGTGGTTCAGTCTACATTGGAACTACAAAAAGAAGCGTCAATACTCGTCTGGTCGAACGTAAAAGGAATTGCCGCCTGGGGCACACGGAGAAATCGGCCGTAGCAGAACATGTATACCAAGATGGCAATCATGAAATTAAATTTAATGAGACTAGTGTCATCTCAAAAACTTCGCACTATCATGCGCGCACATATAGAGAAGCAATCGAGATCTATAAACATCGTAATAACTTTAACAGGAAAGAGGAAGCTGTTAAATTAGACAGAATTTGGACTTCTGCTTTACACCAGCGATATGACAATCGATTCTTCTCTGCCAAGAATGTTGGCAATACCAGAGAGAGTGTCGTAGCAGACGTCACGTGATGTCTTGTGGTGCCCTCTACATTGCCTATATATACGGCGCTCCCTCAAGTTCTCATCGCAGTTCGCCATTCTACCTCTGAAGATGTCTTCCGCAGCCGAAGATGAAATGTTAGGGGAAAGTTTTATAAATCGACCACGGCTTATGAGCCCGGAAGTTTTAAATGAAGTTGACGCCGGCCGTGAAAGCTTACATTGTATACTTAAACTAAGTTCAACTAACTTAATGCTAAGAACATCCAACACACTTATATTCGAGGAAGGACTCTAACCTCCGGCAGGAGGGGGTGCGGAATTAGTAGCATGCCGATTTAGACAGCGCGGCCATCCCCGCGATACGAATACCAGTTGCCCATTAAACGAAACAGTGTCATAACAACAATATTGCTCTTTATAGGTCCTGAAGAGCAATGTTAATGCTCTTTGCATAAGGTTTTAACTGGTTTACTAACTCAAAAAAGCAATATTTGTAGTGTTTCGTTGTGTTCAATGAGGAATATGTGGTGTGAGTACTAATATCACAGCTTCGTTTATGTCAACAAATCAGTAGGGGTCAAAATAGTATCTTATGGTGATCTGACATGACATCCTGCAAACGTGGAAGGAAGACAACAGGCCAGTTTCATTAACGCAATTTTTACGGAAAGCATTTCATTTAGTTAAATGGAAGTTCAAATTTTCTTAACTCTATCGGACTCAGTTGCTTGGTTATTAGTTCGTAGCTTACTAACTACTCAAACTAACCTAAGGATAACTCAAACACCCATGTCCGAGTGGAGAATCGAACCCCCGACGGCGAAGGGCCGTGAGCACCATAACACGGCGCCCCAGTGAGTACGGGTAATCCGCCGCGGCTAAATGGAAGTACGAGCATACGGGAATAGACCTTTGAAAGGCACGGAGACTTGTTAGTGACTGAAGACATGATTGTGTAGAAGCTGTACAAAGTTTGTGACCACAAAAAATGGTTTGGAGCTTTAATGCAATCATTTGAAAATGCTTTTTTCTAAATTTTAGAGTTTCAATAGGTGATAGACTGAAATAGTGCGTATCGCAGGTAATGAAAACCTCGTCTTCGGTGGCAGCTTTTATCAGACACGTAGTTATCGTCAGGGTGTCCAAGCTAAGTGCGGTATGAGTATTATTTTTCTCTATACGTACTCATTTATGATCTCGAAAATAGGATGAGCAGTAATGCGTGGCGCTTTACTGATGATGCTTTTGTATTCAGAAAAGTATCGCTTTGATTGACAGTGTAAAGATATCAGACGACTAAGACAGAAAACTTGATAAATGTGATGAGCAGCAACTGGCAGTCCGGTAATGTTGAAATACAGCATTAATAGCGTGCTACTTTACACAATAACGTCGATTACATATATAACATTAAGAAGCGATACAAAAAGGAACGACATTGTAATGATAGTAAGGAATGCTAAACCTGGACTTCGGTTTCTTGGGAGAATATCAGCCAGGTGTAATGCAGTTGTAAAAAAAAGACACTATTGAACACCTTTTTGAGTATTCGATCACCATTATGTCGGGTTAAATGAAGACACTGGAGCATTTCAGAAGCGTGCTTCTCTGACTGTTTAATACTAGGTTTACGTGACCGCGTCTCCTTCTGTACTATACATCTCAAATACTCAGCCACATGATTGGCTTTGTCATTTGCTATGGTAAGGAATGCACATGTTTTGCTACATCTGGACATCATATTAGATGGTGATAAGCTTGTACTACACAATACACTGACAGGAGTCTCTTTATATGCCCATCGAGTGAGGTGGCGCTGTGGTAACAAACAGGGCTCGTATTCGGGAGAACGGTGGATCAACTCCACCTCTGGCTATTCAGCACTAAATTTTCCGTGATTTTGCTCAATCACTCCAGGTAAATGTATCGATGGTTCCTTTGCAAGGATATGGCCGTCTTTCTCCCAAATCCTTACCCAAGAATCAAAGGGTGAGTTCCATCTCTGCCGGCCGCAGTGGCCGAGGGGACTGAGGCACTCCAGTCACGGTCTGCACGGCCACTACGGTCGGGGGTTCAAATCCCCTCTCGCGCATGGATATTTGTGCCGTCATTAGGCTTAGTTAGTTCATAAGTAGTTTGTAAGCTTAGGGACTGATGACCCCGAAGTTAAGTCCCATAAGCTATACAAACATTTGAACATTTAGTTCCATCTCTAATGACTACGCTGTCGGCGAGACATTAAAACTGAAGCTCCCTTTCTTCTTCTTTATGTCGCTATCGTTCCGGCTTCCTATTGCACCGTGGGGCGGGATTTCTTCAATGTTTCAACACCCAACTTGCCACAAACGTAGATAATTCTCAGCAGTCAATGGTTCATTACGCTTTATTAGAGTCTGCTTTCTCCTATTTGACCATAAATGTTCTCACCGGTTCCAGGAGGCTTGTAGAAGTATTGCTCACTCGCATAAAACTTTACCGGGACTTCAGTAAGCTGTGCTGCATTTGGAACGAGATTTGTTATAGGTAGCTAGATCATTAAGTGAGTATTACGAAATTGCTTAAATCGTTTATGTCTCCTTGAGCGGACTGTATACGGATTAAGGTTCCTAGCAGAATGTGATAATGGGATACCTTTATAATTAACAAACATATTTAACCGTGGGCTCAACGAAGAATATGTTCCAATGATTGGAAACATGCTCAGAACAACTTACCAAATTGCATGCCTGTAACATCGACGTTGATTTAAAGTCGGATTTTAGAACATAAATTGTGTTCAGACATTATTAATTACCTCGAAAACAACGATCTATTGACCTAAGGCCAACACTTACCGTATTTGCAAATTTCGTTATTGTGAAACACCATTAGCTCTTCACGCACGTGAAGTGATGAGTGCTATCGACAAAGGATTCCACATTTATATATTTTCAGAAGGCTTGACACCGTACCTCCCAACGAATTTTAATCAAATTGCGTGGTTACGGAGTATCTTCTCATATTTGTGATTGGTTTGGGGATTTCTTAGCAGATAAAACACCGTTCTTAGTCATTATTATGAAGGTATCGACTAAAGTGGTGTTCCCAAGTTAGTTTTACTGCTCCTCTGTTATTCCTTACCAAAACAAACCATAAAGCATTCCTGTCAGATCGTTAGCTAATGACGCTGTAATTTATCGGGTAGTGAAGTGATCCCGAAATCAAAACCGATTGCGGCGTTTAAATTGGTAGCTGGACAGAAAATATTATAACTGTGTGATGTCGTTCACATCATACTTACTCTACAACATAAATCAGTCAGATCTGAAGACAGGAAAATTCTACTAAAACCCTAGGAGTTGCTGTTACGACAGATTTAAACGTGAAGGGACATATACATAAGGTTATGTGAAAGGCGACAAAAGACTGCGTTTTATCGGCAGAAGACTTGAAAGACTGCCTACATCATGCCTATTCGTACACATTTGGAGTGTTACTGCGCTGTGTGGGATACTTATTAGGCAGGACTGACGAAGGAAATCAAAAGACTACAAAAGCATGAAGATCATTTTGTATTATGGTGATACAGAGGAGAGGGGTCATGTAAATAAAACAAAAGTCGTGCGGGAATCATTTCAATAACGTCGTTTTTCGCTGTGGCGAGATGTACTTACGAAAATTCTATTCACAAATATCTTCTCTGAAAATATTGTTGACTCAATACCACATAGCAACAAATAATCGTCAGAGTAAAATAAGAGGAATCAGAACTTGAACGGAGAGATATTGGTGTTATTTATTCCCAAATGCTACTTGAGAATGAAATGGTACATAAATAGTATGAAGGTCGTTCCATCAACCGTCTGCCAGGCACTTAGATGTTGTTTGCAGAGTACTCGCCGCAGATGCAAATGTAAATACATCTACAATCGGATGTGAATACTTGGAGAGAATGCTTTTTGCTGATCACTACTCAAAGAATTTAGAGCACCGGCATTTGACGCTTACTGCGTAACCATTATACTGCCTCCAACGTTCTTTTCAGTACGGTTCACGTAAATAAGTTAAAGGACATTTGGCTTCTTACGCAGGAATATAAATAGTTGTGTCCCACGAGTCATTTGTGATTTAAAGAGTTAAGTTAATGATTACTAACTTTACGTAGTACCCGCCACGACACATAACACAGTGTCGATTTGTAGTATGTACTTAGATGTATATGTGCAGTTACCGCTAGTGTAGCACCTCATAAGAGATGGCACAATAAATTTTCGCAATACGGTCGTGAGTTCAACTGATTATAATTGACGGTGAAGCAACGCCAGATTCAGTTGATCGGCAATAATTCTCGTTGACTAACACTGAAACAGATACGCGTCATGATCCATTAACAGGTGTTGTATGTCACTGATTTCAGCACCATGAATTACCCACGCCATTACGAAACTATACACTTTACGGTTTCAGAGTGTGATCTATGCACGACTGTGCATCATCCCGTTTCCAACAAACATGGTGACAGTATTTCAGCATATCGTTTCATATGTGGTGATATCATCAAGTAGAGTGAATGTAAACTCCTCGTTCAGCGGAACTTAATCCATTGAGTTTGTGGTCGTAGGAACACTTGAAAGCACTGCTGTTAGCTTAACCTGTCGGAATATGCCGAGCGTGTAACCAAAGAGCGTCGTGCAATCCCCCAGTGCCAAGTGCATTTGAAAAGAAGACGTGTATGAATGCGAAAAATTACATAAGGTTGTGCCAATGGTGCACAGTTTTGAGCAATATTATTTGTAGTAGGAATATACAAGACTTGTTCTAAATATTTTCTACTTGCTACAGTGCAATAATACGAATACTTAATTATCCGAATATTCACAATGCAGTATTGCCATTGTAATAGGCGGTTTACCATAGCAGCTGTGATTGAAAATTACATAATCTGACAGTTCACAGAAAGGTGTAATAATTTACTAATGATCATCGATGATCGTATGGAATTTATTTGCGGGAAAATATAAGGTTCTTTCTTCTTGTTACAAGCCATTTCAGTTGAGCAACTTGGGCGTTTTTCGTGTTTATAATGATGATAATACACGAACACCCAGACCCATGTCGGGACTCGAACCCGAGCCTCCTGTGTGGTGATCAGCGACGATGTTGACTTAACTACGGAGGCACTGTTCCTTGACTACTCAGTACAGTGTTATGTTGAGACCATATTGTGAAGTCTTCCCTACCCGAAAAAGATAACGAAGCTCAACTTAACTGTACCACCTTATCTGTGTTCGAATATTTTGCTGCATTACCTACCTGATTTAAATACACTTTTTCTTCCGTGCGTACAGGTTAAATAGAAACGACTGCGCTCCATGTATCTTGCTTAGCTTCTACTACACGCTTCCGAGATAGCCAGGTAGGTTGAATGTTCAAAGCCAGGAAAATAACATTGATATTGTATATGTATTACTGTGGAGTGTGAAAGACCTTATAGTCATACAGAATAAAACTTCACAATCAGTTATCATTTTTGATTTCTACATCTACATGGGATACTCTGCAAATCACATTTAAGTGCCTGGCAGAGGGTTCATCGAACCACAATTATACTATTTATCTCCCATTCCATTCTCGAATAGCGCGCGGGAAGAAAGAACACCTGAATCTCTCTGTTCGAGCTCTGATTTCTCGTATTTTATACTGATGATCATTTCTACCTATGTAAGTGGGAGTCAACAATATATTTTCGCATTCGGAGGAGAATGTTGGCGATTAGAGTTTCGCAAATAGCCCACGCCGCAGCGATAAGCGCCGTTGTTGTAATGATTCCCATCCCAGATCCTGTATCATTTCCGTAACGCTGTCTCCCCTGTTTCGTGACAATACGAAACGAGATGCCCTTCTTTGGACTCTTTCGATGTCCTTCGTCAAACCCGCCTGATAAGGATCCCACACTGGGCTGCAATACTCGAAAAATGGAGGGACAAGCGCAGTGTATGCAGTTTCTTTAGTAGTTCTGTTGCCTCTTTTAAGGGTTCTGCCAATAAAACGCAGTCTCTGGTTCGCCTTTCCCACGATATTATTTACGTGTTCTTTCCAGTTTAAGTCTGAAGTAATAGTAATTCCTAGGTATTTTGTGGAGTTTACGGCCTTCACATTTGATTGATTTATGTTGTAAACAAAGTTTAACGGATTTCTTTTCGTACTCATGTGGACGACTTCACATTTCTCATTATTTAGAGTCAATTGCCAATTTTTACACCATACTGATATCTTATTCAGATCGTTCTGCAGTTGGTTTTGATCTTCAGATGATTTTACTAGACGGTAAATGACGGCGTCATCTGCAAACAATCTAAGAGAGCTACTTAGATTTTCCCCTAAATCGTTTATGTAATTAAGGAATAGCAGAGGACCAATAACACTACCCTGTAGAACGCCCGATATCACCTCTGTTTTAGTCGATGCCTTACCATCGATTACTACGTACTGTGTCCTCTCTGACAAGAAATCCCCTATCCAATCGCAAATTTATGGCGATATACCATAACCACACAATTTGATTAAAAGCCGTTTGTAAGGTACGGTGTCAAAAGCTTTCTGGAAATCAAGAAATACGGAATCGATTTGCGAACCCTTGTCCATAGCACCCATCACTTCGTGTGAATAAAGAACTAGTTGTGTTTCGCATGAACGATATTTTCTAAATCCGTGTTGACCTTCGGTCAATAGATCGTTCTGTTCGAGATAATTCATAATATTTGAATACAGGATATGTTCCAAAACCCTGCTGCAAATTGACGTCAATGAAATAGGCCTGTAGTTTAGTGGGTTACTCCTACTGCCTTGCTTGAATATAGGTGTGACCTGTGCAACTTTCCAATCTTTTGATACAGATCCTTCTATAAGAGAGCGGTTGTATATGACTGTTAAGTAAGGAGCTATCGCTTCAGCATAATCAGACAGAAATCTAATGGGTATACAGTCCGGACCAGAAGACTTGTTCTTGTTAAGTGATTTTAGTTGCTGCACTACTCCGATGATATCTACTTCTATGTTACTCATTACGGCATCTGTTCGTAATTCGAAATCTGGAATATTGGTTTCGTCTTCTTTGGTGAATGAGTTTCTAAAAGCTAAGTTTAGTAACTCTGCTTTAGTAGCGCTGTCATCGGCAGGATCGCCATTACTATCACGTAGTGAAGGTATTGTTTGTGACTTGCCCCGAGTATATTTAACATATGACCAAAATCTCTTTGGGTTTTCAGTCAAATTACGAGAAAGAGTCTCGTTGTGATAAATATTGTAGGCATCTCGCATTGAAATCCTCGCAACATTTCGAGCTTCTGAGTACGATCGCAAATCCTGGGAATTTCGTGTTCGTTTGAATTTAGTATGCCTTTTCCTTTGCTTTTGCAACAGTGTCCTTACCTGTTTTGTGTACCAAGGGGGATCGCCTCCTTCTTTTATTAATTTATTAGATATAAAACTTTCAATTGTTGTCGATACCACTTCTTTGAATTTGAGCCACATCTGGCCTACACCTACGTTTAGTGTTAGAAACGAGTGGAAGCTGTCTTTCAAGAAGCAGTGTATTTTGTTTCTATCTGCTTTCCTGAACAAATATACTTTGCGTTTATTTTTGGTAACTTTGGGACTTTCGATATTCAATTTCGCTACGACAGCTCTGTGTTCACTAATACCTGTATCCGTTTTGATGCTCGTTATGAGCTCAGGGTTATTTGTTGCTAAGAGATCAAAACTTCCTGGCGAAAGGATTTCACCAACCAAAACTGATATGTTTAAACTGAGTCAGTACAGGCATAGACAAAGTACTGTACGTATTTAAATGTTAATGTGGAGGTATCAACAGAGAGTGGACATGTGTCAGACACTGACAAATGACGCGGTGATCTCTGCCATACCCCTATCGGTTTATTCGGCAAATGCGGAAAACCGCCAATTAACTTAATGAACTAATTAAACACAGAGAATGAAAAGAAACAGAAACCCATGCAACGATATGTATCAGAATAACACATCATATGACGACAACAACATTTCGCAGTTCAGTCATACAAAATATCTGAAAGTCAACTATTTTGATAAGCGTTTTTGAAAGTGTGTAACGCCTTGCCGCACGCTTTTTAAACTACAGTTATTGGTGTAGAATTTGTAGCCCATTTTAGATATAATAAATTGTTCAAATCCGTGCCATTTTCGTTTATAACTGTCTAAATCCTAGGAAGCTGACTTATTTTCCCAATCCTTTCAAATTATCAAATATTTGTAAATCTATATGCCTGATCTACCGTGGTTATCAGTCCTTAGCCTTACGAACTACTTAAACTAACGTTAGGACAACACAAACAAACACACACACACACACACACACACACACACACACACACACACACACATACACACACACACACACACACACACACGGCAATTGTTTTCCTGTTTCTTAATTTCATTACATTTAGTGAAGGAAAAAGAATATTCAAGGTAATAACACAACAAACATCAACTATAGTACAAAAACACTTGGTGCAAAGAAACAAAAATTCTGTCGTTGTGAAAGTATGAAAGGAGTCAATATTTACCAGTTAGAAGCCCTCTCACATTTTTCTTGTCAAATGCAGCAATAATAGGTCAATAATGGTTATGTCTACGTGTATGTTATTTAGAAGGATTTAGTGTTCGCTAAATAGTACTGGTTTGCAAAGTCAGCTGATGAGCAAAGAGTTTTAGAGATAAGATACTCATGAGCCTTGAGCCGTTATTAAAATATTTTATTTTTGAGGCAGCGCGTACTATAGATAACAATTATAAATGTACTGTTATATTACACATAAGTTTTGCTTCGGTGTTCAGCCACTGAAAACGCAAATAAATTTTTTTGGTTAACCTTATACAGACTAATGAAGGGCTCTTCTGCTATATCAGTCAATGAGAAGATGAAAGTGTTGGAAAACAAAGTTGCTGAAATAAATGAGTTGCCCAAACGCTGAGAGAGGTGCATTACATCGTCAGCTATTTCATAACTGAATTTTAGAAAAAAATTGTATTTTAGCGAAGTTTGATGAGAAGAGATACAGTTAGATAAATTACTACTGAATAATTAATAAGAGAAATTACGGAAAAGTGTTTACGGAACAATAGCGTACGTGACGAGAAATTTGGGTACGGTATCTTAAGAGAAACAATCCTCTCCTTACGTCTCCACCTAACATCGGTACAGGAAATTATAGGTATTTCTTGGGGCAACATTGCCATTTTAAAGACAAAATACCTGAAATTGTGGAAAGGAGTGCCGTAATAACTAAAAGACAAGCATAAAATACATATAGCATCCTCAATTGTGTCTCTATAAGTTTCAATTGAGTAGTTTATAGGGATTGACGCAATTCAGTTACGAGCGAAGTGCTTTAAGCGTTAAAAACTATCAAAAACGCCTTTGGCCAGTGCAAGTGCGAGTCATCAACCCAAAATTAGTGAACGGATCGAGCAGGCGTGCATGAATGTATCACAAGGTGTCATTCGCCATTTTTATGAGCAAATTGATGTCAAATTCTGTGCCATCATTTCTGGTTGTGTTTGGACAAATACACCAGGGACCGAAGGATGACTCGAGCCTCCGACGGCGAGCAACGGCGCGCCCCCCAGCTAGGCGCGTTGGAAAGCTCTGCCACTCCACCTCGGCTTCATATCTTGCCTAGTTAATGTAAACATTTCATTTACTCTAAATGTAATGTGACAAAAAGAAAATATTCTGAGTGAAATGGACATCTCAACGAGCTGGATTCAATTTTTGTTTCTGGCAGTGTCATTACTAACCTTCAACCTAATGACCATAGTTTTGTACTTCCATTTGCAAATTCTCTGGAAGCGGAGTTATACTATCTGAGCGCCTATTAATGTAGATGTCTCTTACTGAGCGCCCTTTGTCATGAATAATGTGATCTTTGGTGTTGTACCTGATCATTTACAGGAGTTTCTTCACTTCGGTAAAGAGATCTTAGTCATACGGACAAATATGTCAACTTCTTAAATTCTACTTAACCCGTAACGTAAATTTTTGTTACTTAACCACACACATGGAGTCAAACTGACTTCATATATTTCCTTTGTCATTTACTTCTTTCTATCGCAATTTTATTCATTATTCATTTATTTAATGAGCAATTAAGGAGTTTTGAACAATTACGGATGGCAATCACCAAGTTTAGTAAATGAAAATTATATTTAACATGTTGGCTGCGTGTGGCCGCCGGCGGCCACAGCGGGCGGCTCTGGCGCGCCTCTGACTTCACCGCACAGTCAACGTGTTAACATGAAAGAATTCGTAAAAATAAAACCTGTTAGGTGAACTATAAAATTAAACTGTTTTCAAAGAGTTATTTAAATTTTTGACTTATTCATTTCTTAGAAAGTAATAAACAACGTTTTCTCACTATAATTTCAAATAAAGATAATGTAAAAACATGACTCTTTTACAAAATAAAGTTATCCTACTTCATGTACAATTGTTACACGCTACTGATGATCACCGTCCACAGAATGGACGATTACATCATCTGAATAATGTGATTCTTTTCTTTTCAGTTTGTTAGGGCATATACAGCAATATTTTCTAGTTGCCTCCACTAGATACTGTTTGCTCGCACTGTTTGCTCCTCTTCTTTACCAAGAATCTTCCTGTTAACAGTAAGATTAGAAGGTATAAAGAACTCTAGTTGCTTTTATAAACCCATAAAAACTTTTATCATGTATATAATTTAGAGGAAGAAGCTTACCAAGTTTGTCTCACACTAACACATGTAGAGTCACGCTGATTCGATTATGCACTTCACTAAATTCAGAAACAAATATGTGACAAAGAAACAGATCTATGGTCTCGACAATGCACGTGTGGACTTAGAAAAGATTAGTCTGAAGGAACTGATTGTTGATTAACGAAAGTAGAACAATCTGCAACTGATGAGTATTTACTAATATGAAGATAATCTCACTCCTAACTATTTTTACGGATTAAAGGACGAAAATTTTATTAATCTTTCAACGTCCCTTTATTACTCATTTAAAAAGTTTCGTTATCTCAAGAGATAACATATGAAGAGAATGAAAAAAGGTAATGACATGAAATTAAACTGTATCATGTACGACCTGTTTCAAGATTAAGATAATGGGTCAATAATTTACAATAAACAAAATGAAATGAAGTATCGGGTTTAGTACGGTGGATGTTCTAAAATGTCTCTAGTTGTACAAGCGATCGTGGAGACTTGTAGTGGGCTGCCATCGTGCATTGTCAAGTAGAATAATGGCGTGCAGGTCCGTGAGAATTTGTAGCTTTCACCCAAGCCCTGGACGTAGTTGGTGAACAGCACCCCATCATGCTGCTGCCACACCGCTGCTCATGTCCAGAAACTCTTGCACCGCTCGCAATGCGAGTTTATAAGGCCATCCTCAGTTCGTAAGTCCAGGTTCTTAGCTCTCTGAAGACACCTCGCCACACACGCGTGGGAGAAGCAGATATAGCAATCTACGGGCTTCTTCCCAGTACTGATCGGTTTCCAGTGGTTTGGAGCATATGTCAGGGTCTCAGTAAAAGATGTTACCGACTCCTTGACGGTTTTCGAAAAGTATTTCTTGACCTTCGCCGTCGATAGGTCAGGGGCGCACTTCGCGAAGAAAGCACCTACTGGTGTAACAGAGTGCTTGTGAAACAGCACACGTTTCTGTTTGTTAATTTTTATAGTAGATTATAAAGAACCTTAAAATGTTTGTAGAGCTTATGGGACTTAACTACGGGGTCATCAGTCCCTAAACTTACAAACTACTTATGAACTAGCTACAACTAATGACGGCACAAATATCCATGCAAGAGGGGGGATTCGAACCCCCGACCCTACTGGCATAGTAGGTTATAACTTGAAGTTTTCTGATGAACACTCTTCAGTCGACACGCAATGAACCAATTTGGCATCGGTCATATGAAGGACACTTCTACGCCTAACATATAGCAGCAAATTATTAAGGTATTCGCAACAAATTTTCAGAGTGTACTGCATTGTAGGAAATCTGTTACATTGAAATTATTCTCAGGTCTAAGCGGTGGCTGAATACTGATGGAGAAAACTCTGAAATATTAAGCGAGGCATGGAATATACTTCGGAAAAACTAACTAGCCGCAATAAAAGGCGACGTGATCATATTGTGTCTACTGAAGTCAAGACAGAGGAGGTCTGTGAAGCTATCTACATGCGTATTAACAGGCCAAGGAGAAATCAGATTAACGGATGGGTTTTTCTACCTCCCACCCAGTTCCACCGTGACAATTCTAAAGTCATTTAAAGAAAGTTCACATTCAGTTGCGCGAGGACACCCTGGCAATGCAATGTGAGTAACGGGCGACTTTCGCCTATCGAATAAAACCAGTGTCGTATATAGTTACATTTCAGGTGGCAAGGAAAACTGGTCTTGTGAACTAAAACTTAACACAGTTTCCTAAAATCGACTTCAGCCGCTAAATCGACAGCAGCCACACTATGGAAATATGTAGTACAGCTAGAAACACGCCTCACATTATCGAAGATGTCAGTGTGGAGACAGAATTTACTCATTATGATGTCGTCATAGAGACAGTGGTTACCAACGCTTAAATCTCTCTAGAAGGCCAGCTATAAAGAAAGAAAAGATACCTTATTAATTAATGTATACATACCCCCACAGGCAAGTGTCAAGCAAATATGCTCGACACCTTGTGAGAATATAGTTAAGCTGAGGGCAAAGGAAATAACTTGCTGGGGGCACTGTCATCGTAGTGTACGATCTGTCGAGAGTTTGACCAGGTCCGGGAGTGTGCCTAGCCTGCATAATTGGTTAGGACACCGCTGGACCTAAGTGGGAAACCCGGGTTCGAAGCCCTATCCTGAACAAACTATAATCTTCGCCGTTGTATTAATTCTAATGCCCCGTTTGAAGTATTTGAATTCGGAAAAACTCTCCGTGCGAAAGCACGGCTTTAAAAACATCACTTGTCTGAAAATCATTTTCTCTTTTCTCTTTAGATATTTTGCGAGTCATGTGTAAAAGGCAACAGGCAGATTGCATATTCCTTGGTTTCAGAAATACGTTTGGTACGGGGTAGGACTACAGACTGCTAACGAAGGTAGGATCATATGGATTAGGTTCCTATTTATGTGAATGGCTCGACGACTTCTTAAGTAATAGAACCCAGCATGTAGTCTTCAAAGCCCAACATTCATCAGAGTCAAGAGTATGGTCATGAGCGCTCAGGGAAGTGTTACAGGAGAGTTTTTATTTTCTATGTATATAAATGATCTGACGGACGGATTAGGTAGCAATCTGCGGCTGTTTGCTGAAGATGCTGTGGTGAAAGGAAGGTGTCGCCATTGAATAATTCTAGTAGGAGATTTGATGATATAAATACTGAATGGTGTGAGGATTGGTAGCTAGCCGGCCGCGGTGGCCGAGGTGACTGAGGTGCTCCAGTCACGGTCAGCACGGCCACTATGGTCGGGGGTTCGAATCCCCCCTCGGGCATGGATATTTGTGCCGTCCTAGTTCGTAAGTAGTTCATAAGTAGTTTGTAAGATTAGGGACTGATGACCCAGTAGTTAAGTCCCATAAGCTTAACAAACATTTGAATTTTTGATTGGTAGCTAGGTGATGCAGATCATTAGGAAATCTATTCCGTAATGTTCAAATGTTCAAATGTTTGTTAAGCTTATGGGACTTAACTACGGGGTCATCAGTCCCTAAACTTACAAACTACTTATGAACTACTTACGAACTAGGACGGCACAAATATCCATGCCCGAGGGGGGATTCGAACCCCCGACCGTAGTGGCCGTGCTGACCGTGACTGGAGCGCCTCAGTCACCTCGGCCACCGCGGCCGGCCCGTAATGTTCTAACATAGCCTTAGTAGTGTACTGCTAGAAAAAGTCGCATTGAGTAATTATCTATGCGTGAAGGTGTGGTGTCGCACAAGTCTAAAGTGCGCGCCACCTACATTCGCCGCGCGCCGCCATGCTCGCACGGCGCGGTGTTCTTACGAGCGCCCTCTGCGACAACTCCGCTCGTGGCCACCACTGAACGACATCGTTCACTTGGGACTGAGATAGGAACCAGTTAACACTTCGGAATCAGATAGGCACCAGTGAAGACTTGGCTATCGGTTAGGCACTAGGCAGGCCCTTAGCTCAACTATGTATCAGCATTCTGCCGTACTGAACTATGTAAAAGTTAAGTATTGTATAAATTCTGTGCAATATATATCTCGTTCTAATTTACTCTAGTGTTTCTAGTTTCTGCTGTCCCACTGGCTGCTCACCTTCGTACCTGCACAAGCGTGCGTCCTTTATTCCTGTGTCGGTCTGTCTACTCGGCCACCGACACCTACGACGGAAACGAGACACAAAAGCGGCGTATGCAGCTTTGTACTTCCTTTGCGTATCCAGAGCCAGTCGTTACACAGTCTCACTCAGTCACGGCGAGAGTAGCTTAGCTTCCTCACCTGATGATGGCGTCCAGGTGCACCGCAGAAATATTGTGTTCATATGGCATTATGATCCGGCTGGAAACTCGAGAAGAATTTGATCTATGCGTGTGAAGCTGTAGAGCGATACGAAATTCAACGATCATGTAAGGGGACCCGTAGAGAGGCCGGATAGTCGACTTTTGGTTATTGGGAAAACTTGGGAAAAATGTGGTTCATACGTAATGTAGACCATATATGGTTAACAAGTGCGACCAATTTTTGAATACAGTTCAGGTTTTTGGGGTACACACGAGATTGGTTTAAAGGAAGACAAGGAAGAATTTCAGAGGCGATCACCTAGATTTGTTAGTGGTAGGTTTAATAATGATCTAAGTGTTAAAAATGTGCTTCGGGAACTACCACGGGAATCCCTGAAAGGAAGGTGACGCTCTTTCAGAAAAACAGTAATGAGGAAATTTACAAAACCAGCATTTCAAGATGACTGCGCAAAGATTTTACTGCCGTCAGTTTAGATTTCACATAATGACCACAAAGATAACAATATTTAAGTTTCGTTCGGAGGCACACAGCCAGTCGTTGCTCGCCCGATCTGTCTGGCAGTGAAATAGGAAGGGAAACGCCTGGTGCTAGTAAGAGGAACCCTACAACAGGACATGCGAAAGTGTTCAAATGTTTGCAAAGCTTACAGGACTTAACTGTGAGGTCATCAGTCCCTAAACTTACAAACTACTTGTAAACTACCTGATACAAAACACAGCACAAACATCCGTGCCCGAGGGAGGATTCGAACCACTGACGTGCATTGCAGCAAATTGCCTCAATGTGCTCGGCCGCCCCGACGCGGTTCAGGACATGCGCCTATGGGGACTTTATACGTAGTGTGTAGACGCAGATGAAATTCATTTAACAGTATAATTATTACTTTACTAGTCTTTGTCTATTAAAATCAAGTCATATCCCAGGAAATCCAGTTGTAAAACTTTTGTGTAAGTAAATCTCTTGTCTGATTAAATAACGGCCTGGTGGGCCTAATCATATTAGACTTTATAAAAATATAAATTGTTTATGTATAAGTGAAACGGCACATCAATTAATTATGGAAAAATGGATTTTGATATCTTAAAATGTTGCAGTATGAGGGATAAGATAGATACCGCTACAAGAAAACGAAAGATCTATTTCGAGGTTACCATTTATATGAATTTCAAGACCATAGCAATGAAGGAGAAGCTAAAAGTTGGAAAATATATGGAGATGAGGTCTAACAGGGAAATTTACTTTGAGACAATATTATGGAAAGGAGTAAGGAAGATAATTAAAATGACGTAGGAACTACTACATTGAGAAAATAATTTGACGGAGTACTGATATACCCGGGTCGAAAGAAGGCCTCTAGAGTAGAAGACATTCCCTCACAGCTACTGAAATCTCTCGCAGAGCAATCCATGAAAAACTATTTCACTTGGTATTCAAGATTTATGAGACAGGCAAAATACCATCAGACTTGAAAAAAATTAATACTCCTAATTACAAAGAATACAGGCGCAGACAGGTGTGAAATTTACTGAATAATCATATTAAAAGTCAAGCTTGTAAAATTCTAACTTGAATTACTTTGAGAAGAGCGGAATAGTTGTTATAATATGGGCCCGGTAACCGTCAATTTCGTTTACAGAGAAATGTAGGAACAAGTGAAGCAACATTCACATAACGGCTTGTTTAAGACGATAGGTTAAGCAAATGCAAACCTGCGGCTTAGCCTGTGTGGATTTGGAGAAAGCGTTTGACAATGTTAACTGGTATACACAACACTCTTTCAAATTCTGAAGGCAGCAGCGAGAAACTTTGTGAAAGGGAGGTTATATACAACTTGTGTGGATACCAGACTTCAGTAAATGAGTCGAAAGTCATGAAATGCAATCATCGGTTGTAGCTTTTCTGTAATGTTAGCCATTTCGTGCATTGAGCAAGCTGTAAAGGAAGGCACAGAGAGACTTGAAATGGAAGAAGGAATAAACACTTCGGATCTTGCCAATGCCATTGATATTGTTTTGGGGAAAGTAGAGGATCTGGGTGAAAAAACAAAAGAAATGGACAATATGTTGAACGGAGGGTTTAACATCAGAATTAACAAGAGTAATACAAGGGGAGTGGAATTAGTCGAATACAAACAGGTGATGCTAGCGGAATTAGAATACGAAGTGAGTCACTAAAGGTGGTCGATGAGTTTTTAGTTGGACAGTAAAATAATTTACGTTGGTAGCAGTAAACATGATATAAAATGCAATTTGGAGGTTGGGAAAAAGCGATGGTAAAGAAGAGAAAATTGTTGAAATATCAATTGAAGTGTCAGAAAGTCTTACAAAAGGCGTTTGTGTGCAGCGGAGCGTTTATTGGAGTGAAGTGCCATACGTACATGTGATAAGAAGAAGACAGAAGTTCTTGACTGGTTCCTCAGACAACGGCAGTGGATACACCTGTGGATACACAGATTCGCGCCAGCGTAGCGAATTTAAGCACCGTCGGGCACGGCCAGTACTTAGACGGTTGACAGTTCGGGTACGCTACACAGTGCTGACAACTTTCCCTTTCATAACGGCAGGGGGCAGGAGGCGTGATTCTCCAAGGTCCAATGTCCTGGATTCAATTCCAAACATCTCCGCAGTGTCTCATGGAGTGACGGCGTGGGACAATGTTGATGGTGATCAATCCGTAGGATGGAGACTTTAAGCTCGGTTCTTTTCGAGAGGAGTAGCTTTTGTGCCGGCACCGGATTTCACCCTCTCCCTTCTCCCATCATCTCCAGCACGAACTTTACATTACACACTCAGCCATTACAGTCATCTACACTTAACACAGACACTTCACCACACAGTTCTTCCAATTCGCTAAGGAAAGGTGCCTAAGAGAGCTGAGACCAGGGAAAAAAAAAAAAAAAAAAAAAAAATCCTTTCCAATTACGCGGCTGCACCTGCCCATCGGGATCTCCCACCCATTCATGCCATACGACTTAACTGGTGCTAGATACGAGTGCTGAAGTTTAAAGGGGTAACTCGCGTAACGAGTAAGCAGGCGCTGAAAAACATTGGGAAGAAAAGATGAGAAGCTATATCCTGGCTACAAAAACGGATCGATTAGTGGGTCATATTCGTTAACATTAAGGAATCGTAAATTTAGTATTGTATGGAAGGGTGGTGGTGGGGGGATGCAAAAAATGGCAAAGGGAGACCAAGAAACAAATACAGTATGCAGTTTAAAATGGACGTTTGTTGCTGTTCATATGCGGGGATGAAGACGGTAGCACCGAATAAAGTAAGTCGGTAAGGTGCATCAAACTCGTCTCATGACTGATGGCCATAAGACAAGGGATCGTAGTTTGTTAATTTAACTGAGGGATCGTATGAAAAATAGCCTCATTTAAAAGCCCATTAATGCAGTAAATATTTATGACGATATCAATAATGATGATAATCTAAATAGCCATGGATGTACTGTTGGTCTACAGTGTCCAACAGGCACAATATTTTGGCGAGCACACATGTTGCCATCATTAGGTGAACTGACGGACTGAACTCATGGAAACGCGCCGGCACGGAGATCCGCACGCTACAGTGGCTCGAAGGAAACTGGTCTAGGTCGGTGCCGGGCGATTTAAATACCCTTCGCTCGCCACCTGGCTAGAACCCAGTTCCCTTCGAGTCGCCGTAGCGTGTGGATCTCCGTGCCGGCGCATTTCCAGTAGCTCAGTCCGTCAGTTCATCTGATGATGGCGACATTTATGATCGCCGAAATATTGTGCCCGTTGGACACTGTAGACCGGCAGTACACCCGTCGACATTTTGATTATCAAATACACCGGGATAAACTCAAGATTCGCAATAATAATGACGATGATGATGATGATGATTAGGTTGTTGTTGTTGTTGTTGTTGATGATGATGATAATGGTGATAACAGAATTACTAGAATAGCTAATGAAGCCTGCGCTTACGCGCTACTTAGGTCTGACACAAGAGTACTTCGTGGTGTTCCAGCCCAGTTTGTGATGCTACCGCTACTGGGCTGGGCGCCGGCTCCGCCCTCCCACGCTGCTCGCTGTCTGCGTCTAAATTAGCGCCGACGCCCGGCGTCGCGTCGCGTCGCGTCGCGTCCTCCCGCCACTGGCGGCGCTGGTGCGGTGGCGCCGGCGTCGCTGCGACCCTAACGAGCGCAGCGCGCAGCCCGGCCAAGCCGCTCCACGGCCGCCCTAATTGCTGCGGGGGGTGCGGGGGCGTTTCAGCGCCGGACAGGCCTAACACTGGCGCTGCCACAGGCGGCAGCACCGTCGCCAGCGTCGCTCAGCAATTACCAACCCGCCGAGCGCGCGCCACGGTAAGTCGGCGGGGCGCACCAGTCAATGCGGGGCATTATATTCCCCACTAATTAGCGCTAGGCTTGTCACGTTTTAGGGCTATGCTCGTAAAATATCCCGCTTCCAACAAGACTAGAAGGGATTGATTACCTTACAAATGAGTTAACACATTCAATACTATTGTCTCTTCTCGTTTACTGAGTAGGGCAGTGAATTTCAACCTGGGAGTCGTGACCCCCAAGGAGGTTGCAAGGTCCTCCTCAGGGGGATCACCGTCACAAGAGGAAATACTTCTACTATAAAATAACTAAGGGTTTACTAATACAAAAACACACGCGTAAAAGAAATTAAAATTGCAAAGTTCCTTGTGTGGCATTGATTACGAATTAAGTTGATCATAAATTATTCTATAATACATTTAGTTAATGATGAATATGCGCTAAGTATGGAAAATGTATTCAGGAAACAATGGAAAGTTAAAAGAACATGACAGAGTAATAAATTCTGAAAAATTATATATATATATACTTCTTGACGAATTGTCTATACAGTATGACCATAATGAGCATAATTGGCGTCTGAATCTTGCGTGAAATGCGAAACACCGTTTAGCAAAATATTCTGTCGGAACTCTTGTTGATGTTCAAATGTTTTTTAAGCTTATGGGACTTAACTGCGGGGTCATCAGTCCTTAAACGTACAAACTACTTCCAAACTAACCTAAAGACAAAACAAATATCCATGCCAGAGGGAGGATTCGAACCTTCGAAGGGGAACGGCCTCGCGTATCAAATTTTGTTGATTAGGATAATAAGCTCCATTCGGAACAATACGCAAAAAGAACCACGCCCAACAATTTAAAAGAAAGCTTCAGAAAAGAAAGAAAATTAAATTTCTTTTCTTTGAGGTAACGTAGTTTTGTTACGGTACGTGAGGAGAGTGGTCGCCAAAATACTTTTACTTAGGTTGGGATCACCGGACTATATTTTTATTGGAAGGGGGTCGCATATTCGATAAGGTTGTAAAACATTGGCGTAGGGGAGCAAGCAATTTCCAAGTAAATTGAAAAACTACGCAGCAATTGAGCTTCTTAAGGCACCAATCTAGTGTCATTTCAAATCCTATGCTTGATGGATTATCAAATGTGCTTACTTATATCTGTACTGAGAAATACATCGGTGGTTTGAAAAGTTCTCCGAATCATAACGAGAGGTCAGCGCTAGCGCAAGGAGTTGTTCAAGTGGTATCCCATTCAACTATTTCCTGTAAACACGTTCTTAGTTAGTGCTCTTGGAAAAGAGCTGTGGCAGTAACTTGGCTCTGTTGTTATTCCCCCCGTAGTAATTAGCGAAGATGGGGAAAATAGTCGACATTCTAACAGTGATTAAGTACTTCGTAAAGTTGGTTGGTTGGTTTGTTTGGTTGTTTGGTTAGAATTTGGGGACTAACCTGCTAAGGTTATCAGTCCCCCGGTGAAGAAAGGAAGGAGGGGAGAGGGAAAGGAAATTCAATCCGGGAAGTAAAGAAGGAAGGAAGACTGCATTTGCTTGGGGTACCGTGCTTGCCATGCACGTACTCACGTAAATACCGTGAATCCCCTGGGAGGCTTAGTAAAGAAAGCTATGAAACCAAAGGACATTCTGTCTGATTTCCAGAATACACTGGCGGACACTCCTCGTTCATATTCAACTGTTTCCAGGTGGGCAAATAAATTTAGTCACTCTGGATCGCAAATTATTTTATTTAATTCTTTGGTAATCGATTTCGGCCACGTACGTCAACATCTTCATATCACATCCATAATGTTGGCCACTGTTTGTTCTCGGCTGCAGCTGCCAGAAAGGTTGAATGTTGACTGCTCAACACTTTAGGCAGCTCTAGCTCAGGAAAAAAAGCGGCCAACATTATGTTTGTGGTTTGAAGATGGTCACGTAAATGTTCAAATGTCTGTAAATCTATCGGACCAAACTGCTTGGTCATCAGTCCGTAGCTTACAAACTACTTAAACGTAGGTAAACTAACCTATGGACAAACACACACACACCCATGCCCCAGGGAGGACTCGAACCACCACAACGAGCAACCGCGCGCTCCGCAGCAAGGTGCTTTAGACCGCTCGGCTACTCCACCGCGGCTGGTCATGTAAGTGACCAATACCAGGTACCAAATAAATAAATAAAGGAATTTGCGATCTACACTGACTTTCACATGAATCATTAATTAAGAACGCTGTTAATCCAAGACGTTCTCAAAAATGAATTTAAATTTGGTCGGAAGAGCTTAGATGATATGGTTGGCAAAGATGTATCATTACTCAAATAATAAATGTAAAAGATCACAAAATGGCCATGGAGGATCGCAGATTGAAAGTTTGCGAAATTCCTTATGCCTGCTAGATCTAATCTGAAAGGCTATATTACAAACTATGAATTAAAAATTTTAAAATTATCTTATATGAAAGACGCGTGCCATAACTTTTGAGGCATATCTGAACAATGGCTCGCCCGTTTTAGGAGAAACTAACAAGGTCGTTTACTTAGATTCGTGATCACAGATAAACTTGGGAGCACTACTATACCCCAGAGACAATGAAACAGTTAAATCAGTGAAAACATACTGATCCTCCAACATCATAGAAACCAAACGCAATTTGTATATAAAACTCTTCTGGGTGTTGGACCGCATCGTCAAAATATCAAACACTTCACCGACGTTTCGGCCACTATTGCAAGTGGCCATCTTCTGGGTGTTACATTGTTACAGTAAATGTAACACCCAGAAGATGGCCACTTGCAATAGTGGCCGAAACGTCGGTGAAGTGTTTGATATTTTGACGATGCGGTCCAACACCCAGAAGAGTTTTATATACAATGACAACGGCCGCGGAAGCCTTCGTTTACATCAAACGCAATTTCTTTTCAGTGCGAAAGGTAATGACATCAGTGTTCTGGAATTACGTTTGTAGATTGTCTCCCCACAAGGAAAACAACTACTGGAAAATACAATACTAACCTTCAGAGGAAATTACAAAAAAACTATACCAAAAAATGGCTGGTTTAGCAAAGACGAAAGTCATCTTCCATCAAAAAAATGCGCGCCGTCACACATGTGGCGCCGGCACGGCAAAATTACACAAACGAAGGTATTAATTTTTGTCACACGCACCTTATTCAGCTGATATGGCTCCGGCATACAGAAAATTTTTCTTGTTGGACTAAGATTCACTTCAGACAAAGATCTGATAGCCGGAGCAGATAACTGTTTGCAGGCCTGCAGAATTTTCATTCTCTTGATGGGGTCAAGGCACTGGAACATTGTTGTATCAAGTACATTAATCTACAAGGAGACTAGACTGGAAAATTTAAAAATTTCAGTATGTAAGTATTTTTTTCTATTGCATTTCGAGAGCTTTAGACACTACTCTCGTATAAAGGATTTATGTCCAAAAATGCCGAGTTTGACTTATGTACGTAGTCAGGCTCAATTGCTTGTTATAAAATATGTAAGGAGTTTATTCACTAAATTGTATATTTTAGCAGTATCCTGGCTAAAACTATTTTGAATGGTTTTTTTATACAGATAATTTATAATTTTAGTTTCCTTCTTCTGAAATATGAAGATTGGACTGAAATTCTTTATACTTATTAATGCAAATATAATCTACATAATAGTACTGGTATATTAGCACAGTCAAAAGCAAGTAAGAACCACCTGGCAGAAAAATGTTTTACAGTTACATGAATTCATAGTTTCGCAGCCGGTTTTACTGATAAACATCTCTGCCTCTGGCATTGGTATGTATGTTGTCCTTAGGTTAGTTTCAGTTACTTTAAGTAATTTCTAATCCCAGGGCCTGAAAGCTACAGTAGTGAAGTACCATAGATTTATAAACATTTGAATTAGCCACTTAAAGCAGTTTGGAATCTTTCTGCTGACATTTTCTAGGCTATTGTTAAGCAGTAAGCATCGAATCATTTTCTTTTCTCCCATATTAATTATTTACTTTTCTCCTCTGTTTCTGGATGTGGATTAGCGAGTACTGGGCTACCACTATTTAGCAAACTGATGTTTACCGTTGACAAAATATTTTAAATACTTTATATATTTAAAATGAGAATGGGCAACAGCCACAAATTCTCCACTTATACATCCGATACAATTCAAACTTCGATTTTGGTGGCATCTGGTGTATAAAATATATGACACGACGGAGAATCAACAGGCAGCAACAGTTTATCATGCGGGAAAACACATTTCAGCGAATGGATTAACTACTCCCCCAGGAGTTACGGATACCGTCCACTCGGCCAATACATGTGTGCCCTTTGGTGTACGAGACATAGTTTTAACTGTGCTAAATATTTGACTTCAAGCATGGAATTAAGGACGTTAACAACAGATTTCAAATTGTGTTTCAACTTGTATGCTTTGTAGAAGTACTTGGATACCATGGAACATGAACAATGTTAATTAAATTTCTCGCGTGCAGCGGCGAAAATTCAATTTCATGGACTAATATTTCGGTTGAATATTGTCCTGCCATCGTCACAATGAGTCGCAAGACTGCCGACAAGTTACCAGGCGCAGCTGATACTTTCAAAGAAGACTGTAGATTTTAGTGATATCAGTAAGTATAGCACGTAAATTACCCTTTACCACTCACTTTACGCATTACAGCTTCTGAACAATGTGTCGTACGTGGTTCTTACCAGTACAACAATTATTACCTGACGGTAAGAAATATATGCGCCGAATTTGGTTGAAATCATTCTCGTGCCTTAGGAGGTAATGTGCAACTTTGTCGAGTGAAGCAGCAGCTGTCCTCATATTCCATTTTTCATGATCTCATATACCCTGAACTATGTGTTTCACGTGATCATTACACCCAGAGCGACCGTCCACTTAGTTTGAAGGTCAAATGTGCAGAGTTTCATCAAAATCTGAGCAACGCTGTGTACTTTGTCGAGGTCTTTAAGTGAAGTCCCTCTGCCACGTACCATATGTTCTGAACAATGTGTGCTAGCTGACTATTATCCCTACAGCAATTGTTACCATGTGTTAAGGGTAATATGTGCCAAAGTTGCACGAAATCAGTCTTCTATTTAGGAGCAGATGTGCACGCAAAGGTCATATATAAAATAGTCTGCGCGTGACGTTGATATGCCTATATTGAAACCAACATCTAAGTCACGTGACTTGGGGCGGGAAACAGTTTTATTCATTACGAGCAATGTGAAATGGAGCTGAAAATTCTTGTTCTTCTCCTTAAGCGCTGATTTTAACTGCCTTATCGCAATCTTATTCCACATTTACCAGCATAATTAGAGTTAGTTCTCCGCAATTTCCAGTTTTAACGCCAGGTATACATATTTTCATGAGTCTATCTGCAATGTATTGGCAGTTGATTTTAAGAATCTGGACTAAAATTGGAATATAATAAATACACACTTCGAAGGACGTCGAAAACTAACGATATTACGTTACAAAATACAACAGTTCCCCTTCTCCACGCAGCAGGAAAGTGCTCTGCTATTATATACAGAATTCAAAATTAAATATAACGAAACCTAATAGCCATTCTGGGAATCGGGAATAGTTGCGCTCAAAATGAATAGACAGACTTCTCAAATACCTTAGTATTTCAAGACGTACCGACAGCGGTTTACTATAGAAATTATTATTTCGGAAATATTTCGATCGGCACTAATTTCAGGAGGTTCCAGTCGTCCCTCGGGTATGGATGTGTGTGTTGTCCTTAGTGTAATTTAGTTTAAGTAAGTCTAGGGACTGATGAATTTAGCAGTTTGGTCCCATAGGTCCAAAAGATCTGGGTTGTACGAAAATCTTTTATTATAGCCAGGAATAATAAGCGCAAAACGTTACATGGGCAATTCCCGTTGGAGTCTGTTTAATTCTTCTCCTCCAAGACGGACAGACGTATTTTGATTACTTTCTTCTGGTTTTTTATTTACACTGTGATCTGGATGGTTTTTTAGGTAGTTGGCGTTGTTGTCGATATCAAAGATTTTTCAATTCTATTTATTTTTTTATTCCTGACATAAAAGCAGTTCATCCCAAATATTAGCCTCCAGGCAGCACTTACTATTACCAATATAGAAACAAGCTGATTGCCTAGTTGCTTGGCATTGTTTTGACATTTCAATTTATAATTGCTGGGTTTTATTCTGTGAAATGTAATTGCGAGGAAACCGAGTGAATTAGTTTTGGACTGATTCGACATTGATATAAAGATGTAAAGGTATTTGACATAAAATGACGTAAAAATTTGAAACGTACATCATTTGAATTACGGTCTATCCACATGTTCATTCGGCGGTATTCACAGTAACACAAACAAAACGTTTTATTCAGTGTTCATTTGCGTAATTTCGATGATTATGCACTGTTTATGAAGAGTTAAACGATTCGTGGAATTTATACAATGTGTGAATATATTAAATACCAGAAGAAAGAAGAGTGTATATATTGTACACTCATTACTGCAACATTATGGTAATTTCATTTCAACCATATGCGTAATTACTTAGGTCAAAGTTCACTGATTACACACAACCGTTATTGATATAAAATATGTATGTTTCTTTAATTTTTCCTTCCTTATCTAACTACATAATGTCTTTGAGGTATTTAAGTTACAAAATTTCCGTTCTTTCTGAGAAATATTAGAAGGACGTCAGCAAGTATCTCAAATTAATGAAAGACAGTTTATTGGACATTAAACTGTAGAAGTGCGATACTTTCAGTATGCCAACGAAATCAACCGTACCTAGGAAATGCTTCTCAGATCCATTTGTATTATGTCTTTCGCTCAAAATAATGTAACTTTTAGGGGGAAAGAAAACTGTGTTTTGAGTATCAAACAGACATGTAACATTTAACATTTCAGGAGCGACATGTGTTAATGTATGAAATACTCATAGACGTATGATGTGGACTTGAGGTAGTGGTGAAATCAGTGATATCACGATTCTTTGAATGTTAGTGCCATTTGCACAATGACGTAAACAAAGTGTCAGTCTTTTCACGGGTCTATTTTTATGGTATTTGGATATAGCTCTGTTCCATAAGTGTTGCTTAGATGTAAGTACGTATGTAAAACAGTGCATAATACAGTTGAAGTTAATGCGTAACGTTTTCTCGTCAAATGAAAAACTCTCTATGATGCTATATCTTGAAAATTTAATTCTGCTCAAACTCGGAAATATATTTTTTTTTTTTTTTGAAGGTGAAAGTCTACCAAAAATTTAAACAACATCAAACACAGCAACAGCATAGGTACCATTTTAATCACATTTACGCCGAATGCTCTGTGGTATGCATGTGTTCTTCATGGACATGTGATTATAGATAAATGTTTTTCATATGAAAAATATTGATATATCTGCAGCTTCCCTTGTGACGGACCTCTTGTTGTAATTTCAAAATGTTCAAATGTTTGTAGAGCTTATGGGACTTAAGTACGGGGACATCAGTCCCTAAACTTACTAACTTCTTATGAACTAGCTTACACTAAAGACGGCACAAACATCCATGTTCGTGAGGGGAGTCGAACCCCCGACCGCAGAGGCCGTGCAGATCATGAATGGCACGCCGCAGACCGCTCGGTCACTGCCGCCGTCTGTTGCAACTTCTTTCGCGATTAAAATACATATTCGTAAAACGTTATGAAACTGACTTTCTCCACTACACAAAGAAGAAAATTACGGCTAATAAGGAACGTATGATAGGGAATGGTAGTATGGTATTCCCGCTGGCTAGTTACGTGCACACACCGCAATATCTCTCAATAAATCCGTTCATGCATGCGGTCAATTAACAAAATTGGATACATACAATCTGATCTACTAACGTTCTTCAGCGTCTGGGAAAAATGTGGCAAATGTTATACATCAATGAAAAGTCTGGTACAGAGGCAATTTAAATTACAAACTGCAACCGAATGTGCTTGGTATACAACGCAAAACGATAACTGTGTTTTTGCTCTTATGGTAATCAATGACGAAAATTTTTCCATATTTAATCACGGCAGAGCTGGTAAGACGGGATAATTGTGACACAATTTGGCAATAACATTCAAGAGCTCATGATACCAACGTTAATAAAAAATTACAATAGAATAGGGAAGATGAATAGGAAAGGACAATACACTACAAGCATATACGGCTGCGTTTATTGGATGATATTCGTTGCAAAAAAAAAAAAAAAAAAAAAAAAAAAAAAAATCTAACAACAGACGGTTGAATGCAGCAATTTTTAACTCAGGCTTAACCTTTTGTTAATATCTTACCGTAATAAAAGAAGAGAGCTGCGATTGCTGGTAATAACCGCTGCTCAGAGGCCACGTCATTCAAAGACACTCTGAATGTATTGCTGGGGATATCACTGATTTCTGCTGCCACATTTTGCCAATGGTGAGTTTGCGTAGCAGCGGTTTGTACATCCGGGACCAGTAGGAAGGAAGAAACGAAGCTTTTGTCCCGTCGACAGCGTGGCCATTAGAGACGGAGCTACCGTTCGAATTTTGGGCGAGGATGTGGAAGGAAATAGACTGTGCACTTTCAAAGGAACCATTGCGGAATTTGCCATGAATGATTTAGGAAATCGCGGAAAACCTAAATGCGGATGGCAGGAGGTGGATTCGAACCACATTCCTTCCGAATTCGAGTCTAGTGTGTGTTACCACTGCGCCACGTTGCTCGATCATCCGCGATCAGTCGTTCGGCAAACATGGAAGATATATTCACGATAGGCGAGAACAGGAAGGCTAAGGTCCGATTCTAATTTTCATCAAAAGCAATAGGAAAGATGGAAAACAGAAAGATACGGAAGTAAGTGGATGTAGTTATTTGAGTGTCCCAAAGTGTAATTTCAATGACCTGGACACGATTTCAGACAAAAGGAACCGTCAAAGAGGGGAGAGCGGAGCTCTTCCACGGATGTTATCAGCAATAATAACATTTGTCTCTGGTTGAAAGCCCGTCTAAACAATAAGCTGAATACAACTGAGCTGCAACGAACCCTCCAGACAGCACCAGAACTTGTAATACCAACACAAACAGTCGGAAATCGCATTCAGGAATGTAGCCTCTATGCATGGACTCATATGGTGTTTGTCCTGTTAAACCCACGACACCGTTTAGCCCAGAAACTCACCGGAGAAACATCAGGATTGAAGTGGAAACGAACGGCACCGGATTCGGTTCACAAGACGAGTCAAGATTTTGTGTTTATCTCGACGATCGCCGTTCCCTCATCTGGAGAGAACGTGGAACTCGGAACTCCTCTTTTGGGCAGGAAACATCACCATATCACGGTGATGGACGAATGCTGTGTGCAGGGATCAGTATTGGCTCAGAGGTATACAGACGAAATCCTTCCACCATTTGTTGTGCACTACTAGGCCAGTCATCAGGTATGTTTAGGTCCAAAAAAATTGCAGGAAGCTGAATTTTTGGTATATTGTTAGGACATATTAGAGTAGTATTAAACCACGTTTGCAGCTTCGAAATCCTTTTGCGTAACTTTTAAGAGCCAAATAACCTCGAAATTTTCGGTTTTTTGTGGTTTTGGCTTATAACTCGTGAAGGGTTGTTTTTAGACGAAAAGTCACTTACACGTCTATTAATATAGATAAAATGTTCTAAAATTTGATCCCAACCGCAGCTCTGTAAGTCCAATAGTTCCCGAGATATTGGACTTCAAATATTGACGTATTTATCCAGAAAGTTCAAATTTTCGATTTTAGTCATCTTTCGGCTAGAATATTGGCTCTAATGATCATCCCACGGGAAAAGTCATACAAGAAACGTTATAGAGCAGTTATTTAACTTTAATCTAAGTACTGAACGTAGTCCATAGGCCCAATAGATTTCTAGTGATAGTTAAAAAACGAAAACTTGGAAAAATCGGAGTAGTCAATAAATTGACCCAGACTAATTGCAGTCCTCTTCTCCTGTGTATGATAAAGAAAATGGAAGAATTACTCATTGACGATGATTATTAACGCAAAAAAAGGACGAAAGACTCTCCGTTTTTGGGTATTGGCCAGCCATTAAGGGATTGGGTCTTTCGTTCGTAGCGAGGTCTTTTGTTGTACGAAAGTATCAATCCCCCTCATGTCCCCCTTGCTCAGAGTCGTGACGTAGCAGGTGTTCTGTCCTCCCTCCCAAACTTCTTACCTCCGAGGCCTTCCCGACAACACCCAGTCTGCCCTTACAAACAGCCGTATTCGGATCCGTGAAGAACGTTTTAAACAAAAATCGTCTAAATCTTGATCTTGGTGGCGTTTTAAGTACTTTCTGTTTCACAATATGTCGGAGCAACCCCCGTCGCATGTTTGTTTCGGTGTCGTCAGTAAGTGCTTGCAGAGGAAACAGTGACAGTGAAAAAACGTGGAATTTAGACGCTGATAAAATGAGTCAGAAACGTGGGCTTGAAAGGAACATGAGGTTTTTTGTGCAGTTTAAACGAAGTGACCGTACATGACACATGCAGGAAGAGGTACACTGTGGAAAGTAATGTGTAAGCATTTGTCCAGCGAGAAGGAGGTGTTTAATTTGCTCAACCATCGTCTTCGTCTGAGGAAAGGCTGAAAAGTGCGTCGGATTCTAGGTGTCACATCATTTGACATTATTGTTTCATTTGTGGTGAAAAAATCTCCAAGGAATATTTAGAGAAGCAGATAAAATTGCCCAAATATCTACAGGATGTACTCCATCAAAGGGAAACAGAGGAAGTGAAAGAATCGACTGTGGAAAAAGCTAGACAAGCTAGTGAATGGGGACAACACTTTCTTCGGCGTCTTTCATGTATAAGTGAACTTGTTGCTACTGAGGGTAAGTACCACAAACATTGGTACGTAAAACTGCACTGGTGCAGGAGGTAAACAACGCCGTCCTGAACATCCCTTCCTTATCGAAGGTACGAAGCGTATATATACATACCCTGCAGAAACAAGACAGGAAAACCAATTTTCCATAAGTGACTTGTTTGCAGAGGCCTTCACATGTGATTACAAAGCAGCAGTTGCAAGTGTTAAAGCTCATCTAAACAGCGATATGGAGGAAAAATTATTTTTGCGCAGGTTGGTCCGTATCACATGCCAGTCTTGATGTTCAAAGACATTGGACAAAACATTCTTTATGAAAAGTGGTACAATCAAAGACTTAGCGATCCTGCTGAAGAGCGACTTAGAGTTGTCAAAGCTGCAGCAGAGATTATCCTGCAAGACATTCGTTCCTAAACATTTGACACTACTCAATATCCCCCGTCAGATGCTTTTTTAAAAGACGCAGAGGCGTCCTTCTCTTGAACAGTGGAAAACGAAGTGCATGGGATTTGCTCATGCAATCATGGCTGCAAAGAGGCCCAAATCTTTCTATCCTCAATTCAAATAAGCTTTGGAACCTATTTGTATAGAAAATTTGAATCAAAGCACCTTGTTGAACTTTTCCACAATATGGGGATTTCTTGTACATACGCAGAGGTTATGCGTTTTGAAAGTTCCGCTATCCTCCGTGGAGAAGTGACCCAACTATTTGACAAAGGAGGTTTTATGCAGTTTGTGTTCCGCGATGCAGATGTGAACGTTAACACAATTGATGAAGAAAATACGTTCCATGAAATGGGTGGTACAATGATAATGACCCCTCACTCATCCGTTCACCCAGACATAAACAAACCACGTTTGAAGTCTGTATGTGCCGAGTATATCAGGGTCACACACTGCCACACACATTAAACATTCTTCTATTAGAAAGAAATTTGGCTTGTCAGCCATTTCAATTAATGAAGAAAAAATCGCTGAAGTCATTTTGCCAAAATCCCCAGACCTGCTGTGGTTGTTTGAAAATGCAACTAACATGCCAGGCATCCCAGGATGGAATGGATTCATGGAGCAAGTGACAGAAGATCTTCCTTACAAACGTTCAAAGATTGAATATCTCCATTTTATCCATGCTCCCCCAACCGACTACGACAATGTTTTAACATCACTTTTAGAAGTCAGTTAAAGAACAAGCATTTACGGTCAGGAAACATGTTTTGTGACCTACGATCAACCACTGTACTTGAAAGCCAGAGACATTATGGAGAGCCACCAGCATCCTCAGATTGTTAACATAGGGGTGAGACATAGAGGTTTTCACCACCTCATGTTATTCATGGGGGCCGTCGGTGCCATAATGGCAGGAAGTGACTCAAGGAACTTCTCTGTTCAATATTTGCGGAAAACAGTGTTGAAAAAATCCTTTTTATGTACGATGCGTTAATAATCATGGTCAATGAGTAATTCTTCCTCTTTCTTTAACATACATAGGAGAAGAGGACAGCAATTAGTCTGGGTCAATTTATTTTCCAAGTTTTCGTTTTTTAACGATCACTAGAAATCTATTCGGCCTATGGACTACGTTCAGTCCTTAGATTAAAGTTAAATAACTGCTCTATAACGTTTCTATTATGACTTTCCCTATGGGATGATCATTAGAGCCAATATTCTAGCCGAAAGATAACTAAAATCGAAAATTTGAACTTTCTGGAGAAATACGTCAATATTTGAAGTCCAATATCTCGGGAACTATTGGACTTACAGAGCTGCGGTTGGGCTCAAATTTTATAATATTTTATCTACATTAATAGACGTGTAAGTGACTTTTCGTCTAAAAACAACCTTTCACGAGTTATAAGCCAAAACCTCAAAAAAGTCCGAAAATTTAGAGGTTTTTTGGCTCTTAAAAGTCACGCAAAAGGATTTCGCAGCTGTAAACGTGGTTTAATACTACTCTAATATGTCCTAACAACATACCAAAAATTCAGCTTCCTGCAATTTTTTGGACCTAAGGCCTTCTTTTGTCTACGACGACTGGCCTATACGCTGGTGCCATACGAAATGGGTTACCTCTGGTGGACGATAACGCTCGTTCTCGCTAAACTGCACTGGTGGACAGCATCATGTAGCGGAGGAAATTGAGCGATTGGAGTCACCAGCTTGTTCACCGGACTGGAGCCCTATTGAGCATGTCGGGGTTCCACTTGGCAGACGCATTACAGCCAGACCAGCACCTCCCACAACGTTTGCAGAGCTCGCAACTGCACTCATGTAAGAATGGCCAAATATCCCTCAAGTTCTGACTGCGATGCCACGCAAGTGTACAACAGTACTGACAGTCCGAGGGGATTACTCACCGTATTTGACTGCAACGTGACTGGCATTGTCACTATTGCGGTAGCCCTGCGGTGCCTCACTCTAAATAAACGCCTTATAAACCTCAAAGAGCTCGGACGACAAAATACCGTATGTATCACATGTATATTAAAATTGTAACGAATATCTGGTTAAAATACGTTACCATACGTATGTTGTGTATGATAACTCGCCTGATACCCTAAATGTTTTGTGCAGTGTAATAGTACACAGGTAATGCGTACTTAGGTGTAGGAGGTAGCGGGAATACAATCCTACATGAACTATAATACCGGGTGCAGTACCAATATGGCAAAGTGACGGGGCTCCCAAAGCGGTGTCGATGCTGTGTTACGACATTGGTGGTGGTGCAGGCGAACTCTGGATTTGCCGGTTAACACAACATTTTTCTTCTATTTTCCCGAAAACTAACAATTCAGTATATTAGATGCGTACAAAAATGAAGTTTGATTCTTACAAAACAGGAAACAACCACTATTAATAATGCCGTGTATTAATAAAAAATGGCAGCTACAGGTTTCGAACTTAAACGTTCATCATCGGCCGGCTGTTGATGTCCAAATACATTGTTCCTATTGGGAAATCAGTTTTTAGCTTGTATCTGGTACGTCAGACAATATTTCTTCATATAAGTGAATTAAGTGCTTCACGGAGTGCACATTATTTTGTGAGCAAATACAAACGACAGTGCAAAAAAAGGGGCACAGGGCAGAGGACACCACCATATCGGGAATATTTGCCACAAGGAGCTAGAATCTATAAGCAAGATATAATAAATGTATTTGTACCTGAACAGCCATCTGATGATGAAACTTTAGATTCGAAACTAGTGATGGCGCTACTTCATAAATAAATAATATTAATAATAATGGCTGGTTGCTTTCTTCTTCTTTGCAAGAGTCAGTCTGTACAATATATTTCCATGTCCATGTCAATGACCATCGCACAGCTTCCCATTGTCGGCGCAAACGTATGTGGCATTAACTGTATGGTAAACGCATCAATGGGCACCTTGCAGAGAGTCTACTCTGCCGTAAACGCTGTCCCACAGCAAACATTATAACCTGCAAACCCCCTCCCCCCCCCCCCCCCCCCCCCCCACTCATCCCTCCTACAGGTCACAACGCACACGCCGTGTTTAGTCCACTATATGGAGTGTCTTGATTGTATGACTTGTAAGCAACGACTCAATGCAGCTTTATCATAAATATATGGTATTAAGTATAAGTAAACGTTATTCAATATAAGGAGATGTAAAGTCACGTTCTTCTGTGTTCAGTGTGTTCCTGTGGTATGAGTCTTGTGTGTGGTAAGTTGAAGGTTGGTGGTTCGAATGCTGCGGGATACCGTTAGTTTTTATTGCACCTTTCGTACCTATAATGCATTACAATTATACATCTTTATGTAACGCATTATATTCAGAAATATTTTGTTAATTACATGTAACAGCTAAGTAGCTACACTCATCCATTTAGCAATTATTTTTCTTCAACTTCGAATTTCTAACAGATGTAATGACTTCTCATTCATGTAATGGAAGTAAGATCTTCAGCAATGGATTCGTTTGCATATAAGAGCTGCCAGTTCCCATTGATCGCCCACCCCCCCTCGCCCGCCCAATCTCCTTGTTACTGAACAATTCCTTCCGTGCTTCCTGCAGTGTGGTTGGAAGGACGGAAATTTTCCTTTCATGGTCCTCAATATAAATGCAGTACAGAATATTCTGCTGTTCCAGGAGAACCTCTTCTGCCTTCTAGAAAAGTGTCAAGAAATCTCCCTACTCACTACCCAAGAACAGCTCTCTTATTTCTTACTCACGGTCAAATTCTAAAGAAGGACTAAGTTTGTCAGTGTCAGTTTTCTCAAGGAAATTAGATCAGTTCGTTTACATACAGCAAAAATGTTTTGTCCCGTTGCAGCTGTTATTGGACAGAGTTAGACACACATTGTCGAAAGAATCACTTAGTATGTACTCTTTTGTTAGAAAAATCGCTTTCTCAAGATTGTCTGGTTACTTTATAACGCTTGTAAGTAATAAGTGTAGTTACAAGAAAAGGAAACAAATGTGTACAACACATCTGTTTAACGATTAAATAATACGAAACTTGTTGACAAATTACAGCTTTATGGTGCAATAGACATTAATGAAACTAATATATTCCTCGATTTGGCAATGTTTACACTATTGAGAAAAGTTAAATAGATTATTCGTCTTGAAAAATTTCATTTTATATTTGTAGAATGAGAATTCCAGATAAACAAGTTGTCTTTCAGAAAAAGAACTATAGAAAACTCTAAACACTTTTTACAAAACAGTACTTGTGTGTTACTCGTGTAAGTACCGTACGGAAATCTATAGATGCTTCTATTTCGTTAAAACATAGTATCTGCAAAAATTCTATACTTGATTTCTGTAACATATCTTTCACGTTCAGGTGTTTCTTTTTTCTTGATTGAACCGGTGCCACGTAGATGGTTCTCGGTTGAATCCCTTGCCACTAATGGACGGAGCCTGAGTCGGGTAGGCGGAAACTAGACGAGAAATTTTGGCACACAGCTAGCGGAACAACGAGGTGGGTTCGATCCGTCCTGTGCGTCCGTCGGTGTCTCCAGCATCCATTTATAACAGATCCTCATCGCAGTTTTGTAACAACGTCCGACATGATAACAATATTCTGTGAACTTTGAACCTGGCTGATTAACAGCAAACGTAATCCTATCTTTTTATAATTTTTTTATCAGCCAACCGGTTGGCTGATATAAAAAATTGTTTAAAAAAAGTTCTGTGAATGATTATCCGCAATCGCTTTAACAACTGTTTCCCTTCTATCGATACAAAAGTGCTATAAAGACATCTACTCTCATATATACTGTTCAAAACAATTAGAGGATCATATGAGATATCTCACACACACAGAGGCACACATACAAATTCAGATATTCACTGTAACTGTAATGGGTGTGATACAGTACGATACTTCATTGTCTCAACGATTCACTACTCGTTGTCTTCTAGTATGCTGTGTGATCACCTCGAAAAGCCAGGACAGTTGCACACCTGCGTGGCATTGATAGTATGAGGTTATCAACCAGCAGTTGAGGGATATTTGTCCAATCTTCCATGAGTGCAATATCCATCACTGCGAACGTTGAGGTAGGTGTGGCTCTGGATGCAATACGTCTGCCGAGTACATACCAGACATATTCAATCTGGTTTTAAATCAGGTTAACAAGATGACCACTCTATTCGTTCGAGTCCCTCAGCTTCAACCATATTGTCCACCACTGCAGTTTTGTGGAGACAAGCGTTATCGACAGTCAGAAGGAACCCATTTCCTATGGCACCAGCATATGGCACAACAGAAGGCCGAAGGATCTAGTCTCTGTGGTGTCGCACAAGTACAAAGTGCGCGTCACCTACTTTCGCCGCGCGCCGCCATGCACGCACGGCGCGGCGTTCTTACGACGACAGCCACGAGCGCCCTCTGCTAGAACGGCGCTCGTGGCCACCACTGAACGACGTCGTTCATTTGGGACTGAGATAGCAACCAGTAAAGACTTCGCAATCAGATAGGCACCAGTGAAGACTTAGCTATCAGTTAGGCACTAGGAAGCAGTACTAGGCAGGCCTCTAGCTCAACTATGTATCTGCAGTACTCTGTAAAAGTTAAGTATTGTATAAATTCTGTTCAATATATATCTCATTCTAATTTACTCTAGTGTTTCCAGTTCTGGCTGCTCCCCTCCGTACCTGCACCAGCGTGCTATCTTTATTTCTGTGTCGGTCTCATTCCACTCGGCCACCGACACCTACAACGGAACGAGACACAAAAGCGGCGACGAGGCTGGGACACAAAAGCAGCGACGAGGCTGGGACACAAAAGTCTCTATAGATCTTAGAGTCAAAGAGGTCCGTACATCCACCAGTACTGACTCCTGTCCACACCATTCGTCCACCATCTTCATTTGATTCCTGGACATAAGCTGGATTGTACCGAGTTTCACGTTCTCTGTAGATGAGGGAACGACGATTGTCCTGCTGAACACAAAATCTCGACTCGTCTGTGAACAAAACCCGACGTCATTTTTTTTTCGACTCGAATCTTGATAATCCTCTGCCCAAATTGTGCGAGTTAAAGGGTGTCGTGGTTTTAATGGGGCACAAACCACAGGCCTCCGTGCGTAGGGGCAACATTACCGAAGGAGATTTCGGATTATTTGTGTTGATATTGCGCGTTCTGTTGCTGACTGGAAGTGTGATTTAGGTAAATTGCATCTAGATAACTGTCTCGATGGGGTGTTAACCGGACATGACGCTCATATCTTACTGATGTCACCCGTGGACGACCTTGGCCGGTTCCTGTTGTCTGAAATAGCGTCCAGGTCCTGAAAATTACGTTTTTGGGGCACTCAAACAGCTGCAGATACGTGCCTCTTTGTTTGTCCCATTTCCAACATTCCTATGGCTCTCCATGCCATAGCTTCGTGTAAGTCACGTTGTTGTTGCATTGCACTACCTGCTCACTACACTGTCTGAACCCAACATCTTGTGTTATTAATTTGGTAGAGTAAACACAAATCAACACCAACCCCGTCTGAAGCAACTCGCTGTTATTACCGTCTCGGTTGCCGTAATGTTGTTCTCTACACTCCGTTGAGCCGACAGAAAGACGTCGTGACATTTTAGTTCACTCTGTCGATTACAATACTCTACAACTTAAATATCCCAAATTATCCCATAATGGATTTATCCAGGTTACTTACTTTTGAAAACTGCTAATGACCAATGCCCGCAATTCTCTTCCCCTTTGGAAAGATGGCGCTACTATAGTCCGAAATGAGCGATTGTGGTGTATTGCCAAAAATGTGCATCTCTCTTCACCGCAAATACAAGCAGCAAAGATCACATGATTTTCAAGATTCCTTCAGTGTACTGGAAATTAAGAGGCCAGCAGCGTACTTGCAAGTGTATTTCAGATAGATTGTGAAGGTACACCGTTCGCTCATTTTCGAAATTCGTGATCTGAATAAAAGTCTGATGCACCCGAAAGGAGTAATTAAACACTATACCCACTCAATATACATGCATCGCATTGATGTGTGAGACGTTAGTTTTGCAAGGCTCTTTCATATGTAGAACACCCACCAGAGTGAATTCGTATGTAGTTGGCCCGGTGCTGCGAATCTGATTTTAATCTACTGCTGTGAGTCACATAAACATAGACAAACAGCATGAAGCAAACACGATTTCTCACAAGTGTTACACAGCCTAACCGCCAATGGACTGCATTTAACAGAGGCAGTATCGCTGGACTGCATGAAGAGCGATGGTCGTCTCGTGCACTTGCCTGTCATATGGGTCACCCAGATGCCATAATGGCCTGACGATGAAATCAGCTGGCACAACAGAGCCCGCAGTCATTTCGTGCTTATCAGCTCGACGAAGAGACAGCACCCTGTTGGAGGACCGTCGTATGGTTGGCGCAGAAATGCAGCACCGCATGATTTTGGCAGAAGACACCTGTGAATATGTACTTTAAATCCTACAACAGCCTGTGCGTTTTCGGACATTATTTCGACGAGTCAAGATTGCTGGACAGGAATCCAACTGGCCATGAATCTCATGGCCGAGGTGACTGAGGCGCTCCAGTCACGGTCAGCACGGCCACTACGGTCGGGGGTTCGAATCCCCCCTCGGGCATGGATATTTGTGCCGTCCTTAGTGTTAGCTAGTTCATAAGTAGTTTGTAAGTTTAGGGACTGATGACCCCGTAGTTAAGTCCCATAAGCTTTACAAACATTTGAACATTTGAACATGAATCTCAGCCACTGACGCAAGAATACCAACGTCGGAATTAGGAGTGTTACTGCGCCTGGTAGGTATGAATAGAGGACAATTGGCGAAGCATCATGTTTAGTGGTGAGTGCCGCTTCTCCATAACCTCCGATGGTTGTCGTGTTTTGGACCTTTTGGCGTTAAGAGCAGAGAGCACATACTGCCTATATTGGGAGAGACACACTCACGCGTATCTCCTGGTATCATGGTGTGAGAAGTTACAGGACGTATGTTTAGGTTTCTTCAAGCCATGTTTTGGAAGATGCTGATGGTACAGGAATACGTCAATAGCATTCTGTATCTTTCCTCTGATGCCACAGAACCATGGGACAGTGTTCCAAAAAAAAGAAAGCACGACCTCTCTCTCCAAATTTATCACTGGGTTGCCTGCAACATCTTGAGATCTCGTGACCAGCAAGTACCGCGGACTGCTCTATCACCGGGCATCTATCGGATTAAAATGAAAGGGCTCTCAATCCCAGTACAAACCATTGCGAGCTGGAAGGGCAGCTAGAAACCTGTTGATAATCCGCCTCAGAGATGGCTGAAAAGATTGTTTTAACAGCAGTATGAACAGCGTAATACATCAGTGCGGCCAGAGGGTATGCGACACCCTAAAGACATGACGCACTTTCTAACTGTAATTGGAACTTGCCTTGTCTCTTTCATCCAAATTTGTAATCATTTCTATAAAGTCAAATGATATATCGTGATACGTAGTTTCTCACCCTTCCAGTCATTTTTTATGAGTGTACTGTATCACTTTTGTTTTTCGGAAGTGTACAATAAAGGGAGAGAAGAGTTATACTCAACTTGTACAAAAACCAGACAGCAATTATTAGAGTCGAAGGGCATGGAAATGTCCAGTTCTTGGGAAGGGAGTAGGACAGGGCTGTAGCCCTTTCCCAGTGTTATTCAATCCGTACATAGAGCAAGCTGTGACGGTATGCAAGGAGATGTTTGGAGAAGATAATGAAGTCCGGGAGAGGGAATAAAAACCTTGGGGTTTGCTGATGACATGGTAATTCTGTCAGAGACAGCAAAGGACGTGGAAGAGAAATTAGATGTAAAGGATAATTTCTTGAAAGGAAGATATAAGACGAACATTAACCAGAGTAAAACAAGGGTAATAGAATGTAGTGTCAGAAAATCTGGCAATCTGCTGAAGGCATTTGATTAGGTAACGTGACGATAAAAGTAGTAGATGAGATTTGTTATTAGAGTAGCAAGATAACTTCTGATGACCGAAGTAAAGAATATATAAAATGCAGAACAGCTATGGGCAGAAAAGCGTTTCTGAAGATGCGAAATTTGTTGACATCCAGTATTAGTTTAAATGTTAGCAAGTCCTTTCTGAAAGCATTTGAGTGGAATGTAGCATTATATGGGAGCAAAACGTGGACGATAAGGAGTTCAGATCAAAAAGGTAATAGAAGCTTTCGAAATGTGATGCTACAGACGAATGATGAAAAATACATGGGTAGATGAGGTAACTAATGAGGAGGTGCTCAACAGAATTGGCGAGAAAAGGAGTTTCTGGCGTACGCTAACAGAAGGGATAGGTTGCTGGGACACATTCTGAGACATGAAGGAATCGTCAACTTTGCGATAGATGGAAGTGTGTTGGCCAAAAATCGTAGAGGGAGACCGAGGGACGAATACCGCCAGCAGATTAAATAGGATGTAGGTTGTCGTCCGTATTCTCAGATGAAGAGGCTTGCAGAGGACAGGGTAGCGTGGAGTGCTGCATCAAACCACTCTGCGGACTGAAGACCACAACAACAATTACGAGCCGCGGCGGAGAGGCCGAGCACATTGAGGCGCTATGTTCCAATGAGCGAGATCGTTCCCCGTCGGGGGTTAGAATTCCCTCTCGGGCATAGATGTTTGTGCTGTCTTTAGTATAAGGTAGATCATAAGTAGTTTGTACGTTTAGGGCTTACTTCCTTACTACCAAAGGAAAGTGTGTGAGTTCGTTTTTCTCTTTAAATAAGATGAAAATATAGTTGGTACAATTAAAACCCTCTTCTTATTTAAAATGACTCAAATTTTAATAATTCATGAAGTGTTTCTATTTTTCCAGCAATAATCTTGATAATGTAACATGATGCTTGGAGCCATTGTTGGAATTGTATCTATAATTTACTAGAAACGTCTAGATGCCATTATATATAACTTTTATGAACTTGATTTGATAGTAATGGCTGCAAGGAAATCTTCGGAATTAAACGAAATTCGATCGCCTTAAACAGTCTTTCGTCACAAAAGATAACTTCATATATATATATATATATATATATATATATATTTCTTTTTTTACGGTCATTCAGTTAGTACAAACCGCTCTAAGCAAACCAAGCTTCATTTTACACAATGCAGCAAGAATTTTACAGCCTCATCTGCTACATCTAGTCAACTTAATGCAAGTATTATGGTAAAAAAGGTCATCGCGGAATCTGCTAGTTTCTTTGTGTAATATTGTGCTCAAGTGTTGCTTTTATTCCGTTTATTCCGCCGCTAAACTTTAAAGTCAGATTCCGCCTCTTTTTTTGAGTCTGTTATTTATAAAGTTACTTAAATGTGTCAGTCCACCAAGTTACTTCCCTGTAATATTACAACGCTAGTGAAACTTTAAAATCTCCTCCGAACATTAACCAGCACTCAAACACCTGATGGGATTAAAGAAAGCGCAATAATACATCGTCTTTAGTATAAGGTAGTTTGTAAGTTTAGGGACTGATGACCCCGCAATTTAGTCCCTTAAGCTTTACAAACATTTGAACAATTACAATCGGTGAAATTATGTCATTACATTCAGAACATCCCGTTAAATATATTTACCTCGTAACCAGGTAGGACTGTTCGGATCGGTGGGAGGGTGTGCGACGTAACAAGTGAGGGCCGTCAGGTGTAGCTGGCGAGCACTCAGCGCGCATGCGCTGTAAGATTAGGCCGTGTTGGCGCGCCTCGCCAGGGATCACGGCCGCTAAAAGCTTAATCTCACCCTCTCTGCAGGCCTGACCTGTCCCTGGCACGCACACCCTACGCCCACACCAACCCCCATCCCCAACCACCGCCCCTGCACCAACACCCGCGCAGTGCGGTAGCTGACGTTCCAAGGCAGGCGCCACTTCCACTAAGGCTGCTCTCTTTGTAACACCCCTAATGGGCAAAACATCGGAGGCAACAGAGCAAATCTTTGCGGATTTACACAGAAGAATGAGAGTGATGTACAAGGTGTGTCTGAAAAGTTCGGGGAATAGTCCAATGTTTTACAAACCACGTTGGCGAAGGTGACGTGCCCGCACATACGCTTTGAAGAACATGGAAAGCACTGCAATGAAGCGGTGGTATACTCTGCGACCCAGCTACCAGGGTCAATGTCAGAACCCGTTTCATTGAATCATGGAGCGCAAAATGGAGCAAACATTGTTTCAAAATAAGCAAAACGGCGACGGAGACCCATGGGTTGTGTGGGAGTTGAATCAGTGAGTGAAAAGTGTGTGTCTGAATTGTTTAAACGTTTCAGGGACGGAAAGGAAGCTGTCGAGGATGAGCCACATTCGAGTCGACCATCTACAATCATAGTACCAGAACGAGAGCGACAGATTCATGTGGATGATCGGCAGCTGTCTTTGAGAATGATAGCAGACGAATTGAAGATCAGCAGAGACACTATAAGCACTATTTCTCACGAATATTTGGGAAAGCGAAAGATTTGTAGCGGGTTTGTACCACACATACACGAGTAGAAGCATATTCGGATAGAGGCCTCTGTAGATTTCATCTACGTCTCACCATATTCCGCAATTTTGGAAACCATAATTACAGGAAATGAGATTTGGTGCACCAATTCGATCCGGAGACCACACGCAGTCAATGGGAAGGTGTTCACATCTTCTCCGCCTCCCAAAAAGATTCGGCTGACAAAATGCAAGGTACAGATGATGTTGATTTCCTTTCTCTATATCAAGGACTTGATCCATAATGAAATTGTACCCGAGGATCATACTGTCAACACGCAAGTTTACGATGGAGTTCTGGAACGTCTGCTGCAACACATCCCGCGCGTTCAGCCAGAACTGTACCGGAGTGGACAGTGGAATTTCGTTGAAAGAAAACTATTGATCTACATCGTTGAACATCGGATGAAAATTGGCACGCCACAGTGACTACAAATTTTGGCACCATCAACATCAAACGCGAACTCCATGGGAGTTAAAAACGCGCAGGACGTTCAGTTACGTAACCACACTAAAAGACTGGGTATAAGATTATAATCACGGTGTTGTATGTGGGTAATAGAAGTGATGGAACATGGTGGCACGTAACCGACTTCAAAACGCTGCGGCTGATTAACCGTGCGCATTGGGGCGCTGTGCTGCGGTGCGCGCGGCCGTTCGCCGACGGGATTCGAGTCCCCACTCGGGCATGAGTGTTTGTGTTGTCCATAGAATAGTTTACCTTAGTTTAAATAGTTTGTGAGCTATGGACTAATAACCCAGTAGTTGAGTGCGATAGATAGACAAACATTTGAACATTTGCCCGCGAAATGCAAAGATCCCAGGTTCGAGTCCCGGTTCGTGACCACAATTTTAATCTGCCAGGAAGTTTCATTTAAAATTTGTTGGCGCATTTGACTGTTGTGACTTTCCTTGACTGCTGAGAAAATGCCGCCACCACGAAAGGAAACTCACTGTAGATTAAAAAGACGCCGGATGAACTTCAGGTGGAAGCGTCCAGTGGTTTCAAATTATCTGTTTCCTTTTCTGTTTCGATTTCATCACGGCAGAGTTTCCTATTCCATTTACGAGCTGCGATCAAATGTTTGATCTGTTTCCATCATCTTTGGATTTCATGGTTCCTATGAAATATGAACTAAAATTTAAAACCACCCTCAATGTTGAATGAAAATATTTTTCTAACTTATCAGATTCAGACAGCTTAGTTAGGAAATTCTACTCTTAAAGAGCGTCCATAATGCAATTATTCAAAGAGAAACTGACCTGATGTAGCTTATTAACTCTGTATATGAGAAAAACCTCCACGAAAGTTTTTTCAAGCTGTGTACTACAATTACACTTTTTTGCACCATTCCAGTAACAGTGTCTACGGAGAAAGATCGTTTAGTAAAATGACTATCTCTTTAAAAACTTGACAAAAGAGCAGAACAGGGCAAGATCGTATTCATAGTTTTGATACTTTATTAACTGAGAGTGACTTCACAAATAGTTGACGTTTCCTATGTAATTGATCATTTTAGTGTAAAGAGATTGCCGCGGTGCAGTAGCCGAGCGGTATAAAGCACCTCGCTGCGGAGCGCGCGGTTGCTCGCCGTCGAGGTCCGAGTCCTCCCTAGGGCAGGTGTGTGTGTGTTGTCCTTAGGTTCGTTTATATGGTTTAAGTAGTTTGTAAGCTACGGACTGATGACCACGCAGTTTGGTCCAATAGAATTACAGACATTTTCTAAAGAGATCCTAATAGTCTAATAGCAGTCTAATAGAGTCTAATAGCAAGTCATAATTTTAGATTTTTATAACTATTTTTATCTTATTCTTTGTGTGATTCTTTATAAATAGAATAATGTTATAACTTTAGTATGGACAAATAAAGTAGTTTCTGTAACTATGCCCTGTATTATCTGGTTAAATTACATTTCAGACACAGTATGGGTAACAAATTGCCATGAAATCGTGCATAATGTAACACTCTTCTGTAAAATAGGGCTAGGGGAACGTAACTGATCAAGGGGCTCATTGCTGTATGACAAACACTGCTCTCAAGCCACATGCGCCAATAACTGAAGTTCTAAGCATGTGCTTACGACGTGTGCCTATCTATATTCTCACAATTCCACACTTCAATGATTCTCAAATCATCTAATATTGATGATATGGAAAAACATTTGATCGACGCGGTTTATTTTCTGGTTTGTTAACACAAGACGGGGTCCAAGTCAGCCTGACTATTCTTCCACTACAGTGACGGTCATTAACTTATCTCAAGCTTATTTACGTTTGCAATCATCCACTCTATACCACGAGGTTGTGTTCAAACAACCAAATAGTTCTTCAGACAGTAATGGCGCCACTTTGAAGCATCACTCTCAAACGCCAAACCGATCTACAGCCCTCTTCCCATAACTTATGGAATTTTGGGTCATCCCACAACCCTGTAATACTGACACCGAAGTTTGTTTGCATTTTTCGCGAATTTTGATACCACGCAAAGTACCAAGCCACTGGAAGAAAGCGTAGTAGGCACCCATGTATAAGAAATATAAAACAACGGACCTGAAAAATTTACGACATATGTCATTAATATCAGTTGACTAAAGACTTACTTAAAACTCTGTCACTTTCAATATAATAAATTCCCTTGAGAGGAAAGAGCTTCTGTCAGTGCATCAGCTTAACGGTAGGAAGCTTTGCACCTCTAAAACTCTGTCTGACCTCTCGCATGACATCTTGGTAGCTATGGATGAACAACAGGCAGACTACATGTTTCTCGATTTCCGAAAAGCGTTTGACACAGTGCCACACTTCAGAGCGCTAACAACGATACGAACATTTCTAATAGGTTCCCAGGTATATGAGTGGTTCGAAGACTTGGTATGTAGTAAAACGCATTACGACGTTCTCAACGTCGAGTGTTCAATACACAGGAGAGTATCGCCAGGAGTGCCTTATGGAAATGTGAGTGGATCGTTATTATATTTACATAACTAAATCGATAGGCAGTGTGAATGGCAATCTGCAGCTGTCTGCTGAAGGTCCTGTGGGATACGGGAAGGAGTCGTCATTGAGTGCCAGTATTAGGATGCAGGACGACTTGTAAAAGATCTCTAATAAATGTGAGGAATGGCACCTAGATCTGAATTTAGAAAAATTTAAGGTGATTCAGTTGATTAAGAAAAGTAATCCCAAAGTTTTCCATTACGCGTTAGTAGTATGCTGCTTGTTAGAATCGTGTCCATTAACTACTTAGGCGTAGCATTGCAGGGCGACATGAAATGGAACGAACATGTGAAGGACAGTTGAGGGAAAGACGGATGGTCGACTTAGGTTTATCGGAAAATATTTGGATGGATTTGGTTCATCTGAATAGGAGACCTGTAAAGGGAAACTGTAAGGCGATTCCGTCTTGAGTACTGATGAAGTGTTTGGAATACACCGAACCAATTCAAAAGCATAGGCATGGGTCTGTACTTGTAGGTTCGATCAGATTGATAGCGTTTCAGGGTGATTCTGGATCTAAATTATGGCTTCCCAAAGAGAAGGCGACTTTCTTTTTGAGGGAGTGGCCGCGCGCTTTAAGGAGCCTTGCTGCGGAATGTGTGTTTGCTTCACCTTGGAGGTTCGAGCCTTCCCTCGGACATCGATGTGTTTATTGTCGTTACCGTAAGTTACGGTCGTTACCTGTAAGTCTAGGGAATGATGAACACTCCAGTTAGGTACCTTAGATTTAAAAATACTGTAACATTTTACTTTCGAGAGACACTTCTGAGAACATATAGAAGGACGGGAAAATTGTAGCACGATTCCACGGCCACCAACTTCCAGTTTGAGTAAGGATCACAGAAATAAGTTGAAAGATGTTAGAGTTCTTGCAGGGACATACAGGCACTCGGTTATCCGATGTTATATTTCGGAGTAAAATAGAAAATGAAGTGGCCAGTAGTGTTACGAATAATCCTCCGCCACACACCTGGTGGATTACAGACTACATATGTAGATGTAAACGTGATGCGCGAAGTTCAGGATCGGTATCTGCATCTTTACAAGTGGCAGAGCAAATCAGTAAGCATTATGTAATTTTTACTCCCACTAACGTTATGACAAGATATCTGTGTCCCCCCGTTTGCCTTTATGAACACGTGTAGGCGCAGTAGACACATTGTACGTAGCCCAGAGGTTTCTCTCCTGAATACACACTAACTACCCATTAGCCAGGTACCTGAGTACCCCTGTACTGTTTCCTACTCCAGTGTCCTAAAGCCACGCACACCAGACTCTGTAAATGATTTAGTCTCTTGTAGTCTGCCTACGTACCTCACTGTGAGGCGTCTCTGACTAACACGGACGGTGCCCTGGTTCGATAGCCGGCAGGGTATTGGGTGTTGCGTGTTGTCGTCGATACAATTTGTTTATCATCGGCAGGCGGGGAAACTAAGTGGCACAAAAGTAATAAAGTAAAATAAAAATTAGTATATGGACATTCGTCGACTTCAAGAAGGCGTATGATTCAGTCGACCGTAAATCCCTTGTCAACTGGGACTTGACCAGAAAGCACGTAAGCTCACTTAAATCACCACATAACCACTAAAGCAAAATTCATGGGGGGAACTTCTGAATGTTTTGAGATCAGAACTGGAGTAAGACAAGAAGTCGAATATCTCCAATTCTATTCAGTATCATTTTGGATAAGTTCATAATTAAATGGGAAAGTGAGCTTACAAAACGTGGCCAATGGAAACCAGTGGATATGGGAAGGAAACATCAAGGCACCTGCCTAGCCTTTGCTGATGATATTGTAATATTGACAATGAACAAAATGCAATACATCAAATAGAAATACTGAAGGAATGCGCCTAGAAGGCTGGCTTGCAAATTTCTTTCGAGAAAACACAATTTGTGTGTGCACTCTTAAAAATAGAGCATCTCACCACAAAATGTGGACGGATGAATAGAGTTCCCCATTTTAAATAATTAGTGGAAATTTTTAGACCCGCTGGAGTAGAAAAATATCTCAAAACACTCGTGTACAGAAACTAAAGAGAGTCTGCCGTCGAGCAAACCAATTTTACAACAAAAAGTGCATGTCCATGCAAGCAAAATTGAGGCATTATGGCACGTACATTCAACCCAAGATGCTGTACGCAGCAGAAACCATGTCACTTCATAATAAGATGCTACTACAAAATCTACAAAAAGAAGAGCAAAAGATCATTAGGAAAATTCTTGGACCACGAAAAACTGAAGCTGGATATAGACTGCAAACCAACACAGCTACAGAGATATTTTGAAATAATGCTGCTGACATTAGAAAGAGGCCTAAATTTCTATGGACATATACACAGACTACCTGAGTGTAGACTCACAAGCCAGATTCTCACAGCTACTGAAAACCCCAAACGTATAACATGCGCCGAACAAGTACGAAGAGACATTACTTGTGCTCAACTCACCATTCAGGGCACTGAAGACCGCAACATCTGCAGAAGCAAAATAGAGAAGTGGGAAGTCCAGCCATAGACATGAACCAAGAAGACCGGCACAAACTGGACGGATGAAAGAAAGAAAGCCTTGAGCGAGAAAATGAAGGTCACATGACCAAATCGCAGGAAGAACTGCGGAGGATTCACATGATCCACAAAGGGTCTACTAAGTGTATAGTAATAATAATAATCTTGGTATAGATATAATTGAGGTGTTTGTGCCTATACTTCACTCTGCAGCCAAAACCACACATTGCAAACGAATAGTGTTTGCACGTGGTATTAGGTATCAGACTCTCACTGTGCACTATGGTGGTAGAGGTTTGATAACGATAAGGGGGTGGAAGATACTGGAGTTAAAAGATACCGACTTATATAAAATTCTACGTCTGGGTGTCAATATTTTGCTCTTCAGCAAAAACTACACAATTTAGATGAAGATCTCACAGTGTTGTTGTTTTATAGTCTCCCGTTGTACACCACAGCAATTCCGTGTCGGTATACGAAGGTGGAAGATATATTGGTTGAAATGCGCCAGCTTATATAAAATTCGGAGTGAAGACCAGCGATAACTTTTGACACTACAATAGCAAAGAGGTTATATACAGTGAAACGTGATGCAAATTCTTCACTTGTATTTCTGCAACAACCGCACGGACAAACAAAAATAAGTGCATTTTGCAGTTTGACAAGGAAAACTATTAAGAAAGATGACAAAGCGCACATAAGAAATAGAAACTTGAAATTTGGAGACGTCTCTTGTCTTACACTGTAGACATCAGAGATATTTCGATATTTCCATCTCTAAGGGAGTGAAATAGGGGATGAACGGTTTTCAGAAAATACGTTGCCATTCAGGCAATTTTGAAGCAAGAAATTCAAAACTTCGGATTTATATTTTTGATTGGAAGTTTAAAAACTCGTGTTAGATAATTTTGGAAATTCAGCCACTAAGTACGTGAAATAAGGGAAAATGCAGACCATCCAGTCTAGCGTGCAAAGTAGAGGAATTAAGGTAGTAATAATAACAATTAATAACCGAGAGTGAATCCTTAGCCATAGACGCCAGGTGCACCAAGTCAGAGAGGGCCTTTCATTCTTGTAGGAACATCTATACCTCGATACCTATTCAAGAACATATAGCTGAAGCACTACTACTGGGTAGTAAGACCCTCCGCACTCTATGCCTCTGAGTGCCTCTTGATGAATCGAGGGCGCTAACACAGGAAACTAGAACTTAAAGAGAGAAATATCCAGAGGAGAATATTAGGACCGATAAGAGAGGATTCAGGCACAATAATTGCTGTATGAACACCAGGAAGACATAGTCACAAGTTTGAGGTAAAGGCGACTGACCTTCTATGGGCACATGAGCTGCCTGAATCACTCCAGGATCATTAAAAAGATACAGTGACAAGCAGGGAAAAGGCGTCCAAAGCCAAGTGATTCATCTCTGTTAGTTAAAACTTAAGAGAAACTGCAGATCCTATTACAGACAACTGAGAACCGAACTCAGTACATTCAGGCCATCCTACAGGGAATCTTCCTACTGTCTCTCACAAGCAAGAAGTGTACAGGTAGTACCAGAAAGAAATGGAGGCAAGAGAGGAAGCAGGCTCACAGCCAGAAGATGAAGGTGTACTGGGCCAAGAAAAAGCAGAGTACACTAGCTGAGATTTAAGACGAGCCGCTTGGTGCCTAGTAGGCCGAAACGAACTGAAATAATAATAATAATATTTTAAACATAACTGCGTCTCAGCAATGATTATAGGATAGCAAATTAATAACAGCCAACCAGTTGCAATAATAGTTGTTTAATAAACTTGACCACGTTATCGACAGATATAAACCCGTCTTCTTCAGAAATACATGTGTGCCTATAGACAATGTGACATCATAAATTACAAATTCATAATCGTTACGCCTGAAATATGCGTCATACCAAGCCTGTTTTCTAAAACATTGTGAAATACAAATCAGATTAAACTGTTACTTACTATACTACTATCACAGGAATAGGACATCCCTATGATCTAGGGAATGTGGTATACACTGAAAGATGCGCCAGTGCATCTGCAGTCATTCACGCAACGCAGATGTGCTGACGCATCTTTCAGTCTAAATCACATTCCCTAGATCATAGGGATGTCCAATTCCTGCGATATGGAAGTATAGTAAAAAAAAAAAAAAATTGTATATGTTATGGGACTTAACTACGGGGTCATCAGTCCATAAACGTACAAACTACTTAGAAACTAGCTAATACTAAGGACGGCACAAATATCCATGCCCGAGGGAGGATTCGAAACCCCGACCGTAGTGGCCGTGCAGACCGTCACTGGAGCGCCTCAGTCCCCTCGGCCACCGCGGTCGGCGAAGTATAGTAAGTAACAGTTTTATTCTGATTTGTATTTCACAATGTTTTAGACAACAGGCTTGGTATGACGCATATTTCAGGCATAACGATTATGAATTTGTAATTTATGATGTCACATTGTCTATAGGTACATATGTATTTCTAAGGAAGGCGGTTTTATATCTTTCGAAACCGTGGTCAAGTTTATTAAACAACTATTACTGCAACTGGTTGGCTTTTATTAATTTGCTAATAATAATAATTTAAGTAGGAGCCTGAAGAATGTAGACGGGGTCTTCTGCCCAAGAATGCCATACGATCATTTCATATCAATCCCTCATACGTAGCCATTAACAACCTCCTAAGTCTGGTAGCCCTTCAACTAATATCCTACTCTGAGTTACAAGCCGGGAGACGGTCGTAATAATGTGACGCACCGCTCGCAGTACACATCCGAGTGGTGCAGACCAGACTGCGAGCGACGGTCTCGCTGGGGTTCTCCCCGAGCTGCCGTTCCCGCTGCAGCCGACACGGACAGAACAGCAAGCAGCTAATGAAGTCCCGGGGGACCTGTCCGCGTCGGAGACAGCGGCGGAGGCGGTGGTGGAGGAGGAGGAGGAGGGACCTCCCAGCTCTTGCGGGGGCGGGGAGGCGGGCCTGGAGGCGGATTATACGGGCGGACGCCGGCCGCCGCGCCGGAACAATGGCGCCGGGCCGGCAGGTGGAGGCGGCACTCCGCCCTGAAAGTAGCGCCGCCCACGCATTACCATAGCACAGGCCAATCAGCGGTGCGCTGATGCATCAAAGCGACGCCGCGTCCGCTGCAGCAGCGGCGCTCAACTGGTTATCGCGGCCAAACGAGGCCACTAGTGCCAGCGGCAGGGCTAGTCGCAAACTACCCGGCGATTCCCAACAGAGTTACGCGGAGCACCAAACTGTAGGTTCCCTTAGTTTTTAAGAAGCAAAGACAGCATTGTTACAGGAAAAACTTTGTGCAACATATACAGCACTGTTAGAGCTATCTTTCAACATACTCACCAAGAGAACTATGACCCATGACATCTCCTTGGTTTAATCTTAGTATTCCACTGCCATTAAAATCTCTTCAGTTGTCGAAATGTTTTTACATCTACATGCATATTCAGCAACTCACACTAAAGTGCATGCAGAGGGTTATTCGAACCACATATGATATTTCACTATTCGATATTCCATTCTCTAATAGCTCGTGGGTAAAATGAATATCTAAATCTTTCTGTTTGCTATCTAATTTCTCTTAATTTATTATGGTGATCATGTCTTCCTATGTAGGTGGGTGCTAACAATATATGAAAGACATAAATCTTAATTTGCGATAAGTTATGGCTTTCCTGTACTAGGTTTAGATGGAATACCAAAGTGCGGCGCATGAAAATTTGTGCCCGGCCGGGATTCGAACCCGGGATCTCCTGTTTGTAAGGCAGACGCGCAGACCACTCCGCCACCGAGTTCGCAGTGACCAGCCCGACTGCAGAGGACTCTTTCCTGCAAGTCTCCCGCCACACCCAAATCTCCATTCGCAATATATATTCACATGCTGAAGAGAATGTGTGTGAAACAAATTTCGCAAATATACCTCGCCGCAACAAATAATGTTTTTTCTTGTAATTATTTGCACCCCAAATATCTCCCCTGTATCGAGATAATACAAAACGAGCTGCCTTTCTCTGAATTTTTCTCTAAATAGTCCGTCAGTCATACCTGCTGTAGATCCCACAATGCGCGGCAATCCTCCAAAATAGGACGCACAAATTTATTGTAATCAAGTTTCTTTAATACAACTGTTGCATCTTCTAAGTAGCCGTAGTTAACGGATTTCTTATAGTTGTCATATGGATGACCTCAAACTTATCCTTATTAAGGGTCAATTGCCAATTTTTTTCATAAGGCAGATACCTAAATCATTTTACTGTTGCTTTCGATCTACTGGGAACTTTACTAACCGGTAAGTGTCAACATCATCCACGAACAACGTATGATAGCTACTCAGATTGTCTCCTAAATCATTTGTAAAAATAAGGATCAGAAGGGGCCCTATAACACTTCCCTGGGGAACACAACATATCACTTCTGTTCTACTCGATGACTTTCCGTCAATTATAATATACTATGTGCATTCTGCACAACTGTGGCGATATTCCATAAGCATGCAATTTGATGAGAAGACGGTTGTGAGGTACAGTGCCAAAAGCCTTCCTGAAATCTAGAAATACGGAATCTATTTGACATGCCTTATCGATATCACACATCATCTGAGTAAAGAACGGTACTTTCTGAATCCGTGTTGACTATGGAATAATAGATCGTACCTCTTCGAGGTATTTCATAAATTCGAGGGAAGTATACGTTCTAAACTCCTGCTGCAAACCGACGTCAATGATATAGGCTCTAATTTTGCTAATCACTCCTATTGTTTTTCTTGAATAATGGAGTGACCTGTGCAACTTTTCAGTCTTTGGGTACGGAACGTTCGCTAAGCAAGACGTTGTATATGATGGTTATGGGGCTATTGCATCAGCGTACTCTGAAAGGAATCTTATTGGTATACAGTCGGTACCAGGAGACTTACTTTTAATAAGTGGTTTATGTTGTTTTAATGCTACAGGGATATTTACTTCTAAATTACGCATGGTGAAGCTGTTCTTGATACTAATTCTGGAAAATTCGCTTCGTCTTCTCTAGTGAAAGACATTCGGAAAGCTGTGTTAAGCAATTCTGCTTTAGCAGAACTGTCATCAGTAGCATCACCGTTCAATGAAGACATTTATTGTGTTTTGTCGCTAATATACTTTACATACCACCAGAATTTCTTAGGATTCTCTACCAAATAAGGTGACAGGCCTCTGTTGTGGTAACTATTGTAAGCTTCTCTCGTTGAAATTCGAGCTAAATTTCTAGTTTTACTAAAAGATTGCCAGTATTGGAGTTTTTTGTGCGTTTAAATTTTGCATGCTTTTTTCTTTGCTTTTGTAACAGTGATCTAACCTCTTTTGTGTATCACGGCGGATCAGCACCTCCTTTTTTGTTAATTTATTTGGTTTGAATCTGTCAATTCTTGTCGATATTATTTTTTTGAAGGTAAGCCACAACTGATCGACACACACATTCTTAGTTTCAGAAGACTGGAAATTTTCACGCAGGAAAAAGTTAACCAAATTTTTATCTGCTTTTTTGAATAAATATAATTTTCTTTTAATTTTGGTAGATTTGGAAAATCCGATATTCAGTCTATTTGAGAACGTGTTAGACCAAACTGCAACGGTCATCAGTACATAGACTTAGGAACAACTTAAACTAATTTACTCTAAAGACAAGACAAATATACACATCCCTGTCCGATGGAGAACTCGAACCTCCGAAGGGAATGGTCACCCAGTTGATATCATGAAGCCACAGACTACGCACCATTCCGTATGGCTTACAAATGTGTCGCCTGTGAATGGAACTAGTATGTGACAGTCCTTTTCACCTGTCCGGCGTTATTAATCCGCTGTCCGAACAGGATTTCCTTGAGGTGCAAGAAAAGTGGAAATCGTTGGAAGCAACGTCAGGACAAAATGCTGAATGATCTCCATTCACATGTACATATTTCCTCTGCAAATCACATTTAAGTAATTATTTTTCAGGACATTCAGAATGGCGCCATTATAATTTGTTTTGTTGCATATTGAAATCTATTGTTGTGTAACTTCCGTTAGCACTTATACCTGATTGGCCAACATTTGAATTAGAGGGTGGAGCTTCGAGTATTTAAAGGATGACAGCATCTGTTTCTACAGCAGTCAACATTAAACCTTTAGGCAGCTCCAGTTGCAAACAACCGGTAGTCAACATTACGTATATAATTCATTCTTATTTTTAAGTACTCACTTAAGAAATAATTTATTTCTCCAATATTATAAAAAATGTTTTTATAGTCTATGGGACTTAACTACGGGGTCATCAGTCCCTAAACTTACAAACTACTTATGAACTACTTACGAACTAGGACGGCACAAATATCCATGCCCGAGGGGGGATTCGAACCCCCGACCGTAGTGGCTGTGCAGACCGTGACTGGAGCGCCTTAGTCTCCTCGGCCACCGCGGCCGGTCCAATATTATATATCATTACATTTGTGATATAATGATGGTCATATAAGTGCCCGAAACCAGTTACAATGGAAATAAAATAATTACGATCTAGACGGCCTTCTTACATGAATTAATAATCACATTGAAGCGCCTGGAAAAGTGTTCGTTAAACATGGCATCCAGCGTCTCTTCTGGTATTTGGCCGTCACCAAGTCGTATCGACCCTTCCGAAAAATATGTTTTAAAAGTTACTTAAACTTTGCACACCTCTTGGCAATGCCATGAAGTCGAAACAGTTTTCCTGAACAAATAGAAATACTTAGCAACATTCAAGGAAAATGCTTTATTTTGTTTTCACTCCGTACGACAGGCCTTGATAGGTCCACTGGGTACTGACCGGCCGCCGTGTCATCCTCCGCCCGAAGACATCAACGGATGTGGAATGGAGGGGGCCGTGTTCAGCGATCCGCCCTCCCGGCCGTTATGTGAATTTTCGTGACCGGAGCCGCTACTTCTCAATCAAGTAGCTCCTCAGTAGGCTCAAAAGGGCTGAGTGCACCCCGCTTGCCAACAGCAGTCGGAATACCAGGACGGTAACCCATCCAAATGCTAGCCAAGCCGACAGTGCTTAAATTTGGTGACGTAACGGAAACCGGTGTATCCACTACAGCACGGCCGTTGGGCAAAGATTATGTATTTCATAAAAATGTAGTAGGCCTATTACGATACATTCAATGCTACAGGCCCCATAATGAAAAAAAGTTTGGAATTAACATATCACTTAATATTTTGCAAAAACAAAGTTCTATATCAAAAATATCCGACTTGTCATCGTCATTCCACAGCAATATCTGTAGATGACGGATAGTATTGTGATTGTTTTACTTTGACATCGAACATATTTTCAATTTTGAATGAGATGAATTACGAGTTGTGCACAGATTAGTGCACTGTACAGTGTATCGGTAGATATATTGAGACACTGCTCTTATATGATATCTATAATATCAGTCCTTATGAGGGCGGAAGTTCGTGTAGCCTTGAGATTTCATGTAACCCAACAACCAATAAAATCATTCGAGAATCGCGAATGTAGGCACACCGGATTTACATTCTGCAGGGTGGCGTTTCAAACCCCTCCGGTCATCGAGGTTTTGGTTATCCTTGATCTTCCTAAATTGCTCCAGGAAAGTTCAAGGATTATAGCTTCCAAAGAGAACAGGCAATTTGCTAACAAAATTATACTCTGAAGTCTGATGACTTCAACACCCGAACATGACAGAAGCGGTATCTTAGCAAGCGATTGTCATCAAATGTTCCCCGGAGATAATTATTTCACACGTGTGATAATGTAGGATAGATTCCGTCCCGTACAAAAGTCATACCGTTCAGCAAAGACACGATTCTGTAACGTATCGAACGTCGCACACTTCTTGGCGACAGTTTCAAAAGTAGCACCACAAATTTCCATAGTATTTTCGATAGTCAAAGCTCTGCAAATATGGACGTTGTCAGAGCGTCAGAGGGTGAAATGGTCTACGTCTGTGCACAAGACGTTAGAAAAGTTATCTACATCTGCATCTACAAACATGAATAGCTATCCGCTCTACAGCTTCTGGTCGACGTACCTCCTAGCACTACCAGTTATTTCCTTTCCTTTTCATCTCCCAAACTGAACGAGGGAAAAGTAGAATGCCTGTATGCATCTGCATGAGATCTAAATTCTTTTGTTCAAAAATGTTCAAATGTTTGTAATTCTATCGGACCAAACTGCCTGGTCGTCAGTCCGTAGCTTACAAACTACTTAAACTAAGGTAAACTAACCTAAGGACAACACACACACCCATACCCCAGGGATGGCCGAGGGGACTGAAGCGCTCCAGTCACGGTCTGCACGGTCACTACGGCCGGGGGTTCGAATCCCCCCTCGGGCATGGATATTTGTGCCGTCCTTAGTGTTAGCTAGTAAGTAGGTAGTTTGTAAGTTTAGGGACTGATGTTCAAATGTTCAAATGTTTGTTAAGCTTAAGGGACTTAATTACGGTGTCATAAGTTCCTAAACTTACAAACTGCTTATGAACTACCTACAACTAAGGGCGGCACAAATATCCATGCCCGAGGGGGGATTCGAACCCCCGACCGTAGTGGCCGTGCAGACCGTGACTGAAGCACCTCAGTCCCCTCGGCCACCGCGGCCGGCTAGGGACTGATGACCCCGTAGTTAAGTCCCATAATCTATACAAACATTTGAACATTTGCTAATGGGACTTAACTACGGGGCCATCAGTCCCTTACCTTACAAACTACTTATGAAGTAGCTAATACTAAGGACGGCACAAATATCCATCCCCGAGGGGTGATTCGAACCCCCGACCGTAGTGGCCGTGCAGACCGTGACTGGAGCGCCGCAGACCGCTTGGCCACCGCGGCCGGCGGCGCATTGAAGTTTCATCAACATCACGTTATATTTGGTAAAATATCTTATAACTACAAATTAAAGACGAATCAACTGTAAAAGCTTTAATAAGATCCTACCAGGAATAATAATGAAGTCACTACTCTCCACGTAGCAAGAATAGCCATGTGATTAGCGGCATCGCATTGCGCCTTCGAAGTCAGCGGGTTCGAGACCGACAGCAAGCAATTTTTTTAAACCCAGTCTTCTCTCTCTCTTTTTTTTATTTTTTTTAATATATATGGGAACAGCAACGACTTTTGTATTGTTACTTGTCTCTTCATCATAATACCTTCGTTTTGTTATATTCACTTAACAGTGTAGTCAGTTGAGTTGCTTACTTTGTTTTAGTGTTCACGTGCATATTCATATTTTCCTAGTGTTTATTATCAAAGAAAATAATCAACGTGTAGTATCTTTTAGAAACTAATTACTCAGCTTTAAGCTTAGAACAAAAGTGCTAAATGAAGAAGTTTGGTAGGCCAGCGCCTAAGCTCCAGTTGAATCAAACACAAACATGTCGAGGTAGAACATTCTAGAGATCTTTTAACTAAAGTATACCTAAAGTGGGGTTGGGGCGGCAAACCGGGGCGCTTTACCCTGGCGCTACTCTGAGCGGTTGGGGGGGGGGGGAGGGAGGAAGCGCCACTATCTACATACGGCACTCAAAGAAGTGAACCCACAATCATCTGCAGCACCAGCCGCCACTGCTCCAATTAGAAACGCTTTCTGGAAAAGCAGAATGGCGTGAGAGGAGGATCCCTTCTGGTCAAGTTATGAAAAAGTTAGCAAATGCATCCATCTCTTCAGTTCAACCGTATGTTTGCGAGAGAAGTTCAGTTTCTCTATTACACTAATTATATGGGGATTTTACACATGCGTCTTTAGTAGTATAATGTTAAAAATCAACATGTTTATGTATCACAGGGGCTTACAATTGACTGAATTTTCATTGTTTCGTGTATGTGACGTATGAGTTGTGGTTTTACGTATTTTTAACAACCGTTATCACGGTTTGATTAGTTTACAGCTTGAGTTATGACTTAAAATATGAACGATTCGTATGCAAATCCATTCGTCTATTGAACGTCGGGTATAACTGAACTTAAAAAAGGCTAGCTGTCAACATCGTATTGCATCAAAGAGAATATTATTTCTTGAGTTAAAAGTACTCGTCAATCTGTGGTTTGTAGACTGACATTAATTATATGCTATTATTTGACGGGGATTGTTTATTTGAGTTTCACTTTGAAAGGTCAGATTTGAGATAAATTCATTATAAGGCTTTTTGATGTTTGGAATTAATATTATAATTCGTCTGTAGTTTTAATCAATTTTGACTAGTTACCAAATGTAAACGAAAACGTCGCGTAATTATGTAGCGCACAGTTATATCGGTGATATAGACTGTTAATTGTTGACATTAGGTCCCGTTGGGTGGGGCGACCCCTACTTACCTACTTCAAATCTCGGAATCTTCGCTTGTGTACGTTCGGTAGGAAGGAAAGTAATCGTACTTTGTAACACTGACAACTGCGCGCTCCTTTCGCCCTGGACGACGTCTTAAAATCCACTTATTCAGTATCTGAAACTCTTCAGGAGCTCATTTGTTAGATACCTTCCCTAATGATCCAAGAGCCAGATAGAACTCCGGAACTCGTAGATAGGATTTATTCTGATGTAGAAGAAAAGCCGCAAGTACTGCAATTAGCCCAACTAAACCACAGACAGTCTTAGTCTTGAAACTTAGCGAGTGGATTGAAACTGCTTCCAAGTAATGCGAGGTTACATTTATAGCCAATTTGCTGCCTTTCTCAGCACACCGAGAAGAAATATCAAAAGCTCTTATATGTAATGTGCAGTGTTCAGTATAGAACTGTCCCGTCCTCATTCCACAGAAATATGGTGCACAGTGAGCGAGAAACTCTATCCAACGATACTATATATACGAATATTATTAGTTTACTATCGTGGGTCATAGGCAAACAGTAGGCCTACGTATTAAAAAGTAATGCATTCCACTATTAATTTCGGAACGTTCACCCTTCGACATTTACCTATCGACACTACATATAGACTGCTCTCCGACAGGTATGCAGGAAAGCATACTTAACTACGCATCAGTTTTGTGAAAGTCACAGTCGGACAAAATAGAACTCTTTTACAGCCTTGTTCTTCTAGCCACAGATGTTATTTGGAAAGAATTGTTTCATAAATATGACTTTTACTCTCTCTTTCTTCAAATTTTCCTTTCTTCACAATGTTAGTTATCTGTAACGACGCAATTCATAAATGGTAATAGGGATAATGTTCACAATATGAAATATGCTTACTGTCCTTTGAAAAGTTATTATTATTATTGTTATTATCTTAATTTTTCATTCTTACAAATTACCAAATTATTATTGTTACAATTATATTTCTATAATAATCTGTACTCTTTCTACTTTAATACTTGATTTATACATTGTCTGTCCGTAATGTTCTAAAATTGTTCACCTTGAGTAAGCCTGGTTAGGTGTAAGTGAAAACCTGAAGGCCCTAATCTTTGCCAGATAAAATAAAAGTATAAGTTAAGAAATAAAAGAAATAGTATTTCATCGTCGGCTTTCGAAAATGTTGGAGAAAAACGTTCACTAACAAGCGCGGCACATTTCATAATATGTCTTACCTTAGATACTGTTTGTGTCATGCTCTCTCACTATCTACACTACTGGCCATTAAAATTGTTACACCAAGAAGAAATGCAGATGATAAAAGGATATTCATTGGACACATATATTTACTAGAACTGACATGTGATTAGATTTTCACGCCGTTTAGATACATAGCTCCTTAGAAATCAGTACCCAGAACAACCACCTCTGGACGTAATAACGACCTAGATACTCCTGGGCACTGAGTCAAACAGAGCGTGGATGGCGTGTACAGGTACAGATGCCCATGCAGTTTCAACACGATACCATAGTAGTGACTGGCGTATTGTGACGAGCCAGTTGCTCGGCCAGTAATGACCAGACACTTTCAATTGGTGAGAGATCTGGAAAGTGTGCTGGCCAGGGCAGCAGACGAACATTTTCCGTGTCCAGAAAGGCCCATACAAGACCTGCAACATGCATTATCCTGATGAAATGTAGGGTTTCGAAGAGATCGAATGAAGGGTAGAGTGCCGACCGCGGTGGCCGAGGTGACTAAGGCGCTCCAGTCACGGTCAGCACGGCCACTACGGTCGGGGGTTGGAATCCCCCATCGGGCATGGATATTTGTGCCGTCCTAGTTCGTAAGTGGTACATAAGTAGTTTGTAAGCCACCGCGGCCGGCTAGGGACTGATGACCCCGTAGTTAAGTCCCATAATAAGCTTAACAAACATTTTTTTTTTTTTTTTTTTTTTTTTTTTTGAAGTTTAGAGCCACGGGTCGTAACACATCTGAAATGTAACGGCCACTGTTCAAAGTGCCGTCAATGCCAACAAGAGGTGACGGAGACGTGTAACCAATGGTACCCCATACCATTACGCCAGATTATACGCCAGTATGGCGATGACGAATACACGCTCCAATTTGCGTTCACCGCTTGTCGCCAAACACGGACCATATTGATGCCGTAAACAGAATCTGGATTCATCCGAAAAAATGAAGTTTTGCCATTCTTACATCCAGGTTCGCCGTTGCGTACAACATCGCAGGCGCTCCTGTCTGCAATGCAGCTTCAGGGGTAACCGCAGCCGTGGTCTCCGAGCTGATAGTCCATGCTGCTGCAAATATCATCGACCAGTTCGTGCAGATGGTTGTTGCCAAGCAAACGTCCCATCTGCCGGCTCAGGGATCGAGACGTGGCTGCACGATCCGACATGCGGATAAGATGCCTGTCATCTCCACTGCTAGTGATACGAGACCGTTGGGATTCAGCACAGAGTTCAGTATTGCCCTCCTGAACCCACCGATTCCATATTCTGTTAACTGGCATTGGTTCGCAACCAACGCGAGCAGCAATGTCGCGATACGATAAACAACAATCGCGATAGGCTACAATCCGACCTTTATCAAAGTCGGAAACGTGATGGTACGCATTTCTCCTCCTTACACGAGGCATCACAACAAAGTTTCACCAGGCACCACCGGTCAACTGCTGTTTGTGTATGAGAAATCGGTTGGAAGCTTTCCTCATGTCAGCACGTTGTAAGTGTCACCACCGGTGCCAACCCTGTGTGAATACTCTGAAATGCTAATCATTTGCATATCACAGCATCTTCTTCCTGTCGGTTAAATTTCGCGTCGGTAGCACGTCATGTTCGTGGTCTAGCAATTTTAATGGCCAGGAGTGTAATTAGCCCTGTCCTAAATGGCGCTGCATTTATTTTAATCTTCCTCGTCGCCTCTTACGTCATAATTTGTTTCGTTTGGTTATATAAAACAAACGTGTACAGAGACAGAAAAAATATTTATTCTACAAAAGTATACAACTATTAAACTACTTTCCTACATAGCTTCCGAAATTTTGTAGGCATTTGTCATAGCGTGGCGTTTTTCGTAGAAGGTTACGGCCTGTGTATTTAACCACGTGGTAACATGTTCTTTCAGCTCGTCATCATCGCTGAAGTGTTCACCACCATGGACAGGTTTTAGGTGTAAGAAGAAAATCGCTAGGAGCGAGACTGTACGGAGGATGATCAAACACGTCCCAGTGAAATTCCCGTAAGAGTTGTTTGGTCAATTCGCCTTGTAAGGTCGGGCGGCAACGTGAAGGGAAGAAGAAGACTCCTTTCATCTCTCCTTACACCTAAAATCTTTCCTTGCTGGTCAACACTTCAACGATGATGAGCTGAAAGAAAATGTTTGCCACATGGCTAAATACACAGGCGGCAACCTTCTATGAAGAAGGCACACAAAAACTTGTCCCACACTATGACAAGTGCCTTCAAAATTTCGGAAGTTATGTAGAAAAGTAGTTGAACAGTTGTAGATTTTTATACAATAAATATTTTTTCTGTATCTGTTCACGTTAGTTTCATATAATCAAACGGAACTTACTTTGTGGCCATACCTCGTAGTAAGAATGATAAACGGACAAAAACACTTGACAATTAATCGAACTCTGTGTACGGCATGATAAAGTTGCGGGAATTGTTTGCCCGCGCGATATTCGTTGTTACCCGCAGCAAGTGAATTGTCTTCCTTCTTCTGGTATCTTCAAATAAAATTTTGTAAATATATGAGAGTTATCTGCTTTGGTCATTAGCACCTAGGCTTACAAACTGCTTAAACTAAATTAAACTAACCTAAGTATAACACAAACACCCAAGCCCCAGGGAGAACTCGAACCTCCGACAGCGAGTAACCGCGCGCTGCAGCGAGGCGAATTAAACCACTCGGCTACTCCACAATGGCCTTGGAATCTTCTCCGTTACATTTGTGTCGTTTGATAGCTTAAAACAGGCCAAACGCAGTGTCACAATCCAATCAGAGCTAATTTTCTGCGTTGCTCTCGAAGTAGAATCTTTCAATCTGTTATTGGTGGACTAGTGGAACGTAAATCTCAAACACTTTTTTTTTCGGTTTCTTTAGTTTCACACAGGGCAGAAAGCAAAACGGTGTGGCGTTCTAGACACTGAGTAGCAGGCCATAGGCTTTGGATGATAGCTTTCACCTTGTTTTCCGCATTTAACACAAGGCCGCCCAAATGAAACGGAGACCCCTAAAATGTTATTGGCTGATACACTTCAACAGTGGTTTGCGCAGTGAATTAATATTGAGGCTTGCACGTTTCTGCCGAGTAATAGGTAAGGTAGTGCTTTTGTTTGTAATCTGACATCAAGAATGTGTTGCTTAATGATAGGAGAAGGGAAACCAAGACACCATGTGCCTTGTCTTATCCTACACCTCTCAAAATTAACAGGGTTACACGATTTTGATTTATGAGATACAGCGAAATGGTAAGTCAACTAATCCATGGCATTTACAGAACTTTCGGTGATAATGAACCTTGCATGATCAGATTTCTTGCATTGCCGTTCCTAAGGTAGCGACGGAGGAGGTTTCTTTACCAAGATTTGAAATATATATCTGAGAGTAGATACCTATCAGAAAGGCAACTATAGAAGCTTCAGTGATCAGGATGAGTTAGGGTACGCTTGGCTCATATCGTTTCTCCTAACGAACCTACACAACCACCCCATTTAGTCACCAACATTACAAGAAGCGAAAATTTGTGGGTATGTTGGCACAACTGTCATAAACCGATCAATTGTAATTACTTGGAAAAACGTACACGAACTTAGGAAATGTCGTGGAGTGTGTAATGAATTGAACTCCTTGCAACCCACTTGTTCATATAACTGTTTAGTCATATTAACCTAAATTCTGTTTTAATTCGTCATGAAAACATATTGAAAACTATTTACGTTATCCTTTGAACAGTTTATTATACCTTTTGCCTGTGAACGAGTTAGTTGGGATTATCGAAAGTGCATCAAAGTAATTTTATTGTAAAATTTTATTTTAGTACATTCTAGATAAGACGTTAAAGTATAAATACGCTGGCGTGACCTCCCGCTTCGGGAATTCGATTCCCTCCTCGGGCATGGATGTGTGTTGTCCTTAGGTTCGTTTAACTTAGTTTAAGTAGTTTGTAAGTCTAAGAACTGAAGACCAATGTAGTTTGGTCCCATAAGAACTTCAAACATTTGAAAATTTTATAAATACAGGCACTTTAGCGTGCAAATTCTGTCAGTGTTTGTCATGGCTCCGATGCATTAACTATGTAGTGAAGTCGTAAACATTTTTCGATGGAATAAAAATAGTTTATTCAACTTGAAATAACAAACTGTTGTTCCATTAACACAAAATAACCCAGGAGGAGTAATATTATTATTAAATAACAATGGCAGGTGAGCAAATGATGTAATAATAACGGCAGGCAAGCTGACAGCGTGAACGAAAAAATAACAGGTGATGTAATGTATTATATGGTAATGTAAGGAAAATACAAAGTGTAACCAATACACGCCGCGATGGAGTAGCCGAGAGGCCTAAAGCACCTGGCTGCGGAGCGCGCGGTTGCTCGCCGTGGAGGTTCGAGTCCTCCCTGGGGCATGGGTGTGTGTGTTTGTCCGTATGTTAGTTTACCTAGGTTTAAGTAGTTTGTAAGCTACGGACTGCTGACCACGCAATTAGGTCCGATAGATTTACAGACATTTGAACATTTGAACCAATATACGTAAGTGGCACCTAGTACATTGAGATCTGCTGCGGCCTGTGGACTGCTGTGAGACACCACAGAATTATCTCTACAAGTCCCTAGTACTCCTCCAGAGTCAGCCAGCACCAAATTGATTGCAGCGGCAGTCAATATTGGGGTGTTCGTAGGAATGTGATGCATGGCACGAAGTCTGCCTTTCATGGCATCGCAGATACGTTAAAATCTGTTGTCGGGAATGGCCGTGTCAGTCTCTGAATTTCCCTCCATTTTTCCAAAATCCGTATTGTGAGGAAACATAATAAAATAATACAGTCAAGTGGCTGTTAAACAGATGACTTTATTATTGATAAATCTGAAGCAATGAATTAAAATTTGTGGTGCGGCCGGGAATCGAACCCGGACCTCCATGCTTACTAGGCAGACGTCTTAACCGTATTTCTGTATGTCTGTTCGGTTTAGTTCTACATGTTCTTTGGCTCAGCTTTTTTATTACAGAGAGCGTTTAGCCCTCTGACCGGGCGCGCTGAGCCACGGCTCCCGGCAAAATTTTCGCCTGTCGGTGGTCTCGAACCAAAGACTTTTCATTCTGCTGTTGCTCACACTAGCCACAGGACCATGGCGCTCCTAACCGTTAGACTACCACACCACTTACGATTAAGGCGGCTTGGAATAGTCTATATACGATTTCCCTCCACATCACAAACTTTAATTCAGCTTCTGTGTTCCAAAGATATATCAATGATTTCTTTGACATATTTGAGACGTAAAATCCGTCTCTGGGATTGTTTATTTATATTAATTGATATTTAGATAACATTATTGTTGATTTCTTAAACAGCTAAGGTCAAAGCGGCTGGATGTAAAACTGTGGTAATCTGTTTCCGTAAGCAAGTGACATGGCAGTATGAAGAGCTTACATCTCACCTAAACATTAGACCGTTCCGGCGACGTAATCGGTTTACCTGGCTAAACTGCCTGCACTGCTTTCGCGAGCTAGGACACAGAGAGAGAGAGACGGCGTTTGCTTATAACTCCAGAAATTCCAGTCCTTTCAATGGACCGAGACTTAACGCGACGCGTGCGCCAACTGCAGCGTGGAGGAGACAGCTTATTCGTGAATATGGAACATGGCTTAGGGAGCGGCCCCGGGAATTACCGCGGCGGAATCAGACGCGGGTATAATCCGGCGCTCGCGTGGGCGTGGCTTATCTGGCAGCCTGCAGCCGCGGCTCTCCAGGAGGCACCGCTGACAAAGCGCTGCAACTGCTCCAGCCACGAGGCGGAAGGCGTCGGGTGGGTTTTTCTGTTGGCACGATTATACGGCGTGTGGGGAGGCAGCGCGGTGCACGGTGCCTCTGACAACTACTTCTGCAGGGGATCTCCGGTACACAATAACAGCACGCCCAGATCCAGCGGCAAGGGAGAACACTGTACTATCGACGTGCTGCGGACAGGTATGCTCAATTCATCTATTACACGAGTCCCTTTCCTCTTGCATAAAACGTTCTCGGTATACTTGCTGTGCCACGGTGGAGTAGCCGAGCGGTCTAAAGCACCTCGCTGCGGAGCGCGCGGTTGCTCGCCGTGGTGGTTCGAGTCCTTCCTGGGGCATGGGTGTGTGTGTTTGTCCGTAGGTTAGTTTACCTAGGTTTAAGTAGTTAGTAAGCTACGGACTGATGACCACACAGTTTGGTCCGATAGTTTTACAAACATTTGAATTTGAATACTTGCTGTATCAAATGAGGATAAAAATCTCAAGCTTTCGATGACATCCACCTTCATCGTCCTCAGGGGGATGACTGACTGTCGTGATTTTACGTCATCTGAGGGCTTCCTGATCCTATGTGTTGTAATTTTAACCCGCTAGAGGTTCCGCCTACAAGTCTCTTTGTGGTGGTTCCAGACACTTCGCTGTTTCGTCGTCATCTCTGGTGAAAATCATGTGCCCGTGGCAGTATAGCCGCGCGCACTAAGACGCCTTGCTGCGGCGCACGCGGCCATTCGCCGTCGGATGTTCGAGTCGTCCTTCGGTCATGAGTGTCCGTGTTGTCCTAAGGTCAGTTTAACTTAGTTTAAGTAGTTTTTAAGCTAGGGACTAATAGCCAAGGGATGTAGTTCCATCTTATTCTGGAATTGGGACGGCGGCTGGTCTATTTTTAAGTCCAAATAATGAATGTAGTTACCAACAGCCGTAAAGTTTGCTGTTTTATTGAACTACCAACTTCATGTTCTCTACAAATAAAGTTACGAACCAGTATTGTATTTTACCATCATACTCTACATATGACATATACATAAAGAGCAACCTGTACAATGACTCAACAATCAGTACGGAAGCAATATAATAAGCTATAATGGTTGGTATAATAAAAGAGGTGTTAAAATAAAATGATATCTATAAATAATATAAGAATTAAAGAGTCTGACATATTACTCCTGAAAGTAATATTGTTTATATATATATATATATATATATATATATATATAAGTCTAGAATAAAAGTACTCTTTATCAATAATATAGAAAGCCAATCTAGCCAGGATGTCTTCATCAAATAAAGTACGTGTTGACAAAGTCCAAAATCCACGTGACATAGTGTAAAGTGTCTCCAAAATTAACACTGTGTGAAATGGGCAAAGGTGGAATACATCAGCGTCATTAAATTATATTGTATAACAATTAGATGGATTTATAAATGTAATCAAACAGTTTTATGTATACATAAAAGCACATCTCTCGACTAACATGATGCATTGAACATAGATGTAAAGTTATAGGGTAAGACAGGAAAAAATATATATCATACTGGGAGTATGTGCAAAAGGTCTACATATGGGGCAACATTGTAACCTACTCGCTGTAGGAAGGGAAATGACGTGTCCCAGTGTAGGTAGGTGCCATCCAGGATAGACTTGGAAATAATGGCGATTGAAACTACGAGGCGCGGTCTTTTCCAAGCACAGGACTGTTTCTAATTAGCTGGATGACGTCACTGATAACAACACGGAGCCGGTGCGGATGGAGTTAGCGCCCTCAACATCCGCAGGCCTATCGGCGAGCTCTCTATAGCGTTACTTGCAGCGCCATACGACAAGTTTTGGAGGTCTTTCTTTGCGCTCTTTCTTTATCAAGCACATGCTTCCATGCCTTTCTGAGTGTGGGCTCTTGATAAAGACACTATGGAAGACCTCGAAATCTTCTCGTATTGTATCGTCTGAGGTGACGGATGGAGCAACACGTGGCACTGCATAAAGGCTCTGGAGGGTCTACGGACTTGGAGGCCGCTACCTCCCTCCGCGCCAGCTCTGTGCTGTCACCAGTGACGTCATCCAGTCAATGAAAAGGCGACCTCTGCTAATAAAAGATGAACCCTTCAGTTCACTACAATTAGTTTTCCCCCTGACGACAGTGATGCCGGCCGCTGTGGCCGAGGGGACTGATGCACGTCAGTCACGGTTTGCATGGCCCCTACGGTCGGGGGTTAGAATCCCCCCTCGGGCATGGATATTTGTGCCGTCCTTGGTGTTAGCTAGTTCATAAGTAGTTTGTAAGTTTAGGGACTGATGACCCCGTAGTAAAGTCCCATAAGCTATACAAACATTGAACATTGAAGACACTGATGGAGGATATCATTTTTTTCCCTTATTGTAATGTCACGCAATCTACATACAGCCAGCAGGCTGTCAGCAGCACGATACACCGCTCTTAAGCCGTAAGAAAATTAAAACCGTGAACATGATAAACACAAAACAATGACTTTGAGTTAAAATAGGAAGTACTTAAGATCTTTTATATTTAGAATTTGTAGACGAAGACAGAGCAAGTCAGACGATGAAAACATGTACCAAGTACAAAAATCTTGTATCATGGTGGCGTTAAAATCTCTTTGAGAAAGCTGGACACCTGACTCGACGAAAAATACTCTGAGACACTGGCTGAAACGATATATGCTTCACCTGTTTCTGACCGGTGGGCGCACTGATAAAATACAGTGATGCACTGGGAGATACACTGACACTGACCGAGGCACTAGATTAAAAACTCGACTGAGCTGTTCTGAGGACCCCACAAAGGAAGGGTTTGTGAAAGTGTAGCAAGCGTTGGGAGGAGCGTGAGGAATGGGATAGGAGAGGGGTGGAGAAAGAGTGTAAGGACTCAAGCGGCGGGAGGGGGAAAGTCAAGCGGTGAAAGGGAAGAGGGGGAGGGGAAGAAGGGGCGTTGCATTCACGGGAAAGCGTTAGGATTAGTAGGAGGGATATATGTCAAGACAGGGAGTGGGAGATGGTGGAAGTTACCCTGGGATAGAACGAGAAGCGTGCGCAGGTGGAGGGAGGGAGGGAGGAATGCAATGGTGAAGGCGTGGCAGAGGCCCGGTGTTGGTGACAATCGAGTAGACCAGTGGATTGTGGGATTCTATTTTGCGAGAAATGTAGAGGAGACTAATGTGTAAGAAATTGTAAGAGGTGGGGGAAAGGAATATCATCAAAAGCTTCGGATTTTATCCTAATTTTACCCGACAAGTATACCGAGAACTTGTTATGATGGAAAGTCACGTTTTCAATAATATCGCTTTCAGGCTCTGCATTCACAATTGCACGGTTCTGGTTTTGCTCGCTTTATTTCTTTGTGATATGCGCTAGAAAGTTTTGGTCTGCATCACACACTCGTGGATGGACTGTGGTAAAGTGCACGATGTGCTTTAGTTCCATGTTTCTACACTAGGTGGAACCAGCAGTCCGCAAATTCGGCCAACTTCCAGTACACTTACAATAGCGGCAAGAAAAACCTGTTGACGAGGTGTTGATAACCCAGTTTTGACATGTAAAGCTATGATATATGACAACCAGTTGATTTTATATGATCCTGTGATGTTATATGTCATTTCTTTAAAAGGAATGTTACTGTAAGATGGCACAAACAGTAAAAATTTGTAGTGTAAGCCCGAAAAAGAATATAATGTGTAGGTACAAAGTTTGTATATATATATATATATATATATATATATGTGTGTGTGTGTGTGTGTGTGTGTTTTTTGCTTCTTATACGTCCCTCTTTATATTAATGTCACAGCTCCTACAACCTTGGGTCTGAAAGGTATAATAATAATATTAATGTGGATTCGTTTTCTGCAGGACCTAATTGAGTAGGAAGACTCCATGGTTATAGAACAAGTCAGTACATGAAGTTAACACAAGGACGATAACAGAAAAACTTAAAATAGTTCTACGCATATGACAAACTTAAGCTTAAGTGAAAAGAATCAATAACGAATAAAAGGAATTAGATTAATTTCTTTAACTTTTCCAGAAGTTTCTTGACAGAAGGAATGATCCGTGAGCCAACTCCTCAATTTAGATTCGAAAGCGAAGTTCTCGTCGCAACTTATTGAAAATAAATGCAGCACAATACTGCACACATTTCTGCAATTTGGGTGCATAGATCCTGAGATATCAGTACCCAGAACAACCAGCTATGGTCGTAATAACGGCTTTGATACGCCCGAACATTGAGTCAAACAGATTTTGGAAGGCATGTACAGCTACAGATGCCCATGCAGCTTCAACACGATACAACAGTTCATCAAGAGTACTGACTGGCGTATTGTGACGCGCCAGTTGCTCGGCCACCACTGACCAGACGTTTTCAACTGGTGAGAGATCTGCAGAATGTACTGGGGCGGGCAGCATTCGAACATTTTCCGTATCCAGAAAGGTCCGCAGAGGACCTGCAACATGCGGTCGCGCATTATCCTGCTGAAATGTAGGGTTTCGCAAGGATCGAATGAAGGGTAGAGCCACGGGTCGTAACACATATGAACTGTAATGACCACAGATCAAAATGCCGTGGATGCGAACAAGAGGTGACCGAGACGTGTAACCAATGGCACCCCATACCATCACGCCAGAATGGCGATGACGAATACACGCTCCAATGTGCGTTCACCGCGTTGTCGCCAAACATAGATGCGACAATAATGATGCTGTAAACAGAACCTGGATGCGTCCGAAAAAATGGAGTTTTGCCTTTCGTTCACCCAGGTTCAAATGTTCAAATGTTCAAATGTTTGTAAGCTTATGGGACTTAACTACGGGGTCATCAGTCCCTAAGCTTACAAACTACTTATGAACTAGCTAAGACTAAGGACGGCATAAATATCCATGCCCGAGGGGGGATTCGAACCCCGACCGTAGTGGCCGTGCAGACCGTGACTGGAGTGCCTCAGTCCCCTCGGCCATCGCGGTCGGCCACCAGGGTTCGTCGTTGCGTAGAACATCGCAGGCGCCCTGTCTGTAATCAGCGACAAGAATAACCGCAGACATGGTATCCGAACTGATAGTCCATGCTGCTGCAAACGTCGTCGAACTGTTCGTGCAGATGGTTGTTGTCTTGCAAACGTCCCCATCAGTTGACTTAGGGAACGAGCCGTGGCTGCATGATCCATTACAGCCATGCGCATAAGATGCCTTTCATCTCGACTGCTAGTGCTACGATGCCGTTGGGATCCAGCAGGGCGTTACGTATTGCCCTCGTGAACCCACCAATTCGATATTCTGCTATCAGTCATTGGATTGCGACCAACGCAAGCAATGTCGCGACACGCTAAATAGCAATCTCGATGGCCCACAATCCGACCTTTATCAAAGTCGGAAACGTGATGGTACGCATTTCTCCTATATACACGAGGCATCATAACAACGTTTCACCAGGCAACGCCGGTCAACTTCTGTTTGTGTATGATAAATCTGTTGGAAACTTTCCTCAAGTCAGCACTTTGTAGCTTTCACCACCGACGCCAACCTTGTGTGATTGCTCTGAAAAGCTAATCATTTGCATATCACAGCATCTTCCTCTCGGTTAAATTTCGCGTCTGTCTCAGGTCATCTTCGTGGTGGAGCAATTTTAATGGCCAGGAGTGTAGTAGCAGAGGCAGCAATCGGTGCGTGGCGCCACGCACAGCAGAAGTTGCAACTTATGACGACAGCTCAAACCCATTGGATCCCCGGAAGCGTCGTGGCTGTTACAGCATGCTGGCGGGCTATGCATAGGCCAACACCCGGGATGGAGACGGGAACAATGTGGAGCGAGATATGGTAGGACGGATCACTATTCCAATTGCGAACTGCGCTTGGGAGGTATGCCTGTAGCTCGAGGACCTCAAAGCCGGCCGCAGATGCCGAACGGTCTGCGGCGCACCAGTCACAGTCTGTACCGTCGCTAGAGTCGGGGGTTCGAATCCACTCTCGGACATGTATGTTTGTGTCGTCTTTAGAATCAGGTACTTCAGAAATAGCTTGTAAGTTTAGGGAATGATGACCCCGCAGTTAAGTCCCTTCAGTTTAGCAAACATTTGAGGACCTCATAGATTTATAAATCCTTCCTGTCAACAAGGTATGGTACAAGGTGCTGATGTCGCGCTTATGTTTATCATTGTTTAGGAAAACATTATTTGAGCAAGCTGAAACGGCTGAGGTGTAAGAATGCCACGTGGGTACATTTACTGCAACGAACCGCGTTTGACATATGTTTCATTGGGTGAGTGGATAGGCTGACGGTTTATGAACGAAACGGGTGCATTTTCCCATCACATTGATGCTCTTAATTTTTTAGATTTCTTGCAGGTAATATTTTAAATATTAAGTCGCTAAAAATTGTGCAGTTGTAGTTTTGTACAGGTTTTTAGAAGATTGTATTTTATAATAATTTAATATTTAATCAGAAAGATTTGTGTTCATAGTAATAATATTGAAAGTGGCTGCACCCGATTTAACCAGGAAGATCGACATTCCATCAATGAGCTACTTGTCCTTTCTCGTTGACGTAACAGTCGAATATTCTTACGCAATTGAAGAACGAATATTAAACTGTGTAACGTACCTGGTACAAACTGAAAACTTCCATAATCTGATGCTAAATAAATGTCACTTCCACGTAGCAGGCTACAATTACAAAATTATTAAGTTCAACACATTTCCAGATTGTCGTAGTATGGGTGTACTCGTAGAATACGCTTCGCTTGTAAAGTTCTCCACGTGCCTGAAATTCGGGTTAAGTTTGCGTGCTGGGTGATATCTTACTGACCTACATCACTTAATGTGCACTTTTCATAAAACTATATTCAATCATACATTACATTGTTGAAATCGATCTGCATACTGACATAGCAGTGGCGTCTTTAGAATCAGGTACTTCAGAAATAGCTTATAAGTTAATAATGACGCCCCGAGTCTATCTGCTCGGATCCTTATATACTATTTTGACATGTGACAACAATACATATTATTGTTAGAAACAGGAAGTTATACATTTATCACTAACAACGGATTTGTTACAACATATATTTAATATGGGTAAGTAGAGCATTAAATGTATATTCTTTTAAATACGAGCACTTTGATAAGAATTGCCGCAATTAATCAATATATGATATTACATGTATTCGAACAATGGAATTCATAAAAACGTTAATAACGTGAGAATTATGTTATGAATATAATTCCTAACATGTACAGATTTACGTTTTTGTAAGCTTAACTATTGACAGTTTCTTTTAGTTCTATAAATATCATAGTTTCCAAGTAATGCTTAAAAGCTGACCATGTGGTCATGTTGGTTTCAGATTAAGTCTTCGGAAATCAAATAATAAATTATTGCCAGTATTGCATTAATGCATCAGACGGCATTTAAGTCAATGTACCGAGTTTGATGAGAATCTAATATCTTTTAATATGTTTTCTGTTATTATCTGTTAATTCTACATGTGCTTACTTTACATTTCGGAATAAAGCTTTAATATGCTATAACTCTAGTTCCTACCAATGGATGAAATTAACTGAGTAGTTATTAGTTTCTAGGGATTTTATTACAAGAGTTACAAGTTGTATTGGTGTTGCCTACATGCAAATATACATTCTTTAGGTGTCTCCGTAAGTGGTCTGTAACGTCTCAACTGAAAACAACAGATAATGGAAAACACAAACATCCACTCGTGTAAATCACGCGTAAGGGGTCAGAAAATTATGCCTATCTGCTGATACACTTATCTTAGTGTAACACTATACATTTACCACGTGACAGTCGAAATAATTAGAAATACATGCATTCATTTCCAACACTTTTATTATGGCTATCATTTGTCTCTTTGCTTAAAGATTGTTCTGTTACAAAATGGAATATGTTTAAGAATGTAGCCTCTAGAAAACGTATAATTTAATATTTCTCAATTCGTAGCGAATCTGTGTTAAAATTATTACCTGCACAGGTTCAAACAAGGAAAAAAAAAAAAGAAAGAAAAGAATGGTTACCTTCAATGATACTCAAACTCGCGCCCCTTGAGTGCGTAAACCGACAGCGTATCCACTCAGCCTACTAAATATATGTAAGAAGCGGTTCGCTGTAGTAAATCTACCCACGTGGAGTTCTTATACCTCAACCATTCCTAGGTTCTTGAATATTTTTCCCCAAAATAAATGATACGTGAGTTAAGCTGCTTTGAATCTCGACATACACTGTATCCTATTATATTGCTTCTACTTGACGATGTAAACACCACGCTAAGGCTCCGAAGACCGCTACAATTTGCAACACTCGTGCTTATGAGCTTGGGCATCATTATTCAGCACGATAACATTCCTCTGAGGGACCTTCGAGCTTATAAACGTAAGTGGCTGTCGTCAGCTGCTGTGGTAGTGAGCAGAGACAGGTAGTTCATCGTTGGGTCGTGTATTTCTGAACCTCCTCTACGTTGGAAAATCACTTGGTTCACTCCGAGACGAGAATACCTCATGACACGAAGTAGATATGCAGATACGATTAAACTATGGAACTGACATTTTAGGCGTGGCAGAACAACAGTAAATACAAGCAATGTACGTCCTTGTCTTATGACTTGAACTGACCGTCAGTCTCACCTAGAGCACCTGGATGTAGACGGGCAAGCGCATTGTGGCTGTGCAGCTTCGAATTGTTCTACTGTTCAGAAAATGCTTTTGTTTTTCCGTGCACTCTGAAAGTCGTGAAGTATAGATAATCAACTGCCATCGTTAGAAAAAGACACCAATAAGGACTTCAAAACTATGCGAAAAGGATTAAATCGTTCGGTATTAAGCACGATTTCAACACATTGTGTACAACAGGTTTAAACATTTTTATTTAGGGATGGGTCGGAGGCAAGAACTTTTTGCTGTCGACTTTTCTTTATACATATTTTGCGATAACAAGCAGAATCAACATACAGACTAAAACAATATTAATTACTTTTTAACGTGCATTCTGTTTTTCTAGTTAAACTTGCTCACACTCTTCGTACTTGTAAACCATGTTAGAAACTACTGTAATGTCAGGATGCACGAACTTCTGTGAGCCTTCGTCATAGCTATGTTATAGTTTACTGGCAAAGTGTCTTACCCCCAAATTGGACCCTTCTTATTCGCCTATTCGAGACAATAGGTTTCTAATTAATTAATGCCGCGGTAGAGTAGCCGAGCGGTCTAAAGCGCGTCGTTGCGGAGGTTCGAGTCCTCCGTGTGGCATGGGTGTGTGTGTTTGTCCTTAGATTAGTTTACCTAGGTTTAAGTAGTTTCTAAGGTACGGACTGATGACCACGCAGTTTCGTCCAATAGATTTACAAACATATGAACATTTGAAAAAAAAATGTTCAAATGTTTGTATAGCTTATGGGACTTAACTATGGTGTCATCAGTCCCTAAACTTACAAACTACTTATGAACTAAGACTAAGGACGGCACAAATAGCCATGCCCGAGGGGGGATTCGAACCCCCGACCGCAGTGGCCGGTCAGACCATGACTGGAGCGCCTCAGTCCCCTCGGCCACCGCGGCCGGCTGAACTTTTGATCCTTTTAATTAATTAATAAGATGGTTTTTGCCATAAGTCGTAACTGGAAACGTTTTTAAACTCTACATTGTCTCGTATTATCTTTAAAAAATAATTTTAGAGTCATTTTGAACATAGCCCATTTGAAAAAAAAAATCGATTGAATGGTCCAAAACGATTGAATTTGAAAGAAATACCAAACATTTTACTCTCTTATTAATAAATATTTTATTGCATTCCAGTTTAACATTTTAATGTACGATTATAGCTCGTGCATTGAAAATGAATTTTATACGAGTTTTTGAAAAATATTCCGTAAAAAGGATTGTATTCTGATCAAATGTATCATATCACATTCGAAAAAGTAAAACTATCGCGAAGGTATTTAAGTGCATCTTGTATGCAATAAAGCATAACTGTCGAATGCGGAAAAAATTGCTCTGAACACACACCTAGGTGTGCAAATTTCGAAGAATAAGTTTATTAAATTTTCAAGCTGTATTAATTTATTATGACTAGATTAATTTTTTTTATCCAAATCCTTATTTACCTCTTGATATATGTATCAGAAGTGAAGCAAGCGATATACGTAGTTTTATAGCTCGTGCACAGAAAATTAATTTTATACGAGTTTTTGAAAAATATTCCGTAAAAAGGCACAGACCTGGGAATGTATTCTGATCAAATTTATCATATCACATACGAAAATGTGGAGCTATCGCGAAGGTATGGAAGTACATATGACATCCAATAAAACAGAGCTGTCCAATGGGGAAAAAATTGCTCCGAATACACACCCAGGTGGGCAAGTTTCGAAGAATAAATTTACCAATTTATCAAGCTGTATTAATTTATTATGACTAGATCAATTTTTTATCCAAATCCTTATTTACGTGTTGATATGTGTATCAGAAGTGAAGCAAGCGATATTTCAAAGCAATAATAGCAAAGAACTCCGCCTCTGAGAAGTTCTCGCTGACGCCGCTTGGAACAAAAATGGCGGCGGGAGCTGCTACAGCTGAAGTTGATACGCATGCCTGTCTATATACCCACTGCGACACAGGAGCATTGCTCAAACAGCGTCCTACATGTATTTACTGTATTGGTGTGGTGTCTGTTCTTTCGGACGTCCGACACCACACCAATGCAATAAGTATTTAAACGCGACGACGGCATTAACTTCAGTTATTTCACCGTACATGCGGTCATACGTCCGACCTAGCACGGGAATCCGCAATGGCGAGTGTAAGAGGGCATGGACGATAGCGGCGCTAAAAATATAGCGTGCAACATGTGGGAATTTGAGACTGACGGGAGGCGAGCACGGGTGGCTAAGTGGTTAAGGCAGTCTGGCCCGAGCGGCCTCGCGGTGAGGACGTCTTGTTTACGTCCGAGCCGGAGCTAGCGGTGAGGAGGAAGTGGCGAGTGCGGGGCTTAGCAGCGGCGCGCGTATTGTATACAAACGACGTTCACATGGCTGACTACTTACGGAAATCGACCGTGAAGTTCACATTTGAGAACCGTTTTGCTCGACCTAAAGCACTAGAAGTTGAACGATTTTTAAGAGAAGTGGTCAAACTCGATCCTCACGAATTGATTGGAATTCACTTTTCGATTGTGGCGAGCGTTATAAATGTCAAATTAATCAACGATGCATGTTGCGATCGACTCATTCAGAACTCTGGCGGGTCTTATAAGTTCCTTCACTCCGACGGCAATGTAGGAAACGTCACGGTGGAGCCAGCGGCCATCGGAATTCGAACGATACGTGTCTTCAAATCACCATTTGAAGTGACGGAACAACAGGTAATTACGGCGCTCCGGCAATACGGCACGGTCCTCGCCTATATAGAAGAAAAATGGACGAGTTTTGAGACATATCATGTTCTCAATGGAGTACGGCAAGTACGGATAGACCTCAAGAAACACGTTCCCTCTTACGTCTACATTTGTGGATGCCGTGCGATCATTATGTATGACGGACAACCGCGCACGTGTTCAGGCTGTGGCAAGGAGGGCCACGTGCGATCAGAATGCTTACAGAGACGAATCGTGCAATTACCGACGGGTGAAGGCCAATTACCGCAACGTCCCCAAACTCTGCCCCTCACGTATGTTCAAGCGGCGCTAGGAACCGCGTCGCCACCAGATCATGAACAAGTGTCCAAGAGTGAAATGCCGGAGGTCGCGGTGCAGCAGGAGGGACCAGCTGCCACCGAACCACTGCGAAAGGAGGACGCCCCCCGACGAGAGACGAAGACGTTACGCCTGGTGGAATGGAGATAGACACCAACAAGTCGCACGATAAGGGAGAGGAATCAGAAACTACAAGTATGGGGCAGTCTCAAATTTCCGATACAGAGGAAGGACGCTCTCCTCTACGCCATACAGGAAACGAAAGAAACAACGTACTGCGTCTCCAGACGTCGACGAGACAGTTGAACCATGCCACGAAAGCGCTCAAGAACTTGATCGTACGCTGCCAAGTACGATGGAGAAGGACGGTACCACAGGTCAGCGGGTATGTGAAAGACATGAAGCGTCTCCCAAAGACGTGATATCAGTGCAGCAGATCAGTGAAGGTCCAGGTCCAGAATTTCAGAACTTACAGAAGTTCGCCCCTGACCACAGTCTTGGCGACTGGACAGAAGACGTTGACGAGTGCAATGAAGACGTAGAAATGACGGAAAAACCATCGCAAGAGGACTTCGTGAGCAAATGTGTTACGACCAGCAAAACACAAGACGCTAGAAATGGACCAGTAGTCGTTACTGGACCGCAGGACAGGTAGAGAGGCGGTGCAAAATGAATCCCCTGCAAGCATATCGCATCGCGACGATCAATATCAACAAAATCAGCAGTGGGAATAAATTACAGCTACTGAGTGACATGTTGCGGGCGGCGGAAGTAGATATCGCGCTGTTGCAGGAGGTGAAGGAGGCGGACCTTCATTCCCTGTGCGCTTATACTGCACACATCCATCCGGGCACTGCACAAGAATTGGGCACTGCAATCCTGATCAAAGAGGGGATGCCAGTTAGGGACGTAGAATACCTGCCATCGGCGAGAGGAACGGCGCTCACGGTCAACGACGTTCGGCTCGTCAACGTATACGCCCCATCGGGCTCCGGAAACAGACGCGCCCGCACCGACTTCTACAGGACAGATATAATGCCCCTCTTCACTGGCAGATACAATCAAGTAATTTTTTGAGGGGACTTTAATTGCGTATTGTCGCCACGAGACCAGACGCCAAATTACAACACCTGCCCACAGCTCTCCGCCCTGGTACGTGACATGGCCCTGCTGGACACTTGGAACTGTTTACACGGGGACGCGCCTGGGTTCACGCATTTCAGCGCAACGTCAGCGAGCCGTCTAGATCGCATATACGTTTCACGCGAGCTTCGTGGGAGTCTTCTGCAATCGGAACTCTGGCCGACAGTTTTTTCTGACCATTTGGCTTACATCTGCACCGTTAACCTGGAGCGTCAGACAACCTATATTGGCAAGGGGGTGTGGAAGCTGAATATAGACGTTCTGAAGGACCAAGATTGTCGTACATTAGTCTCCGAAACCTGGACAAAATGCTTATGACGTAGACAGGCCTATCCGTCGGTGTTGTCTTGGTGGCTACAGTGCGCCAAACCGGCCTTGAGAAGAACACTGATGAGCTATTCAAGAGACAGAATGAGATGGTACTACAACACGATCGAATTTTATTTCAGCGTCCTCCGTGATTTATACAACAGTGCAATGCAGCAACCAGTTCGTCTGATAGAAATCAACCGTGTCAAAGCCAAACTGTTACAACTAATGCGCCAAAAATTGGAAGGTTCAGTCATTAGAGCTCGACAGGACTACAGAGTTGCGCACGAACCACCCTCCATGCACCACATAGTATGTGAAAAGAGGCGGTCCAAGAGGAATCTCGTCACGGCACTGCGGACAGAGGACGACCAACTTTTAACAAGTCAGGCAGGAATTCGGAAAGGTTTTGTAGATTACTACGCTCGATTATACTCACAGAAGATTCCAGATGAGGCGGCACTCAAGGACATGCTTGCGGCACTGCCACGGAAACTGGACCGCGAGACGGCGGTAGAGCTGCAAGCAGACGTGACAGAGCAAGAGGTGGAGGCGGCCCTGGCGAAAGGTCGCCCAAACAAAGCTCCAGGCCTCGATGGACTACCCATTGAATTTTACAGAGAATTTCAAGATATATTAACACCGACTTTGAAACAGATGTTTCAAGAACTACTGCACGCCGAAGTAATTATACCAACTGAATTTACCCAAGGTTTAATCATCCCCGTCCCGAAGACATCAACGGGACAATCGGTGCACCAATTCCGACCACTGACGCTCCTCAACAGCGATTATAAAATTTTTGCACGGCTTTTAGCATTGCGATTAAAACCAGCCCTCACAGTGTTAACAGGGAAAGATCAGACATGTATCGGTTACAATCGTGCAATCCACAAGGCGCTTTGTGACTATCGTGATTTGATAGCAATCGCGCAAGCCTGCAGAATTCAGGGCGCGATGCTGGCAGTCGACTTGGAAAAAGCCTTTGACGCAGTCGGCCATGACTTCCTACGAGCCACGATGGTAGCGATGGAAATACCAGTACGTTTCATCGCGACTGTAATGCGACTTCTGAATGAGACGAAGTCAATGGTATTTGTGAATGGTAGTCCGACAGGACCAATCACTATCCAATGCTCCGTCAGACAGGGGTGTCCTCTATCCATGGGCCTATTTTCACTTGCAATTGAGCCACTTCTGATGCAACTACATCGAACGTTAAGCGGCGTCAATGTAAGAGGGGATAAATTTGTGTATCGTGCATATGCAGATGATGTGGTCCTCCTCGTCCATTCAAATGAAGAGATTGCCACAGCCATAGCTCAGATAGAGAGATATGGGTAAGCGTCGGGTGCACAGATGAACATGAGAAAATCTGGAATCATGAACATCGGTTGCGGATTACTTGCGTGACCCGACGGACGCATAAAGTTCGTCACTGAGATGAAATGTTTAGGGGTGGTGTGCACCGTGACCACACGCCGCACGATAGCTCTCAACTACAAACGCCTCTTGAACAATATGCGTGCATGTATCCGTCTACACTCACTACGCTCCTTGGATGCGCTGCAACAGGTCGACTTGATAAACACCTACTTGGTATCAAAAATGACGTACTTGGCAAGGATTTTTCCGATGCCAAGAGCGACTGCGGACAGAATCCAAGCAGCCTTTGGACATTACGTGAACCAAGGACATCTCTTCAAAGTCAGCTACTCCACGCTCTCATTCCCGGTGTTGGGCGGTGGACTAGGACTCACCAACGTGTATGTCAAGGCTATGGCTTTGTTTGTGAGGCTGACACTGTGGCAATGGAAACGAGACCCCAGCAGTCTGATCGCTTTTCTTCTCACGGAAATTGCACCACCCAATCTGGACCCACCGATAGATCTCCTTCATATCCCCGCGGCAATGTCCCACTGCAGTACATTTTTACTGGAATACATTTACCTCAGACCTATACTACGCATAGATGATCTACCTGCGGTCCGTAAGGTGTACGGAACCCTCATAATGAGGCAACGACGGAATGTTGTGGAAGGTAAACACCCAACAGTCGACTGGAATGCAGTCTGGTATAACGTACACGCCCCTAACTTGCCGACAGCGGCACGGACTGCATGGTACTACTACGTGAACGGAAAGTACCCCACGCAGTCACGTCTGCACAGCATTCATCTCGCGGCGACCCCGCTGTGCCAGACGTGCAACATGCATGATACGGACACACACCGACTAGTCTGCGGAACGGCAAAGGACATTTGGCATCTGCTCTGCCGCCTTTTGGCCTTCGTTCAACGCACTGCGCCTCATGCTATTCAGATGACGACCTTACTCTATCCTGATGAGGTTCCATACCCAAATACGAAGAGAAATGCAGCAAACTGGCTGAAAGGAATGACAGTGCGTTATATATTAGGCACAACGGAACACGACGTCGGTGATTATAGAGAGCCAACATTCGAAAATTAAGAGGAATGCAAACTACCGTAAAAATTACGCAAACTTTCTCCTGAAGGTGTTTGATGACTTCTTAGTGGTCCGTTGAAGCCGGGCATGAGCAGATATTAAGTAAAGAAACTGGAGATGACCTGGTTCATTAAGAAAAAAAAATAGATTTATGATCGAATTTACCGGTAATAAACACACCACGAGAAGACGCCCAAGGCTCCGGACAGTTCGACAGTCACGTTAAATACCTTCCTTACGTTCAAGTAGAAGAAGGAAAAAGAAAAATCTTTTTAATTTTCTTTATAATTCAAATAATTCGGTAAGACTTCAAAACACAACGGTTAGGATGGGCCTTTTTGTTTCTCCTGTTGTCTATTTTTATTTACAAAAAAGTCATGAAATTTAAATAAAAGAACACATTATTTCTTTTTCTTTCCCTTAGTTGCATCCTTGATTTAGTATAGGGTAAAATTGGCGGTGGCACTAGACCTTTTTTTTTGGGGGGGGGGGGAGGCGAGATGTTTAGGTTTATGTGGGATATAGAAGTTAGGCGCCAACGCCTGAAGTGGAAAAGATTAGGAAAAAAAAAAAAAAAGGGGGGGGGACTGAAAAAAAAGTGGTTAAGGCGACCGCTGGCCCGAAGCGGGAGACCCGGGTTCGATTCCCGATCCGGCTAACATTTTCACTTGTTGCCATTGCTTAATATCAATGCCCAAATGCGGCCACTGTCAGTCCTTTCTTTCCTATCCTTCTTCCTTCCCTACCTTTCCCATCATTTGCAAAAATATATATATATATGTATTTGTACGGGTTGATTTACAGTGTTCAGGATACCTTGGAACCAAGCTGATGAAACACTTGTTTTGGTGTGTGTGTTTCCGTGTAACGGTGAGTTTCCCTGCCCGTTGTATAGTAAATGCAAAGCCCCCATACGTGAGCCAGCTTTGCAGGTGTCACGGAAGCGGAAGCTTGGGCGTGCGCGCCGTCGGCCGCAGCGCAGCGATCCCTCACGAGCCCGCGCTGTCGCCGCCTCCGCAGAGGCAGAGGCAGAGCCACCTGCCGGCGCCGCCCAGAGGCTGCCGCGAATAAATCACCGCTGATCGAGACGGATGGGCGTGGCCGCCAAGTGCTCCGCCAGATCCGCTTTCAGGGCGGCACGCCACACGCCGCGGCAGCGCACCTGCATCCGACGGGCCGCGGGGGTTGCGTCGCTAGCGTTTGCACTCAGACCGGCACGTGTTACCGGAGGCGAAAACATCATTTGCCATGTACAATGGCGGAGAGAAAATCCGCAGCTCTGCCGCATAGAGCATTCCGGTCTCCTTTTCATGCTCCAGAACTACGCCCTTCCGATTAATTATTTCCGCCTCATTGCCTTCTACCTCATCCATAGCATTTCCTATTTCTTGTAACTAGATTCCATTTTTGTGCCAGCCCACCACAGGATTAAAATGAAATAAAAGGTTTCCGCTTGGTAGGCGATGCGAGATGTTTATTTCATTAAACTTCAAAACATATCAATTTCGTCCTTATGATGGGACATCATCAGTGCGGAATGGCAAGTCATGATGACCTATGTGCTCTGCTTAAAACATTTTTATTCTTGTGATTTGTACCGGCAAGACCTTTTAAATGTTTTTTTATGAGATGATGTATACAAATGTTTTAAGCAGAGCACATAGGTCATCATGACTTGCCATTCTGCACTGATGATGTCCCATCATAAGGACGAAATCGATATGTTTTGAAGTTTAAACATCTCACATCGCCTACCAAGCGGAAAGCTTTTATTTCATTATTTCCTACTTCACTGTCTGCAACTCCAGTTTCCAATTGTTCTACTCCTCCAGTGGAGTCCTCTCTCCCTTCCTCTACCTCATCTATTCCGCAGAAATGCCCTAATCCGCCTCCCTCATATACAGCAACATCGAATGCTCCTCTGTCTGGCCGGACGTGGGAACTCAACACCTCCACATTCCTATAGATGTACCGTTACAGCATGTGTCCTGTCCTAAGCAGCTTCTACCCCACCTGCTACAAGTCCTTTAAAATCCTCGAATGCAACGCCCTCCACCTCGCTTAATGTATATGCCTCCTCTCCCCCACAGGGATTCTCTATGACCTTATTCCTTTCCCTCATATACAGCAAATCCTTGAACATACCTGCATCCTGTACTTATCTCATAAAATATAGTCCCACAAACAACTCTTCTGGCCCACCGTAACCAACCCTGTGCCTCTACCACGTCTACACCACTGTATTTCTCCCTCTCTTCACACTCTCCACATCCTCTCCCTGGGTGACATTCGCCACCTTCCCGTTCCGGATGGCGTCCTCCCGTCCCGATATCTACCCCTTCTACCACCCCTAATCCTTCCCACTCCCCCATAGATCAAACGCCCCCTCTCCCCCACCCTCTCTCTTTCCCATCCCCCCTCTTGTTCTTACCCTTCTTTCCCTACTCTGAAGTCCTCTCATATCCCCTTCCCCGTGCTTCCGCCTAGTTTCCTTCCCCCACCATCTAGGGGCTCACAGTGCAACGGTTTTTACGCGTGCCTTGCAAATGTGTGCAGTACGTCTATTCAGTGTCTTTTAAGTCATTGCGACAACCGCAATAAGTACAAGTGTCGCCAGGGTTTTTTATGCAATGTCTCCGTTTCGTTCTCCTCTTCCAATGCTTGTGTCCTTCAATGTGATTTTATCCCACCATGGCCAACATTTTAGAGACTGAATGTGTTTCTTCGCCTATGTCTCTGTTTTAATCGGCACAATCCCACCTTGTCTGTTTGAAAACCGCCGTTTCATTCTGCACTATATTTTAACATATCATCTTAACCACTGTAAAAATTGTGTACTCTGAAGAGTGGCGTAGGATTCTGCTGCCATCCTGCCCAGCTCGTGTATTAAAATAACAGTAAAGGAAAAAATCTGCAACACCTCTAAGGCTTTTGTAGGTTTAGCGGTAAGTAATGTGATAGGCAGTCAATCACTGTAGAAGTCATTGGTAGCATTAAAACATGTATAAAAAAATAGAATATGTTCGGTAGGAAAATAGCTGGAAAGAGGAAATTTCAGTAAGAAGAGAAACATAGACATGATGTTTTTGAATGATCTACAATGTTGACAAGGAAAAATACCCCGAAGAAAGTAAAAATTATTACATCCTTTTACACTGTCCCAATGTGTCAAAATGTTCAAATATTTATAAGTCTATTGGACCAAAACGGTATAGTTATCAGTCCCTAGTCTTATAAACCTCTTTAACCGACTTACACGAAGTAAAATACACACGCCCATACCCGAGGGAGGACTCAAACCTCCGCCATGAGCGCCCGCCTTGTCTGTACCATGACACCTTAGACTATGCGGTGACTCCTGCGCGGCTATAATGTGTCGAATAGTCCTGAAACATCCTTATTACCGTATTAATACGTGGTGTAGACTCCACAGGCGGCAATTCACCTGCTGATTAATCCATTCGATCACATATACGGAAATTCTTTCCCCCCCAGGGGGCCCACAGTTCTTTTGTGGGTATATGTATGGCGCGCACGGGGCCCCGAGCCGGAGCAGCCTTTCTTCTGCCCCAGGCTGTTTCACTTTCCCTCCCGGTTTATGCCTTCGCCCGGAGACGGTCGTATTTCGCGAGTTAAGGTGGTTTCTTGTTGTCGTTTCTCTTATTCCTTGGTTCCTTCCTTTTTTACCCTTTGTTTCTGTCTTTCTCTCCTTCTACTCTCCCAACCTTCTCCGCCTCGGCGTTTGAGACACTTCTTTCCTTCCTTCTCTTCACTTCCTCTATTCTTCTTCTTTCCTCCCTGTGCGTGTCTGAAGGCCGACCCACGCATTATCATGCGTAGCAGGTGACGGGGGTAACGCGTAATTCCCCGCCCCGGGTAGACAAGTAGGGCACGTACGTACCCCCTGGTAAAGGCCAGGCCCAGGGAGGGGTGATTACCCGAGCTGGTACCTTCCGAACGTGCCGATTGGTCCCTCCGTCAGTTCTCGGGAGGTGTGACCTGAGGTGTGAACAATCACCTAAGGCGGGTAAGCCCTCGGAGAGGGCCCCCACTAGGAAGGAGCGCGCCATCGGAGACGCCGGTAATCACGGGGGACACTTCCGCGATGACTTCCTTCTCTTCTTTAGTGACGTTGACCCAGAAACGTAAGTTAGATTCGCCTCAGCAAAAAAAAAAAAAAAAAAAAAAAAAAAAAAAAAAAAAAAAAAAAAAAAAAAAAAAAAAAAAAAGACTCTGCCTAATGTACCTAAATTTCTTGTTGTCTCTCGCACCGAGGGAAAGGATTTCAATTCTGTCAATCCTTTCGTTATACAGAAAGGTGTAGATGCAAATGCTGACCCTGTTAAAACCTGTTCACGTCAGCGCAATGGCACATTGTTGCTGGAAGTGGAAAGTACCTTCCAAGCTCAGAAACTACTCCGGACTACACTGTTACACACGTTTCCTGTCAAGGTAGGAGCGCATCGCACACTCAACTCGTCACGGGGGGGGGGGGGGGGGGTAGTCTTCACGAGATCCCTTGACGGGTTGTCTGATGAAGACATCCAATCCTATATGTCCGACCAGGGCGTGACAGCCGTCCATAGGGTAATGAAAAAGGTCGATAACCAACTGACACCGACTCGTACTGTGTTTTTGACGTTCGACAGAGTTGACCTCCCGTCGAAGGTCAAAGCAGGGTATGAAGTCATTTCCGTCCGCCCTTATGTACCTAACCCAACGCACTGTTTTCAGTGCCACAAGTACAACCATACCCGTGAACATTGCCCAAATGCAGCAAAGTGTGTCACTTGTGGTAGGGACGCCCATGAGGGGGATTGCCCACCTCCGTCTCCTCACTGCCTAAACTGCAACGGCGACCATGCGGCTTCTTCTCGCGACTGCCCTGTCTACAAGGATGAGAAGGTAATCCAGCAAATTCGGGTTACGGAGAAGGTATCGACATCTGCCGCTCGAAAGTTGTTGGCGAGTCGAAAGCCCACTGTCCTCCCAGCGGGTACATACAGTAAGGTCCTCACCTCAACTCGACCTACCAAGGATTCCAGTACCCAGACTTGTGACTTCACTTTCGCTGACACAGTTGTGCGATTCGCCAGCCCGAACATTGCCCGTTCCACGTCCCCGCTTCCTCCTGCTGCTTCTAAGGTACAGTCTTCGTCAACCTCTAGTAAACCGCGGGCACCTAAACAAGATGCCCGGACCTTGAAAAAGGAACCCGTCCGTGAGGATTTTCTGCATTCTCAGGCATCCCAACCGTCAACTGCCTCTTCTCGCCGTCACTCCTCCAGAAGAGCTGACAAGAAAAAGAGTTCCTCTCCTTCCCCGCCGAGGCGTGACCCATCCGTCACGCAGTCCAACAGTTGCCGGCCTCGGCCGTCTTCTGTTTCACCGGGTCGCTCCGTCTGCCGGGCACCCGGCCCTCTACCGGCGGGGGAAACTGCCCCTCCTGATCAACTCAGGGAGGTGGCAGGCGCGTCGGTCGAACCTATGGACCACGATCCTTTGCCCCTGGACAGCGATAGCAGTGCTCCCTCGAAATCCGGTCCTCAGCGGCCGTCGAGGTGATCCCGCTTGCTAGTTGGTTTTTATCCTTATTTCTTCTCTCATTTTTATCATGGCGCTCCTTCAATGGAATATTCGCGGCATTCGCTCTAATCGGGAGGAATTAAAACTACTCCTTCGATTGCACTGCCCGCTTCTAGTCTGCCTTCAGGAGACTAAGTTGCGTCCATGTGATCGTGCACTTTCCACACTACACCTCTGTGCGGTTCGACCTGCCACCCATGGAAGGTGTCCCAGCCCATGGAGGGGTTCTGATGCTCCTTCGAGACGATGTCTATTTCCATCCCATTTCCTTGCACAGTCACCTACAGGCAGTTGCCGTCCGCATCACTTTATACACATTTACCTTCTCCCTCTGTAATATCTATTCGCCATCGTCATCTGCCCTTACTAGGGCAGATGTGTTAAACCTTGTTGACCAGCTCCCTTCACCTTTCGTGTTGGTAGGCGACTTTAATGCCCACCACCCCCTATGGGGCTCTCCGGCACCTTGTCCGAGAGGCTCCCTTTTGGTGGTCCTTCTCCAACACCTCGATCTTGTCTGCCTCAACACCGGTGCACCGACCTTCCTTTCAGACACAACACACACTTACTCCCATATAGACCTCGCAATATGCACTCCTCAGCTTGCCGGTCGGTTTGAGTGGTATGCACTTTCTGACACGTACTCAAGTGACCATTTCCCTTGTATCATCCACTTCCTGCATCATTCCCCATCTCCTCGTCCCACCAGTTGGAACATTTCCAAAGCCAACTGGGGGCTTTTTTCTTCCGTGGCTGTTTTTCACCATCAGAATTTTCCCAACTGTGACAGTCAGGTCGACTACCTCACAGAGGTTATTCTCACCGCTGCTGAACGTTCCATACCTCGTACATCCTCTTCTCCACGTCGTGTCCAGGTCCCTTGGTGGACTGCAGCCTGCCGCGACGCGCTTAGAGCCCGGCGCCGTGCTTTACGCACCTTCCGCCGCCACCCAACTATGGAGAATCGCATAAATTATAAACGTATGAGAGCGCAATGTCGTCGTATCATAAATGACAGCAAGAAAGCTTGCTGGGCTGCTTTTACTAGTTCTTTTAACCGTTTTACTCCGTCCACGGTTGTTTGGGGTGGCCTATTCCGTTTATCCGGCATCAAGGTGCACTCCCCGATTCCTGGCCTGACCGTGGATAACGCAGTCCTCATTGACCCCGCTGCTGTTTTCAACGCATTGGGCCGTTTCTTTGCGGAGGTTTCGAGCTCTGCCCACTACCACCCTGCCTTTCTCCCTCGCAAACAGGTAGACGAGGCACGGCCGCCTTCTTTCCACTCTTATAACAGTGAAAATTACAACGTCGCCTTCACCATGCAGGAGCTAGACCGTGCTCTCACCCTGTCCCGATCTTCTGCTCCCGGGCCCGATTCCATTCATATTGAGATGCCGAAGAACCTCTCTCCTGCGGGCAAGTGCTTTCTTCTTAGTACCTACAATCGCATATGGACTGAAGGTCATGTTCCCACAAGTTGGCGTGAAGCCATTGTTGTCCCCATCCCCAAACCAGGGAAAGACAAACACCTTCCGTCAAGTTATCGCCCTATTTCTCTGACGAGCTGCGTCTGTAAGGTGATGGAACGCATGGTTAACGCTCGGTTGGTCTGGCTCCTCGAATCTCGCCGCATCCTGACTAATAACCAATGCGGTTTTCGTCGACACCGCTCTGCTGCTGATCACCTCGTTACGTTGTCGACCTTCATTATGAACAACTTTCTAAAGAAGCGTCAAACAGTAGCAGTGTTCTTCGACTTGGAGAAGGCATACGATACCTGTTGGAGAGCGGGCATTCTCCGCACATTGCACACATGGGGCCTTCGGGGCCGCCTTTCTCTTTTCATTCAAGCGTTTTTGGCGGATCGCAAGTTCCGGGTACGGGTGGGCTCTGTTTTGTCAGATACCTTTTGCCAGGAGAATGGGGTACCACAGGGCTCCGTCTTGTGTGTGGCGCTCTTTGCCATTGCAATCAGTCCGATCGTAGATTGCCTTTCAGCCGACGTCTCCGGATCTCTTTTTGTTGACGATTTCGCAATTTATTGCAGCCCCCAGCGGACGTGTCTCTTGGAGCGTTCTCTTCAACGCTGTCTTGACCGTCTATATTCCTGGAGCATCGCAAACGGCTTCCGATTCTCTACTGAGAAAACGGTGTGTATAAATTTCTGGAGATACAAGGAATTTCTTCCACCTTCTCTCCAACTCGGCCCTGTTGCTCTCCCTTTCGTGGAGACTACGAAATTCTTGGGACTCATGTTGGATCGGAAACTTTGCTGGTCCACACACGTGTCCTACCTGGCTGCCCGTTGTGCCCGATCCCTTAACGTTCTTCGTGTCCTCAGTGGCACGTCATGGGGAGCGGATCGTACCGTCCTGCTTCACCTTTACCAGGCCATTGTTCAGTCGAAGCTCGACTACGGAAGCCTTGTATACTCTTCTTCACGGCCGTCTATTCTCCGCCGTCTCAACACTATCCACTATCGGGGTTTACGTCTTGTGACCGGTGCATTTTATACTAGCCCTGTTGAGAGTCTGTATGCCGAGGCTGCTGTATTACCCTTGACCTCTCGGCGTGACACACTCTTGTGTTGGTACGCATGCCGCCTGCGGTCGATGCCCAACCATCCATCTTACCGATTATTTTTTGACGACTCCCTCGATCGCCAATATCAGTTGTCTGCGATTGCCTTGCTTCCACCTGGAGTTCGGTTTCGCCGCCTACTACAGCGGCTCGATTTTACCCTTCCTTCCACCTTTCGGTTGAGCGAAAGCCCATTGCCACCGTGGCATCAGGCCCAGGTTCACACTCACCTCGAACTTAGTTCGCTCCCCAAGGAGAGCACTCCGGATTTGGTATACCGCTCGAGGCTTGTCGAACTTCGTTCGCGGTTCGATAATGCCATATTTATTTACACTGATGGTTCCAAGAGCACTGCCGGTGTCGGGTCTGCCTTCGTCGTCGGGCACAACCGGTTCCAATACAAGCTCCCTGACCAGTGTTCGAGATTCACGGCTGAGCTTTTTGCCCTCCACCAGGCCGTTTTGTACACCTGCCGCCACCGCGAACCTTTCTATGCCATATGTTCGGACTCCCTTAGTGCCCTGCAGAGTCTTAAGGACCCTTTCTCGAACCATCCTCTCGTGTATCGGATCCAACGCTCCCTCCAGTTGCTAGCAGATGACCGCTCTCACGTTTATTTCCTGTGGGTCCCTGGCCACGTGGTAGTGCCCGGGAATGAGACCGCCGACATAGCAGCCAAGGCCGCAGCTATTTTGCCTCACATGGCTACCTTTTGCGTCCCATCGGACGATGTTCAACGGGCACTTCGCCGGAGTATCGTGTCGCAATGGCACAGTGCGTGGTTTTCAATGTACAACAATAAATTGAGAACTGTAAAACCGATCCCGACCGCTTGGAGGACCTCCTCACGCCCCTCTCGGCGAGAGGAGGTCATCCTGGCCCGGTTGAGGATCGGTCACTGCCGTTTCAGCCACCATCACTTGCTCTCTGCCGACCCTACACCGCTGTGCTCCTGCGGTGAACTGCTGACAGTGCGACATGTTTTACTCACTTGTGTTAATTTTAATCATCTCCGTGTAGCCCTTCACTTGCCGTCTACTCTGGAGGAAATTTTAGTTGATGACACACGAGCAGCTGCTCGAGTTTTGCGTTTTATCAACTTGGCCAACTTATCGAAGGATATTTAACCCTTTTAATTGTCCTTTATCTTTCGTTTTTAGCCTCTTGTTGATGTTCTGACAGTCACCTTTTTTTCTTTGAGATCATAGCGAATCTATGTTCTTGGCTGGGCGCTAATGACCATAGAAGTTGTGCGCCCTAAAACCACAAAAAAAAAAAAAAAAAAAAAAAAAGGAATTCTTTCTTTCGATACAATACACATGCTTGACCAGTAGTTCTGCCAGAGTTGTGGGTTGACGGGTCGCACGGATCAATTGTCTTTCTGTTATCTTCCGCACTTATTAGACTGCAGAAAACTCGTGCTCGTCAGGCCAGTTGTGGCAGTTGCTGCACGTCTTGGAGAGCACGTCGATTTTCACCCGCCGTGTGTGGTGAGCATATCCTGTTGGAACAAGGCATTACCTTCCAGTAGCCAGAAGGGTAGGTGAACGTGTCTTAAAACATTCTGCGTGCACCAAGCACTGGTTAGCTTTCCCTTCACAAACGCCAAAGCTGAAAGAGAGTTGTAGCTCATTGCACCCGAGACCATAAGGTTGGCGGTGCAGCAAGTGTGTCTTAGGCGAATGCACTATTAGAGACAGCACTACTCCGGTCTACGTCGTACGCGCAAACGACCATCACTCGCGTGCAGCCCTAATCTATTTTCATCGCTGAAGACCAAGCCCGACATCCCATCTTCCAAGTCATCCCATGCCGGCGCCAATCGAGCCATGCATGGCGTTTGTGTGACTTGAGTGGAAGCCGGGATACAAATGAGTCTATCCAGAGTCCAGAAATTGTAACAACTTGACAGCAGCTCATGTTGACACTTGCGGGCTCACGAAACCTGTTACGTATGCTGTGGTACCTGCACAATTTGCTACTGTCGCCATTAGAATACGAAGATCTTGGAGGACGTCTGCACTGTGTTCGTGTCCTGAACCACCTCTGAGGGAACCTGCATCGGTTGTAATATTTTTTTGCTTACAGCCATCATATTAAGATTTGAAAATTGCCTCAGTACAACAGGTTAGAACCAGTAACCGACACCTGGTAGAAGTTGGCGAGAACCACGACAGGTGCTACCAATTGGTCGGGTTCCCATGGGAAAGAGTACTGGCAAGTTTTCCCAAATTCTAGGGAAGTCCCCGAGCGGCAGGTATTGAACGCCGATTGTCTGTAGTTTTGGCGGCCGCGCACCAAAACGCTATCATACTTTATTAAAACTTGAAAACTATTTGTTCCATGTCAAACACAAGTTAGAAAACCTCTCAAAGCCAAGCTATGCCCTGACTAGATAACATACACGAACTATAGCAAAATTAATAAACAAAACAATTAATTTAAGACAGACGATGCACGGCGGGCATGTTTGCGCTCCAAATTGCGGAGTGAAGGTAGCCTTGCATAGAGCAGCCACACTTCAGTCCAGAAACGCACTCGGAGGAGTAACATGTCGCATAAGTAGGCGGTCACATGACATAGATTAATGAGTTTATAAAAACGCGAAATTACTTTATATTGAACTTTTAGTTGAGACAATGTATGACAGGTGTATATTATTGTTCGGTTTGCTAGTTTTCTGCATTCTTTAAATAAATTAGCTGGCATCCCAAGAACTTTAGTATTATTCCGTAATTAGTACAGTTCCTGCCAATAGATTGATAAATTCAGCCTCACTTCAAGAATTCCGACGTATGTGCTATCATCTGCGTGGGGACGACAGCTATAGAAGACGTCATGTTAGTGAACTTTAGAATTACTACTCTTCACACAGTTCAGTGGGGAGTAACTAAAACCCTTACGTACACTGTCATTGCGGTATAAACGCCATCTATTGTGCATCATACATGGCAATATGGAGGAGGATAGATATTTGCCCGTTGTACGGTGCACAACTGACGGAGGAGGTTCAGCTTGTGTGGCAAATTTATCAAAAGGTCCATCCCGCCAATCGGTTTGACCTCTTTCAAATTCCTTCAGTTTGCTGTAGCAAGCTCGACTGCGTTTCCGTGGTAGGCCGCTTACTTTCTTCACACATTCATATCACAGAGAGCCTTACGGCTGTGAATATGCCCGATTAAGCGGATCAGTAAGATGGCGCTATGGCAGATATACCACACTTGCCATTAAAATTGCTACACTAACAAGAACCGCAGATGATAAAAGGGCATTCATTTGACTAATATATTATACTATAACTGACATGTGATTACATTTTCACGCTATTTCGGTGCATAAATCCTGAGAAATCAGTACCCAAAACAATGACCTCTGGCGGTAATACGGCCTTGATATGCCTGGGCATTGAGTCAAACAGAGCTTGGATGGCGTGTACAAGTACAGATGCCCATGCAGCTTCAACACGATACCATAGTTCATCAATAGTAGTGACTGGCGTATTGTGACGAGCCATTTGCTCGGCCACCATTGACCAGAAGTTTTCAATTGGTGAGAGATCTGGGGATTGTGCTGATCAGGGCAGCAGTCGAACATTTTCCGTATCCACAAAGTCCCGCATTATCGTGCTGAAATGTAGGGTTTTGCAGAGATCGAATGAAGGGTAGAGCCACGGGTCGTAACACATCTGAAATGTAACGGCTACTGTTCAAAGAGCGGTCGATGTGAACAAGAGTTGACCGAGACGTGTAACCAATGGCACCGCATACCGTCACGCCGGGTGATACGCCAGTATGGCGAATAAACACATCCAATGTGCGTCCAACACCATGTCGCCAAACACGGATGCGACCATCATGACGCTGTAAACAGAACCTGGATTCATCCGAAAAAAATGAAGTTTTGCTATTCGTGCACCCAGGTTCGTCGTTTTGCGCACACCATCGCAGGCGCTCCTGCCTGTGATGCAGCGTCATGGGTTACCGCAGCCATGGTCTCCAAGCAGTCCATGGTCTCCATGCTGCTGCAAACGTCGTCGTTGTTGTCTTGCAAACGTCCGCATCTGTTGACTCAGGGATCGACAAATGCCTGCACGATCCGTTACATCCATGCGGATAAGATGTCTGACATCTCGACTTCTAATGATACCAGGTCGTTGGGATCCAGCACGGCGTTCCGTATTTCCATCTTCAACCCACCGATTCCATATTCTGCTAACAGTCTTTGGATCGCTACCAAAGCGAGCAGCAATGTCGCCATACGATAAACCGCAATCGCAATAGGCTACAATCCGACCTTTATCAAAGTCGGAAACGTGATGGTACGCATTTGTCTTCCTTACACGAGGCATCACAACAACGTTTCATTAGGCAATGCTGGTAAACTGCTGTTTTTGTATGACAAATCAATGAGCACGTTGTAGGTGTCGACACCGGCGCCAAACTTGTGTGAATGCTCTGCATTTGCATATCACAGCATCTTCTTCCTGTTGGTCAAATTTCACGTATGTAGCATGTCATCTTCGTGTTGTAGCAACTTTTATGGCCATAAGTGTATCTGTTGGCGGCCCACGAAAAACCAGTACAAGTAAAACTACTTCCCCCAGGTGGCAACAGCCATCATCGGAACATAATCGCTCACTCCTTCAAAGCATTTTTTTTATTTTCAGTAGTGTTCTCTTAGCATCGGAACGGTGTGTTCCATGATTTAACTGGCAGCGTTACTGCTGCAGCATGAACAAGCACAATACCCGAAATCACTAATTTCTCACTCGTGTTTATCCTGCTTCAGTGAGCGGAGTGTAGACTCTTGGTGAAAGGGACAACATAATGGCACAATGACGTTATTTTGGCTTGTTCTGCAAGGCATTATACTCGGCAACCTTGAAGCAGGCTCAATATAGACCGAAGTCTCAGTAGCCACAAAATGTCATTTCCAGAGTCTGGAGACGATTTCTAGACACAGGGTATGCTCGTCGTAAGCCAGTACCAGGTCGACCAAAAGTAACCACTCGACAATATCTGGAGTAAACTGTCCGAGAAAACCGAAATACACGTCCACTTCAATAGCCCACAGAACTTGCCCCAGGGGTTCCAGTACCCCGCCACACTTTGTACCTGAGGCACGCTAACGCAGGACTAAATTCAAATGTTTGTAGAGCTTCGAGGACTAAACTACGGGGTCATCAGTCCCTAAACTAACAAACTTCTTATGAACTGGCTGTTTATCCAAACACAAAGAAACGGTTGAAATAGAAGAACACTATTTCAATAGAGGTACTACAACGTCAAGCATTTCACATCTATTTCAATGGCAGATACATTAAATAAGTGGATATGCTAATGGTAAACAAACGTGAAGAACGTGCGTTCGAATCTAACTGGTGTCAATTGCCATTTATTTTATTTAGAAATTAGATGGTAATACCCACATTGTTTTAGAATATTCACTTTTGTAATAGAAGAATATTTGAATCAACAAATAAAGGGTCATCGTAATATTGTTGAAGATGTCTATATTTATTTGTAATTACTTCGATCACCTGCAGGTATGCTTAAAGTTTTCATTGAACAGAAAAGTATCAGGTGACTGGTCTATTTTTCTAATGCGCATTTTACACGAGCGAATGGTTCTACCTTTCATTATCCGTTGTTTCCTGTACAATAATTGTTCTTCAAGTGCGGTATGTCTGTTCGAGGATTACGCTAACAAGAAGTAATCGGTAGCTCCATAGCGTGACGCATTACTAGACTGGTAACTGTAACATATGTCGGCTCTAATCTCACCGCAACCCTATTTCTTTAAGTTGAATTCAATCGTTCATTCATTAAACTACCTCTACTTCCACCATGATGTAACAATGTGTGGGTAATGTGCACATATTCACTGCCACTGTCTTGATACTTCTCACTGTCATTTTAAATTTATTAAATATTTTATTCCTATGATCCAGGCTACACAATTCATTCACTCCTGCCCCTCTGGAAAACATTGATGGTGTATTTTTTGTTATTGTCCTCTGTTTGCGTATTCTAACATGCAATTTCCCCTGTGTTATGTTGGTGTTCTTTGATGTGTCGTGCATGAACGAGGAAGCGAACTACCTTGGTGAATGTATAGGGCAGTAACAGGCTCCAACAGCGTGGTTAAAGTACTTGTAGGGTTTGGGAATGGAATGCATCATCATCCCGGACCATAGTACCGGGATCCAGAAACTTAACGAAAAGGACATAATTATCAGTATTACAATAGGTAATACGAATATGGTGAGACGTGAAACTTCCTGTCAGATTTCCATCTGGAAACATCCCTTAGGCTGCGGCTAAGCCACGTCTCTACCACATCCTTTCTTCCAGGAGTGCTAGTCTTGCATGTTCCGCAGGAGAGATTCTGTGCAATTTGGAAAGTAGGAGGCTAGGTACTGGCGGAAGTAAAGTGGTGAGGCGGCATCGTGAGTCGTATCGGGATAGCTCATTCGGTAGAGCGCTTGCCCGCGAAAGGCAAAGGTCCCAGGTTCGAGTCCCGGTTCCGGCACACAATTTTAATCTGCCAGGAAGTTTCATATCAGCGCACACGCCGCTGCAGAGAGAAACGTTTCATTATGGTCAGACGTGTTATTCCTGGTATCGACGAGCCAGTGATGTGTATTTCAAAGAGAGAAGCTGATCGAACGTGCAGATCTATTAGAGGGAAAGCCAGCAGTACCATTTCTCCGAATACACCTGGTAACCACGTTCGACGTAATGGAGCGTGCGGCGCTGCTACCAGCATATTGACACAAATAACAGACGTCACGGAATGATCGACGTTCGGACCCCGAAGAGACGACATAAAACACCAATTAATTCTGTGCAGACGCTTGCGAAATTGCAGTGACAGGTAAACAAGTGAACTTTCGTGCTCGGTGCACAAAACGGAACTACCACTCGTCTATAGAGGCGGACAGGATCAAAGTGTTCAATCAAAATGAGCAAATAATATTTTATTTATTTCTATAGTGTCTTTGACAGACTTACTGGAGTAGCAAATTGGAAAATCACAGCCCCGCGATTTTTCCCCTTGAGTAATACATTTCCATATAGGATTTCCTGAAGTATGCCTTGTAACAATCGTCAACAAAGAGTACCTGGTCTGTTCAAAAAAATTCGGATCTTTGCCCACAAAACTTTGCTACTCTTACCATTTAATTACTGTATACGTTAACCTTTGATGTAGTCCCCTCAACAATTGCTACAGTGCTCCCAACTCTATTTCAATGTCAGGCACATTCTTGGTACCCAATTCAATTGTTTGTATACCTAAGGGACTTAACTGCTGCGGTCGCTCCGTCTGCGAATTTTCTTTTGTCTCGTATATCGTTGGAAAACTTTTTCGTGTCAACAGGATTTTAAACTTTGGAAATAAAAAATGTCTCGGGGGTCCTGGTATAGAGAGTACAGAGGATGATGCAGCACAGTGCTTTCGTTGTATATGTGATAGTCGCGCGCGAATAAGGATTAATGTTTAAGTGGGTTATCGTGATGAAATAGCTATGAGTTATTTTGCCAAATCTCACGCCGTTTCGTTTCGAAATTTTTTGTAGGCGCCGTTCAATAGTACAATCGGTAAACAGTTTGTTCCTGTGGCATGAATCTCAACTCCCTCCCCCCCTCCCGTACAACTCCAGAAGGAAAAGTAGAAAAGTAGGAAGCTTATCATTTAATGTCCCGTCGACAGCGTGGCAATAGAGATGGAGCTCATGGGCTGTTTTTTCGGTATGGAGGTTGGCCGGTGGTGGATTTGAACCGCCGTTCGCCCGCAAGCGAGTCCTGTGTGTTACCACCGCACCATTTCGCTCGACGCACGAATTACATTCGAAATAACCCTTCAAAATGAAAGGGAACTATCAGCATGGTTCTGAAATTTGACTTGGCCCTATGATTCTTTTTTGTTTTCTATTTTTTCTTCGAGACCTATTTTGAATGTTGAATTTTGGTCTCCACATCATAATCGTTGACCCATAACTGACGTACATTTACCATTTCCTTTAGGAACTTCTCGTTCTCATTTGCGTGATCCAAATGCTCGGCACAGATTGCAAGGCATGGTCTTTGTGGTCTTGAACCTTGAATCGTGAGACGAACATGGCGGCAACAGGATGTATTCTAAAATCCCGTGCCATGATTTCATTACATGAATCAACTGAGTTTGTTACATCCATTTGTAATCTATTAGACATTCAGTTTTCGATAGGCATGCGTCACTAGTTGGTGATCCTAACATGAGCGTCGTCAGAAGACGACGACGAAGGGCGTCCTGAACAAAGCTGGTCTATCACTTCCGACCGAACATTTTTAAGGCTCGTTAGCCATTCATATTACCTTATATGGATTGAACAACATTTTATGTCTCTTCGTAAGGGTTTTGCTGATATTCACGAAAAATAAAAAGCAGGAGTGTTGCTCCACTAACTGTGCCATCTTGAAATTCGTAAACTGCGCATCACAACGATCTCCTCAATACAGCACTGAACAAGTTCCGGCAGAAACAGTTACCTAATATTCAACTCTACGTACGTGAATAGTGAAGGGGATATTATTGGGAACTGCACGGAAACGAAACTAAAATGGACGGAGACTGGGGCAGTAGGCGATGATCACAGAAGGAAGAAAGAGATGGACAACCATAAGAATGGAATAAATACATACCTCCCGGTCAACGCCGGACAACTACGCTAGTGTTCCTTCTACGAAGGTTGGGACTTAAATAGTGGCAACAGTGCTGTAGATATACTATGCAATCGAATCTACTATTGTCGCTGAAAGGACACGTTGCTGACATACGTACCTTACCTCCGAGCAAAAGGACTCGCCCGTCCCACTTCACCGGCGTGCGTACATCGTGGACGATCGATCTAATGTAACGGTGTCACTTTGTTTTCGAAACAGGAACAACGGATTTGGATCAAAATTGAATGTGCCATAGATCGCACAGCACGACAGTGTCTTCAGGATCTTCAAGAAGCGTATGAGGATTCGATATTGCCGTACAGAACAGTGGCCCGTTGTGTAAAAGCTCAACAGAGATTGCAGACATGCATCAGGCACATCATCGTGTCGTCTCAGAAGATGTAGTGCATATTGTTGTCTTTGATGTGATTCCGAAGATGAAGGAACGACTTCTTTGTATTCGCTTCAGAACTGTTCCACAGATTCGACAGACAGATTTACATACAATTTTTTTTTTTTTTTTTTTTTTGCTTCAGTAGACCGCTCCATTCGCACCATCAACAGAACAGGCTTTGCTAACGGTATAAAACTCCTTCCACATCGCTGGCAACGGGTTCTACAGAACGCTGGTGACTACTTTGAAGGGCAGTAAAACGTGAAATCATCTAACGCTTTTGTATCAATTGTGAATAAATAGTTGCTGCTATTTAAGTTCCAAACCTCGTACATAGAGTGTACGATAATTTGTGTATTTGTATGTAATACAAATCTACAGTTCTGTTGCGATGTTGAAATTCTTGGACTGAACTTTAACGCAAGAGGAAGGTCACTGCCTACATAAAATTTAGTTCGATGCATAGCAGAGGGTATTTTATTGACAGACATCGACACCAGTCTGCCGTTTTATTCGGATATTGATATTTTCTACATTGGAAGTACAAAGCGACAGGGTGTTGAATACTAATTTTCCTTCCTTGAACTACGAAGTAGTATGTTCGTATGTTAGACACCAGAGGGTACATAACATGCATGGCAGAGGATACCTTACAACAGATTTCAACATCGATCTACAGGTTTATTCCAATCTTAAGGAACGTTTGACCACTTAATGCCCAAAACCAAAGGAACTTCACTGTCTACGTTATACTGCGTAAGGTGCATTGTGGAGGGTGACTTACAACTCATTCTGAGACCATTCAACGGTTATACTCTTGTATTGAACCCATATAGATAAAAAAATCGCACTGGCATGTTTTACGACCCACTTTAGATTTGCCTGTAGTTTTATGACTATTTGCAAACATTTCGTACATCAATAATAATAAAAGATTGATGGGCAATACGACTACGATTCTACTATTGAGATAATATCTATGTACCATGCCAACGACAAACATTTTTGTAGTAGCATTGATTCTAATTAATGATTTTCAACTTATTCCATTAATAGTGAATAATTGCTTAGGGTAAAACAGGTAATTTGTTGCAATGTATACACTTCCCTTCCGTTTAATTAAGGAACGGCAATTGCCACAGAAATCTAGGACTCCATTTATATATGAAAGTATCAAAATCTGACGATGTTTTGAATATTCTTTATGACAGTTACTTTCCAGTCGCTGTGAAGATGTTTCAGAAGGCCAGTGTTCAATTCGTTGCTACGTATTTCACGGCATGTTCACGAAATAGAACAAACGCACATTTTAGAGGGAGCACCCTTACATCTGCACAACTCTAAAAATTGCCGAAGATAGCTCTATTTAAATAATAAGAGTGCCGGAAACCCTTTTAGGTGCCAAGGCGAAAAAAAAATGGTATCGGCGGGCTTAGAACTACCAACTACATGCCTCACAATATAAAGCACTACCCACTACACCACGGCGAACACCTACGGCATTGTCCCTTAATACTCATACTTTTGCTGGCGGTTCTTAATTGCTAAAATGACATTTTTGGACAGTAAATTATAATTTATTGAACTATGAACGACGCGCTGTTTTTAATTCTTGAGTGTTCCACTGCTTTGAAATGGCAAAGTGTGATTATAATAAGAAAATCATACAATACAGCATGGAGTATGCCAGAGAGAGTTCTGGGCGAGGAAATGACAGACATTTCCTTACGCCTGGTATACGTAAAATAAAGAGGCAGTGTTGAATCGCCGCTATTTTTGCAAATATATCTGTAACGGTGCAAGCTACGAAACAAACATAAGAGAGGAAGATTGTACAGAACTTTCTGCTCTACAGATCTGGTTATTCGGTTTTAGTGTCCGATGAACGGTTTGTTTGCAATTACACATTACAAACGGCTTTTATAAGTCTTACTGGCGTATTTTTTGTCCGAAAAATTTCAAAAAGGGAGATTCTGGTCTCTGGCGGCCAACTATTACGTCTGCAAAATTTGGCGCCGATCGGTTGAACGGTCCGATCTAAAAAGCGGGAACACTTTACGGACAGACAGACGGACGGACGGACAGATAGACAGACATCGTCAAATCGCTGTTAGTTTAGCAAATATCTCTCATACGATGCAAGATACGAAAAAACATAATAGATCCTCTGCAAACTTATTTACTCAGTTTTCGTGTCAGATGTACAGTTAAGCCGTTATTTTCATTTAAATTTCGAGCTGTCAAAAGGCGATAGCAAAGGCCCACTTTTAGTGCTACTACTGTAACCTAAAGTAGGCCAAAAATTGGTACTTCACAACAGATTCCGTCCGCAATATGTATATCACGATTATTCGAAACAAGATGACCTCCTCCGCACTTTCTGTAAATGTCTGTCAGTCCCATTTGGTGGTAATCCCACAATGAGCAACAAGACACCAAAATTGCAAGCACAACTGTGGTAGGCAGTTTCTTTAGTAGAGATGTTGCATCTTGTAAGTGATCTGCCAACAAAACGTAATGTTTGGTTCGCTTTTCCTACAATATTTTCTGTGTGGTCTTTCCAATTTATGTAATTATCACTCCTAGGTATTTAGTTGAATTTCTGTAGGTAGTTTCGACTAATTCATCGTGTAAATGAAGTTTAACGGGCTTCTTTTAGTGGCCTTATGGATGACTTCACACTTCTCATTATTAAGGGTCAATTGCCAGATTTTGCACCATGCAGATAACTTATCTACATCATTTTGTGGTGCCGCGGAATGGCAGAGCACAATGAGACGCTATGCTGCGATGCGCGAGGCCGTTCCCCGTCGGGGGTTCGAATCCTACCTCGGGCATGGATGTTCGTGCTATCCTTCGTATAATTTGGTTCATAAGGAGTTCGGGAATGTTGTTCAAATGATCAGGTGTTTGTAGAGATACTACGGGGTCATCAGTCCTTAAACTTACAAACTACTTATGAACTAGCTAATACTAAGGACGGCACAAATATCCATGCCCGAGGGAGTATTCGAATCCCCGACCATAGAGGCCGTGCAGAGTGGGACTGACACGCCGCAGAACGCTTGGCCACCGCGGGACTGATAACCCCGCAATTAGGTCCCATAAGCTTAACAAACATTTGAACATCATTTTTCAATTGCTTTTGACCTTTTGTTGTGTTTACTAATCGATAAATGACAGCGTCAGATTGTCTCCTAAGTCTTATATAAAAATAACCCTTCCCTGGGAAACGTAAAATGCCGCTTCGACCGGCCGCAATGGCCGAGCGGTCTGCAGCGAGCCAGTCTCCGTCCGCACGGCTGCTGCGGACGGGGGTTCGAATCCCCCATCGGCCATGGATGTTTGTGTCGTCCTTAGTATAAGCTAATCCCTAGGTAGTCTGCAAGTTTAGGGGCTGATGACACCGTAGTTAAGTCCCATAAGCTCTATAAAGATTTGTCACTACCGTTCTACACGACGACTTCCCAAATGTTTGTTTGTATAGCTTATGGGACTTAACTAAGGGGTCATCAGTCCCTAAACTTACAAACTACTTATGAACTACTTACGAACTAGGACGGCACAAATATCCATGCCCGAGGGGGGATTCGAACCCCCGACCGTAGTGGCCGTGCAAACCGTGACTGGAGCGCCTCAGTCTCCTCGGCCACCGCGGCCAGCGACGACTTTCCGTCAATTACAACGTACTGTGTCCTGTCTGAGAAGAAATCACGAATCCATTTGCAAAATTGTGACGGTATTCCATGAGCACGGAGTTCGATTAGGAGACGCTTGTGAGGAAGGAAAGTAGTGCACCTCCAGTCACAATTAAGAACGGCCTCAAAGGGGCCTCATTAATGTGTGTGTGCGCGCGCTTGCCTGCCCGCGGGGCTGTAGCGCACAGTGGCGTTCCGCATTGCCTCCGCCGAGCACGCTCGATCGGCGCGGCGCGGCTGTGACGCAGCGCGCCGGCAATAGCGGCAACTGCAGCTGCGGGAGGTGCGCTGAGGCGAGCGCCGGCCGGAGGGGGAGGTGTTCTTTGTGCACGGCACGGCGCAGGCAGGGGCAGAGGCGCGTGTTTACACAGCGAGGTGCGCCGAGGGCGGCCTGCCGCCAGGCGCCGCCAGGTCGACGCGCGGTCGATACTCCAGCAGCCGCGCTGACACCGCGAGGGCCCGTCGAGTAGCCGACACCGCGCCGCCGCCCGCCGGCCGCCGGCCGCCCTCCAGCCGCCACTGTGCGACAACACCCATAGGCTATGCCGCCGAGCTCTGCAGGTCATGATCGCGTAGCCCACTGGCCGGCCGCGAGGACCTAGTGCTGAGTATTGTGCTGTCGTTTACTTGAGCTGTCATAACACCAGCAAAGTTGATGATAAAGTAGATCATACTGAGGGTCTCATCACAGGAACAATAATGTCAACATCATTGGAGTGGCTTCCTGTTCGTTCGGGAATAGCCCCACCTCAACTCACAAGGAGAGGACGCCAGCTCGTCATCGCCGAATTCGTCCGAACTTACGATACATGCAGGGCGTGGTGAGGAATGAAAGTACACCAAGAGGGAACACCAGATGGTCAAGGGTTTACGAAATAAAAGGAAGTTTGTTACGAACCTATCGCCATATGCTCATTATCAACTGCCCTGAGAGTATCTGTTTAGAAAGCGGTGTTTGGTTCAGCGGTGTGTCAACTATAGTCCCTTTTTTAAATGTTTGTATTCCCGAATTAAATAAAGAAATATATAAAATAAAGACAAATTCAAATGTTTGTTATGCTTATGGGACTTAGTTGTGGAGTCATCAGTCCCTAAACTTACACAGTACTTATGAAGGAGCTTATAATAAAGACATCACAAACACCCATGCCCAGGGAGGATTCCAACCCCCGATGGAGAACGGCCTCTAGCATCGGAGCATACCGCTTCAACGCACTTGGTCACTCCGCTGCGGCTCATGCATTTCATCCAGTGGCTCTGTGCTCCCGGTCAGAGGGCTGAACGCCCTCTGTAATAAGAAAGCTGAGCCAAGATCGCACCGAAGAACAACGAACAAACACGATTAACGAACGACTGTAAGGAACAGAACAATCCATAAAGCCAAAAAAAGAAGAAATGTTCGCGGCTCGATTTCGTCCGTCGGTAAATAATTCTTTGCTCCTTGGCAACAAAGTTCGCATAGCTGCAAAAGGGCGACGTTCATGACGTGTGCAACATGCGGTCAAAAGTATTGCCTTCCTTGTTTCTGCCATGAATATGTAATGCTATACGATAGATAAATAAATATTGAGCTGTGCACTAGCAGCCAGGCACTCAGCTACACCATCACAACCTTCTTTGTGTGACTTGGCACAAGAGCGCCGCTCCCTTTTCTTTCGGTGGTGTCGAACTCTTCCGCACCCGGCCGGAGCTGCACTGTACGAGGCGACACTGGCGTAAGGGATGATGCTGCGATCCTCACATCGGGATTCAGGAGCAAGCAGCAGCGTACTGCGTCATGAAGGGAAAGATTGATGAACTGTAGGAAATTCTGGGGGTAAGTGGAGGAGGAGGGGAAATTCGAAATTCTGCAACGGGGAATAGAACGGTGGCAATAATTCCGGGACCATGAGGAAACAGAAAGAAGAACACATCGCTTCCTCCCAAGAATTAATGACAGATTCAAAATGGGATACTTTCAACCCAACTCGCGCACTTTCTCACCGGAGATGGCCCGTACCCGGCGTATTTATGTCGATTCGGGAAACAGGAGACTCCCGAGTGTGGCAGTGAGGCTCCGGAGGGTACTCCAAAACGTGTTGTGTTCGATTGTCCTATTTATGACAGCCTGTACCTCACATGGGTATCGGATTTTAGAATGTCTTTATATTAATGGTACGTGGTGTTCAGACCTTAAATGACAAACAGCCAAAACCATTCGACGCAAATCTAAAACCTTTTTGAGAAAATCGACTTAGAAATTTTGCAAAGGGCACGTAAGTAATAATAATTACAAAAAGTTGTAGTATCTGTTAGCGGAAGAAGATTATTTTCAACATAAAGTGGGAAAATTTATGGATGAGATTTTGGAAACTGGTATGTCGGTGGCAGAAATGCCACGCTACCACTCTTTCAAATTAACCACGCCAAATCAACAGCAAACTACGCGAGTCCGCGCAATTTCTGGTTGTTATTTGAGTTCTGAACTTCACGTATCACGAATATAAAAAAATTGTAAAATCTGATAACCGTGTGGTCTCCTTGTAAGACACCAACTATCCAATACAGACTTAAGCAAAATCATCAGAAATGAGAAGAGCTTTCGTTGTGGCATAAAAATCAGCGCCACACGCCAGACGCACGAAAACGATAGTGGATAAGGCAGCGGATGATCGGCAGCCAATCACACGCCGGCGCAGCGCATCCTGGAAGGAGTAAGCTAGAAGCGCGCCCTCTACAAGCGGCTATATCTAGGCCGACATGCGTCTGGAAGAGCCCATCTGAACTCGGCTCCGAAATAGGCAGTCACTAGGACTCAGCGCAGCTAGCATTGAGGAAGAAGACGCCGCCGCCGCGAGAAAAGACATACTTTATAGAAGTTGAGTATTTCGCATAAAGTTTAATAAATAAAACTTGTGTTACTAATTAGTATAGCTGTTTTAGATGTCAGCGCATCCCAAGCGTCCTAAATAGAACCTTTCCTGAATGACAGGCCGGGAAGGACAAAACTCATGGCGACGAGGGCGACTAAACAATTTTCATAGCATGAATGGATTAACAGACAAACCTTCCAGTCATATCAGGGATTAATTCCTTAATCACAATTAAGACCAGTTCCAGGACTTGACTGCTGCACTATGCCGTGCCGCCGGGGTGCGGGCTGGCTGCCAGAAATGGCCGGAATCCGCCATGCCGTGGACAAGGAGGACTGCGTGCAGTCATCCAGATTATGACGCTAGATTAAGTTAGGATAGTTAGATTAAGTCTTAGGCTAACCAACACAAGTAGGTTTAGTGCAGATCTGGCCAGCCCGGAGGCAGGGGTACGCCCACTAGATTTAGTTCGGTGGGCAATGGCCACCAATATGTTTATATACATTTTGGCACACTTGTAAGGAGGAAATGAGGGGGGAGGGGGGCCCATATTCAGACTTGGGAAGCGTAGCTTAGTTGTAAGAGACTTCCACACAACCAACACAGACACCCTGCTAAGACAAAACAACGCAGGCACGAAACAGACAGGAAACAAATAAAGTAGTATGAGTCGTGGTGTTAAACAAATATAATACAGAACAAAGCACTGTAATTAAAATTTGTAATTAGGACCCATTTAATACATTAATAATAAGTTATTGTATTCACTTAAAGAATAAAGTAATTTAAAAAAATTAAATCCGCACTGTTTGTTGATGACATTTGTTATTGTACCTACAGCTACTGAGCTAGGGGTGGTGTGAGTATTTGCGGTTCTTCGTCGTCGTCTTGTTCATCCGCCGTGGAGAACGACCGCGTGGTCTAAGGCGTCATGCGACGGAATAGATGGCTGTTCTCGCCGGAGGTTCGAGTCCTCTCACAGGCATGAGTATTGTTTCAGTGTAAGTGGGTTTCAGTAATTTGTAAGTCTATGATCATAGCTGCTTGGTCCGATAGGTTTCCAAACATTTAACATTTGAACTTGTCTATCGGGTTCTAGATCAGGTATTCTCGTCTTCCGCCACGGCGAAGTAGCCGAGCTGTCTAAGGCGCCTCGCTGCGGAGCGCGCGATTGCTCGCCGTGGGAGGTTCGAGTCTTCCCTAGGGCAGCGGTGTGTGTGTTGTCCTTATGTTAATTGACCTTAGTTTAAGTAGTTTGTAAGCTACGGACTGATGACCACGCAGTTTGGTCCGATAGATTTACAAACATTTCATTTGAGGGGGGCCGGCCGCGGTGGCCGAGGTGACTGAGGCGCTCCAGTCACGGTCAGCACGGCCACTACGGTCGGGGGTTCGAATCCCCCCTCGGGCATGGATATTTGTGCCGTCCTAGTTCGTAAGTAGTTCATAAGTAGTTTGTAAGTTTAGGGACTGATGACCCCGTAGTTAAGTCCCATAAGCTTAACAAACATTTGAACATTTGATTTTCATTTGAGGGGGATGAGCTACGTATCGAAGGAGGAGATACAGGGGAAGGAAATGCATCAGTAGAGAACAGTTGGGCTGCAACAGTTAAGAGGGCCCGTGGTCGGTACATATATGCATTGAAGAGCTCCCGTAGTAAGGGGTACCTAACCTATTCATTTTTCACAGTGCACCAGTACACACAGTGTTAATCACAGATATACTTCTCCAGTTCTTGTGACACATCACAGAAGCTACGGCCCAGTGGATGCGGTTCTATTCTCATCTTCAACTGAGATATCTAATAACATTGTAGGATGATTTCGAGGCCACTAGGTATGGTAATATAGCAAAAAATAAAATTTGTCGCGGATACTGTAGATTCCAGTCTGTGACTGACTGAAGGACTACTCACTAAGTGTTGTAAATCTGTAAAGTAATTTGGTTACAAAACAGTCGTTCCACCAATACTTAAATATTCTTCGCCAGTGTGGTTTCAGTACGAAGAGGTGTAGAAGGTCCAGTGAAGAGAGTCACTCTTCGCTGCACGCTTATTAAGAAACCAGCTGCAGTGGCCGAGCGGTCTGCGGCGAGCCAATGACTGTTTGCACGGCCGCTGCGGTCGCGGTTTTGAATCCTCCCTCGGGCATGGGTGTTTGTGTTATCCTTAGCGTAAGTTAGTTTAAGATAGTTAAGTATTTACTGTATAAGTCTAGGGACTGATGACCACGAAGTTTGGTCGCATAAGACCTCACAAACATTTGAATTTTTGAGCTTATTAGCAAGCGTGCAAACGTCACAGATGTTATTGGGCAACCCCAGTGGCAGAGGCTGCAAGAGAGGTTGTTGTTTACGCGTTATGGGATACTGTCAAAGCGCCGAGATCCTGCTTTTCTCCAAGAAAAATCCAATTTTTTGCTTCTCTTATATGTAACTCGCGAGATGGCCACGAGGAAAGAGACTGAGGAAAATATCAGAGTGATCAGATGAGCACTCATAGAGACTTAGCTGCAGACGTTTTATTCCTACTAACTACACGTTACTGCAACAGGGAAAGTAGGAAGTGACAGTGCTACACCAAGTACCCTCCACCACACCCCGTGACGTGGCTTGCGGTGCAGATAAAGCGATCTTGGACAATGCCCAACCATACGTTGACAGACAATCGTTGTTGGAGCTGCCGAAGTGGGTGGCACTTCAGACATACAAGTCATGTATTAAGACTGCTTTGACTACTTTGACCAGTTACTTTGCGCTAAATAGCTGTGCAGTGTGTACTGTGTATGTACAGAACACAGTGAATATCCAATTCCGAACACCGGTTTCATTTTTACTTGAAATGTTTGTGATACACCAGAGTGTTTCGTACAAGAACACAAAAATGTTCATACGTCCCACATAACACCAATCCAGAAATCAAATGGGATACAGAAAGCCACTAGTACGGAATGAAACATTATCGTGAATGTTATCATAATCAGATAAATCCAGTCTTGAAAATCCAACCAGGTGCTACCTTTTAACAGCTTCGAATAACAACGATTCCGGGGAAAAAGCACGCGATGTTACGCATCCAGGTATAGGGACGGTATGATGGCGGGAACGCTGTGACGGGACCTTTCGCACATCACGGTCAGAGGAAGATAGGCTGGTATTTAGGCTGCAGTAATATGGAATGGCTCGTTAATTTCGCGATAAATAATCCATCGCGCTATTGGTTTTCGATATTAAGGGTGACGTGCGCCTGACACTTTATCGAAACTGGATAGTATGTGTTACAGCTGATGGCCGTTGTTCAACGAGCGACAGGTAATAATTAACGTCAAAGGACCGTAAACAATGTGGCTCAGCGCGCGCTACGGCTAAAGAATGGGGTGGAGAGGGGAGGGATAGGTGCACGGGGTGGAAAAGCAGCGTGGACCGCGGACGGGGCTACGAGAGGCGGGGGGAGTTGTTCGTCATCACTGTTGCGCATCGCCGGAATATTCTGCCTCCTGCAAATACTGTGTCGTTTTTATTAAAATTGTCTGCTGAATTAAAATAAATTGAATTTTAACGCACAGTAAAGCACGAAATTTTTTCTGAAAGTCTGGTACGGTGGAGGTAGCATTAATCTTTCTCTTCATGTTTCAAAGCAGTATTAAGATCGTCCGAATGCGGACTTCTGTTAAAATTATTAGAATCCAAAACATTCAGGTATGCAACACAGAATTCCTAGAGGACAAATAATGGAAAATGTATAAAGGATTATTTATCTTGCAGGATTACAAATAACTGCCTTTAACGTCGACGTGTCACTATGCTTGCTAGTAGCTTCCATTAAAGCATCTTGAATGTCCTGCACACTTAATGCGTTACATGAACTGGTCCGACATTTTAACTTATAAGATGACTGGACGTACAGTATCACGAACGACGCAAGTTTTTCAAAACCGATGAAATGAAGTTTCCAAAAGCAGTGTAATGTATTACATATAACAACGATAAACACTTAGAAAAATTGGAAGGACGAGTAGAGTTTATCGTCCCATCGACAACGTGGTCATCAGAAACGGAAGCTGTAATAAAGGCAGTAACCAATACATACAAAACGTTAAGTAAACAACGTAATAATACAATATTGTATTGTACTTCACAAGAATTCTGTAACATTTACTGCTGCATGTTAAAATTGTTTTCATAAATTACAAATAAAAGAACATAAGAAACACGCGTTCTAGTACAAAACCTTTCAGTTTATGTCTAGGACAATAAGAACAATTTCGAACGAATAAACTGAAATGCTAACCATGCTTTTTGCAGTAAGAAAAATTTCCACGGATTGTGCTCAACGTTGTGAGATCAAGACGGGAACTGGTAAGCCCATTCCAGATATTTTCAGTTGAACACGCTTTGCAACTTTTTTCCCTTTTATGATTATATATATCGGAATAAAACAATGCCTGAATTATAAACAAACAGTTGTAAAAAAAAGATTCAACCCGTGGAAAACAATCCGTATATCATATAATGTTATCAGAAAGTCGAAAATTTGTGTGGTGGGGCTGAACTTTTGTTCTCTCCTTCGCTCAAATGATTAAGGCTCATCTTTCATTTGAGCGAAGGAGAGAATAAAAGTTCAATCGCACCACAAAAATTTTCGACTTTCTGACAACAGTATCATATATTGATAATTAGAGAGGGAGGATGAGATATAAAGAGAGAGGAAGAAAAAAATTCGTGAGGTGGTGGTGAAGTACAGATCAGAGCTAGGAGTATAGGAGTATATGGAGAGAAAGAAAGAGAGACTAATAGGAGGAGGAGGAGAGCGTATGAGGTGGTGACGGGGGGGGGGAGGCAGGATATGGACCAATGGTTGGAATAGGGGGACTAAACTGCTAAGGTTATCAGTTCCCCGGTGGAAAGGGGAAGGAATGAGGATAGGAAATGAGGGGAGAAGGAAAGGAAATGCAGTCCTGAAAGTAAAGAAGGAAGGATGACTGCATTAGCTCGGGCCCCTTTCTCGGTACGAACGTACTCACGAAAGAACCGTGAGGGGGGAGAGGGTGTCAACGGATGAATGCAATAATTAAATATCCTTCAAACTGCCAATTTTAGACAAGTATCTCGGCTTCCATGAGCGTAAGGATGCTATCTAATGAATAAAAATTAATTTTTGGTTGTTAACCTTTTTCTTAGTATATTATGCACGGGCATGCCGTACACCCAAGTGTGATAAAACTTTGTCAACTCATTGCTTGGACCGGTGCAAAGGTTATAGGCATATTGAAATCAATTTCGTTTGGTGCAAGGCGTAATCGTTTCTTACGCCTTCACGCTGAAATAGCTGGACGGATATAAATGAAATTCGGAACAGAGTTAGCTTGAACGTTGATTAAAACATAAGCTATCTTTCGTAAGCCACCGTACGGTGCGTGGCAGAGGCTACCTCACAGTGTGTTAATCTGTTTCTTACCCTTCACGCTGAAAATGATGGGCGGAATTGAATGAAATTAGGAATGAGGATAACTTATTCCCTGAAATAGGGCATGGAATACCTTTCATAAGCGTCCGTAGGTGCATGGTGTAGCTCACGTAAAGACAAACATCATTTTTTAATTTTTTTTTTTATTTTTCGTTATATTCTAATAATCATCTATAAAACCCATCACCTAATACATTAATGGGCGCATTTATGCTACTAGTTACTTTAGTGATGCCTATTTTTGTTGTGTGTTTTTTTTTTTTTTTTTTTTTTTTTTTTTTTTTTTTTTAACATTTGATAATAGTGTGACTACCATATTCTACAGTTAACTACTAACTACGGGGAAGGTAAGCTAATCTAGTAACTCCTGCATGTCACAGGTGTGCCAGTATTACACAATCCTACTTTTGCGCCCATTTGTCTGCCGAGAGAAACCCAGCAGACGCACTCCTGGCTCTGGGCTGGCCCTTATCCAAATTGTTTGACTGGTCACCATGAAAGTCAGCATATAAATGTATGTTTTCATGAAGGACCTTTTTATAATCTGTAAGCCAGTGAATTTAGCATGGCGGTAGTTACATTACGACTTTGACAGAGTTTGACCAGTCACCATGATACACGACACATATATGTAGGATTTCATATACAGGGTATCACAGCTATCTTGCTCACCCAAGGAATCTGTGGTACAACAACAGCTATTGTAAAACAACATTCACCGGTATCAATGTAAGGCTGGGGCTCATGATTGTACATATTTTGAAGTATTCTAAAATGAAAGAATATGTGTTTTTAACACAAACTTAAGTTTTTTTAATTGAACACCCTATATTACTTCTTCGCCAATCCATAGCATGACGAATCACGCAAACAATGGCGTTGGTTGCATCGCAGTACGTCAGTTACACACGGAGATATTGCGAAGCGAAGTTGCGAAACGCGCGACTATCACACGTTCTGAGCGGCGTAAGGCTCCCGCCTCAATCTCAGGACGCGCGCTAGTCGTGCGTTTCGCGTATTTTCAAGCGTCAACTTCGCTTCGGAATATCTACATCTACATCTACATCTACAACCATACTCCGCAAGCCACCCGACGGTGTGTGGTGGAGGGTACCTTGAGTACCACTATCGATTTTCCCTCCTATTCCAGTCACGTATTGTTCGCGGAAAGAAGGATTGTCGGTATGCCTCTGCCTGGGCTCTAATCTCTTTGTTTTTATCCCCATGATCTCTTCGAGAGATATACATAGGAGGGAGCAATATACTGCAAGACTCCTCAGTAATGTTCTCGATACTTCGACAAAAGCCCATACCGAGAGCCTTTCCTGCAGAGTCTTCCACTGGAGTTTAGCGATCATCTCCGTAACGCTTTCACGATTACCAAATGATCCTGTAACGAAGCGCGCTGCTCTCCGTTGGATCTTCTCCACTTCCTCTATCAATCCCACCTGGTACGGATTCCACACCGGTGAGCAGTATTCAAGTTGTGAGCGAACAAGTGTACTGTAACCTACTTCACCGGCCGCGGTGGCCGAGAGGACTGAGGTGCTCCAGTCACGGTCTGCACGGCCACTACGGTCGGGGGTTCGAATCCCCCTCGGGCATGGATATTTGTACCGTCCTTAGTATTAGTTAGTTCATAAGTAGTTTGTAAGTTTAGGGACTGATGAACCCGCAGTTAAGTCCCATAAGCTTAAGCATTTGAACATTTGTTACCTACTTCCTTTGTTTTCGGACTGCATTTCCTTAGAATTCTCCCAATGAATCTAAGTCTGGCATCTGATTTACCGACGACTGATTTTATATGGTCGTTCCATTTCAAATCCCTCCTAATGACTACTCCCATATAATTTATGGAATTAACTGCTTCCAATTACTGACCTGCTATAGTGTAGCAAAATGATAAAGGATCTTTCTTTCTGTGTATTCGTAGCACATTACACTTGTCTACATTGAGATTTAATTGCCATTCCCTGCACAATGCGTCAACCCGATGCAGATACTCCTGCATTTCAATACAATTTTCCATTGTTACAACCTCTCTATATACTACAGCATCATCCGCAAAAAGCCTCAGTGAACTTCCGATGTTATCCGCAAGATCATTTATATAAATCGTGAACAGCAAGCACCCACGACACTCCCCTGTGGCACACCTGACATAACTCCTACTTCGGAAGACTTCTCTCTATTGAGAATGACCTGTTGCTTTCTGTTATCTAGGAATTCTTCAATCCAATCACACAATGCTCTTACTTTGTTCATTAAACGTTTGTGGGGAACTTTATCAAACGCGTTGCGGAAGTCGAGAAACACAGCATCTACCTGAGAACCCGTGTCTATGGCCCTCTGAGACTCGTGGACGAATAGCGCGAGCTGGGTTTCACACGAACGCCCTTTTCGTGTGTAATTGACGTTTTGCGATGCAACTAACAACATTGTTTACGTGATTTGTTCAAATGTTTGTATAGCTTATGGGACTTAACCTCGGGGTCATCAGTCCCTAACCTTACAAACTACTTATGAACTAGCTAACACTAAGGACGGCGAAATATCCATGCCCGAGGGGGGGGGGATTCGAACCCCCGACCGTAGTGCCCGTGTAGACCGTGTCTGACGCGCCGCAGTCCCCCCGGCCACCACGGCCGGCACGTGATTTGTCATGCTACATATTGCCGAATAAATAATATAAGGTATCCAATAAAAAAACATAAATATGTGTTAAAAAACCCATATGCTTTTTGTGGTATCCGCTACCACAACACCGCAGGCCGGCAACTCAGCAGCTGGCGCCACGCCAAGTAGATGGCCTGCAGCGCAAGCCACACAAGGAAGTAAGGCGCGCAGACCGAAAGCTCGCCGGCCGGCCGCACGGTACAGTTCGACTGGACCGTTAGAGGGCTAGTGTTGCGATGTGGAAGCGAGTCTACACTAGACTTCTACGGCGCCACCGCCTGACTCACACCCGAACTACCAGAAGCAAATATAGGCGGCCGCACCTGCCTGAGCAGCCCAGTGTACTCTCCCCTTCGCCAGTGATACCTTCGCTTGCAGGAAGACTGAGTTATTGACGTGCCGAACTTAGTGCTACGAGGACTTCAATAGGAGCTACCACTAGCGGCTCTAGATTCCTGGGGCATTTCTACGAGTTTGGCGTGCCATACCAAGGAAGACCTACCGACGTACGACTTGTCTAAACTGTGCGTTTGTGAAAGTGCTGCGTAAATAAATTTTTGGAAGCTTGGATTTTGCTTTTATTGTGTTATCATTATAACACTTTTGTATTAGAATGTTTTAAAACTCTGTACATTCATGATCTCCAGCCTAACATTGATACCGGTGAATGTCGTTTTACAATAGCTGTTGTTGTTCAAGAGATGTTTTGGGTGAGCAAGATAGCTGTGACACCCTGTATAGGAAGGGGAGGTGTTGGTGGAAGAGGAGAATGACAGAAATGGGAGTGAGGAGAAAAGGGAGTTGAGATGTACTGGAATAAATAAGTACCTGAGCGATGTCGGGTTTTCAGCTAGTCTAACATAAAATAGACTTCCGTAGAACGAAATCACTAATCAAGAACTTGTTTTCCGCCAAGCAGGTAACTCGAAATGCAATCAATTTCAAGTGCAGGAAAGTGGAAGTTGGTGTGTTCGGACGGCAATCCTTAATTCAGGCGGATGTAGACAGGAGACGACGTGGGCGTGTTCGCTTTCGGCAGTTACGCGCGCTCCGGCAGCTCTTAGCACTCGCGCCTCGCGGGGCGATGCTAATTAGTGCGGGGCAAACACTGTGCGACGAGCATTAATCAGAGCGGCCGCCTGGCTATTCCTGTCGCGTGCCGCGTGGACGCTCGCCTCGCGTGCCGGCGGCTCAGGCGGCCGGACGAGCGCCATCTTGCCGTCAGCGGCGGCGGCGGCGGCGAATCCTCGCCTCACCCTTCCGAACCGAAAAAAGAAGGCGAAAACAGCGCCGGGAGAGAAATAAGAGGCAGGAAATACGCCCGACTCGCGGGCATTCTCGGCGCTCGTCACCGAATAAATTAAATGGCGCGAAGAAGAAGGACGAACAGCGCTTAGCTACCCCGCTGGCCACGCAAAGTGCAACACCGAGAAGGATCTGAGATGGACTAACCCAGTGTTTTTCAACCTTTGGGTCGCAACCCCCCCCCCCCCCCCCCCGAGTCTGGCGGGGGTAGGGGTGGGGGCAGTCGCCGTCGCAGGAGGAAGTACTTACACCATTAAATAAATAGGGGATCATTAATACAAAAACGTGTGCCGAACTGAAATTTATTTACTGTTAAATTACGGAGTTCCTTGTGTACCATTAATTGTGAATTGGTGGGCCTTTGCGATCGCCTTTTGACAGCTCGAAATTTAAATGAAAATGACGCCTTAACCGGTTATCTGACACGGAAACTCAATACATGAATCTGCAGAAGAGAAATTACTCTACAACTTTTCTGTTTAATGTTTTTTTTTCCATATTTCGCGTCTTTTCAGAGATATTTGCAAAAATAACGGCGATTTTGGGATGTCTGTCTGTCTGTCCGTAACGTGTTCCCACTTTTTAAGCCGAACCGTTCAACCAATCAGTACCAAATTTCACAGACATACTTGTAGGCCGTCAGAGGCCAGAACCTCCCTTTTTTCAAATTTTTCGGACATAAATACGTCAGTAACACTGAAAAAAGCTGTTTTTTGTAATTGCTAACGAACCATTCATCTGACACGAAAATTGAATAACCGAATTTGTAGAGGAGTAAATTCTCTACAACTCTGTTCTGTTATGTGTTTTTTTTGTTTTTTTTTATATATATATGTGTCTTGAATCGTTTAAGAGATATTTGCAAAAATAGCGGCGATTTGACACCGTCCATTGAATATACGAAAACCAGCCGTTCGCAAATGTCACGTGACATTCCACGCCCAGAACTCTCTCTGGCATTCGTTCTTACGTATTTCACGGCATGTTGACGAAATACAACAATCCCGCATTTTAGAGGGAGCATTCTTACATAGGTACAACTCTAAACATTGCCCGCCACTACCTAATTTTTTTTCCTAAAAGTGTTTCAGACACTCTTATAAATAAATAGAGCTATGTTCTTCAATGTTATTTCAAAGCAGCGGGGCACTGAAGAATTAACAAAATCATGTCGTAGTTCATACGATAAACGATAAGCTAGTGTCTAAAAATGCCTTATTATCATCAGTTAACCACTGCCATAATAGTACGAAAATAAAGGTCCAATTTCTTAACTGTCCGCCGTAGTGTAGTGGGCATTGCGTTGGATTCTAAAGCATAGGGTCAGTGATTGGGAACCGCCGCTACCACATTTTTTGGCCTTTTTTCCTAAAAGAGTTACGTGTTGGGTGCATGGATATGTCGTAATCATATCACTATAATTTTTTTTATTATTTACGTTATCATTGTTGTCCTAAATGTTTGCAAGAATTATAAAACAACAAATCTAAAGTGGTCCGTAAAACACGTCACTGCGATGTTTTTCTGCAGAAAATAGAATAAAAATAGGATCATAAGTTCAGTTCCGAGTAAAGACACCGAACAAATCTTCCAGGAATTTCAACGAATGGTGTAGCAAAATAAAGAAGATTAAATTTGTTTCCTGTGACATAAAATAGTTTTCTTATGGATCGAGAAGAGTTGAGGGAGGGGGTCGCCAGAATTGTTTTATTTGGAAGGGGTCAAGAGGTAATATTTACTTGGGAGAGGTCGCATATCCGAAAAGGCTTAAAACTACTGGCATTAACCTAAGAGGGGTGTTAGGATGCAAACCAAACCAGTTGAAATTTGAGCATGTCGCTTTGGGATAACGTGCTGCAACATCTAGCGACACGGCGTGCGTGGTCACCCCACCTAAGAAAATTCAAGGCTCCACACTCAGCAGGCAAGGTGGTTCTCGCAGTATTTTCGACATCAGAGGTCCATTATACTCATAGAATTTCTCGCGCACGGTGCAAGAATACCCTCCTATTGACTAAACCTATCTTGAAAGTGTACGCTTATTTGGGAGTCCGTAGAAGATGTGTAGGGGGCGTGCGGATTTACCAGCCTACACTGTCCATACGGGATCTGCAGATTAAGTTGACCATCCTTTATTTAAGTTGTTCCTGGTCAGATTAAGAGAGGGCCCTATGGCCCTAATCTGATCAGGTTAAAAACCAAATAAATAAATAATTAAATAAATACTTTGAGCCAGATTCGTAAGTCGACGAATAGGCTTTCCTCCTACCTGTTTACTTTCAATGACGTACTCCCATCGCAGCTAGACAACACACTGGAGTATTGATGGAAGTACAGTGGCGGCGCGTCCTATGTGTTCACTGTTTCAGTGAACCCCCAGGAACAAGCACGTCGTGAAAAATATTAAGTAAATAAAATAAAAAGTGTTTTCAAACTATAATTCTTCGTTTCATTATTATAACAGATCATTTTAATGCACATTTAAAGTATTTCCATTGTATGAGAAATGTTTTACGTCGTGGAGACAGCACGATTACGAGTCGTAACGCGGCCACTTAATATCCTCGACAGTGGCCGCAGCGTTGCAATGCGCATGAATTGGTTCAAATTCTCCTCTGAGCCCCCTGGAGCCAGCATATGGGCGCGACTGCGGCAGGGAGGGTCGAGGGAAAACCCCGCTATTAACATTGGCAATGGAGCTGGTAGAGGCGCCAGCTCCTGGCTACTCGAGATCTGGCGGTTACAGACGAACGGTTCCGTAGCAAAGGCAATGGAGCTACCGCGCACCTCGCATTGCGCATCGGCAATGGAGGCAATATCCGCTCTTCATATTTATTTTTGCAAATAACTTATAAAATAAAAAATAAAAATTTTATCTACTTGGAAGAACCCTTACAACGGAACAAACGACAATACTGACGTGTGTTTTAAGACACCCAATAGCTTATTCAATCCATCATCAGAAAACAGCCCGGGTTTCTCATGGAGAGAGCGATTCTGCTCCGTGATAACGCGCATTCAAACGTCTCCTGAGTCACACAAATTGTACTGGCCAAGTTCAAGTGGGAGCAGCTGAGCAACCGCCCTACAGCCAGGACATTTTGCCTGCGACTTCCATGTTTTGTCCGCTAAGAAATATCTCAAACGTAAGTGCTTCAACTCGAATGACGAACTGAAGGACACAGTAGAAGACTGGCTGTTGTCACGCCCACAGTAATTCTCGCAACAGAAAATAGTTCGGCTCGTGAAACAGAGGGATGGTTGTCTCAGGATTCTAGTGAATACTTTTAAATAAAGACTTCAATTATACCCACAATTTCGTTTCGTACCTTTTAATATGTACACCCCTCGTAGAGATATAAGGTGATTAAAGATACTGCCCAAATCAAGTGACTAAGATTAAAACATCAATACTCAGTATAGCCACCAGTGCTGCCTATAATAGTCCACACCCCTCGGCACTGTATCAAAAATACTTTGCACGTGTTGTTAGGATGTTGCAAACCACGTTGTTTCTACATGTTACGAAAGTTGAAGAGGTATAGCCAAGGATTTAAATAACATATTCTTCTGCGAATAAGATGGTTGTCTTCTGGAGGAGAGGGGAGGGTGGATTTAGTAGTGATGTATTTGCACGAAGTCCATTCAGATCAGTATGAAGAATATTTGCTGTTTCAACTTCTAAAACTATAGCACATATTGCATAATGACACCGAGGAGAAAAAGGAGAAAAAAATTGTCCATGCATATGAGTCTGGGACGAAAATGTTTTGGATCAGTACCCTTTCGTTATCATCCTTTCCCGTTATCTGTGACCCTGGGTGTAGCTGTAGGGGGTCGAGCGTTTTCTGGTGCACACCTTGGTGGGTGCGCACATAGATGGTGTTGGGGAGCTGGTAATTCGTCAGGACACCAGACTCCAAACCGCCACGGTATGCCCTGCGGGAAGAGGTTGGAACGGACCAGGTGCCGCCGTTGGCGTAATGAAAGAATTTTGTTCGGTAAAACATTTATTCTGAATTGGTACACATTGCTGCGTACTCCAGGCGACCCGGTCGATGGCGTCAGCAGCCTCCTGCCGTGCTGTGCGCTGACAGAGCGGATGCGTCCGCACTAGCTCGACGTCCGGAGATAGGCGAACCCTCTGCCGCCCCGTTTCTTGTGGAACCGTACGGGGGTACGGTGGGATGAATGAATGAGAGATTCACACATCTGGACTGGTGTTTCTCGGTCCCCACCCTAATTGCTGTTTCGCATCGTCTTCATACTGGACCGCGTTGACTGTTGTCTTGTGGTCGTGACGTTCGCTGACTCCTGGCCTACCGGCAAGTAGGAGTCTTCCCTAGGAACGCTGGAGTTCCGGAGTGCACGACATGGAAGTCCTCCTAAATACTTCCTCTGCGTCCGTAGTTGGTTGTAGCGCAGGAGTCGAACTCGGGAGCTATGCAGGAGTCGACATTTCGTCGGTTGTGAGCTGATGTAGAAGAATGCTGGAGTTCTATAACCGACGTTAGAACATGTCAGGGAATCGAGTGCTACGAAGTGTAAGCTATCGATTCATCTAACCGACTTACTGTGGTCTCGAGTGCTGGAGTATATATAGTGTGTGTGGAGTGGCTGATATTTCCCCTACGTGCTCTGTCGTGACAGCATCGGCCCTTTCAAACGAATATGTCGGCGTTTTACATCTTGCCGTGTTCACTTAACAGGTTATCTGGTGGATCCAGAAGGTTCCGGATACGCGTTGTTGTGTTAGACTTAAGCATTGTTTCCTCACGTAACGAACTGACGTGATACTGCATGTTCGTACTGTTCCATTTAACTTCCGCTGATGCGTGCTATTCAGTCCGGTGCGTATGTGTCCATTCCTGTCAGCTTCAGCAAGTAAGTATGACGCCCCGTCCTTCCACAAACCGCAATGTTTCGATAGCAACCAAGACTTGGAAAAATTTATTGCTATACTTCCGCTACAGAGCTCGTGTGCAATAGTAGCCGAGAATGGAGCTTCTCGGGACCGTCGTTCGGCAATCTTCGACCAGATCTTTCGAACAAGACAGAACATGAGAAAAAGAAGGGCAAATATGGAATGCAATGGAAAGGTCGACGAAGGAGACTTAAACATTGTGTATCGTGTGGTAGTGAGTTTTCCTACCGTAATGTCGTCGATGGCAAGCTCGAAATGGCAGTGGTTTAGTGGCCGAGCGCTCTATGGCGTATTCCGAGAGAGCGCACGGTTGCTCCACATCGGATGTTCGAGTCCTCCCTCAGGCATGTGTGTGTCTGTGTGCTGTCCTTATCATAAGTTAGTTTCTGTAGTTAGTAAGCCTAGGAACTGATAAGCACAACAGTTAAAGGCCCTTACATTAGCTAACATTTGAACATTTGAAGCTCGGGAGGCATGGCAGTACAACAGGCTCCAGTACTTAAATTAGATTTGATTAAATGTTCGTACCATAGATCCGTATTGAGAAATTCCTCGTTGATGTGGAACATGTCAATATAATAATCTTTTATCATTTTTACAGGCTGAAATAATGACACAAATAGTATGTACACATAATATATATAATTTGGTTCTATTAAAAATATGTCAATGGAGTAAAGGCATTGGGTACTAACAAGTCCTGACTCTTCTTAAACTGAACTTATCTTGCTACACATGTTTTTTTACGGTTGCCGGCAAATCATTGAAAGTATGAGTTCCTGAATAGTGGAATCCTTTCTGAACTGAACTGTTTTAGGGAAAAGGGATATATTACTTACGGCGTTTCTGTAATGAATAAATTTACTGAGAGGCAGTAGTTATTATACCCAGTTTTTTGAAAATCCTCTTCAGGGTGTCCGTGATTTTACTACACAAATAATACGTATTAGACGCTATTGGACTCTGAACATTTTTCTTTGACTTGATGAGTTACCCCAAAGTAGTATACCATATGATATTATAGAATGGTAGTAAGAAAAGTATGCCAGATATCTTTTTATTTCTTGTCGCCTACGCCTGCAATCTCTCCAACTAATACGTATTTGTTAAGACGTTTCTGCAGTTCTCTGAAATACTATTTCCAACTGAAATTATTATCAAGTTTCAATCCAAGGAATTTAATAGCGTTAACCTCTTCTATATGATCTTCTTTAAATTTTATGCATGTGCTAGCTAAAAATCTCTTACATAATGTGAAATACGTGTAATGACTTTCAGAGTTTAATGTCAATGAGTTGCCTTTAAACCATTTACTAATATCAGTAGCAGACCTTTCTATAACTATGTTCGACATGCTGCTTACTGCAAAACTTGTATCATCTGCAATCAAAACGAACTCTGCTTCTGACAGTGTAACTGGTAAGAGGTCATTAATGTACACAAGAAAAGGCAATAAACCTAAGACGAATGAATGTGGGACACCACAAGCAATTTCTTCCAATCTGATGATGACTGATGACTTGATTGTTAAGGACTAATGGCTTCGACCATTTTGTTGCATTAATAATGACACCATTAAATTTTAATGTACTTAAAAATGCCGTTGACAAATCACAGAAAATACCTGCTGCTTGTAACTGAAGACCTCGGGGGAAAATAATGTTAACCTTCATTTATAAAGTGTTGAGATATAACGACTTGTATGTTTGAAAAATAATTCTATTACATGGTTTAATATTTGTTTTAATATTTCTATTTGCCATCTCTCTGCACCTTCATGTACTACTCGAAGAAAATGAAACATTCTATCTGATATGATTGTTTGGACCAAATACATTAAAAATACAAAATTTGAGGGTTATGATTATTTACCCTGTGGTCTTAAATTTATTATATAGTTAATGAAGTACATTCTCATCATACGTGTAACTAACCTTCTCGATATCGGACTCCTTCAGAAATCCAAATTGTGTACAAGACAATGTTATTTATGATCAGGCAGTTGAGGAGCTGCCTGTACATTACCTTACCAAAATTTTTGGGAATGCTGACAAAAGTGAAATCTGCCTGTATTTTGATGGTGTCTTTTTATCCCCTTTCTTTAATAAAGGTTTAATATCGTATATTTTCGCCAGTCAGATAAATGTTCCTGTTAAAATCGTATTTCACTCAAATAATATACCTTAATTAACTTAGCTGATATATTATCGTAATGACTAGAACACTTTGATTTTAAAGCTTTTATTATGGAAGATATTTCTTTTGGTGAAGAGTGATAGAGTCATGTACCTGAAGTTGTTTGTAAAGGCTGTTTTCAGATATTCAAAAGATTTATTTTACTGACCCTGACAATCCCTTACTATCAGTAACAGATATAAGGTACTCGTTAATTAGGTGTGCTACGCTATGCCCACCAATTAATAAAGTATCATCTACTATTAATTTTATCTACTCCAGTTTCTTTCTGCTTTTACCAGTCCCTCTTTCACTATATGCCGTATTGTTTTTATTTTGTTTTATGACATTCCTATCTCCCGTTCATAATGCATTTGTCTAGATGTCCGAATTACATTCTCAAAATTCTACAGTATGCCATTTATTTACCTTAACCATCTGCACTGGAGCTATTCTTGGCAGACAGATATATTTTCCATTTTGTCTTACAGGAAATCTTTATTGCTTGTGTAATCCACAATTTTATTATACATCTCAGTTTGATTTGAGTCGCTTTGCCAGCCACGGTGGCCGAGGGGGCTGAGGCGCTCCAGTCACGGTCTGCACGGCCATTACTGTCGGGGGTTCGAATCCCCCCTCGGGCATGGATATTTGTGCCGTCCTATTTCGTAAGTAGTTCATAAGTAGTTTTTAATTTGAGGGACTGATGACCCCGTAGTTGAGTCCCATAAACTATACAAACATTTGAACATTTGAGTCGTTTTTCGAGGAAAACAGTTTTCAAACATGGTACTGATATTGTTAATGAATATGTCATATTTTTCATTCTCGCCATGAGCACATCATGTTCATATCTTTGAGCAGTTTTCTAATATGTGGTATTTTTGTAGACTGACTATTCCGCTGTATTCAGATTTAGCAGTCTTCTTAGTGTACTTTAAATATACACCTAAAACAAGGATCTACAAGTCATGGTCTGACAAGGCATTGATTGTTGGTTCTATTATATGATATGGTTCATTTGATTTGTGTATAAAATATTATCAGTGGCTGTCCCAGAGGATTCAGTTATCCTACTTTCAAAGTTTGCAACAGAAGTACTACGAAATACAATGACATTAATTGCAATAAATGTTGACTGGAAGACAGCACAAGAAAATGTATATTAACTTCGCCAGCACCCAGATTTCTTAGGGTTTTTTTTTTTCCTTTTAAATAACCCAATAGAGTTTCTTATAAATAGATTATACAGAGGTTTAATCCAACACACGCTGCTAAATGCTGATCTAGACGGAATTTATTAATGCCAGTGGTCTTTAATATATGGCAGTTTTTAATAAAGTGGTAGGTCCACCTCCCTCCATATCTACTCTACAGAGGTACGAACCTAACTTAAATCGTGAATTGTGTAACATATATATCCCAATAGTTACATTATGTTCAGAGAGACCAATTATGTCAATTGGGTTAGATGAATCTATTTCATCAGTACAAATGAGTAGTTCTTCAACATTATTTTCGTCCTGGTATGTTCTTATCTAATAAAAGTAACCGATACTACATACTAATGGGATTATAACTGGTTGGTCAAAGATGTACTGGCAGTTTGTGAATATTTTCTGTTAAACGTTGTTTGCTTGGAGAGTGTATCATAAAATCTGCCTCCTCTTCATCTCTTTTCTGAAACTGAGTCCATCATCCAACCTCTCTCAACAGTTGTACATGTCCCAAAAGAAAGCGTCCCCTGGAACCTGGCACCACTGGTATTTTACCATTTGTGACAGTGCTTCTCCATAAGTTACCTGCAATGAACACAAATTTTCCCTTCACTTTTCCGTTGAGGTGTAGGTTACGCCTAGTGTAGTCTCACCCACAGATAGTATCTGCAGGAATTAAAACATTATGGAACCCTATATCTGACACAAGCGGCCGTTAAAACTCCAAGTTTACTCTGTTGACGGAAGAGTTCAAATTCGGAGATCATGGCGCCTCTAAATAGACACAAATCCCACTCGGGTATTCTTCGTTGCTGATGCTATCTCTACGAAATATTCAGAATCTCGATCAAACTATTTCCCAGACCACCGACTATAACCACGGTATCCTCCTTTATTATATTTTCGAATAAGTAATTTAATCCTCTATTATCCGATCCAGTCGTTTACTAGCTTTGAAAATGTTTCTGAGCTGCTGCTCTTGACCTAGCCCGTCCTGTAAATGTTTACAAATTTCCCTATGGTTTTCAAGTCCTTCTTGAAATTTCTTTGTGTCCTTTCTACAGCTTCAGCTGCATGACGCTCGTCCGATTTTGACTGAGGCAACTGGTCAAATCCATTTTTCACATTGACGGCGAAGATTGAAACGTTTCCATAGAACATGTATATTGCTGAATTTGTAAGAAAATGTCTAATATTGTGCCTCCTGTCTTGGGTCGAGTAACGTGCTTGCAAGAAAATGCATAATATTGCATCTACTGTGTGTATCGATATGTGTACATAAATCTGTGAAATTGTGAAGTTTCATCTTTGGCAAAAATTATGTATCGCATAGCATTGTAGCTCGCGCGGAGAGACAGAGAGTCAGACTTGTGTTTCAGCTCGCTTAGAGAGCAGTTGTGTATGTGACTTAGATGTAGAGCAGAGGCTGCAGTGCCCGCAAGTTGATTTGATTCTATTTGGAATGTATTGCATTTTATATAATTCTCAAAAAGGTTGTACCACCACTGGAATGAAGGTAATAGCATTTCGTGTAATTATGAAAAGGTTGTATCATTTAGCTAATGGAATGGTGATTATTAATAATAAGTAACAATGTTGACCTTTCTTTCCTGTTTCATTTACGTAGTTAGAAGATTAACCTACTTCCTTTATTTGATAATTAGTTATTTGTGGATTCAAAGCGCAGTATTGATTTTGGTAATCTTGTTGAACAGATTTCTTTATAGGTAACGTAGTAAATGATTGATATGCAACACTGCAGTTAATTGAGTATGATACTGAGTTTTGATAATCAGGTACTGATCTGCATAAAATTCTCGTAGTCGAACATTAAGAAAGTGGTTTGTGTTTCTAATACCTTTCTCGTATAATTGGTTTTTTTTTTTTTTTTTTTTTTTTTTTTTTTTTTGAGTATATACATTGTGTGTTTCATGCAGGTTACATGTCACTGTTGCTTTGTTAAAAGATCCGTTGCGCACATAATAAGTTTAATGCACTGTTTATCATTTAACAGTATATACATCAATATCAGGGCCATAATTAAACCATATTACTGTGTTAAATTTCGATTAAGTTATTTGATGACTTAGTGGTCTAGACTGTTAAACGTCAATATATGACAACTATTTGGACAGCACCTAATATCAGATCAGGTTTTGAATGAGTAACTTGAAAATAAACTACTTTTGTTTTCTAATTAATCAATAGATTCAACTTCAAACATCACGTACACATTTTAAGTTGTTCTTGCATGGCACTACCTGTTCACTACAATATCTGAACCCAGCTGCTTGTATAATACGTTTGGTAATGTTAGTACAAGTCAACACCAACGACCTCTGCAACAAATTTATGTTATTACAAGTACCTCGGTTTCTGTAATGCCGGCCGCGATGGCCGAGGGGACTGAGGCGCTCCAGTCACGGTCTGCACGGCCACTACGGTCGGGGGTTCGAATCCCCCCTCGGGCATGGATATTTGTGCCGTCCTTAGGATTAGCTAGTTCATAAGTAGTTTGTAAGTTTAGGGACTGATGACCCCGTAGTTAAGTCCCATAAGCTTTACAAACATTTGAACTATTTATTTTATTTTTTTATTCTTTTTACTTTTTTTTTACTTTTTTATTTTATTTTTTTTTTATTTTTTTGCCGTAATCTTGTTGTCTCCACACCATTTTACTTAATTCCGTCGATGACAATACTCCAGAACCTAGATATCTGAACTGATCTCGTAATTAATGAAATCTTCTAGGGTAATCAGCCGAGTGATGGCGTCGTCTTGTCGCGACGTTTCGTTGAGTTTCGTGCTCATCATCTTCTGGCGAAGTGACGGGATGTTGTATGCCGCACACCTTCTATACTCGCTGTCCGCTGGTCACCACTAGCGTCCAGCCAATCAGGCTCCTTCGGAAGAATACGCCGCGCGCCGGCCGGTGGCCAATCGGTTTCCTATATAAGGTGTGCGGCATACAACATCCCGTCATTTCGCCAGAAGATGATGAGCACGAAGCTCATCGAAACGTTGCGACAAGACAACGCCATCAATCGCCTGATTACCCAAGAAGATTTCATTAATGGAATATGCCGAGAAATTCTACAATCGTAGTTGTGCGACAAAAAGTCTCGTTTGCGCCCGCCGTAACGTTCAGACATTCTCGGAGCTGAGGACAATTTAAATTAAATGACGCGAAGGAGAACGACGAACAGCGCTTAGCGAGACCAATGGATCCCTCACAGTGGGCTTCCCGACGCGAGGTCACGGGCCGGAAAAGTGCGTTGTGAAACAGCGCCGGGTCCATCGCAGGGGTAGGGGCAGGCGCGTGAATTATGACAAATTAACTGCGGTCGAGGGCAGCCGGCTTTATTAACGACGGGCGATTTCGCCGTCGCGCTACAGAATTACTGCGGGGCGGGCACGGTGCCACGTCTAAAGCTGGTGGGCCGGCCTGGCCTGGCGGCGTGCACTCGCAGCGAGTATTTCACTGCGCGCCGTCTGCGGCCCGTCTGCGCAGGAAATATCTGTCTGGGCGTCGGTGGCTGCTGGCTGGCGGCTGCTGGCTGGCAAATGACCAAATCCCGAGCGCTCGTTTGTCAACCGCGCTCGTCAGGAAGCGGTCCCTCTCCGCGGTAAGCTCCCCGCCTCAAGGATACGTTTATAAATACCGGCGAGCAGGGGCGCGCCGCGGGGCAAAAACGTCTCCATCTCCTCAGATATTCCCAGCGCTCCGGAATAATCGCGCGCGGAATCACATCGCGACGCTCTGTGCCAGCGGTTCACTATCTGCACTGCCATCCTAAACTGGGGCAGCTGTTAGCTTTTACAAAAGTATTATATCTTCCAGGTAAATTCGGTCACAATAATCACTAAAAAGGAAAGTACTTGGGCTCGAACAAACATATCTGTATCAACGTTTGGTCACAGGACCATTACGAATCCCTTAACACGTTCGCTGCCGTTCACGCTCTGGCGCATGTAAACGTTACTTGAGTCAGGTGCCGCTCACGCTGTGGCGCGTGCTGCGCCTTAGCATCCTATTATGGGTTTTTGTAAACTGGCATCGTGTAATAAAGCTGTATACTCTGGTAGGCACTCAGGGAAGAGTATAACTGATATGCACACGTACGTGGTTCCAGATTTCCGTGTTTGAATTACCGGCTACGAGCCACACACGCTCCTCATGATACATTTATTGGATTCCTATGTAAACAAGCAAGCAACCTTTTGATTATTTTAATTTTATTTCGATTAGTTACCAGTTTATAAAAAAATACTTCTTAGTTTTGATATTATTCATACTTATATTGCTGATTATATAGAAATATGCATATGTTTTATGAAATACCTTGTACGAACTGTTTATATTGCTCATTTGTTGTTTTCACAAAAATACAAATGCAGATAATAAAATATCAAAAAAACTGAAAACTAAAACCAAAACATTCAGTGGCTCAAAACTATGAAAAGATACTGTCAAAATACGATCACGCACCAGAGCGTGAAGTCGCGCCTAGCACCATCGCGCCAGAGCGTGAACGGCAGCGAATGTGTTAACTCGTTTAGAGGCGGTGGTTATCGATTTTAACCCTTAACCCTTTCAGTCCCACATTATGAAATCAGCTGTTGAAAAAATCCCACTGACGTGTTTTACGGCCCACTTTAGATTTGTAGTTTTATAAGTTTTACATTTTGGACCAAAATAATAATAAAAAATTCTTAAGGGTCTGAAACCCTTTTAGGAGAAAGAAATTGTTTTTGGTAGTTGCGGGTTTCAAACCACTGACCTTTAGCGTCACAGTCCGACACATTACCCACTACGCTACAGTTACAAGTTATGTGACACAATCTTTTATCTGATACTATACATGGCTGTTGTTAACTGATACTAATATGGCATTTGTAGACACTAGATTATCATTTATCGTACGAAGAACGACGTGTTTTTGTTAATTCTTCAGTGCGCCATTGCTTTGAAATGACAACATGTAAGTTACAACGAGAAAATCATCAAATATGCAACGCGAGATGGCGTACGTTACAGAGAATTCTGGGCGAGGAATGTCACGTGACATCTGCGAACGGCTGGTTTTCGTTAATTCAATGGAGGGTGTCAAAACTCTGTTACGTTTTGCAAATATCTCTCAAATGAAACGAGATATGAAAAAAAACCGTAAGGGAAGAAAGTTGTAGAGAATTTTCTCCTCTACAAATTTGTTTATTCAATTTTCGCGTCAGGTGAACGGTTTATTTGCAATTACAATTACATAAAAAACGGCTTTTTTCGGTATTACTAACGTATTTCATGTCCGAAATTTTTCAAAAAGCAACGTTCTGGTAGCCAAGAATTAGGTCTGTAAAATTTGGTGCCGATCGGTTGAAAGGTACGACCTAGAAAGTGGAAACACGTGACAGCCAGACAGACATCGTCAAATCGCTGTTATTTTTGCAAATTTCTCTGCAACGATGCAAGATATGAAAAAAAGAACATAATAGAGCGAAGTTGTAGAGAATTCTCCCCTCTACCAATTAGGCTATTCAATTTTCGTGTCAGATGAACGATTCGTTTGAAATTACAATTATATTACAAACGGCTTTTTTTCGTATTACTGCCGTATGTTTTGTCCGAAAAATTTGAAAAAGTGAGGTTCTGGTCTGTGGCAGCCTACAATTATGTCTGTAAAATTTTGGTGCTGATCGGTTGAACGGTTCGTCTTAAAAACAGGGAACACGTTACGGACAGACAGACAGACAGACATTCCAAAATCGCCGTTATATTTGCAATATCTCTGAAACGATACGAGGTATGAAAAAAACATTAGAGTGCAAAGTTGTGGAGAATTTTCTCCTCTACAAATTCGGTTATTCAATTTTCGTGTCAGATGAACGGTTAAGCCGTTATTATCATTTAAATTTCGAGCTGTTAAAAGACGATAGCAAAGGCCCACTTTTAGTGTTAATTAAAAATTAATTAAAATTCGGTGTGTTCTGTGTTAATACAGTGCAGTAAACATCAAAGTATGTGTTTCAAAATATTTGCTCGGACCATTCATTTTTATGTCATATATTTCATGCACAAACCAGACGTTTGTATCGTGGTATTTTAGTACTTGGCTGTTATTTTGTTGATAGTTAACAATGTCAGGTCAATAATGATAGCATAATCTTCGCCACACCACCAAAGTCAAGAGAATTCACTAATGGTAGAAAATAAAAGTAACCACACTCATGCTCACACTATCATCCACGTGTAGAGGGCAACGCAACACAACCTCCAAGACTAACAGATTAATGCCTCAGAAGTGGCTACACGCTGTACCAAGCGGAAAAATGTTGTACAAGAAGCATGTTTTTCATAAAAAATGCAACTTTAAGAATTGATGCACAAAATACGGTATAAATCAACTTTTAACACGTTCTCCAAAAACAACACTGGAAAAAAACGGGAAACCCATACACTGCATTCGTTTTGCAGATGATATAGTGCAGATGATATAGTGACTCAGTAAATGGAATTGAGTTTACGTTGCTAACATTTGCCATTACTGAGAGAATTTACGGTAATAATAGATAAGAATGAAACAAAAACTTAAGTAGCAGAGAAGGCACAAGGAAATGATAAAATCAGTATCATACTGGAAGATGACATTATAGAATAGGTTAGGAGCTTATCTTCTGCTTTTCGGAGGACAGACAAGAAAAATAATGATGCAGGAAAGAAATTTAATTCATGGCAGTTTAAATCTTACACTTTGCCACTTACGAAACAGTGATATAAATTACAATTTTTTTAAATTACGTCCTTTAGACGGTGTACGAATATATTTGTAATATCTGCCGTGGAGATTCCTCATTGGGCGCTGCCACATCTAGGACAGTGTGAATTTCATCCCGAATTCTCTATTTAAACTCATCCAGGGTTCTTGGTCGAAACGTATAGAATTTTCGCTCGAGTTAGCTCCACAAGAATAAATCACAGCCGGATAAATCTGGCGATTTTGGGGGCCAGGGAATGTTACCGAACAATTCTCGCGCACATTCCATTGATTGCCGTCCAGTATATTATGTCGCTCCATCATGATGAGATCAGGCTACAGGAACGTTTGGAAAATTGTTCAGTGGAGATGTAACGAATGTTCGTAACATCTCCAAGTAACTATTGTCATTCACACTTATTGGGTTTCTTCGTTCATTTGTGAAAAAAGTATGGCCGTAAAATCCTTTGTGAAGGAACACCACACCATACTGTCACTTTACTAGTGCGTGAATGGCTCTCATGAACATCGTTAGGATCTGTGATTGCACAGTAAAGGTAGTTCTCTATTTGCAAAGGCGGAATCCATCTAAAGGGCGTAATTATTAAAAAATGAAAAATGTGATCGACTTTCAGTATATGGCAAAGTTGCTAGGTTTCAATTACTATAAACGAAACTTCTTACTTCTAGATTTATTGAATTGTGGAAATGTTTCCGTTTTTCTGTCACACACTTTGTTACAGATACAAAGAGATTAATTCCCTTGACGAAGAAATATTTCCATAATAATAACTTAATATCATGTAAACCAGAAAATTAGCAAATAGTTTGTTAAAACATTTGTTTGGAGTGTCTTAACATATGGATCTGAAGCATGAGGCAGAGGAAAAGAGACTGGAGGCAATGGATATGTGGATTTAGAGAAGGATGTAGAAAATACCTGGGGCGTATAAGGTTTACCCCGCTTATAAAAATAAAAAATAAAGTCCTTTAAATACATTTGACCTAGCAATTATGCTGGCGACAAATTACCAAATATTTGGAGCAGAAAGGAGTCGGCAGCGGCAGGTGATGATTGCAGACCAGAGCTGAAATAAAACGCGATCGTCTTCTCACTTCCTTCTGCGAAGCAGAAACGATATTTAAACTAACAGCCCCTCTAGCGTCGGTGCTGCTAGACAATCAATAACTGCACAATTTTATATCGCGAGCAGACAAATCGATCATAGTGTATTTGTGAAACAGTGTTCACAAGTGCAAATCTCCATGTCAAAATTGCGACATAATCTTAAAACATGCACGTTCCGCAAAGTGCGATTGCTCAAAGTGAAAGTTCCAAAATACGTAAATCAACTGTGGCCGCCGGAAGCGAACCCACAGGGAAAAAATCTAAGTTTAGACAACAGCACAAGTAAACCGCGAGATCAAGAGGTCCGAACACTACGGAGTTCTCGACGCAAGACATAAGTCGATCCGCACACTGCGGAGACCTACAACCGAAACCCCTTAACATCTCTATCCACGCCAGAGTTACTGGTCGCGACACGCGACCCCACCTACGTGGCCAAAACGCTCCAATTACCACATTCAGCAAATTGCCTGCTCAATGATATCACGAGAAGCCGCTGACAAATTTCGAAATTGTAACAATCCTAAACTTTGGAGAATCACAGAGCACTCAGCACACACCCCTACAAACGTCTCCTACACAAGCAAAGTTCACACAGAGACGTCACCGTACTTTGGTCCACAACCTCTCCGGAAGTTTTGGGCGCTCTCTTTCGGTTCTAGGCCTTAAAATACACAAAATTTATGGCGATAGGCGCCAGGTCATCACTGGCTCAGAAGACCGACTATGCGTCCAGCAAACTGGTCAACATTCGTCACGCAGAATGAATTTCCGCAACCACGCACATCAGCAAATTCGAAGAAACCGTCCAGGCATTCGTAACCGTAAAAACGACGACGCACTGGCGAGGATGCTATTCATATCTCTGCCAATTTTGCCTGACTGTCCGATTGTCTTGCAATGGCGACAGTTTGGTGGACATCCTGCAGTGCGTCCGCATAGCATTGTCCTGCTCTACTAGTAAAAGTAAACGAAATCTCACAGGTAGCGGTGGCCTTCCCTGGTGGACCGTTCCGTCGATCCACTGCCCACCGAACGGGATCTCACAGGCACCAGCTATGCCCGGACGCCCCCGTTGCCGAGACGGCAATTTCCCAACAGACAAATGCCACGGAGGCAAATGTCCAAACACGTTAATATATGGACCCCAACATACCAACTGCCGAGGCTACGTGAGAGAAAGCACGGCAGCCGTTCCCTTGCCGTCGCCAGCCTGTCCACTGCAGAGCAGATATCAGATAGAATCGTTGAAAAGGTCAGTAACAACCTGTGGTAATTGAAGGATTGTTCCTTAGACGATATGTCCCCATAGAAACAGAAGTGGTAATAAATCTGTTAAAAGATAGTATACCAAAACGACACATAACTTTCTGATCTGCCGAAAGACAAAATTAAAAAAATTCTTACCACCACCTTACATTGAAATTGATATTGAGACTCTGGCACTTCACGAAGTACAAAATTTTAATACCTACGTAGCTGAAAAACAAAGAGATAGAGAGATAGATAGAGAAAAGCAAAAGTGGAATTGAATATTTAACTATCACTTTTGTCAGTAAAATGGCAACTATTACAGAATCTCACATTTCAGACAACTTCTAGACTGTTGACTGACAACAGTAACCTATATGTATGTTCGTAGTTTTCGACAGTTTAATGAAAAACTGCTACAGAGGAGAAAATAACGCCAGAGTCTTGTGCCTACACACGTAAATGTAATGAGATTTTCTAATTGCGTAGACTGTGTGTACATACGAGTATCACATCTTCATATTTTTACTTTTACAAAAAATGTTTCAAATGTTTGTAGAGCTTATGGGACTTAGCTACGGGGTCATCAGACCCTAACCTTACAAATTACTTATGTACTAACTGCTACTAAGAACGGCACAAATATCCATGCCCGAGGAGGGATTCGAACCCCCGACCTTAGTGGCCGTGCAGACCGTGACTGGAGCGCCTCAGTCCCCTCGGCCACCGCGGCCGGCTTTTTACTTTTATGTTTAATTACGAAATAGGTGGACTGCTGTCGAGAAGGTAAACTCTGTCTTATCCACGAATTATAGTACCTAACGTTCTGTTGCCTGACTGACACATTATATGACTCTTTTCATTATTATTATTATTATTATTATTATTATGTTACTAACTAATCGAGGCCAGGCAGCCTTTCCGCCTACTCCCGTATGAAGTGAATGTAAGGCGAAATAAAAATGTTATAAGTAACACTGACCGACACACCGTGAAAACACATCTTTCGAATAAAATACCTGCTTTGCACTGCTGTGCCCAAAACTCCATTTATGGCTCTGTGAAGGAAAAGAATGGCCAGCCTGCCAGCAACGGACATGCTGGGCCCATCCCCCTCCTGCTTGCACAGTGACCGCTACGGCGTTCCGAGGGCTTGTAATATTTGTTAACCGATTTTGAGGAAACTATTCAATGAAAAGGAAATTATATAGTTTCTTTTCACATATTTTATAGGTCGATATATTCGCTCGATAATGTTCTAACTTTCTATTCGTTATTCCTTATAGTTTCTGTGCTAAACCAAAGTAAGTAAACTACTGTACAAAATTTTAAATCAGTTGCAGACGAAAATCGCATTTCGTATACTTTTCGTACTTCTTTTTTTTTTTTTTACATACATAGCTGATGGTTGACAGCTGAACTATGACTTTCTTCACTCTCGAGGTATGGGGCGTTATATCCGACGGACAGATGCGGGAAGTGCGCCCAGTGTTGTCCATGCGGACTTGGCGGCTCTACGAAATATTTATCATCCGATTTTAAGAAAATTGTTTGGTTTTTGGCTCAATAGAGATTGTTCTATTAAAAATTCAGAACTGCGAGAAATGCAAGGTGATGCCCACTACATGACTTGTACGAAAAATATAGGCATTTAAGGATCCCTTACAATGGCAACTGCATTTGAATGTCCAATATTTTTCTTCTTTCAGTTTTTCGTTTCCTGTAATAAGACACTACACACATGTAAACGAATATTGATTTCAAATCTAAATGAGAATCTGTTTATTTTACTCAGAGCCGGCCACGGTGGCCGCGGGGACTGAGGCGCTTCAGTCACGGTCTGCACGGCCACTACGGTCGGGGGTTCAAATGTTTGTAAATCGTATGGGACTTAACTACGGGGTCATCAGTACCTAAACTTACAAACTACTTATGAACTACTTACGAACTAGGACGGCACAAATATCCATGCCCGAGGGGGGATTCGGACCCCCGACCGTAGTGGCCGTGCAGACCGTGACGGAAGCGCCTCAGTCCCCTCGGCCACCGCGGCCGGCGTCGGCGGTTCGAATCCCCCCTCGGGCATGGATATTTGTGCCGTCTTTAGTATAAGGTAGTAGACAAGTAGTTTGTAATTTTAGGGACTGATGACCCCGTAGTTAAGTCCCATAAGCTTAACAAACATTTGAACATATTTGAAACATTTTACACAGTTGTATATCAAAAAATTTGTATGTCTTCGGCAAATACCTGCAAATAAAACCAACGACCCGTAAATAAACGTCATGACATTACTCAGGAATTTTTTTAACAATTTCATTCCTGTTAAAAAATTATATAGGTATCTGCTGCGTGACCGATTCTTCAGTAGTTCTTTAGTCGATTAATTTTTATTATGAATTAAAATTATCACAGCACATGAACGGAAGGTTGCTTCTGGGCTTCCAGTTTTCTTTCAAGGTTTCAATCAGCCAGACTCTTCTTCTTCCTTCATTTCTGAATTCTGATACTAGTACTATAATGATCACCTCCCTTCTGGGCTTGTAAAGTACGTCCGAAAGTACAACACTGTAGCATTATTCCAACCCAAACATACGAAATTTTACAACACTTCGTATGGCAGGCAAGTAACGTACAATAGGACTAAAATGGCGGAAAGAATGATAGACTTGATTTCAGCAAATTACGAGATGCAGACGGCGTCATGCAGTGCGGAAAGGAATGGCAATATTTTCCATATAGAGAGCTTTACCTGCTTCCAGCCTCCCATAACCATCATCCATCTATGTCCATGTATCTCCTTCACTCCTGCCATTCACTTCTCCTTCTCGGTGTCAATTTTCGTATTACCCTACTTGATATTTAAGAAAAATATTTTGGATACACAAGGGCTTTAAATAGGGCTTGGAGTATAAACTAGTAATACTCCGCCAATCTATCGTACCAGTCAGCCGTGAACGCAAACAAATGATGTCTAATCTCATACTTTAGTGTAAAATAGCCTCCGCAAGAGTCATTTGCTTTGGGGGGGGGGGGGGAATGTCTTTTGTTCTTTGAAATGTTCAAAATGTTCAAATGTTTGTCAAGGTTATGGGAGTTACACACTACTTATGAACTAACTTTCACTAAAGACAACACAAACATCCATGCTCAAGGGAGGATTAGGGACTGAGATTTATGGCACCTCATGTGCTGTTTAAGATTTTTAAGGCTCGAGGAGTGAGCCTTAATTGTTAATTTTTTCGGAGGCCACATCTGTAAAAATCTTCTTCGACATTCAGACCACTTCCACTGGCAAAAGGTGCAATTAACGCGAATTTAACAACAACCTACTGCTGGCGAGTAGTGACCACTGACAAATGATGTTAAACTCTTAATCCTTCTTTTCTAGACTCACTTAGCGCAAGTATACGTAAAGTCACGGTTTTCCCTCTGTTGGAGCAGTCGTACGCTAAGTTGTGTGTTTCCCCTGAGGCCAAATTTCCGCTGTTAGGGTCTTGGTGGCATCGTTCAGAAGATCAACCGCGCTCTTCCATGGAGTGATTCAACTAATAGCCTGGGCGTAGCCGCATACAGAAGGGACCTGCGCTAAAATGAGCATATTTATAAGGCAAGACTTTCGTCATAAGAACTGGGTACAAAAGTAACCAATAAACGAAATTTCGTCAAACTAAAGGAAGTTAACGAATCTGTGAACTTTTTTTAATTAACTTAAAAGTTAATGCGTTACTTAAAAAAATAACTACGTTAATTACCGATTAACAGATTAACGGACATGTGCAGAGCTCTGGTTATCCTTTCGGATTTGTATATAATTACTAAGGACTATTTCCAGACTGACGTGTAAACCTTTTTCTCAGATTCATTTCTGCTATTCCTCGCTAATTTAAATCACTCTTTACCTGTTTACATAGACTGATGAGAAACGTCCTATATTCATTAAGCCCAGAATCGTAACTGAAGCTTTTCGAGTTTTGTAGTGGCTGAATTTCTCACTGCCCTGAAACTTTTACAAGACTCGTGTTCCTTCATTCCAGATTATTTCATAATAGTGTAGAAAGTTAGATTAAATATTGGAGCCTTTCTTTGAAGGATTCAGCGATGTAATCTACAAAAATATCTCTTGCCTCCCCCAATCTCCTCTCCGCGGCAATACTTTATACCCACGCAATTTTATTGGAGACCGTTTGTGAGGTACGGCGTCAATAGCCATTCGGAAATGTAGAAATATGGAATCAGTTTGAGATCCCCTGTCGATAGCAGTCTGATTAAGTGAGGCGGCGCAACTCTGCCGCCACGTTGGTTCAGACGCGGGGCGAGGCGTTACCTCCGGAGCGCTGACCCAGTGGCGGGCATCGGCCGGTGTATGGGAAATCGCAGGCAGCTCCCGCGGGAAATAAGCGTGGCGTGGGCCGACTTTGTGCCGTCCGCCCGTATTAAAATATCGCCCGTCTGGCTGCCGCCGCGCTGCTCCCCACCACCAAATACACCCTCCCCCTCCCACCTAACCCCTCCATTTTCCAGTTCCAGATTGGCTCCGACGTGAAAAAGGAAGGCTACTCAGAGATTAAAATCGAGAAGACAGCGCGGCAGGAAGGCGCGTCTGTAACAGAGGGATACCACGGACCACTGTGCGGTTCGGACACCGTCCTTTGTCGCTCTTCGGCAAATCATATTTCGTCGCAGACGACCGTCTGTACAGACAGGGGAAGGACGGGTAGCTCCAGACGGCTTGTAACCGCGGACGTTTCAATTTCCAAGAAACCAAGCACGTTGCGTTGGCAAGACTGCATTTGAAATGCGCGCCCTGTGGAGTAAAAACACATGCAGGTCAGTTGTGGCATAGGCACCGAGCGAGCTACTCGCAACGGTGAATTTTGTTCGCGCTAAATTTTTCGTCGTTCCTGTTTAACTTCGTTGGCGGTTTTCACCCATAAGAAGAGTTTTTGAAATTAGCATTTGATCTTGCAGAAGCTCTGAAAGAAGCTTGGCTCCGACGAGATAAAGAAAGGCTACTCAGAGAATAAAATCGAGAAGACAGCGCGGCAGGAAGGCGCGTCTGTAACAGAGGGATACCACGGACCACTGTGCGGTTCGGACACCGTCCTTTGTCGCTCTTCGGCAAATCATATTTCGTCGCAGACGATCGTCTGTACAGACAGGGGAAGGACGGGTAGCCCCGGACGGCTTGTAACCGCGGACGTTTCAATTTCTAAGAAACCAAGCACGTTGCGTTGGCAAGACTGCATTTGAAATGCGCGCCCTGTGGAGTAAAAACACATGCAAGTTAGTTGTGGCATAGGCACTGAGCGAGCTACTCGCAATGATGAATTTTGTTCGCGCAAAAATTTTTCGTCGTTCCTGTTTGCAAATCTATCGGACCGAACTGCGTGGTCATCAGTCCGTAGCTCACAAACTACTTAAACCTAGATAAACTAACCTAAGGACAAACACATACACCCATGCCCCAGTGAGGACTCGAACCTCCACGGCGAGCAACTGCGCGCTCCGCAGTGAGACGCTTTAGAAATTAAAATTTTTGTATAGCTTATGGGACGTAACTACGCGGTCATCAGTCCCTAAACTTACAAAGTATTTATGAACTAGCTAACACTAAGGACGGGACAATTATCCATGCCCGAGGGTGGATTCGAACCCCCGACCGTAGTAGCCGTGCAGACCGTGACTGGAGCGCCTCAGTCCCCTCAGCCAGCGCGGCCGGCTGAGACGCTTTAGACCGCTCGGCTACTCCACCGCGGCTGTTTAACTTCGTTGGCGGTTTTCACCCATAAGAAGAGTTTTTGAAATTAGCATTTGATCTTGCAGAAGCTCTGGAAATCCCTCATAGATTTAATAAGGAGAAGAGGCATCTCCACATAAAAAAAGTTTAGAAGAGAGACAGAAAAGGAAATGCAATAAAAAAGACAAGCCGAAAAAACAAAAAAACCGCAAATGCACTAAAGAAACGTTCATGGCAAATACAAATATTCATTCTCTCCGAAGAGGATCAAGGAAAAGAGACACAATGCATCACATGTGGAGAAATCTTCGAAGAAGACTGTATTCAGTGCTATAACTGCAAAGACTGGTACCATGAAAACTGATTTTATGTAGATGCTTGAGATATTTATTACAATTGTGTTTTCAAGGCCAAGAAACAAGTGGAGTGCCACTGAATGCTGTGTCCGGGGCTACCCTCCAAATTTTTTAGTGCCAATAAACTGATGCAAAAGTGTATTTAAGATAGTTCATAAAAATTATTATCTATGCTTAGTTCTAAGTGATACGACTAAAGAAGTTACCGGTTTCATTTTACGATGAAAGTTAACACAGAAAAATTGTTTACTATTGTTTTATTAGCAAATTCATTTTTGTGACCTTCCCCTAGTTGATATGGCAAATACCAACAGCCGTATTCATCGATTTGTAATTTCTTTGATACCATTTTTGACCTTATAAAAGAGCTATCTTTGCATAATTAGTATAGGAATCGGCGAATCATGTTTCAGGCACATAGAAACTAATACAAGATGAGAACTGAATGGTTCAAGTACAAGTGATTTAACTCCACCTGTTGTGGCGTAAAGTCAGCGCCACACGCCAGACGTAAGAGAACGATCGTGTAGATGGCAGTGATCGACCGAAAGCCAATCGCACGCGCCGCGCATCCTGGAGGGAGTAATCGAAGATGCGCGCATTTCATAGCAGCTATACCAAGGCCGACATACGTCTGGACAGACCGTCAGTTACTATTTAGGAATACGTCAGTTACTATTCAGAACTGGGACAGTCAATAGGCAGCTACGAAGTTACAAATAGGACAGTACTAAGTCAGAAGGCGGCTACGAACTTAGCAGTAACTAGATCTCAGCCCAGCTAGCATCATAAGGACGACGCCGCGAGAAGAGAGAGCTGAAACAGACATATGTTATGTTGTTGTTGTTGTGGTCTTCAGTCCAGAGACTGGTTTGATGCAGCTCTCCACCCTACTCTATCCTGAGCAAGCCTTTTCATCTCCTCATAAGAACGACAACCCACATCCACTTGAATCTGCTTACTATACGCGTCTCTTGGTCTCCCTCTACGATTTTTACCCCACACACTTCCCTCCAACGCTAAATTCACAATTCCTTGATGTCTAATAATGTGTCCTACCAATCTATCCCTCCTTTTAGTCAAGGTATGCCAGAAATTTCTTTTCTCCCCAATTCGGTTCAGTACCTCCTCATTAGTTACGCGATCCACCCACCTAATCTTCAGCATTCTTCTGTAGCACCACATGTGTTATAAAGATGAGTAATGTAAATTTCAGTCAATAAATATCTTGTAATACTAACTATATCAATGTTTCAGATGTCAAAGCATCCTGCACCAAAACCTTTATTGACAACGAGAGCGGGACATGTAAACAACAAAAGGCGACGACGTCACAACACCACCTACGATAGTTTCGGGTAAACGGAGCATTCATTAAGATGTGTATAGAATTTTTTTAAATGTTGATAATTTACTTTCGAAAGCAAAGAAAAAGGCATGCAAATTTTAAACAGACACAGAATCCCCAAGACTGGCAATGTTTTACAGAAAATCGCAATCCAGCGCGGACTTCAGTGCAAGGAGCTTTTAATGGTTTCCACAACGAAATCCTGTCTCGTAATTTGGTAGAAAATCCAAAAACAATTCTGGTCATATGTGAATAGCTTCACTACACTATAGCAATGGTAATACTACCGGCAACAGTACTGCTAAAGCAGAATTGTTAAACATAGCATTCCGAAATTCTTTCAGCAAAGAAGATGAAGTGAACACTTTAGTAGTCGAACCAAGAACAGCTGCCAACATGCGAAATTTAGAAGTAGATGTTCCTGGAGTAGTAAAAGAACTTAAGTTACCAAACAAAAACAAATCTTCCGGGCCAGATTGTATACCAACTAGATTCCTCTCAGAGTATGCTGATGCAATAGCGCCATACAACCGAACACTCAACGAAAGATCCGTAGCCAAAGACTGGAAAGTTCCCCTTGTCACTCCAATATTCAAGAAAGGCAATAGGAGTGATGTCCAAAATTACAGGCCCATCTCATTTACGTCGATTTGCAGTAGGATTCTGGAACATATACTTAGTTCGAACATTATGAACTACCTCGAAGAGAACGACCTATTAACCAATAATCAACATGGATTCAGAAAGTACCGCTCTTGCGAAACACATCTTGCCCTTTATTAACTTGAAGTGATAAGTGCCATCGACAAGGGATCTCATATCGATTACATATTTCTGGATTTCCGGAAGACTTTTGACACTGTACCTCACAAGCGGCTTCTAATAAAAAGCGTGCTTACTAACAACTTAGACTGGTGAGAACACGCAGATTATATTGTGGGGAAGGCGAACCAAAGGTTATGTATCTTCGGTAAAACGCTTCGAAGATGCAACAGCTCCACCAAACAGACTTCCTACATCACACTTGTGCGTCCTCTCCTGGAGTATTGTTGCCCAGTGTGGGACCCTCACCAGACGTAGGAGATTGAGAAGGCTCAGAGAAGGGCAGCTCGTTTTGTATTATCACGTTATAGGGGGGAAAGCTCCACGGAAATGTTCCACGATTTGAGGTGGAAATCATTAAAAGAACGACGTTATTCGTTGCGGCGAGAACTATTTGCGAGATTTCAATCACCGACTTTTAGTTCTGAATGTGAAAATATTTTGCTAGCACCCACCTACATAGGGAGACATGACCATCCTAATAAAATAAGAGAAATTGTCTACACATGACAATCAATATTTTAAGGATTTTTTATTACTTTTTTTGCCTTTTTTTAAAAGTTTTATCTAAAAATTCATCCACATTGTAGAAGGAGTTGCCATTCAGAAATTCCTTTAATTTCTTTTGAAATAGTAGTTGGCTGTCTGTCAGACTTTTGATGCTACTTGTTAAGTGAGCAAAAACTTTTGTGGCAGCATAATTCACCCTTTTCTGAGTCAAAGTTAAATTTAACCTTGAATAGTGAATATCATCCTTTTTCCTAGTGCTGTAGCTATACACAGTGCTATTACTTTTGAATTGGGTCAGATTGTTAATAAAATTTAATGAGTGAATATATGTATTGTGAAACTACATTGAAGATCCCTAGATCCCTAAGTAAATGTCTGCAGGAACCTCTTGGGTGGCTCCAGCAATTATTCTGATTACACGTTTTTGTGCAATGAATACTTTTTCACTCAATGTTGAATTGTTGCAGAATATATCCCATATGAAAGCAATGAATGAAAATATGCGTAGTAAGCTAATTTACTGAGATGTATATCACCAAATTTTGCAATGACTGTGATAGCATAAGTAGCTGAACTCAAACGTTTCAGGATATCTTCAATATGTTCTTCCAATTCAGTCTCTCGTCAAAGCATACACCTAAAAATTTTGAATATTCTACCTTAGCTACAGATTTATGTTCAAAGTCTAAATTTATTAATGGTGTCATGCCATTTACTGTATGAAACTGTATATAGTGGGTTTTAACGAAGTCCATTTCTAGAGAACCACTTATAAACTTTCTGAAAGATATCATTTACAATTTCATCAGTTAAATCCTGTTTGTCGATACCTAAGAAATTGTCCGTTCAACAAGCGATTCTTTATTCGAGCTCGTAGCACGTCCGAGAAAATGTACAAGGAACAGTACTGAACAAAGAAAAGCATAAAGTATCCACAAGTATTGTCTTTCTCAGCGACAATTTCGTAGATTCTTTCGAATTGTTTCGTTGACCTTTATAGACTCTATTAGCATCTAACAGCGGAAAGGAATACGACGACACATGCAAATGTACTTGCGGAACTCGCCCCCTTCCCAGCAATTGGTTACGGTCATATTCTTTGGCAGACGAGAATGAATAATTGAACGCGCGGACGCCGCCTGAACGGGAACAGAAAGCCTGCAGCGACATTCAGCGAGGGAATGCAGTGCACTGCGGGCTGCCGCAGCGCGGCGCCACTGTCCACCCGCGGCTTTACATTCCATTCATTAACTTCCCACAGCCTCCCTTTCAACTCTGCGGCCCTCTCACCCTTTCTTACTGTGTCTTTTTCATTTCAAATTCGTTAAGCGTGGCACTTGCTGAGCGTACATTTCAGTGCGCCATCCCTCGTGATGCATTATTTAAGGAATCAGGTTGGTGTATTGACCTGAAACTTTTCATTAGTGGTGTCTGCGATCCTAACGAATGAAGACACAAATGATTAGATTAGATTAGTTTTTCGTTCCGTAGATCCATGTTGACGAGATGTGGATATGGAACATGTCAAGAAACAAAATTCACTAGCTGAATAATAGATAAAACTAATAATATAAATACATTAATACCGATACATACATTATTGAGCTTTTTATATAACTAGCTTAAACCCGCGGCTCCGCTCGCGTGTTGGTTGATTATGATAGATAAGCTATCTTTCAGTAGTGTGCTATTTATATATTCTAATATTTCCTTATTCGTGTGTTTATCCTTACTGAGAAAGAGCTGAGAACATTGTAGCACGCATAGACCAAAGATATGGTCTGTGGCATCACGTTTCGCTGTATGTAACCTCCTTTCTATAGAGTCGCAAACGTCATCGCTGGCCTTCAGTCCGAATTTATTTTATAATTTGATGAGTTTCAGCCACCATATCTTCGGCCCCCTTACAGCTATCGGCATGGAACTGCTATGGTGTACAACGGGAGACTTCGGACAACAATTACACACAGACTATTCGTTTGCGTTCGGTAGTTTTTGCTGCAGAACAAAATAGTAACACACACACACACACACACTCACAAACGTAGAATTTTATACACACAGATAACTTTCCATCCCAATATACTCCACCCTTTTATCATTATCAACCCTCAAGCAACAATGCAACCAATAAAACCATTTTCAAGGAGTAAATGTAATTTTCAAAGACTAATTATTGTTCCGCACTTCAAATTACTAAATATCTATCAGATCGCTATAAAACCATGCCTAAAACCTTCGTTAGGTATACATTAGTAACTGAACAAATATTTAAGTCTCTGCGTCTTGTCGTTCGGACGTCATAAGCTTACACCGAACAGACTTTCACATTAATATATATAGATAAATAGCTATCTGATCGCCATAAAACCGTACCTAAACCCTTCCCCGGATAGGCATTAGTAACTGGACAGATTTTTAGCTCTTTATGTCTTGTGGTTCAGACGTGATAAAGGTACACCGAACAGACATTCACATTTATAGATATAGATAATACTGTACTAATATAGAATGAATACCGATTCATGCATCATTTTGTACAATTTAGAAATTCACTAATGGAGTAGGAGGAGCTGGCCCCTAGAAAATCTTTTAGGCATGTCTTAAACTGATCTTTATTTCTAGCTATATATATATATATATATATATATATATATATATATATATATATATATATATATATATATATATGGAATGCGGTCTTAGAAAATCAGGCGATGCTGAAGGAAACAATGAAGGTGGTAGATGAGTTTTGTTACTTGGGTAGTAAAATAACATGCGATGGTCGTAGTACAGAGGATACAAAATGCAGAATGGCAATGGGAGGAAAAGCATTTTTGAAACAGAGAAATTTGCTAACATCGAATATTAATTTATGAGTAAGGAAGTCTTTTCTGAAGGCATATGTGTGGAGTGTTGCCTTGTACGGGAGTGAAACATGGACGATAAGCAGTGCGGACAGGAAGAGAATAGAGGCTTTTGTAATGTGGTGCTACAGAAGAATGCTGAAGATTAGGTGGGTAGATCGCATAACTAATGAAGAGGTACTGAACCGAATTGGTGAGAAAAGGAATTTTTGGCATACCCTGACTAAAAGAAGGGATCGCTTGGTAGGACACATTCTTAGACATCCGGGAATCGTAAATTTAGCATTGGAGGGGAGTGTGTGGGGTAAAAATCGCAGAGGGAGACCAAGATACGCGTATAGTAAGCAGATTCAAATAGATGTGGGTTGCCGTTCTTATGAGGAGATGAAAAGGCTTGCTCAGGATAGAGTAGTATGGAGAGCTGCATCAAACCAGTCTCCGGACTGAAGATTTGATGGTAAATTATTGTAAATGTTTGTTCCTGAGTAGTGGACCCCTTTTTGAACTGAAGTAAGCGCTTTTAAGTCCTTGTGTGGATCATTTTTGTTCTTAGTATTGTATGTATGAACTGAGCTGTTTGTTGGGAAAAGGGGTACATTATTTATGACAAATTTCATTAAGGAATAAATATACTGAGAGGCAGTAGTTAATATACCCAGTTCTCTGAAGAGGCTTCTACAGGACGTCCGCAAATTTACTCCACAAATAATACGTATTACACGCTTTTGGACTCTGATGACTTTTGACTGTCTTGAAGAGTTATTCCAAAATAGTAAAACAAATGACGTTATGAAAAAAACTGAATTTATTTTCAATCTGTATTTCCAGCAATTTAATACTGTAAACCTTTTCTGTCTGCTCTTCTTCATACTTAATGCATATGCTGGCGGGAAATCTCTTACAGGTTCTGAACTGCATATAGTGAGTCTTTTCAAAGTTTAATAAATGTAGAAATATTAGCTGCCAATGGGAAGTGCAGAGGAAGTTTGTGCCTGGCCAGGAAACCAACACAGATCTCCTCCTTACTGAGCAGTTGTGCTGTCCATTGTGTGTCACGCGCACATACTTGTCACCTCACCTACACAAACTGTCCAAGCACGCCTCCCGCTGCCGAAATGTTCAAATGATTGTAGTTCTTATGGAACTAAACTACGCTAGTCAGTACTCCCTAGACTTACAAACTACTTAAAATAAGTTAAACTAACTTAAGGTCAACACACACATCCATGCCCGAGGGAGGATTCTAACCTCCGATGCGGGAGGCCGCGCGATCTGTAACGTGGCGCTCCAGACCGCTCGGCTACTCCAGCGCGGCCCTCCCGCTGCCGAAAATTTTCAAATTCTCTATACTTCTGACGTAGTGTCCCTGTCTATTTTACTCATTATTATCGACGCCTCGCCGATTCCCTTTAGATTTCTAATATGGTGTGCATCCGGTCTGCAGAATAATTACTGGTCGTCCTGCATACACAGGGTTAATCACCTACAATTTTACCGCAAATATCGAGGAAACAGAAAGTGCTACTGTTGTGCGGTTTTCATAGAATGAATTGGTACTTGTTCTAATATTTGTTACTAATGTTCAAATGTTTGTGAATCTATGCGATTCAACTGTTTGGTTATTAGTCCCTAGCTTACAAACTACTTAATCTAAGGTAAACTAACCTAAGGACAAACACAAACACCCATGCCCGAACGATACTCGAACCCCCGACGGCGGACGGCCGCGTGCACCGCAACACGGCGCTCCAGTACGGGTGGCTAATCCGCCGCGGCTATTTGAACTCTAAGGGTCCAAACTGCTTAGGAAATCGGTCCCCTGATTTAACAAATACCTACAATTACATACGCTAACAACAACACACGAACATTTTAGAGACTGGATTCGAAACTCGCAGGGATATGTCTTAGAACGTTTGGCAACTTATACGCGGCTGGGTTGGCAGTCAGGCGCTCCTACTGTTAGCCAATAAATAAATTTTAACAATATGTATGAAGTACCATTTTTGTGCAAACATAAACTTTTTTAAAATGGAACAAGGCTGATTTACACTAACAAACAAAAAGTAAGGTAAAATGGTGTTTGTTACAGGACTTTCACACCGTTCATTTGCGAGGTATCGTATTGTTCAAATGTAAAAACGTATTATATGTTTGTTTTGACTGCTAAGATAACCTAGTATGATATTTGTAATTTTATTGAAAGTGACTTGTGCTGTTTTAGCCAAATCTATTTTATTTAATGCTGTTGACTAACCTGTTTTAATACACTTTTATCTACGATCATGGTCCTGGTCCAAAACTAGTCGATTTTAAGGATTTAATAAAACAGCTGACAGTTAAAGGTGCATTTTATTAAATACATGTCGGCTGTTACCAACCACCTTACCAAACCTTTTTATTAATACATTGCCTTATTTTAGTTATTTTGCGTCGTAATGCGTAAACTAAGGCGCGTGACTTTCTTTCTTACTGCCATTGCAACACGTCCATGTCTTGCGATACCTACTTTAACCTCTTATGTAAGGACTGACTAGAAGTTTTGACGAATGCAACTGACATTAATCTTCTTCATCCTTCTTTTGTAAAATGATGATTGATAACCTGATTTGCAATTGATGTTCTTATAACAATTTTGGTATAGTACCTGATGGTATAATGCAAATGCATGGCTACGCGATGTTCTACTGGTAATGCCGTGCGGGAGTGGCCGCGTGTTCTCAAGCATCACGCTACGAACTGGGCGACAGCTCCCGTCGGAGGTTCGAGTCCTCCCTCGGGCATGGGTGCGTATTTTGTCCTTAGTGTAAGTAGTTTGTAAGTCTAGAGGCTGATGACCGTAGCAATTTTGTCCAATAGGTTTACAAACATTTGACTCACTGATAAGGTTTGCTTTATTAATTTGAATATGTTTGGTATTTGCAATCGAAACTGCTTACCATGTTTTTCTTTTTATTCTTCCTTGTTATCCATTTCTATTTTACAAATATTTATAATTTAAAAAATTAAAACTTTGAAAATCGTAAACATTTTGCTTCATTTGAAATTGTATTACGGTCAGGTATACGCATTTTAACGGGAAACGACGTCTTAAGCGTTATTTTGTATTTATCTGTTTTTCTGTTTTATCTTAAAAATGGACTCGGTAACGTACAACAGTGTACACCTTATATTAATAGAGCCATAAATCTATGTTTATCTGGGGCGGAGATCATTATTCTTTACATAAGGCAGGCTCCCACTGTAACCTTGTATTCTATACACTGTCTGTAAGTTGTGTGCAGTGTATTTCTTTATTCCGATGTCACAATGAGTCTCTTCACGTAAAGGGCATTGATACCCCTCAGTTCCTTAACATTAGGTGTTTTTATTATATTAAAGTATAAAGTATCTCTCCCACAGTGTTGTTTCAATAATAGCATATAATTTCTTCCACAATCCGTGAAGAGCATCTTCGACTTATATATGCTGTGTTTGTCTCACAAGCAAACGAATTAGGCTATAATCAATTTTTATTTGTGATAAAAAAGAATACGTCAGTCCTTGTAGCAATGGCATTATCTATAGACCGTGTACTCTAACTTGTAACGTCAATCACATTAACGATTTAAAACGTGGAACCATCGGAAACAGAGGATGAGATTTTGTACTTGACAAAAGCCTGAATAAAAGTACGCTTGACGATAAGTTCAAGGAAGTGCGGATCGGGATATTGTAACCTCATTTTTCAGGAGCAAAGCTTTCACAGACACAAGATCCACCTCAAAAAACTTTAAGTGCATTTATTTTAATTAAACTTTGTTAGGATTATGGACCAATAATGGTCTCGGTTCATTGTTCGCCGCACCGACAGTAGGTTCACTGTGACATTCCAGTGAATCCAGCCAATTATGCTGTAGAGCTGACTCTTTAATAAGGAGACTGCTTTTTAAATCTTTGTCAGAAGAACAACTAACACCAACATTTTGCGTCATCTCACCTCCAGCGGTTCGTATTGGAAAATTGTGTATGGCGTAGTTTCATTGTCACAAAGCATAGTTTACTTTGAAGTACTTCCTTCCTTAAAGTCTCTGAATTTCGGCGTCTCCTGATGTTTCCAAAGCAAGTCGCTGGACTCCCCTTGACCTTAACTTCTGATCTAGCCTAACACTGTAAACAGTCTGAGATTGAAAACAGAAAGATTTGTGTGTTCCTTTCTCCGACGAGCTATTAGAGAGTGGAATTAAAGAGAAATATCATAAAAGTGGTTCGATGAATCCTCTTCCATGCAATTCAATGTGATTTGCAGAGTATCAATGTAGATTCAGATAGATGAAGATGTAAAGACCCTACCATTAAGCTGGCCATTTTTATAGATATTGCTCCAGTATTCAACGTACTTCCTCCTCTTCCAGCAATGCAGTTTGGATTTTTAATCGCTTTAGCCATTGTTAGGATTGGATCCAACACGAACAGAATTCACCCATGCCATTGCCAACATTGTTTGAGTATTTCTGAACTGTTTGGAACGCCCACAAGAATAGTATACATGAAGACATAAAAGAAATTGAGACGCTGACTGCGAGATTCGCTACTAGTAGTTTAGATCAAGGCAAGAGTTACAGATATACTTCGGGAACTCAACAGGAAATTGCTGGAAGGAAGGAGCACTCTTTCTTAAAAACACTAGCGTTAAAATTTTGATGGTCGGAATTCGAAACTAAGAGATGAAGCATTCCTCTCCCGCCAACTGACATTAGTCGTAAAGACCACAAAGATAAGAGAAATTAAGGTTCGTCCACAGGCATAGAAAGGATAGGTTTTCCTCTCCATTTCTCTGAGTGTGAAACAGAAAGGGAAATGACTACGACTGATACTAGGTACTTGTGGAATGTGTATAGAGATTTAGTTGGCGACAAGACATAAGCGTTTCTGCTATTCCCACATATCTGGAAGAAATGGAGGTTTCGTGAGTCATCTCCGCCTAGACAATTTGTGCTCCTGAAATCACACGTTCCAGTGACATTCCACATAGTTCGTAGTCTACGGGCGTAGTACATAGTTGTTTTACTACCGTTGTGTTGTCTGATCTTCAGTACGCAAACTAGTTTGATGCAACTCACCACGCCATTACCTCCTGTGGAAGTATCTGCATCTGTGAATAAGAACGAGAACCTACATACATTTGAACCTGCTTACTATATTCATCTCTCTTTCTCCCTCTACGACTTTTAACGCACACACTTCCTTCTAATGTTAAGTTAACGATACCTTGATGTTTCAATATGTGTCTTTGTCAGGATATACAAGAAATGTTTTCTCCCAAATTTGGTTGAACACCTTCTGATTAGTTGCATGATCTACCCATTCAATTATCTTTCGTTTGTAGCACCAAATTTCAAAAGCCTCTATCATTTTTTTCCTGAACACCTTATCGTCCACGTTTCACTCCCATACAATGCTACAATCCAGACGAATGCTTTCCGAAAGGTCATCCTAATAATTAAATTATGATTGGATGTCAACAAATTTTGTTTCTTCAGAATAGCATTTTTCTCATAGGCATACTGCATTTTAGGCCAATATTTTCTTTATTTCTACCATCAGAGTTATTTTGCTATCTAAATAACAAAACTCATCTTCTACTTTTATTTCCAATTACGTAATCTAATCCCTACAGCATAGCTTGATTTTCTGGCAGAACACGTCATTATATCCGTTTTACTGTCATTAATGTCCATCTTATACTTTCCTTCAAAGACACTCTCCGTTCCGTTCAGCTAATCATCCCAGTCCATTTTCAACTCTGACAGAATTACTATGTTGTTGTTGTGGTCTTCAGTCCGGAGACTGGTTTGATGCAGCTCTCCACAATACCCCATCCTGAGCAAGCCTCTTCATCTCCACATAAGAACGGCAACCTACATCTGTCTGAATCTGTTTACTGTATCCATCTCTTGGTCTTCCTCTTCGATTTTTACCCCACACACTTCCCTCCAATACTAAATTTACGATTCCCCGATGTCTAAGAATATGTCCTACCTAGCGATCCCTTCTTTTAGTCAAGGTAAACCAAAAATTTCATTTTTCTCCCCAATTCTATTCAGTACCTCCTCATTAGTTACGCGATCCACCCAACTAATCTTCAGCATTCTTCTGTAACACCATATTTCAAAAGCCTCAATCCTCTTCCTGCCTGCACTGTTTATCGTCCATGTCTCACTCCCATACAAGGCAACACTCCATACAAATGCCTTCAGAAAGGACTTCCTTAGGCTTAAATCAATATTCGATGTTAACAAATTTCTCTTTTTCAAGAACGCTTTTCTTCCCATTGCCATTCTGCATTTTATATCCTCTGTACTGCGACCATCATTTGTTATTTTACTGCCCAAGTAACAAAACTCATCCACCTCCTTTATTGCTTCGTTTCCCAATCTAATTCCTTCAGCATCACCTGACTTTCTTACACTGCACTCCATTACCCTACTTTTGTTCTTGTTAATGTTCATCTTATACGCACCTTTCAGAACACTGTCCATTCCGTTCAATTGCTCTTCCAGGTCCTTTGCTGTATCTGACAGAATTACTATGTCGTCGGCAAAACGCAATGTTTTTAATTCTTCACCCTGAACTTTAATTCCTTCTCCAAATTTCTCCTTGCTTTCCTTTATAGCTTGCTCATTGTACAAATTGAATAACATTGGAGAAAGGCTACAACCCTGTCTTCTTCCCTTCCAAACCACTGCATCCCTTTCATGCCCTTCAACTCTGACAACCGCTGTCTGGTTTTTGTACAAGTTGTAAATCACCTTAAGCTCCATATATTTTACTCCTGCTTGCTTCAGAACTTGAAAGAGTTTATTCCAATCAACATTGTCAAAAGCCTTCTCCAAATCCACAAAAGCTAGAAATGTAGGTTTGCCTTTTCTTAATCAATCTTCTAGGATAAGCCGTAATGTGAGTATTGCTTCCCGTGTTCCTACATTTCTCCTGAACCCAAACTGATCTTCCCCGAGGTCGGCTTCTACCAACTTTTCCATCCTTCTGCATATAATTCGTGTTAATATTTTGCAACCATGACTTATTAAACTGATGGTTCTGTAGTTTTCACACCTGTCTGCACCTGCTTTCTTTGGAATGGGGATTATAACATTTTTCTTAAAGTCTGAGAGTACTTCGCCTGTCACATACATCCTTCACACCAGGTGAAACAGGTTTGTCATGGCTGGTTCTCCCAGAGAATTCAGTAGCTCTGAGGGAATATCATCTACTCCAGGGGCCTTGTTTCGAATTAGGTCTTTCAGGGGTCTGTCAAATTCTTCTCTCAATACAGTATCTCCTATTTCATCTTCAACTAAATCCTCTTCCCTTCCTACAATATTGTCTCGAAGTTCATTTCCTTTGTAGAGCCCCTCTATATACTCTTTCCATCTTTCAGTTTTCTCATCTTTGCTGAGAACTGGTTTTCCATCAATGTCCTTGATATTCATAGAGCTGTTTTTCTTATCTCTAAATGTTTCTTTTATTTTCCTGTAGGCTGTATCTATTTTTCCCCTATTTATACATTCTTTTATATCCTTGCATTTGCCTTCTAGCCACTCCTGCTTAGCCATTTTGCACCTCCTGTCAATCTCATTTCTTAGTCGTCTGTACTCCATTTTGCCTGTTTCATTTACTGCATTTTTATATTTTCTCCTTTCCTCAATTAAATTTAGTATCTCCTGTGTTATCCAAGGATTTTTTGCAGGTCTTGCCCTCCTACCTATTTTGTCCTCTGCTGCCTTCACTTTTTCATCTCTCAATTTTACCCATTCCTCCTCTACTGTTTTATTTTCCCCTGTTTCTGTCAATTGTTGCCTAAAGCTCCCTCTGAAATTCTTAAGAACCTCAGTTTCCTTCAATTTATCCAGGTTCCATCTCCTTATTTTCCTACCTTTTTGTAGTTTCTTCAGTTTCAGCCTACAGTTCATAACCACCAAGTTATGGTCAGAGTCTATATCTGCCCCTGGGTATGTCTTACACTGTAAAACCTGGTTCCGAAATCTATGTCTTACCATTATAAAATCTATCTGGTATCTCCCGGTGTCTCCTGGTCTCTTCCACGTATACAACCTTCCTTTGTGATTCTTGAACCAGGTGTTTGTTATAACTAAATTATGTTCTGTGCAATATTCTAACAGGTGGCTTCCTCTTTCATTCCTTTGCCCAGACCATATTCACCTACTATCTTCCCTTCCCTTCCTTGTCCTACTACCGAATTCCAGTCTCCCATCACAATTAAGTTTTCCTCTCCCTTAACGGTCTGAATAATTTCCTTTAGCTCCTCATATATTTCTTCGATTTCCTCATCATCGGCAGAGCTAGTTGGTATATAAACCTGTACTACTGTTGTCGGTGTTGGCTTCGTATCTATCTTGACAATGATAATGCGATCACTGTGCTGCTCATAGTAGTTTACCCGCATTCCAATTTTTTTATTCATTATCAATCCTACTCCTGTGATACCCCCAACTGATTTTGTATTTATAATTCTGTACTCACCTGACCAGAAATCCTGTTCATTCTGCCACCGAACTTCACTAATCCCCACTATATCTAACTTCAACCTATCCATTTCCCGTTTTACATTTTCTAATTTTCCTACCCGATTAAGGGATCTAACATTCCACGCTCCGATCCGTAGAATGCCAGTATTGTCTTTCCTGATGACAACATCCTCCTGAGTAGTCCCCGCCCGGAGATCCGAATGGGGGACTATTTTACCTCCGGAATATTTTACCCGAGAGGATGCCATCATCATATGTTCATACAGTAGAGCTGCATGTCCTCGGGAAAGGTAACGGCGGTGGTCAAAAGCTTTCTACAGAACTACAAAAATTAAAACATAGGTTTACCTTTCCTTAACGTATCTTCTAAGGTAAGTCCTGATGTGAGTATTGCCTCCCGTGTTCCTCAATTTGTCCTGAACCCAAACTGAGCTTCCACAAGGTCAGAAACTATCGGTTTTTCCATTCGACTGTAAATCATTCGTGTTAGTATTTTGCAGCCATTACTTATTAATTAAACTAATAGTTCTGTAATTTTCCCATTTTTCTGCACTTGCTTTCGTTGGAATTGTTATTATTATAATTTTCTTGAAGTCTAGCGGTATTTCCCCCGTTTCGTACATCTTGCATACAAGGTGGAACAATTTCTTCATGACTGGCTCTCCTAACAATAGCAGCAGTTCAGACGGAATATCATCTAATCCAGAGGTCTTGTTTCGACTCAAATGCTACCAGCAGCGAATAAAGAGAATGAAATAACAGTCGAGAAGCGCATGCAACGTGAGAGGATGCTCTGTCGAGACTTCCATTTCTTTGCGGTATCTGTCTCCCTGTTATTTCAAGCGACAGGCATCCCAATTAAAACCAGACCTGTCACGTCTGCTTGCGCTACCTTGTGTGTGTGTGTGTGTGTGTGTGTGTGTGTGAACTGTGTCTGTTCATACGTGAGCGGGTTTCGTCGCTATCCGACCGCGTGACGGCGTGCGTAATTGATGACATATGACTGTCGCACAGTGAAACGGGGCCCCTTCGTCCTCATAAGCTAACCGCCATTTATTCTAGGCGTCAGGCAGTTAAAATTCCTCTCCTGTTCCTCTCCTCCTCTCTCTCGCCCACTCTTATCACGTAACGAAAACCGCATAAGCCTACAAAAAAAAGGGGGGAGGGGCGGGACAGGAGACAGAGGGTGTGTAAAGTGCAGGATGGCTTCCTAAATAAAAGAGAGCAACTCACACAGACGGCTCGCTACAGGGTAAGTGTAACAAAAAGAATAAATAAACCGAGAGCTGCTCGCGCGCGCTCCGCGGCCGAGAAAAGGGGCAGACTCCCACTGAAACAGACGGTCGGGACAGATGTTTAAAATCTGTCACGGCGAAATTAAAACCATAAGTCCCGAACAGTGGGGGGAGGGGGGAAGGGGGGTGGGGTGGAAGTACCGCAGGCAGCAGCACCGGACAGCGAGTATTCTGCTGCATTCGCGGGCCAAGGCGACGCCACACGGTGCAGCAATAAAAACGGGCGAAAAATAGGTGGGTGGGTGGGTGGTGGGGGTTAGAGGGGGGGCAAAGAGGGGGAGGGTGCGCAGGGGGCAAAGGGCACGGGTCCGCCGCAGTCGCTGCAGCCTCGAATCAGTTTGGGGCCGGGCTGCCCTCTATAAATTTATCTCGGTTCCAATTTGGCCTAGACCGGCAGCCTGCGTGGGATGTTCTCGATGCGTAAGTATTAAATTTGTTCGTGGTGGCCGGAGCTCAACCCCCTCCCCACCTCTGGCTAACACTCATCCCTCGTGATTCTCCACCACATACATCCACAGACACACACATACATACGAGATCGGAACTGTCCTCAGGGCCCGGGCATTAAAGCGCTTTTATGACCCGGTTGTGTCAGGGATTATAGCGTCGACGACCGAAAACGCCCTGCTTAGTCGACTGGGTCGAGGAGGCCGCACTATTAGCGGAGCTCCGACCGGCCAGCAAGTAATTTCCCTCCCTCCTTCATCGGAATTATTGTGTGCTGCTGTACAGTTGCGCTGGGAATTAGTGCTCGCTGGCTCGCCGCCAGATATTAAAGTCCAATAAACTGGACTGTTTTCGGCGTTGTTAGTTTCTACGTCCGTCACTTGCCAATATTGGCTGAAGTACTTGTACGACATTCTTATTTTCTCATGATGGTACGGTACAGCGACTAGTGTTATAAGATCATTAGAAACATCCTTGTATATACCGTAACTGTTTTCTGGTGACATAGTAATTCTGTCAGAGACCGCAAAAGATCTGGAAGAGCAATTGAATGGGATGGACAGTGTCTTGAAAGGAAGATATAAGATTAGCATTAACGAGAGCAAAACGAAGGTAACGGAATGCAATGTCAGAAAATCAGGCGATGCTTGAAGGAATTAGCCGGCCGCGGTGGCCGAGGGGACTGAGGCGCTCCAGTCACGGTCTGCACGGTCACTACGGTCGGGGGTTCGAATCCCCCCTCCTGCAATGATATTTGATATTTGTGCCTTCCTTAGTACAAGGTAGTTGATAAATAGTTTGTAAGTTTAGGGACTGATGACCCCGTAGTTAAGTCCCATAAGCTTAACAAACATTTGTATTTGTTTGTTTGCTGAAGGAATTAGATTAGGTAATGAGACAATAAAAGTAGTTGATTAATTTTGTTATTTGGGTAGCAAGGTAACTTCTGATGACAGAAGTAAAGAAGATATAAAATGGAGAATGGCTATGGGAAGAAAAGCGTTTCTAAAGAAGCGAAACTTGTTAACATCCAATATTAATTTAAATGTTAGGAAGTCGTTTCTGAAAGCATTTGTCTGGATTGTAGCATTGTATGGGAGTGAAACGTGGACGATAAGGAGTTCATATAAAAAGATGATAGAAGCTTTTGAAATGTGGTGCTACAGACGAATGATGAAAAGTAGATGGGTAGATCACGTAACTAATGATGAGGTGCTTAACCGAATCGGAGAGAAAAGGAGTTTCTGGCATATCCTCACTAAGAGAAGGGATAGATTGGTTGGACATATTCTGAGACATAAAGGAATTGTCAACTTAGCATTAGAAGGAAACGTGTGGGATAAAAATTGTAGAGGGAGACCGAGGGACGAATATAGGAAACAGATTCAAAAGGATGCAGGTTGCCGAACGTATTCTCAGAGGAAGAGACTTGCACAGGACAGAGTAGCGTAGAGAGCCGCATCAAACCAGTCTGCGGACTGAAGACGACAACAACAACAACAACATATACCGTAACTAAATATTTTAAATGTGGGATATCTCGAGCGTTCGATAGAGGATATGGCAACAAGCAGTACATGTCCAGTAAACTTACAGTTAACTTGCCCGCACAGGAGTAGCCGAGCGGTCTAGAGCGACTCCCGTGTCGGGGGTTTGAATCCTCCGTCGAGCATGGATGTGTGTGTTGTCGTTATGATAGTTTAACTTAGTTTAAGTTGTCTGTAAGTCTAGGGGCTGATGACCAACTTACTTTGGTCCCATAGAATTACAAACATTTGAACAGTTAATCTATTTTCATACTGTTTTAGAGGCATTTGTTAACGTGTTCAAAATGTTTGTCAAGCTTATGGTTATCAGTCCCTACACTTACAAACTACTTATGAACTAACTAATGCTAACGACGGCACAAACATCCATGCCCGAGGGGGGATTCAAACCCCCGACCGTAGTGGCCGTGCAGACCGTGACTGGAGCGCCTCAGTCCGCTCGGCCACCACGGCCGGCTGTTAACGTGTACATAACACAGACCTCTTCATTATGCAGATTGGTCATCTGTCTTGATACAGAGTAATTTACTACTTATAGTTTTCTACCGAAGGTTTAAAGCTGAATACGAATGTTTTACGAAAGGTGGTGGGGGTGATTTTCATAAAACATCACCATCTTGAGTGCCGATTCCTCTCCCGTTGAACATGCACGCCCAGAAAAATACCAATGTCCCCCTGCAAATTCTATGAGAAAAATACTTCATGAAAATTCGGTAGATAATTCTGTACAATTGCACAGAGTATGGATTAAACAATAGTTAGTATTGGACTTTGGCTTAGCGCAGGAACCCAACAGTAGGTTACACTACGGTTGATGTTGTTGTGGTCATCAATCCGCAGACTGGTTTGATGCAGCTCTCGATACTACCCTGTCAGTATAAAACTGACACTAACAGTAGTAATTTAGTATTTGTTGAGTCTTTTTTTTATCGCAGCAAGTATAGGGTGTAAATGCCTGTCAGCCTGCCATACTTATAATGAGAAGTCACATATGTGAAACTCTACTTGTATGAAAATTATTTTAAATGAAAGTACATGTGTAACTGTCTGCAGACGTATTGATCTGCTGTAAATGGTGATTGGTTTTATTGACCTATACAATTGATTTCCTATTTAATATATTTTTTAAATGACAGCCCTATTTCCTTTCCAATGTCTCTTGAAAATGTGTAGACTGAGTAAAAATAAATAAGAATTACGGAAAATTTTATTTAACTTTTTGTATTTTAATGTGAAAAAAATCAATCTAGTTCGCAGAAATTATATTTCTTATTTTATATAAAGGTGCCTTGTTAAGATCATCGTCAGGCCAATATGTCTCAGCACCAACTTGACACAAATCTGTATGGGGAGGAAACCGGTTATCTTTATATAAAATAAAGTGTATCATTTCCGCGAACTAGACTGATTTTCCGAATTGTAACATTAAATCAATTCGCTGCTTTCCGAAAGAAAATAATTCTTTTCAAACTCATTTTTTTTTTTTTTTTTGGTATTTTAGTAAGATGCCTGTTTCTCGCTAACGCAGAATCCAATCCTACCTATACAATATTGAGAAGTACCTAATTTTTCTCTTTAATCCAAAATGTCGATTGTGCCTTTACAGTCTCTGTGTCTGCAGGAACAATAATTTGTTTTTCAAATAGGTTTAAGTTCTGCAAAAATTTTTGGTGATGGGAATAAGTATTGCTAGTGAAATTTCAGACCTTTGCAATCGCAGGCTCTATGAATGGCGACAGGGTGCGGAGCCGTAAAGGGACTCTCTGTCTCACGCGGCAGAAACGAATGCCACGGGCCCACCGAGAAGTGTTTTTCTCTAGACGCGCGTCTTCTCAGAAAGTTATTGTGAGCGACACAGTTCTAAATGAAAGAGAACGTGGATACGGTAGTCACGGTCGAGATGATGCAGGCTCAGTTTCGTAGAACCACGACAAGGGCAGCACCTCCTCCCCGTGGGAAACAATATTTTTCGTGGTGGACTGTTTTTTATGGGAGGACGGTAAGATGGCGTATGATTCTCCTGATGCATGTATCCATGTGCGAGGTCCGCTAGGGACAGTGTCTACGCTAATGCCATCAGCACACGGCACGTGTGTCTTAACGTGTGCGTTAACGTGTCGAGTCCACTGTGTGGCTGAACGCTTGGAGACGGTGCGACTTTCGCATATGTGACTTGTGCCTCAACGAGCTACACGCGACCGCAGCGCGCTCCAGCGACAGTTGTCGGCGGCTTCAGGTTCTGGAATCACACTGTTTTTATGAAATCAAAACAGTGGAATTCCTGCTTTACCTCAATTAAATCGCTTTTTGCGCGCTATTGCGTATGTTCGTTATGTTCTGTGTTGTAGACCAATAAGTAACAACAAAATATCTTCTAACATAAGACTCTCATAAAAGTTGTATGTTATAAATGTTTCATGACGAACTGTGCGATATAAAATTAGAAAATGCCTCCACGTGATTTCATCATCCCTGGTCAATTTTACTATTGAGTAGAAGAATGTTAATAACGTGTAAAATGCAATACGTGAAACAATAAAGCGAGTATTTTACTCTAAGTAAGGTGCAAACCGTCCTATTCATAAAAAGAATTCAATAAATTCACTCCGCAGAGGATGCTCACTTACGTTTACATAGCATCGAATATTATGCAGTATACTTCTAAGAAGTTTATAGGAAAATTAAGAGTCTATCAGAAAACTCGAAGAGAAAATGCTTACTTCCGAGCCTTGAACCACCGCCGTAGCACATCACCCCTTCCATAGTCCACGACTTTGCTGCCTACGCTATAGCCACTCACATTTCTACGTATCATTAATTAAGGTATTGGACGTGTTGTAAATACTATTAGTAAAGGTTTCTGTTGCTGACATGTAATTATAACAAAAGATGTAAAGAATAATTTCTTTCGATAGATCTTCAGTCCGCCTAGTCTTGAAACGGGAGATTACTGTAATACGGAAATTTGTAACCACACATAAGACGTTATCAGTCATTTACTCCTACAAATAGTACCACTAATGACCGCTTTTCAAGAGATTCTCAATTTACCCAGGTACTTTTACTTGTACTGAAATGACATACAATCGTAAGACGTAATTTATATACTTAAAACCCATCAAATACGACGGTTAAGGTGACCGCTCGCAAAAAGCGAGAGACCCGAGTCATATTTTACAATATGATAGACCACCTGAAGAAGAGCAGCTAAAGTCGGAAATACTCGGAAATTGCGAAGTAATAAATGTATATATTATTTCGGTCGCCCTTTCATCGTTCTCATTTAATGCAAGTGTATTTTTGTCGTTTTGCAAAGGGCCATTAAAAAGTTAGGTAGGTAGTTAATTAATGCTGAATAAACTCCCTTCATATTCGGTGCTTATTAAAATGTACTATTCCAAACACAGTCAGATAGCAGATAAGTGCTCGTCACTTCAGACGATAAGCATGATAATTTCGAATTAATTCAATATCAAAACAGCGAGTCCTTCGTTTACCGACCTCTCTAGCAGTAACTTCCCCATTCATTCACAACCTTGTTAAACAAGACCTTAAAATAATTAATAAATACTTTGTTTAAACAAAACTGTTATGAACAATTACGTATTTTCGAATATTCGTTTAGGGTGACCGTAGACTCTGTACTCCTCCCGCCGGTCCCTCCCGTTACGAAGAATACATTGCTACAACGTCAGTTGAAATTGGTTCCAATTTCCTCATCCCTGCAGCGTTACAGAACCAGCCAGATATATGCGAACCGCTCTACAGAATACCAACAAAAAGCAACAGTTTCAAAAGCGTCGCGGGAAAGGTCATTTCCAAACTGGGAGTGATGTCATTTATATCATTGCAAAATAGGCTCCGCCAGTCCGGCGTGGGACGCATTTATACGTTACGGGCAACAGAAAATAGTTCGAATGAAAAATTATCCTACGGCGCAGCGCCGGTTCGGGCAACCCGCCGGCGCGGTAGGATCGACTGCATTTCAATTGTGTGAGAGGAGGGTGGGGTGCGGGGGTGGGCGAGGTGCTAGAGCGGCGGATCATTTCTCTCGGCGCGCTGCGCATTTGTCTGGCGGGGGGCTTTATCCGGCGGAGTGGCAACTGCCAGAGCCCGGCGTGCCCGCGCGCCGCGCCGATCCGGAGGTTAACCGTAAACGGATCTAGGGAGAAGTTGCCCTTGTTAAGTCCCGTAATAGCCGCTCGTTTCTCAGCGGCCCAGAACGGAGACCGCGAGGCTTTTTACGTAAGGAGGCGAGCGGGGCAGACGCGGGGGCGCCCGTTTAAATCTTAACAGTTTATCGGCCGGCTCTAAATCACAACCGCGAGTGGCCAATCCTTCTCTTGACCAGATTTCAGACCGCGGGCAGTTTGGCCGCCAGCAGGGACTGGGTGTTCACGTGACAGCTACGCGGGTTTGAATACGTTACCTGTGTGTTCACGCAGAGAGAGTGCCAATTTATTATTCGGATTTCTCCACGTTGTGGCATTATTACCGGAGGGTACTGGGATTGTATACACACTGACTTCAAATATGTTCAAATCTTTGTTAGACTTAAGGGACTTAACTGCGGGGTCATCAGTCCCTAAACTTACAAACTACTTGTGAACTACCTTATACTAAAGACGTCACAAACATCCATGCCCGAGGGGTGATTCGAACCCCCGACCGTAGCGGTCGTGCAGACTGTGACTGGCGCGCCGCAGACCGCTCGGCCACTGCGGCCGGCTTTCAAAAATGGGCAGCTAATATTTCGTTATCCCGAAAGAGAGGAAGATTTGGGTATTCACCTCTTGTAAGTACTAGCATTATATTGCAGTAGTAGTGCAAATTACTTACTAACACGAATTATTTACCGACGAATGAAAGAAAAAATACTAGTGGAATCCAACCTCGGGGAAAGGGAAAGGGAAGGGCAAACGAACGAAGGGCAAACCTACGTTTTTGGCGTTTGTAGATTTGGAGAAAGCTTTTGACAATGACGAGTGGAAAACACCGTTTCAAATTCTGAAGGTGGGAGGGTAAATTATAGGGAGCGAAGAGTTATATTCTACCTATATAAAAACCAGACAGCAGTTATTAGAGTCGAGGGGCAAGAAAGAGACGCTGAGGTTGGGAAGGGAGTAAAGAAGGGTTTTAGCCTTTCCAAAATGTTGTTCAATATGTACATGGAGCAAGGTATGAAGGAATGGAAGGAGAAATTTGGAGAGGGAATTAAAGTTCATGGAGAAGAAATAAAAACTTTGCGGTTTGCCAATGACAGAAATTTTGTCAGAGACTGCCAAGGATTTCGAAGAGCAACTGAATGAAATGGACAGTGCTTCCAAATGAAGATATAAGATGAACATTAACAAGAGTAAAACGAGGGTAATGCAATGTATTGTGATAAAATCAGGCGATGCTGAAGGAATTAGATAAGGCAATGACACAATAAAAGCAGTAGATCAGTATTGTTATTTGGGTAGCGAAATAACGTCTGGTGGCCGAAGTAAAGAAGATATAAAATGCAGAATGGCTATGGGAAGGAAAGCTTTCTAAAGAAGCGAAACTTGTTAACGTCCAATATTAATTTAAATGTTAGGAAGTCATTTCTGAAAGCATTTGTCTGGAGTGTGGCATTGTATGGCAGTGAAACGTGGACGATAAGGAGCTCAGAAAAACAGATGATGATGTGGTGCTACAGGCAAATGATGGAAAATAGATGGGTAGATCATATAACTGATGAGGAGGTGCTGAACAGACTTGGGGAGAAAATGAGTTTTTGGCATATCCTAAGAGAAGAGACTGTCTGGTGGGACACATTCTGAGATATCAAGGAATTGTCAACTTACCATTAGAAGGAAGTGTGTAGGGTAAAAAAAATCGTAGAGGGAGACCGAGGGACGAATATAGTAAGCAGAATCAAAAGAATGTAGGTTGCCGAACGTATTCTCAAAGGAAGATACTTGTACAAACAGCGTAGCGTGGAGAGCTGCATCTAACCAGTCTGCGGACTGAAGACCACAACAACAACAACAACAGTACTGCAATTAAGGACCGACCGACTATTCGGTTTCGGTTACGGCCAGTTTCGGCTGAAAAATAATTTCCGCAGCAGTTTCGATTTCGTCCAGAAATTAGCCGAATCTTCGGCTTGGCGGTAATTAGCTTTCTTGATCTAGTTTATGAAGCCCGGTCGCGGTTCTGAAAGGATTCACTCAACAATAAAGCTTTACCTCAGTTGACGGTACGCCGTTTAACAACTGCCAGGAGTCTCTCCTCCCGCGTATTTTGTTGTTAAGCACAATATAACGTAATCGTACCTTATGGTGATATACTATGTTAGTAACAGTTACCTTATTGTTAATAGGGACTGATGACCCCGTAGTTAAGTCCCATAAACTACACAAACATTTTGAACATTCTTATTGTTTAGCTGGAAAGTTTTATTAATGAGTTTCCTTGGATGCGATAAGATTTTTTTTAATGACTAATATGGGTTTAGAAAACATTGATCATATGGTACACATCTTTCCTTGCGTAAATTTATACCGAAAACATGATACTGTTACTCGAAAATGTGACTACATATTTCGAAATACTTTCTGCAGCACTGTTTGAAGCTGTATGTAAAGTTGTTCGTCGATTCCAAAAAAAGGGTAGTGGAGATTGAAGGAAGAAATGTTAGTGTTTAACGTCCCGTCGACAGCGTGGTCATTAGCACCGGAGCTTAAGCTCGAATAATTGAGGAAAGATGTGGGAGGAAATCGGCCGTGGCATTTGAAAGGGACCATCACGTAATTTACCTGTAGTGATTTAGGGGCATCACGGAGAACCTAAATCTGGATGGCTGGAGATGGATATGAACCACCATCCTACCGAATGCGAGTTCAGTCTCTTACCACTGCATCACCTCGCTCGGAGTAGTGAAGGTGACATCTTAAACTAGCGCGCTCAAGAACAAAATCGTAAAGGCTACGTATGGAAGCAAACAAAAGATTACTTTCTGCGTATTTTGTATTTTGATAGTCATGTCGTAGTATCAATTTGACATATTTCTTGTCTTCCAACACGAATGTATGCAGGACTGTGGAATTAATGGCAGATCTACAGTAGACCCGTTAATCTGAGGCTAATGGGACCGGAATCACATCGAACTATCGAAATTTAGGTGTGAAAATGAAATAAAAAAATCGACCATAAAAATATATGACGTTTTCAAAACAAAGAATTTTTTAATAGTCATTTACATTGGCAGCCTGCAGGTTTATAAGTCTTTTCACTTTATTACCATGACCTTCGAGTTTGGAAGTACTTCAATAAAAGTACTGCCGATTTGAATAATCCTGTTCGCCTTCCATGTCATCTTCTAAGGACTGCTGACTGGGCTTACACACTCAAGAAGGAAGGGGATATCGAAAAATGTGGAAAACCAAGTGTTTTGTTCTGTAACGTAAATATACAGAAATTTTAACTTAATTTTATAAGTTTCGGTTCCGGTTGTGGTTTCGGACGAAACTAGGAAACGAATATTCTGTTACAGTTTCGCTCACAGGTCATGCTTTCGGTCGGAATCTATGTGCAGTGGATATGTTTGAAAAGCTGAACGCCGATTCACATTTTATTTGATAGTGGGTTGCCCTTTGTGCCCGGTTTTGTTCGGGCTAAGACCATTTGCCGTAAAGTTTAGCTGCCACCAGAGCCGTTTGTACGGCCTATACAACATGTCTTACTATAGCTATGTTATCTGACAGGTAAAATTGGGTGTTTTTTTTTTTTTTTTTTTTTTTTTTTTTTTTTTACGAAATTTAATTTTTCAAACATATCGAACAACAGCGGCGGAATGGACGAGCGTATAGAGGCGCTATGCTGTCTTTAGTATAAGTTAGTTAATAAGTAGTTTGTAAGTTTAGGGACTCATGACCCCGCAGTTAAGTCCCATAAGCTTAAGAAACAATTGAACATTTTTTGAACATATCGTCCGTTTACGGGCGTTGAAATAAATCCACCGCCAAATTTTACAGTTTGTACAGGGTCGGGACTGGATATACCGTTTCGGGTCAGCGATCGCCTCAAGCAACAGGACTATTCGCGCACGCTTCCCTGCCAAAGTTCTCAACTTTTACCTCGCTACGATCGTATCACCCCCACCGCTCCCCTGACCACTCCATTAGTTCCTTTTGCTGGCTGCCTGTCCTGGATTATCAAAAATTCAAATGGATTATCGCAAGGGACCGAGCACAGTTGTACATCCGCACAGAAATAGTTAACCCTTTCACTCCGGCGCCGTGATTGTTGTGCCGTGCGCTGTGGACGAGCGCCAGTCGCGCCCGGCCGTGCCCGCTGTGCGGTGCATTTTCCTCACTCCCCACGGCGCTACTCTGTCCTGCTTTCGCACTCTCAGTCTTATTGCAATTATTGGACTTTATACTATATATTTATTAGGAAAAATTTATTTGCAATAGAAACAGTTTTCTTCCTTCTTTCAGATAATTCGCGTAATTTTTTCGTAAATTCTAAAAGATCCAAGTCTTGGATTCAGCTCTGGTTGGACGTAGACGTTATTATTATAAACGCATATTTCGCTTGTTAAATAATATTTATTTACAATTGCTTTACGTTACATTTGAGTAGCATTACATTACGCTGTATGACGCGAGACGGAACTGCTACAGCAGTCTACCGGCTGGGCGGCAAAGGCAGCATTCGACTGCTGCAGCAGTCCACCGGCTGTGGAGCACATTCGCTCCCGACTTCTGCAGAAGTTCACCGTAGCGAAAGGGTTAATTGCCTGTTGCGGGCATGTAAATAATTACTGTTATGGAGCCTATTCCTTCGGACATGTCCGAAAGGAGAGACACCGTATTAGTAAGTATAAGTGTTTTTGTGCGCTGCCGTACCATTTATTCGATTGCGATGAAATTTTGTGAACTTATTTCTTGCCGTTTGGCGAGGATTAATGCATAATTATATCTTTGTGCGACACATTTATGAGATGTGACGTCATGAGCACTAAATTGCGTGAAAGACTGCCGCATTATGAATTATGTTTAAATTTATTACTTCTTAGCTAAAAAGTGTATGTTTACTTTAAGATGTTGGCACCAAGGATACAAAGACATCGTTTGACGTATTGCGGGAATCCAGATGGCAAGCATAGAGGGCTATGGACAATGCTTTACGAAAAATTTGGGCGGACGAAAGGAGTAGTCCTCCTTTCCTAAACATTAAGGAGACCGATGGCCCCAAGCGGTAATCGCGGGTTAGAATCTCGGTGCGGAAGAAATTTTGATTCGTCGCCGATCGATTATTACATTTCTGTACGCAAGCCAAGAAGATAATTGATCTGTTTACGTATTCCTCATCTCCTTAGATGATATTTCTTTGATTTGTTGCCTATTAGTTATTCCTTTTAAATGAAAACTGGGTTTGGGCTATTACGGAAGTATCTGGATATGTCACGCTGTTACCCTCAGTATACTCTGTTTTCATTTACTAACACACCCTCACTTTTAACCATCTTCTCACCGTTATAGTTAACATTATAGTTGCTTAAGTTATAGAGTATTTTAACTAAACCTCTGAGTGGAAGGTCACCAAATGTAGGATGGGAGACTATGACCAGCACCTTAGAAGACTGAACAAGAACAAATTAAACAGGAGTTAGAAATTATCTGACGTGAGAAGTGGTAGATGATGGCTTTGAACGTTTCACATACGTATCGGTAGAAATTCTATAGATTCTTACTGTTGTAGCTCACATTACTAGAGAAGTATTAAACCGGTTCTTATGACCTCTGTAAAGCTTCCACAGGTTTCAATTAGAAGTTTAAAGCACATGATGTTCCAAAAGGATTAATACAATGAATGCTACGAATTGTCATCTCTTTGACAATTCAGGGCAGAAAATCCGATTACATGCACAGTGATTTCCATCAACGCTGTTTGTGGGCATTGAGAAAGACAATTAGGGTCTACAATGAGGGAGCCTGTGGTGCAGTGTAATTAACGAGACGAGATTACAACGGATGCTTTGTGCACCTAGGAGACTAGTTTTGCTACGGTACCAAACAAAGTGAAATGAGGTAAATCGACGTAATTTCCATACTTTACTGTCTAAAGAAGGGTAAAAATCACCATATTCAATATTTTATTGTGATATAGAAATATTATTAGTAAAATAGTATTTAATTTTCCCATTACAGCTTCATTTTCGAATTCAATAGAACTTAAATATACTTGTAACAACAGTAGGAAACAGTATTCGTCAGTTAAATATAATGCAACCATCGAATATATCATTTAATGTACCGTTTCAAATTGTATAGAAATATTGGTCGATATAATTCAGCCGCGGTGGAGTAGCCGAGCGGTCTAAAGCGTCTCGCTGCGGAGCGCGCGGTTGCTCGCCGTGGATGTTCGAGTCCTCCCTGGGGCATGGCTGTGTGTGTGCTGTCCTTAGGTTAGTTTACCTTAGTTTAAGTAGTTTGTAAGCTACGGACTAATGACCACGCAGTTTGGTCCGATAGAATTACAAACATTTGAACATTTTTTTGCATTATTCACGTAATTAAATTAGGTGTCTTATCATCAAACTTATCGATGCACCGTGCTTGTTTTCATGCCGCGGCGGAGCGACCGAACGCATTGAGGTGCTATGCTACGATGCGCGAGGCCGTTCCCCGTCGGGGGTTCGAATCCCCCTTCGGGCACGGATGTTTGTGCCATCTTTAGTATAAGGTAGTTTATAAGTAGTCTGCAAGCTTAGGAACTGAGGACCCCGCAGTTAAGTCCCATAAGAACTACAAACATTTGAACATTTTATTAGCTTGTTTTCATAAATAACGTCGGCCGCGGTGGCCGAGGGGACTGATGCGCTTCAGCCACGGTCTGCACGGCCACTACGGTCGGGGGTTCGAATCCCCCCCCTCGGGCATGGATATTTGTACCGTCCTTACTTGTAGGTAGTTTATAAGTAGTTTGCAAGTTTAGGGACTGATGATCCCGTAGTTAAGCCCCTTACGGTTAACTTCCCTTCTGAATTTTAAATTCTATAATCATCGAGTGCTTCATATTTCTTTGTGTTCCATTACGTCTGAAGAAAGCGAAGCAAATGAGAAAATTCATTAATTTAATTTTGATGTTGTATCTCGTGGTGAAAGTTTCAGTACCCTTACCAGACTTCAACATAAGCACCGATGATGAAACAGTTAACAACGTTGCAACGATGCTAGCTGCCAGCAGTGCAGACATCTACCTGCAGCTTGCTAACCAAATTTGACTGTACATCGATTTACATAAGTATGTAACTGACTTTTCAGCCAGGTACAGATATTCATCGCGTTCAGTGTACGCACCGTGTGTTCTTCTGCCCTCTATCACCAAAATGGTTCCCAACTGAGAAGTTGGCAGAACAATGAGTAACTGCTGACTTCTTATTTCACAACCCTGCATCCTTGCCCGACGGCCAATATATTCGACAATTCTTTTATTTTAGAAACCTGGTACGACAAAATTTAATTTTCCTTAAGTCCACAATAAATGGGATCCCTTAGACGTGAAGTAGTGCGATAACATTCCTTGTTCTACTTTCAAAGTAATTCTGCCCTTTTCTCACATGACATCCTGCAACCCACTGATGATGTGCAACACGAAGCGTGTGTTTTTCTCGATTTCAAAAAGGCATTTGACGCGGTGCCACACTGCAGTCTGCTAACGAAGATACGAGCATACCGAATAGGTTCACAGAAATTTTGACCTGTTGGAAGACTTCTTAAGAAATAGGAAGCAGTACGTTATTCTCGACGGCAAGTGTTCGTAAGAGATGAGTGGATCATCAGGCGTGTCCCATGGGGGTGTGATAGGACCGCTATTATTTTCTATCTATATAAATGATCTGATGGACAGAGTAACTTGTAGTTTGCGGCTGTTTGCTGATGATGCTGTGGTGTATGGAAGAGTGCCGTCTTTAACTGACTGTGATAGCATACAGGATGACTTAGACAATATTTCTATTTTTTGCGAAGAATGGCAGCGAGATCTCAATGAATAAAAATGTAAGGTGTTGCACATGAGTAGGAAAACAATCCTATAATGTTCCAATACAGCATTAGTAGTGAGCTTCTTGATGCTGTCGCGTCCTTCAAATACCTAGGCGTGACACTGCAGAGCGATATGAAATGGAACGAACATGTAAGGACAGTTGTGAGTAAATCTGATAGCTGACTTTAGTTTATTGGGAGAGTTTTTGGAAGATGTTCTTCATCTCTAAAGGCGAGCACATAAAAAACGCTTATAAAATCACGTCTTGAGTATTACTCAAGTGCTAGGGACCCGCAGCAGATCAGTTGAAAATAATACATGGAAGCAGTTCAGAGTGGAGCAGCTAGGTTCGTTAGTGGTAGGTTCCACAATGCACGAAAGTAACGGAAATGCTCCGGGAACTCAAATGGGGATCGCTAGAAGAAAGACGACGCTCTTTTCAAAAAAATTCTGTTCAGGAAATTTAGATGGCTGGGATAATAAAAACTTTGTGCACAACGATCTTCCTGTCGCCTATTTACATTTCACGTATAGATGACAAAGACAGATAAGAGAAATTGGGGCTCGTAAAGAGGCATATAGACATTCTCTTTTCCCTCGTTCTATTTGGGAATGGAATAAGAAAGGAAATGCCTAAATGGTGGTGGAGTGTATCCTCCGCCATGCATCTTGTGGTGGATTGCGGAGTATACAGGGTGAGTTACCTAACATTACCGCTGGATATATTTCGTAAACCACATCAAATACCGACGAACCGATTCCACAGACCGAACGTGATGAGAGGGGGTAGTGTAATTGCTTAATACAAACATAAAAAATGCACGGAAGTTTGTTTTTAACACACATATACGTTTTTTTTATTAGAACCCCGTTAGTTTTGCTAGCACACCTGAACATATAAATAGATACGTAATCAGTGCCGTTTGTTTCATTGTAAAATGTTAATTACATCCAGATATATTGTAACCTGAAGTTGACGCTTGAGTACCACTCCTCCGCTGTTCGATCGTGTGTATCGGAGAGCACGGAATTAAGTAGGGATCCAAAGGGAACGGTGATGTACCTTAGGTAGAGAAGAGACTAGAACAGCACATTACGTCCACATGCTAATATCTTTATTGGTCTTTTTCACTGACGCACATGTACATTACCATCAGTGGTGAGGTACACGTACACAAGTGGTTTCCGTTTTCAATTACGGAGTGGAATAGAGTGTGTCCCGACATGTCAGGCTAATAGATGTTCAAAGTGGTGGCCATCATTTGTTGCACAGAATTGCAATCTATAGCGTAATGAATGTCGTACACGCTGCAGTAAAACCAGTGTAATGTCGCCGCAGGCTGCCACAATATGTAGTTTCAAATCCTTATCCTTTAACGTGCCCCACAGAAAGAAATCCAGAAGTGTAAGATCAGGAGAACGGGCTGGCCAATTTATGCGTCCTCCACATCCTATGAAACGAACGTCGGACATCCTGTCAAGGGTCAGCCTAGTGTTCATTGCGGAATGTGCAGGTGCACCATCATGCTGATACCACACACGTCGACGCGTTTCCAGTGGGACATTTTTGAGCAACGTTGGCAGATCATTCTGCAGAAACGCGATGTATGTCTGGTGCTCTCTGATACACACGATGGAACAGCGGAAGAGTGGTACTCAAGCGTCAACTTCAGGTTACAATATCTCCGGATGTAATTAACATTTTACAACGCAACAAACGGCACTGATTACGTATTTGTTTATATGTTCAGATGTGGTAACAAAACTAACGGGGTTCCATTAAAAAACGTAGATTTGTGTTGAAAACCAAACTTCCGTGCATTTTTTATGGTTTGTATTAACCAATTACACTAGCCCCTCTACTCACGTTCGGACAGTGGAATCGGTTCGTCACTATTTGATGTGGTTTATGAAATATAGCCAGAGATAATGTCAGGTGACTCACCCTGCATATGTACATGTAGAAGGTGTTAACCAACGCTGAAAGTTGAGTATTCAGGTATTTGCAATTAATGTCACGCGCTGCTGATGTTGTGGCAGCTTTGTTTCAAGTGTAGGTGCACGCCTTACCTTTAACACCGCCACAGCGCCTAAAACGGCACCCTTAGTTAATAACTCACTGCCTCCTCCCCTCTTCTTTCGCGCCGGGGATCCGCCGACGCCCTGCTGTGGGCGAGATATTGGTGGTGGGCGATTACAGCAGCGCGCCTAGCGACGCCGGCAGCAAGCAGCGCACGTCCCAGATTGGGGCGGTGGGCGGTGGGCGGCACTGGGGCGACGTGTGCCGCAGGCCAGATGGCTGCTCCCTGCAGGGTCACTGGCCCTCACCGCGCCGCCGCAAAAACCTCTCATATCGCCAACCAGGCCACACTCTAACAACAACAACTCGCGCCCGGGAAACCTTCGAGTAGACGCCGGCGAGATGACATTCTGGCACAAATTTATCAATGACAAAAATAACCGGTCACTTTTTCCGAAACCAGAAGCCAGTAATTGTATCTGATTGTAACGCGAAAGTTTTAAATTTAGCAGAGAAGAGCTCAGAATAACGGCAACCAACGCATGAACTGCGGCTTAGCTGTGGATTTGTCTAACCTCTTGTAAGGTGACAAGCCTTGTGAAGCTATGTTGGTAACTGAGTTCCGCGAATCCGGTTCGCGCAGTCGGGCTGTGTTAAGACAGTTTGCACAACAAGTTTGCCATGAGTCAATCTGACAGATGAGTCGACCGAGTTTTGGAGCTGGCCGAGAGATTGCGGCACGTCTGATGTTTGTTCAACATGTTCAAATGATTAACTGTGGTGTCATTAGTCCCTAAACTTACAAACTTCTTATGAACTACCTTATACTAAAGACGACACAAACATCAATGCCCGAGGGGGGATTCGAAACCCGACCGTAGCGGCCGTGCAGACTGTGACTGGCGCACCGCAGACCGCTCGGCCACTGCGGCCGGCCACCTCTGATGAGTATCGCTTCGGTGTAACGATCACGGGACTGGAAATATCGGCGATTGGAACTTTATTAATGGCAGCTGCTGCAGAGGACTCTTTTCGGGGGAAACATTACCTTACAAACTATTTAAAATTCAATAGCCGGCCGCGGTGGCCGAGCGGTCTGCGGCACGCCAGTCACGGTCTGCACGACCACTACGGTCAGAGGTTCGAAACGCCCCTCGGGCATGGATATTTGGGCCGTTCATAGTATTAGCTAGTTCTTATGTAGTGTGTAAGTTTAGCGACTGATGACCCCGTAGTTAAGTCCCACAAGCTCTACAAACATTTGAACATATTAAAAATTAATAACGATTGACTCTGATGTGGTAAGGAGGAACTTGTAGGCTTATAGCTGGTTGCGCTCAAATAAACGCGTCTCTAGTCACATTATAGTTTTTGAGAGTTACTAAATTGAATACCGTCGTTAAATAATAATTTTGTAAAATGTATATTTTCGAAACGCTTTGAGCAATTTACACAAAAATAGGGGTCAAATGAAAGTCCTCATTCAGTAATGCTATGTGCTGTATACATGGAATTTGAAAAAGGGGCCGAAATGTGATTTTCGAGCACTTACGAAAATTTCGTATTTATTAAATACGAGGAACGTCCAGAGAGTAAGTTCCGTTTGGTTATATAAAACAAACGTGTACAGATACAGAAAAAAATATTTATTGTAAAAAATCTACAACTGTTTAACTACTTTTCTACATAGCTGCCGAAATTTTATAGTCACTTGTCATAACGTGGCACAAGTTTCTGAATGCCTTCTTCATAGAAGGTTGCCACCTCTGTATTCAACCACGTCAGCTCGTCATCATTGAAGTGTTGACAGGACAAATATTAGGTGTAAGAAGAAGATTTCCATCAAAAGGTGGTGTTTGTTGCCACGATAGTGCCCGAACTCATGTGGCGAATGTGACCAAACAACTCTTACGGGAATTTCACTGGGACGTGTTTGAACATAATCCGTACAGCAAACATTTCCGGTAGTAATCTTTGAATTTGGTTCAAATGTTTGTAGAACGTATGGGACTTAACTAAGGGGTCATCAGTCCCTAAGCGTACAAACTACTTATGAACTAGCTAACATTAAGGACGGCACAAATATCCATGCCCGATGGGGGATTCGAACCCCCGACCGTAGTGGCGTGCAGACCGTGACTGGAGCACCTCAGTCCCCTCGGCCACCGCGGCCGGCTTGATTTTAGTTTTCGTGAGTTGCTGCCTTTAGATAACATGGGCCTAGTCTGGAGTCGAGTGAAGGACTTAAAAATTCGTGATTATGACCAGTTTCCTGAATAAACAACACTCTCCCAGTTTCAGTGAAGATTCCTGCCCGCTAGTATTAATATTTTGTTACATATTTTGTGGGCATTGCGGCGGAAGTGGTTAGTGCCCTCTCAGACTTAAACGTAACCAATTTATTGTAAGCCCAACCATATACCATTGACCCCTGAAGGGAATAAATGTCACTTTGTATGGGTGATTATAACTGTTTGTGTTGTGCATTAGCGCATGGGGGCTCGGACTGCGTAGTTCACATAGGTGATGTGCCATGTCGACCTTGTAACGCGCCTGACCTTGGTGTCTCGAATCGAACTGTAGTGCCATGTTTCATGTGACCCACAGTCCACAAATGACCCTCGAAATCATTGCAGTCGATGTCTCTCAAGGTCCAACGGTACACGGACTTCCCCATCTTCAATATTTACGATAATTTCAAACTACATATTGCGTCCAGTATTTGCTTCCGTCCATATACGTTTACAAATAATTACATACAGTAAAATTCTCTGAAACAAAACGACACTGATAATCAGGAAAATGCGAATGTGGAAAAAACGCTGAAAGATTGAAAGCTGATATACTGGATGTCAGTATCACACGTCGTAAGGTCTTGATCGCTACTGAAGTCTGAATGACGAAACTGCGCTAGCGTCGCATCATTAAATTAAACGCCGCGGTGGAGTAGCCGCGTGGTCTAAAGCGTCTCGCTGCGGAGCGCGCGGTTGCTCGCCGTGGAGCTTCGAGTCCTCCCTGGGGCATGGGTGTGTGTGTTTGTCCGTAGGTTAGTTAACCTAGGTTTAAGTAGTTTGTAAGCTATGGACTGATGACCACGCAGTTTCGTTCGATAGATTTACAAATATTTGAACATTTGATTAAATTAAACAACAAGCTGAAATTTCATGGAGTGGCCACTACACGATATACAGCCCCCCTTGCGGCGATCGATACAAGCTCGGCGCCATTTTAATAGTGGCAAATTTACTTAGAGTAAGAAGTCTACGACTAGTCAGTGTGGGAGCTGACGTTCTTTATAAAATGTTCAAATGTTTGTTAAGCTTATGGGACTTAACTACGGGGTCATCAGTCCCTTAACTTACAAACTACTTATGAACTACTTACGAACTAGGACGGCACAATTATCCATGCCCGAGGGGGGATTCAAACCCCCGACCATAATGGCCGTGCAGACCGTGAATGAACGTTCTTTATATGCTGAAACATTTTTATTTTTCTCTACAGTTTCTTCCCAAAATATAACTTAAGTATAACTAAACTTGTTCAGCTTTTAGTTGGACGAACTGAAGTGAAAAAGTTGTACTTTAGATGAGAGATGTGAGGGAAACTTGAGAAGCTCAAGGCCGACTTTCAATTTTAGTTGCTCATCAAGGAAAGGATGGAAAACAATAACTTTTGTAATAATTTCGGGTATTTTGTAAGATAGTAAACTAAAAATAGCTGCACAGGAATGACCGTGTGATCGGGTATACAACGCTGCGGATGGTCAATTTCTCCCTCGGGTACGAAAATGTTCAAATGTTTGTTAAGCTTATGGGACATAACTATGGGGTCATCAGTCCCTAAACTTACAAACTACTTATGAACTATTTACGAACTAGGACGGCACAAATATCCATGCCCGTGGAGGGGGATTCGAACCCCCGACCGTAGTGGCTGTGCAGACCGTGACAGGAGCGCCTCAGTCCCCTCGGCCACCGCGGCCGGCCCTTGGGCACGGGATTGTGTGATGTTCTTAATATAAGTTAGTTTCCGTAGTTTGTAAGATTAGGGACCGATGATCTCGGCAGTTTGCTGCCTTAAGTTCACAAACATTTGAACATCTTTGAAACTCACAGTGAGATGGAGTACCAAGTATGAGAGACGAAAAATGATTTACGCCTGCAACAACTGACAACCACTCAACTCATTTCAAAGATCAATATATGCTCAAAACAAGCGGTGAGAGGTGTCTTTTGCCCAAAGCAATTCCGATTTACTTTAATTTTCCACAAAATTTCTTAGAAATTGGTGAAACCAAAAGATCAGCATAAAGAGAATGAACTTTCAACAATGTTTAAGGGGCCTCCAGCTATCCACATCTGAGTTTTTCATGATTTTCTTAATGGAACTTGGGAAATGAAAAAATGGCATTTTTTGTCAGCGCACAGATGATGTCCTTCCCGACCATAAACAAAAGAGAACAAATTTTCTAGCACTTACTTCGTGTTTAATGACCATGATTAGCCCTGATGTTACACGAGAATCTTAGTTTGTCTGCCTTCCTTCCGTCATTCACACCTCACTGCATCGTCAGCGGGGAAAACCTCACTACGCGCCGTCTACGTACTAATGGCAGAATAATTTTGTATGCATACAGCTCTCTCATTGACATCTCACCCATCTTCACGAAAATATGTCACAGTGTTAAGGCTAGTTTACACGACGACACTACGTTTCATGAAACTGCGCTACTGGCCAATGCGTTCGCGCAACTCGTTGGCGAAACTAAACAGTTTCGGTACCTTCCAACTTTGGCGAAACTGATTGCGCGTGTTTTTAGGTTATGACCAATACACAACAAAAAATAATATACAGAGTGGAAACGGAAGAAATAATTCAGTTTTTTAACATATATCCGTTGCGTAGGTGTTTGTGCGATTTTAACAGCGTGTTAGTGCTCTTCTAGCAATTATTTGTGAAATTAAATATTGGTGGGTTGACGATTAGTGAATTGCAGACTAAAATACATCAAATTCGAAATACCTATACAAACGAAGTATGGCAATTGTGGATTTCGGAACACGGTACAAGTACTGCAGAGACAAATATCTACTTGACAAGAAACGTAATGCAATTTGTAATTTAAGTTCTGTTAACAATGCTTCACGCATAACGGTAACTTGTTTCTTTTTTGAATAACTAACTCTGTTTAAAAGAAACGTGAACTGCTCTGGTGACATTCTAAGTTGATTAAAATAACTTCTAGGGTCTTCAATCACAATTTCTTTCAGCAAGCTCGCCGAGCAACAGAGCTGACATCTTTTGTTAATCCATTCACGAACCCAAACACATTTGTTATTCTTTTTATGTTTAGTCTTATGCAGCGACTTCACACAGACAAGCAATAGATTCGCCACAACTCTTACAGCTACCACAAATTTCATTTTACGGCGACTACGGCATTCACAAAACAACGAAACTGAAGTGTATAGTATTGGCGCCGTGTCTACAGACATACACGAAACCAGCTGCGCGCAATTCATTTCATGCAACGAGTTTTGCAACCTAGTGTCGTCGTATAGACTAGCCTTTACGATACAGATCATTAGCAGGTATGTGAGACACACCGACTTACAAGTAAACCCACAGAAGTTTCTCTGACAGATTTTTTAAAAATATGTGTGTGTTTTTATTCGGGAATTTATTTAGGAAACATCAAGGGACACATACATTTAGCGTCGATAAAGGATATTTGAGGCATGAAACGATTCCTCCAAAATGGGGGCAAAATGGAAAAATTACGCTCGAGATAAATTTATTTTATTGTAATTACTTTTGTTACGAAAGTATCTTTTGATAAAAGACGAATTCGGCCTAGGTATATAAGGAAGTCAAAATTAAGGTGCCAACTGCCCCGAAAGAGACCAATTTTTTGAGACAGAAGTTAGTTTTTATTTAATCCTCGGAAAATCTATTATAGCTGCAAAATAAAGGCTAATTAACAAGCGTGGCATTGACTCCTTACTGAATTTGCATTTATCGCGAATCTTTGATCGAGCTCAAAGTTCCAAACGACAATGAAATATTGCCACAATTCTGCGATTGGATTCGTTATTTTAAGTCCAAGAAGCTCATTACGTAGTAGCTGACGGAAATTCAGCGCGTAGAATTGAAGTGATTTCTGCCGTTTCCCAGGGAAGTGTTTTATGGCCGCTACTCTTTCTTGTATTTATCAACTATTCACGAAACCATCTCAACAGTACTTCTAAACTGTTCTCGGATGATGTTGTCGTTTATCGTTTAGGGAAGTCCTCAGAATATCAAAGAAAATTGCAAAATGATTTAGACAAGATATCTAGATGTTGCAAAAATTGGTAGTTGGCCTTAAAAAATGGAAAGAGTTAAATTCATATGAGCACTAAAGTAAGTACGATAGTTTACCCGTGAAATAGGTCAAGTCTACAGGCCTTAAATTGTACTAAATTACGAATAACTGTAATAGTATAGAACACACATACGAATTATCGTAGGGGATGCGAAGCAAAGGGTATATGTCATTGACAGAACACTAAGATGGTGCAACATTTCTAATAAAGAAACTTTCTATGCCACACTAATGCGCGCTTATTTAGAATACTGCTGCGGACTGTGGGATCCCCACCAAGTGGGACTGAGACGATTTAGAGAAAATACAGAGAAGGGCAGCTAGTTTTGTATTACTGCGTCTTAGGGGAGAGAGTGTCACAGAAATGGTGCACGTGTTGTGATGGTAATCATTTGAAGAAAGACGATATTTATTGCGGAGAGATTTGTTCGCGAAATTTTTTCCACCATAAGTCCTCCAAATGCAATCAAATTTTGGTAGCAAAAGTGTTCAAATGTTTATAAAGCTTATGGGACTTAACTACGGTGTCATCAGTCACTAAACTTACAAACTACTTATAGTCTAACTTATACTAAAGACAACACAAATATCAATGCCCGAGGGAGGGTTCGTACCCCCCACGGGGAACGGCCTCGCGCATCGGAGTTTTCTTAGCATCCACCTACACAAGGAGACATTATCATCAAGCTATTTTTAGATAATGGTACGGTGCAGAAATATCTTGAAAACGGTCGATGGACCGTCTGCCACGCAGTCAAATGGGATTTGAATAGTACTTATATATATGTAGATATAGAACTGTTACATTCGATGTCATTTAAACCCCACGGAAATAACTGAATATACCAGTGTGATCTATTAAATTACCGAAAAGCCTCATAGGATACGATCTAAGAATCGTTCCAGATGCAGTAAATTAGCAATTAATGCTTCCGTTTATTTCTATTTCTGCTTATTTAAATACACGAAAATATAGGCGGTAATTTTTAAAAATTTCGAAAATTTAGAAACCCGTAACATTCATCCTTGCTTAATTAGGTTCACAAGAGCAGCTAGGGTGAAAAAGAAAGGTACTGCCATTGTTTTCAAGGAACAATTAGTTTCTCATTACGTAAAAGTCAGATACAAATTTTCCATTAGATACTAGCATTTCATCCCTGCGTTACTACAAGTGATCTTTCGGTTGTAATTGAAATCAGCTGGAGCGTCATACATTTACTGCGTACACAATGCTGCTTTATTCTGGAACGGTGGTCACGTACACAGTAACACGCACTGTTAATAATATTTCTGTGTTTTGTCAGAGACGGGCCATTGTGTAAAGCTCAAAATGTAAACACGCCTTGAAAAGCACAATGTTGGTGTACTGAAAGCAATTCGTAAACTGTGAAATACGGCATGTGTGCGCTGGCCGAGGAAGGGTTAGCAGATGCTAATTATGTCAGAGCAGAAATTGGTGCGTGCTGGATTTACGGTGGCGTATAGCGTAACGACGAGGTGGATTTAAATTTTCAGAAACTTCCATTTTCAACAGTTCTACAAATAAATAAAAAAATAAATAGAAAACTGTAAAAATTTTCTTTAGGTGAAAATTTGGTATCAAGTTAAAGGTCGTCTTACAGCTGGTTGGACAAAATTTTGGATTGTATGAAACTTCCATTAAGACCACGTCTTCTCACCTACCATAGTTCTGAGTGTTATTATGAAACTAACGGTGTTTTTGGGTTAATTTCTTACTCCGAGGATTCTGTCCTGAAAACGAGGTAGTATTTAGTTAATTTTCACAATAGATGGCATCGTTTTTCGTAAGAAGTCTTTAGTTATTGCGCTGATGCTCGCATAATTTGCTCAAGGTTTCTATACCGTAACCCATAATGGGCGAAAATACCAACACAGAGGAGCAAGACGAAGTTCTAACGTTGTCAGACACCTACAATGCTCTATCATTGCAGTTAAACTACGTGTCAAACGTGGTAATTTCGTTATCTGTTTGATCACTACTACGATATTCACTAAATTGCAAAATTCCTGTAATTCATGATTCTTTTTCTTTCTCTCTTCATGTCTAACCTTCATTGGTTCAAAAATCTGTCTCAGGAAGCCATTTTCAAAAGTCAGGAGTTTTCTTTTCATCTTTTGAGTAACAGTACAGATCTATGCTCCATACTAGACTACAGGTTGTATTATAGTTTTGTAGATATTGATCTTGTGGATCTCAATATACGCCGGGAGATTAGAGACTTTCCCAGGACCATCCTTATCCAGTTTCCTGCTTGAACTCGTGCCTCAGTTTCATGATATATCCCGTTCATTTTATTAAGTATTATCCTAAGTTATTTAAAATAATTTTCCCTCGAAAAGACTTTTTCATCCACATTAAGGCGTCTGCCATCATTTTATTGGCTGTCTAGGACGTATTTTATCTCGTCCATATTCAGTTTCACGCCTTTTCACTTTGCCTCTTCCATTAATGCTCTTTTCATCTGGACCATGTTTGTTCTTTCGTTGTTAGTAAAACTACATCATCCGCGTAAGGTAGGATATTCATTCCTTTTCATAGCTGTATTCCTGTCTCTTCTACTGCGTCTTTCCTCATTGCTCTTTCACCGAGCGAGGTGGTGCAGTGGTAAAGCACTGGACTCGCATTCGGAAGGATGGTGGTTCAAATCCACCTCCGGCCATCCAGATTTAGGTTTTCCGTGATTTTCCTAAATCGCTCCAGGCATATGCCGGGATGGTTCCTTTCAAAGGGCACGGCCGATTTCCTTCCCCGTCCTTACCCAAATACTCCGAGCGTAAGCTCCGTCTCTAATGACCACGCTGTCAACGGGATGTTAAACTCCAAGCTTCCTTCCTCGTTCATTGCTCTTTCAAGTACCAGGTTCTACAGAAGGGAGATGGGGAAAGGTAGTTACCTTGTCGCATGCCATTCTTCACCTTTAACCACTACGACATGTTTCCATTCAATTTCAACATGCATATTACTTCTTGTCCACTCCCATGCACCACAGACATTGCCGAGGTGGGGTGGCTTGCGTGCCTCAACGATACAGATAGCCGTACCGTAGGTGCAACCACAACGGAGGGGTATCTGTGGAGAGGCCAGACAAACGTGTGGTTCCTGAAGAGGGGCAGCAGCCTTTTCAGTAGTTACAGGGGCAACAGTCTGGATGATTGTCTGAGCTGGCCTTGTAATATCAGCTAATGTGGCTTAGTCACACAGCTACTGCGAACGGCTGAAAGCAAGGGGAAACTACAGCCGTTACCTTTCCCGAGGACATGCAGCTCTATTGTATGAACATATGATGATGGCATCCTCTCGGGTAAAATATTCCGGAGGTAAAATAGTCCCCCATTCGGATCTCCGGGCGGGGACTACTCAGGAGGATGTGATAATCAGGAAAGACAATACTGGCATTCTACGGATCGGAGCGTGGAATGTTAGATCACTTAATCGATTAGGAAAATTAGAAAATTTAAAAAGGGAAATGGATAGGTTGAAGTTAGATATAGTGGGGGTTAGTGAAGTTCGGTGGCAGGAAGAACAGGATTTCTGGTCAGGTGAGTACAGGATTATAAATACAAAATCAATTGGGGGTATCACAGGAGTAGGATTGTTAATGAATAAGAAAATAGGAATGCGGGTAAACTACTAGGACCAGCACAGCGATCGCATTATCATTGTCAAGATAGATACGAAGCCAACACCGACAACAGTAGTACAGGTTTATATGCCAACTAGCTCTGCCGATGATGAGGAAATCGAAGAAATATATGAGGAGCTAAAGGAAATTATTCAGACAATTAAGGGAGAGGAAAACTTAATTGTTATGGGAGACTGGAATTCGGTAGTAGGACAAGGAAGGGAAGGGATGATAGTGGGTGAATATGGTCTGGGCAAAAGGAATGAAAGAGGAAGCCGCCTGGTAGAATTTTGCACAGAACATAATTTGGTTATAACAAACACCTAGTTCAAGAATCACAAAAGAAGGTTGTATACGTGGAAGAGACCAGGAGACACCGGGAGATACCAGATAGATTTTATAATGGTAAGACATAGATTTCGGAATCAGGTTCTACAGTGTAAGACATACCCAGGAGCAGATATAGACTCTGACCATAACTTGTTGGTTATGAACTGTAGGCTGAAACTGAAGAAACTGCAAAAAGGTAGGAAAATAAGGAGATGGGACCTGGATAAATTGAAGGAACCTGAGGTTCTTAAGAATTTCAGAGGGAGCTTTAGGCAACAATTGACAGAAACAGGGGAATATAAAACAGTAGAGGAGGGATGGGTAAAATTGAGAGATGAAATAGTTAAGGTAGCAGAGGAAAAAATAGGTAGGAAGGAAAGACCTACAAAAAACCCTTGGATATCACAGGAGATACTAAATTTAATCGATGAAAAGAGAAAATATAAAAATGCCGTAAATGAAACAGGCAAAATGGATTACAGACGACTAAAAAATGAGATTGACAGGAAGTGCAAAATGGCTAAGCAGGAGTGGCTAGAAGGCAAATGCAAGAATGTAGAAGAATGTATCAATAGGGGGAAAATAGATACAGCCTACAGGAAAATAAAAGAAACATTCGGAGATAAGAAAAACAGCTCTATGAATATCAAGGACACTGATGGAAAACCAGTTCTCAGCAAAGAAGGGAAAGCTGAAAGGTGGAAAGAGTATATAGAGGGGCTCTACAAAGGAAATGAACTTCGAGACAATATTGTAGGAAGGGAAGAGGATGTAGATGAAGATGAAATAGGAGATACTGTACTGAGAGAAGAATTTGACAGAGCCCTGAAAGACCTAAGTCGAAACAAGGCCCCTGGAGTAGATGATATTCCCTCAGAGCTACTGAAGTCTCTGGGAGAACTAGCCATGACAAAATTGTTTCACCTGGTGTGTAAGATGTATGAGACAGGCGAAGTATTCTCAGACTTTCAGAAAATGTTATAATACCCATCCCTAAGAAAGCAGGTGCAGACAGGTGCGAAAACTACAGAACCATCTGTTTAATAAGTCATGGCTGCAAAATATTTACGCGAATTATATACAGAAGGGTGGAAAAGCTGGTAGAAGCCGACCTCGGGGAAGATCAGTTTGGGTTCAGGAGAAATGTAGGAACACGGGGGGCAATACTCTCTTTACGGCTTTTCCTAGAAGATAGATTAAGAAAAGGCAAACCTTCATTTCTAGCTTTTGTAGATTTGGAGAAGGCTTTTGACAATGTTGATTGGAATAAACTCTTTCAAGTTCTGAAGCAAGCAGGAGTAAAATATAGGGAACGTAAGGTTATTTACAACAAAAACCAGACAGCCGTTGTCAGAGTTGAAGCGCATGAAAGGGATGCAGTGGTTGGAAAGGGAGTGAGACAGGGTTGTAGTCTTTCTCCATTGTTGTTCAATTTGTACATTGAGCAAGCTATAAAGGAAAGCAAGGAGATATTTGGTGAATGAATTAAAGTTCAGGGGGAATAATTAAAAACATTGCGTTTTGCCGACGACATAGTAATTCCGTCAGATACAGCAAAGGACCTGGAAGAGCAATTGAACGGAATGGACAGTGTGCTGAAAGGTGCATATAAGATGAACATTAACAAGAGCAAAACTAGGGTAATAGAGTGCAGTGTAAGAAAATCAGATGATGCTGAAGGAATTATATTGGGAAACGAAGCAATAAAGGAGGTGGATGAGTTTTGTTACTTGGGCAGTAAAATAACAAATGATGGTCGCAGTATAGAGGATAAAAAATGCAGAATGGCAATGTGTAGAAAAGAGTTCTTGAAAAAGAGAAATTTGTTAACATCGAATATTGATTTAAACCTAAGGAAGTCCTTTCTGAAGGCATTTGTATGGAGTGTTGCCTTGTATGGGAGTGAGACATGGACGATAAACAGTGCGGACAGGAAGAGATTTGAGGCTTTTGAAATATGGTGCTGCAGAAGAATGCTGAAAATTAGGTGGGTGGATCGCGTTTCTAATGAAGAGGTACATGAACAGAATTGGGTAGAAAAGGAATTGCTGGCATACCTTGACTAAAAGAAGGGATCGATTGGTAGGACACATTCTTAGACATCAAGGAATTATGCATTTAGCGTTGGAGGGTAGTGTATGGGGAAAAATCGCAGGGGAAGACCAAGAGATGGATACAGTAAGCAGGTTCAGACAGATGTAGGTTGCCGTTCTTATGTGGAGATGAAAGAGGTTTGCTCAGGATAGGGTTATTGTGGAGAGCTGCATCAAACCAGTCTCCGGACTGAAGACCACAACAACATTACTTCTTTTATGCGTACTTGTGTCACTTATGTTAGTTTCCTGGCGGCTTGAGCCCTTTTTGGAAGTCCACGAAACGGAACTTTACGCTTTTACGGGATACCCAGCTCTTTTATAGCACTTGCCTTATTGTATGGAGACGGTCTTCAGTTCGACTTTCCCTTTCTGAAACCTGCATGTTGGAATCCCAGCACTTTGTCAACAGTTTCAAGATCATAGAAGCTGCACAGAGTAATGCAATTCCTCTATAGTTACTGCACATCATTAGGAATCCTATCTTAAGTATGGAGCTGACGGGATTCTTTCCCTCTTCCAAATTAAGCAAATTCTGTGGTATAATTTCACTTGTAGAGTGGTTTCTGAAATGAGTTAAGCTAAAAAATAATAGTGTTATATATAAAGTGTTTATGTGAAAAGATATTTTGTGATCTATGTAGTTTCTCTATTCTCGCGTTACTCAGCTGGCGGGTGGCACCACTAAAATATATTAGACAATAATAAATAAATAGATAATTCATTCACCATATATCCTCCAAACTAATTAACCCTTTCCAGCCCATATTATATTAATTCGTAAACAAGAGTATTTCTTTTCAAATTTCTATTCATAATGATTGGAACAATGTACTTTTTTTATTTTTGTCATTTTTTAGTTTTTGGAAGGAAATTTGGGATGACTATATGGCATTATTGGGCTGGATATTTTTCTTTTAACGTACCTGACACCTTTTTTAAACTGTTTGATACTAATTTAGACATTTTAAATTCATTTATTAATGAAATTTTCAAATTATTTTCTTTACTTTAACTTGAGAATAATATTTTGAAAGTCTCGCTGTTTGCGCTCTTAGACATTAAGCAACAATACATATTTTGTGATTGCGTTTTAGCCTAACGCTCCTCTATGGCCTCGAAGAAATGGTACCCAAGCTACCGTCAATGAAATTTGGATAGTCCTGGAGGGTTCTTTATAATCTTTGGTGAAATGGTTATGCCGAGAATAACAGATAAACCTGATAATGCCATATGGCATCACTGGGATGGAAATTGTTAACTTTAACAGACTCAAGATCAAGAAGCAACGACTTATCGTACCGTCTTCTGAACATGGGAAACAATAAAAAAGTCTCAAAAGACGTGTTTTCTTCCCTGGCACCATTTATGTAGATGGCAGTTCACCACTCTACCCAACAGCGTAGGTGGAGTAACTCGTGGAACGAGAGAATACCCGCAAACGGAGTGGCCCTCCACTTCGGCCAGCAAATGTATTATAAGTTGGGGAGACGCAAATACCACAGCAACGCCCATCCAGCAATTCTAACCATGAAGATACAGGAATGGAACTTACTACCGCAATGAATCCTAATCAATCCACACTGCAGAATGTTGTACAGCACGCCACTGCGCGTCTAGGTGATGATACACCCTAGTACGGTCCAGGTCACTCGTTTCCTAATACCCAAAAGACTATCATAATTCCAGATGTCGTAATCAGAATTACTGAACTTCAGTAATGTTGTTATTTCCTTCCGCCATAATGACAAATGTATTAAGTTACTTTTTTACTATAATGTTGGACGTCATTGCATGTTGTCCAAAGTTTAATGAAATTATGTCAAACGGAAATTATATAGAATGGGGAGGTCGATTGCTTTTTTTTTTAATTTTTTTTATTTTTAAGACAATTTTTCAAAGTTTTGTAATAAGATGTTCATATACTTATTAAGACAGATAAGCTCTCACAATATTTCCACAAATTGGAGGGGGGGACAATCTGCAAATTATGTAATATATACACTGTATTACAATCTCAATACAGGTTTAATGAACTCAGAAAGCCGAGAAATAATGGATTTGCTGTTTGTATACGTCTCAAATGATCCATAACATGTTAACAGCCCAAATTTCAAAAAGACAACCATATAAATGTTTATGTATTGCGGTTTTACTGGAGTATCAGTCGAGCTTAGTACACAGTAGAATACCGCAAATACCTAGTATTATTCAAATAAACTAGCAGAAGGATTATCTGCAATGAATTACTTAGGTCGTCTCGTCCCCTTGTAAGATTGCTTGATGTGAGTATGAATAACGAGTGAACAAATGGCGGTTCTTACGATTTAGGATTTGCAGGCAGGTCTTCTTGATTGCGGATTGTGCTAAAGCGAACTTCGAGCCTGTGCTACGCATTTCAGAAGCAGAATCGATATTTAATAACAACCGCCTTTCTGTCTTTTTTGGGGGTAATTCATACCTCATTAAATTAGTGTTTGACTTATATTGCTTATAGTGTTGATTAAATCATTCATAACATTTCATATAGAGAAAACGAAATAAATCATTAAATGCTTCACATCTCTTGCAGTAGGTCCAGTGATTGGAGATATGGTTACCCTGTTCCTGTTTAGAATATAGTTGCAATAAGAATGCAAGGAATGTGATTCTCTGCCTTAAAAAACTGACTTCGTCATTGATAACACAAACGTTATATCGAACAAACTGACAATTTAGTTTTAGTAGCTAAGTGGGTTAAAAGATGACTTATCAGGTGAACAATGAAAAACACTAGTTAAGTGACTCTCAGCTTGTGTCTTTAGGATGTGTGATTGAGGGTACTTTCTCTGATACGATAGGACATACGCATGAAACTCTCCCTTCTATCGAACCTTCCTGTTAACGTCAGTCAATATTATTTTTAATCTTGAAAGGTATATATTCACTTTACACAACTTTTACAACTAAGGTACTATTCTTGAGGCCAATATGTACAAAAATATCCCTTCACTAAATATTTTCATGAATGGATATGTTACTGAGACTGGAGACAAATGAAGATAATTAGCACAAACATATCCTTCGGTGATACATTTTCAACCAAACGGAATTTTTTTCTTATGCAAAAACAGATGTAGCAGTCTTTTAAATATTTTCACCAACCATTTTGTTTTATGAGAGTGGTGGTCTCATATATTTCACTGAATCTTTTCTGGAGTTTTTAACTAACATATTTATACCTGAGTCACCTTATCAAGAACCAATAATACTGAGAAATAACACTGGTACTAGGAATTTTCCAATGTACATATTAAAGATCCCTAATACGGAAGGGTGGGGAGGAAGAATGGTGGGAAGGGAGATGGTGGTGGCCACGATAAGCCCCCCCCCCCTAGACTCCTCCCCCTTCCACGAACGTGCGTGCGAACCTGACATCCAGAGCAGCACTAGTAGAGCAGCACTAAAATTACTGATCATGCGGTGTCTTCCTAGTTCGATAATCAGCTTGTTCTCCTTATTCAGTTGCACTAAAGTTTATTCATTTCCTTGTTTTCGAAATATCATTCCTTTAAATATTAACAAATTTCCTATTGTGATCGACTAACACAGTGGTTCCCATTCTCTTATGTAGTGGTACTGATAATTCTTCTGTAAAAACATTCACCACCCAGTGTACACCAACTGCACGGCAATTAATGTGAAGTTGTTTGTAACATGAAACTCAAGTTAAATTCAAATTCTTTGCTGTGTATGACTTTAAACTCTGGTGAGGAGAAAGTTAAAAAAAAATTCTGCGCTAAAGCATATTTTATACAAATTAAATGGTACACCCAGTGAGTTGTGGTAGTGTTTAGTCTTGGAGTTATTTATACTTTCTGTACATGTACTGATACGTGTTAGTTTTGGACGTAAATCGTTTACCACGTAAATATTTTACTATTTTTTTACAATGGGGGAAAAACTAGAAAAATTAGACTCGCATCACTAAATACTTGTGGATCCTATTGATTCCAAAAAAGCTAAACGCTCCATCCCCTTCGATTCGGGACGATCCTGCCTTAATCCACGCCCCAGTAGTGAAATAAATAGGAAATAGTAATATAGTACAGAGTAAAACAAACCGCAAACTGTAAAAATGGATACATAGACTAAACACTAGGAAATAGGGTACAATCTCGTAGTGTCGGAAAGAATAAATAAATGTAAGGTTACTCACATTACACTTGTGGCAAATGGAAGCGGACGCGACGTTGCCATATCGCAATAATGAACGAATGCTACGGCTGTGTTGCTCTCGTATTGCATCATTAGCCGCATTGGTTTCTGGTTTCAGACGGATTTTTTAAATCTGTTTTCCTGATTATAAAACATTCCTTTGGAAATAAAATTTCATGTAACTGAGTCGGCGACATATTTTGAAGTCCTTCGGTGACAAATCTGAACAAACCTTCCGACACACTAGTCGGTCGCAACCCACAATTTTGGAACCATTAGTCTGACATATACTTCATACAACTCAGTATCAATGTAAGACTTGTAATGCTGGCTCACCTCTGTGTGTTTTCATTGATGTATTTCAATATAGTGTACAAAGGGCGATCAAAATATTTTGCACAGTCGTCTCCAATGTTATTTGTTTTTTTGCAGGAGGAGAATGATATTTTTTGGGAGCATACTTTTCTTTTATTTACAGGTGAGCCATAACGGACCGTGAAGTAGAAGCCAGGTTACGACAACAGTCGGTGGTTGAGTTGTTCTTCATTACCCAGGATGAAACACGTTTGTATTTTGTCTGACCCTGCGAACAAAACCCAATCCAAGGAACGGCATCATTCGGGTTCCCCTCGGAAGAAGAAACCAAGACTTTCACGAACAGCAGGCCGAAAGATGATCGCCTCATTCTTCTGGGACCATAGTGGTGTCATTTTCATTGACTTTTTGGAACCTGGCACCACCACTAATAGGGATCGTTACTGTTTGTCAATGGGCAAGCGGCGATGTGCCATCAAGACCCATAGACACAGCTTGAGGATCAGGTCATCAGACTATACCGTGACAGCCCTTATGACGCACCAGAAAGCCAGGAAAATTGGTGGGAAAATTGTTCCTCATCCTCCATACGGTTCGGACTTTGCTCTGTCTAACATTCAATTCTTTGGTCGTCTGAAGGTCCACCTGCACGGTAAAACATTCAATAGCGAGAAAGACCTTACTTCCTGTGTCCAACGACGGTGTAGAAGTCAATTCCAACAACTTTACCACAGTATATTTACATGATGGAAACAACGCTGGGCTAGATGCATCAAAGCTGATGGAGGCTACATTGGGTAGGCTTAATGTATAGTTAAATGTTCCAAGTACGTTCACAAAAATGTCACTTTCTTCCAGTAAAAAAAAAAAAAAAAAAAAAAAAAAAAAAAAAAAAAAAAAAAAAAATTATAACGCCTGTGCAAAACTTTTTGAACGACCTATGTACTTGTCATCTTTCTTGAAATTTCGTCTATGGCAAATAATTTTTCTTACGTGTTTATTCATCACGACCGGTTTCGAACTGTATGGCCGTTCATCATCAGGTGGTATACATTTTATAGGTTGTTCACAGGATTTTGGAACTCGTTTGGCTGTGGCGAGGTAGAAAATGATGTGTGAGCTTTTGGCACTAAATAACGGTCGCGGTTGATTAGCCGCGCGTACTGAAGCGCCGTGTTGCGGTGCCCGCGACCGTCTGCCGTCGGGGGTTGGATTCCCCCCTCGGGCATGGGTGTTTGTGTTTTCCTTAGTTTAGTTTACCTTAGGTTAAGTATTTTGTAAGCTACGTACTAATAACCAAACTCTGGAGTCCCATAGATTTACGCACATTTGCACTAAATTGCGATATTTGATTGTTTAAATCGTATTCTTTACCGCTACTTACAGTTGGTTCACTTTGCTGTTTGACGATCGGTCGGCGGTTTTTCAGGCATTTCAGAGAAACAGCGGATCGTCATACAGCAGAGTGAACCAACTGAAAGTAGTGGTTCAAAATACGATTTAAACAAGTAAATTCGTAATGTAGTGCCAAACAGAAAGGACATACATCATTTTCTGTCTCACCAGAGCCAAACGAGTTCCGCAATGATGTGAACAACCTATAAGATTGTATACCACCTGATGATGAACTGCCAGCCAGTTATAAACCGGTCGTTGTGAATAAATACGCAAGAAAGGCGACTGGATGCTGTATTTCCTGATTTCAAATGTTCAAATGTTTGTAGAGTCTATGGGATTTAACTACGGGGTCATCAGTCCGTAAACTTACAAACCACTCAAGAACTACTTACGAACTAATACGGCACAAATATCCATGCCCGAGGGTGGATTCGAACCCCCGACCGTAGTGGCCGTGCAGACCGTGACTGAAGCACCTCACTCCCCTCGGCCACCGCGGCCGGCTTTCCTGATTTCTTACAGTCGCAGGTTCCACACTTTCAGAATGGATACAAGTAACAAAGAATTGTAGGTTTTTAAAAAATTTCTTTGCTCAGTAAAAGAAATGACTATCCTGTCACTGTGCTTGAAAATATGTACTCAACAACTAAAAAACATTGCCAGTGTATAAGGTCCCTTGGTAAGTAAGTACAGTCCCTATTTTCGTGTGCAGCGTCTTTCATATGCGTATCTCGCATCGTTTCTTTCCACAGTGTCTTTACACAGTACGTTACCCGCTCCGTATCAAACACACGAGCGTCCTCCTTTGCGGCGCAGAGCCGGGCGCTGTAGAGGGTACGATGGTTGGTGGGCAGCCGTTAGAGTCGCGGGCCGTTGTCGTGCGCCACAGTGGGTCAGTGTGGGCGGCGCCGCCCTCCATTAGCCACGGTGTGTGGGCGGCGCCGGTCACTCCGGCAGAAGAGCAGGCACGACGGGCGAGGCCGCTACACCGGAAGGCCGTCTCGCCAGCTGCCACCTACCGCCTTCCGACGCTCGGCTGCCTGTTTGCTGCCACGCCCTGCGTCACGCCAAACAGCCGAGCGCTCGCTCTACACCGGGCTGATACAGCAGACACTCGTCCCACAACAGAGAACCAAAATCCATCCCTATACTAAAGAAAGTGACCCTACAAGCTATATGGTGTTATGAACCACCACGTAATTTTATGTGCTTACTAATATGTAGGTGTACATACAAGGTGACATTGAAAATGCCGGCCACGGTGGCCGAGGGGACTGAGGCGCACCAGTCACGGTCTGCACGGCCACTACGGTCGGAGGTTCGAATCCCCCCTCAGGCATGGATATTTGTGCCGTCCTTAGTGTTAGTTAGTTCATAAGTAGTTTGTAACTGTAGGGACTGATGACCCCGTAGTTAAGTCCCATAAGCTATACAACCATTTGAGTTTAAGTTATTGAAATACAAAAAATAAAATCGTCCAGACTTCTAAATAGTTTGCTATAGGGTATTTAAATTCCATGGTATTTCCACGATGGGGATTAGTATGCACATGTCGTAATAGTAATGACTGTGGAATACGTCTACTGAATGTGTGGTCGTGTTCCATTTTGAGTTTTGAACTGTAGAAAGGACATTTTTTATTACTCTAAAGTGCTTCTCCACCATTAACTTCGTTTATATGTACATCAATTATTTTATTCCTTTATTAATGATTGAACTTGTGTGTTCGTATGAATGTGGAAGGTTGCTTTTAATATTGACTTACTGACGCGCAATGGCGTACAGTCACGGCTTCGCGCGTTAGGCCTCGTTTACTATAGTAAAAATCGCATGGTTTCGTATGTCGTCTGCACTGCAGTCTGCTAAGTACCGAGAGACACCCTTACTTGACAAGATGGAGAGGTGGCTTGTTCATAGTGTGATACCAACATAATCATTTACCAAAGAGGTAACAAAAGAGACCTCTCTGGAACAGTAGCAGAGGGTGTTATCTCTCACAGATATCGAGGGTTGGTAGACAGTAGGCTTTGAACGCACCCTACAATACGACACGGCCAGGGAGCTCTCTGTGCGTAGCCTTAGGACTCACTCTTGCTGTAACCGCCGATGTTAGTGTTTCGTCGAATCATGCTGAGGGGATGGCATGCTGTTAGAACTTTAGTTTTGATCAGCCATTCCTGGGTTAATACTGAGAGTTTTTATTAAGTAATTTTTTTCTCTATGCAAGGCGAAGTGTTTCTTATTTTTCAGAATTCGAGTAATTTCGTATTTTGTATTTTCAATCTGGTAATCATTATTGTGTCATGATTTCTCAAGTTATAATACACGTGTGGCCTTCAGCCCTTCCGTAAACTTTGTATGTTTGTATTTCTTGCTGCTTTTTCGTGTGGTGTCTGTTTCCGTGAGCATGCTAAATTCTCTCTCTAAATTTCTGTATGGTTCCTTCTTTTCTATCTTGGTATGACCGATTGCAAAACGCCGGCCGCGGTGGCCGAGGTGACTGAGGCGCTCCAATCACGGTCAGCACGGCCACTACGGTTGGGGGTTCGAATCCCCCCTCTGGCATGGATATTTGTGCCGTCCTAGTTCGTAAGTAGATCATAAGTAGTTTGTAAGTTTAGGGACTGATGACCCCGTAGTTAAGTCCCATAAGCTTAACAAACATTTGAACATTTTGACTGCAAAACGTACTTTTGTAACCATATTATCTTCACGGAATGCAGGCATATCGTACTTGTCATAACCAAATTTCGAATATCTGTTGTGAAGTTGCCATATTAAATAAAGTGTGTGCAAGCTGTAGCTTGTAACGGATTCACTTTTTCTTTAATATAGTTCAATAACTGCCACTCTGTTTACGAATTTGAATTTTAGCCACAATACAGAGTGTGTCAGATAGTTATCATTATTTTACTGCCTGAGAAGATGCACTTACACGGAGTGGTTGTAAGTGCATGAATCTCCGTATCATGAAAGCCTTTACTGAACTGATTGAATATGGGTTGAAAGCTACAAGCCCGTCGGCTGTTAAGGGTGGGACGCTACCTTCACTTCAGTTGTTTGTGATGTGCTGTCGACGTGTGCCCAGTCTACGATAAAATGCAGTTTTATCTAGTTATGTCCAGTGCTTCTTCGCTTTGTAATGGTACAATGTTGCCAAATACGTTTGTGTCAGTTACTCATAATACGTTTTCACAGTTCTGTTGCAGATATTTTTCGTATAGCGTCAAATATGAAATCAGTGACAACTATAGCTTTTAGATCCTCATAGTAGCGTCCTTATCAGCGTCCTTTCAACACTTCAAAGTGTATGAATTTGTTACCGATGATAAAGAGATGTATCAAGAGAGCGAATAAGTGGATGCAAGGTGACTGACAGAACGGTTTACAAATTACAGAAAGAGGGACACTGCTGAGAAACTCAAGTGTCAATGTCAAACAAGGGAAAGCAACAATATTCTGATACGTTTTCAGTTGACGATGTGGGTGAATGTGTTGCCAAACAGTAATTTCTACATTTTTACGGACAACATAAAGAAACACCAGCTTTACGAATACTGAACAGCTTCTGTCACTCAGATCTGAACATACGACAAGCGAGGAAAAAAGTGTGTGTATGGTATTCAGTTTAAAAGATGGAAAAGTAAACGTGTTGTGACGTTCAAATGACAGGAGATAGTTGCAACAAGAGAAAAGAACTGCACTTATATATATATATATATATATATATATATATATATATATATATATATATATATAATTTACAGAAGAATGAAGCTTCAGAATAAACGCGGCCATTTGTTGTCTTCCGTGAAGTTTTAAAATGCGTAATTACACACTGGGAGGAGTCGAACCTCCGGCGGGAATGCCTCCTTAGAAAACGCGGCCATATCGCGCGGCAGTGCTGATCAGAGTTTAATTCGTGTGCCTGCGAGTAGTGACATAGTTTTCATTCCGAGTTCGCTTCTCACACACTGAAGTATTTCTCAAAAATGGACATTAACCATATTCAAAAACTTGGTCAGTTTAAGTCGTTAATTGCTATACCCACTTTCTCCTATTAACCAACGCACACGTACAGTCGTTTGACGATAACAAAACAGTCAGTAAATCAAAACCGAGTGCTGGCATAAAAATTTCGAAACCATCCACAATGTTGTTGACAAACAATAGAGTTAATAGGACGATTAAAACAGAAATAAAATGTAAGTAATGAATTAAATAAGGCAATGTATGAAGTCAACCATCAAAACAAGTAATAATAGAATTTCTGAACATGTGATGGGATTCGAACTAACAAAATACTGATTGCCAACCGAGCACCCATAATGAATGATTTGGAACGTGCGCAAAACGCAATGCTTCATTCTCTAGTACCTGGAATACCAAGCGAAATACTTTTTGTTGATTAGTCACAATGTCTTATAGATTCATCATTTAGCTAGCCATGAAAGTTTTCCAGACCTTTTTGAGAGAAAAAAGTATCTCTTGGAAAAAAAATTGTAAGCGTCTGTTATTGAGCAATCGCTATTTCTTTATATAAAAAGGCACCAACAAAACTGGAGGGTTTGTAGAGGAGATTTAATTGACCAACATTTACATACGATCCCATATACGGAAATATCATCCAGTAACGCTGTGAGCTTAGCAAGAAAATAGGAGTAAGGAAGGACGATTTTGTTTCAACGTACCTTCCACATATAGGGGTGATTAGAGATGGAGCATACGCTCGGATAGTTACGTGCGGGATGGGATACGAAATAGGCCGTGCGCTTAAATAGGATCCATCCTGGATTTGCCTGGAGCAATTTAGGGAAATCACAAAAACCCTAAATCAGGATGTCCTACTGAATATGAGCCAAGTGGTTACCACTGTTCAACTTTGTTCGGTTCATTCAGCTAAGATGTTGTAAAATATATTTCTTCTACCGCAAGCTACTTGCTTATTTTTGGAGGAAGTCTTCCGTAACTTAGGATGAGCTACTACGGTTCAAAACTAGGAAAATTGTCCGGTAAACGTGGACTCTGAAATGTATACCTGCCGGCCGCGGTGGCCGAGCGGTCTGCGGCGTGCCAGTCGCAGTCTTTATGGCTGCTACGGTCGGGGGTTCAAATCCCCTCTCGGGCATGGATGTTTGTGTCGTCTTTAGTATAATGTTAGTTCATAATTAGATTGTAAGTTTAGTGACTGATGACCTCGTAGTTAAGTCCCTTCAGCTTAACAAACATTAACACAACAAATGTATATCTTAAGATCTGCGAGCCCCTATTGATCTTCGGCACTGTAAAATTACTTCAGTTCTGCTAGTCAAGCACAAGTAGCGATTCAGGTACGCATTTTAGTGACCTAATTTACTCATCTTTTTCTCTTCCGAAATACTGGAAAGCAAACAAATTGAAGTATAAGGTATTTGTTTCAGAGTATCAAAGTTGATGTTCAGATGTTTGTAATTATAAGGTGCCAAACTACTATAGTCATCTTTACCTAGACCTACAAACTACACTGCCTCAAACCATGAGGGGATCTGTTCAGATAAGTAGATTCTCAAGTGTTATCATCAGCATCATGAACTAAAATGGTTCGACGCCTTCCTCTTTGTTTTACGGAGTGGAGACAACAACATTACGGCAGGCTATATAGTGGTAATAACAGAGTATTGTTGTTGACTTTTATTTACTCTACAAACGAATTACACAATCAGTTGTGTTCAAATAGGGTAGTGAGATGGTAGTTCAATGAAACAACTGTGTGACTTACCCGAAGCGTTAGCATGGATAGCCGCAGGAAGGTTGGAAGCGGGACAGACTCAGAGAGAGAGAGAGAGAGAGAGAGAGAGAGAGAGAGAGAGAGAGAGAGAGAGAGAGAGAGAGGTGGCTGCAAATATTGGAGTCACTCAAAATGAAATTTCAAGAAACTGGACTCGATTTCAGACAACAGGGACCGTTAAGGAAAGGGAATGCCAAGATCGTTCACGGGTAACATCAGCAAGCGATGACCGTTATGTCCGGTTAACAGTCCGTCGAGACAGGAGGCTGAATGAAACTCAGCAGCAATGCGCCATGCAGACAGCAACAGGATCCACAATATCAGCACAAACAGTCCTAAATCGCTTTCTTGAATGTAGCCTTCATCCACGGAGGACTTGGGATGCGTTCCATTTCGGCTACGACGCCAATTAGCAGGCGGAAACTTGGATTGGAGTCGAAACAAATGGAGCCCGTTTCTGTTCCCAGATGAGTCACGATTTTGTGTTCAGCTTGACAATCATCGTTCCCTCATTTGGAGAGAACGAAGAACTCGGAACAGTTTTTTATCATCATCATCATCATCATTAGAGTGTGATTGTGCCTTTCAGCGTTCAGTCTGGAGCATAGTACCTCTAATAAAATTACTCCATTGATGCCTAGTCTGATGTTTTTATGCCTTTTACTTCAAAATCATTCTCCACTGAATCTAAGTACTTTCTTCATGGTCTACCTCGACTCCTCTTACTCTCCGCTGCCGAGCTTATGAGTCTCCTTAGGTAACCTTTCTTAACCCATACGTGTAACACGACCCCACCATCTCAGTCTGCTCGCTCTAACTGCTTCATCTATGGTGTTCATTCCCAGTTCTTCATTGCTTTCCTCATTATGGACACCATCCTGGCATTGTTTCCATCTATTAGTACCTGCAATCATTCTTGCTACTTTGATATCTGTAACCTCTACATTATGAATAAAGTAATCTTTATCCACCCAGCTTTCACTCCCATACAACGAAGTTGGTCGAAAGATAGAGCGGTGTACTGCTAACTTAGTCTTGGTACTTACTTCTTACTTGCAGAAGAGACTAGATCTTAGCTAAGCACTCACTGCATTAACTTTGCTGCACCTCGATTCCAGTTCTTTCAGTTTGTTGCCATCCTGTGAGAAAATACATCCCAGGTACTTTAAACTGTCTACATGTTATTACTTTGTTCCTCCTATTTGGCACTCAATCTGTTTAAATCTCTTTCCCACATATATTAGTTTTGTTTTGGTGATGATGATCTTCATATTATAATCCTTGCACCCCTGATCGAGTTCTGAAATATTAGTTTGCAACCTTTCACTCGAATCGGCCATTACAACTAAGTCATCCGCATATGCGAGACTGCTTATTTTGTTTTCACCTGTTTCAATCCCGCCCTGCCAGTCTACTGTTTTCAACATATGATCTATGAATAGTATGAACAACAGTGTTGACAGGTTAAAGCCTTGTCTTACCCCTGAAACTACCGTGAACCATGAGCTTATTTTGCCATCTACTCTAACTGCTTCCTTGCAGTCTACGTAAAGCCCTTTAATTGCCTGCAGAAGTTTCCCTCCTATACAATCTTGTAGAACTGACAGTAGCTTTCTCCTAGGAACACGGTCATAAGCTTTTTCTAGGTCTATGAAACATAGATACAAATTCCTTTTCCACTCATAGCACTTTTCCATTACCTGCAGTAAGCTAAAGCTCTGGTCTTGACAGCCTCTTAGAGGCCTAAATCCACACTGATTTTCATCTCACTTGTCCTCAATTGATACTCGCACTCTCCTTTCAACAATTCCTGAGAATATTTTGCCTACAAGCTAATCAAAGAGATACCTCGACAGTTGTTATAATCTTTCCTGTTTCCATGTTTGAAAATTCGCGTGATTACCGCTTTCCTCCAGTCAGACGGAACCTGTCGCGATTCCCACGCCTTCTCAATTATCCTGTGTAACCATTTGAGACCTGATATTCCACTGTATTTGACGAGTTCCGGCTTAATTTCATCCACCCTAACCGCTTTATTGCACTGTAATCTACTGGCCATTTTCTCCACTTCCTCAAATGAGATCCTGCTTCCATCGTCGTTCCTATCCCATTCTATCTGAAAATCTGACATATCATTGAACGATTCACCTACATCGAGCAATTCTTCAAAATATTCTCTCCATCTGCTCAAGGCTTCCACAAGATTGACTAGCAGCTTTCCTGACCTGTCCAAAACACTTGTTAATTCCTTATTCCCTCCCATCGAAGATTGCTAATTACGGCTTCACCCAGACTTTCTAGCTGATTTCCAAAGTCTTCACGTGATTTCTGCTTGAAGTCTGCAATTAACAGTTTGGCTTTTTCTTTTTCTTCGACATAACACTCTCTGTCTACCTGATTTCTAGTATGGAGCCATTTTTGAAATGCCTTCTTTTTCTTTTTACAGGTTGCCTTGACGGTGTCATTCCACCAGGCTGTCTGCTTCTGCCTACCTTTACACACTACTATTCCAAGACATTCTCGAGCTGCTTCTAGTAGTGTGGCCCTGTACCTTTACCATTCCTCTTCCAGTGATTGTAAATCATTACATTCAACTAATTGCTACCTTTCCGAGATCATTGCTATGTATTTCTGCCTAATTTCCTGGTCTTGAAGCTTCTCCACTCTTATCCTTCTACACATGGACCTGACGTTCTTATCCTTTGAACTCACAAAACCAGTTTCACTGCAAATTAAATAATGATCAGTATCATCAAAGAACCCCCTGAAAACACGTGTGTCCTTGACTGTCTTCCTGGATTCCTGGTTTGTTATTATATAGTCAATGTCAGATCTGGCTCCTCTTCCTTCCCAAGTATAGTGGTGAATGTCCTTATGCTTAAAGAAGGAGTTTGTGATAACTAAGCCCGTACTGGGACAGAAAACCAAGAGCTTTTTCCGTTCCTGTTGGCCTCCGTATCCTCTCAAAACTTGCCCTTAACCTTTTCATAACCTTCTGTTCGATATCCTATCCTCGCGTTGAAATCACCCATGAGTAAAACACTATCCTTATCCTTCACTCTAACAACTACATCACTAAGTTCGTTGTAAAATCTGTCCATATCATCTTGATGTGCCCCTTCACAGGGTGAAGACACTGCCACAATCCAATTTTTCTTGTTGGAGATGGCCAAATATATCCACGTCAGTCGTTCATTTACATACCTTATTGCAATTATGCTGCGTTCGATTGCTTCCTGACACGTAGACCTTGTATTCTCCGACTTCGTCCTCTTTCCCTCCCCTTACTCTAACGTCACTAACAGCTAAGACATCTAACCCCATCTTACTTGAAGCCTCTGCCAGCTCTACGTTCTTCCCAGTGTAATCCCCATTGATATTAATAGTTCCCCATCTCAAATATTTATTTGTATAGCTTATGGAACTTAACTACGGGGTTATCAGTCCCTAAACTTACAAACTACTTATGAACTAGTTAACACTAATGACAGCACAAATATCCAGGCCCGAGGGGGGATTCGAACCCCCGACCGTAGTGGCCGTGCAGACCGTGACTGGCGCGCCGCAGTCTTCTCGGCCACCGCGGCCGGCGCTCCCCTTCTCATTCAAGATCGTTTGCCAAGTCGTATCGGAGGAATCCCTGGTCTGTCAATTAGAGGTGGGACTCCATCACCTCCAAAGGTCAGACGAATTTTGATATGATTGGTGCCAGAATGATATTGAAGTACCTGGGAAGCAGGTTGCTAGCCTTACTTGCCCAGGGCCCCACTGGGTATTACCCCTAACGTTTGAGGGACTAACCGGTGGATTTGGTAGTCTTTGCCGTCTGAGCACAAAGGTAGCCACGACTCAGAATATGTCCGAGATGCCCAGCCTTTCAGGACCAGTGGCGGCGATTAGGGGGGGCCAGGAGGGCAGGTGCCCTCCCCGCACTTTCTGGGAAAAATATGATTAAATTATTCACTTTTTTAGCGTAGTAACACTTGTATACTTTTAAAACTGATTTGCACAATTGTAACATAGCTATAAGTGGGAATTATGGTGGTACACATTCTCGGCGCGACATTGTAGTAGAGAAGGGGCTCTGCCTTCGCACAAGACATCTGACGAGAGTTGAGCATCGTAGCCAAACCCAGTGACATGTGCTCTGCCTCATTGTAAATATCTCTCTGCGCGCCAGTACTATACGCAAACTGTAACTTGGCTTTTGGTGAGCGGGTGGTCGGCTTACTTCACATCAACCCGGCAGCCGACAAGCCGGCATTCTTGCCGGGCTGACACGAGATCCACGCCTCTTCACAGCATGTGCAGTCAAAGGAGGAATAAATAAGGATTTGTCCTTGAAAGCACTAAGTGACACAAGATTTAGCAGCAGATATGAAAGCTTGCGAGCAGTTCAACAACACTTAATAGATACACTACACACTCTGGAAAATATTGAATCTACTGACTCCAAAACTGGTGGAGATGTTCACGGATTGATCACATGTATTACCAAGTTTGAGTTTATTTTTTATTGACTACTATAAAGTACTTTTTTGAAAAAACTAACATTCTTTCAAAGTACATACAGAATCATGATGTCTCCATGAATGAAGTAGTCCAGCTGGCTGACAGTGTAGTTATGTCCATAAATTGTTTGAGAAATGAAGAAGAGTTCCAAAAGTTTTTTACTGAAACAACTGATTTTTGTGAAAGACATGGCTTTGAGGAGCCAACAGTCAACGCAAAAGAAAACTTCCTCAAAAAATAGGAGGAGGAGATGTTAATCCTGAATATGATTCACCTGAAGCCTCCTTTTTAAAAACATTTTACTACCCTCTGTTAGATACACTCAGTGAGAACATTAGGTCACGATTTGGAAAAAAACGAGATGGCTCTACTCTGCAACATGGAACTACTGCTGACGGCTTCGATGAAGAACAACTCAATTTGTAACGACCGTATCAAAGAAGCATGTTTTGCTGTGAGTTCCGCATTTGGTTTGGAAAATAATAATTTAGTCTCAGAAATCGATGTATTTTCAAGAAAGAAGCATGATACAGACCAAATAGATCGTCATTTTGTGCCAAATTTGGTTTCACAATTTAAGTCTGAAAATGTTCACAACCAGTATGTATTCCCTAATTTGTTCAAGCTACTGCAAGTGTTTTTTACTATCCCAGTGTCCACTGCAACGGCAGAACGATCTTTCAATGTCCTCAAACGGATCAAAAACTACTTGAGGAATTCTATGCTTCGAGAACGTTTAACACATTTAGCTATACTAGCCATTGAAAAAGATGAGTCTAAAAACATCAAATTAGAAGAATGTGTAGAAATTTATGCCAGGCGGAAACCAAGGCACATAGCTTTGTTTTAAAGCAATTATGCTTTGACAAGAAGTATCATGTTAAATTACGCTATTGCCTATTATTTTTGTTTCTAATTAAACTAATGTTCCTTTGTTTGTAACAATTTTATTTTACTAGACAATTTAATTAAACAACTTATGGCAATTACAATTGTATATTGTCTTTTGTTTTTCCTCGCATTTGGTATTATAGGCCTGTAGGTGCAGAAATCAAACTATAACTTGAAACAATTTCTTACAATGCTATTTTTAGTTTTAGATTTTATTTTGCCCCCCCCCCCCACTTCTAACGTCCAGTCGCCGCCACTGTTCAGGACCACTTCCTTGACCACTCACACGTTGCCCGTGGTTCATTAATTAGGACATGACTACAGGAACGCACACCAAGAACCATTTCTATGGGTAAGAAAAATCACCCTATCATAGTGGTGGACAAATCGACTGAGCGGAGTCCGTTTCTTCTAGTGGTCGATAACGCTTGTCCCCATAGAGCTGCACTGGTGGACAGCATGCTTGAAGTACAGGGAAGTGAACGAATGGAGTGGACAGCTTGTTCACCAGACATAAACTCGAATGAGCAGATTTGGGATGCACTTGGTTGACGTATTGCACCAAAACCAGGACTACCCACAATGGTTTTAGAGCTGGATATTGCACTTGTGGAAGAATGGCCAAATTCACCTCAAGAGCTGAATCATAACACCATACTCCCCATGTCACGCAGGTGTGCAACTGTGCTGGCCCCCCGAGGTGATGACACAGAGTATTAGAGGACGACAAAAATAACTTTATCATAATTATTATAGCCCCATCGTGCCTCACTCTAAGTAAACGCCATGTAAGCTTCAAGTAAACAGTTCAGGCTGCAAACTGTCTTACCTTAGCACACAAAAATTACCATTGTAACCAATATCTGACTGAAATACGTTACCACATTTGTAATGTGTATGATATCTCACCTGCCTCCTTAATTGTTTTCATCTGTGTAGGACAGACACACATACACATACACTACCCTCCATAAGTTTGGAAATACCTAGTAATTATAGACAATGGAAAGGAAACAAAGTATAAAAATGCATTCTGTTGTTTTCCAAATGTTAGTTAAGCCCAAATAATACACAGGATGATGCAACAATTCAATTTTCGATTCCTCAAAATAGCCACCGTTTTCTCTCAGCAAGCACTGCGTCAGTTTTCACAAGTTTTCAACCGCTGCAGGACCTCCCACAATTGTTTCCCACCCATGATTCCTGGTTTGCGGTTCCCCCTATCTATTTCATCCCATAGCAGCTCGATCGGGTTACAATCAGAGGATTGGGGCAGCCATTCCATGTTTTCCAATATTTTGCGAACCTCTATAGACTTCACATATTTCTTACATAAGCGAGACATTATGTTTCAGGTCTTTCTCTTGCTGCAAGACACTTACCCAATCAGTTGCAAACCTTATAACTCAGCATGGAGAATGACATGTTAATCCTTAATAAGCTTTACAAACATTTGAATTTGAGGACGATCTTCATAGGAGCCTGTTTCTCGATGCCGGTATATGCTTTTGACAACTCTGTTGTTGGAAATCTTCAGTTTCTTTGCTATTTGTCGGACACTATTTCTTGACTGGTGCAAAGTGTTTATCATTACCCGTGTGGCACTTTGAAGCCATTTTCAATTACTTTCGCAAACGCAACTACAAGTTAACAGAACAGTTCGCAACGTACCTCTACATAGCCATGCGGTCCACTCGCGCCACCTGGATGTTTAGCATAACTGCTTGGACAGGTAACGTCGGTTTACATAAACGGAGCAATACCAGCATTTCCAGTATGTGTGACAACACTGCGTCATTATGAACAGTTACTTGAGCTTGCTATTCCGTATTCTAACCATCAACTCACGTAGTTTCTCTTCCATATGGCTCCGTTGCAGTGCGCAGGATGGTGTTGCCAAACTTAGAGAGGATTTGAATGTCAGGTATGAGTGGTCGGTAATTTCGCGACTTTCTGCCTCAGAATGCATGACCATTCCCGCGCGGCTATCGAAGTTGAATAAGAGCTCACATTTTCATTGGATGACGTTTCAGACAGTAGTTTCTGCAAAACCTTGTTCAACTAAGGCTCCTCTACTATCCTTCGAATTTCGTCTTTGTAATTTATAACCTTCCTGTAAAGAATTGCTTTATTGTACTAACGCTTTATCCAATTGTGCGGACTCGCATTGTTAGCTGTTGATTTTGCGTGGTTAATTTGAAAGAGTGATAGCATGGCATTCCTGCCACCGATGTACCATTGTGCAAAATATCACCCATAAATTAGTCCACTGTGTGTTGGAAATAATCTTCTCGCACTAACGGCGATGAAAGGGTGTAAACGTCGATGCTGGCTTTGAAGCAGACTCTTATGGAACCAGTCTAACTAGGCACAGACCACGTCGGTGACATTTTTCTATGAGAGGATTCAGACATTGCATAAATGTACGGATAAAACGGGTTTATCAAAATGTCGTCCGGTTCACGGGTATTTACAACTATAAAAACACAACAACAAAAACCCTTCGTATTCTTCATTCAGTCAGATGTAGTTATTTTGCTGTTTATTTGTCGGCTACGAATTTGAGATCAGTGAAGAAGATCGAGACACGTGCGGAATATATGTAATAATCAAACATAATACTAAGTTCTTCAGTTTATCTAACGCACATGTCCACATGCCACTACATATTGAAAGTAACTCACGTCTTTGCATGATTGACACAGTAGCGACCTGTGGCAGGCACTATTGTTGGAATGAAAACTGCTAACGGAAACGCTACAATATTAATTATGAGGAAATGTGGCAGGAGGTGTCTAAATCCTGTGCCAAAACAAGTTTCACACTCGGCCAGTTATTTCATGACATTCGTTTCTTGCACTTTTTCAATGAGTGCTACTGTTTGTCAACGTACACCAGCTGGTAGTCAGAACATAGTTACAATAAAATTCGGGAAGTAAAGGTGACAGAACACTGGTAGTAATCAAAAACGGATTCAGGAATCTAACAGTATTAAGATAAGAAAAAAGGAATAACTAAATTCCATTCACCTCATTTTTTTTTCAGAATTTTCAGTTTTTGTGATTGCACATTGAAAAATTATGCCCGTATTAGGTCAAACGACCTCTTCGTTCGTGGTTGCCAAACAAATATCAGAGGCCTAGAAATTTCGTCAATATGTAATTTTTATAAAAATACGCATATGTTTAATTATTTTAACAAAACAGAACATAAAATTTGAGATTAAGCCTGCAATGTGTGACACGTGACAAAGAACTCTTGAGGTTGCACTGCTCCCCGCATACGGCGTAATAAGAACGTGGCTGGAATGCACAGCACACACGGCGTAGGAAGAAAAGAATTTGTAATGGAAAGAGCTCACAACTTTAGCTAACCACATCTCTCCCATCCCCCTCCACCTCCCTCTCCAACCACTGGCGTCTGTACACAGAGCTATATCCACATTCCGAGGAGCTAATTCTTGAAATAACACAGAAAACAGGGACAAAAAGAAATGAAGAATGTCGTGGTACTTGTCTACACTTGGGAAGAGAGAGAGGAGCAAAATTGTGGAAGATCCAAGCAGACAACATAAAATATTCAGACCTAGGAACGAAAACGAAGAGCACGAGTTTAAAATGCTATGTAAGCAAAGAGATTCGTTCTAGAGAGAAATCAAAATCTAGCTCAAAAAGGCTGAACAAAATGAAAATGAATACAAGGCGAACGTTTAGAAGCGTCCAGTGAAGTGGAAAACCATTTTCATCATTCAGTCTGACTAAAACGTCTAGGAAGTATTCGATTTATGTAAGACAGCTCTATGGGACAAAGTTGCCTATTCAGTCACTCTGCATGCCATTGCCAAAAATGACGCTTACAGGGTGAACGTATAAATAGTATATCCATTCTTCTTAACATTTTTCTCTCTCTTTTTTCCACTCATCGAATTTAATAGCGATAGATACTGAAATATGTTATCGTGTAATAGAGAGTTACCGTAATAATTTATTGTTTTGAAGGGTTTAAGAACAAATATGTTATACAAAGAAGAGACAAAGAAACTGGTATTCGGGCATAACTTCATGTAGGGTCCAGCAGGCTGTCCGCAATTTACTAGGAGTATGAGGCTGTGGAGATCTCTTCTGAACAGCACGACACAAATAATCCCAGATATCCTAAATTACATTCGTGTCTTGTAAGTTTGGTGGCCAGCAGAGGTAATTTATTTCAGAAGAGTCTTCCTGGAGCATCACCGTAGCAATTCTGGACGTTTGGGGAGTTGTATTGTCTCGCTGGAATTGCCCAAGTCCATCGGAATGCACAATGGAAATGAATTTATCCAGATAATCAGCCAGTTTGCGTACGTACGTGTCGTCAGTCAAGGTCGTATGTAGACGTATAAGAGACCTCGTATCACTCCACCACACAATTATACAGCCTCCACCAGCTGGAACAGTCGCTCCTGGCAAGCAGAGTCCTTGGGTTTATGAGGTTGTCTACACATTCGTACACATCGAGTGAGATGGCGCAGCGGTAACACACTAGACTTCAAATCCACCTCTGGCCATCCAAATTTAGATCTTACACAATTTTCCTAAATCACTCTGGGCAAATGGCGTGAAGTTTCTAGGAAATGGCTCTGCAGATTTCCTCTCCTTCTTTACCCAAACGTCTTAGCGTGAGCTCCGTCTCTAATGAGCACGCTGTCGACGGAGCCCTAACCCCTGAGTTTTCTTCCTTCCTTCCATCCCCGTACACGTCCATCCACTCGATACAATTCAAAACTGGACTCGTCAGACCAGGCAACATTTTAGTCATGCAGAGTCCAATGCTTTTGTTGACGGGTCCAGGTGAAGCGTAAAGTTTCGTATCGTGCAGTCAGCAAGGGTGCAGGAGGGGGCGTTATCTGACGTTTACTCCGCTCCACAGAGAGACTGCCATGAATTTCACGTATCGCTTACTTCCTTTCCGTGTATGAAGGGAGTCGTCTCTTCATGAGAGTAAGGTATGGGAGGTAAGGGCACGTACATAAATTTTTGTAAATATACAGAAATATTCACCTTCTGACAACGAGATTAAATGGACTTAAAAGTGGCTGTAATGGTTCCATACATGCTCAGTTTTGCACCGCAAAGTGACTTAAGGAGTATACTAGTTAATTCTGCAAAGCGGTTCAATTCAGGTATTAGCCGAGTTTTGTTGACAGGGTGTCCTCGCCAAGCTCTCACACTAATTACAGAGACATCTGTCTCAACTACACTTTCTGAAAGGAAACTTGTAATATTTCCTGATAGTGCTTTAGATCTGAAGCCGGCCGCAGTGGTCGAGCGGTCTGCGGCGCGCCAGTCACGGTCTGCACGGCCGCTGTGGTCGGGAGTTCGAAAACCCCATTGGACATGGATGTTTGTGCCGTCTTTAGTATAAACCAGTTCATAAGTAGTTTGTAAGTTTAGGGAATGATGACCCCGTAGTTAAGTCCCATAAGCTCTACAAACATTTGAACATTTTCAGCATTTTCTTAGACTTGACCTAATCTCGAACGTTCCTCCGTTGATTTAGATATCTGCGTGATGCAAAAATTGACAATTAACTCCTAATAATGATACGTGTGAAGTCATCCATATAACCACAAAAAGAATTCCGTTAAACTTCAGTTACATGATAATTCAGTCAAACCACAGGCCGACAGTTCTACTAAATACATGGGAGTAACAATTACAAACAACGTAAATTGGAAGGAACACATAGAAATATTGTAGAGAATGCGAATGAAGGCTACGTTTCATTGGCATAACACCTAGAAGATGCAACAGTTCCACTAAAGAAACTGCCTTCACTACACTTGTGGGTCCTATTTTGGAATATTGCGCGCATTGTGTGATCCACACCAGGTGGGACTGACGGACGATTTAAAGAAAATTCAGAGAAGGGCAGCTTGTTTTCTATTATCGCGATATAAGGGAGAGACTGTGTCGGAAATGATACAAGTGTTCGGATGGGAAACATTAAAAGAAAGGCGTTATTTTATTCGGAGAGATCTATTTGCGAAATTTCTTTTACCAACTTTCTCTTCAGACTGTGAACGTATATTGTTAGCAGCCACCTGCATAGGGAGACATACTCATAATAATAAAAAACGATAAATCAGATTAAAAAAAAAATAAAAATAAAAAGATTTTGGTGTTCCCTTTTACCGCAAGCTATTAGAGAGGATAACTATAAGAAATATAACAAACGTGGTTCTCTGCCATTCACTTCATTGTGACTTGCAGAGAATCCATGTTGATGTACACGTCGTCGGGGGTCGCAAATATCTAGTGAAAGTATGAGTCTCGCCGCAGGCGTACTACGGTAGCTCACGGAGTGGCTGTGTCGAAGTGTCCGTGGTAGAATTTTCTTTTATTGTTTGTGACGAGCGTGCTGAACATGCGTTCCCGCGTTTTCAAGTTTTCTATAATTCTGAGTCCACGATGCCCCGTAGTAGCTAACAATCGCCTTCAGTGAGCTTTCCTAACGATTTTAAACTACTGTATTTAAATTATTTTCCGAAATCTTAAGCATTTTCGGCCTTTTAATTGTATAAAATGTTGACCTTTACCAACGTTTTTTTTTTTTTTTTTTTTTTTTTTTTTTTTTTTTTTTTTTTTTTTTTTTTTTTTACCAACCTACAACTAAATATGCGGCTTAATAGCGAAGAACTAAAGCGTACAGTAAACTGCACGAGTTCAAAGTGTGACACCATGAGTGATCTACGAGAAATTAGTGGATTTTTCGTGGCAACTAATATGATTGGCGAGGGTTCCCGCCATTAATCATTTTCTTTCTTTCCAAGCTTAATAACTCTTCCCTGTAAACACCGTAAATTAACAAAATTAAGTTTTTATACGTTAGTTTGTCGGTTTACTGTGTACGACGTAATGAATGATTATTTGGTTCCACGTGGCTTGGCTACACCTCACTGTGCCAGTTTCTTAGTATTTTACTGTGTTTAACTTAATTCTTCTTAACGGTCAAAGGTTTTTTCTTCCTCCCTTCTGCAACGTTTTTGATGACTTCATTTGTTGTGTTTTCGCGCTATTTTTGGAAGTTACGGTACTTGTATTCAGTTTCTTGGAAATGATAAGGAACCTCTATGCTGTTTCTCTCCGGAGGTACATTGATTTTAATGCCTTTCAATGCAAATTTCAGTAGAGCCCCCGTATTCATTTTGTAGAGAATCGTGCATGCAATGTGGGTATATAAATGATTCATGATTGGAGAAACTATTCTCTTGTACCCGATCCACCAATATAGGATTTTCCACGCACTAAATGATGTATATTAGTGAGACCAGTAATATTTCATTTCATACCTAGCCAGACAGCAATGTAACAAACCATTCTGTTCATTCGATCACTTGATTCTGTCAGTGTATTAGAAATAATAGAGTTGTTCAATCTTAATTCTCCCCGTCTGATTATTCATTTCTTATCTCCACCCATTCCTTTTGCCCTTCTACCAGTGTAATCAGTTAATCAAATGAATGAGGGGACAATTAAATATGAGTTCGCGATTTGAACAAGAAATACTACGGTCGCGACTAAATTTAAAGCAGTAGCTACGATTCAGAATTAGCGTTTTCCATTGCATAATAAAATTTATTTAAGCAATTTATCTTTCAAAAGGTTCCGAATGGTGACTGCCAGACAGGGGAAATTTTTGTTAACACCCTGGTATTCTAGTAGTGGAAATTTGAGAATAAAATTTTGCTCTCAGGGTGTTATCAGAATAAGGACTGTCGGATTTCAATATAGATGTAGATTTTACTGTAATGATAATACAGTAGTCAATTTAATATTCAAAACAGATAAATCTTTAATTAATAGATACTGTTGTTGCTCTTAAAGTAGCAACTGGATTTGAAGTATTTCAGACCTTTAAATTCCTATATTTTAGAAGTACGGTATCAGTAACAAAAATTACTGTGGTCATTTGTCCAAAGTGAAACGAAACCGATAGCTCTGCAATTAATATTGTCTGGGATGGAAATTATTCGTCATTCTCTGAGAACTTTCTCACAATTCAGTAGATGAAAGTATAATTACGATGTCTCAAACGGTTCATGAAAGATGTAAAGTGAGCAACTTTGCTAAATGGCCATGTAGACGTTGATGTACCGTAACTCTTTCAAGTACCCATTGGCGGCGTTGTAGAATTCACTTCACAGGGCATCGTTGTCTGTGTTTCCTCTCCGATATTCGCTCGTAGGCCGCAGCGACAGGCACCATTTGGCAAACACGGCCGTGATGGACAAGTGGCACTGAAAGTTGGATCGGCCCGACGCACCGCTGTTCCTCGGCCTATCGGCTGGCTCATCGTAGACGAGTTGGGGGAACGGGTCGCAGGCGCATGCATTATGCAGCTCATTACAGCCAAGCAGAGCGAGTGGCTCATGTTCGCCGGTTTGCCCAGTACCGCAGGGGTTGGCATCGGTTTTGTAAGTGGCACAGTCTGCCTCTTAGAGTGGCTGTGAAACGCGCTCCGTCTCTGCCAATACCTTCCTTTAAAAGTAGGTTGCCGTATAATTTTAATCTCCGTTTCGAAAATGGTTGTACAGGAAACTCATAGGGAACTATTCTGTGCTTGACCTCACTGTGACACTACACTTACAGTTCACTCCCACTGACAAGTCTTTATGATAGCGCGGTGTCTATTATATGCAGTAAACAATATTTCTGGTTCATAAGTGTAGTATAAATATAAAACAATAATAATAATAATAAAAAACCTACAATTATATCAGTCGGAAATGACACCTTCAGCAAGCATCAACAGGTTCAGATTCTGATTCAGGAACTCAATGTTCAAATGTTTGTGTAGCTTATGGGACTTAACTACGGGGTCATCAGTCCCTAAACTTACAAACTACTTATGAACTACTTACAACTAAGGACGACACAAATATCCATGCCCGAGGGGGGATTCGAACCCCCAACCGTATTGGTCGTGTAGACCGTGACTGGAGCGCCGCAGTCCCCTCGGCCACCGCGGCCGGCTTTCAGGAACTAAGTGGCAAAAATATGTGATTTATAATAGAAGTATAAGACAGATACTTATTTTACCCTTTACAGTCGTAAGTCTCTAAGTTTATGAAACACGCGACAAAAATTTTTCTCCTGTGGTCATCTAGCCATTTTATAGTACCGCCTGCACCGTACCCTACGTCCTCAGTGAATTGCTGGATTTATTCGATCTGGTATTGATTGTATTTGGAATTGTAACAATTTTGTTTACTAAGTAATGAAATTTAAATTCTTTTATATGGATTTGGAATATTTGTATGCAGATTTTTAGTTCGTATCTCAGATCTGAAAACTTAACGGTTTTATACAAACGCTACTAGAAAAGTTGAAGCTATTCAATATGACGTAATTAAATTTTGGAAGTGACTGGAAGTCTGTGGTAGCAGCAGCAGGTGTCCACAAATTTATTCTTTCAGGATAATATGCAAAATAACAATGCCAAGAAATAATTATATTATTCCGTTATCGAAATATTTTAATTTACTGTGCTGAGAACATGTTCGACCTAATAGTCCCACCCATTTCATCACAAGATGGCTCTAGGCGTAAACCTGTAACTTATGTGGAGTATCATCGTCTTATACCACCTGTAGATATGAAAACATCCACTTCCTTTCGCCACTCTTAATGGGTCTCTACATCCGATTTTCATTTGTGCACATCTGTGGCAAAGCCTCTGTCGAATTATGTAAGTTTCATCAGCCTCGTTGTAAAATTAATATAAAAAAAATATATTTTAAATTTCGGATCGTCTGCTATTATCCCCTTTTGATATGCAACATACATTTCCTTTAACCATTCTTAATTAGTCTGTTCGTATCATTTTTGTTTCGTGCACATTTATTACATAGTCCCTTTTGAATGATGTAAGTTCCGTTTGTCTGCTTATATAGTTATTATTAAAAATCGGAACTTTAGTTTACGTGTTAACATATTTATACAATGATCTTTGTCTCTCACTAAGGTTTCCGACCTCTATGGGTCTCTCTCTTACACGAATCCTGTCATACTGTCCAGTCAATGTTTCCAACAAGTTCCGTTCTGTGCCGATTCTGTGAATAATTTCCCCATTGTGATTCTTCAGTTTCTCCCGGCGTATTTGATAATCAAAATATCCACGGGTGTACTGCCGGTCTACAGTGTCCAACGGGCACAATATTTCGGCGATCATACATGTCGCCATCATCAGGTGAACTGACGGACTGAGCTCCTGGAAACGCGCCGGCGTGTTTCCAGGAGCTCAGTCCGTCAGTTCACCTGATGATGGCGACATGTATGATCGCCGAAATATTGTGCCCGTTGGACACTGTAGACCGGCAGTACACCCGTGGATATTTTTATTAATTTCCCCATTAGTTATCCGAATATAAAGCTAACTTTTTTTCAACGTTCTTCGGTAGAATCAAACTTCAATAGCTTCGATTCTTTTCCGTTTCAGCTATCTCACTATTAATACTCCATTTCCACACTAATCTGTAATCCAAGAAAACAAATTTGGAAACTTACTCCTCACATTGAGGACAATGGTTGATACCAACGGACTTCCCTTGACAACAAATGCCATTCTTCCATACGTTACTCTACATCTGCTTCGCCCAAAGTTGGTTATATGTCTTCCCAGAAGGTATAATTCTTTAACATCTGCTTTATAATCACCCATTTTGATTTTAGGTTTCTCGATACTTTTATTTCTGCTACTTCTTACTATTTTTATATTTTCCCTGTTTACTCACAATCCTCATTATGCCCTCGTCAGACTATTAATTCCATTCAACAGATCCTGTATTTCGTCTTCTCTTTCACTCGGGATAACTACGTCATCGAGTAATCTTATCATTCATATCCTTTCATAGTCGATTTTATGCCACTTTAAACCTTTACCTTTTGCTTTTCCGATGTTTATATTTATCAGAAGGGGCGAGAAATGAATACCAGTCTTACACTCTTTTTCATCCAAGCACTTTGTTCTTGCTATTGAAGCCTTATTATTGCTTATTCGTTCATGTAAAGTCTATATATTATCCGTCTTTCCCTAAAATTACACCTATTTTTCTCAGGATTACGATCATCTTGCATTGTTTTACATCGCCGAAGAACGCTTCTTTTACTTCGATGAAACGCATGAAAGTGTCTTGCCTTTTCTTTCTCCGCTCTTGCTTCCATTGCCAAGCGCTTTATCAAAACTGTCCAAATTGTGCTTTTATCTCCCCTAAAGAATAACTGATTGTGATCCGGTAGATCCTTAATTTTCTGTGGCATTCTTCGGTATATTGTTCTCATCAGACGCGGGGGAACAACTTAGCTTCCTGGTTCTTGTCAGTGGGTTTCCTGTATATCTATTAAGTTGATTTTGTGGTAGATATTACAATTATCTGCCCATGCCATCTTCAGAATTGTGCCGATGAAGATTTTCTGAGTGTCTGATGTTTCGTCAGCAGTTTCATACATTCTACACACTAAATTGAAATGCTTTAATCACAAATCTACCCCCCCCCTCCCAAATGATTGTATTTTGCTTTATATCTTCCAAAGCTCTTTTAAATTACGATTCTAAAACAATATCTGGATAGTAATCTTATCCCAAACAAAATACACTTTTATTGTTATTCTACAACCGTATATCGACATTAATGCTGGGAAACAATTAATGTAAATTTATATAATATACTACAATAAGGAAAATGCTACAAACCGGTTTTAAAGGTTAACTGAGAATATGGCTGTGATACACTGATAGATGTATTATGAAAGAATACGAAACCTTTACAAAAATAAATTAAGAGCCACTTAGCTCAGTATATTTCATGTCAGTCGAACTTTTATTATGACATAAATAAGCGTAACTGAACATATACTTTCCTACATTTGTTTTCGCCCGCTTAATACAACTTATCAGTTCGTATGGTACATTGTGTAACGTTGCAAACGCCGTGATTGAAAGCCTGACTCCAATTTTGTTCAGGAGAAAACTATCTTGAATAGATTTTTTTTTTTTTTTTTTTTTTTTTTTTTTTTTTTTTTTATATATATATCGTGAAATAATTCATCTTAGTTTTGGAGGGAACTAAAAGAAATATTGAATAGGCCGGCAACAAAACCTAATGAGGTATTAAATTTACGACAGGTTCTCGATGGGCATAGATATCAGTTCTTTAATCGAAAACTTATATGGTCAAGAGACACTAGGAGACACGACCAGTTATCACACCATAAACTGAAGAGTATATGTAGAACACAGAGTCCTTAAGTAGCTTCACATCACAGATATCAGATACCTTACTGAACGAAGCACAGCAATGTAGTGACTGGGTAGAGATTGTGAATCCGATAAATGTTTAAAACGTCAACACTAGAGTGGAAAAGAATATTACAAAACATTTCCTTATTCCTTTTGTTCGATACCGTACAGCCGGCAAGTCAGCGGCGTCTGTTAACAATGAAAGAGGCCAGCGCCAGGAAGGAGGGCAGTGTGAGGTAAGAACAGGAAATAAAAGGAACGTTTGATATTTTCTTAAACATATGGTGTATATTAAAGGGGGTCCAGCATTGAGTGTAGAGGTGTATGTCAGTTTGGGAATTAATTAAGAAATTGAAGGCGACGGAGAGCAATCTAATTCACATAATGTTTGAGGGCTAAATAAGAGGTTGAAGCGATGGTGGTATGGCCTTCGTGACGCAACCATTACCAACAAGCTGACCTCTTTCTCACGCCTCCCATAGGCTATGATCCTACCGCTAAGTTGCAACTGAGATAAAATCTTTAGGCCTTAGTAAATTGGTAATAATCATTTAGAAATTTTCAGTGTTGACTAAGAACAGTGTACTAAAAACAAATATTTATTAATTAAGTGTACTGGTATCTATACACAGATATTAATACAAATTCCTTATATATTATCAGATAAAAATACAGGAGTATACAATACGATACTGATCCGCTGTATATAACGTCCTTTTTAGATGTTAACGGTACTGATTAAGAAGCAGGATTTGTACATTGGAATTCTAAATGGATGTAAAGGCTGTAAACAGATAATTTTGTTATTTAAAAGTTTGAATATAGTTTATAGTGTTTTCTTTGATTGTAAAGCCTCTGAGCTACATTAATTAGTATCTCTCTTTTACTTAACTTACGCGTGATAAATATTCACGAGGCTGCTGAAGGTAACTATGATCAAATTAGTAATCATAATGATAGAATGCAGTAATGATAAACAGTGAACATTATAACAAGTACATTAATAAATCAATTTTTCGTTTGTGTTAGTAAACTAAGGATACCTAGGAAATGGACCTGGATGTCAAGTGCTTTGTATGCCAATTTTAACATACATACGGTGGAAAACTGTACACTCCATATTCGTGTACGTTCTTCTAGCAGCTGAGCCGTTAGTTATTTATCCATACAGGAATAAAGATAGGTAAATTTTAATCAATACTTTACCGGTATCAGTGATCACAGAAGGAGGGGGCGAGTCGAGACGTTAATTGAATTGAACAATAAAACTGTCAACCATCGTCTTCATGTCGCACGGTGGTCGTTGCGCCAACAGTGAAATGTTTGTACCTCACTCCGTTAGAGTGCGAAGAATTCAGCAAATGAGCAATTAACAACATCACACACTGTTATCCATTTTCTTTTCAGACATTCTGGTGCGATAGGTATGTATTAAAGTTACTACGTCCATTGCAGACACTGATACTGGAAGTTCAAACTACTTAGCTCGGTGGCTGTGTTATAAGCCCACAGCTTATCAACATTTTACTTCTATAGATAGTTTGCACTGGTTCCTGCGTTTCATACAAATTTACAACAGATTTCGAGGATAGTTTCAATCTGACTCGAGAATCATTCAAGTGTAATGGAATTGTTTGAATTGATCTTCAGTGTTCTGATACGAGTGCATCAATTAGGTGTTAGTGATAGTAGATTATTCTGGCTAACTTCGAACTCCGTATCCCATTAAATTAACAACGGTCCTAGTGTCCCAAAATAGATTAATACATGTATATAAGCAAACCTCAGTAAGAAAAATTAAGTTGTAACCACAATGGAACAATGGTCCACAACAATGCCTATTGTTTTATTATTCCGATAACACTGGAGCACGTTCACAAGGGAGCAGTAGTATGTTGGTATAATAGGCAGTACACAATAGATTAAACTGCAATTACTGATTAAATTCGATTAAATTAGAAAGACAGCACGTCACTTTAATTTAAATTCCAATTTCCTCATTTGGATACCAAAAGATAATAGATAACCAACAAAAAACTTAAAGTCTTATTTACTACGCACTGCTATATTTCTAGCCAAGGAGAGTGGGATACCAGAAGGAATTAACGGAAGGAAACGTGAAAAGCCTGCTATTGTACGACGACTACTTTGGATGAAACGTGCAGATCATCCAAAATGCAAATTCAAGGTATTATAGCTAAATTTATTTGGAAGATAATACGTTGAACTATGATCACGTGATTTAAAATATAGCCCCATGTGGAGTGAGAAAGATGATGAAAGTAATAGGGTTATTAATGCCATTTTGGATATAACATCTACTTCCCAACCACGAGTTTAATAAAGGTGGGTGTAGATGTGTTGTCTGGGTAAAGTTGTCCACGCTGTTTTCACATATTCCCACATTATATTTGGTGCAACAACGGTTGGTTTATCCCGGGATAGGTGTTCCGCAATCACAGGATACGTGAGAAATCGGGAGAATAGCGAGGCCAGGAATGCAATGCAAGCATATGGGTAAAAGTAGTCCGCACGTGATTGGCCTTGCTACGAGACGCGCGGTCCTTCCCCATCGGAGGTTTGGCCCTCCCTCGAGCATGGTGTGTGTGTGTGTGTGTGTGTGTGTGTGTGTGTGTGTGTGTGTGTTTTATCCTTAGCGTATACTTTATGTAGTTTGTAAGTCTTGTAATTGGTGACGACTGCAGTTTGGTTCAATAGCTTTACAAACATTTTAACACTTTTGAACGGGAAAGTCTATAACTTTGAGCGATGTGGCCGTCCACAGCTTCCGAAGATGTCAGAGGAACAAAGGCTCGAACACTTCCGAGATGTAACCTTATTCGTTTAGTGTCCCGGCAGTGATAATGGAACAGCCTCGAGAACCACGCGAAACCGTAACATCAATAAGGAGACGACTTGGGTATTGGATTTTAGAATTTTTTTTTGCATTTCTGGTACATCAAGTTCACAACGCAAATAATAATCAGCCAAAGACGTAAGATACAAATCGCAAAAATCCCCGAGAAAATTGACATTGAAGTTTTGCAATTACACCTAAGTACCGATAATTAAATCACTCGCAGCGTTTATCGGTGTAGCTAAGTGGTAGCTCTCAGGCCTTATAACCATAGGGTCGGTGTTTCGAATCCCGCCATGACAGTTATTTTTTGTGTTCGAATACTTAGACATTTTTAATACCTAATGGTAATTTTTACGAAAAATGCCAGTATTTTTGTTTATTCTTAACTTTCCATATTTTAAAAAAGGTTATTAATAATGATTTTTTATGGTATGGCTTCACTATTTGTTGACGTCTGTTGTCTTTGTTTGTCAGTTTTTTAAGAGATACGACGCTGTTTTTAAAGTTCATGACCATAGCTACTAATGATTTTGCAAGTAGCTAACCTATTCAATCTTGGTTTTACGTGACGACAAGGTGTTCAGCCTGTCTACATACACATGAACAAAAACTGACACATCAGGGTCTCATGAATGTAAATGTTTTGAAACATTCTAAAAACAAAGCATATTTGTTTTCCAACACAAACATGTGTGTTTTTAAATGGTCACCCTATATTATTTCGTCAGTAATATAGAGCGTGACACATCACATAAAAATGGCGTTGATTGGATCGCAATACGCCAATTACTATCCAGAGATATTGTCAAGCGAAGTCGACGCTTGAAATACGAGAAACACATGGGTAGCGCACGTCCTGAGCAGCATGGGGTACTGTTTGTGTTAAAAAAAACACATTAGCTTTCGTTTTAGAATTTTCAAAACAGTCACATTCATGAGTCCTTGCTTTACATTGATAACGGTGGAAGTCGTTTTACAATAGCTGTCGTAGTTCCAAAGATATTTTGGATAGTAGATATAAACGGGACACCGTGTAAAGTAGCGCATCCGAACAAAAGGATACGTTTTATTGGCAGAATACTTAGGAGATGCAACAGTTCTATTAAAGAATCAGTGTATACATCACTCGTTTGTATCCTATTTTGGAGTTTTGCTGCCCAGTACGGCATCTCCTACAAGTTGGACTGACGGAGGATATAGAAAAAGTTCAGAGAAAGGCAGCTCGTTTTGTATTATCTCGATATAGGGGACAGTGTGTCACAAACATGATTCATGCGTTCGGGTGGAAATCATCGAAGACAGGCGTTATTCATTACGGCGAGATATATATGCGAAATTTCTTAGCACATAATTACGTAGGGAGGCATGATCATCTTAATAAAATAAGAGAAGTCAGAGATTGAAACGTTAGATAAATATCATGGACGTAATGTGATTAGCGGAATATTTATGTAGATCTAAATGAAGTTTGGCAGTGAATGCCGTTTCGATTCAGTGGCAAGTCGTATTGTAACGTATAACTCCATCATTTTCGTCACTTCAGATGAGGCTCTGTTCATTCATGTGATCGTTGCGCAGTATCTAAGATCAAAATTTGTCGGAGATGTATCCGCTCCTACTTGGTGTTGCATTTTGGATTACCATTAGTGTAGGTTAACACTAATACGCTATGTTAGATATAACAGCCAACATTTTTGCTAGACTAGTGCGTTTTCAAAGGAGGCACCTCATAAAATATGAGACACCGTACGGGGGCGGGTGGTCGATACACGACGTGGCGGCGGAAGACTAAGCGGCAACGCAGCGCGCGAGGTAGGGAGAGCGTACCGCGGGCGTGCCTACCCGGCAGGCGGCAGGTGCGGGTCACCGGGTCACCAGACCGGCCGCCCCCGTGGAATGCAAATCTGTGCCGCACTCGGCCCGACCTGTTGCTCATCCAGTGTCGGCGCCGCACACCGACTGGCTCAGTCTACACACGAGGATCCGTTTCACAGACAAATTTAGCTGCACTCTGATCCCTCTGCTACCAGTACATCTTAAATCATCTCGTTTTAGAGTATATTCATTGTTTATAACCATAAACTCGGAAATCGGCGATGTTTTTGGCACATTAAGAGCCCAAAGTGCAGACAGATTGAGTTGCGGCCGTCTTAAAATCTGCCATAGGAGTTTAAGAAATCTATTTGTAGAAAAAGTATAATCTTCGTTCTCGCTTCAGTTTGATACTTTTGCTCGTTGAATTATTGGTTTCTGATCAATTTAGTACAGTATCCAAACACATTAAAAATGTTAGCATTGTTAAACACATTGCTTAGGTCAAGTATATGACATTTTAACTGTTACAATTCAGCGTATGAAATTCATAGGAGAAATTAAACTTTTACTTCAAACTGAGAGCACCACTATATCGCAATATGTTCTCAATATAGTGATTCATAATAATAAGTAGATAGAGAACAACTCACCGTAAAGACGAACGTTGAGTTGCCGACAGACATAAATAAATGACACACAATTCTGAATTTTCGGACGGTGCCTTCGTCAGAAAGAGAACACTCATCCACACAATCACTCAGGCACACTCATCAACATACATCAGCCATCTCTGTCCGCCCACAACAGTCTGGCTCACGGGAATCGGAAGGGATGGGTTGGTGGGAGGGGGAGGAGCGGAGGAGGGGGGAAGTGGAGAGGAAAGATATGAGTGGGGATACAACAAGCAGAGGCCAGGTCAGGCGGGAAATGAGAAAGAAGAGTTTAAAAACAGAAAGCACACTGTAGGGAAAGGGTCATGAATCGGAAGGAAATGTAGGATGTGAGAGGGAGGGGGTTATGGGGCATGTAATGTAGGATGTTAGGTTATCTGAGGTTGAGGGCAGGATTGTTGCGGGACCGTACGATGTGCTGAAGGGATAACTCCCATCTCCACGGTTCAGAAAAGCTGGTGGAGGACGGGAGGATCCAGATGGTTCGGGTTGTGAAGCAGCTGTTAAAGTCCAAGGTGCTGTGCTACGCTGCATGCTGCGCCACAGGATAGACCATATTGCTCTTGGCTACAGTTTGACGGTGGCCATTCATCCTGATCGAGAGCCGGTTACTTGACATTCCAATATAGAATGCAGAGTAGTGATTGCAGCAGAGTTGGTATTTACGTGGTTCCATATTCAGCAGAAGATTCCGCGTCACGTGTCCACTTCATCTGTAGCGGGATTGACGGCCGCTTACAGTCCCATTTTATGGAAACTGTTCTCGAGCCAATTTGATTTTGGACTTTGTTCAGTTTCTATTCGTGGTACAGTCAATATGTCCACGACAGTGCTTAGGTGCACTATAGCACAAACGTGGCGCCATGGAATGGTACCGTGTCACTTAGTCTCTCGCCCCTGTAACAGACCGTTGAGTGTATACACTGAAAGAGACGTACGGTTGTTGTGCCAGTCACTTGAATGCGCAAGTCGGACCTTCACAAGACACAATTCAGCAACTTCCAAATATCTAGTTCTACTATAAAATAGGGAAACCAGCGGTCGAAACGTTTGAACTGATGCAGCAGGTGTATTTTGAGGAAGCATTGATTTGCAGTATTGTGTTTAAATGGCACTGACGTTTTGTTCAACGAGTTTGGAAGATGGAAGATGGTGTACGTACTGATCGGCCTTGAATTTTTGGAACGGAAAGCAATATGCAGGTAACTCTAACAATGGTGGTTGCTAACCGCTCCCAATCGACAGATGCTCTCGCAACAGGCGTAGGGGTCATGCATGGTACTTGCCACAAAATTCTGACACACTACCTCAACATATATCTTGTTATCCAGTAGTGTTTAACGAATCCTGTCGCAAGACATACGTGACGATCGCACATCAGCTACTGTGTGGACGATGATCCGACGTTTCTCAACCGGACGATGACTGAACACGAAATGTAGTGATTCCTTTATGATCCGCGACTGAACCGACAATCAGCCTGTAATGTGGCAGCGTGTGCAACGTACAGAGTGGTGTATCCTCTAGGCGTCAAGTCTCAGACTTATTTGACTGTACCAGATATTCTGTCGATAAATGATGTGTCTTTTTGTCATTAGTCGCTTTCTGTTGTAAAAAAATTGTACGACTTCTATCGATCTGAAGTTATAGCAAGCAGAAGAAAGGAATCAACTAGAAAATGCGGAGCACAAAATAGGCAATTATGTTTCTATTTATAAGGCTATAACAGTAAAGTAGGGAAATATCTCCGTAAAAGTTTTGACAAGCGAACATATTTGCGCTTTTTCGTTTAACTGTTTGTAAATCAAAGGGACTTAACTGCTGTGGTTATCGGTCCCTATGCTTACAAACTACTTACAGTAAGAACAACACACACACACCCATGCCCGATAGAGAACTCGAACCTGCAACAGCTAGCAACCACGAATCGTTATTTTCCAGGATATTCATGTTACGAAACGGTAAGGTGGCCGATGGCCACCATTTTCACGCAATTTGGGTACAAAGATTAGCCGGCCGCGGTGGCCGAGGGGACTGAGGCGCTCCAGTCACGGTCTGCACGGCCACTACGGTCGGGGGTTCGAATTCCCCCTCGGGCATGGATATTTGTGCCGTCCTAGTTCGTAAGTAGTTCATAAGTAGTTTGTAAGTTTAGGGACTGATGACCCCGTAGTTAAGTCTCATAAGCTTTACAAACATTTTAATTTGAACATTTGGTACAAAGATCCTTAGAAATCAGTACCCAGAACAACCACCACTGGCCGTAATAACGGCCTTGAAACGCCTGGGTATTGAGCAGAGCTTGGTTGGCGTGACGAGCCAGTTGCTCGGCCACCATTCACCAGACGTTTTCAATTGGTGAGAGTTCTGGAGAATGTGCCGGCCAGGACCGCAGTCGAACCATTTTACCTTTCCAGAAAGGCCCGCACAGGATCTGAAATATTCGGTCGTGCATTATCCTGCTGAAATGTAGGGTTTCGGAGGGATCGAATGAAGGGTAGAGCTACGGGTTGGAACACATCTGAAATGTAACGACCACTGTTCAAAGTGCCGTCGATGTGAACAAGAGGTGACAGGGACGTGTAACCAATGGCAACCCATACCATCACGCCGGGTGATACGCCAGTTTGGTGATGACGAATAAACGCTTCCAATGTGCGTTCACTGCAATGTGGCCAAACACGGATGCGACAATCATGATGCTGTAAACGAAACCTGGATTCATCCGAAAAAATGACGTTTTGTCATTCGTGCTCCCAGGTTCGTCGTTGCGTACGCCATCGTAGCCGCTCCTATCTGTGATGCAGCGTCGAGGGTAACCGCAGCCATGATCTCCGAGCTGATAGTCCATGCTGCTGCAAACGTCGTCGAATTGTTCGTGTAGGTGGTTGTTGTCTTGCAAACGTCCCCATCTGCTCACTCAGGGATCGAGACGTGGCTGCATGATCCGTTACAGCCATGCGGATATGATGCCAGTCATCTCGGCTGCTACTGATACGACACCATTGTGATCCAGCGGTGAACCCAGCGATTCCATATTCTGCTAACAGCCATTGGAACGCGACCAACGCGAGCACCAATGTCGCCATACGGTTAACTGCAATCGCGATATGCTACAATCCGACCTTTATCAAAGTCGGAAACGTGATGGTACGCATCTCTCCTCCTTACACGACGCATCACAACAACATTTCACCAGCCAACGCCGGTCAACTGCTGTTTGTGTACGAGAAATCGGTTGAAAACTTACCTTATGTCAGAACGTTGTAGGTGTCGCCACCAGTGTCAAACTTGTGTGAATACTCTGAAAAGCTAATAATTTGTATATCACAGCATCTCCTTCCTGTCGGTTAAATTTCGCGTCTGTAGTACTTCATCTTCATGGTCCATCAATTTTAATGGCCAGGAGTGTAAGTCAGTTTTCATACAGATCAGTGACTAAATGGCAAATGCCATTTAAAATATTCAGTTGTCTGGCGGCAGGGGCGGTGTCGTGGTGTAGGTAATGGCCAGCTGCTGGCGGCTTCTCGCTCTCTCAGTAAAGAAGTACTAAAAATACATGGGTTTCAAAATAATCTTTGCTACTTGTTTCATATAAATTTACGAAACTTCTTAAAAATCCGTAGTTTGTTTATAAGTCTATACATAAATTCACACGGCAGCACCTGTTGATAAACTTTTAAAACCAACCAAAAGCTGATAACCGACAAGGCTAAAAGAGAAAGTAAATAAAAATCTCAGGCGTGGAAACTGAGTATAAACATTCATATAAAGGTCGCAACCGAGTGAAGATACCGATGCGACGAAAACAAAAGAGGAATAGTCGACTGACCACTCGATTGTTAAAAACAATCTTTTGTCCCGCACGTGTTTCAACCCTTCCCCGTCCAGTTATTAGCAAACACTTGTCTTTCGCTTATGATTAGTTACGTTATTGGAGTCTGTAATCGTTCAGTGTGACCGAATCATGTGTCGTGAACTGTATTTGTTTCTGAAATAACAGTGTAACTGTGATAGGAGTGAGTGATGAAAGATATTGATGCGATGAACAGCAAGCTAACGAATTATTTTGGAAAATCTGAGCGTAGGGCCAAGAAACCCTGCAAGTAATCGGAACCGCCACAGGTTTTTGCATCCCTAATCTACAATTTCGACAACAAAAAACAATTACTAAGGCTCTTACCTTCTTAAGTTGTTATTTTAAATTAAACTACCTTCAAGTTAGTGGGGTATTTTGTTAGTAGTTATTAGTTTCGTTGAGTAAGATTAACAATATTGTGTTTAATCGATAACTTATAATAAAAATAAGACCGTTTAAAAGATTTTAAATGAGGTCACGTTTTTAAAAGACACAATTCATCTGTATGAGTGTAATTTTTTTACACAAACCAAAGTTGTATATTGTTGTACTTCTTTACCAAAATTGGTAATACATATTTTTAGTGAATTATGGAAAAAAAACAGGCTGATGAAAGTAAAAAACCTGAAACAGCGACTGAAATCACACAGACTGTGACAAGCAGTATTTCCCAAATGTATACGATTTACTTAAAATACTTTGGACCCATCCTGCATCACAGCTACTCGTGAATTGAAACTTCTCCACTTTGAAACGAATAAAGACTTATTTGCGTCCCACGAAGGGACTAAATGAACTGGCTCTTGCAAATACGCATAAAGAAAGATATATTCCCATTGATAATATTATTGACATAACCAGTAAAAAGAATTAGAGACGAATAAGCATTCAAAATTCAAACACACAAAATTTTTCTACAATAATATCATCTTCTGTATGAAGAAAATCAAGGAAAAATTATTTGTTGTAAGCTGACCTCTTTTATGGTTTATGTGGTTTATAAAATCTACCATCTTAAAATACGATTCCCCCCTCCCCCATTTTTTTTACTAAGAATTCCAAAGTAGTTACCCAAATCTAAGCAATACCAAATATACCAAAATTTGCTAGTTTGTTGGAGGAGGACAGCAAACACACTTTTGTTTGTTTAGGGCGATTACCATGCCACAACCCCCAACCAATTAGTCCCTCTTGGTCGATTTCTAGACTCGCATCCGAGGACGATAGTAATAAGTAAGTGTCAATAGGACGACAGAGTGAGAGAGATGTGTGTAGATAGTAGGCTGCGAGAAGGAAGATTCTGGTATGAAAACTTCACTGGGGCAAGAGACGGGGTATCAAAGGACGTGAATATGTACGCATGTCAAATTTTTGGTGAACATGGCTGGATGAGGGTTTAGGAATGAGTTCTCAGCTTTACGCTCAGAGCGTGTTTGCCTCTTTGTGCTCCTATATGAGTTTTGTCGTATTTGAAAGTTCATTTTCATTTTCCTGTGGCCGATATTGCTTTATAGCCAAATACACGGAGTTTACATTTGGGGGGGGGGCACGTATAGGTAAGAAATAGAAACGTATAGACGAATATAATGGTCGTTAACAATAATTTTTAATACAACAAAACCAATAAATGCTGCATAAATTCATTTAGGTACTGAATTCATATAATGGCGCTTTGTACCGACACAATTGGCTTCCTGGAGATGATTTCCTGGATTACCATTCTTAAATCTCAACACGAGATTTTTCACTCACCTTTCTTTCATATTTTTATGCCACTTTCCAAGCATTTACAATTCAGATATCCTTAAAAACGGTCAGCCGTCATACAACACATCAACGAACTTACAACGATCTGCGTCTTTAGGCTTTTAAATGTTAACACCATGTGTAACGAATTTCACCTACCATTGTACGTATAAAACGTAGAAACCAATGGTAAATTAGAGAGTATTTCGGAATAATTGTCGCATTGGACAGATAGTTTTGTAAAATAAACTCAATGTAAGTATAAACTTACTTAGTTTTCACCATATATATCTCATTAATAAATTTTAATAGTACCACTGGAGGAATATCAGATACTAACATAATGTCAGATTAATCTGCATCAGACTGACTTCTTTTCCATAATATCTGCAATGTTTCACATTCCTTAAGGTTTTATAAAACGTATAACCATACGCCTACACATACAGAAACATTCTCGGTAACGTTGCGATAGACGGTTCGCCAGGTTTTCTGCCCTACATTGCTTGCTGTATGTGAAATACATTTCTCTACGTTTCTTGCGAATTCCGTTCCTGCTATGACGATGTGATTAAATTTAAGGTCGTATCTCTATAAGGGAACTATTACACTAATGTATCACCTTTATCGAACACAAACGTTTTGTACGTATTTTTTCTTCTGTGAACCAAGGTGGCCTGTAATTCAAGGTGAGATTTTGCAAATCAATTCACCTAATGTCCATGTCATTGTAGGTAGTCAGTTACACAACAAAGGAAACAGAAATATTTTCAAGCTACACACTAACGTGAAGATAACAGAGCGAACGCAGAAAAAGCCTGTAGTAACAAAAGGAAATTAATGTTGTAGAGAAGTCACAAGTCAAACAAGTCGAAATGAAAAATGTTACAAGTGATTTGTTATTAATCTTGAAAATGGTAGGGAATTGGAATGTGTGGGTTTTTACTATCATAAATTGTGCCCATGTGGTTTTATAATAGAAATTGGTAACTATAGAAAGAAAAGCCATTCACCTCGTGTTAAATGCCGAAGGAAACAATGTTAAAAAGATTATAGGATAAGAATCGCGAAACTCCCATATTTGTTTATTTTTCTAGTAATATGATTGCAGAGATTACATACCAGTTCTATCGATGATATGTCACGCTTCTGTCCTGAAAAAGAAAGAAAAATAAACAATTAATTTCCATTCTATAAAACTGAAATTTTGTTGCCGACAAAATTTAACTTATTTGTTAAAATACATAGTGTGTCCTACACGTCTTTGAAAGTTACAGTTTTCTAGAAGACTCCAAAATATCATATGAATCTCACCTATGAAGCATTACTCAATGTCTTTCTTCGATTGTTCCGGTTCACGTTTTTTACTGTACTGCAATGACAACGAGGAAACTTCAGACGGTACAAAATGTGTATTAATTTTGTAAACAGTTGAAATTGATGATGGTACTAGCTGCATTTGACGCACCTCCCGCCAGCGTCTTAGAACATCGCAAACAATATGTCAGTACATTATGAGCAGGAGAACTCAGTAAATAGAAATCAATGAGGTCTCCCTACCTCTAGGTTTGACAGCTACTATTTAATTAATTTCATACTATTTTATAACAAATTTTTATAACGGAAAATTAAGTTCACTATACACGAGACCGCGGCCGAGCGCATTGAGGCGCTATGCTCTGATGCGCGAGGCCGTTCTCCGTTCGAATCCTCAGTCGGGCATGGGTGTTTGTGCTGTATTTATTATAAGTTAGTTTGTAAGTAGTTTGTAAATTTAGGGACTGATGACCCCGCAGTTAAGTCCCAAAAGCTTAACAAACAGTTGAACATTTTCATAAACGACTTGTTTTTTTAATTATTATTATTTTTTATTTTATTTTGAATGACTACCAACTTATCCCATAATCAGTTTATTTGATCTTATAATATTTACAGTGTTTCCTATTTCCTCAAGCAATCTTTATGATGTCCTGAACTGTTTATGAAACCTGTGAAGTGTTCTGTTTCCACGGAATATACCATGGATTCAAAACGGAAGGTGGTACAGCAGAATCACATATTTACGAATCCGTAGTGGCATTTTACAGAAGGGAGACAAACAATCTTGATTTGCACCACATGAGACAAACTATTTGCCTCGATGTTTTGACGCCAAACGAAGGTATGGCGTTGGCTAATCTAGTGTAAGACAGATCTCCTATCATTGGAGTCACTCTCTCCGGGACTATTGTTTCTTTTCACTGTCACATTCGGTTACACATCTAAATAACCTTTTTTATTTCACTGTACTACTTCAATTAAATGGTTCATATAAAAAATTGGAATGAAGTAGGATTAATTGCAATTGCTATTCAAGAAAGGAAATTCCTCTTTGTGTGAAGATAAAAAAAGCGCATTAGAAGAAAATGAAAAGCTAAATAAAAGCTAAAACAAAATTTTTAAATACTCCTTATATATTGCGTGTTTCAGTTGAAAAGGAACTGTATTATTTTTACTATTATCATTGTTATAAAATAGTGTCACTGTCATCGCTGCGTCCATCGCCTGTTGAATAACGACTGTGAAGATCAGTACACTTGGAGAACCGTCTGTAACGCAGGCGTGTTATCAGCGAAGCAGTCAATGCCGTCGCGCATTGTCTCAGATGGGACCTCGACTCTTGCCTTCAGTATTATGGAAATCGACGTAAATCTTCACAATCTAACAGTTAATTCAATGTCTTTCAACGAATGGGTGACGGTTTTAATGTTAAAATTTTCTAAATTTAGGGGACCAAACTGCAGTGGTCATCATTTCCTAGACGTACAAACCACTTATACTAACTTAAAGCTAAGGACAACAACCACCACTCAAAAATATATATATATCGCCGAGGGAGGACTTGAACCTCCGACGGGGAGCAGCTGCTTACACCACGGCAAGGTGCCTTAGAGCGCATGGCCACTTCCGCGCGGCCAGTTTTTAGTCAGAAGGGACAACTCACCGTGTCTGGAAGCATTTTCATGGAAAATCGTGGAAATACCGTTTTCAAACTACATGCTGTGGATTCAGGTCGGCAGGATAAGATTGATCATTGGAGAATTAAAAAGGAAGCATCAGGCATATTTGAAGTGACTAACATGAAATAAAATCATGTGAACTAGAAAGCGGTTAAAATGGACTACATACAAATGGAATTCCTTCATTATAAACTCTAAAGTCCCCGACAGCTACACTTCTTTGTATTATTTTCTGTACAATATTTGGCCCAACCGTTTGTTATCTTCATTGGAATACATCGATGTACAAAACTTTTTTTTTATTTCACAGTCATGATAAGATACAAAATGTTATTAAACTGGTGACTCGTTTTTGTCAATTTATGATTATACGTAAACCAAAGTTCAATCATAGCAGGCAGAAGTAGTGAACTGAGTAGATACTAGGGCACATAACACGAATGTTAACATCTGACATTCGTCGTCTTGTTACATTTAGTACCAGTTACATTTTCTTTAAAGGCTGCCATCATTGTTCGGAAGATCTATATCCACACGATTACACATAATTCGCTTTCAGTGTCTGGCAGAGAGTTCATCGTACTATGTGCAAACTATTTCCTTATCCACCTAGTGCTTAGCAGCTGGTGCAGAAAAAAAAAAACACATACACATTTCCGTACGAAATGCGCTTTCTTTTATTTTATGAAAGTGTTAATTTTTTCTCACGTAAGTGAGTGACAGCAAAATCTCTTCATATTAGAATTACAATATTAGGAAAGAAACTCGTGCGCAAAATTTCGTAATGAGAAACGTGAAGTTACGATTTCCACGCTATTTTGCTTCAATAACTCTTCTTGTACTATTATTTTGGACACAATAATAATGAAACAGTGCTATATTGTGACTGTAAAGGTACCATGAAGTAAAGGGGTATGCTCTAATACTTTCACAAGGTTCTGTCGTTAGGGCACTGATTTTCTGCTGTTAATCAAAAGCATCTTAAAAGTCATGTCTGTCTCAAACTTGAACACTGATAACATTCAATCGCAGCAAAGGCTCATACTTAAGTCGTATGCATGGCTACATTAGTTCAGTATTACGATGGGTGCAGGAATCCCCTGCTGAACTAGGCAAAGCAGTATTACATTTTTGCAATGAAACTATCAGAAATATCAAAATCATTGTTTATTTTTAAATTTCCCACTCGATAGAAAATATTTAGAGTTTTGTTTCAGTATTTTTAAATTTTATTGCCACAAACGGCATTTATAACTCAAAACTAATAAGGATATAACACAAAACGTTTAATAGCCTTAGTTTTTATTTCAAAACAGCGAAAAACACAGGTACAATACCTTAATTAAAAAGGTGATGCGCTTTCCATTTTCTTATTATATGTGTGATTCCAGGAATTTCTGGATTTTTAGCCACAAGGATACGCCACAGGATTTATTCCTTGATTTGGTTCATATTGCAGTTGCAGGGTTGTGGCAGAATAAATGGAAAGATAAACAGATAATAGGTGGCATTGTTACATCCAATTGCGTGAGAAACTGCACCATAACAGTAAGACAGTAATCTCACTGGCTAAGACTCATGGAACGAAAGCACCAGATCTTTTAATTTATTTATTAATATATATATAAAATTAAAATTTTATTTTCTATTGGTATATATATAGCCTCTCACTAACAACCTGTCATACGGATATGTTAAATATTCACTTAATTACAGTGTTTATTAACGAAAGAAATACAAAGCATTGGGAAATGTTCGGTTGTCTCAAAACTAGGCGGACGAAGCTGACGAATATGGGATGTCCGAGTTGGTTTATGGGGCAATCGAATAGCAGCTTTGGACGGTTTTAAACTATATACTCCTGGAAAATTAAAAGAGCACCATGAAATCGTCGACCCAGGAGAGGGAAATTTTATCGATACATTCTTGAGGTAGTATACAAGACACGATCACACAGGCAGAGCCGTACGCACGTGATTACAGTCACCAGAGCATCAGCAGTGTAGGCGTTAGTACCATGTATACCCTCCTTATGCAGTAATGCAAGCTATAATTCTTTCATGGAAACGATCGTAGAGTTTACGAATGTGGTTATGTGGCCTGTAATGTAACTTCCACCAGGTTCCTCAGTTGTGCCAAATTTCATGCCGCTCTTGCAGACCGCCCAACATGACATCTCCTGCGGTCCTAAACATGCTCAATGGGGGAGAGATCTTGGGATCGTGCTGGCTAGTGTAGTTGAGGTACTCCTTGAACAGTACGTTGTGTGGTACGGGATACATATGGATGTGCAGTGTCCTTTTGGAAAAGCATATCACCTTGGAGCATGGGTGGTAGCAAGACGGGTTAGATAATGGTTTCAGTGTACTGTGCACTGTTCAGTTTTCTCTAGACGATCATTAAAGGAGAATGGCGAGTGTAGAATATCGGTCCCCTCAAAACAATGCACGATCGTGTGTGCCGTTAGAGTGTCTTCCGCTCACGCCCCAATATCGTTCAACCCCCCTCCAATGGTGTCATTGTAAGCGCTTATGAAGAATGGAGACGTGTCGTCTTCAGTGATGAGAGTCGCCGCTGCCTCGGGGCCAATGATGTTCGTAATCATGTGTGGTGTCGTGCAGGGGAGTGCGAAAATCTGGAGTGTACGCCACAGAGGCAAATTGGGACGACAGGTTGCAGCATGGTGTGGAGAGCCATATCATACATTGGCCGTTCTCCTCTGGTGTTCATTGTGGGAAAATTGGACAGTACATGGTATATTGAAACCATCATTCAACCAGTTTGCCACCGTTCATGCATCAACAAGGCGATGTGCTTTTCCAACAGGACAATACACGTCCACACGTATCCCGTACAACCCAACATGCTCTTCTAGGTGTGCGTAAACTACGCTACCCATCATTATCCCCAGAGCTGTCCCCAATGAGCATGTCTGGGCGTCTTGGCGCGTCACGAGATCTGGTTCACCTGAGGCATATGATGGAAATTGCATGGTTAGGCCATACCTTAAGACTTCATTCGGCACCTCTACTATCGTCTTCATGAGACAGTTGCACCCTGTATTGCTGCAAAAGGAGGATATGCACGATGCTAGCGTAGACATTGTGCACGCTCTGGTGACTGTAATGACGTGCGTATGATTCTGACTGCGTGATCGTGTGTTGTATACATTCTGAAGAATGTGTCAATAAAATTTCGCTCTGCTGGGTTGACGATTTCATGATGTTCTTTTTTTTTATTTTCCAGGAGTGTATATTGATAGTCGTGAACCACGCTAGTAAACAGTTATCCATCAGTTTTACAGGCAGATCTGTGTAAAAATAATTGTGTAATTACTTCCTCGTGCGACGATTTTGAGAAAAAGTGTTACATTGTGTAAACTGCAGTTGATATTTTATGTGCAACAATGATCCGTATGAGTAAATGGGAAAACATCTGCATACAATATTTGGAGTAGAAATATCATTTAAAATGATTGAGCGTCTTAGCCATCATCACTTATTATACTAGACTTACATCAAGAACAATAGACCCACAAACTGAGTGCTGCTTCTGTGCTGGAGCAATGACACCTCAATATGATTTCAGGTACCTTAAAACATTACTACTCAGATGTTCCACCCTGATGAGATAATAATGTACAATGATCGCCACATATAATACATTTCCAGTACAAATAGTATCAGGACATGTAATTCGTCCTAACACGTAGGAGAGAAATAAAGGGAAAGTGATGAGGTTATTAGCAGAGTTTTTATGATCATGTACTAAATCCATATATGGCGTATAAAGTTTCTTCAGCTAACACACATCCTATCTTAAACAAAAACCTGCACCACACCCGCCATGATCTCCTACAATCAATAAAAATCTTCCTCTTCTCATCCCCTTTCCTACAATAAGTATAAATATTTAAAAAAAAAATAAAAAGTTAAATTAAAAAAAAAGTTAACAACGCGTTAGGTCATTTCAGTGACTGGTCTCTAGTGATAACGGATTTACCCATTTTTGTTATGGGATATAATTTTCACGTGTCCTCTGCCCTTACGCAGTCACTAGCGTCTTCAGTTCTTTTAACACTGTCAACATTCCATAATAATAACACAATATGTTTACAATACTGGAAGCACTACGCATCTCAATATTATCCATCCAATTTAGCCATACCACTGTATTCAAAACTCTCTGACAACCTGTTCTATTTCATAAATACTCAGCAATCAATAGGTAATTAAATCTGTACATGTTATTGTTCGCTGTAGCTTTCTAAGCGCAACATAGCACGGCTGTCATCCTCATGTACAAAACGGATTTAGTGTTTCTGACACGTTGTCAATACAGTCTGTGCTCTTCTCATTCGTACGAATTTCTGTACTCGTTTCCGCAGCACATCTTCACCGGATTAATTAATAATTTAATCATATTTATCTGTTCTGCAACGTCATCAAATTTATGTTATATATCACTTCTCACATTCGGCAAAACTGAAGTGATGGGAAAAGTTAGGAAGTCATAAATACGGTGTCGTTGGTGTAAAGTCAAACATTTTGCTCTGTACGGTGTTTGCTATTATAATTACAATTATAGTAATTATTATTATTCTCCGAGTTTAACTTACTAAGGTAGTATGACTGTCTATAAGTAACACGTGTATGTCACTCACGTTCTCGGTACAATATATAGATAGATAACTTTCTGTGGCGTGTTATGGGAACTTTTGAAGATTCATCTTCAATCAGGAAATGGTTTAGGACGCGACACCACCACAATTTTTTATTTACGTCACAACTGTTGAAATTGATAAAATGGACTTGTAAAACAGCCATGACGAACTCCTACATAACTCTCATGGACTACTATTTGAGAGGAGGGAGAAAATTGAAACGGCTTATTGGAACACCTAAATTCACTCCACCCAAATATTGTTCACTATGGGGGTGGAAAAGAATGGCTGACTTCCCTTCCTTGATGTGTTTGTCAGAAGGAAGATTGATAGTACGTTGGGCCTAGTTGCTTATAGGAAGCCTACTCACATGATTTGTATCTACGAGCTGATTGTTGTCACCATCCAGCTCAGCGTGAAGGAATACTTCGTACCTTCGTTCATAGGATCCATGTCATTGGAGACAGTGAATGTTTGTCAGCTGAGTTGTACGATCTTGAGGTCACCTTTCGTCAGAATGGTTGTAGTCAGAGGCAGACGAAATGTGCGTTTGGCTATCAGCGTACTGTGCAACGGGTGAGTGACGAAAGTAACGATTTGACACCTAAATCTATGGTGTTTTTGCCTTACGCAGGAAGCATTTCCAACAGGATTGGTATATGTTTGCTGAAATAAAATGTGAAATGTGTTTTTTCGACTACCTTGTAAGATAGATGCCCTGTTGGTGTCTGTAAAAGACGATCTTGGTTTTCGTGAGACTCGTGCTTTGCTTGGAGTTGTGGCATGTCATATATAGGTCAGACGATCAGGACTGTGGCAGACCGGTGTATTGAACACAAGGGTTACACACGATTACAACAGGCGAGCAAATCCGCTGTTACTGAACATTGTATGGCACCGGTCATTCGCTGGAATACAACAACACAGAGATTCTGGCATGCACTTCCACCTACTGGGACAGCGATATTAAAGAAGCTGTTGAAATTAAACTAGCAAGCGAACTTATAAAGAGAGATGGATAGGATAGGATAGGTTAGGATAGGATGTTTTGGGCGCACAACAGCAAGGTTTTTAGCGCCCTGGCAAAGGACTTAGACAACAGTAACTAAAATAGGTCTTGGCAACAACACGAACACATATTGCCAATCAGCGATGGAAGTTGGCAGACTGAAGTACCCAACCTTACAAGTCCTTAAACGAAAATGTCGGAGTATAGAGGGACGCTGATCGCTGATGTTAGAGGCATCAGCGAGCCTTCCTGTACACACTAAAACCTCCGGTCTAAGAGCTTATGCCAGAGAAATAGACATGGTGGTTTTGTTTAAATTCTGCTTGAAATCCGACTTCGTCTCTCGTCAGAATCAGAGGGACAGAAATAATGCTGCCTCACTTGTCGATTAATAGTCACTATCGATATTTCTGATGGTGATCATCTTTGGTTGTGTTGACTGCTCGGTTATTTGTACTGTGTGTGTTATATTTCTTGTTTTCCAAAAGTTCAAATGTTTGTAAAGCTTATGGGACTTAACTACGGGGTCATCAGTCCCTAAACTTACAAAATACTTATGACCTTGCTAATACTAAGGACGGCACAAATACCCATGCCCGAGGGGGGATACGAGCCCCCCGACCGTAGTGGCCGTGCAGACCGTGACTGGCGCGCCGCAGTCCCCTCGGCCACCGCGGGGAAACTGGGGTATTAAATTTCCCTTACAATTTGCTTCCTGAGTACACTTGCGCCTTGAGAATGGCAGAGTGTGATTTTGTTGCAATATCAGTGGTGGTCTACGGCGTCACCCAGCAGCAAACCCGCTTAAGTTTTTTTAAACATTCAATCAGAAATCTCTCCGCAGTTGATGCAATCAGTGTACGGCTATCTGTAATGTTGAGGCAGGCAGGCCACTTCACTTCGGTAATGTCAGTGCTGCATGGTGGCGACTAACTCTCGGAATGAATCCTCCTTCCGGCAGAAGAGACGAAGGGGGAGAAAGAGAGTAGCAGATAAGGTTGCGTTTCTCACAACCAAGGACATCAGTACGGATGGAGTTGGTATTTTTCTTGTTTATTTTGTCTGTGACTGGTGAGCGTCACCTAAATTCATTAATATGTATGCTGATGATATGCAACTGGTGTCTTCTGCTTGTGTGGAAGCGGAACTACATATTTTTGGAGAATTCCGGTACGTTTCAGGGTAACGAATGCGGTATTAAACTTTGACTTTCATGGAATGATCGGCATTAGGATCAAGTTCCCTTGATTTTATGTTTACTGTTCCGTCAGGACATTTCACCCTTGCCGTTATCAACCGAAACATTATCACTGTGGAATATATTTTGTCGCTTGTATCTATATGTGTTATAAAACCATGTGCTCCCACCCATCTGTCTGTCGGTCCTTGATAAACTCAAAAAGTACAGTATGGGTTTCTCCAAAGAAGTCATGAGGAAAGTTGAGGCACTTTTTTAAAATCCGTTGGAATGTGAAGAACAAAATCCGGTGAAACCGAGAAATAAATTCTCTTAGGAAAGTGTAACCGGACATATTATTTTTCTGGTTCGTTACGGAGTTCTCGAAAGGTTTCGTTTCAAATTATGATGCAGATAGGTTAAATTAATGTTTAATTCTGAAATTTCCATTAAAATCTAAATGTATGTAATACTTGTAAAATTACAATGTATTTGTTTGCTGTATGTTTTAGATTTTCCTGCTTTGAAGCGATAGGAAATTTATATGGAACACTGGACATGACGTCAGAGACCACATTCGAAACTAAAGACTATTGTAAGGTGAAAGATGGGGAGTTTTTGGGTGCTAAGAGTATTCAAAGTTATCTGCTTGTAAGAGTTTGATCTGTGAGCTTGGGTAGGTAGATCATCACTTTAATACCAGTCAAAAAGAAAAAAAAAAAAAAAAAATGTTGAAGTATTATGAAAATTTTTGAAGTGACTTAAATGCAGTTCTTCCTTGTCAGGAAACGTGGTTGAAAATATTTTTACTACGCACACATGGTTAATGCTTATGGAGGCTATTTTGTTAATACTGGGAATTACGTAAATTCTATCTACATCTACATACATACTCCGCAATGCACCGTAAGGTGCGTGGTGGAGGGTACACTGTACCACTACTACGCATTTCCTTTCCTATTCCACACCCAAATAGAACGAGGAAAAGAAGAATGCCCATATGCCTCCGTACGAGCCCTAAATTCTCTTATCTTGTCTTTGTGATCTCTACGCGAAATGTAAGTAGGCGGCAGCAAGATCGTACTGCACTCAGCTTCAAATCCAGGCCCTCTAAATTTCCTCAACATAAATTCACGAAAAGAACGTCGTCTTTCCTCCAGCCATCCCCAATTGAGTTGCCGGAGCATTTCCTTGACACTCGCGCATTGGTCGAACCTGCCAGTAACAAACCTAGCTGCTCGCCTATCAACTGCTTCAATGTATTCCTTTAAACTGATCTGCTGCCAGTCCCAAACACTTAAGCAATACTCAAGACGTGGTCGTACATGCGTTTTATACGCGGTCTCATTTACAGATGAAGTTCATCTTCCCAAAATTCTCCCAATAAACCGAAGTCGTCTGTCCGCCTTACTCACGACTGTCCTTACATGTTCGTACCATTTCATATCGCTCTATGATATTCGAACGCGACTGCCTCAATAATAAGTATGCTGTATTCGATCATTATAGGATTGGTTTTCCTACTCGTGCGTATCACCTTACATTTTTCTATATTGAGAGCTAGCTACCATTCTTCGCACCAACTAGAAATTATGTCTAAGTCATCCTGTAATCTATTACAGTCAGTTAAAGACGACACCCTCCCATACATCACAGCATCATCAGAAAACAGCCGCAAATTACAAGTTACTCTGTCCATCACATCATTTATATAGATAGAAATTAATAACGGTTCTATCACACTCCACTGGGGCATGCCAGACGATTCACACGTCTTTGACGAACACTCGCCGTCGAGAACAACGTACTGCGTTCCATTACTTAGGAAGTCTTCCAGCCAGTCACAAATATGTGAACGTATTCCATAAGTTCGTGTCTTCGTTAGCAATCTGCAGAGTGGCACCGCGTCAAACGCCTTTTTGCCGTCGAGAAAAACATAATCCGCCTGTTGCTCTTCATTCATGGCTCGCAAGATGTCATGTGAGAATAGGGCAAGCTGAGTTTCACTTGAACGATGTTTCCTAAACCCGTGCTGATTCAAAGAAAGAAACATTTCCGTCTCCAGGAAGTTTACTATATTCGAACTGAGAGTATGCTCCCAAATTCTACAGGAAACTGATGTCAACGATATTGGCCTGTAATTATGTGGGTCAGTTATCTTTCCTTTGTTATAAACGGGAGCCACCTGCGCCTTTTTCCAATCACTAGGAACTTTGCGCTGAATTAAAGAATACTGTTTGTAAAACCGAACGGGTATTCCATCCACATCAGCAGATTTTTCGTATTTAGCTCTCTCAGCTGCTTTTCTACATTATGTTCTCCAATTCGGAATTAGTACGTTGATCAAATGATGGTATATTTGTGCGTGAAACACTTATTAAAGGTTAAATTTAGAACTTCATCTTTCCGTTTGCTTTCTTTATTACTGCCCCGGAAAAATCAACGAGTGAGTGGATAGTGGGTTCGGGTTCTCGGAAAGATCTTTTGCTAAAGTATGGATGTGATAATTGTTGTATTCTTCGCGCATCGATCTTTTTATACATGCACGAATCTCTACTAACTTTTGCCTTTCGTCATTTGCGTCTTCTTTTCTGAACCGAGAGTGCAACAGATTTTGTTTTCTCAGTAGTTTTCTAACAATATTATAATACCACGGTGGATCTTTCCCATCCTTAATCGACTTTACAGGCACATATTTCTCTAACTCTTTATGTACAATGTACTTAAATTTAGTGCACAATTGGTCTACATCCATGGCACCGGAACTAAACGATGCCGATGCTTATCGGCTCTTCCCAACAAAAACACGCTCCTAGTCTTCGTGCATGGTTTATGAACTTTGGTCACTATCGACGCTATGACGATATCATGATCACTAATTCATGTATCTACACACACATCGTCAATAAGGTCAGGCCTGTTCGTAGCTATAAGGTCTCAAGTATTTCCATTGCGCGTGGGTTGCCGGTTTAATTGCTCAAGACAGTTTTCGGAGAATGTGTCCAAAAGAAGTTTGCAATACTAATGGTCTGTAACGCCTGATATGTAACCAGAGAGGTCCCAATCTATACTCTTAAGGTTGAAGTCTCCCCCGACTACTATTACATGGCTCGGATACCTACGCACTACCTGGTGTAGACTTTCTTTGAATGACTCTAAAACTGCTACAGCAGCACTGGGGGGGGGGGAGGGGGGGCTATAAAAACACACATTAGCCGGCCGCGGTGGCCGAGGGGACTGAGACGCTCCAGTCACGGTCTCCGCGGCCACTACGGTCGGGGGTTCGAATCCCCCCTCGGGCCTGGATATTTGTGCCGTCCTTAGTCTTAGCTAGTTCATAAGTAGTTTGTAAGCTTAGGGACTGATGACCCCGTAGTTAAGTCCCATAAGTTCGACAAACATTTGGTAAAAACACCCAACTATTAACTTTACTTCTTTTAAACTTGTTATACTTGCCCAGATAATTTCATAGCTACTTTCAACCTTGATCTCAGTAGAAACAATGTATTTGTCCATAGCGATGAACACTCCTCCTCCAGTTGGGTCTGATCTAGCTTTCCGATATACATTCCACGCCTCGCTAAATATTTCTGAACTTGCCACATCATGATTAAGCCAGCTTGCGGTGCCTAAAAGTATAGTTTGCAGCTATTTGTCAGATTTAGTAGCGGTGGTACTTCGAAAGTATATTCTGGTTTTCCTAAAGGGTATTCGGAATATTAGCTGTGTAACAGCGAAGGGTAAAGTAAGTTAAGGAACGTGTTTGTTTGGTTTATGGTGTGAATGTGTCAGTCCCGAGCGGAGTTGACGTAACAATGTGCCCAGAGCAGTTTATTTGTATTGAATTGAATCTTGTGAGAGTTCATTTGGGCCATATATAATATGTGAATTTAATGTATTTTGACTCACTCTGAGGTCAGGTTGTTTGTAAAAGTGTTCCGAGAGTTACCTTAGGACGAATAAACCAGATTATTATCCGACAACCAACCGAAACTGTGACTGTTACCGATAAAGCACATAAATAGGGTTTGGAACCAATAAATCTATTTGGAGATCTCTCAAGTAACCAGATATCAGCTACGACTGACCTAGGTTTGGTGGGAAAACCAAGTTTAATTTCGTAGAGTCAAATGCAAGTCAACTGAAGAAGGCTCCAAGCTGACTACATAGGATTTATTTATTTATTTATTTTTGACGTACCTTAGAAAGATAGAGAGGATTAGTCTATAAGAGTCATTCAAATGCTAAGATCTGTAACTGAACCAATTTTTTTTTCCAATAAAATGAAATACCGAGCCTGGGGGCAGAAAATAAAATATTTCAGTATATAGTAAATCACTCAAAGGGATAGAAAATTAAATAAAATATCGATCTGTTGGGAGTGATCAAACCGGATCCCAAAAAATATCTTTGGTAGAGAGAGATAAAGATCAGGAATAACTGTTTTTAGAAACAGAAGACATTATATATTGTCAATCTGTGAAGATAGTAATTTTGAAATCAAAGAAATTATTTAAATAACAGATCGTAGGTTTTAGGTTAAAAAGGAAGACTTTATTTAATTCACAAGTTATCAGTCGAGGTTGGTGCAACTAGAATCTCTGTTTACGGGAATATAATATCTGTGAAAATATGCGAACGTAAAAAATAAACATAACATACTTCAGAAATAAAAAGCATAAATTATATGTACAAATCCATCATTGAAAGAAGTTTATTTTTGTCTGTGAAAGTACATCAAAACAATTTTAAAGTAAAGCAGAAAAGGAATTATTATTATTATTATTATTATTTTATCTGTTATTCGAAGTCAAGGATTTGTATGGTATTCAGCTCATTGGTAAAAACTACGGTTGTATCGGTACTCTTATTGACTAATATCAAATTAATAGATGTTTACTAGCCTTGTATAGCGATTATCACTGATGAAGAAATTCGTTTTTACTAATATTGAAGCGTATTACGTAGCTGGATGTTAACTTTGAGTGGGTAACAACGTTAGGTTATGTGACCATAAATTTTAGTTGAGTACCCCATGCTTTCATTTCTTGTAGTGGTATCATATCTTTCTGTGGCTGATTTTGTGTTCACAACCGAAGTGAATATATTCATCAACTAATAACAACTTTTGACGTTAAGGACGTTACAGAAATTTGCGAATCTGTCTGCTAGGATTTCGCCGTTAGAAAAGGCTGTATATACTATGACACACAGACTTCACCGTAGATGAGAAAATGCGTTTATTGTTCCACAATTCAAATCTCATGCAATTTAGTCAGTCAATTTTCAATAACGATCAAGAGATAACGTCTTGTATTATGGACATTAAATATGTGAGTTTTTAATCTCTAACTACAAATACATTGAACTGGTTGCAAGAAATAGCTATGCTATCACCTATTAATGAGTAATTTATGAAAATAGATGATTCGATCATTTCAAAAGCAACCAAATCATCCATAATCTACTACTCAGTTAACCCAGTCGCAGATAGGGAGGAGGCAGCACATTATCCAACTAGTACGACAGTACGATAGAAAGAAAAAAGTCATACACGTTCTGCTTTCCGTGCGAGTCCGGGGAGGTTCCCTAGTTCATCATATAAATAGGTGTTAAAGTGCCATTATTGTTATCGGAATCGTTTTTACATTTAAAGTATTGTATTAAGTCTAGAATTATCAGAAACAGTGTATTTAAGGAGGATGAAGATTTGTTATGCTGTCACCCACACCAAGCTCATGAATAGGATACCCGGAGAGTACATTAACAGACATTAATTTGCAAGCTGCACAGCGTACCTTGCCTGACGCTGCAACTAAGCAGATCAAAGGCAAGCACGGTGATAAAGCGAAAGGTGCTGCATGCGAGAACAGGTGCTGTCCCACGAAAGAACAATGGCTCGTGCACTGAAATCGGTAAGAGTGCTAGCAGTTCTTCAGCTGGGTCTAAAAAGATACGACAGTACATACATCTGATATTATGTTCTTTCGTAAAGCAGTTCAGAATTGTATTTCGAGGAAACTGAAAATATGGATGACAATATTCTGAAATGGGAATGACTAATATTTTCGTCATTCATCAACAGGGCAGTCACTTGGATGCAACTAGCGACCCGGCTAAGCTTCGCACTCGTATCATTACGCATACACGGCCAAACTAATTGTATAGCATGTGGTACCCCACATTTTCTCAGAAACTAATAATAAACGTTTTTAAAATGATTCAATTGATGAGCATTTAGGTATATTTGTAAACTACACGTTTTATTTAATTTTATTTTAATGGAGTAATACATGGACAAAGAATGAACATCAAATAAAAAAAAATTTCGGGCAGACAGCATATCTCTACACTAATTAAGATATATATTGGAGCTGCCATTCCGTGTAACTCACTTCTGATTTGAGTCTGGGGTTATTTAGTTGAATTTGCCTACTGATGTAAGTGCTGTGTAATCTATCTTTTCATTGAATAATTATTGAAACTTATTTCATAAATGTTTACCATCATTTATACATGCGAACCTATACAAACCCGGCCTTTTTCTCTCCACAGCTTGTATATATTTATATGAATGCTCTGAAAGTATGTGTCTCGCGAAATAATTTACCGGAATAACCGATAAATTTTGTGTGAAGCTGTTTCAGTTTAGACAGGAGCTTGCTGTATTCCTTTCTATCTGAAAACCAGTCCGATTCCTTCCTAATTCATTAGAATATTTCATGGTGTACAAACCTAAATCAATAGTATCAGTCGAAAATCATTCTTGGCCCTATCCATACATGACATTATTTTCAGCCCTGGTTTGCTGTGAGCAGAATAAGACATCCATAGGTGCAAAATACATTTATTTCAGAAGACTTAATAATATTTGTCAAAAATTTTCCATGTGATTAACTTCCATTTCGTGCAACAATGGTCTCAGGTTATAATTATCTTTGGAATATGCTCTAGCTCTGTGTGCGGGAAATTTAAATATTTTTCTCGGAATGAATAATATTAAGTGATAAATTCCATGTACATTCCTAAACTATCAGCAGTCTATAACTTTAGTTCAGGAATGTTTTCAATATGCGAACGGGAGACTAACTTCAATTCAAATAACACAGAGAGAAGAGGAATAAGATTGCAAATTTCATTTCAAGTTTAAATAAAAAAAATGTTCAAATTTTTGTATGGTCTATGGGACTTAACTACGGGGTCATCAGTCCCTAAACTTACAAACTACTTATGAACTACTTACGAACTAGGACGGCACAAATATCCATGCCCGAGGTGGGATTCGAACCCCCGTCCGTAGTGGCCGTGCAGACCGTGACTGGAGCGCGTTAGTCCCCTCGGCCACCGCGGCCGGCGTAGAAATAAAAATTATATATATACAGGGTGTCCCAGCTATATTGTCCACCCAAAATATTTCTGGAACAATAACAGCTATTGGAAAACGACTTTCACCGGTATCAATGTACGGCTGGGGCCCATGAATGTACATATTTGGAAACATTCTAAAACGAAAGCAAATGTGTTTTTTAACACAGACTTATCTTTTTGTAAATAGACACCCTATATTTTTTCTTCAGCAATCCATAGCATGACAAATCACAAAAACAGCTGCGTTGATTGCATCGCAATATTCCAATTACATTCCAAGATATTGCGATGCGAAGTTGACGCTTGAAATACGCGAAACGCGTGGCTAGCGCACGTCCTGAGCAGCAAGGGGTTCTCGCCTGAGTCTCAGGACTTGCGCTAGCCACGCGTTTCGCGTATTTCAAACGTGAACTTCGCGTCGCAATATCTCTGGATGTAATTGGAATATTGCGATGCAATCAACGCCATTGTTTACGTGATTTGTCATGCTATGGATTGCTGAAGAAAAAATATAGGGTGTCCATTAAAAAAAAGACATAAGTTTGTGTTAAAAACACATTTGCTTTCGTTTTAGAATGTTTCCAAATATGTACATTAATGGTCCCCAGCCGTGCACAGCTTGCCCTTTATTCACATGAAGTGTTAAGTGCCATCGACAAGGGATCTCAAATCGATTCCATATTTCTGGATTTCCGGAAGGCTTTTGATACTGTACCCCACAAGCGGCTTCTAATGAAATTGCGTGCTTATGGAATATCTCCCCAATTGTGCGATTGGATTCACGATTTCCTATCAGAAAGGACACAGTTCGTTGTAATTGACGGTAAGTCATCGAGTAAAACAGAAGTGATATCTGGCGTTCCACAGGGAAGCGTTATTGGTCCCCTACTCTTCCTCGTGTTTATAAACGATTTAGGAGATAATCTGAATAGCTCCCTTAGACTGTTCGCGGATGATGCTGTCGTTTATCGGTTAGTGAAGTCAACAGAGGATCAAAAGCAACTGCAAAGCGATTTAGACAAAATTTCTACTTGGTGCGAAAATTGGCAATTGACACTAAATAAAGAAAAGTGTGAAGTAATACACATGACCACTAAAAGAAATCCGCTGAACTTCAATTACGCGATAAATCAGTCAAACCTTAAGGTCGTAAATTCTACCAAATACCTAGGAGTTACAATTACGAACAACTTTGACTGGAGAGAACACATAGAAAATATTGTGGGGAAGGCGAACCAAAGGTTACGTTTCATTGGCAGAACGCTTAGACGATGCACCAGCTCCACCAAAGAGACTGCCTACATCACACTTGTGCGTCCTCTCTTGGAGTACTGTTGCCCCTTGTGGGACCCTCACCAGGTGGGACTGACGGAAGACATTGAGAAGGTTCAGAGAAGGGCAGCTCGTTTTGTTTTATCACGTTACGGGGGGGAAAGCGTCACGGAAATGTTGCACGAATTGGGGTGGAAATCATTAAAAGAAAGACGTTTTTCATTGCGGCGTGATCTGTTTGCGAAGTTTCAATCACCGACTTTTAGTTCTGAATGTGAAAATATTTTGCTAGCACCCACCTACTTAGGGAGACATGACCATCCCAATAAAATAAGAGAAATCAGATCGAAAACGGAACGATTTAGGTGTTCTTTCTTCCCGCGCGCTATTAGAGAATGGAACGGTAGAGAAAAGTTATGAAGGTGGTTAATGAACCCTCTGCCAGGCACTTAAATGTGATTTGCAGAGTATCGATGTAGATGTAGATGTAGATACATTGATACCGGTGAAAGTCGTTTTCCAATAGCTGTAATTGTTCCAGAGATATTTTGGGTGGACAAGATAGCTGGACAATATATATTATATATATATATATATATGCCCTGCAGCTTGAACACGATACTACAGTTCTACAAAAGTAGTGACACTGGCGTATTGTGACGAGCCAGTTGCTCGGCCACCATTGACCAGGCATTTACAATTGGTGAGAGATCTGGAGAATGTGCTGGTCAGGGCAGCAGTCGAACATTTTCCGTATCCAGAAAGGCCCGTATAGGACCTGCAACATGCGGTCGTGCATTATCCTGCAGAAATGTAGGGATTCGCAGAGATCGAATGAAGGGAAAGAGCCACGGGTCGTAAAACATCTGAAATGTAACGGCCACTGATCAAAGTGCCGTCGATGCGAACAAGAGGTGACCGAGACGTCTAACCAATGACAGCCTATAGCATCACACTGAGTACTATGCCAGTAGGCTGTGACTAAGCCATATCTTCACCATATCCTTTCTTACAGGTGTGGTAGTCTTGCAAGGTTCGCAGGAGAACGTCGGTGAAGTTCATAAAGAAGGAGGCGAGGTACTGACAGAATTGAAGTTATACGGACGGAGCGTGAGTCTTGTCGGGATAGCTCAGTAGTAGAGCGCTTGCCCACGAAAGGCAAAAGACCCCGTTTTGAGCCCCGGTTCCGGCACATAATTTTAATCTGCCACGAAGTTGCAGGTCCCCTCTTGCTTATCCTTGTACGCAATGTGCCGCATTGTTGACGCACGGAGTGGCCGCGCAGTCTGAGGCACCATATTACGAGCTGTGCGGCCGGTCGCGCCTCGGAATCAAGTCTTCCCCTTGGCTTGTGCGTGTGTGTTGTCCTTAGTACAAGTTAGTTTAATTTACTTCAAGTAAATCAGTTTGGTAAACATGGTTTCCATGTTTGGAGAAAACAGCGAGTTTATAATTATTTAAGGACTAGCTTAAACCCGCGGCTCCGCTCGCGTGTTGGTTGATAAGCTATCTTTCAGTAGTGTGCTACGATATCAAATCACACGTAAAGATGCACTCGTTTCCAAGCATCCAATCACGAAATTCAACAGTACTGATCGTAATAATATCACAGATCGATCACTTGATGTAATGCGCGAAACGTCAAATCGATATTTTTTAAAGAGATGTATTAAAAGACATTTCTTTTTTACTGCTTTATTTATTTATTCTTATATTTCCTTATTCGTATGCTTATCCTTACAGAGAAAGAGCTGAAGACATTGTAGCACGCATAGACCAAAGATATGGTCTGTGGCATCACGTTTCGCTGTATGTAACCTCCTTGCTATAGAGTCGCAAACATCATCGCTGGCCTTCAGTCCGAATTTTTTTATAATTTGACGACTTTCCACCCCCTTATAGCTATCGGCATGGAACTGCTATGGTGTACAACGGGAGACATCGGACAACATTAAACACAGACTATTCGATTGCGTTCTGTTGTTTTCGCTGAAGAGCGAAATATTAACACACACACACACACACACACACACACACACACACACACACAAACGTAGAATTTTATATACACTGATAACTTTCCATCCGAATGGACTTCACCCTTTTATCATTATCAACCCTCAAGCAACAATGCAACCAAAAAAACATTTTCAAAGGGTAAATATAATTTTCAAAGAGTAATTATTGTTCCGCATTTCGCTTCATTTTCTTCAAATTACTAAATATCTATCAGATCGCCTTAAAACCATGCCTAAAGCCTTCCACGGGTAGACATTAGTAACTGTACAAAGTTTTAGCTCTTTATGTCTTGTGGTTCAGACGTGATAAACTACACCGAACACACATTCACATTTATAGAAATAGATAAAAATAACAGTCTTTTTCGCAAAATTTCATAATTTATTGCTACAGGTAACCGGTTTTTGATCTAAGATTAGATCATCTTCAGACCTTTGTAAAATTCAATAAAAGACGATATGCTATAGAGGGAAACAGGAACACCATTTTTTTTATTTATCAGAGTTATTAATGGCGTACCTGTTTCCCTCTATAACATACCGTGTTTTATTTATTTTACAGAGGCCTGAAGATGATCTAATCTGAGATCGAAACCGGTTACCTGTAGTTATAAATTGTCAAATTTTGCGTACTATGCTGTTATTTTTATCTTTACTTCAGATAATTTTGTAACTCTAAGGACCGTTGACTTTGGTCCATTATTAACGTACAATCTGAACTTTCATGATGCGTTCTTGAGATTCACTATAACTTTATGAGTCGTGGTCTCTCACATCTCCAGCACCAGGTTAAAAATCGTGTCCCTATCTAGTCTGATTCGACGAAAGTGCGGTAAATTGTGATATATGCTGCCGAAAGGTCGTACTCTATCTAAACGAAGCAAAGTTTTTCTAGTTGCTTAAATAATTTTTGGTAAAACGTTTTATTTGTAGCATAAAAAACAACTAATACCAGTTTTTAATTCGTGTGTTTCTTCGCTACGCGATAGTTCTTAATCGATTGCACAAAAACTTCGTTAAAATATGTGATTATTACAAAGTGTTAATCTCGGATTACAGACAATTATTAAAATGCGAGAATGAAAGCTGTCATCAATGGTGAAAAGCAGTTTCTTGTTATAAATATTTTACTACTGATGAGGTCATTGTTTACCGTTGTTGGTCACATTTTTTACGCACTAAATGGGCGCTCTTAGAGGCATTTGCAATGAATTAAGAGTATAACTTGCGATTACCAGTATGAGGAATGAAGAAATTACATACGTTTTATAACCATTCATCAACGCATGAGGGGTTAAAAACTAAGCTACGATATATGATTTATGAGATGTGCTGTTATAAACAAAGAAAATCTCAAATCAGCAGTGTGGTTAACAAGACATCATTCATCCATTACTCAAGAATGAAGCAATTTGCGAGAAAACGCCAACGAAATTTTTTATCGTTGTTAGACCCAACAAAATGTTGAATGAAATGTAATTTGTCGTTTGCAACTTTTTCGCTGTTCATGCTGTAAATTACACCATATAGCACGAAGTTAGAACTCTTCATTTCTACACAAGCTACAGTTCGTGCGATACATTTCACCAATATTTAGCATAATGTAGCATTGAATGTACCTTCTAAATTGTGTTAAGTACGACATATTTCCCAGGACATGTGACTTCATAAGTAATGAGATTCCCGGAAAGCCGCCCCATCACGCAAGAGTCTGTAATTCAAATGTTCAAACGTTTGTAGAACGTATGGGACTTAACTAGGGAGTCATCAGTCCCTAAACTTACAAACTACTTATGAACTAGCTAAGACTAGGGACGGCACAAATATCCATGTCAGAGGGGGGATTCGAACCCCCCGACCGTAGTGGCCGTGCAGACCATGACTGAAGCGCCTCAGTCCCCTCGGCCACCGCGGCCGGCAGTCTGTAATTAGTTACGTCTTTACAACCAACTATATTCGCAGCATATACCACAGGATGTTTTCTAATTTCGATTCTACGTACCTCAATAATTACATTAATCGTGATTTATGATGTCATTTGGATAGAGCAGCGTGAACACGAAACTGAAACGAACAGAGAGTTTGACAGAAAGCGATGGACTGAATGGGAATGAGGAGGTGGAGTAACAAAACAATGAAATATATACATCCCGGGTTGCACCGGGAACTAACGTCAGCGTAATGCATAAATACCAGCTTCATTACATCATTCTGGTACTCACTTCTTCCATTCTTAAGTTAGTGCATCTCGTGCCCTTCTGTATATACACTTCAATCCCAATCTGGCTATTCGATTTGTATGTGGGCGGGTACTGATTTTAGGCCTACAGATTCAATTTATGCAGCTTCATCCATATGACAGCATATCTCCAACACAATGTGTCATACAATAATATAGTTTTCCAGTTACGTTTTGTATAATGTTACGAAAAATCTGGAAACATCATGTGCCGCGGCGGTTTAGCCGCGCGTGATGGAGCGCCGTGTTGCGGTGCGCGCCACAGTCCGTCGTCGGGGGTTCGAATCCCCCCTCGGGCAAGGATGTTTGTGTCGTCATTACTATAAGGTAGTTCATAGTAGTTTGTAAGTTTAGGGACTGCTGACCCCGCAGGTAAGTCCTTTAAGCCTTACAAACATTTGAGTATTTGAAACATCATGTGTCGTGGGGCGTTTTTTCATGCACTTCTTTACTTATGACGTCATGGTTTCTCAACTGATTATCGTACTACGATATCATTTTGAACATACATTATAGGTATTTCTAAATTCTGACTGTAAAATGTGACAAGAATACATTTTTCGGCGTCAGCGTAATAGGTTGCAGTGTCAAGCCGAATTCACAAACAACATAAGCATTGTAGGTGAGATACTTCTTTACACTAAATAGTTTGCAAAGGTAGTCAGCGAGATAATGTTTCTAGATGGTTTGAAAATAAGTATCTAAATTTTTTAATCAATAAGTGGTGTCATTATACAATCTATATCTTATAAAAGCCCCTGTATGTGTGTATGTATGTTACACATCTCCATTTAAACTACTGGTCCAATTTCAACCAAACTTGGTATACAGGTTCGCTGTTATCTGGCAACAATCGCTGTCGTAGTAAGAAGCACCTTCTACACATCCGTCATATATATGATGTTATAAACAATGACATTCGTGAAAAACGACCGCATTATTCGATAATATTCTACATCTGCTTCTAAAATAATGGACCGGTTTCAACCAAATTTGGTACAAATACACTTTACCGTAAGGAATTATTTTTATGGTGGTAAAAACCACCTACGATACATAGCTGATACGATATCACGTCATAAAAAATGAAAACTGCCCCATCTTGGCAATTGAATATCGATGTAGAGAAGTGTAATGTGTTACGACTACACAGAAGGAAAGATACTTTATCAATTAGCTACACTATAACAGGTCAGCAACTGGAAGCAGTTAATTCCATAAATTATGTGGGAGTAGGCATTGGGAGTGATTTAAAATGAGACGACCATATAAAATCAATCGTCGGTAAAGCAGATATCAGACCCAGATTCATTGGAAGAATCCTAAGGTAATGCAGTCTGAAAACAAAGGAAGTAGGTTACAGTACACTTGTTCGCCCACTGCTTGAATACTGCTCACCGGTGTGGGATCCGTACCAGGTGGGATTGATAGAGTAAGTAGAAAACATCCAACGGAGAGCAGCGCACTTGGTTGCAAGATCATTTAGTAATCGTCAAAGCGTTACGGAGATGATCGATAAACTCCAGTGGATTACTCTGCAGGAGAGACATTCTGTCGCTCGATACGGCTTTTGTCGAAGTTTCGAGACCATATCTTTACCGAGGAGTCTAGCAGTTTATTACTCCCTCCTACGTATATCTCGCGAAGAGACCATGAAGCCAAAATCAGAGAAATTAGATCCCACAAAGAGGCATACCGACAATCTTTCTTTCCGCGAACAATACGTGACTGAAATAGAAGGGAGAACCGATAGTGGTACTCAAGGTACCCTCCGCCACACACCGTCGGGTGGCTTGCGGAGTTTGGATGTAGATGTAGATCTTGCAGCGCGTGATAGCTTCATTTTATTCGTCCATTATTTCAGAATGAGAGAACTTAGCAACTTGCAATAAACTTAAAAAACATTTTCAAATACTTAGATAACATTTTCTTGCTGAGAACACCCACAAAAAATGAAATGAAAAAAGTTTATCGCTTACTACTTTCCCGATGTTAATGATGTGTATCTACGGCATATGATATGACGTTAAAAGTTATTATTTCTATTCTGTAAATTGTATTCCCGAGGCATATCACAGACAGTACACATACATACCACTCAATGTTCCTGTGATATTATATCACAGTTCGAAATATAGTTCATGTGCTGAGTAGTTCCTTATAAACAGCGGAATGAGATTTGTATTAACAATATGATTTTAAAATGATTTCTCTGTGGTATCTTTTAGAATGTTCCGATAATTTGAAATATGAAACTCTTATGCTGCTATAATTTTCACCTTAACTGGCTGCGTTAAAGTTGTACAACGGACAGCGAAATTCCGTACTGCTTGTAACAGATGGCGATGCGTTGCTGTAGATCGCTTCATTCTTCCAGAATCTCGTTCCTATGGCAGCTTACGGCCCAATATTCGTCACAACACATTGACTTTACACAAGGATATCATTCTAGCCACGGTAGCAAAGGCGCATATATCAAACCCGTTTCCGCTTTCGTGATGGCCGCATCGCAAACTGAAACTCTTTCAAAACCAACACAACCCCTCCCACAGGCCTGGAAATAAAAGCTGGATTCTAAAGGGTAGAACCGAGAGTTTACGGTCTGTGTGGAATTCGGTCTTTTATCATTCCGGAAAATGAAAAATCTGAACGTAAAAACATTTTTATTTCTTTTTTTTATAATGGAAAGGACTTCAAAAAAGCGGGGAGGGGAAAAAGAGTGCATTTAAACATTTGCTCATATAACTGTCCTTTATTGTTTCCACTTTCAAAAGGCTGGCGGGAATGTGTTTTGATCACATGCACACATGAAGAACCACAATTAATACCAGTTGGAACATTATGTTTACTGTAAATTACCCACATTTCTGAACGGTTATTTCACGTTTTGAGCACATTACGTGTTTTGGTAAATGTACTGCTTAATTTAGCAAATATTACGTATAAAAACTATATTTGTTTCATTGAGGATGTTGGTAAATGTTATATGTAAAATTTAAATACAGTTGCAGGAACTTTACTCGGTCGCTATGTTACTATTGCTAGGGGCTTGATATGCGTTCCATGGCAGTCGAATCGTAAACTTACAATTAGTTACGTCTGCGTCAATTTACATACTCGGCAATCCACAGCAATTTATGTGGAAGAGTGAATTTCTATCCAAAAGTAGGCATTTCCCTTTCCATTGTACTTCCGAATAGCGCGAGGAGAAAAACGACTACCTGTACGCCGTAGGAGCCTAAGCTTACGTTTGTGGACTTACGTGCTAAAAGAACCGCTTAAGTCATGTGTGGGTTGGCCTGATGATTAACGATAATACCTAACCGATATAATTAATATCCTGCCTTTTTGGTTAACCATCGCCTTTCAGCTATTTCTGCTACAGCCATCGGTCTGAAGACTGTCACGTAAAGCACGATAGTTATTTCCAACAACAACAAAATTCTATGCTACAACCTAACCATTATTCTTACAAATATTAGGTGACCAATGCAATAACATGAAAATTTGAAATAAGCTTTCGTATAACTTTACAAAAATTAATGACACATTATTGTAAAAAAATAAAATAAATGACTGGCTATAGTTTCGGAGATCCTACAAAGAAAGTGATTAAGAGACGGACTTACTAATATACATTCATCCCAATCTGACAGGGGGAGACAGAAGGCAAACACAAATAATTAATATCCCAACCTGAACTGAGTTGTTGAACCCAAATACGGCAGTGGGTTAAAAATGTTTGCTAAGTTTATGGGACTTAAATACTGGGTCATCAGTCTCAAAACTTACAAACTAACTTATATTAAAGACAGTTCAAACAACCATGCCCTATGGGGATCCGAACCCCCAACCCCCAACGGGGAACGGCCTCGAGAATCGGAGCATAGCGCCTCAATCTGCTCGACCACTCCACCGCGGCAAGATAGTGGGGTAACGCAGCTGATACTTTACCACAGACACAGCAACGTTGTCCTGGAGACTGCAGCAGGAAGGCTGTGGATTTCGTCAGCAAAATCAAATAACGCCATCCTACGTAGGAGACCTCCTAAGAAAACTGTACACGACTGTATCTCTCGCAAGAGCCTTCTAAATGAAACGTACCCTTGCGATTTTTAACGAAAGAGGCTTCTACGTCAACCGTCCTCAACTGTATCTATCACTCGTCTCTTTTCCACACCACCAAGCCGCACAGCGAGTAATTGGCGGTCACGCCCTTCACACCTAGGAAGACAATCTCACCAAACCTCTAAATGGGTGTCCAATGACAACACTCGGCCGGATGACGAACCACTCGACCTGTCATATAAGAAAACACACAGCCTATCGCACACTGAGTTGCAGTCTGTACCCTAGACTCAGTTTATGACTGCAAATTCTCACACAAAGCACGAAGCCCAGCCTTTTTTCCCCGAAACATCTACGAAATTATCACTCTCCGTCATCTCGGCGACGATTTTTATTAACGTGCGAGCCGGTCTCAAGCTTAACCAAAACAGACTCTCTACGCAGAGAACTGTACGTTACATCTTCCTTCCATTTATTATCTCGTGGCTCGGTAGCTCCGTGGTAGAATGCCAAACTACAAATCGCGAAGACGTGGGTTCAATCCCCGCTAGACCTTAGGATTATTATCCGTAACTTTCCACTTCTTTCATCTCTGGCAGTGTTTCTGATGTGAAAAATATCGAGTTCACCGTGTTTCTGAACCCACGTTACATTGTATGTCCCCCTGTAACTGGCTGGGTAAGTCAGTTCGAAGATCGGATGAACGTAACGGCATACCACCTCCAACCAGGAGTAAAGCACTGTGGTTTTCAAACCAATCTTCGGATTGTTGACTGCTTTACGTCTTTTTTTTAAAGTCAAGCTACCCTCTGCGGACAGTTTGCTGTGGTGTCGCGCAAGTATGAAGTGCGCGCCACGTACTTTCGCCGCGCGCCGCCAAGCACGCACGGCGCGGCGTTCTTACGACGTCAGCCACGAGCGCCCTCTGCTACAAATCCGCTCGTGCCCACCACTGGACGACATCGTTCACTTGGGACTGAGATAGGAACGAGTTAACATTTCGGAATCAGATAGGCACCAGTGAAGACTTGGCTATCGTATAGGCACTAGGCACGCCTCTGGCTCAACTATGTATCAGCATTCTGCAGTACTGAGCTATGTAAAAGTTAAGTATTACTAAGAGTCTGTGAAATATATATCTCGTTCTAATTTACTCTAGTGTTTCTAGTTTCTGCTGTCCCACTGGCTGGTCACCTCCTACCTCCACAAGCGTGCATCCTTTATTCCTGTGTCGGTCTTTCTACTCGGCCACCGACACCTACGACGGAAACCAGACACAAAAGCGGCGACGAGGCTGGGACACAAAATTTCCAATGCAGAGACAGCGGAGAGTCGTCTCTTACCGTAAAATGTGTGGCCCACCGTCGCCACTCGCCTAAGGAAATTTGCGGATTGGGCTGAGCAGCGCCATCCGTTATTTCTCGGTAGAGCATTGTCTTCTCCAGCAACGCTGGTCGCTCGTACCTGGCCCCTTAGGTAGCGGCCTGTCTGCCGAAAACGTGCCTCACGCTACCCACTGTGCACCACTGCCATCACGGGATCGCGCAGAAGGCTTCGCTACGGCACAGCTTTGAGACATTTCCGCTAAAATACTAATGGTCGGCCCGTACAACGCCAAAACCCTAAGCTCCCCCTGCGCGTGAAACTAGCCTCGCCACTGCCATGAGTAACCACAGAAATAGACTTACTGAAGTACTCTAATAAACAATTAAATCAATGAACAAGACTCACACATCTCTCCCAACCCCTTACTGAATGTAGACATCAGAAATTAGGAATAATAAAATTATTACATGCAATAAACACCTATCATCAGTCATTAAAAGAACCAAGACATAGGGGCGACAAGAAAATTTAGAAATAAGTTGTCAAAAAGAACTACCACCTTTCAAGTTGATCGCCGCCATTCAACTTTAAGGCTATGGGTTTGGAGATAAATTTGTAGTTATTGAATGTGGTCGTCATTCAATCAGCTGAAAAATGCTTCGGCAGAGCACAAAGAAAACAAAACTCTTCCTGTTCAGAAGAATGCAACAGAAAAGTGTGGTACTATCTGCCTGAGTCCTCATTTCACTCTATCACCAAAAATCTTATTATGGTAACATATTCGTGCTCTTAAAAAAAAGCGCAAACTTTATTGAATCTCTTTGTCTATACAGCATTCCCCTTCCACAGCCACTGTCTTCATTCTCATGTTTTCCCCCAAGTACAGTTTCTGCCACTGGAACTGTGCAATATTTTGAAAATGTGTATATAATTTTTTTTTTCAAATTAAAACGGATGCTTAGAACAGCTTTAAGTGTATTTATGATCACGAAAGAGACAACGTGCTATTATCGAGTATCCAACGGTGTTAAATGGCCTCCAATGTAATTCTATAGACACATGAAATATTTGTACGCTGATAATTTTATTCAGGTGTTTTGCTCGTAACGATAGAGATGGTCACAACAGCAATAAGGGGACCCTGTGGAATGCGGTTGACGAACTGATCACAGCAAGGCCGAAGCATGGCACGTGAGAAGCATGAGGCCGCAAAGGGCGGCACGAGACAGAGGCAGTGATAGGTAGGGCGACCCAATTGGAAAAGGCGAGGGAGAGAAGCCAAGGGGACCTTTTTTTAATTGCAACTTTTTTCTTCTTTATGAAAGTAGCTATTGTTGTGTTTATGTGGTCGCTGCTGATTAAATTTTTTTTCGCAAGAACCGCTCTACACATTTTCGCGTTATTTACGACTGAAAAATACAGAATTCCTATTGGCAGGCTGCCAATGAAGTCGAGACCAATGAAACGCAATTTCTTTGCCTTTCCTGATTACTAGAAAGTCCCGCTGACAGCTACGCCATCTGCACACAGCTGTCAAGTTTACATCGAATGCCCTATCAGGTCTCCTTTCAGGCCAAATTCCAACTTATCCCAACACTATTGTCGTAGGTCCCGTGCTCATTACCACTCAGTAATAACGGCATTTCACCGTTTTCCCCAAGTTCAACCTTGGTGTGCAGAAACACTGGAGAAAGCATAACTGAAGGTGTTTGACTGTGTGTGTGTGTGCGTGTGTGTTCTTTTTGTTTTTTTTTTTTTTTTTTTTTTGCGTGCGTGTCTGCAATTGCTAAAAGTTTTCGAACACCCTGAAAGTAAGATAAAAAAAAAATTGCAATTTGATTACCCTCCATCACGTTCTTGATTTTAGCATCTTAAAGCAAAGGGTTACGGAAATTTAAAAGAGTGCCATCCCATTCGCTTGCAGTGACGAGAAACCCACTCCTTACATATTCAGATGCTACCACGAATCACGTAGTTTCTGCTATGCATTGCACGTGTAACAGAGAGTTCAGAAGGAAGTAATGAAATTTTAATGCGTTCAGCCTCACTGACACAAGAAATCAGACCAATTCATTGGGAATCACTTACCTGCAGCTAGAAAGAAGGATTAAAACAGATTTTGAACTAAAGATATTAGATACTGTAGACAGCAGAAATAAAATTTTATTTTATGTACAATCTGTCTAGAATAAAGCTTGTTGAAGTGACAATCTCTAGCAACACCAATATTGCGGACCATCTTCTCAGTACCCCCTGTGACCATCTCTTGCCTTTTATCTCCTCCTCCCCTCACCTTACAGTGCATAACTTCCACCACCCTCTCTATGACTATTTTTAAATATGTTCAGTAGAGTAACATGTAGAAATACGAACTAGAAGATCAAGTACTTTTCCATATTCCTAGTAACTAGTCTTATACAAAGAGTGTTCGAAAATTCGCGTTACAAACTTTGAGCACTTCTACAGGCGAATGAATACATAATAATTTGAAAAGGAACCGCCGCGGCGGATTAGCTGTGCGCACTGGGGCGTCGTGGTGTAATGGGCGCGGCCGTTCGCTGTCGGGGATTCGATTCCCCCGTCGGGCATGAGTGATTGTCTTGTCCGTAGGTTAATTTACCTTACTTTAAGTAGTTTGTAACCTACGGACTGATGAACCAAGCAGCTGAGTCCGATAGATTTACATACAATTGAACATATTTGATAAGGAACCCATGTCTCGGAATGTTTTCGACTCACGCTTAAGAGCATTTTTGTACTATACTGCAAGCTCTTTGCTTGCCATATTTTATAAGAACGAAATTTGTACCAAAACAAGAACAAAATGACAAGTACACAATGGTTCTAATATGCATACATTAGAAATATAAGCACGTCCGCATATTCACTTGTCTACTTTTGAGCTCTCTCCTGTTTCTGGTCCAGCTACCTCCTCCAAAAATGTGGAAAGCAAAGAGGTAGGATAGAAGAGATTTGTTTCACAGTGACAATAACTGCTCATACTGCCATTAGATGGCATTTCCGTACTTTACGTCCTTATAAAAATATGTACTCTCTCCTGTACGAAACATCGAATTTATAATGGGAATTTCCGAAGGCCATTCGTATTTCAAAAATATACAGCCCATACACTTCCGAATGTTCATCATAGTGTGGTGTAAAAATCTGTAATAAATCGGTCAAAAACGTTTCGACATCTTATGTAAAAATTATATCCTTTCTATATTAGTCCTACATAATATGTACTTCTTAGTCTTTTATACAACTGACAAGTGTAATTGTTCTTTTATGAAAACATGTGACAGCTGAACTGACATAAATAAAATAGACAAAAGGTTTTCCTCTCTTCTTTTCAATGTGGGTGTAACGCAATGAATTCCAGTAACGCTAAAATACACGTGGCAAAGACACATAAACTGTCAGGCCAGTCCTCAGACAAAGGAAGAGTCATTAAAAATAAAAATAATGATAATAATACGTCAAATTTAATTACAAATTCTTAATCCTGATGAACTGCCAAGTTTATTGACTACACACATAGACCGTATAATTTGTTAATTAAAATTTCATCCCCGATTATAGGTATGAAACTAATTTTCCCAGGCCCACAGACACTACCGATGTATTGTGTGTGTAGAGGAACATCGGTTGGAGGGAGCAGCATAATTTTGGCACTGTACATTTAATTATTACAGACAATGGCCAAGATGGAGAAATCTTGTTTAGTCTCCCTTCGGTCGTTATTTCAAACCATCGCTGTAGCATGTCGTGGCGGAGGGAAACGAGTTTTCGCGCCAGTTCAGGCTACCCAACGTGACGGCTTGAACTCCGCCACTGCCGGCGGCCACAAGATAGGTAACAAAGAGTCCTCCTTTCTCTGTTAGGTTGGCTACAGAGACCTCTTAGCCAACGGCGCAGGTGCACACGAATGCAATGGTCACTTCAACCGCGAGCACTGGCGCGTGCGCATATTGATCACAGTAATTTTAAAACAATCGGCATTTTACCAATTTCAATAGTCAGATATGTGTATTTTCTTATAAACGCAACTAGAAATACTTATTTGGACATACTAAGTCTATTACAAACTGTTCTTTGACTGTCAGAAAAGTGCTATACACGCGATCGATCGCGTAATTTTTAAAGGCGCGAGTTCCCGCGGGTTAAACAGCGTATAGAGCAGCTCCTGATCCCTATTGCGTTGCATTTCCTTGAGGTATCGACATAGGCAGATCAGCGTGCGGCAGTTACCGTCGTTTTGTGACACATGCTTCCCATTATCTTGGGAGCAAACAGCCTGTCCAAGACTTCCACCCTGGCTGTACATGATCACCGATAAGTCATACTTACCCGGCCGCAGTGACCGAGTGGTCTGCGGCGCGACAGTCACAGTCTGCACGGCCGCTACGGTCGGGGGTTCGAATCCCCCCTCGAGAATGGATGTTTGTGTCGTCTTCAGTATAAGTTAGTTCATAAGTAGTTTGTAAGTTTAGGAACTGATATCCCCGCAGTTAAGTCCTTTAAGCTTAACAAACAACATACCACATACTTAGCATCTTCCGTGGACGCAATCGCCTTACTTCTGTATTTGCGCCCTCTTTTCGGGGACTGCTATTCCGGTATGTAACACGTTCGATGCCTAGGTCCGACCCCTGTTCTTGTAATCGTGCGCGAACTCTTGGCTAGTTTCTTACCTTTCGTCTTAAACTCTCTCTGAAGACTGGTTCTTATTTATATTCTTACTCTTGTATATATTTTGCGACTTGGCCTACAGCAAGTCTATTACACCCCCAGCGGTTGCATTCAGTGTGTGAGGGTTTATGAAAATTTAAGACAGGGCTACCTCGCCTCTATGTGCTTTGTTGTTAATATATGTTTAGACTGGCTATCCCGTCTTTCATTTTTCTGTAGCTTCCCTTACGGCCCCCTTTTGTAAATCTTTTACCAGGCGCTGAAACCCCTGCTATAAGAAACGAAGCCGGCCGCGGTAGCCGAGGGGACTGAGGCGCTCCAGTCACGGTCTGCACGGCCACTACGGTCGGGGGTTCGAATCCCCCCTCGGGCATGGATATTTGTGCCGTCCTTAGTATAAGGTAGTTGATAAGTAGTTTGTAAGTTATGGGACTGATGACCCAGTAGTTAAGTCCCATAAGTTTAACAAACATTTGAAGTTTTTTTTTTTTTTTTTTGTAAGAGCCGAAGTCCGACTGCCTGGGACAGACGATATGCAGTTCAGTTGCCTGCCAGGGAACACTGATAGTCGGATACTCCTTGAAGGGTAATTTCCTCATCTTTTCTTTATTCATCCACAGTTACATTAGATTATATCGTCATATATTGCAGACATATCTCTCAGGTAAATGTGTATCTACATCCGTACTCCAGAAGCCACCTTGCAGTATGTGGCGGAGGGTATTTTTTGTGCCCTTGTCACTTCCACCTCCTCCCACGAGACTGCGTAAAGGCCATCACTGCATAATACGATACAGAAAACTGTTTGTAGGCCTATGAGGGTGGTCTGAAATGCTACCTCCTGATATGAAACAGAGGAAACTGTGCATCTGACGATTACATGTATTGCGGTTTGAGACAAATCCCAAGCCGCGGTTGAGTGACCGAGTGCTTTAAGGCGCCTCGCTGCGGAGAGCATGCTTTTCACCGTCCTCCGTTGGGCATGTGTGTGTATCTTGCCCTTAGGTTGGTTTAAGTAGTTAGTAAGTTTAGAGACCGATGACAATACAAGTTTGGTTCAATAGGTTTACAAAAATTTTAACGAGCCTCTACCACGCCGCAGTAGAGAGCCGAAGCAACTGTTCCCGAATTGAAGGCCACCATTTGCAGGGACGAATGCTGTATGAAAGCACTGTTATGAAGTTGTGATTTACACGCTCTGAAGGCCAACTAAAGAAACAAGTTAATTAATTCTATTTGACCTCATAAATCAAAACTTCCTTAAATTAAAGAATTTTACTTATTAACTGTGTTACTTCTTCACCACAATGAAGATGAATTATAAATACCGTATGTGTCCGAATAAAAAAGTAGAAGAGAAAATTAGTGAAGTCATCGATTCGAAATAGTTGCCTGACATTTTGAAAGCAGCAGATAGTCAGACTGTTTTATTAATTACCCTGTTTTTTTTCTCTTTCGAGCTTGGCATACTTTGTACTTGTGTTAAGCGCATATTTCTAAGTACTTAGTTTTGTTGGCTTTGTTTCCCTTCCTAAATTTTGTTATAGTTTTTTTTTTCTTCTGTCGTGAACTCGAATAATTTTAATCTGCATTATAATTTGAGCGTCACACACGTTTTCGAAGAACTCCTTACAAAACAAATTCGCATTAATCAAGTCATTGTGTACGCAACGATTAGTCAGGTATTTGACATGATTTACTGAGTGAGAGCACACCTTTTCCTTTCAATTGGGGACTTTCAATTTGGGAAGCTGTCTACTTCGTGTTAGTAAGTCTACTGTTTGAGCACGAGGCTACTGGATTCCTTAGCAACAAAGCGACAGGTGAGGAAAATAAGGGAGCTTAAACTGATATCCGATACAAATTTCAATAATTCCAAAGAGAGTTCTAGACCACGCCGCCTGCCACTAGAAAATCGGTTACAGCACGCTGTACCTCCCGTAGTGGCATAGTAACTTTACCCACCGCCTTGTTACACGATATGATACGGAGCACTTTATTGGCAAAAGCTTGCCATTTGAGTCAAGAGGCGGGAAAACGGAGTGAGTGATATGCATTATGAGTAAAACCTCCAAAAACGTTTATAACAGAATAAAAAATTCCATTGCATTAATTTTGACCGAACGTCCTTATCTTACTGTATGAAGTAAATAGTTCACTGAAACATACTTATGTTGCTTACAATACTCACAGTTATGTGAGAAAAGTCTTCGGATACCTATTAATATCTACTGGCTCTCCTTTTGCCTATTTAAATGCAGCAACTCACGTGCCAGGGACTCAATAGGTCCTTAGGAGTCCTCTGCATTAATACTGAGCCATGGTGCTCCTGTAACTGTCTACTTATGCGGAGGTGTTACCGAAACAAGAGTTTGTTATTTCCAAAAAGCATTATGACGTCAATCACAAAAATGCATTACGGAAAACAACTGAGATAGGTCATCAAATTAGCTATCAGTTCGTAGGCTTAAAAACTACTTAAACAAACTTCTGCTAAGGACAACACCACACACACACACACATACACACACACACACACACACACACACACACACACACACACACCAGAGGGAGGACTCGAACCTCCGACGACGAGCAACCGCGCGTTCTGCATCACGGTGCCTTTAAGCGCTCGGCTACTCCATCGCGGCAAGATCGTTCATAATCTTCACACATATGACCGGCTTCAGCAGACTGAACTACCATCATTGCATCTTTCATTTATATCAGCACATCACAAACAAAAACTTTTTAAAAACAAACTTATTCACCACATTATTGACGGCTTTTCCTTGCTTTTTACTGAATGAAAGATCAGATGATCTGCCAAATCCGGCCATATGAATAAAGATTATAAGCGATCTTCCCCTTTTTCATAATAAATTAATTTAACAGATCTCTCATGAACTATGACAAAGTTGTATTTCCAAAAATGTTCAACGGTAATCAAATATCCAAAAATGTTCAAATGTTTGTAAATCTATCGGACCAAACTGCGTGGTCATCAGTCCGGTCCGTAGCTTACAAACTACTTACACCTAGGTAAACTAACCTAACGACAACACATACACCCATGCCCCAGGGAGGACTCGAACCTCCACGGCGAGCAACCGCGCGCTCAGCAGCGAGACGCATTAGACCGCTCGGCTACTCCACCGCGGCTCAACGGTAATCATGTCGGACAATGTGGGAGGTCAAATCATTCGCTGAAATTGACAGAATGCTATCAAACCAATCGTGAACAGTTGAGGCCAGGTGACCGAGACACATTGTAATCTTCGTAAATGCTGTCATTTCTAGTGAACATTAAGTGTACGAATGGCTAGTGCTAGTCTCCAAAAGGAATAAAACAAGCACTACCAGAAAATAATCGATTCAGTTAGAACAAACGACCCACTGCATTCCATGTACATACAGCGCCGTTGTGGGACCACAACAGCTTTCACGAGTGCCTTGCTTGAAACCTAAGTCCATATTTTCGTTGAAGAAAGATTGGACCAAAAATTAGGGTCAACAGGGTGCTCATCATAGGCGTAACACATTCTCGGATTATTATTCCAAATATTTAGAAAGACATCGGCTGTGCCCTTTCGAAGCAATCATCTCTGAATTATCCTGGAATTATTTAGGGAAATCACGTAAAACTATAATATGGATGGCTGTAGACGGATTTGAACCGCCTTCGTCCCGTGTGTGGTGGCTAGGTACGGTCTACGCTACACTGAAAACATATCTTCAGCTCTTACCACGTGAAACCGGGTCTCATCTGACAAAGGCACGGCTCTACAGTCACTGGGGCTCAAATTCTGTGATCACGAGCTCAGGAAAGACGCTGTGGGTGATATCATGCAGTTTGCATAGCCACTGGAGTCGGTTGTCTGCTTTCATAGACCATTAACGCCAAACTACGTGGCACTATCCTAATGGATACTTTCGTCATGCCTTTGATTTCGGTCGACTACTGCGCTGTCCGTGGTGAGAGGTAATGCTTGAAATTTTGTTTCCTAGGTAAACGTTTCATACTCTGGACAGAATATGTAATTCCTTTAGTTAAATCTGGTGGACTATGGTAAAGCGCGCGATGGAAACCTAGGGGTGGTGGGGATCGCCGCTGTGGAATGGCCGAGTGCTTTAAGACGCCTTACTGTAGAGCGCGTGGTTGCTCCCTGTCGGATGCACGAGTTCTCCGTCAGGCATTAGTGTTTGTGTGTTGTCCTTAGGTTACTCTTAGTTGGTTTATGTAGTTCGTAAGGCTAATAATCACAATAGTTAGTCCATTATAGTTACAAACATTTGAACATTTGGCTGTGGAATCGAAACCTCCGTCTCGAAGTGTACATATCGATATTCCCTGACGTTTTAAGCAGAGTGTAATTGGTGCATGTATATTCGAATTATGTACATTTGACTCATTCATTTTTGGATAAGGTTTCTCTACATTTGTTCTGCTCCCGTTTCATAATTTTTTTCTTTGTTACCACAGTAACACCTATCAGACGTATTATAATAATAATTATTATTATTTTTATCCACGCATAGGCCCAGTAGCACAGACGAGGTAGAAATAATGAAATGTCATTTCTTTCTGGCGAAATGTATTTCATCGTTTCAGAATGAAGCATCTTTCTGTCCTCAGACCACGGTAATTGATTTCCTAATGTTCAAACGGAATATATTGTTCCTGAATGTTTTTCTATCTGTAACGTCTGCCTCAGTTATACCGGCTATTTTAATATCCTTCTTGATTACAGCGATCTATTTCAATGGTCAATTTTAGATTTACTTCTGTTTTCGTAGCATTTCACTACAAATATCAAAAAAAGGTTGTCGATCACCACGAGCAATGGGGTTCAATCATTATACATAAAGTTGAATATATATATATATATATATATATATATAAGATTTCAGTTCCCTTCATTCGCCATAGAGTCGTGTGGCATGAATGACCGGGAGACTCCGAAGGGCAGGTTGAGCCACCTAAATGGAAAGTTTTTCCCTATCCTTCGGGCACGCATTCACCTTTTCTACGTAAAGAGTGAGAACTGTGTGCTGAAGTGTCTGTGTTAAGTGTAGGTGACTATAATAGGTCCGTTTGTTGGAGATAATGTGAGAGAGGGATGGGTGAAACCCGCAGGTGGCACACAGCCTACTTCTCTCGAAAAGCGCCAAGAGGGCCGCCAAACTTAACGTCCCATTCCAACGGACGGATCATCATCAACAGTGTCCCATGCTTTCACTCCATGAGACACTACGGACAGGTTTGGTATTTAATCCAGGACATTGGTGCAAAGACTGGTGATCAAGGACTTTGCACCACCACCGCTTGCCTGTCCCGTCTGCCGTAAGGCAAAGGGAAAATTGTCAACAGCGCGTGACGTGCCCGGATGGCTACCTATCCAAGAACTGGCCACTCCCGCTGGTGCTTAACATCGGTGATTTGGGGGGAATCGGTGTATCCATCTCGCTAAGGCCGTTGACTTTAATGGTCATGAAAGTAAACATCGATATCTTTTACGAAAATACCCTAGACTTTCTGATTTACGGATACAGACTGCAGCATGCTCCGGTACCATTAACACCCGGGAAAATTTCCTCTGGCACTGAAAGATCTCTGTATTCGTCGTGGCATACTGACCACTAGTTCATCAATGGAGTGTGGACACAGATTGTTCCAGTCCTCAGCGGTGATTCGGCGTAGATCTCTCAGGTTGGTAGGCTAGTCGTCTCGTCCAAAAACTGACCTTTTCAATGTTTCCTACACATGTTCGATAGGGTTTCTAATCCACTGATGTCGTTATCCTGAAGGAACGCATTCACAAGATATGCACGATGAGCCCGAGTATTGTCGTTCATTAAGACAAATTCCCCACCGAAATTAAGCCTATGCGGCTGCAGTATAAGTTGGAGGATGTAATCACCGTACTGTATATACATTTGTTGGCATTTTACAACCACAGTGGCGTATGATGGCCCCACATAATGCCACTGCAAATCATCAGGGAACCACTACCTTGTTGCACTTGTTCGTCGTTGTGTCTAAGACTTTCAGGCTTGCAAGACTGCTTCCTAATGCGCTTTCGACATTTGTCGGGTTGAAAGTAGATGCAGCTGTCATATGTAAATAGCACGTGGTTCCAATTATACCGGCCCCATTAAGCATGCTTTTGGTTCCAACTATAGTGCGCTGCATGGTGTGTTGGTGCCAAAATTGTAATTAGCCATGAACGTCGACAGTAACGTTGCGTGGCATGCAACTTTTGAGTACAATTTGATGCGACACACGATGTCCTGTGGCTGTACGAATACAGCTTAGAGCTGTTCCTCTCATGTCACAACCAAGCTAATATTTGTAAGATGCGGTCAACTGATGTTGAAGTCATTGGGCGATAAGGGCGAGGAAAGTCATCGACAGTTCATGAATCACTGTACCGCCTCCAAGTCCGAACAAAATTTATTCCGTTCATTCCGTGGCGTCTGAAAACTTCCCTTGGTGAGACTCTCTCCGGACACTAAGTAAAAATGCAGATACTATCAATGTTTGGAATTGTCCTTCTAGACCTGACTGAACTAAAGTCAAGGTTTGCAGTGTCCTACCTTGCTAGTTTTATGACTGGAACTCGTCGGCTTTCTCATCCACTCATTGGCACTGTACAATCGTATTTGTTTATATGTTTGCGTGGGTTGAATGTAATGAACTGTTCTCTTGCTGAGTCATTCGAATTAAACGTCAGTGATCAGGAGATCTTAGAACGAAGGTGGTGCAACACTTTTTTGATGGGTGTACTGGTATTATCAACCCTGATGGTGCCATTTCTTTTTGTTGGCAACATAAAATTTAAGTCTTCGTTCCCTCATGTCGCCATGTATGTGTATTCTTCTGTTTTTTATTATTTTTTATTACTTCTTAGCCTATAAGTTTCTCCATCTGTAATTTAGGGGCCTAATATTTGCATAGTAGCCTTAATTTCTTTTCAATTTATTCAATCTCCCTCTTTCGAATTGAAATTAATGTGTCTGCTATCAGACTTTCATTGTAACCATAATGTTTGAACGAGACAATAATTAACTACAGTTTCTGACTAGCTGTGATTCCATAACAAATCACATATATTTCTGGAAGTAAATGTAAAACTTCCGAATGGAGCACTTTAATAGGTAAACCGCTAAAGTTATGAAGCAGGGATATAAAAGTGATAATTAAAATCAGCAAGTATACAAATAGGTTCAATTGTGAATTAACTGGCGAATCAAGTGCATTATGGAATATTTAGAACACACGCTGTGTTCCGGCAGCAGCGTAGCTAAGACGCAGTAACCCAGTAGTGTAGCCTCCAGCTGAGGGCCGACCTCTCTCCCAGTAGACCACACACTGTGCCGCCCCGGCACTATTATTAACTGCGGCTTAGCCTCTGAGAGCAGAGCTCGACAGACGGATCGCTGACACCCTCCATCTGCGTCCACCTGGCGTGTCGGCACCGCCTGCTGGGCGATAGGATGGTAGTCTCACACTTGAACACTCGTTCTCGCCGATAATAAAAATTGTCCTAGATTCCTATTTAGCGGCGGCGGAACAGCCGTGCACATTAAGGCGCCTTGCTACTTTGAGCGCGGAGGCTCGAGTCATCGCTCGCTCGCGCGCGCGCGCGCGCGCGCGCGCGCGCGTGTGTGTGTGTGTGTGTGTGTGTGTGTGTGTGTGTGTGTGTGTGTGTGTGTGTGTGTGGTATGTGTGTGTCTTATTCTTAAGCTAAGTTAGATTAATTAGTTTGTAAATTTAGCGCCCGATGACCAGTGCAGTTAGGTCCAATAACTTACAATAATTTCAACATTTTGAACATTTCATTCCTGTAACAATTTGTTTATTCTATATGACAATTTGAACAATAACAAAATTTAGATATCCACTTTCGATAACGCTGGTCTCAGTTTTAAGAATTTTCTTCCGACTACGCTATTTTATTACGTGATACTTTACCACAGACGGATTCAAGGAGGGGGGGGTGCGAAGGGTTGTTCGCCCCCCCCATCCCCCCCTCCCTACCCCCCGCTAGCAGCACATATTTTTTTATTTTTTATTTTTCAAGGTAATTTGTATCCGCCCCTGTATTTTACACAGGTCAAAACCATTAGTAGATCAGCTGGGATATCTACATTGCGAAGTACTGTCATCGGCAGAATAAACTAACATAGATGGACGTCCTTTGTTTTACGTAGTGAAGACAACCACATTACAGCACACGAGATATTGCTAATAACACAAAATTCCTGCAGATGGTGTTGGTATTGGTATTGACTTGTGTTTACAAAAAGAATTAGACAAGCAGGTGGTTTCGGAAAGTCTAATGAGCAGGTAGTGCAATGCAACAATAACGTGACTTACTCGAATCTACGGTACAGATAGCCATAGGATGGTTGCAAGCGGGGCAGACGTAGATGGTGGTGGATGCAACTACTGGAGTGCCCACAAAGGTAATTTCCATGACCTGCACGCCATTTCAGACAACAGGCACCGTTAAAGAAACACCAAGGTCGATCACGGCTAACATCAGCAATAGATGACCGTTATCTGCAGTTAACAGCCAGTCGAGACAAGAGACTGAAAATAACTCAGCTGTAACGCATCCTTCAGACAGCAATATAACGCCCAATTTCAACAAAGACAGTCCATAATCGCCTTTGGGAATGTGGATTCGACGCACGAAGGCCTCTCGTGTGTGTTCCATTAAAACCACGAAATCGCAGAAACTGAGAGGAAGAACATTAGGACTGGAATCGTAACGAATTGCGCAGGATTCTGTTCACAGGTGAGTCAAAAATTTGTGTTCAGACGGACAATTGTCGTTCCGTCATCCGGAGAGATCGGGAAACCCTGAACAATCATGCATACGTGCAGAAAACATCACCGTATCATGATGGTGGAAGAATGGTGTGGGTAGGAGTCGGTATTGGTGGACGTATGGACCTCTCATAATTTTTTTTTTTTTATGTTCCAATATACTGATTTAAATGGGGTAACAAACTTACTGGAACATGAAAATGTACGAACATACTTGGATTGAATTAATGCAACGCATTCGTGCAGGTTGATGCACTACTGTGATCGATTCTTAAGCTGTAATTGCTATTTGTGCCTCTAAATCTTTAATTACTTAATTTCGATAAATCGATCAGAAATTTCAGGGCCACTCTATTCTTGGCTAATCTTGTAATGAAAAAAGAACTGCAAGTGTTGGGTTATTTTTACTCTTCAAAACATTCGCATTTGCTCTTGCGATCTATGTGAAAGTGTGAATCTAAAAATTAAAATTCATGAACTAAATTACTGACGAATATGGAAAGGAAGGACCAATCTATGAAATAAAAATGCGTATATAAATATTAATAACTTCAGCAGCTCAAAATGATAAAAATAAATTTACAAGAGCGACACTTAGAGGTTCGTTCAACAGGTAACGTGATAGAACTGGTAGCTCGGTAAATATCTTCAATTGTCTGGTTTGTCATGAAACCATCAGATTGCTAGAGCTTTCTGTCGACATTATATAGCAGGTTGTCTCCTATGAATGCCAACTGATGAATATATAGAAATATTAAAAATTCATACGCATTAAAAATAAAAAAAAATTATAGTTTGGTTTCTGTATTTTCGTTGAATTATGCATCATTGTTGCTTATTCCTCTCAACATTATTATAAAAGTAACAGTTCAGCAAGTAAGCAGAATATTATAGTTTTGTTAATAAATGATAATGTTATATAGTGAAAGTGCACAATAATTTATTTGTGAGACACTTCAGTATCTGTCTGACACATTTGATTAGTATGTGCACATGTCTTGCTCTGCTAGCAAGCTGAATTTTTTATCATATGGGACAGACTAACAGAAATTATGTGTCATGTGGTTACTCAGCTAGTTTCGACGTAATTTATGACGATATACTTGAGAAAGGAACTGCCCGATATCATGGTCCGACGAGCACAATCATGCGACAGATTGCCTACCTCACCACAACCCGTTCCCAGTCTCCAGTTTCTCCCTTCCCCCTTCCATTCATCGCCACTCTCCACACCCCCTAACTCTCGTGTCTACTACACGTTTCTCCATCCTCGGTTCGCGCCTAGTGACGACATCTTATGGTATATCTGCTGTTACTTCACCCTTCACCTTCACCCGAAGTCATTTCGTTAAAGACATTTTCCTACTCTTAATCAGAGTAAGTGCGGATTCAGAGGACTTACACAAGACGTAGCCACTCTCTAGAGTAACAGCAACTTCCTAGGTCCCTTAAGCATCCAGATTATGTCACACTAGCGAGACTGGACGTCATCTCTCGCAGAAACTGATTTCCTTTACAGTATTTCTTGGAATTTCCTGTTTACATATTAAATATAGAAATGACAATCCTATTCAGTCCTATTTTGAAGTGAAGGTGATTTCTTTTCTACGAGGTTTAAAATAGTAGTAGTCATGATATGACCAACTCCATCAGCAGTCGTGCACATGTATATATAGAAGATATTGATGGGGACGTTATGGAATCTGCCCAGAATCTGTAGACGAGATACTCGTCGTATGGACACATGAAAGAAACTAGCTATGATATTTCTTCATACATCTCGATTTCAGAAAGCAATCAGTCAATTTTATCCAGGAAGTCTTAGTGGATGAAATGCTCAAATCTCTCAGTGTTCTCTTAAAAAGAAGACCGTGACGAACATTGGATCACAACCTGTACCCTGTACTGAAAACTGCACGATCGCCTACCGCAGTAGCACACCTAAAAAATGCACACACAAACAAACAAACTAAGAGCTTAGCATGTGGTCACAACTTTCGTCTGAAAATAACACAGGCCAACGCGTTCATACAACTACGCAGACAGTACTCGCTATCACGCAAGCGGCTGCTGCGTTCTGATTACAGTTGACCCGAAACATAGCAGCCTAAGAGGACGGTCGTGTGATGGTGACATAGCAACACCGATCGGAAGAGCCACTACGATGTCGGCATGGTGTGGTTGGGACCTGTAGACGTTTTTGGATGTAGCGAAACAGAGTTAAGTTTATACCTTTAAATTATAAACCCACAAATGTTCAAATGTTTGTTAAGCTTAAGGAACTTATCTACGGCGACATCAGTGCCTAAACTTACAAACTTCTTATGAACTACCTTACACTAAAGACGACACAATAGGCATGCCCGAGGGGGATTCGAACCCCCGACGGCTAACGGCCGCGTGCACCGCAACACGGCGCTCCAGTACGCGCGGGTAGCTCCATGCGGCTTATAAACTCAGAGACTGTTTTAAGTCTCGAAAATGTCAAAGACATTAAAGTTAAAGGTGAAGCATTGAGTTAAAATTGTGGCAATATTTCATGGAACACAAAAGCTGAATTAGAGTTTGTGAGCCGGCCGCAGTGGCCCAACGGTCTGTGGCGCGCCAGTCACAGTCTGCACGGCCACTACGGTCGGTGGTTCGAAGCCCTCTCGGACATGGATGTTGGTGTCGTCTTTAGTATAAGGTAGTTCATAAGTAGTTTGTAAGTTTAGGGACTGATGATCCCGCAGTTAAGTCTCTTAAACTTAACAAACATTTGAACATTTTGTAACATGGAGGTAGGTCGTAGTTAGACTATTCCGAGGCGGCTTAATCGCTAGTGTTGCGGTGGTCAAATGGTTAAGATGTCTGCCTAGAGAGCATGGACGTCCGGGTTCGATTTTAATTCAATGCTTCACCTTTAACTTAAGAATTAATTTTGTCAATTTTACAGGTGTACTCTAGCCATGGGTATGACAATGGAACAAATGCATACCCAGACAACTCCGAAAACTAAGCAAACAAATAAAATACGCAGAACTTCCTCTTAGGAATATCTATAAGCAAACACCACATCAAAAGTGCTGGAGGTGATCCTGAGGTTAACCTTCATAATTGCAGTTAGCATCTAGAAACTGAAAATATATTTTAAATCATTCCCAGAAATACCAATACACACTCCATTAGGTGTCATACGAAGAATGGGACGACCTTAAGATTATAACAAAACGAAAAACTTACGTTTTTATTCGCTTATACTTCCAATATAGTTTTTAAAGATATATTGATTTGGGAAAATATGGCAATGAATTGAAAACTATTGAATATAACAGTTATTAATAGAAGTTAAATTTTTGTGATAAATTTATTTGATAACTTTAAAACATCTATGTTTTCTGGAAGGTTACTTAATTAAAAAAGAGGCTTCTTGAGAATTTTAAAATGCAATGTACCAACATACATTTCAATATTTCCAGGAGTACTCCCCCTCCTTGGCAATGGGCGAAATAATTACAGTCAACATCTAGAAACTGCAAATATATTTTAAATTATTCGCAGAAATACCAATACACACTCCATTAGGTGTCATACGAAGAATGGGACGACCTTAAGATTATAACGAAACGAAAAACTTACGTTTTTGTTCACTTACACTTCCAATAAGTTTTTAAAGAGATATTGAGTTTGAAAAATATGGCAATGAACTGAAAACGATTGAATATAATAGTCATTATATAAGTTAAATTTTTGTGTTAAATATAGTTGATAACTTTAAAACATCTACGTTTTCTGGAAGATGACTTAATTTAAAAAAAAAAAATAGAATTTTTAGATGTAATGTAGCAACATACATTACAATATTTCCAGAAGATGGGCGTAGAGTACTCCCCCTCCCTTCTACCTCCTCTCCCTTCGCAATGGGAGAAATCAACTTCAACGCATACAGAATAAAAGATAAAGTTAACGCAAAACTCCACGTTATTATTGGATACCACGCCTATCTCATCACCGCAGCTAATGACCAAGTAATCCGTATTGCATCGAGGCTCGATTAATTAACAGATTCTTCGGCATGCCTGGTCGCCGTGCGCTGATGGTGATGCAGTGATGTACGCGAATCGAGGGCTTGAGACATTTGGCAGCCTCCGAGGAGCGCGCAATTCGCTCCCCAGGGGACCGTCTTCCGCCGCCATCACGGCGCTGTCGCTTTTACTCCGGCTGGCGGAGATATTTAATTTTCCACATGAGCGACGAAATTGGATTAACGCTCCAGGAGCGGCTTGATTCTCCAGGGGCTCACCGAGTGGAAGATTTTCGTTAATTCTTTCACTACATTCCTGCGAGCTCAGTCTCTCCTCTCTCTCCTCTCTCTCTCTCTCTCTCTCTCTCTCTCTCTCTCTTTCTTTCTCTCTCTTCACCCCCTCTCCACTCTATCCCACTTCTCTTCACTTCTCTTTAGCATTTCCCACTAGATACGTCTTATGACGTATATGTTGCAGTTATGTGTATGAATTCGAAAGAAACAGCATATGTGACTTTACTTACAGATCGCATATCTCTGCTGAAAAGATGGCGTCACAGTTTGTGTATACTGTTACGAATAGCCTTTGCAGACGATCTCACAGTAATGGCATATTCTAGTAAGATAGCTATAAAACAGATAGAAACTGTAAAAGAATGTGCAGAGTAAGTCGGCCTGCAGATATCATTTAAGAAGACAGTGTTTACAAAAGTAAATCTAGAAATTTTCAAGTTACAAACCAAATATGGAGAAATTAACAGATAATCACACTACATATAAAGGAGAATTTATCTCAGAAAAATATGTACAACAATAAAGATTAGGATTAGTTCAAACGTTTGTAAAGCTTATGGGACTTAGCTGCGGGGTCATCAGTCCCTAAACTTACAAACTAGTTATGAACTAACTTGTACTAAAGACAGCACAAACACCCATACCCGAGGGAGGATTCGAACTTCCGACGCAGGAGGCCGCACGCTCCGCAACGTGGCGATTAGGATTGGTACAAAACCTCTATAATAAAAATGCATATCTTTAACTGCCAAAATTAGACACTACGAAACAGTAATTAAACCATCAATGTTATATGCTAGGGAAACCTTGGCACTGAACAGGAAAACTGACATAGACAATATAAAGAAAGAAGAAAGAAAAATAATTAGGAAAATGTTGGTACCAAGATGGACAGCAAATGGATGTAGACTACAGAAAAAATCCAAATTTGAAGAATATTCTAACACAGAAAAAGACGTGAGGAAAAGGCACCTAAAGTTCTACGGCCACATAATGAGGCTTTCCGAATACAGACTAACAAAAAGAAGAGTAAAATAAGTAGGTTACTTGCTAGTGGAAGGGATTAGATCCAAAATGTTAAAAATGACTTTGAATTATCCAAAATCACCAAAGAAGAAATAGACGCAAGGAACAATTTTAGAATAAAAGTAGAAAAATGGGAAGTTAAACCGTAGACAAAAGTCCGAAGAACCGGAAGAAAATGTAGCGAAGAAAGAAGAGCTTAATTCTCGCACATATTGAAAAACTGGTGGGAAAATAAAAAGAACCAGAAGAAGTTAAAATCAACCATCTTTACTTAGTGTCTTCCACTCTGGAATCTTTGCGACTAATAGTAATAACAGATGAAGTATTACTGTTAATGTAGAGCACAAATACTGAAATAAAATACAGCGTCTAAAACTATCATACACGCTGTTTTCACCTGAATCTGGAGCGATAACATGTTACTAACATATCTCTGAAATAGTGGTTGTCATTTACTGCCGGAGATAAAATTAGTATAACTGTTAGAAATTTTCCATTCACTGAAGATTTATGGTTACAACTGTGCACATGGAGTAGGCCTACAAGAAATTATTATGTTTAAGAATTAATGATTTCAGAAGTACTGACGTAAGAGGTGCCGATCCATGCTGAAACATGCACATTAGTACGCGGTTTCGCCTATGAAGGCACTGCTTCTAGTATTCATTCCATCACACAGCTGAAGAACACGTCTCGGTATACATTATTCCACGTCTGTTCGACTTGTTCACCTTGTTCTGCACGCGTTACGCAGTGACGAATCACACGCGTCATTTGTCGTCCGCCGTGGCAGAGCGCATTGAGGGGATATGCTCCGATGGGCGAGGCCGCTCCCCATCGGGGGTTCAAATCCCCCCTCGGGCATGGATGTTTTTGTTGTCTTTAGTATAAAGGTAGTTTATAAGCAGTTTGTAAGTTTATGGACTGATGAAATAACTGTTAAGTTCCATAAGCTTAACAAAGATTAGAAAATTTGGTTTGTCGTCCCACATCACGTGTTCTATTGGAGACAAATCCAGAGATTGTGCCGGCCAGAGAAGTTCCTGCATGTCTTTCAGAGTATGCTGAGCTACATGCGCAGAGTCCGAGCGAGTATTATCCTGCTGGAACAAATCACCATATTCTTGCTTCAAGACTGGGAAAAGAACAGGTCTTACAACATTCCGCGTGTACGGAGTGCAGAACGGTGTTCTCTCAACAAACACCCATCGTGAACTGGAGTTTTGTTTATTGCACTCCAGCCTAAAAAGCCTTGGGTGGGTGAGTGAATCTTGGACGAATTAGCTCTATGACAGCTCTCGCCTGGTCTACGTCGTACGAGTTTAAAGACCATCACTAGATTTCGAGCAGAATCTGCTTTAATCGCTTATGACCGCCCATCTGCCATTTCGTCTTCCAAGTGATTTTCCGACAAGTAAGAGTCGTGAGCGTCGATTCCACAGTATGAGTGGAAGACGATCTACAGGGTGTGTGTCCGCTTGTCCCACTGCTAGTAACCAGTGGCTACAGTTGGTCTTGATAATTCTGTGCTCACAAATCTTCTGTCATCTGTTCTGTGATAGCAGTACTATCTGCCACTGCTTCCTTTACAGCATGACGATCCTGGCGGAAGACTGTGGTTAGGTGGACGGCCAGACCCAAACTTCCATTTGTACGGGTAGCCGACTGGTTACGGGCACCGATCGCGAAAAGCGGGAGACCCGGTTTCGATTCTCGGTCCGGCACAGATTTCTATTTGTCACCAAGTAACCGATCATCTTTAGTAATGCAGGTACGGTCGAAGGAATTCGAAAATAGCGAATAACGTATTGATTATTTAATATCACATATGCGGCTGCGATACCTTAAAAATCTGTGGTTTTTCATAATAATTTATATGCCAAGAGAAGCGAATGATCGGCCTCATCTTGATGCAGCTTTCAGGTGTATTAACATGACGCTCGTGGTGGTAATGATTGGAGAAGGCATGGATAACATTTCAATGGTACAAGTTGAGTCTATCAGCAGTTCAGCAGTGCAGCACGGTCTGCCTCACGATAGGTGATAAATATATATAAATAAAATAAAACAAGACGTTCTATATACCTCTGAATAACGTCAGGATGGCCGCTAAATACATAAGAAATAACTATTTTGATAGTGCAAGTGGTTACTGTTATTTTGAAATGTTCAAATGAATTGAAAAGCTAATGGGATTGCCCCGACGAACACCATAGAAAAAAAAAGCCAGTTCTTTCGTAAGAGAAAAATCGATATCTGAATCCTTTTCACGGCTACAGGAGATAATTATGTCTATTACAGTGTGACGTGTTGAAAGAAAGTTTCCAGTAACTGCCCATTACAATCACAATTTAATGTGTACACAACCAGCTGCTTAGTCTTAATTCAGAACAAAGTAGCCTTGAGGTATAGGGCCGTCAATTTGTTTCGTATAAGTTTCCAAAGTCTTTCGAAATACTTGTACCTAAATACTGCTAAGTCTGTCATAGACGTTGAATTTCATGTGCTACGTTTATAACTGAAGTACAAGACTACTTCATTTTACGTTAATACCTACAGACCTAATATATTTTAAAATCAAAACATAATGTGAATGGGTAATATCCGCAACCACTCTTTGTGGTATATCGACAGAAACATATGGCTGACATCAATGCCTAGTATTTCTATGAGAATTTAATTATTTGGAGCAAACACCGCTGAACGAAGGAAGAACTGCAAACCAAAGTCCTACTAGCCAAAAATTAACTGTCACTTTTCAGTAATTGTAGTGTAATTAACCTTTTACCTTCGCTGGGTGAAACAGTAATAGATGAAGAATTCAATTATAACGCTATGTACTTCCAAAACATATGCCAAGTTAGTAGAAAAGCAGCACTTATCACAAAAATAAATTCTGTAGAATTATTAATCGGCTGAGAAGTCAGATGCCGCTGTAAATTTTGCACAATATTTAATCACGCAACTGACCGAAATCTTGTGAGGGGTCTATCACATTTCCGAATTTAGTGTCTATGGTTACTCTTGTAAATGTTGCATATTACAATGAGCCACCTCAAGCAATATAAAATATTATGTAATTTTGTATTATAGCTCGTATACTTTTGATATATTAAAATGATTGTTAATTACGTGTTTCGTTATCCACGGTCGAATCATGACGCTTTTTTCCAGGCTGTTCTGACGACGCGGGAACAGTTGTATATGCGGAACTATCAGCGGCATGAAAATGCATTTAAACCACTAACAAACATATAATAGTAACAGTTACATCCTATACTTTCTTTAACAAGGTTACATTGACGTTAATTAGTCCATTTAATCAGGTTCATGTTACTAATATTGAAGCATTTCTTCATTGTAGAACATATTTTGTTGCAAGATTATTGTCCAGTTTCATATCACTTGTTTAATATATTTCATATTTTCTGTAGCATGCAGTGTTACTTCATAAATGATAGCCTTCCACATATATAACAATTTATCGCAGATTCTAAACTTTATTTTAGTTTCTAGCCACTATCATTACCGATATTACTTTTTGAGAAGTTTATCAATACATTTGCATTAATATCTCTATAATAATTTTCTAGATGAGTTCATCAAACCGTGCATTCTCTGCGGTAAAAGTACTGTAGGAAAATGTTTTCAAATTTCTTAGTCCCATGGACGAAGCTATTAAACGTGAATTTGATGTGATAGTTTCGAAATTTTAATTCTGTGACATTTCTTATGATTTTTAGGCAACTGTGTTAAATTCCTTTGTACGTTTGAAAAACGGAAATTCTGTTGGATTACCTCTTTGTGCCAGAGTAATACATCAACAGGACGGCACTAAGTGTCTTAACTATTGTTAGTAACTTATAATTTCCCATTTATAATTTCATTCACAGTGTTCAAATTCTTGTTGCTTATTGACTATATTTTCGCTTTGTTCTCCTGTGTATAGTTTTATAGTTGTCAATAGGCATCAACATGACCATCAATATTTCACGTTAAATCGTTGCAGATATCATTAGACAAGCTTGATTAATGGTAGGTGAGCTGTACTGTTATCGAGGCATACAAATTACCGACGAACCGGGTATTTCTCTGCAGAGCACCTGTATACCAGTAATCCGACCTGTCTGTTCTTAATGACGAACGTAATCACCAAAAGGCTTTTTACGTGTTAGGCCTTCGTACATTTCTGAAAACAATGAGATATGGCTGAATACTATGCTAATGGCATAGTTATTCTCATTTTATGTAGTATCAATAACGAGATACTATGGTCTCTCAATGAAAGTGAGGCGTATGCATTATTCACCTCCTGGAAAAGTACAAATATAATGCAGGTAACGGCGTATGGTCCTTAGAGATACTACAGAATGGAGAGTAGCAAAGTAACATAACAACAGAAGAAGTAGAAGAGTGCAGGAAACTGACAGGACAAAATAAGGTCTCCACTGATGTCTACTGTAAGTTTGTACATTTCCGCAGTCAGCGCCTAAATTCTCATGACATTTGTTGGCAATACTACGAAGTTGATGTATGAACTGAAACTAGCATGTTGTGTTAACATATTTCGAATTTTATCCTTACCTTTGTTCAGCATTACGCAATGTGTACAAACATAATTAATAAGCAACTCAACAAGTCAGAAACTACACAAAGAAAACGCTCGGATATGGGGTAACAGGGCACAATATGGTGTTAGCTAATACTGACTTTCTGCAAGTATTAGTATTATTTTTATTCATTTAAGTTCTTTTTCTATGACGTCCACCTTAATAGTTTGCTCAAAGTTTCTCTTTTTGAGAAAATAACATATAAAAACAATCTTGATTTTCACATTAATATTTAATGTAATGTCTGTTGCCACCTATATCTACATCCATACTCCGCAAGCCAACCGGTGGTGTGTGGTGCAGGGTACATTGAGTACCACTATCGGTTCTCCCTCCTATTCCAGTCACGTATTGTTCGCGGAAAGATAGATTGTCGGTATGCCTCTGTGTGGGCTCTAATCTCTATGATATTATATTCATGATGTCTTCGCGAGATATACGTAGGAGGGAGCAATATACTGCTTGACTCCTCAGTAGAGGTATGTTCTCGAAACTTCGACAAAGCCCGTACCACGCGACAGAGCGTCACCCCTACAGAGTAATCCACTGGAGTTTATCGATCATCTCCGTAACGTTTTCACGATTATCAAATGATCCCGTAACGAAGCGCGCTCCGTTGGTTCTTTTCCTACTTCCTCTATCAACCCCACGTGGTACGGATCCCACACCGGTGAGCAGTATTCAAGCTGTGGGCGAACAAGTGTACTATAACCTACTTCCTTTGTTTTCGGACTGCATTTCCTTAGGATTCCTCCAATGAATCTTAAGTCTGGCATCTGCTTTACCGACTACTGATTTTATATGGCCGTTCCATTTTAAATCAGTCCTAATGCATACTCCCAAATAATTTATGGAATTAACTGCTTCCAGTTGCTGACCTGGTTTAGTGTAGCTAAATGATACAGGATCAATCTTTGTATGTTTTCGCAGCACATTATACTTGTCTAGATTGAGATTCAATTGCAATTCCCTGCACCATGCGTCAATTCGATGTAAATCCTCCTGCATTACAATACAATTTTCCATTGTTACAACCTCTCTATATACTACAGCAAAATCCGCAAAAAGCCTCAGTGAACTTCCGATAAAACACGTCGAATATTACAGTCTCCTTTCTATATCAAAAATAGCTTTAAATTCTAACGTATGTGTCGTGGTGTGGGGGTTTTTCATGCATCTCTTAGTTTGTGACATCACCTGTCGCAAAGTATTTCTCGCACTATGACTTAATTTCTAAGGTGTATTCAGTCGGATATATGGATTCTGTCTGCAAAATGTATCGCGAATAGAGCTAGCAGTAAAGACGTAATGAATCGAATCTTATGCCTGTTTCCTTTAACCCTATTGTTTACGACCTACTATTTGATTAAATGTGTTTTGTAATATGACTTCAAAGTTATGCGCCAATGTAGGAAGCGATGTCAGTTGCAGGATATCAAACGAAATATTTATAGCATTCAATTATCGATAATTTGAGGGAAATTGGAAATAATCTGAAGTTTCCTGCTGTCTGCGTTATACTCGGTGAGACGAAGTAGCCATTTTGATGTACTTGAAATAATATTAACTGTATTGACCACACTGAGAACCTTATTAATGCCTAAAGCGTTTCGACTTTTATTTTCCAAGGCAAAGCTTAAATTAAAAATTCCCATCCTAGTATGTTACAGACATATATCATTATGTATAAAACGGTTGTTTAAAATACAAGCCCATAGACAATCTCTTTTTTGCAAGTACAAGAGTATCCACTTTATTCTTGTAACAAAGAGATGGTCTGAGGATACGTATTTTAAACATCTATTTTATTTATAATTACATCAGTCTGAGACATAAATTAAGATGACAGTTTTTAAACGAACCTCTGCCTTCGAAAAGTCGAAACGCGTAAGGTCTCCGAAGTTACACTGCGATTCCTGTAGAAGTGTGAATGACAGATTAACAGGAAAGGAGTGTTCTAATTTAAATGGCCTCACTTGCAGAATAATTCAAATTTCTGTGAACGTAATGGACCAAACGGCTTTGGTCATCAGTCCCTAAACATGCAAACTACTTATACTAACTTACACTAAGGACAACACACACATCCTTGTCCGAGGGAGGACTCTATTAAACTTCGACGGCGAGCAACCGCGCGCTCGGCATCAACGCGCCTTAGAACGTTCGGCCACCCGCCCGTGGAATTTGCAGAGTATAGAAGCAATGTTTGGAGGATGGATCCAGTTCATGTCTGAGAATTAACAGGGTTGTTTTATAAGCCATGAACAAAGGAACAGCAGTAAAATCTGAAGTGTCGTCGTTTATGTGCGGAACGCGATATGGGAGCAACTAAGGTTATGGCTGGTGCTATGAGTGGCACTTTGAAGATCACCGCCAAGCAAAAGCACCATCCACCAATAAGAAATCACAGCGCCACCAATAATCAGAAGAGTCTGCTAGGTTTCTTACTGGGCAACCACGCAGAATGACGAGCAGTTCTACTCCGGAGACTATAGGCAGTCAGTCATCGGAGGTCACTGAAGTATAGAATTGGCAGTATGGATGCAGTTAGCTTGCTTACTGATCGTGAATTCAATAGTTTGATCAGCGTCACACAGGGTTAGCAACAGAGTCACAGTGTATTTAGCGACTGGAAAATTAAGAACTTCCTAGCATTTCCTTCAGTTACTTCAGTTCGTATGTCAGTCAATGTAGACGATTTTGTTTGTGAACTTTTGTAAAACCGGATTGCTTGTACATACGCCTCGACATGCCGTTGCTATTTAGTTGTATCTACCTGTAAGTCACTGTACAAGTCACTTAAGTAGAAACTTATTTTAGTGAAGTATTCAACTGATTCAACTGATTCAACCGTCATCTGACGTTTGTGTATCGTCACGTCATTAAAGGCAAGTATCAACGTACCCGCTGTGCCGCATATCGCATTCCTTGCTTGTGTTTTTACTAACTTTCATGCTAGTGGAAATTTTGTGTTTCTGAGTGTCCCCCTTCATATTGTTGTTAGCTTATTGTGATGAAAGAATTAACGTGCTGTACCAGTTAATTTCTTGTTTATTAGACGCAGTAACTGTTAGCAGTGGCCAACCCATCGCCCCACCCCCGCATTTAACTGTCTACCTATTTGCGGTGCAACAAATGCAAGCACCTGCGACATCACCGCAACATCTAGCTCAGTTTTTACATTTACTGATGCGGCCGGTGACTCAACTAACTGAAATGATGGAAGGAGTTCATTCGAACGCAGGTGGCAGCCAACGAAACACGAAATCAGAATCCGTCAGCAGGGTACCGCCACAATCAGCACAGCGGTCGCTGCTAACGACATTTTGTCAGACAGAAAAGAATAGAGAGAAAAAAAAACTACAATCAGAATAGACAGAATAATTCCTGCAAATTCAAGCGCATCTGGTCGTCCTCCAAATTAGAAACAGTGACAAACAATATTTTCTACTGTCCACTGTTCGTGTTGTTGGTGCTTACCGCATTCGTGCGAAGCTACTCCCCACTACAAGAACACAACTAGTTATCTGTAAAGTGCATATGTTTGTAAATCTGTGCGGATTAAATACTGTGGTTATCAGTCCATAGGCTTATAAACCAGTTAAACTAATCTAAGAACAACACATACACCCATGCCCGAGGGAGGACTTGAACCTTAGATGGGAAAGCAACCGTGCGAAATGCAGCAACGCGCCTTAGTACGCTCGACCATTCCACAACTGTACTAGTTACCTATGAGGTGTCTGTTCAAGCACTTTGACGATACAATTAACGTAGAAACTGCTAGGATTAAAATCTTCAGGCTCAAGAAGCAGCCGGGTGAAACGTGTAAGGTAAGATGTGACCAATGTGCCGGGGATCGCCAGAAAATGTACATTCAAATATCAATTAGGAAATAATTCATACACACTTTATAGTTTCCAAATGACAAGCCAAGATCGCAAACTAACAATTTATTACGTGACGACTGGTTTCGGTACACTGTGTCACCATCATCTGGTCATATATCAAGATGACCAGATTATAACATATATATGACCAGATGATGGTGACACAGTGCACCGAAACCGGTCGTCACCTAATAAATTATTAGTTTGCGATCTTGGCTTATCATTTGGAAACTATAAAACGAAAAAGTGTTCAAATGTTTGTTAAGCTTATGGGACTTAACTACGGGGTCATCAGTCCCTAAACTTACAAACTACTTATGAACTACTTACAAACTAAGACGGCACAAATATCCATGCCCGAGGGGGGGATTCGAACCCCCGACCGTAGTGGGCGTGCAGACCGTGACTGGAGCGCCTCAGTCCCCTCGGCCACCGCGGCCGGCAACTATAAAACGAATTCATCGCCTCCAGACTAGACGATGTCGGATAATCATACACACTTAATGCTTGCTAATGTTACCGCTCATAATGCGACAGTAAGCTGCATTCGTAACCAGAAATTTAACTACTTTGACTCCAAGTTACGACAGGTTTGCAGGATATCGTATTCCAAGATTGGTGTTACTGCGCGGTTGACAGTTTTCACACTGGGATTATTTGTGTCGTAGCGCGAAAATCATACTATTAGGCGGCATAATAAGTAGCCCGCTTAAAAGTAATAAACACAGCAGTAGCAGATATGACAAATCGCAGCTCACCATTCAAGCAACTCGGCCGGAGAAACACATGCGTGTAGTCATGCCTGATCTCAAAAAATGTTTGTAAAACTTACGGGACTTAACTACGGGGTCATCAGTCCCTAAACTTACAAACTACTTACGAGATAACTAACACTAAGGACGGCACAATATCCATGCCCGAGGGGGGATTCGAACCCCCGACCGTAGTGGCCGTGCAGATCGTGACTGGAGCGCCTCAGTGCCCTCGGCCACCGCGGCCAGCATGCCTGATCTGCTTCAAAACAAAAATCATCAGTGTCCATATACCTGCTGTTTCCCTTTAGGAAATGAAGATTGTTCCGACTTTCCGACCTTCAAGTACTAGGGAATCTATGAGGGGCTATGGATTGGATGAACTGCAGATCCACCTCCAAGCACACCCGCCCACCCATACACCCACCCACCCATACACACACACACACACACACACACACACACACACACGCACGCACGCACGCACACACACACACTCACACACACACACACACACACACACACACACACACACACACACACAAACATACACACAGTATTACAAGGAATGAGAGAGAATAAGGGTGAGGAAGAAATCTTAACTATCGTTATCTAATCTACTTTGAATATGAAGTACAGGTTTCGTGTGTTCGTTATTGTTTGTATTGCATACAAATCCTTAGTTTCTTTCCAATACCTGGTGAACGCTGGCTGAAGGAGGAAAGGGGGTGATTCACCAATGAATTCATTCATTATAGCTCCCGGAAAAGTAACATAAAATCATCCTACAGTAAAATATTAAATGAAATTAATGTACGAATGTTACATGTCATTTGTCTTTTGATTTCCATCTTTCTTTGCTTGGATACTGCACTTACAATTTTGTACATTATGCGAGTCAGCCTTATTTCTTATTTATTCTCCCGTAACTAAAATATGTATTTAGAATAAAGGAGATGGAGAGAGAGAGAGAGAGAGAGAAACGATAGAAGAGGTAATAAATCAAGGCTTGAACAAATAAATAAATTCCCACGCAACGCTGTGTTTTCACCTAGTTACATAAAAAGTAATGTGTCCTTGTGTGTGTGAGTGTGTTTGTATTGCATACTGATATACAGTTTTGTTCAAATCTTGATAAAATTTAGTACTCTTGTTCTTGAAACAAATACGAAGTTCGGCGTGTTTGTAAGGACCACGTACAAAAACAGTTGAAGACTTACGTCGCCATAAACGACATGTGCTGAAAACTTTTGCTACGCACTGGACCTATTTCAACCAAATTTTGGTGCACGTATTCCTTATTATGAGGTAACAATAGTTTACATGGAACAGAATATATGACGTTTATACAGCGTGGCAGAGGGTACTTTACCTACGCACCTAGATCAAATCTTCAGTTTCATTTCGATCTTGATGCAAAATATCACACTTTAAACCAAGAGGTGGGTGAATATCGATATAAAAGTTCATATGGAGCAGAGTGGGGTGGGGTACTTTGCCTACTGTCCTCGACAAAATCAACAGTTTCAATCCGATCTTGATGAAACTATTCACATCTGACATTCTTAAGAAACATATCTGTATGAACGTTTCGTTACAGGACATTACGTACCCCTCAATGTACTGTTGGGTGTCGTTTTCCTGCAAAACTTGGTAATAAGGCTATAGCTAGTACTGTAAATGTAATTTTTATTTGTTTTATTTATTTATTTATTTACTTATTTATTTGCCAAAGTTCTGGCAGTTCTGTAAGTTACAACCTTTGATCCAATAGACATTATTACTTAGTTGTTTGATAAATTTCAATACCCGTTTTCTGAGAGCCTAGTAATGATTCCAATATCGTTGCTCATTTATGCTTTAAAGAGAGTACGGAACCTATTACTATTTTTTTTTCAAAGCATACACTATGTTGTATGTACTCCTGCACAGTTTGTAGAGGAACTTGCACAACAGCGGGAAAATTGGAACAATCTCTGCTAGTCAGTGAATATCTCCGTTAGTCATCAGGAATTAACCCATAAGTTTGATTAACACGCATGAGTAACTCTACAACTTTCCTTAATCACTTTTCGGTTCTGCATCTGCAGTACCGATTTTCCAATACTATTTCTAACAGTTGACTGTATCGGAAACTTCAAGTAACAGTTTCTTGTATGAACAATCCGCCATACAGCAGAAGAGCGCCTCTGTAATTTGCTAATCGTGTTTAAATTTCTGTCAATGGCACGCTTATGTCATCAGGCTCTGAAATTGGTGTCATCGTACCCAACATCCTTCCAACCCCTCCTAACGCTGTGTTCCGTCGCCCTCCCCACCTCCACAATATCCTAATCCATTCATATTTCACCCTCACGCGAAACCTAGGGACCGAAGCCCTGTAGAAGATACAGATGCGACACCTGCCCGCTCCACCCAAGAAGCACTTCATATTTCAGCCCTGTTACAGGCCAGGTGACTCGTGAAAGCAGCTATGTTTTTCCCTAACTATGATAAAATAATTTCACAACTTTCTACATTGTTACGCCTTACAATCAGTTGTCCGTCTGAAAGCATGTCCACCGTCAAACTGAGGCCAAAAGAAAGGGTAACATCCGTGCAGCTGAGCACAGCATGTTTGATATTAGTGGCTGTTTTACAGTCCGTGACATCTCTATCCTTCTCTCCACCACAAGCTCTTCTGAACTGCGCAGATGGACGTTGACCTTTGTGACATCACACCACGCTCGCTACAGGAATATTGAATATCATATATTTACTACCATCATCTGGGGTAATTTCGAATATTAAAAAGTGAAATATTTTAATTAATTGTATGTCAGAAAGCAAACTCTGTAATAACTTGATTCTCAAAGAAGGATAAATAAATCTCAGTAGTCTATTTCAAAAAAGCTTTTAAGTGATACCGTTGGACCATTGTTTGGAGTGGGACAATATTATGGATTATGACATTAACGCCTATTCTTATTATTAGCATGAGAGATCGTTGCCAAAACGGCGAGACTGTAGTAAATGTGACATGACTATTGTGAAAATGTATTGCGTATTTAAAAAATATTCTCGTAATAATTGCACAAAGAGACATTTTCCCCATAGATATATGACGTGCAACAACATCTTCGACTGAAGTCATTTACGATTTTCAAATTGTAATTTACATTTCTGAGATATCGATTACGATATTATTCAAATGAAAAGGTTTTAATTCTAAGGGAAACTACAGTGGTTAGTGAGTTCCTTAAACTGAGATTAATTTCAATAACAACATTTGAGTATACGAGATTTTTTAGTTATTCCCGCTGGGACCTGATTATATGCGAGATAATACTTTATTTATTGCAAAGAATTTTATAGTTCCTGTCAATTTATTTTCATTTAAAGGTGCTATTAATGTTATTAAAAAAGCGTGTGATGAACCATGAGCATACATTTTCATAAATTCAGGCTTTGTATATCTGAATTAGTTGTGAATGATTCAGCAAGTGCAACTTGCTGATAGTCTTTTCGGCAGATACAGTAGTTTTACTTGATGAGTTTGACACTAGCTGGCTTTCTTTAGTAAAAATAAATTGTACTGCAAGTTGCGCGAGTAACTACGCTATCGATTGTTACAAAACTGTGCAACCATGGGTGCAAACTATTCACGACGAAAGTAAATTCTCACAAATTCACATACATGAACAACTCTCATGCTATCGACGTGAAAATAAAGGAACATTAAATATGCCTAACCGAAGTGGCATAATCAGCTACAGAAACAGTTGTTCGGAAGAGACACTGCAATACCTTACAATATATTATACGGTCCGACAAACACCATGGCGACAACATCAGGTCACCTGCCATCGCCACACTCATTGCCTAACAGTCACTATCCCTTGCTCATGCTATATCTCCTCCCGATTCATGAATCTCCTCCAAGTATGTGTCACCTGTTTTTATATTAAACAACCCCCTGCTATACACCTCTCCTTTTTCTTTCTCCAACACCCTCCCTTCACAGAAAAACCAAGCTGCATATCATTTTCCCACCTATCAGTGACTTTACGCTTCACTAGGCGGTGCAGAACGTTCTACTCCCACCCGGGCTCTGCATCTTTGCCTTTCCTCTGCAGTGTCACTACTTCTCGTCATACACTTTGGGATGTGAGTTGATCTATAGTGGTCGGAACTGGCTGTTAAGTGTGCATGATTTGTTCATCAGTGATTGTTGTTTGCTTCTTTTCTAACAAAAGGAAGTAACCGCGAATTTAACATGTGCCAATTTGAAGGTATTTTCTACGTGGTTTTCTGCCGCTAAGTGATCGTTTATACGGTAGGTTCCGTCCTATCCATACATTTATGACATTTAAACATTCCATTGTTTAATAAACAAAAGATTTTCTGAAATACGGTGAAAGGAAGTGTTCTTTCCAGATTTGGAATAACTCTATTAGAGTTTCAAGATTTTAAATTAATCAATTGAAATGTATAGCACATATAATAGACACTCTGGCGTCGTGAAACTACGTATAACGCAGAAAAAGTTTTGATTATTCTAAATTTTATATTGTGTAGAACAGGAATGTCCAAGATTGAAGGGTAACTGACTTTTAAGCCACCATTGTGTTAGTCGGACGTAAAGTTATTTTGTGTGCCCATTTATCAGTATTACTGTAAATATTAAGAGAAAAATAAATATATATTTTTGTTTCTTCTTTTGTTTTCCAAGAGTGATAGTGACCTAATTTACTTGAGCAGAAGGGTTGAATAAGCTGATATGTGATCAGATATTCATTTGCAACTCTGTAAAGTGTCGTAAAGAACTCTAATGTCAAATTGTTGTGTAAAATTCTAGTCAATATTGTATTTAGTAGTCCAGTGCTTCTTTATCACACAGCACATACAGACACAATTCACCCTTGATTATCGTATCAACGAATACTATCAAACTGTTATCGGTAACTTGAACATACATAAACCAATTTACGACCATACAACCGTTAAATATCACTTTCAGTATCCGTGTGTGAACCACTGTACTTGAGAAGAACCTGCATCGAATCTTCGGAATAATTTTTATGGGCGTTCAGCAAATTAGTTAGGAAACAAAGAAAACATTGACCTGAGATGAGTGTTACTACAGACGATCCACGTCCTATTTTACTCGAAGTACGATGTCAAAAATTAGATATTTGACTGTACTTTATCGTTTCAATGATAGGAGATGACTGAAAGTTGGTATTCTCGACCGAATCTTGGCTCTGTAGTGGTCAGAATACTAAGTTCAGTAAATACTTCTGAAACGGGCTGTTCCATGCGGGAGGCCCCGCGATCCTCAACGTGGCGCTCCAAACCGCTCGGCTATTCTAGGTTCAGAATCTATTGATTTCCTTCTTGAGGAAACATTTTCACGTGAATTAAGGAGTAAGAATACAAGCTCTGCCAGTTCACCACCTCTTTGGACCTCGTGTACGCGATAACAGCAGCTGGATTTGGGAATATTACTGTCACCTCACCTCCACTAATGACAAGCGGTAGACGGCAGGTTAAATTCTCATCTTCCTTTCTTTTTTTTATCTCATTGTAAAGCAAATATACACTATATTGAAACCAACTGAAAATCCGCCGATGACTAGGTATTTATTTTTTGCATATGGTCACATTCCATTATCAACTCCGACCCGTCGTAATAATAAAATGAATTATTTTAAGTAATTTTGAATTGACAGTGTAAAGAGGATTGACAAAGAGTGTCAGTTATGTAGAAGTTTGTATAACAATGCTTTGGTTTTTGATAACTTAAGAAGTAGTTAAATCACCTTCAGTCTTATTACTGTAGTTAGAAAGTATCCTCTTTCCTAATTTGATTTACAAGTGTTGAAATCTATGAAATTTACATGTGTAAATGATAGAGTTGGGTCAAAAGAGGCGCGTTTTTCGTAAGTGCAGAAAGAGTATTACAATTTGATTAGTGAGAATGCAAGAATATATTTTCTCCAAACATTTACTTTATTGTCAACCGTCACAGAATTGACAAAGGTGTCAATGTATATTCTGAAAGAGTTTAAGTTTCAAGTTTGTCACATACATGAATTAAGAATAAAATGGTAACTGTTGAATTTTCAGAAAACAGTGAAATTTGATTAGTAACATTTCTTATTAAATCATCGTCACAGAAGTGCAGTGACAATATTAGCATCAAAGTGATTTTGAGTAAAACAGCACTTTTTGTTTTTCTTTAATTAAACGGCGTTCCGATGTTGAACCTCTGTGACCGGCGGGAAGCAGAAACGTATGACGACGCGCTGGCCTCATTTAACCTTGAGCACCTACGGGACTAATGGGGTGACTTTAATGTTGCCTTTGAAATACCTAAACGAAACGCTGTCATTAAAACACCGAAAACTATATATATATATAATCTCCACATGATATTTCATTGATTATTAGCATCCAAGATAACTGTTTAAAGAATACGAGGTGAGATACAGTAATATTTTATGGCAATTTAAACATTTTATTAGGGCTCATAATTAAATAATAATAAAACTACTCCATATATGTAATGTTGAACAACAGTCAACACAATTCCTTAAAGTAGGTTTCAGCACGACGCTACAATATATTTGAAAGGTATGTTCCGTCGAACTCCGAGTGTCAGAACGAGGTTAGCCAGGAGAAATCGACAGAAAGTTTCAGAATACGTCAACTTACGTTGATATCTGCGAAACACTGTCAAAGTTTTTTGCAACATAACCTTTCCTATGACTGCTTCGCTGTCTTCTGGTTTATAAAATCCCTCTCCACGAAACCATCCATTATGAACTAAGTTTCTAATAATTAGTAAAACGGTATGATCCTTTTGTAAGTTAACTCTTGTTTTATGCTGAAGCGTGCAAAATATGTTCAAAATGGAAAAAAAAAAAAAAAAAAACTGTAGCTACGTGACGAAGCCCTTGAGTGAAGTACCATCTGTCATTCTTCATACGAAATATTTTATGGAACGCGAACTTCCTCTTGTTTTAAAGGTGAAAAGTGCCGAAATTTTTGTAAAGCTATGCGACCAGACTGCAGTGGTCAGTAGTTCATGGACTCACGCACTACATCAACTAATGTGTGCTCAGGAAAATACGGACACCTATCCAGAGGGAAAACTCCAAACTCCAACGGGCAGAAGCCGCCCACTCGTAAACTAAAATGTTCAAATGTTTGTAAAGTCTATGGGACTTAACTACGGGGACATCAGTCCCTAAACTTACAAACTACTTATCAATTACTTACGAACTAGGACGGCACAAATATCCATGCCTGAGGGGGGATTCGAACATAAGATTAAAAATCGGTTCTTTATATTGCATGTTTACGCATTAATATTAAGATGCATCACGGGAGTAGCAGTGTGCGCGTTTTTCTTCTTACGGCTGTAAATTCCAGACAGTTGTTTATGGCTGGTTTCTTTTCTGAGAGATAACCATCGTATTTTTGATTTTTTAACGTTTTTATTTTTCAGCCTTGCTTAGTGTTTTCCATATTTTCTCCTAAGCCACCCCAATATTAAAGCGAACAGAACAAATAAATTATGGAATCTCGTCAAATAATTTCCGAGTTTTAGCGAGAAAAACACACAGCTGTTCATTTGTATACAGAAAGGGGAAGATCAGAGGATGATTGGAGTCACAGTTACTCTACATCTACACACATACTCCGCAATTCACCGTAAGGTGCGTGGCGGAGGGTACACTGTACCACTACTAGAAATTTCCTATCCTATTCCACTCCCAAATAGAACAAGGAAAAAAAGAATGCCTGTGTGCCTCCGTACGAGCCCTAATTTCTCTTATCTTGTCTTTGTGAACACTACGCGAAATGTAAATAGGAGGCAGCAAGATTTTACTACACTCAGCTTCAAATTCCGGCCCTCTAAATTTGCTCAACAGAATTTCACGGAAACAACGTCGTGTTTCCTCCAGCGATCCCCATTTGAGTTCCCGGAGCATTTCCGTGACACTCGCGCATTGGTCGAATCTACCAGTAACAAATGTAGCTGCTCGCCTCTGAACTGCATCTATGTCTTCCTTTAAACTAATCTGCTGAGGGTCCCAAACATTTGATCAATACTCAAGACGTGGTCGTACAAGCGTTTTATACGCGGTCTCCTTTACAGGTGAAGTATATCTTCCCAAAATTCACCCAGTAAACTGAAGTAGGCTGTCCGCCTTACTCACAACTGTCCTTACATGTTCGTTCCATTTCATATCTCTCTGCAACGTTACGCCTAGATATTTGAACGACGCGACATCATCAAGAAGCTCACTAATAATTCTGTATTCGAACATTATAGGATTAGTTTTCTGCTCATGCGCATCACCTTACATTTTTCTACATTGAGAGCTGGTTGCCATTCTCGCACCAACTAGAAATTTTGTGTAAGTCATCCTGTATGCTATTACAGTCAGCTAAAGACGACACCCTCCCATACACAACAGCATCATCAGTAAACAGCCGCAAATTACAAGTTACTCTATCAGATCAGATAGAAAATAATAGCGGTCCTATCACACTCCCCTGGGGCACGCCTGACGATTCCTGTGTAGGAAATCGCTAAGCTCAATCGAATGATAGAGAAAACCGCCATCATCGATCCCAGTTTAGGCTCTAAACCTAACTTCAGCACTCATCTCAGAGATGGTCTTTTATTACTCTTGCTCATCCACTGAACTACTTAATATAACAGTTAATAAGGAAGGAAGCTACGCGTAAAGAACACAGTGCCACGCTTCGGATCGTTACACTGAAGCACCGATGTAGTCGTTGAACTTCGCCTCTTCTCGAATATATCGACAGTAAGCCTGGATGGTAGCGGTCCTCTCGAGGCGCTAAGCTAGTTGCGAGCCGAGTTCAGTGTATAACGGCTTTACAAGCACTCCACTGCCTAACGATGGGGCGCGAGTAAACTTGCGGATGTGCTGTCGGATACCGGACGCGTCATCCCTGAACACGGCGGCTCGGACGGCGATGGTGGCGCTGGCGGGCGCCCCTGGGTCATCCCATAAATCACTGGTCGACAAGGCGGCGCTATCGACACGTGCCGGCCACGGCGACGGCGCTGACGCTGGCGCCGCGACGCCCTGCGCCTGACGCCTGCCGACAGACGCCCCAACGGATCGCTTCCGGCTGGCTTCTCATTATCGCTAGCGTCTGTTAATTAGCGGAATGACGGAGGCGCTCCCGAAGGCAGGTGGCAGTAGCTTTAGATGTTTGCTAAAAATAAGTTCACGGATTGCCGTTCTGTACGTGCCAGAAATCGAAAACTTACACTGCTGCAACGCAAAAAGCTACAGCCGGGAGAAAGCAGCCGAATCAGGTGACATTTGCGGCATGCTTTTTCGGCGATCAGAAATGCAAGTGATAAGAATTTCAACATAGGCGTATGTCACTGGTGGTTGTGGTGCCACCTTCAAGCGCTGTGTAAAAGGGAGGGAGAGTACATTGTTGTGTGAATGTACTGCAGTTGTTCCTTAGTGCACTTGTTTTGAGTGAGCAGCTCCAGTATCAAAGGACATTTTGAGAAAACGTCCAGTAACACTACTAAAATTTAATGTTTAATGCTACAGCTGTTTCAGCATTTGGCCATTTTCTAGCATGTCTTCGATGTTCTGGGGTTCATTGACATCCGGCTTCAATGTTATAATACATTTCATGATGCATGATACATTACATCATATACGTGCTTGTTGCAAACTTTCCTGCAGCTTGATGTGGTGACGTAGGACTTTATATACATATTTTTTATATTTTAAGTTTTTGACAGTTGCCCTATGAATATAAAACATCTACGCCCAAACATTTAAGACGGTTGAATCGCAAATATGGCAACTATTTATTCACAACCGATACCAAAGCGTTACATGTTTGCATCTGTTACTGTCCCTCAACGTAGTCACCAGCGTTGCAAATGTTCAAATCTTTGTAAAGTCTATGGGACTTAACTACAGGGTCATCAGTCCCTAAACTTACAAACTACTTAGAACTAGCTAATCCTAAGGACACCACAAATATCCATGTCCGAGGGGGGATTCGAACCCCCGACCTTAGTGGCCGTGCAGACCGTGACTGGAGCGACCAGCGATGTGTAGAACCCGTTGCCAGCGATGAGGAAGGCGTAGTATACCGTTAGCAGAGCCTGTTTGTTGACGCTTCGAATGGAGCTGTTTATTGCCTGTCGAGTCTGTGCAACAGTCCTGAAGCGAATGCCACGAAGTCGTTCCTTCATCTTCGGAATCAAATCCATTTCTACATTTTCGTCCATTCAAGCGTGATGCAATCGTGATGCAATTTTTATCGCATGCCCAGGCAATCCTTCCGGATTCGGAGCATAGTCGTGTGCGCTAATCCGGTTTCATAGGCGAACTCGCGAATCGTCTGGCGTCGATCACTGTCCACTAATGAGGGACACGAACTGCTAGGACGACCTGTCCGATGCATGTCAGCCAAAGTTTGCCGGCCTTCGTTGAAGGCCTTTACCCAAAGTGTCACGGTTCTGTAAGGCAATGCCGATTTCCCGCACGACTCTTGAAGACGGTGATGACACTGTCGTGCTGTAAGACCTCTGGGCACATTGAATCTTGGTGGGTGGGTTGCACAGAAAGTGCTGCCGCTACTTTCGCAAAGCTGGTCGCAGGTGTTGCTCCAAAAACGAACAGTAATCCTGTGCATTGAAGGTCTCCGTTGTTCCTGTTTCGAAAACATAATGCCACCGTTACGTTAGACCGCTCGCTCATAAGTGTCTGTGTTTCCCTAGATTGTGCGCAAGCCGTTGACGTGGGACGGGCGAGTCCATTTGATCGGAGGTAAAGTAGGTACGCCAACAATGTGTGCTATCACCGACAATAATAGATTCCATTACGTAGTGTCTCCACAGCAGTTTTCACACTGTAAGTTCCAATCCTAGTACAAATTACGTAAAATCTTTTAAAATATGTGTATAAAGTCTTACGTCACTACAGCAAACTGCATAAAATCTGGTAGCAAGCATCTATTTCATGGAAAATTCAATAATGTTTCATGAAATATATATTAACAGTAACGCAAGACGTTAATTAGCATAAGAATTTCACAGTCGTGCATGAAAATGGCAAACTTATGAAACAGCTGTAGCATTAAACATTAAGCTTCGAGAAGAGTTATTGGACGTTTTATTACAATGTCTTTTAACATTTACTCCACTGGAGGCCCTGAAATCAAGAAGTTGCTCGTATATGCCTTTTAGAAAACAATGAGCGTTCATCTAGCATATTTCCAACTGTGACTGGGGAAGAAAAGGTGCCTATAAATACAGGTCTTCGCGGATGCGGATGTCCGCGGATATATCCAAGGATAAAATCGTGAGCTGTGCGGATATCTGCAGGTTATCTGCGGATATTGAGAGAGGTATCTGTTCAGTAGAACTTTTGTAATGTTATTTGAATATTTCAAGTCTGTGGATATTCTAGGAATCATTGCAGCACATTAAAGATAACTCCGATATTTCATCAGACCTATGTGATCTTCCCTGAGCTAGTTCTACTACCACACGGGCTCCGAGCCGCTACTGTGTGCTCCGGAGCGCCAGTTCTTTTGTGTTTGAAACGCCTGTTTCACAATAGTTATTTAAGAAGTCCAAAATACTTCATTTGTCGCAGAAATGACACCCTATCAATATTTATGTCTATCGAATTATTTCACCATCATTTTACTATTATTATTTTATTTTTTATAATGACCAGCCGCGTCGCGATGGAATAGCCGTGCACACTGAGGCGCCTTGCTGCGGTACGTGACTCGTTTCGCCGTAGGAGGTTCGAATCCGCCCTCGGGCATGGATTTATTTGTTGATCTTAGAATAAATTAGTCGAGGTAGTTTGCAAGTATTGGGACCGATGGACAGAGTAGTTAGATTCCATAATTTTACAGACTATTGACCATACGCGTATCCGCCTATCGCTGTTAACTCTCACCTTACCAAAACATTGAAATTGTGAATCAGTTATCACATCCTCTGCCTAATTATCTCTGGTTAATGATGGCTATGATTTCGAGAATTAGGAGGAAACCAAGTGGAGAAAACATGTCTGTCTATCATCGCTAAACATGACAGTCTGTCATAAAGAAAGGTGATGCTGATGGCAATTTTTTTTACGTCTACCATGGTATCATGATACCGGTAAGTTCTTAACAGAGTAATGCCAAACAAAGTTTTCACCTATACCTTCTCGTGAGTCTACGATGAGAAGAAGGTTATAGCTAAACCTTCAGATGGCATCGTGGATATTAGAGACATAGCACACACTCAAATATGTTTTGCCAGAGATATGGAATGAAATCGGCCGTGGTCTGTGAAAGGAAACATCGCGGCATTTGGACGAATGATTTTAGGAAACGTGAAACCTAAATCAAGATGGCAGAAGTTGGATTTGAACCGCGATCCTCACGGACACGTGTCCAGTGGGGTAACCACCGAGCAACCTCTCTCAGTCGTAAGTCTACGCGTTGCAGATTATTGATCAGTATGGTGTTTCTACCCCACAATTTCGTTATGCACATTACACTTGCTAACTTTTCACATATTTTGTTACGACGTACGTATTCTTGTGACATGGCGGATGGTGATTCCCTTCTACCTCCTTGGACGACGATGGCACTGCATGGCAGACTTTGCCAGAATGATGAGGAGGTCGGTAACAAAGTAAAAAAGTTTTGGCAAGAGCCAAAATGCAGACAAATCAATGCTTAAACACTGCCTCACACCACAACCTGATCCTATTGTGTATGCTGGTTGTTTTGTGATAGTTAAAGCTTTCCAAAACTCTTGTTGTGATCGTAAATATCATTCTCTCAGAAATTCGTACATCTGCCTCTGGAACTGACTGATCCGTAAAGTTAATTCCCATCCCGAAAAATTGCATTTTTTTACTCTAGTTGACACAATCAGTTGTTTAGTGTCAGAAACAACTTATGTTTAAAATTATTTATTGCTTGTTATCAGTTGCATTCGTCTGTGTTGTGACAAGTATCTTCTTTTTGATTTTTACGCCGCTCTTAGAGGCGGTCGGTGGGACTCATCTGGCCTCTAAGTATACCGTAAACTATATCAGCTACCTGGAATGGCGCAGTTACTACTACGTAGCAAATGCCTGCGAGAGGAATATTAACGTCCTCGTTGTTTCCACAGAATAATTAAGTGAATGCAGAGATTTTACCAACGTAAAATGACTGCAGTTTTTAAATATGTATGTCCCCCATAATGACCTCACCGTGAATTGGAAGTACAAAACAAAATACAGTGAAGTTACGATATCCATCTAATAGTGATATCCACTGTATCGGCGGTAGTATCGCGTACGAAAACATAAAACTGCGGTGGAGTGGCAGAGATGTCGTTTGTATTCCGTGATTCATATGAAAAGGTTTCCGTCGTGATGATGTCTACATGACTGTAATTAACAGACCTTGTTCACACTATTGTAGTTGGAATAAGGCGAATGAGGTTACCATAATGAAATCGATAGGGCATTTACTATTCCGAGATCTAAGTTTCAATAGTTTGCCGAGAATACCAAATCTCACCGCGGAAAATGCAGTGGTTGACGACATACACCTAATGGCTGGGAGCAGCGACATTTTCGTGGAGTTTTCATGGGCGCAAAATGTGAACGAGACAATAGTGAAGCTGGTGCTTGCTCCAGGATGGTGTGGGCTGTTTCCACATTTAATTGCGTGGGTGATTTGTTCAAATTCTACAGATTATACTGTCTGAAATTACCACGTTGTTAACGGGAAGTTAAAGAATAACCATCCTTTCGTATAGATCATATATTGGGAATAGTTATATACGACTACTTAGAGACCATTTGACTCTTTCATAACTTGGTGTTTCCAAAGAACAATGCTATTCTCATTGATGAGAAGACACTATGTCGACAAATCAGTTCTCTATTGATTTGAAGAACCTTCAGGAGAGTACCAGCGAAGTACATAGGTGAAAATATTATGGGGTCAGTTAAGATATCAAGATCCTGAAATGTTGTCGTCGGCGGAATGACCTGAAATGGTTCGACGTTTTTCTGTCGGTTTACGGAGGCCGAGACAACAACTTTTATGTTCAAATTTCTGTACAGCTTATGGGACTTAACTACGGGGACATCAGTCCTTAAACTTAAAAACTACTTATGAACTAATACTAAAAAGGCACAAATATCCATGCCCGAGGGGGGATACGAACCCCCGACCGCAGCGGCCGAGCCGCACGTGACTGGCACGCCGCAGACCGCTCGGCCGTCGCGGCCGGCAAGTTTATGGCAATCGAGATAGTTGTGATATTAGAAAGTTACTGCTAGGTGTTTCGTTTTTATTTGAGTTTACCAAATGCTCTTCGAAAGCGGATTGGCTAAGATAGTGTAGTGAGCAGGTAGTGCGGTGAGTTAACTGAAGCTATAGCATGGAGAGAAGGTTGGAACCGGGATACACACAGAATGAGATTGCTACAACTACTAAAATATTCCAGAGTTTCATTTCTAGTAATTGGACGCGATTTCAGATAACAGGAACCGTTAAAGGAAGGCAAGGCCAAGTTTGTCCACTGGTGACCGTTTCTCCTGTTAACAACCCGTCAGGACAGAAGGCTGAATACAACTCAGTTGTAACACACTCTGCAGACCGCTACGGGACGTGCAATATCTCATAAACAGACCAAAATCCCCTTCGGGAATGAGGCCTCTACGCAAGGGGACCTATGTTGTGTTTCACTGTAAAACGACGACACAGTTTAGCCCGTAGAAACTGGAAGGTTAACATCAGTATTGGATTCGTTACGAATGTTGCCATTTTCTGTTCACAGATAAGTCAAAATTTTGTGATCAGCTGAACAACAATCGTTCCTTCATCTGGAGAGAACGTGGACCTCTGAACAATTCCATTTATTTGCGGGAAACATCTCCATTTCATGATGGTGGACGAATAATGTGGGTAGGTGTCAGTATTGGCGGATGTGCGGACTTCTGTGTCGTTTAGAACGGCGCTGTGACTGCTCATAGTTATCTAGATGAGATCCTGCGAATTTCTGTTGTGCCCTACTCTGGTGCCGTAGCAGATGGGTTTCTTCTAATGGGCGATAACGCTCGTCCTTACAGAGCTGCATTGGTGCACAACATCTTTGAAGCTGATGGAACTGAACGAATGGAGTTTCCAGCTTGTTCACCACACTTAAGCCCGATAGAGCATGTCTGGGATGCATCGGAGACGCATCGGAGCCAGATAAGCACCTCCCACAACGGTTGCAGAGATGGATATTGCACTCATAGAATGATGGCCAAATATCCCTCAAGAGTTGATACATAACCTCAAACTATCCTTGCCACACAGGCAATAACTGTTCTGTCCGTCCGAAATGATCATACATTATACTAGAGAGTAAAGCCCCATAGTGCCTCTCTGTAAGTAAACACCATGCAAACCTCAAGTATATAATTGAGACAGGAAAATATCGTACTACATCAGACAATAACTGCAATTGCAACCAATATCCCAATAAAATTCGTTACCTTATTATAGTGCGTATGCTATCTCCCATGAACCCATAATTGTTTTGAGCTGAGCCGGCCGCGGTGGCCGAGGGGACTGAGGCGCATCAGTCACGGTCTGCACGGCCACTACGGTCGGGGGTTCGAATCCCCCCTAGGGCATGGAGATTTGTGCCGTCCTTAGTTGTAGGTAGTTCATAAGTAGTTTGTAAGTTTAGGGACTGATGACCCCGTAGTTAAGTCTCTTAAGCTTAACAAACATTTGAACATTATTTTGCTTTGTTTTGAGCTGAGTATAAGGGCCGCATCAAGCTGCTCCTCCCAGGGCGACAAAGACGATGCCTACTTCTGTGCGGTCTTGAAACAACAGCTATATCCAGCGTTCGGGCGAAAGCGACTTCATTTCATGGAACAGCACACCTTTGTTGTACATGACGATGCAGTGCCACATCACTATTGGAGCCCAGAATCTCTTGTCCTGTTGCTATCAAGAGATTCTAGAACATCCAGCGTAATCACCCGACAGGAATCTCTGCGATTACAATGTCTTTGCCAAAGTGAAAGAACCACTACGAGAGACCCGTCACGAAGCCAGAGATGAAGTTATCCATGGCATTCGACAGTTGAAAATGTTCAAATGTTTGTCAAGCTTAAGGAACTTAACTGCGAGGTCATCAGTCCCTAAACTTACAAATTACTTATGAAGTATTTTATACTAAAGACTAGACAAACAACCATGCCCGAGGGGGGATTCGAACCCCCAACGGGGAGCGGCCTCGCGCATCGTAGCATAGCGCCTCAATGCGCTTGGCCCCTCCACCGCGGCATTCGACAGTTAATAAGGGACATAAATAGAAGCATACTTGCAATTCGTATACGACGATTTCCGGACTTTCGCGATAGGTCATAAATGACGGAAACGTCTATATTAAACGTTTATAACTCTGTGAAAAGATTCATATCAGAGGAAAGTAACAGTTCTCATTAGTTTTCATCCAGCACTTGTAGTGGGCTACGCACGTCGCCTGTGATCTATGGTACGGAACGTTTGTGGGTCTTAATCGAGATGTCAATCATCACCATTAACATCATCATCGCTGTCGTCGTTGTCATCATCATCATTTGAGACAGATTACGCCTTTTAGCATTCATTCTGGAGCACAGTACGTCTTGTAAAATTCCTTCATGAACCACTGTTCAATGCAAACATTGATGGCTCGTCTGACGTTGAGCCTTTTACTTGAAAATCATTAGTCTTCTAATCGAAGTACTTTCTCCTTGGTCTACCTCGATTCCTCTTACCCTTCGCTGCCGAGCCCGTGAGTGTCTTAGGTGACCTTACTTCTCCCTTACTGCTACTGCTCCGATCTGTTAGCACCTGCAGTCATCCAGACTACTTTCAAATTTGTAATCACAACCACATTAATAAGTTAACCTGTATCCACCCAGTTTTCACCTGCGTACTACAAAGTTGATTGAAAGATTGAGCGGTGCACTTCTTGCAGAAGAGAGCAGATCGTTGGTCAGCGCTCACAGCATTACCTTTCCTACACTTTGATTCAAGTGATTTCAGTATGTTGCCAAAGTGTGAGAAAATACATCGTAAGTACTGGAAACTATCCATCTGTGCTAACTTTGTTCGTCGTATTTGTCACTTAATCTCCTTACACTTTTTTTCCCATAGGCATTACGTTCGCTTCAGAGAAGCTGGTCTTCGTACAATAACTCTTAGATCGCTGATGAAGCTCTGAAATATTAGATTGCAACATTTCAATCGTATCTACCATCTCCACTAAATTGTACGCATTTGCGAGATTTCTTATATTGTTTTCATCTCTTTTAATTTCACCCAACCAATCTATCATTTTCAACATAGATCCTTGTGAAAAATATCAACAATAGTGGTGACAGGTGTAGCCTTGCCTGACTCCCAAAAACTACCCTGAACCACTGAATCAATTTGCCGTGGACTCTGATTGCTGCCTGACTAGCTACAAAAAGACATTTAGTTTTCCTCGTTTTCCATAGTCTTGTGGAACTGTCAATAGCTTCTTCCTATGAATACTCTCATAATTCTTTTCTAGCTCTGTAAAACATAGATTAAATCCCAGTGTCATTCCTAACACTTCCCCATTATCTGTCGCAAACAAAAGATCTGGTCCAGAAAGCCTCAATAAGGCCCACACTGATATTCATCCTACTTGTCTTCATCTATTACACTCACTTTCTTTGCAACAATATGTGAGAATATTTTGCCCATAACGCTGATTATAATTTTAATCGAGAGGTCAATTCCTGCATGAAATCCTGTACGGGCAATATTTTTCAGCTACAGACGGCTCTTCCGGCAGCATAGCTCATTATTTCTGAAGGGGATTTCCAACGATCTGTTTCCTCAATTTCATTTTGCTGAGGGAAAGAATTGGCTCTGACACGATATTAGAGGTATAATGTGACTTTTTTTTTTTTTTTTAACCACAATACGAAATCGCCAAAACATGTTCCGTTGCTTTATCACCGTCATCCACTAACTTCAACTTTTAACTGTCTTCCTGTGTGTGTGTGTGTGTGTGTGTGTGTGTGTGTGTGTGTGTGTGTGCGTGTACATGTGTGTGCGCGCGCACGCGCGCCCAGCGATGCGAAATAGGGCTTTCCGCTTTACCACTGACAATCTTTGCATAAAGGTAAAACAGAAAATAGTTCTATCACATCAGACACTTCAACAGCAAGAGAGTGGCAACTAAACCCCTTTTTTATACTCCCCCAATAACTCCATAGGTCACGAGTAGTATAAAAAGTCCACTTTCTGCCTCCTGATTGATGACGCCCTGCTCTGAAGCAATAACTGTAACCCGTTTTTCAGCCATCTGACTCACTTTATGACACACACAAACAGCTGAACTGCAGTGTAAATGAGCGAGCCATCAACGACACGCAGTCCTACACGGAATAGTGATTTAAAGAATGTTTGCTACCTCGTAAAGCTTTCCACGCGGCGTGAAATTTCGTTCCTGGACGTCGGCCTCTCGCGCATTTCAAACAAAAATCAGACACGCTGAAAATACGGCCTTGATATGACGCGTCGCAGCTCGATCCCTCGTCCCGCGGTAGGCGCCTATCTGTTGTGACAAGCATTAGCGCCGCTTCGCTGCCTCGGTGGATTTAGACATCGTCCCGTCTGCCAGAGAGACGCTGCTGCCTCCCAGCGGCACTTTATTGAAACGAATGGTCCACTCAGACGGCACGTCACGCTTTTTTAATACCGTTTCTCGAGGGGGGAAAAAAGAATGACAAAAGGAAGGAAACGTCTCGGAGCGACGTTGGCGTACGTTCCCCGACACAGCTGGAGAATCTCAAATGTATTTACTCTCCAGTCCTATTCACAGAAATAACCTTCTCCCCAAAACAGATTTCTCTACTGCTGCACTGGATGTTGTATCTCCTATATTACTCCGATATCCTCGCTCCACTTAGAAATACATTTTGGAGGCAAAATCGTGACAATTCCGTAAGTCAATATGTCCCGGATTTTATCGATTACTAGTAGTACCACAACCTTATAACCATTATTAACGTTGTTAAAATTCTGATAATGACCAAAAGCAATATTTTAAATACTATAAATTTCAGGTAGTGCAGTGAGCCTGCATAATACCTCAACTACATCAATTTGTAGTCTATTTCGTCGTCATTATCATCGTCAGGGATTTCACATGGATCCGTAAAAATATATTCCAGGATTAGCCAGGGATTATGTGCTTTTGACGTACTCATTCATGTACCCCTTACATTTCTTCTTCCCAATTCCCATTCAATGTTCTGCTATTTCCTGGAATGCGTCATAGTAGATCGATGATCTTTCAGAATGAACAATTGTTCTGTACACAGTAAATTAAAAGTTTCTGCAGAATGGCACTGCAGCCTTTATGTACCCTTCGCTCAAGGTTTATTGTTGTAACAGTCCATATGGAATACATAAAATGATTACTGTTAGATATAAGGAGAGACACTGAATAAAAATTTGTGCTGTGCCCAGAATTCTAACCCGGAACCTTCTGCTTAGTAGACGGGCGCTTTAGGTCGCTGGTTTAAGTCAGCGTTATGGACAAAGAGATTAATAGTCTCACCTCCAGTAACGAATACCAATGTTTGCTTACAGTTTTTACTTTCCCATTTTTTAAAAAGATATTAAGTTTTTGTTTATTTAATTGGACGTACACTACCACTGTGTTGTAGATGTCCACAATGAGTGAAAATTCAGATGGCTAAGTAAGTAAATAAATAGACTCCACGGTCTGTCTTCAAGAACGTCTCCCTTTACACCACATACTTTAATTCTGCTTCTATGTTCCCTGTGAAATACATATCAAATTTCCAAGGCTCTCCTATATTGGAATAGAATCCAACAACCATCATAAATGGGAACAATCCAGCCTTGTTCCTCAGGCAGAGTTAACATAAATATCGACAATAATACAGTTTCCTGATACAAACATTGTATTGTTATACCAAAGGTATTAAACATAAGGAGAAGCGTTGAATTAAAATGTGTGCCGCGACCGGGATTCAACATAAAAGAGACTTGGAGATTTTACTCGTATTTCACAAGGAACATTGAGGCAGATTTAAAGTATGTGGTGTGGAAGGAGACGTGCTTGAAAACAGTCGGTGTAGTCGTTGTCTATAACACTGTGTTATCTGAGCGGTCTAAAGCGGCTGCTTGTAAGCAGTCACGGGTTCGAATCTGGCCACATCACAAATTTCAATTCAATGCCTCTCCTTATATGAATTAATACCTTTTGTGTAATGAGACAATGTTTGTCTCAATGAAGTGTATTATCTATACATCTTATAAAATAGGTTAAATGTGGGTATGTAAGTTCAACATCTCCTCCTCAACTACTGGACCGATTACAACCAAACTTGGTAAACATCTTTCTTACAATTAGTCAAAAATCGCTGTCGGGTAAGAACTATCTACGACATATACGTAAGGAGATTTAACGTCATAAACAATGGTAGTCGTGAAAAACGCCCGCACCATGCAATAATATTCTACATCTGCTTCTAAACCAAATTTGACAAAAAGATTCTTTCAGGTCAGGAATCATTTTCTAAGGTTGCAAAAGCCACCTAAGATACGAAGTTCATCTGATATCAAGTCATAAACAATGAAAAATTGCTCCACCTTGCGGCGCGTGATAGCGTGAATACATTCGTCCACTATTTGACAATGAGAGCACTTGGTGACTTGCAATGAACTTTGGACATAATTTCAAATCTTTAAAAACCTTGTTCTCGCTGACAACCCTAACAAAATGAAGAAAGGAGAACAGTTTATCGCTTACTACTTATCCGATATTCATGATGTATAACAACGATACTTTGCATGACGTTACAAGACAATTCACAGACAGTACACATACATACAGCTGAATGTCCCTTCGACATTATATCACACTTCGACATACAGTTCATGAGATATGAAGTCATAAACAATTTGATTAATGAAAAATCGCATCATCACGCATGAGATTCTGATTTATTACGTCTTTACTGCTAATACAATTCACGACACTTTTTGTAGACATTAGGCACATATATCACTGAATGTACTTTCGAATGTACATCACAGTTGACACATATTTCGGGAGATATGACGTTATAAACTAAGAGTCACAAAAATTTTCCCCGTCACAAGTATCAATAAGTATGGTTTAAAGTCAAATTTTGAATTAATGCTATACATCATTTGTATTTTATTATTATTTTTTCTTTCTTTGCATACTACGCTTAAAATTTTGTACATTATGCAAAATTCTTTCATTGTTTCATAATTTATAACCTGTTTTTAGGTATACGGATGAAATCTTTTTCGATTTTTTATTTTCGTTTCCAATATAAGACTGGGAAATTATTATACACCCGGGAAATGCTAGTGTTTGATACTTAAAATGATTACCATTACAGATCAGTAAATGAAGTTGAAACATCCATATTGGTACGTAGTGTAGCCCGTATCACTGATTCTGGCATCTATACCACCAAACTGATGGTGAATACTCTGTTGAGATACATAATTCGACACCTGCTTGATCAATTCACGTAATTAGGCACGAGTAGCGTGTTGAAGAGTCGCACGTGTCTGTTGTTATCCAATCATATACATCAAGCACACGATTGCAAGCAAGTCCGGAGACGCTGCTGGCCAGGGAAGTTGTTGCATGTCTTGCAGAGTTCGTTGGGTTTCACTCGCAGTGTGTGGGCGAGTATCATTGTGTTGCAACAACACCCTGCAATGCTGTTCCAGAAATGGCGTAAGAAAGACTCTTACTGTATTCTGCACGTACCGACCACCGGTGAGCGTTTTCTCCACTAACAGGAAAGATGAAAGGGGATTGTAGCTTATGACATCTCAGACCATGTGACCTAGGGTGGAATCGGTATGTCCTGTACGAATGCACTATATACTCCAACTCACCTTATTACTGTTACTGATGATTATTTAAGGTTGAATGTGTCATGAAATTTAGTATAAAATACCACTTAAGGTCGGAATCGGACCATGTTGTATTTTGTTTACTATTACAGTCGATGTATTTCAAAGATTCTTAAGAAGAAATGGTAATTGACGCTCATATGTTTGCCGATCGTCAACTTAACAATCCTTTTATTGAGCATGTCTGGCATGCAATTGGCAGACGCATTGCAGCCAGAGCAGTACCTCCCACAAAGGTATGGCACTCGTGGAAGAATGTCCAAATATCTCTCAAGCGCTGATTGATATCATCATATTGTTATGCCATGCTGCTGTGTAACCATGCCGTCCGATTTGATCAAACACCGTATTACAGTGCAACGAGAGTGACTTTTTCAGTATTATGGTAGCCCCATGGCGCCTCGCTTTAAGTAAACGCAATTTCAATTTCAAGGAGTGTGTTTAGGCAACAAAGCTACGTAATGTTTCGCAAACAAATTACAATTGTACTAAATTTCTGAATAAAATACGTTTAGCGGTTTAGGGTGTTACAAAAGGGTTCGTGTCAGTCTATCTATCTCATGAGGGACAGATTGCTCGTGAGGCATCGCGTAATTGTGTGACCTTGAAGGCGTTTAAGAGCGCTGCCGCCTGGCGTGCCACTGTTTCTGGTGAGTGGAATATCTTTGCGAGTGATACGTCAGTGCGACACTTCCAGTCAGACACAGTCCCTGATGAAGGCCACCTGCAACAGTGGCCGAAACGTCGATAGAGTTTATAAAATGACGACGCGGTCTCATAACCGGAAGAATTTTATTGATAGTGACAATAGCAGCGGATGCCTACGTTTGCATTTAAGACACACGCCGTTCGCTTCGTAGCAAATTCCGTTCGTTGCACGCAGTCTTGGTACTGGTGCAGTTTTTCTTGCCGGAGAGCGGCACGGTGGCAGACTTTTCAGCCGCCCCTCCGTTCCCGGCGCAGAAACCTCCCGCGCCCTCGACCGCTTACGCCAATTCATGCGCGGCGCACCCGCGGCGGCCGACAGCGTTCCCCTGTCCCACCCCGGGGGCAGAGGCGCCCCGCTAGCCTCGTATGAAAATTGCGGTTGCTTGTCGCGTTCGATCGGGCGGCGCAGGGGGAGCGCGCTAACACGCCGGCAGCGGTGCAGGTCGTCGATCCCCCGCGCACAGTGGCGGGCAGCGGGCAGCACACGTGAATGCGCCCGCGGCTGCCGCCCTCATCAGCCGCCGCCGCAACCTGCCGGGGGCTGCGAGGCGCGTGGGCGCACACCCGACTGGCCACGCGCGCTCAGCCGCACTGGCTCTAACGCCGCAGCAAGTAGAGGCCAGCAGCACTAAAGCTCCGCATAGAGAAAGTATGGCCATCCATTTCTTTGCCTCTTGCCGTCTTCTGCAATTCGTGATTCACTGAAATCGAGTCACATGATTTTTCCGCTATATTGATGGCTTGATAGCACAGTGGTAGCATGACAGACTATAAATCCAAAGGTCTCGGGTTCGATCCTCGCCAAGACCTAGGACTTATATCTCTCAATAATGTTCAAATGTTTGTAGAGCTTATGGGACTTAACTACGGGGCCATCAGACCCTAAACTTACAAACTACTTATGAACTAACTAATACTAAGGAAGGGCACAAATATCCATGCCCGAGAGGGGTATTCGAACCCCCGACCGCAGTAGTCGTGCAGACCGTGACAGACGCGCCGCAGACCGCTCGGCTACCGCGGCCGGCTTACATCTCTCATTTTCCATTTCTTTCACCTCTGGCAATGTTGCTGATGTGAAAAATATCGAGAAGTACTTGGGGGTCCACGCTAAATTGTGCGTACCCCGATAACAGGCTGGGTAAGTCAGTTCGAAGGCAACAGCATTCCCCCTCCAAATCGAACCTTGCACTGTGATGTTCAAACCAATGCCGGCCGCGGTGGCCGAGGAGACTGAGGCGCTCCAGTCACGGTCTGCACGGCCACTACGGTCGGGAGTTCGAATCCCCCCTCGGGCATGGATTTGTGCCGTCCTAGATCGTAAGTAGTCCATAAGTAGTTTGTAAGTTTAGGGACTGATGATCCCTTAGTTAAGTCCCATAAACTATACAAACATTTGAATATTTCAAACCAATCTTCGAATCGTCGACTACTTTACGTTCTCTACCTTGTTTCCCTGTCAAAATAAGTGCTGTGAATATTCGTACGTTTGGGTTTGAAAAAAAGCCACAGTGTTGGGCTTTAGGGTGTTTTTAACCGACTTCAAAAAAGGAGATGGTTCTTAATTTCACTGCATTTTTATATTTTTCATGTTTGTTACCTCAGTACCTTCGACTGTGTGAATTGATTTTGATGATACTCTTTTGTATATTGGCCGGACGCGGTGGCGGAGGGGACTAAGGCGCTCCAGTTACGATCTGCACTGCCACTACAGTCGGGGGTTCGAATCCCACCTCGGGCATGGTTATTTGTGCCGTCTTAGTTCGTAAGTAGTTCATAAGTAGTTTGTAAGTTTAGGGACTGGTGACCCCGTAGTTAAGTGCCATAGACTATACAAACATTTGAACATCTTTTGTAATTGAAAGTCGGTGCTTCTCGTATGGTCCCATTTCAATTTAATGCAGTTCGGACAATGAAAAAAGTGAGGTGAAGCCGTCAACAATCCAAAGATTGGTTTGAATGCTACAGTGCTTTATTAGGTATGATCCTCTTTCGAGATGGTATGCCGTTGCCTTCCTCCCACCTTCGAACTGTCATGCCCATCCTGTCATAGGGGGACCTACAGTTTAAAGTGAGTTCCGGACCACGTGCTACACATTTTTCACTTCAGCCACATTGCCAGAGGTGGAACAAGTGGAAAGCGACAGCTAAAAATCCTAGACTATGGCTGGGATCGAACCCGCGACCTTTGGATTCATAGTTTGGCCACTCTAACACTTTGCTACCGACATAGAAAAAAAAATTTAAGCCTTAAATTTGTAATAGTCCATTTGCGACAAACGGACGTATATCTCAATATTATGCCAACCGATTTCGATTACTCTTTTTATTATTATTATTTGAAAGGATGTACTTCAAGGGTAATTTCATGAGGGTTTGGTTAGGTTCTGATTAACTGATCCATGACAAAGTAACGGAACTCTTCAATTATTATGAGCAAATTAACGATACTCGGCCGAATCTTTTATAGGCTATACGGATATTTGAGTCACCTACCGCAATGTCGTTATGGTCTTTTTTCATGTAAAGACCCATTTTTGAAAGTCTGTTTTTGCGCTCTTCGTAAGTCCATTTTGAAATTGTCCTCGGGGTAGATTTCCTCTGTTGAGGTAGGCTTTCCTTCGTGACTTCGTTTGTTTCAGTTAAACGCCGCTGTCTCATATGAGCAGCTGTTTTAGTAGTTCTACCCATATTCAGAAAAATTAGTTAGTGTACTTCTTATTTACTAAACAATAAAAAATCAACAAAAATTTTAACAAGAAAGAATAACCGACTTAATAAAGGAAAACTATTCCAAGGTAAATGAATATGTATTAAAAGGTAAAAAATAATTTCGTATTCTTCTGCAAATTAATAATCAACTTACTTTTTCTACTCATCAGTATTTATGTAGGATCTATGTGTTTACCACGCAAGGAGATAGGTAGGTACCTATCCACTTTAAATCTAACTCATCACATACCTATGAATAACAAACAATGATCAAAGTATATTTTAGAGTTGAAATGAAAAGTATTAGACTACTTATAAGTCAGTCAAGTTATTACGATAGTATATTGCAGTTACATTTATTTTATTTCTATAGTCGGCGTCAGCCAAATAAACACTACAAAATACCTCGCAAAACTAATACGAGAATATTGAGACCGAAGTCGGAACGGATATTTCCTTGGCTGACTCCGTGCGTAGAGGCCACATTCCCGAAGGCGATTTCGTACGGTTTGTGATTATATTGGCGTTCTGTTGTTGCCTGGATGGCGCGTTGCAGATGTTACACAAGGACGACATTCTTTTAACGGTTCCTTGTGTGTGATATCGCATCCAAGTGCTGTAAATTACTTTTTGGGACACTCCAATAGCTGCACTCACCTCCCTATCCGTCTGCCATTTTTCCAACCATCGAATTGCTCTCCATGAAATAGTTTCGAATAAATGTTCAAATGTTTGTACAGCTTATGGGACTTAACTACGGGGTCATCAGTCCCTAAACTTACAAACTACTTATGAACTAGCTAATTCTAAGGACGGCACAAATATCCATGCCCGAGGGGGATTCGAACTCCCGACCGCAGTGGCCGTGCAGACCGTGACTGGATCGCCTCAGTCCCCTCGGCCACCGCGGCCGGCATATTATTGTATCAAATATGAATTCAAGACCCAAAAGCCGTTTGAAATGGCTTTAATGACACTGTATTATTCATGCAAGCGCTGTGGTATATAGTATTTAATACAGTTGTTGCCAATGCAAGACAGAAATTGAGAACAAAAAGCAATCGTAAACAGATACTTCACTATTATTAGCACAAACTATGTTAGCACCCGGTGCGGCACCTGTTGGGAGCAACCGTTAATTCTTTCCATTTACATTTTCTGTCATCCTTTTCTTATGCCTCGCTGTTTCAAATGGAATAGAACACATCTGTGTCCACCTTCACGCCGAATCTACAATATCCGTCTTTTCGTGTCGATAATCTGGTGCAATCGATAGTTAGGCAGTCGATAAGCTACTCTGCATCTGATCAGCATGTCTCCGTCCCCTGGACATTCTCCTTAATTTGCTTGCAACTTTTTCCTTTTGTCAGGTCTGTTAACAAACGTCCTTTTTCTTCTCCCTCTTATTCCTTCTACATTTTCTCTACGTTATCCTCTGCAGTATACAGTTCTAGTGTAATATGTGCCCCATCCAACATGTTCTCCGCTTCTCTGTCATCTTTATAAAGTTCTTTTCCTCTTTTGCCTACTAAACATCCACTAATTTTTCATTCTGTCGGTCGAAATCTACCTGTACATCCGTAACCCGCAAGCCAATTCACGGTGTGAAGCGAGGGGTACTTTGCATACCAATGTCACCGCCCCCTTCTCCAATCCCGCATGGTTCGAGGACAAGTAACTGCTGATATTCTTCCGTGTGAACCATAATCTCTCCCTCTCGCGTTTGTGATCGCTTCGCTCTCTGAACTTTGACAGAATCTTGTATCACGGTGATGAGCCCGTAACGAAGCGTACTTTTCTCTGCTGAATCTCCTCTATGTCTTCTACTAACTCATTAGTAGCCTTTGTCCCGTTTTTGGGACGCAAATATTTTATTCTGTGGTACATGAGCAGTATCATTCTTAGCTTTGACTTTGGTACTCGAAGGATTTACTGAGTTGTATAATGCCAGGAAATTACGAATTGTTATGATAGGTTCGAAAAAGAATAAAGCCAAGATAGATAGAATATTTTTTTATTTAAGGAACACATTGTTGGGGCGATCTAGAATTGTTTAATAAATTGTTTTCAGCCAAGATCGCTTTCTTCTTATAATTATATGACCGGTTTCGGCGTGCTAGATGCCATCTTCAGACCTGTCGTTATTTTTTACACCGCTGCTATAATTTTTGTTATAGTAGTGACGTAAAAATTACGACAGGTCTGAAGATGGCGTCTAGCACGCCGAAACCGGTCATATAATTAAAAGAAGAAAGCGATCTTGGCTGAAAACCTTTTATTAATTTATTTATTTATTATTTTTTATTTATTTCATTTTCTTTTATTTATTTACTTCTTTTTTTTAATTTTGACGATCGGTTTCGATGGTCTCTGTCATCATTTTCAAATAAAAAAAGTGATGTCAACATCTGTTGTATAAAATAATTTAAAGTGCATAGATGCACTATGTCATTATAGTAAAAGTTTACATGTCAGTATAAGTGACATAGGCATCTATGCACTTTTAATTATTTTGTACAACAACTGTTGACATCACAAGATGACGGCTGTGTAAAACATTGTTTTGACCATAAGAAGGCAGAGACCATCGAAACCGGTCGTAAACTTATATTCTAGCGATCTTGGCTTTATCCTTTTTGGAACTTATCGAAATATAGGATCGCCTCCTCACAATATAAACAGACAAAGTCACAAGAATTGTAATATAATGGTTGGGTGTGATTATGAGTATACGGACATCTAAAATTCAATATTTCTGAGCTATCCTGAAGTAAATGCAATATCAGTTTGTGTGTCCAAATAATGGGACACTAGCATGTCACATTATCAGTATTCTGTTGCAGTGCCTTATTAGGATATTAACGTCTTATATACACAAATTACTGTATCCATTCTTCAGATCTGATTTGTTCATATTGTATGAGATTTTCCCTCATCCACATTTTACGATTCCAAGAGGATGAAAACACACCGCATGGAATTACAGTTGAAGAAATTCTAGCGGAACTTCGTAAGGATGAAGTGAGTAAATATGAAGTTAATAACTTATAACTAGTGTTTATTCCTTTCAATTTAGATAGAGTATCAGATGGAGGAGATAACGAAAATGTTGCAAAGATTTGAAGGTCAGTAATTTATGTTCCAGTATACTGCAATTTATTCAAAAAACGTTTTCTTTCCATTTGTCACCCAACGTATAACATTTATGTAGAAGAATGGTGCAAAAAAAATTAAAGTTTTTGTAGGTAATGGGTTAACCCTACCTGCTACGGATCCATCACCGATGAGCAATGTGCAAGCGCTGGCAGAAACAGAGTTCTGTAACCTACTTCCTTTGCTGACATACTACACTTCCTCAGGATTCTTCCGATGAATCTCAGTCTGGGATCTGCTTTACCCACGACTGGCTTTAAAGATGGTCTTTCCAATTTAAATTGTTCCTTATGTCCACAGTCAGAGTTATTATGGAGGGAACTGCTCCCAGTGATTGCCCCACTATTGCGCAGTTATACAGAATCTTTCTTTCTATGGAAGCGTAGCACTTGAGACCTGTTTACGAGTATATCGAGGTTCAATTGCCATTCCCTTCACCAAAGGTCAATACGCTACCGTTTTTCAGTACGTCTTTTCGATTTCCTGCAGCATCATCCGCAAAAAAACCCATTGAATCTACGACGTCATCGACGAGGTTATTTATATACATTGCGAAAAACATCGGTCCCCTTGACAATGACATGCTGCGTTCTGGTGGCTAGAAACGTCGCAATCAAGCCTTACAGTTGGTCTGATATTCCATACGCACTTTGTTTTTCGGACGATGGTGCGAAACGGTATCGAAGGCCTAGCGGAAGACAAACAACACGACATCTAATTAGGATCTCGAGGATGAATAGCGAGAGTAGTGCTTCACAAGATTGTTGACTTATGAAACCTTGTCGAATCTTACAAAGGAGATATACGTTCTGCAGAAATGACATAATACTTTACCATAAAGTGTGTTCCAAAAGTCTGTTACTGACCAAAGTCCGAGATTTAGACCTATAATTTCGACGACCCTTCTTGTCAACGGGAATCACTTGCGCACTTTTCCAATCCTTACGAACTCTTGGATCATATAGGGACCTTCGGTACACTGCTTCTATGTGTGGGGCAAGTTTCTTTGCATACTCCGTGCTAAATCGAATTGATATCGCGTCAGTTCAGCAGCGTTTCCTCTGCTGATCAATTTCAGTTTCTTTGCTATCACAGTGATACATATTTGAACATCTGCAAGTTTGTAGTTCATGCGATGGTTTACAGGAGGAATTATCGTGCAATCTTCCTCTGTAGAAACAGATTTGTAAAAAGACATTAAATATTTCGGTCTTTTGTATGTCATTATCTGTTTCATCACCTTTATAGTCACAGAGCGTCTGGATACCTGGTTTCGACACGTTCACTGGTTTGACGTAGGACCAAAATTTCTTAGGATATTCTGACAAGTCGGTACAAAAATTTTGGTCATGCCGAAATAGCTTTGTGGTGTAAGGTATGATGCTACGGCAGCCGCTTCTGCAGGACTTTGGAGTCCTCCTTCGGGCGTGTGTGTGTGTGTGTGTGTGTGTTTTCCTTAAATTAGTTTAACTTGGAAGAAGTAGATTGTAAGTTTGAACATTTGAGTTATCTGACGCTTATTGAAGTGTCATTCCAAATTCTCCCCTCCCCCCTTCCCCCTCCCCCCCTCACCCCTCCCCCCACAATATCGTAATCACAATTCAGACCGTCCTTTTATAATCTCAAACGTGCTGTCTTGTTCTTGTTCTTGCTATTTGGGTCTTTTGTCTGTGACTGTTGTCATGGAGTGGTCTCAAAAAAAGTTCAAATGTTTGTAGAGCTTATTGGACTTAACTACAGAGTCATCAGTCCCTAACTTTACAAACTACTTATGAACTAGCTAACACTAAGAACGGCACAAATATCCATGCCTGAGGGGGGATTCGAACCCCAGACTGTAGTGGCAGTGCAGTCTGTGACTGGAGTGCCTCAGACCCCTCGGCCACCGCGGCCGGCTGGAGGGGACTAAATGCAAAGTTGCGAAACTTATCTCTACCAGAGATTGGTTCACCTTCGCTTCTAACTGTCGCTACAGATGTGCAGAGTTGATGCTAACAAGATGTAGAATAGCTTATCGACTGGGTAACTATCGATTACACTAGATTATCGACACGAAAAGACGGATGATGTAGATTCGTCGTGAAGTTGAACACAGATGTGTTCTATTCACATGTTCGACAGGTATGACATTGTACGGATTCACAAGGAATTATTTAATTGGTTTTATTATTTGAGGAACCAAATATTTCTACCTTACAAATAAATTCTGATGAATGCTAGTATCAAATGATTTAGTATGACCTCTACAAATCGGCCACAATTAAGATTAATTATTGACTTACGCAATCCATATAACTACCTGAAGACAGTTTCCATCATATTCTTTTAAATAGCAAAACCCAAATACACAATATGAAATGACTCAATATAAGTTGCAATTTTATATACTACTGTACGACAAAATAAAAACGGCGCTTCCTAGGTGACTCTTTCTAGTTGCCTTTTACAGCCTGCAAGGAGAACTACAGGCCAGTTCTAGCATTCAAACATACAGGGTGGAGAGGGGAAGCGGACTGAATGGTGATGGAAAGTGGCGGTATGTAGTAGCTTTTGTTGGAGACAAAGAGAAAAGAAGGAAAAAAAAGTCATCTGGCAATATTTTACCAAGGAAAAACGTGGGACCGAAATAGGTCACGCAGTGGACGCGATACAAGGAAAAACAGGGTGTTAACTGCCCAATAGGTTCATCCTCTTCAGTTTCTGCTTTTTTTCCCCTTGGCTTTGGTATGATGATGAAAGAGAAAAGAAGGATATTTTGATGATAAATGTAGCGCTAGGTCATTTGACGAGAATCACTGGGAATATAATTAGCTTAATGCGCAGTATTACTGCTGTTCGTATATGTAATATAAAAAAGAAATAAAAATACGCAACAATTATGTGACAAGTAGCATGTCATTCAAAGATGAAATTACCTCTCCCTTTCGTTGGTGCATTAAATCATACAAAACCCCTATATAATTTGAATAACGAGCAATGTTAATTAATTATATAGTGACGAAAAGCTAATTAAAATATGAAAAACGCCTAATGTAAAGGAGTGCTTGATGGGAATTCAGATACTAAAGCACACGGTTGAATTATCTTTTTTAATTAATTAAGCTGGTTTTAATTAATTTTACATACAAATATACTTGCTCGGTCAATAATGATGTTACCAAATAGTGCATGTGTCTTTGCAGACAAGTCTCATGGGCACTTTGCTCTGACGGATAACTTTTTTGTTTTATGGACCACAAAGACTATCTTCATATCTACTGGATGATCAAAATGTCAGTATACATTTGAAAACATAATAAATCACGGAATGATGTAGATAGAGAGGTAAAAATTGACACATATGCTTGGAATGACATGGGGTTTTATTCTAACCGAAAAATGAAAGATCTAAAATGTCCGACAGATGGCGCTTCATCGGATCAGAAAGGCAATAATTAGCATAACAAATCAAGACAAAGCAAAGATGATGTTCTTTACAGGAAATGCTTAATATGTTCACCATCGTTCCTCAACAATAACTGTAGTCAAGGAATAATGTTGTGAACAGCACTGTAAAGCATGTCCGGAGGTGTGGTGAGGCACTGGCGTCGGATGTTGCCTTTCAGCATACCTAGAGATGTCGATCGATCACGATATACTTAAGACTTAGGTAACTTGAAAGCCAATAATCGCACGGACTGAGGTCTGTGGACCTAGGAGGCCAAGCATGACGAAAGTGGCGGCTCAGCACACGATCATCACCAAACGATGCGCACAAGAGATCTTTCACGCGTCTAGCAATATGGGGTGGAGCGCCACCCTGCATAAAAATCCTACGTTCCAGCAGGTGTTTATCAGCCAGGCTGGGGGTGAAGCGATTCTGTAACATATCGGCGTACCTGTCACCAGTCACGGTAGCATTTACAAAACCAGAATCGCGCAATTCCTCGAAGAGAGAAGGCCAGATAACGGTAGATGTGGTTCTAATAAAACCCCATGTTATTCCAAGAAGGTGTGTTAATTTGTACCTCTGTATCTATATTATTCCGTGATTTATTAAGTTTTCAAATTTATACTGACTTTTTGATCACCCAGTATCAGTTCTAATGTACTTGTAATCGATTTCTAAACCGCCATCAGCTTTATATGCACTATTATCGAAATAAAATTAATACGCCAATATGATTTGTCGCTGTATTACCGTATTTTGTATTCTGGTGTAAACTGCACGCCTCTTGATGTGGAAAACTTCTTCACTGTGAGAGTTTAGTCGGCTGCGACATTATTCAATATGCAAATTCTCCACTTGATACGATATTCTGAATTAATTCTTCAATTGCAGGTATATAAAAACAATTATAATTAATTATGGGCCGCCAACACGTTTATAAAAACCTCACTTGCAATGGGGCGTATGATATGGTCGAACACATTTATTTTATAAATTCCTAACCAAAATCAAAATGAGAGGTACCTTAAGTTATTCGATACACCCTCACGTTAACTAACATCTGGTTGCCCCTCCAAAAGTAAAAATGACTGCGTAATTTTCAATTTAAAGAATATACATACTTCAGGTGCAATTTCTTTACCATAAACAATTCATCCTGTCACATGACAAAACTAATGAAACAATGCACAAACTTTGAAATTAAATGAGATACTATACGCAACAGTTAAAGAAAACTGACAATTAATAACATTAAACCGGCCGCGGTGGCCGAGGGGACTGAGGCGCTTCAGTCACGGTCTGCACGGCCACTACGGTCGGGGAATCGAATCCCCCCTCGGGCATGGATATTTGTGCCGTCCTTAGTTGTAAGTAGTTCATAAGTAGTTTGTAAGTTTAGGGACTGATGACTCCATAGTTAAGTCCCTTAAGCTTAACAAACATTTGATTTCTGAATAACATTGAGTTACATTGGTGTGTGTGTGTGTGTGTGTGTGTGTGTGACTGAATAATTATTCAAACTACAACCGCAGTTACTCAAAGTGCAGATGAAGTTTCCCAATTTGAGCAAATAACCCCGATTATAAAAATAAAGAGAAATTCCATCAAAAATAGCTATATACTGGCCCTAGCAATGGTGCAGGCTCAAGAGTTGGCAGCGGCAGGTGATGACTGCACACCAGAGGTGAAATAAAACGCGACCATTTTGTCACTTCATTCTGTGAAGCAGAAACGGTATTTGAACTAACAGCCACTCTAGCGTCGGTGCTGATAAGACAGACAATGGCTGCACAAGTTTATATCGCGAACAGACAAGTCGATCGGAAAGTGCTTGTGGAACAGTGTTTACAAGAACAAATAATGAAGTCAAACTTGCGTTACAAAATCTTCATCTATATAGATGTTCGGCAAATCACATTTAGGTGCCTGGCAGAGGGTTCATTAACCACTTTCATAGCCTTTCTCTACCGTTCCATTCTCTAATAGTGTGCGGCAAGAAAGAACACCTATATCTTTCCGTTTTCGATCTGATTTATTCTATTTTAATGGGATGATCATGTCTCCCTATGTAGGTGGGTGGTAGCAAAATATTTTCACATTCAGAAGTAAAAGACGGTAATTGAAATTTCGCTAATAGATCTCGCCGCAACGAATAACATCGTTCTTTTAATGATTTCCACTTCAAATCGTGCAACATTTCCGTGACGCTTTCCCCCCCAGTAACGTGATAAAACAAAACGAGCTGCCCTTCTCTGAACCTTCTCAATGTCTTTCGTCAGTTCCACCTGGTGAGGATCCCACAATGGGCAGCAGTACTCTGGGAGAGGACGCACAAGTGTGAAGTAGGCAGTCTCTTTTGTGGAACTGTTGCATCTTCGAAGGTTTCTGCCAATGTAACGTAACCTTTAGTTCGACTTCCCCACAATATTTTCCATGTGATCTCTCCAGTCTAAGTTGTTAGTAATTGTAACTCCTAGGTATTTGGTAGAATTTTCAAACTTAATGTTTGACTGATTTATCGTGTAATTGAATTTCAGCAGATTTCTTTTAGTGGTCATGTGTATTACTTCACACTTTTTATTATTTAGTGCTAATTGCCAATTTTCGCACCATGTAGAAATTTTGTCTAAATCACTTTGCAGTTGCTTTTGATCCTCTGTTTACTTCACTAACCGATAAACGACAGCATCATCCGCGAACAGTCTAAGGGAGCTATTAAGATTCTCTCGTAAAACGTTTATAAACACAAGAAGATAAGGGGACCTACATTGCTTCCCTGGGAAAAGTGCAAATGCTCAAAGTGAGACTTTCAAAATATGTAAGTCAACTGTAACCGCCGGAAGCGAACCTACAGAACAAAAATCAAAGTTCAGACAACAGCAAAAGTAAACCGCAAGACCTAAGCCGAGACCTGCAAGCGAATCGCCAAAATCTTTCTCTCCACGCCAGCGTTCCAGGTTGCGACCCGCGACCTCTCCTACGCGGCCAGAGCGCTCCAATTACCACATACAGCCTATAGCCTGCCCAATGATATCGAGAAAAACTGCTGACAGATTACAAAGCTGTCACAATCCTAAGCTTTGGCGAATCATAGAGCATTCTCAAGCGCTCCTGCAAGCTCCTCCCATACGAGCAAATTTCCCACAGAGACGATACCGTACACAGCTCCAAGACCTCTTCTGAATTTTCTGACGCTCTCTTTCGTTTCCAGGCGTAAAAGTACATGAATTTTATGACCACAGGTGCCATGCCCACCCTGGCGCATACGACCGACTAAGCGCCCTACAAACTGCTCAACATTTGTTACTCAGAAGAACGTATCCACAACTACCCAACTTGGCAAATTGTGAGGAACCATCTAGGCAATCATAACCGTGAAAATGACATGCCGCTCTGGCGAGGGTGCTATTTTAATTTCTGTGAACTTCGTCTTGAAGGGACGTGCGATTGTGTCGCAGTGGCGACAGTGGGGTGGCCAACCTGCTGTGTGTCTGCAGAGCATTGTCCTCCTCTACCAGTAATTTCAAACAATACCTCGAAGGTAGCCGCGGTCGGCCTTCGTCAACCACTCTCTTCAACCATTGCCCACCGAACAGGACCTCAAAGGTACCAGGCCATGACAGGACGCGCTCCCTTCCAGTGCCGAGTCGGCAGTCTCGCAACTGAGAAGTTCTACGAAGGCAAATGCCCAAACATGCTAATTTATGGACCCCAATTTGCCAACTGTCGAGGCTACGTGAGAGAAAACACGCCAGCCGTCCCCTTGCCGTCGCCAGCTTGTCCACTGGACAGCAGATATCGAAAAGAATCGTAGAAAAATTCATTGAGAAACAGCTACAATTGAACGACTTTTCCTTAGACGAAATGCACCAATAGAAACAGAAGTGTTATTAAATCTATATATAGATAGAGTATAAAAACGATACTGAACATCCCCATCTGACCAATCATAAAAAAATAAAGTAATAAATAAAGTAACTACATATTACCACCATCTCACACTGGTAAATGTAAAGGCATGTTATTGTTACATACATCGCAAAGGAGGATCCTCCATTATTCCGTATTTAAGATTCTTGATCCATAAGTTAGCTAATTATAACAATTATTATATATGAAATATTGTGAACAATTGATACTTTGTATTTTCAAAGTATTTATTCGCTTTTCTTTATTGAATTATAACTATACAAACAACCTCAAATAGAAAATATATGTTATTTCGGCATGTTTAACATACCATAGCACTTATTTATTTCTCATATTCGTTCGCTATATATATACTGCCCGTGTTGTTTTACTTTCTGCTGTTCATGTTGTTCCTCTTTTATTATTTGCCGCGGTGGAGTAGCCGAGCGGTGTAGAGCACCTCGCTGCGAAGCGTGCTGTTGCTCGCCGTGGAGGTTTGACTCCTCCCTGGGGCATGGGTGTGTGTTTAGTTTAGTAGGTTAGTTTACCTAGGTTTAAGTAGTTTGTAAGCTACGGATTGATGAGCGCGCAGTTTGGTCCGATAGATTTACAGACATCTGAACATTTTTTTATTATTTTTTCTGCCTTGAAGGCTTTCTAAATTTAGTATTTTATTCTTAAAAGTGTTCCTGTCTGCTATTTCTGATTCCTTGATGTTGTTTCTTTCTAGATCTTTTCTTACTTCCTGAGATCCATGCTATTATTGATTTCTGTTTCCAGTAATAAAGTAAATATTGTTTAGTCACCATGTTCTCATTCATGTGGAAGAGATGCCCAAAGAAGATTAATCTACGCTTTGACATTACTTCTGACGTTTCCTCTATACTTTCATAAATCTCCTTGTTGCTTCTCATTTTCCAAACATTTTCAGTTGGTAATAAACCCAAAGTTTTTCTAATATTCCGTATTTCAAGAATCTCTATTGTGTCCAGCTTACAGTACATGCTAATCTTCTCTGTATCGTTCCAATTTTAGTATATGTAACACCGAAGCGAGTACAAGCTTACAGTACATATCTATTATTACAAAAGATTAACGTGCTGATCAGTTAAATAAACAATAATCTGTAAAAAACGAATTAATGAAAAAATAGTCCCAGGCTGAGGATTCCAACACGGAAACTTCCGCCTTTTCTTTTTCTTGCTTTTTCTTACATTTCAAAGTTTTAATTCATATACGTTCTACTATAAATCACGGAATAATGTAGATAGAGAGGTAAAAATTGACACACATGCTTGGAAAGATATGGGGTTGTATTAGAAGAAAAAAGTATTGCTAGACGCGTGAAAGATATCTTTCGTGTGCTGTTTGGTGATGATCGTGTGCTCAGACGCCACTTTCGTCATGCTTGGCCTCCCAGGTCCCCAGACCTCAGTCCGTGCGGTTATTGGCTTTGGGGTTACCTGAAGTCGCATATGTATCGTGATCGACCGGCATCCCTAGGGACGCTGAAAGTCAACATCCCACGCCAATGTCTCACCATAACTCCCAACATGCATTACAGTACTGCTCACAACATTATTCCTCCGCTACAGCTATTGTTGAGGAATGATGGTGAAGATATTGAGGATTTACTCTAAAGAACATCATATTTGCTTTGTCTAAATTTGTTATACTAATTATGGCTTTTCTGGTCAGATGAAACGCCACCTTTCGGACATTTTTCGAAATTTGTTTCTTTTTGGTTCTAATGAACCCATGTCATTCCAATCATGTGTGTCAATTTTTACCTGTTTATCTATATTATTCAGTGATTCATGAAGTTTTCAAATTTATACTGACTTTTTGATCACCCGGTATATACAATAGCACCGAATGTTTCAGCATTTTTTTCTTGTGAATGGCTGGCCATCTTGCAGTATGGCTGGGCCATTGCAGCACTATGTAGTAGCGCCGCAATCACGTGTCAACTTGGCCCGAACTTAATTTCCGAACCCTGGCAATCCTCTCGTAAGAGGGACCTACTGGTAGAGTTCTCGGCGCACAATCTGATTAAGGAGGAGGAGTGGAATGGACTGGGGTTTGATGGATTGCGTGAAGTGGTGGTGGAGCTAAAGGGACGGTGTTACGTGATATACCCCTCTCCCACACACGTCGTCTACCGAAAACAAGTTGAGAATTATCACAAAATGAATACGTGGACACGAGTGTTGGACAAGAGATTTTAATATCAGTTGAACCACGGGGGCCATGGAAGTCATCCCCCAATCAGCTGAAAAGGCTACACAAGGCCGTTCAACATACAGCCACGGAAAATCAGGCCGGGCATTGCTCAACGAAGTGGTTTCTCGGGTCACAGTCTTACGATTTTAAACTTAACCTGATTTGTTGCCTGCATATATGCTTTAGCCGAATCTGCTGCCTGAGCAGATCAGCAAGGGTCATATGATTTATTTCTCTGTCTTCAGATATACGAGGGTAGCAGTTTAATTAGTAGCAACACAGCTGTGGAGACACTATGCAATGGAATCTACTATTGTCGCTGGTAGCACACGTTGTTGACAAACCTACCTTACCTCCGAGCAAATGGACTCGCCTGATCCACGTCACCGGCGCCGCACAGTCGAGGGAAAAACAGCCGCTTGCGAGCGAGCGGTCTAACGTAACAGTGTCACTTTGTTTTCAAAACAGGAACAATGGAGTTGAATCAAGACTGAACGTGCAAGTGGTCGTACAGTTTGACGGTGTCATCAAGGTGTTACATTGCCGTACAGAACAGTGGCACGTTGGATAAAAGCGTTCAACGAAGGTTCGGAAACTCAGGCAGACATGCATCAGACAGGTCGTCGTAACGTCTCTGAAGTGCATACTGCTGTCTTGTTAGTGGACAGTGATCGATTTCTGCGCAACCCACCCACCATGTCGTACGCCAATGCGCGAGCGCTTACAGTGCAAACTGTGCCTGCTCCGTTCGGTCGATGGGACTGGGAAGTATTGTACCATTCACCATACTCCCCAGACTTAACATTCTTGATTTGATTCCGAAGATGGAGCAACTACTTTGTGGCATTCGCTTCAACTGTTCCAGATATTTGATAGGCAGTAGACCGCTGCATTCGCTCCATCAACAGAACAGGCCCTGCTAACGGTGTAATATGCTGACAACGAATTCTACGCAACGCTGGTGACTACGTCGAAGGACAGTAACAGGTGCAAACATGTAACGATTTTGTGTCAGTTGTGAATAAATAGTTACCACTATTTAAGTTCCAACTATCGTGAAAGACTTTCTGACCAGTATGCCAACAGACAGGTCCTGACCAACACGACGGAGGCAATCATGGAAAGTTTGACGTTTTATTTGAAATTAACGCTGCAAGTAAGTACGAGAACGTTTTATACATAATCAACTGTAGGTATTCTGAATGTTCAAATGTTTCTAAATCTAAGGGACGGCACTTTTTCGGTCATCAGTTCCTAGATTTACAAAAGTACTTGAACTAAATTAAACTACGTCTCTGAGTTTCTCGGGTGTACAGCGTCATCCTGTCGTGGTAGTACCACGACTTTTCGACGAATATGCGTTCCGCCATCATCAGATGCACAACAAACACACCCACGATCTAGAGATACGAAACTGTGACGACCGCGAAATGTACAACACGGCACACCACGTGCCCATTCCCGCGCTGAAACTGTGGTTGCATAAATTTGCAGAGTTTATCGTAGTAACATGAAGTGACGTCAAATTCTGTAAGGCAAGTTACTGAATTAAAAGTTGTAAATGGGTCGAGCGTTGACGTGAGTCACTTGTCGCTTAATAAAGCCGTACGTAATTGTTTGCAAACAGGAAGACACGAAAAGAACTAAATAAAAAGAAACGCTGCGGAGGACTACCTTCCAGCAAAGTCCGTTTCGCAAAGCTCTAAACCGGCAGATCCAATATGAAATGAATATTCATAAATAGCCACCTCGATTTGTGTGTGTTATGCATATTCGATTTTTTTTCTTCTTCTTTTTTGCTTATCCGCAGCGAGGATGTCAGCGGGTCGAGTTAAGTCCGCGGGGGTGGGCGGCCTGCTGAATATGGAGCAAGTCGCTCTGCTTACCGCCTCCATAAACCGCGAATAGGGCCATAAAAGCGGAACAGCTGGCGGCGGCCGCCGGAATAACGAATGGCCGCGGGCCGAGCGAACGGAAAGTCTCCTCCGGCCCATCGCATCGCGCCGGCCTGGCCAGCGGTAATCACGCGGCATGCGGTATAAATCCCGCCACCTGCCCAGCCGGTCTCCTGATCTACTGCTTCACGCCACTTGCACAAACTCAACAGGCCGGCACACAGAGTGCCGGTGGCTTAGTCAGTGACCTGCCGACTGGGCCAGCGGCGCCGGTGACAGCAAATAACGTGCGATTCTCCAGTTTCTCCCGACGTGTTTCACGAAGAAAAAGAGATCACGGGTGAACAGTCGGATGACACAATATTTCGGCAAACGACCACGTTGCCATCTTCAGGTCCACTGACGAACTTTACTGCTGTGGGCTATTTTATTATTTCATTTTTGGGGGGGTGCGGGTTTCTATCTGCAAGACCGTCGATTTGCGGCTTGCCATGGCCTATGGGGTTTGAGTTTCCAGTTTACATACATAGACGACTGCCTGAAAGTCCGGCGTTGCCCGCGTATTTATTTATTTATTCCTGCCATTTTTCAGGTATATATTCATTTTTATCAGGGCTATGTGTCTGTAAAACACTTGGAAATGCACTTAGTAGTATAGAAGTAATAAATTAAAACTTGGTGCGTGATGGGGTGGTTTTACACGAACGTTACTGTTTATGTGCTCATATCTACTATCTACTACGTGTCGCACTATGATCCGATTTAGAAGCTGCTTCCAACTATATGTGTTTATACTGTCTGTATAATTTCCTGTCGCTACAATTTGTAGTTTTCAAATTATAAATTGTAACGTCATACCGAATGCCGTAGTTTTACTCCATAAACAGCGGAAAAGTAGTAAGCGAGAAACTTTTTATCCTTTCATCATTTTGCTATGGTTGTCAGCGAGAAAAAGTTTAATGAAAGTTTGAAATTATGTGTACAGTTTGTAGCAAGTCGCTAAGTATTCTCATCCTCATGCACTGTATTTTTAAAGTCTCGCCGCATTATGTGGCATTTTTTGCGATTCCTATTGTTTATGACGCTGTATCTCCTGCACCATGCGTCGTTTGTGATTCTTAACCCTGCGGCAATTGTTACCTCACGGTAAGGAATGTGTGTATCAAATTTGGTTGAAATCTGTCCAGTGATTTAGGAGAAAATGAGCAGCATTGTCGCAAAATGCAGCAGTTTTTCGCACATCTCATTGTTTATGACGTCATATCTCGTCAACTATTTATTGTACGTGATTCTTACACATGAGGCGACCGTCCTCATGGATTGATGGATTGAAGCTTACGTGTACAAAATTTCATAAAGATTGGAACAAAATTGTAGATTTGTATGCAACACGTACAAACATACGGACACACTGCTTTATATATTAGTTGGACGTGGCAGAAATGAGAATGTTATGGTGGATGAGTGGGGTGACACGAAAGAATAGACTAAGGAATGAGTACACCAGGGGAACAGTGAAACTGGGGCCCATAGTGAAAAAGATCAAAGAAAGTAGGCTAAGATGGTATGGACATGTGCCGGGAAGATGGTAGTACTATGTGCGGAGTTGAAGAACTGGAAATCGAAGGATCAAGGAAAAGTGTAAGACCGAAACGGAGATGCAAAGACAAGGTAGCAGTGGGGCTCAGAGAATAAGCACTGGAGAGACATTTGTGGAAAAGAAGGATCCAGCAAAGTAACGCGGACCCCACATGACGGGAGAAAAGGCTGAGATGAAGTTGATGATGATGATGTCGAGGCTGCTGTTGTTGGGACTGTCGTGATGGGACTGCTGGTGGCAACAAATAACGTGTGATTCTTCAGTTTCTCCCGACGTATTTGACGACGTGAAGAGTCAGCTGTCAGTGTACATTGGCACAACATTTCGATTAACGCCCACGTTGTCATTGTCAGGTCCACTGACGAAATTTACTGCTGTGGGCTATTTTTATTTCATTTTTGGTGGGTTAGGGGTTCTATCTGCAGGGCCGTCGATTTGCGGCTTGCCGTGTTCTACGGTGTTTGAGTATCCAGTTTCCATACATAGATGAGGGACGGGGCAGAAATGAGAATGTTATGGTGGATGAATGTGGTGACGTAAAAGGATAGACAAAGGAATGAGTACATCAGGGGAACAGTGAAAGTGGGGCCCATAGGGAAGAGGATCCAAAAAAGTAGACTAGATGGTATGTACATGTGCAGGGAAGAGACGAGTACTATGTGGAAAGAAGAGTTAAAGAACTGGAAATCTAAGGATCAAGGAGAAGAGGAAGACTGAAGGTGAGACGTAAAGACAAGGTAGTAGTGGGGCTCAGAGAGGAAGCACTGGACAGGCATTTGGGGAAGAGAAGGGTTGGGTTGGGTTGTTTGGTTGGGATAGGGGGACTAAACTACTGAGGTTATCAGTCCCTCGGTCGGGAGAGGGAGGTGTGTGGGTAGGAAAGGAGGGGAGGGGAAAGGAAATGCAGTCTGGGAAGTAAAGAAGGAAGGAAGACTGCACTAGCTCGGGGCCAAGTGCTCGCCACGCACGTACTCACGAAAGAACCGCGAGCCCCCTGGGGGTGGAAGAGAAGGATCCAGCAAAGTAACGCCGTCCACACATGACGTGAGAAAGGCTGAGGTGATGTTGACGATCATGATTGTGGTGTCGCACAAGTCTGAAGTGCACGGCACGTACTTTCGCCACGCTGCCATGCAAGCACGGCGCGGCGTTCTTAAGACGTCGGCCACGAGCGCCCTATGTTGCAACCCCACTCACGGCCACCACTGAACTGTATCGGTCACTTGGCAATAGAACAGCCACTAGATAAGTCTCTCATCCAGGCCTCTACCTAGTTAAACTTTGTATCAGTATTCCACTAGTCTACAGCAATGAAACTTCTGAAAGTTAAGTATCGTAATATTTCTACGAAATATATATCTTGTACTAATCTCGTTTAGTGTGTATAGTTTCTGCTGTCCCGCTGGCTGGTCACCTCAGATTCCGTGCCCGCACACACGTGCATCCTGTTTCTCTGTGACGGTCTCTCTCCACTCAGCAACCAACACCTAGAACAACCAGTGGCGACGAGACACAAAAATGATGACGAGGCTACTGTTGTTTGGACTGTCGTGATGGGACTACTGGTGGCAACAAATAACGTGTGATTCTTCAGTTACTCCCGACGTATTTGATGACGTAAGAGTTCATAGGTGAAGAGTCGGGTGTCAGTGTACAATAGGCACAAGATTTAGGTTGGTTCCCACATTGCCATCGTCAGGTGAGCTGAAGAACTGACCGCTGCAGACTACTTTGTTTTTCTTCTTTTTGTCCTTCGCATATTGCTCTGGTTGTTGCCAGTATCATTTGGAAGTATCTGGGAAGCAGATTGCTAGCCTTACTTGAACAGCGCCCCACTTTGCTTTACCCCTAAGGGGGAAAGAAATTTAAACACATTTAGCCCCAAATGAGATGAACAGAGTTAGAACAGGTAGACAGTTTCAAGTACTTGGGATGTATTTTCTAGCAGGGTGGCTACAGTATGAAAGAACTTGAATCAAGGTTTAGCAAAGTTAATGCGGTCAGTGCCCAGCTAAGATCTACTCTTTTCTGCAAGAAGGAAGTCGGTACTAAAACCAAGTTAGCAGTTCACCGCTCTATATTTCGGCCAACTTTGTTGTGTGGGTGTGAAATCTGGGTGGATACAGGTTACGATCTTCATAAGATTATGGTTACAGATATGGAAGTAGCAACAATGACTGCAGGTACTAGTAGATGGAAACAATGGCAGGAGGGTGTCCATAATGAGGCAATCAAAGAAAAACTGGGAATGAACACAACAGATGAAGCAGTTAAAGCGAACAGATTGAGATGGTGAGGTCATGTTACACGCATGGGAGAAGCAAGGTTACCTGAGAGACTCATGGGATCGGCAGCAGAGGTTAAGAGGAGTTGAGGGTGGACCAAGGAGAAAGTACTTAGATTCGGTGAAGAATGAGTTTGAAGTAAAACGCTTAACAGCAGACGAAGCAACAATGTCAGCATTGAATAAGGGAGCAATGCGGAATTTTATTAAGGGGCCTATACTTCAGACTGAATGCTGAAAGGTATAATCAGTCTCTAATGTGGATAATTTTTTGTATAGGTTAGGTAACCGTATTAAGCAACTGTAAATTAGTCTAATTTGGTCTAAATTAGACCAAATTATATCGGTTAACTTGTACATGTTACGTAACCGTATTATGCAACAATAAATTAGTCTGATTTGCTCTAAATTAGACGAATTCACAATTGCTTAACACGGTTACCTAACATATACAAAATTTTGTAACTGCAACTGCGGAGAAAGGAGGCCAAAAACACAAAGAAGATTTATGCATGATTTTTTTTTTCATACCTGCAGGACCGTCGTTTTGCGGCTTGCCATGGCCTATTGGGGTTGCATGCCTTTTTCGTTGTTTTTACAACAGTGTTCTCATCTGTTTTGTGTACCAAGGGTGATCACCGCCTTCTTTTATTAATTTATTTGGTGTAATACTGTCAATTGCTGTCGATGCTTCTTTCAATGGGAGCCACATGTGGTCTACACTTACGTTTAGGGTTGTTACCCATGCCACCCATTTTGTACTACCCAGATACGATAAATCCGTTCTTAAGTGTGTACGTGCTTTTACTATAGTCTGTTGAGAATTACTTTACGATTGACAGTTATGCTGGAGCACGTGGAGGCACGACGCAACACTGCCACGTCCCGCACGAACCGCAGGCGTCTTGTCTCATTCATTGTAACTCTTCATCTCGCTCAAACATGCTAACTAGTTCCTGTATTAACGTGGAATTTCCCTCCGTGTATTCTGGTAGACCTGCATTATAATCTCATTTTATTTTATTTGTGTCAGGAGGTCATTGAAGACGAAGTGCTGACGATTTTGCCGAATTTTCGACTGTTTTCTTACTGAAATCCGGTAAGTGCATTAAGCGAATGAATGTATCATATTTTCTTGTAATTTATAGTGGATGTCAGTTCGAGTTTTGAAACATCAGATAATTTCAATTATGTATGATGCGCGATAGCTCTTTCGTATGCCAGGTGATGAAATGTTGTAATGTTTGCAAACCTGTTTTGACCAAAGCTGAATTAAAGTTTGTGACGAGAAGGAAATCGTGCTTAGACTATTCAAATCAAATGTTCAAATGTTTGTAAATCTATCTGACCAAACTGCGTGATCATCAGTCCATAGCTTACAAACTACTTAAAGTAAGGTAAACTAACCTAAGGACAACACACACACCCATGTCCCAGGAAAGACTCGAACCTCCGACGGCGAGCAACCGCGCGCTCCGCAGTGAGGTGCTTTAGACCGCTCGGCTACTCCACCGCGGTGCTAGACTATTCCGAGGCGCACTAATAGCTACTGATGCGGTGCGTTGGTCTAGCGGTAAGACGTCTGCCTAGTAAGCATGGAATTCCGGGTTCGGTTCCCAGTCACATCAGAAATTTTAATTCAATGCTTCATATTTATCATTAATGTCTTTAAGAGGCCGGCCGCGGTGGCCGAGGGGACTGAGGCGCTCCAGTCACGGTCTACACAGCCATTACGGTCGGGGGTTCGAATCCCCCTTCGGGCATGGATATTTGTGCCGTCCTTAGTATTGGTCAGTTCATAAGTATGAAACTTTCACTCTGCAGCGGAGTGTGCGCTGATATGAAACTTCCTGGCAGATTAAAATTGTGTGCCGGAACCGGGACTCGAACCTGGGACCTTTGCCTTTCGCGGGCAATCGCACTACCGACTGTCGGTAGGTTCGAGTCCCGGTTCCGGCACACAATTTTAATCTGCCAAGAAATTTCATATCAGCGCATACTCCGCTGCAGAGTGAGTTTCATTCAGGAAACATCCCTTAGGCTGTGGCTAAACCATGTCTCCACCATATACTTTCTTCCAGGGGTGCTTGTCTTGCATGGTTCGCAGGAGAGCTTCTGTGAAGTTTGGAAAGTAGGAGGCGAGGTACTGGCGGAAGTAAAGTTGTGAGGCGGCATCGTGAGTCGTCTCGGGATAGCACAGTCGGTAGTGCGCTAGCCCGCAAAAGGAAAAGGTCCCAGGTTCGAGTCCCGGTTCCGGTACACAATTTTAATCTGCCAGGAAGTTTCAGATCATAAGTAAGTTTAGGGACTGATCACCCCGTAGTTAAGTCCCATAAGCTATACGGGTATTTGAACATTTTTGTCTTTAAGAAGGGTGTTCAAACGAAAAGGTGCGAAACGTCTTAAAAACCGACCTGGTTGAAAGGCGAATATTGCGCTTTGGGATAATGCAGTGCGACATCTAGGGACGAGAAGCATGCGACAGTAAAGTATTAGTATTGCTTCAATTTTGATAGAAACCATCATTTTGCGTGATTTGACCACTTAGAGCTAAATGCGTCAGGCTGTGCAGCAGTTTTAAGGAACTGCTTGGAGCGAGAGCACATGTAATCACCGGCTACATAGCGAGTGAGGGCAGGTGTGGGACGCGGCCGTGCCCCGGGGCTGCGCGCTGTCCACTAATTAACCGTGGCGCGGCAGCCCAGGGCCAACAACCGCCGCTGCAGCAGTGATTAGGACGCCACGCTGCCCGTGCTGTGTGCGCAGCTGGCCGCGGCGCCTCGGCTAAGCCGAACTCCCGGCTCCCACCGCCGGTTACGTCACTCCTCTCGTTATCCAGCGGACACACGTGCCAATGACGAGCGCCGCCCGTGCCTCAACGATACACTAGTCAGGTGCGGTTGTCTTGTCGTGTAAAATACACTGTTATCTACATCTACATATACAGGGTGTTACAAAAATGTACGGCCAAACTTTCAGGAAACATTCCTCGCACACAAAGAAAGAAAATATGTTATGTGGACATGTGTCCGGAAACGCTTGATTTCCATGTTAGAGCTCATTTCATTACTTCGCTTCAAATCCCATCAATCGTGGAATGGAAACAAATGTTCAAATGTTCAAATGTTGGTTAAGCTTATGGGACTTAACTACGGGGTCATCAGTCCCTAAACTTACAAACTACTTATCAACTACCTTATACTAAAGACGGCACAAATATCCATGCCCGAGGGGGGATTCGAACCCCCGACCGTAGTGGCCGTGCAGACCGTGACTGGAGCGCCTCAGTCTCCTCGGCCACCGCGGCCGGCGAATGGAAACACACAACAACAGAATGTACCAGCGTGACTTCAAACACTTTGTTACAGGATATGTTCAAAATGTCCTCTGTTAGGCAGGATACATGCATCCACCTTCCATCGCATGGATTTCCTGATGAGCTGATACAGCCCTGGAGAATGGCGTATTGTATCACAGCCGTCCACAATACGAGCACGGAGAGTTTCTACATTTGGTACCGGGGTTGCGTAAACAAGAGCTTTCAAATGTCCGCATAAATGAAAGTCCAGTGGGTTCAGGGCAGGAAAGCGTGGAGGCCATGGAATTGGTCCGCCTCTACCAATCCATCGGTCACCGAATCTGTTATTGGGAAGCGTACGAACACGTCGACTGAAATGCAGGATCTCCATCGTGCATGAACCACATATTGTGTCGTACTTGTTAAGGCACATCTTCTAGCAGCACAGGAAGAGTATCCAGTATGAAATCATGATGACGTGTTCCAGTGAGCGTAGGTGGAAGAACATGAGGCCCAATCAAGACATCAATGATTACTAACACTACCTTCCTTCAATTGGGCGAAATGGTGGTGAATCGAGGAAGTACAGTACATACTAACGAAACAATTGGGTATTTTGACAATTATCTGCACGAATTATTTCAATTTACATTTCAAGAGAAATACTAAAATGAGCTCCAACATGGAAATTAAGTGTTTCCGGTCACATGTCCACATAACATAGTTTCATTCTTTGTGTGTGAGGAAATTTTCCTGAACCTTTGGCCGTACCTTATTGTAACACCCTGTATACTCCGTAATACACCGTAGAGTGAGTGGGAAAAGAGGAAAAAAAGAATGCCTATATGCCTCCGTACGAGCCCTAATTTCTCTTTTCTTGTCTTTGTGATCATTACCAGAAATGTAATTAGGCGGCACGAAGATCGTTCTACACGTAGCTTCAAATTCTGACCCTCTAAATTTCTTCAACATAATTTTAAAAAAAGAACGTCGTCTTTTCTCCAGCGATCACCATTCTAGTTTCCGGAGCATTTCCGTGACACTCGCGCATTGGTCAAACCAGTAACGAACCTAGCTGCTCGCCTCTGAACTGCTTCTGTGCCTTCTTTAAACTGATCTGCTGCGGGTCCCAAACACTTGAGCAATACTCACGACGTGGTCATACAAGCGTTTTATACACGGTCTCCTTCACAGATGAAGTACATCTTCCCAAAATACTCCCAATAAACCGAAGTCGGCTGTCCACCTTATTCAAAATTGTCTTTTATGTTCGTTTCATTTCATATCGCTCTGCGATATTACGCCTAGATATTTGAACGACATGACTGTAGCTGACTGCTGATGCTGCATTCGAACATTATGGGTTTGTTTCTCTTACTCATGTGAATCATCTTACATTTTTCTACATTTAGAGCTTCACACCATGTATAAATTTTGCCTAAATAATCCTCTATGCTATTATAGTCAATTATAAGACGACACACTCCCATACACCACACTATCAGCGGCAAACAGCCGCAAATTATAAGTTACTCTGTCCATCAGATCATTTATATAGAGAGAAAATAATAGCGGTGCTATCACACTCCCCTGGGGCACGTCTGACGATACACTCGTTTCTGATGAATACTTGCAGTCGAAAGCAACGTACTGTGCTCTGTTACTTAGGAAGTATCCCAGCCAGTCACAAATTGTGAACCTATTCCATATCCTCGTTTCCTCTTTAGTAGTCTGCATTGTGACACCGCGTGAAATGCCTTTTTGAAATTGAGAACAACACACTCGGCGTGTTGCCTTTCAACGATGGCTCGCAAGATGTCATGTGAGAAAAGAGCAAGCTGAGTTCCACACGAGCGTATGCATCAGAAACACCGTGCTACAAGTAACCCTCTTACAGCATCTCTTCATTTAGAATAGAACATCAGTGCCAAGTGTTGACAATATAGGGGGTGGGGGGTAGGTAAACAAACTAATAGTAACACCTAAAAGAAACACAATATTTTGCCATCAAGTGTCATAAGTTAAACTGGGGCTACTTTGTCACAGATTTTAGTATTTTCCAAGTTTTCTCTTAACGTTTACAGCATTAAATGACTAAATGTTAGATGTTAGTTTCATAGATTGAGCGAATTAAAGAAACCATTAAGAGGTAAAAAAGTTTAAAAAAATGCAAAACCAGGAAAAATGCAAATAAAAAAAAAAAAGAAAATACATCTGATAAATTTCAGTCCGTTTCCTTTACATAAATAGTCGACCAAAGTGTTCCGACTGGGTGATAATTTCGATAACATATACTGCAGCATATTTTAGAACATATTTATTGGAACACTTCCACCTGTTGCCAAATTTATCCACACCGTGTAACCCGTCGTTGATCTTTTTATGACTTGTACTGGATGGTTTACTTTCGTATATGATAATTAAATTCGAGGGTACGAAGTTAAATAGTGGAAATACTGCTGCTACAGCGCCAATTGGGCGGTTGAGACCGTAGAAAGAAAGTTGTCGGGATGACCAGCATATAATACATTCAGAGGCACAGGGGACGGGTGGATTTACGCGCTTCCGCGCAATTATACATTGATAGAGTGGTATCAGCTTTATTTCCCTCAGATACACTGGCGCTTTCCGGCGGTTGCTCGGCGAAGGTGGGCGTTACGTTGTCGCGGCCGTCACACGGCAGCTGACAGCCACTGCCATCTCGAACAGGAAGCTCCTCGGCGTCCCATTCCCATCTCGTGCGGACGAATTGCAGGCGACCTCAGTGGAGGCCTGCACAGGTTAGACCTGCTGTCAGATCTTCAATGGTGTCATCTGGACCAGGCGTGGACCGCACGCGCAGTCGTGCTGATAGCGGTACCCCACTGTTACTCGCCTGGCCGTACTTGGCCATGACCAGACTAGCACAGAACAGTTATGTCCTTTCGCATCCACTCTTTTAACTGCCTCCTGTCTCGCTTGTGACGCGTTATGCTTAATGTCAACTGCATTGCGGTCGATTTTCCCGCGTGCTCAGCGGTTCGTTAAGAAAGTGTCCCAAGCCCCTTGCTCCAGTCTGAAGCAACTATTGCAATGTGTATGCTATTGATAGCGACTTTCCACATGTTCTTTCAAGACTGCTCTAGTTGCTAACTCTGCCAGCACGTACGGCTGTTTACTTTCCCTGTGACCAAATGTCACCACAGTGAATTCTTGCAGTACGCTCGCTGTCCAGCTCTCATGAGCTAATTTCTATCAAAATTACTTATTGCTAATTCTAGTCTCTTTACACTGCTAATGGGACACTATGAAATGGAATTTACTGTTGTCACTGATAGCACACGTTGTTGGCATACCAATTAATATATCACGTCAGAGCAAATGGACTCGACCATTCCATGTCACCAGAATGTGAACTATCGAAGGAAACAGTCACATCTGAGCCAGCGGTCTAACGTAACGGTGTCACTATTTTTTAGAAACAGGAGCAACGGAGACTTTCAGTGCACAGTATTACTGTTCATCTTGGGATCATCATCTGCTGTCAGCTCTGCGAGTAAAGCGGCAACACATTTTTGCCAACCCACCCAACAATTTGCATGACAATCTGCGGATGCATACAGCACAAGGTGTGGCAGTTCTGTACGGTCGATGGGTCTGGGAAGTACTATAGTGCCCTAGACTTTACGAAACAGGAACAATGGAGACGTTTAGTGCACAGTATTACTGTTCATGTTGGCAACATCATCTGTTCAAATGTTCAAATGTTTGTTAAGCTTATGGGACTTATCTACGGGGTCATCAGTCCTTAAACTTACAAACTACTTATCAACTACCTTACACTAGGACGGCACTAATATCTATGGCGTGCAGACCGTGACTGGAGCGCCTTAGTCCCCTCGGCCACCGCGGCCGGCGTACTTCATCTATGGCCAGCTCTGCGAACGAAGCGGCAACACTTTCTACACAACCCACCATCAATTTGAATGACAATGCGCAGATGCATATAGTGCAAGCTGTGGCAGCTCTGTTCGGTCGATGGCAATGTGAAGTTCTATCCTGTGCACCATACTCCCTGGACTGTTGACATTGATTTAATGCCAAAGATGAAGCAACCACTTCGTGGCGTTCGCTTCAGAACTGTTTCGATTCTGAGATTCGACAGGAAGTAGATCGTTTCAATCGCACCATCAACAGAACAGGCTCTGCAAACGATATACTACGCTTTGTACATCAATGGCAACGGTTTTTAGACAACGCTGGTGACTACTTTGAAGGACAGTAACGGTGTAAACAAATAATGCTTTTGTATTGGTTGTGAATAAACAGTTGCCAGTATTTAAGTTCAAACACTCGCACATCCCATCACAGACGTTCTCTGTTTGGTCTCCAATGTACATTGTGTAGTGGGTTGGTGGAGATTCATCATTGTGTTCGGATCCATCTTCATCATCCAGAACTTCCATGGTTACACTGTCATCTGATTCTGTATAAGGTACAGAAGTCGATAGTCCCAAATTTGGCCCGAGGGAGTCTCATTATTGACAAAAGCAGCCAAACTAGAGACTAATTGTGTGATGTTTATTCCATTGCGATGAAAACTGTGTCTAAATTACGAACGATTTGTATTATTTAGCTGTCTATCGTTGTCCATCTGTTGTTTCAGTTGCGTACGTGGAAGTTGGCAGCGATTTTTTAACATGTGAAGAACGACACAAAGTTTAAAATTGATGCTACACAGCACAGATTGTGTCTACAAATTTCGGAGACGGTAAGTATATGAAAGCATTGAACAAAAAATATAGAGTTGCACAACCAACAATGTTTCTCGGAAGTTGCGACAGTGCGAAATTGAAAACGCATTGAAGTGTCAGTGCCACACTTTTACCCCAACAATGCCAAGGTGTCTCCAGTTCAGGGTATCTTATATTTTCTCTCGTAACTGGCATACCTGTCACACCTCAGGAGTTTGTAGTAAATAAACGTGTACCGCCATTGCAGAATTTCATTTTTCTCAAGTAACTAGCATGGAACAGTTTGTCACACATAGGGCGTTTATTGTAAATAAATGTGAGCCGTCATTGCCGAAAAGTGTTTTAAAACCAAACGTAGTTACTAGATGAAAATAAGAAATATTGTGAAAAATGGGCACTCGAACTTTAGATTAAACTCTGCTTCCTTCTTTTTTCCGTTTCGACGGATACTGTGAATATTGTCGTATATGCTGAATGCATAATGCATGTCTACATTGTTGAGAGGGTTATAACGTTTTCCCCTTCAGTAACGGAGGTCAAAAGTTACGAACAGGTTTTCATTTTGAAAGTCTCCATGAGAACCTGAATTTGTGGATGTTCTGCATCTGGTATTTGCAGTATGTAGTAATGGTATCTAGTTCGTGGTCTGAATTTGAGCTATGACTGTTTCCGATTGTATTACGTTTTTCCACATCTCATCTACATTGTCTAGACAGCGGCTAGCCAAGCATGAAGGTGGATCCCAAAACGAGGACCGAGCGACGTGGCGCAGTGGTAGCGCACTGGACTCGCATTCGAGAGGGCGGTGGTTGACATCCACTTCAGGCCATCCAGATTTAGATTTTCCATGATTTTCCTAATCACTCCCGGAAAATGCCGGGATGGTTCCTATGAAATGGCACGGCCGAATTCCATCCCCTTCCTTACCCATTTCCGTCTCTAATGGCCACGGAGTCGACGGGACGTTAAATCCAAATATTCCTTCCTCCTTCCCAAGATTTCTGTCACTGCACGAACTATACGACTTACACCGTCATTCTGAAACGTACGTAGAGGGTAGTAGTTGTAAATCCATTACTTCAAGAAAGGAAGGCCATAGGAAAATAGTTCCGTTCCACGAGACTGCTGCATGTCAGTTCAGCGTGTATTAGTAAGGAGTTGGGCCACCAATGGCATTTAAAACAGCTTCAGCCCATCGCGGATCAGATTCTTAAAGTGTCTCAATAATTTCTAGTGGAATTTGGTCTATTCTTATCCAAACACATCTGCCTATTACTTCTACGATGTTGGAACTGTAAACAAGGTGATGAGTCGTCTCCAAAAGATTCTCTAATCATATATTACGGAAAATCATTTTAAAATATTTAATCTATGAATGAATTCTTTTATAGAGATTAAAATCGTACACACATGTAATGGGTAACGCAAGGTATGGTTCTTCGTAGGTTTGGGGGAGTTAGTGGGAGGGTGAAGCCAGTCATGGTGGCCGAGGGGACTAAGGCACTCCAGTCACGGACTGCACGGCCACTACGGTCGGGGGTTCGAATCCCCCCTCGGGCATAGATATTTGTGCCGTCCTAGTTCGTAAGTAGTACATAAGTAGTTTGTAAGTTTAGGGACTGATGACCCCGTAGTTAAGTCCCATAGACTATACAAACATTTGAACATTTGATCAGTCCCTAAACTTACAAACTACTTATGAACTAGCTAATCCCAAGGATGGCACAAACACCCATGCCCGAGGGGGGATTCGAACCCCCGACCGTAGTGGCCATGCAGACCATGACTGAAGCACCACAGTCCTCCCGGCCACCGCGGCCAGCTAGGGTTCGAATCCCCCCTCTGGTATGAATATTTGTGCCGGCCTTAGTCTTAGGTAGTTCATCAGTAGTTTGTACGCTTAGGGATTGATGACCACGTACTTAAGTCGCATAAGTTCCACAAACATTTGAACATTTGATTTGGAGGGTGAAGACAACACTGACAACAAAATCGATCATTTGTGACATCATCCAGAATTGAACCCTCCATCCGCCCCTGGTAGACCAGCTGTTACATAATGCGGTTCACAGAACAAAGATGCATCGTTTGGTCGCCGATATCCATTAATGGATAAGCAGCGGCAGAAGAAGAAAATTTTCTGATAATTATAAAATGTTCAAATGTTTGTAAATCTATCGCACCAAACTGCGTGGTCATCAGTCCGTAGCTTACAAACTACTTAAACTAAGGTAAACTAACCTAAGGACGAACACACACACTCATGCCCCAGGGAGTACTCGAACCTCCGACGGCGAGCAACCGCGCGCTCCGCAGCGAGCCGCCTTAGAACGCTCGGCTACTCCACCGCGGCTCTGATAATCTAATATATAAAGCAGAGTGTCCGTATATTTGTACGTGTAGCATACAAATCTACAATTTTGTTCCAATCTTTATGAAATTTTGTACACGTAAGCTTCAATCCATGAGGAGGTCGCCGTAAGTGTAAGAATCACGTACGATATATAGTTCACGAGATATGACGCCATAAACAATGAGATGCGCGAAAAACTGCTGCATTTTGCGACAATGCTGTTCATTTTCTCCAAAAGCATTAGACCGATTTCAACCAAATTTGGTACACACGTTCCTTACCGTGAGGTAACAACTGCTGCATGGTTAAGAATCACATAAGGCACATGGTTCAAAAGATATTACGCCATAACCAATAGCAATCGCAAGAAATGCCATATAATGCCGCGAGACTTTCGAAATACACTGTATGCGAATGACAGTACTTAGCAACTTGCAACAAAGTTTAAACATAATTTCAAACCTTTATTAAACTTTTTCTCGCTGGCAACCATACTAAAGTAATGAATGGAAAAAATCTTCTCGCTTACTACTTTTCCGCTGTTTATGGAGTAAAACTACGGCTCTCGGTACGACGTTACAATTTATAATTTGAAGACTACAAATTGTAGCGACAGGAAATTTTACAGACAGTGTAGACATATATAGTAGAATGTAGCTTCAAAATTGTATCACATACCGACACGTAGTTAATGAGACATGAGCACTTAAACAGTAACGTTCCGCTGTTCATGGACTAAAACTCCGAAATTCGGTATGAAGTTACAATTTATAATTACTACACAACAAATTGTAGCCTCAGGAAATTCTACAGACGGTATACACACACATATTTGAGTGTACCTTCTAAATTGTATCACAGTAGCCGGCCGCGGTGGCCGAGGGCTGAGGCTCTACAGTCACGGTCTGCACGGCCACTACGGTCGGGGGTTCGAATCCCCATCGAGCATGGATATTTGTGCCGTTCTTAGGATAAATTAATTGATAAATAGTTTGTAAGTTTAGTGACTGATGACCCCGTAGTTAAGTCCCATAAGCTATACAAACATTTGAACATTTTTTTGTATCACAGTACGATACGTAGTCCATGCTATATGAGCACATAAGCGTTCATGGAAAACCGCCCCATCACGCACCAAGTTTTAATCTATTTCTTCTTTACTACTAATTGTATTTCCAAGAGATTTTACACACATACAACCATTATACAAATGAATATATACGTGAAAAATAGTAGGAATGAATAGATAAATACCCGGGCAACGCCGGATATACAACTTTTGGTACAAAGTTACCTATAAGCACCATAAGTGACTCTGAATTTGAGAGCTGTCACTGTCGCTATCGTAGCTGGCTGGCACCAGTTACAAGACGACGACGCGTGCGTACGAAATTCGCGGCTTTTGTCAACACGGGCGTTACGGTCGCGCGTGGACATTTACTGGCGCGGGGAGAGTGGGTGCCATAAATTACTCAGCAGCAGGTAGCGGGCGGCCGGGACACCCCCACCCCCACAGGCGGCCGGGCTCTCAAAGCGCGCACCCACGCGCCCTGTAAATAATGCCCGAGGCGGGGCGGGCGCAGCGCCTCTCCGCTCTCCGGCAAGCGGCCGGGCGGCGCTGGCGCTGAATAGCCGGGCAAAGGGCGCGGCTCCGGGCGCAGGTCAACCGCCGCAGGGCCCGACACGCCGGCAAAGGCCCGGCCGGCCCTACTCCTCACCGGGCTCTACGGGGTTTGGAAGCCCGTCAAGTCATAACCGAACACCCGCTTACTGTGTCTCTTGACTGTTTCCATACTGAACAAAAGTAGTCTGCTCTGTATTTCAAGAGACAAGTTGTACATTGTGGAATGCCCAAGGCCAAAATATGGCAATGAAAAGAAAGGAAGGAAGGAATTTTAAGGCCCCTACACACGCACCGTCTTATCGTACAACCACAGAGTAACAAATACAGAGAAGCAGCCACCCCTAAACCACTGTCCCACTGTCCTACGCTCCCCTCGTAGTTCCGTAAGATGCTAGCAGGTGTCAGGGGGTTCCCCGACTTAGTACTGGTAGACCCCACTAGAGGCGCTTCTGAGGGTAGCATGGACGGGAGGATGAGGTGAGAGCTCGTGCCGCCTGCCACGAGGCCACGGCTGTGTCCGGTGTGCCGGCGTTTGAGGGGAGGTGGTGGTGGGGACAGCCGCTACATGCCGCCTGCTCTGGCCAGTTTTAAAGGGCTGCTTCTGACCGCAGTGCCATCATGGGACGTCTTACGGAACTACTCTGGCCCTCCCTCCCCGCACCACTGAGCATAGGACCGGGCCCTTACGGAGGTTTCCCGTCTGTATATATTTGTCTGTGGTACATCCAACAAGATGTCCAACGAACTAACCAAGCGATCAACTGCACGCAGCGCTAACCTGTTCTGGTGTCTGTCTGTCGAACTGTTTTTGTTTCCGCGTGTTCGCTGTGAAGACGACCTCACGCAACGGCTCGTTGACCTCAGGCATGGAAGTTGGTCGGGAAGTGCTACACACGGTACAATTTGTCGGGTGAAGTGGAGGGGGAATCGGAGATCGGGTGGTCAGGCACAACTAACTGACAGACAACGAACGTTGGTCGAGTAGCGTCTAAAACCGCCCGATTTATCGGGTGACCAACGAATTGGACCAATAAATCGCTTCGTGTGTAGGGTTTAGCGTCCAATCAACAGCGTAGTCATTACACTATTTTCGGGGAAGGATGTGGCAGGAAATCGGCCGTGCCCTTTGAAAGGAATCATCCCGGCATTTTCCTGGAGTGATTTAGGGAAATCACAGAAAACCTAAATCTGGATGGCCGGAGGTGGATTTCAACTAGCATCCTCCAGAATACGAGCCCAGTGTCTTATCACTGCGCCACCTTGATCGGTGGGCGATGAAAAAGTGTATTTCGCCACGTCGAAGTTTAAAAGTACTTTCTGCACTTAACTTCCGTTCTCACCTTTCTTTAATTGGTGCGTCATTTACCGTATTTCCGGTAACTGATATAGTTTTGCAGGTTTGCCTTAACTAAGTGGTTTCTGGGTCAAAGGAGAATATTTATAGAGCCTTTCCTTTGCACGCAGAATTTCTGTACCGACCATTTCAAATGCTATTGAAATTTTACAAAAATTCTAATGTTTGTAGGGCTTATGGGACTTAACTACGGGGTCATCAGTCCCTAAACTTACAAACCACTTATGAACTACCTTATACTAAAGACGGCACAAACATCCATGCCCGAGGGGGGATTCAAACCCCCGACCACAGCGGCCGTGCAGACCGTGACTGGCAGGCCGCCGACCATTCCGCCACTGCGGCTGGCTGAATGTTTACATAGCAGTTTTAACATCCGCTCTTAAATGGGACTTCAGGGAATTAAATTTTGGTATGCGCATGTACAGTGTAACTCCTGTCGTCGTACTCTCGATTATTCGTGCATTTGTCTCATGATTCTCCCTTTCGCCAGGCTACAACATCACATACTAGATATTTTGAAAAGATATGCAACAAGACGTATCCAAATTTCATTTTAAGTAAACATCTTTCTGTTACTTTCTTCATAAATAAAGCTTCTTGAATTTAAATGTTGAAATAGAAGATTTTTTGCATGGAACAGAATTGTTTCGTAACTGTATACCTGTTCCATTTCCTCCATTTCTGCAAGATTTTATCCGTCACTTTCCACTTCTTTCACCTTTGACTATTGCTCATATGAATAATATCGTGTAGCACCGTAGTAAGGAACCCATGTTAAACTGTAGGTCCTCCTATAACTGTCTGGGTAAGTCAGTTCGAAGGTCGGAGGAAGGCAACGCCATACCACCTCCAAATAGGACCTTGCCTAGTAAAGCACTGTGGTGTTGAAACCAATCTTCGGAGTGTTGATTTTCTTATTTTATTTTACCTTTATTTTTATTAATTTTATTTTATTTATTTTTTTCATGCTAAAAGCTCAATCATAGTGTAAAGTGAACTTACAGAAACATACTCTGGTGTGTCAAATCGTCGTTACTTTTACATACCGCGTTTACTCAGCTATAGTACCCGCCTGTATTCCAATTTTTTACATATTAAATTAAGGAGAGTACTATAGGTGGAAACTTCGTCAATTCGGTAGTATACATTCAAGTGGTTCACTTTATATAAAATTCCGATTTTATTAAAACTTTTTCCACACACACACACATTATATATACAAAATCTTATTTAAAAATTCGCAGTGTCCATTGTAAAAGTCGGCCTTCATTATCCTCTTCTTAGTTAGTGGCTGACAGAAACTACATGCTGTAACACTAGAAATACGAAAACTTATAATTCACGAACGACCAATTGGACACCATTATTTGTTGCATATTCGGCAGCGACACCGTAGAGCTAATTATCCAATCGCCAGTACAATTTTTTTTATTTTTTTTTTTATGTTGCCGAAATTCACGTGAATAGTGCTTCCGAATTACATGTTAAATTCAGGAATTTTTCAGTATATTTTTAATTTCGTGTTTTGATCTAAAAAATTAATGCGGTACTATAAGAGGTGGGGTACTATAGCCGTGTAAATATATCTTTGGAGCGAATTAAACATAAGAGAGCAAATTTGTACAGGTTTTTCTCCTCTTATGGATCCGTTTATTCAATTTTCGTCTTAAATGAAGGGTCAAGCCGCTATTTTAAAGTAGCTTAGTTCCCGCTGCTTTGAACGCATAGACTGGATGCTCTGCATTGGTTGTTTCTGCTTCTAAATATAAATTTTCATAGGTTTAACTTTAAAAGTGATTTCCTAATCAAGTATTTTGATACAACTTGCCATCTCCTATTGCACCATTGATGGTAGAATTCAAAACATCCCGAAACACATTTTTTAAAATTATAATTCAAAGTTTCTCATTTCTAGCATCAAAATAGTCTTAGTAGCACCCTTAAAAGATTTTCCTTTAATTTGAGAAATTTCACTACTGTCACGTTGATTTCCAACAGTAAAAGGACAACGCAAACTTATTATTTTATTAGATTATTCCTAGGCTATCGATTTAATAACTTGCGGCGAAAGAGAAATATTCTTTTACTTGGTTGTGTGAGGCCTGTAGCAGGGGTTAAAACATGCATTAAGAGCTGATGGCGACCGGTGGCGAGCACGAGGGTGGCTCTGTTATTCGGAGGTTCAGCAGTCCCTGGAAGACGCCTAAGGGCCGAAGGCCACAGCAGGTAGGGATGAGGCGTGAGCCTTTCAAGTATCTGGCTGGCGCCACCGATGCTGGCGTCGTCTAGGTGGCAGCGTGTGGAGCAATACAATATGTCTCCACGGGCGGTGTACGGTGCTTTGCGAAGGGTGAGCTGAGACATCTGGCGCGTAGTTGGCGAACGCCGGGGTGGCACCCACTAGGACATAGTACATCTCTGGCATCAAGCTGGCGAGAGCCGCTATTATACAACAGCAACGGAGTTTGGCCGTTTGCTGGGAACAACTTGCTGGCCGTGTTTTCAAAGGTGCCTGAAGGCCATCCGCCACTACCGAGAGAACGCTGGATGTAAGGACAAGGCCAGGCCGACCGGTAGAAATGCGGGATTGCTGTCCATTAACTGCTGTTTTAGAGTAAGGGGATTCGGCTGTCCGACTCTCGAACGCAAGCCGTGATTGGCCATACTTTGAAACCTAGCTGTGGATTGGCGTTTCAATAGAGATAGGTGGAGCCTGGAGGCTCTGCAGACGGAGACGGAGATTTGAGTAGTAGAGAGAAGGAGACTGGCGTTTGGGCAGCTGAGGAGAGCAGACGCTTCTCTTCTGCTCTCAGTTTACACTTGTTGTGGATCAGCTATAGTTAGAGTTTGTGGTATAACTTTTTGAGTTGCTCCAAAACGTGTGCTAATAGCGCTGAGTATTGGCAAGCCGAGAGTGACGTCAGCCTGCCTGATATTAGACGCGTAGACGCGCTAATTGCGATTGTCACAGTTCTGGTGTCATCTCTGCCTACAATACATTCGTGCTTTACACGTAAATTGTCTGTAGTGGCACTACATAGCCGAACGAGTGGAATCATTGGCACTAACATCCGCCGGGGTCGAAGTTGGCTGATATTAGTTAAATATTGCTTCTGGAATACGAAGCTGAATTATCTACGGGTCCGCGACTTGAAGCTGTCGACACTCGCAGCCGCCGCCCAGTCGTCGTGTTGCTGACATCGCCAGCCAGCACAGTGTTGGTACAGTATCGCGTGCATTTGCTAGTGTTTCAAGGGGTATTCTCGTTTTCGGATGTTGAAAACGTGTCATAAAGTCACAGAAATCTGGTATCGGAATATTCTTCTTGATTACGCGACGGTTTGCAGTTAAGTGTGGGTTGTCACAAGTGTTTAGAATCAAATACAATTATTGTCGACTTACCTGTAGGAGTGTATATTGTTTTGTAAAATAGGTTCTTTAAATTTGATCTGTGTTGAACTGTAAGCGACCTTTTGCTCTGATGTTCACTTGACTTCAGAGAATAAAATGAGTCAAAACAAATTTCTTTACTTAAATCATTCAAATTAGATAGCCCCCTTCAAACAAATTTTGGATGGGTTTCATTACTTGGAAATTTGATGGTGGGTCAGCCACGCCTATCCTTCAATATCAAGTGAACAAACCATTTGCATACCGTCCTTCCTCTCCCCTACCTTAACCTTTTATTTTGCAACACACCCACCATAACGATACCTTTCAATTTCACTCGCTTAATGGATGAATTTCCGAAAATATCGAGAAACTTGTTTTTAAAATACCAATCATAAATCTAAATTCGAAGTTTCGTATTTCGTTCTTCAAAATTGCCCGCATAACAACGTATTTTCGAAAAACCGTACCTCCCTTATTTCACCCCCATAAGGATGGGAATATAGAAAATTCGCTGATGCCAGTGTAAGATAAAAAACGTCTACAAATTTCAAGTTTTTATCATCTGTAGATTCACTTTTCAAAGCCGTTTTCTGTCATTTAAAAATGGATCGAGAACGCGGACTTTCTTTCTTACGCTTTTTGCCTATTTCTTGATAGTTTTACTTTTCAAACTTCAATATGCACTTATTTTTCTTTATTCGTACGCTCGTTGCAGAAAAACAACTGAAGATTGTGCATCACGTTTCGCTGTATACAACCTTTTTGCTATTACAGTGTCAAAAGTTATCGCTGGTCTTCAGTCCGAATTTTAAACAAGCTGACGACTTTCAACCACTACATCTTCCATCCTCTTATAGCTACCGACACGGAACTGCTACGGTGTACAACGAGAGACTTTGTACTACAACAACACAGAGATCATTCACCTGCAATGCGTAGTTTTTGCTGAAGAGCAAAATACTGACACCCACACGTAGAATTTTATACAAGACGTCCTACTCAACTGTTTCACAACAGATATCTGTGAAACTATGAGAGATATTGAAAAACCACTTTCACGGTCATTAACATACGAAAGGGGCTTATAAAAGCAGGTACTATAAGACACTCTAAAACGTGAAGAAATATTATTTTCAGAGCAAACATATTTCTTTTTTAATGGATACCCCATATTATTTCTTAAGCAATCGACAGAATGAAAAATCACAAAAAGAATGGCGTCGGTTGCATCACGATGCGTCAATTACATCCGGAGAAACAGCGAAGCGAATTTGAAGTTTGAAATACATGAGGCGCGCTGCTAGCCCGTGTCCGACACTCATGCGTGAGTGTCGCTTGAGCCTCGGACATGCGCTAGCACCGCGCCTCATGTGTTTAAAACGTCAACTTCGCTTCGCAGTTTCTCAGGATGTAATTGACGCATCGTGATGCAACCGACGCCATTCTTTTTGTGATTTTTCATTCTATCTATTTCTTAAGAAATAATATGGGTTATCCATTTAAAAAAGTAAGTTTGTGTTGAAAATAATATTTCTTCACGTTTTAGACTGTCGCATAGTACCTACTTTCATAAGCCCCTGATGTACGTTCATGACCGTAAAAGTCGTTTTTCAATATGTCTTGTAGTGTCGGAGATATCTGGGGTGAAACAGTTGAGTGGGACACCCTGTATAAGTCGGTAACTTACAACTCCCATATCTTCGACCCTCTTATCGTAATCTGTCCTCTACCACCATTGTGGACAATGGGAAACTGATACCTACCACCACCACTATTCGTTAGCAATGTGTAGTTTTAGCTGCAGAGTGAAATATAGGCACACACGCCTCAATATTTATATATACTAAGATTAAATCTGGAGCTGCCAATAGGGCATAGCAATCGGCATGCTTTTAGTTTTATTACATTAAAGTGGGCCAAAGACATTGTAGTGTTACATGCGCCTCCACATACAAAACAATATTTATTTGCCCATATTTAAATTAATTATGATTATATTTGCATATTTTTTCTTGTAATTTCGTATCATTTTCAATGTGTCACTAAATTCTTAAAGACGCAATATATTCTTTGAGATACTAAAGTCAAAGACTAACTCTGAACAAAGAGCAATTAGAATAATACATAGATGTAACTATTGTTTCATTTAAAAGAAAGGAGTAGTGACGCCATTTTTCTCTTCTGCGTTATGCTCTCGTCTAGTAAACTTATCTTCCATATTACGCTTGTATGACCTGATGAATTGTGAAAATGTCTGTACGTATATCTCAATGAGAAAGTTGTAATTGAAATGATGTACTGAATTTATGACCTGATTTCGACTGTATGAATTTATTTTCAGAACAAAAGAATAATGAATTACACTGATTAAGGAATCTAATTGTTGGAGATGTGTAGGCCTACAATAGGACCCATTTTTATCACGTTCTTTTATTAAATAATTATTCTAACTGCGTCCCTGAGATTACGAGCGACTTACCATTTTCGATTAGTAACAGATCAACTAGCCGCAAACTTAGTTACAAAATCAGCAATAGTGATAATGTCTCCAACAGTTAGGTTCACGTTGCTTATCAGTATCAGCCAGGTTAGAAAAGGATATTAACTACTTTCTTGGTGCGTAGCTCATTAATTTCTCTAAAAGTACAGCACAGTAGATTCATTTCAATAGATAGATGATTTTGCTTCGTAACCAGTATTGAAATATTTCTCTCAACCACTCTTTACAGTTATTCTATTTCGTGCTCACATTAACTTGCAAAAATTTATACTGACTTAAAAATTTAAATTAAAATAAGAAAATAAAAAAAAGTGAGAAATGTTTCAACATGTTATACACTTTTGTTGGGAGTGATTAAAGGAGGCTGAAGCTACTTTCTAAACAAATTTCGATCACAGGAAGTAGTAGTATTTACTGTTGTTCCTGAAATGCCCTGTGATCTGTGCGCCCTCTGAGAGTCAAGATGCAGTAAGCAGCTGGGTAAGTGGACTGCGCTCCACGGGGATCTGATGCGGCCACTTGGCACCGGCTCTGTAGCGGAAAGCTGGCTGGCGGGGCCGCCCCCGACCGCCGCCGCCGCCGCCGCCGCCGCCCCCTCCGCCCCCGCAGCCCGTCAGCGCCAGGCCGCCTCCCATTGACGTCACGACTATTGTTCCTGGCACAATCAGATGGACGCGGCGCCGCGCCGTCCCTCCGCCCAGCCGAATTACGTTTCTGCCAGCCAGCGGCGCGGCGGACAGCTGCGCCACGTCCGAGTCGCGAAAGACGCGGCCGTCGACGCCGGCTAACGACCGATTGATAAATATAAAAACCCGTATGCAAAATGCGCGCTGCGCAATTACCGAGCGGACGGGATAATTATCCGATTTTGGCAGCGATCGCTGTCAGTCCGAATTATATGCTTAATGGCGTTTTAATGAAGCACGTCCTCGAAGCAGAAACGGCATTTCCGTTATTGCTGGCTGTGCGTTATGAGATAACTGGAGCGTATGACGTGAGTGGAAAAAATATATTTCCAGGCGAAGGGAGACCAAAAGTGGCAATAAACAGCAAATTTCAATCCCGAAAGTGAAATACAGTTCGTCTGCCGTATTATTTCGTGAAGTTCTCACTTGATGACTTCAGAATAATTACTTACTTGAAAAAAAGTACGAAATGTCTTAACAATCATACCAGTTGAAATTTGAACATGCCGCTTTGGGATGCCGTACTACATCTAGCGAGCGGAAGTAGTGTCGTCACCTTCCTCTGAAGATTGTTGTTATGGTCTTCAGTCCGGAGACTGGTTTGATGTAGCTCTGTATCCTTCTCTATCCTGAGCAAGCCTTTACATCTCCTCATAAGAATGGCAACCGACATCCATTTGAATATGCGTCTCTTGGTCTCCCTCTGCGATTTTTACCCCACACACTTCCCTCCAATGCTAAATTTACGATTCCCAATGTCTAAGAATGTGTCCAACCAAGCGATCCCTTCTTTTAGTCAAGGTGTGCCAAAAATTCCGTTTCTCACCAATTCTGTTCAGTACCTCTTCATTAGTTACGCGATCTACCCATCTAATCTTTAGCATTCTTCTTTAACACCACATTTCAAAAGCCTCTATTCTCTTCCTGTCTGCACTGTGTATCGTGCACGTTTCACTCTCGTACAAGGCAACACTCCATACAAGTGCCATCAGAAAGGACCTTCTTATACTTAAATTAATAATCGATGTTAGCAAATTTTACTTTTTCAAAAATGTTTTAATTCCAATTGCCATTCTGCATTTTATATCCTCTGTACTGCGACCGTCATATGTTATTTTACTGCCCAAGTAACAAAATCTAATTCCTTCAGCATCGCCTGATTTTCTAAGAAAATACTACAAATTCAACGAACGAGATCCGATACTTTTCAAATTCCTCGAGGACGGATAAACCATTGCCAGTGACGTGTACTGTGAGACATACCGTAGCATACGCAAGTCCTTGAAGACCAAACGGCCTTGACTTCTCACGGAGGGAGTGATTCTGTTCCATGATAACACACGTCCATACGACTCCAGGGTCACTTTACGTGTACTGGCCTTGTACAAGCGGGACCAGTTTGAGCATCCGGATATGACGCCCTGTGATTTCCATCCGTTTGGTCCGCTAAAAATACATTTCAAAGGGAATCGCTTTAACTCCTTATTTGGCACACGCAGAAATCACTGGGAGAAAAAGTATTATGTTACTTAAATGTGTAGGGCCATGTGAACAGACTGATCCATTTTTTTTAAATATAGTTTCTGATTTGTAAGTAACATTGCCCAAAAACAACTTCACATGGTGGTACAGTATCAATATTACAGTGTAGTTCTTATGACTGTAGAAACTTTTGTATTTTGTACTACTAAATGTGAAACGCGTGAAAACAAGTCGTTTCTGGTGCAAAGTTCAGAACAGTCCCATGATTTCCACATTTCACACTCAAGTATCCCTGATGACAAAACCTGAAAATTTCTTTTGGCCCGTAATGTCAAGTGACAACATATTGTCATATCTGTCATACTGCACATCATTGACTGGTACAGGAAATGCTGTTTCATTCTTCTTTTGTACTTGTTGCCCATTTTGTAGTGGTCTACGAGGCCTCTTGTCCCCAATAATTATAAGTCCATCTTCAGTCTCCCATATTAGAACTCGTCAACAATTTTCCATAATAGTTGAACTTAAAGGCTTCCTTTTTCTCTTTTGTAAGCAGTTTGCTATATTTCATGAAAAGTATCGTCACAAAATTGAAACAAACATGTGTCCACTAAAGATTCAGTTTATTGCTAAACTTTTCTCAAAAGACAACGAAACACATGATTGGACAGCTTAAATGTTACTTTCAAGCACTGTTGCGCATCCAGGGATGAAAGTTGAAACATGTTTCAGAAAATCTCGCTCAATTTCTTCACGCCGGCCGCAGTGGCCTAGCGGTCTGCGGTGTGCCAGTCACGGTCTACACGGCCGCTGCGGTCGGTGGTTCGAATCGCCCCTCGGGCATGGAATACTAATTGTCTAGTTCATAACTAGTTTGTAAGTTTAGGGACTGATGACTCCGTAGTTAAGTCCCATCAGCTCTACAAACATTTGAACATTTGATATTTCACTGAAGGAGAAGCAATGAATTAAAATTGTGCCCTAACCGCGATTCGAACCCTGGACCTCCTGCTTATTAGGCAGGCGCTATTTCACTAATGTACCATGACTTGATGAATATGGCCATGGCAAAAATTTAATTCAATGACTCACCTTCATTTTAACATCTCTGAAATATATTGAGACAAAATATGTCTGTGGACAATTATTTATTATGTGATATTTACATATATCACCTGTGCCTGAGGAACAAGACAGTATCGTTCCCATTAACTTTCACTGCTTGGGTGATAGTCCGGTGTTGGAGAGTAAATTCTATGTATTACACAGGGGAACATGACGCAGAAATGAAGTTAGTGTTGTGATGGGAGACTTGCCTTAAGGTAGTGCAGACAGCGGATTCTTTAAGTCATGGTGGCTTAATAGTAGAACGCTTGCCAAGTAAGCAGGAGGTCCCGTCTTCAAATACCGGCCGTAGCACAAATTTTAATTCAACGCCTCTTCTTCAGTTTAATATACGAAACATTTGTCAGATAATTCCTTTTCTGCAGGGTGTTCAGTAAAAGCGTGCAAAAAATTCACCAGGATATAGAAGATGCACCACTGAACAATTGAAGGTGCAAACTACCCTTTATCTCGTATTATTATTTTCCCGCTTATTTACAATGAACTCGGGTACAAGTTTACACGAACTGCTCTGTTAATTTACATGTACATTTCTTATTTCCGGCAAGGAAGCCGCGATGGAGTAGCCGAGCGGTCTAAGACGCCTCGCTGTGGAGTTGCGGTTGCTCGCTGTCGGAGGTTCGAGTTCTCCTTAGGGCATGTGTGTCTGTGTGTGTTGTCCTTAGGTTAGTTTACCTTTGAACATTTGGACCGGCAAGGAAACAGAGGACTAGCCTGATTACTTCAAAGTCATGATGCGGGAATGTTTGCTTTAATTACCCATTCATGACAAAGAGCTGCGTTATTGGAGAACGTACCTGGGCTGTTCGTGAGAGGATGTGTAATTCAACATGACGGTGCATCGCTGCATCACCTGACTTCAGTGTGGATGTCGCAACCACCACAACTATGTATTTCTTTGGACTGAAAAAGGTGGTCTTGTTCCATGGACTTCCAGGTCACCCGAGCTGAATTCCCTTCATTATTTTCTATGAGAATATCTAATGCCACTTTTGTATCAGACGCCAGTGGAATCGGAGGTGGAATTAGTTGCAAAAAAATGTTCAAATATTTGTAGACCGTATGGGACTTAACTACGGGGTCATCAGTCCCTAAACTTACAAACTACTTGTGAACTAGCTAATACTAAGAAAGGCACAAATATCCATGCCCGAAGGGGGATTAGAACTCCCGATCGTATTGGTCGTGCAGAATGTGACTGACGCGCCGCAGAACGCTCGGCCATCGCGGCCGGCGGAATTAGTTGCCAAAATTGTCGTTTATAATTTGATTCGAAACAAACTAGGCATATTTTGTCAGTGTGCATGAGAAAAGTTTTCGCTGATGTCATGTTTCCATGACATGGCCGTTGATTTAGGGCACTTTTGTGAGATACATTGCAAGTGTTAAGTTCGTTGTATCATTGTTGGTATTTGCAGTTAACTGTCCGTAATGGAAGTACAAAATACACAGATATGTTATTGTATTCCTATTATCTCCTTAAGCTGATTTCCCTGAGTCCAGATTTCTTACCTCAATTTTTTCAATGCAGCATCTTATGTGTTCCAGTTCATTTTCCTTATCTTCAAAGAAGATGTAACAGAAAATGTTTGTTCCAAGACTATGGATTATCGAAATGGCATATGAAACACCAACTACATCGAGCATTTTAAGGGGAAATGATCGTCAATTTGAGATCCGTCACGGTCTTCACGGCCATTACGGTCGGGGGTCGAATCCCCCCTCGGGCATGGATATTTGTGCCGTCCTAGTTCGTAAGTAGTTCATAAGTAGTTTGTAAGTTTAGTGACTGATGACCCCGTAGTTAAGTCCCATAAGCTTTACCAACATTTGAACATTTGAGATCCGTCTTCAGGCATTATTACCGCCTTCTGTACGATACTAGTTCCGTGGAAACAGTCATAACTCCGAGCAAGAGTTACATACTCTATATACCAGACCAAGAACATCCACAACTTCAGGCTCGTGAGGAGGCTTCTTAGTAAAAAAAAAAAAGGGGGGGGGGGGAATAAAATCTCCCCTCGAAAATTCAAACGGAATACCAAGATGTATTCTTGTCAAGTCTTGAAGTGGAGTAAAGCTTGCACGTACACGGAAACGTAGCACGGGTGATTTGAAACGAAATGATGTGAGAGTTTTCTTCACACAATTAAGGACTTACATGTTGTTGTTATGGTCTTCAGTCCGGAGACTGGTTTGATGCAGCTCTCCACCCTATTCTATCCTGAGCAAGCCTTTTCATCTCCTCATAAGAACGACAACCCACATCTATTTGAATCTGCTTACTATACGCGTCTCTTGGTCTCCCTCTGCGATTTTTACCCCACACACTTCCCTCCAATGCTAAATTTACGATTCCCCGATGTCTAAGAATGTGTCCTACCAAGCGATCCCTTCTTTTAGTCAGGGTATGCCAAAAATTCCTTTTCTCACCAATTCTGTTCAGTACCTCTTCATTAGTTGTGCGATCTACCCACCTAATCTTCAGCATTCTTCTGTAACACCACATTTCAAAAGTCTCTATTCTCTTCCCGTCCGCACTGCTTATCGTCCATGTTTCACTCCCGCACAAGGCAACACTCTACACAAATGCCTTCAGAAAAGACTTCCTTACACTTAAATTAATATTCGATGTTAGCAAATTTCTCTTTTTCAAAAATGCTTTCCTTCCCATTGCCATTATGCACTTTGTATCCTCTGTACTGCGACCATCATATGTTATTTTACTACCCAAGTAACAAAACTCATCTATCCCCTTCATTGTTTCGTTACCTAATCTAATTCCTTCAGCATGGTCTGATTTTCTAAGACCGCATTCCATTATTTTTGTTTTGCTCTTGTTAATGTTCATTTTATATGCTCACCTCAGCACACTGTCCATTCCATTCAACTGCTCTTCCAGGTTCTTTGATGTCTCTGAAAGAATTACAATGTCATCAGCAAAACGCAATGTTTTTATTTCTTCCCCCTGAACTTTAATCCCTATTCCAAATTTTTCCTTGCTTTCCTTCACCGCCTGCTCGATGTACAAGTTGAATAACATCGGAGAAAGGCTACAACCCTGTCTTACTCCCTTCCCAACTGATGCTTCCCTTTCATGCCCTTCGAGTCTAATAACTGCGGTCTGGCTTTTGTAAAAGTTGTAAATAACTCTCCTTTCCCTATATTTTACCCCTGCTGACTTCAGAATTTGAAAGAGTGTATTCCAGTCAACATTGTCAAAAGCTTTCTCCAAATCTACAAAAGCTAAAAATGTAGGTTTGCCTTTCCTTAATCTATCTTCTAAGATAAGACGTAAAGTGAGTATTGCCTCCCGGGTTCCTACGTTCCTCCTGAATCCAAACTGATCTTCCCCGAGGTCAGCTTCTACCAGGTTTTCCATTCTCCTGTGGATAATTCGTATTAAAATTTTGCAACCATGACTTATCAAACTGATGGTTCTGTAATTTTCACACCTGTCTGCGTCTGATTTCTTTGGAATGGGAAGGACTTACATACAAGGTTTAAATTCCGTTTTTTCTCAGTCGTCACCAGGAAACACAACACTGGCATCCTACTGATCGAAGCGAGGAATGTTAGATCCCTTAATCGGGTAGGTAGGTTAGAGAATTTAAAAAAGTAAAATGGATAGATTGAAGTTATAGTAGGGATTAATTTAGTTCGATGAATAGAGGAACAGGATTTTTGGTCAGGCGAATACAGAATTATAAATATAAAATCAATTGGGTGGATGGGGCGTAAAGGTATAGGTGTAGTAATTAATACGAAAATAGGAATATGCGTAAACTACTATGAGCAGCACAGTGACCATATTATCGTAGTCACGAGATATAATGAAAATTGTGGCTGTATGCAGTGCTGCTAATGTAGATACTGTATCTGGTCTGTCACAGGCAGATGTGTAGTGAACAAGACAAGACACTGCAAGTAGTTCGGCTCTGTATACCGATAATAATCGCTAAAAAAGCAGAATATGCAAGTTTAAAACCGGGCGATGAAAGTTTGACGGAGGCTGTCATATTGTCTACAGTGCATCATGAACTACCGCGGCGGAGATTCGAATCCTCCTTCGGGCATGGATGTTTCTGTTGTCTTTAGTATAAGTTAGTTCAGGAGAAGTTTGCAAGTCCAGGTACTAGTGACCCCGCAGTTAAGTCCCATAATCTTTACAGTAATTTGAACATTATTATTATTATTATTATTATTATTATTATTGCATCATGAAGTGGAACAAGCAGCCTAGAAGGCATAAATTGCCGTCTATTTCATTGCAGTTAATAAGCAACTTATTTCCGTCAATGCTGTTTCAAATTCAAATGTTTGTATAGCTTACGGGACTTAACTACCAGGTTATCAGTTCCTAAACTTACAAACTACTTATGAACTAGCTAACACTAAGGACGGCACAAATATCCATGCCCGAGGGGGCATTCGAACCCCCGACCGTAGTGGCCGTGCAGACCGTGACGGACGCGCTTCAGTCCCCTCGGCCACCGCGGCCGGCAATGCTGTATAGAGAAGAATATCGCGTTTAACGCGTCCATTGTGTAATGAAAATACTAAATTCCACGAATAAATTCACCGAAAGCTTCACATTAATAGTACGCGACATTCGTAAACAATTTTCTTTCACGAAAGGAGCATAGATTCGTGAAATGAAACCACTAAGTGTAAACTCGAGATACTACATTCAACAAATAAACTCTCTGCAAATTTCACATTAATAATATCCGACATTCCATTTGTAAACAGTTCCATTCACAGAAACGAGCACAGATTCGTGAAATGAAACCACTAAATGTAAACTCGAGATATGAAGAAGAAACGCACACAACGACCTTAACAATATCAACGTACAATATTTAAATAAGGTTTCACGAAGCACGTTGCAGAAAATAAACTGCAGACCATTTCAAATCTCCTTGTTAGCTCTCACAAGTGGATACATTATAAGCAGCATCTTCTTTCTACAGACGGTTCGCCCGTATTCTGTAACCTGACGGGGATGTAATTTAAGAGAGTCCGATGTCTGTACAGCTGGTCCGAACACAACGGCTGCGAGGCCCGCTCAGGGCTACGTGCAGGCACAGTGTGGCATTATTAGTGTCAGCAGAGGAAGCCGAGCCGAAACGGCCCGCGGCAGATGTTATCTGCCAGCGAGTCGCAATATATTGCCTGGGCTATTCATAGTTGCCCTGCTATTCACATAACGAGGCCTCTTATGAGAAAGTAGTGTGTGTGTGTGTCTGTGTGTGTGTGTGTGTGTGTGTGTGTGTGTGTGTGAGAGAGAGAGAGAGAGAGAGAGAGACTCCGTCGTCCCACTTTGTAGGTAAATCACTTCAGTGGCATTCATATTTTTTCTCGAATACCTCAGACGAATGGAGCGTGGGTTTTGAGAAATGTCAAAGAAAATTAGAGGCCATCCTAGGGCATGAGCGTGTTTGTTGATCTTAGCATTAGTTATTTTAAGTATTTTATAAGTCTAAATACTGATGACCTCCGTAGTTTCGTCTCTTAGATCCACAAATGCGTGAACATGTGAAATATTACCTAATTCTATTGTGATGCGAACTCATCGCGCAAGTCCCGTAACGTTGAGAGATTATACATACTACTGGCTAAAGAAAGTGGAACACGGAGTTACTTATGAATTGGTCATAGATTTTTATAATACAGTGTGTCAGTGATGAATGAGCACCAAGTCTGAAAACTGTTTTCAGGAACCAATCGATAGATTAAAGATTACGATACAATAAGTAATTCTGAAAAATTCGAAAAAAATGTACCACTTTAAAATTGTCTATACAATGGGATCTTCGTTACTGAGCATAATTTGCCTATGAGTCTTGCCTGAAATGCGAGTCACTCATTAAGCAAAATATATTTTCCTGTCGGGAATCATATAAAAATAGGATAATGTGTAGCATTCCGAAAAAACGCAAAAAAAACCATGAGAGAGAAAAATTGTAGAGAATTTTCTCCTATACAAATTCGGTTATTCAATTCAGGTGAATGGTTAAGCCGTTATTTTTATTTAAATGTCGAGCTGACAAAAAAGGATCGCATAGGCCCACTTTTAGTGTTACTACCGTAACATAAAGTGGGCCAAAAAAGAAATCTTCGTTCAATAATTTAGAAGAAAACTGTAGGAAAAGAAGAAGATTAATTTTGTTTCCTCTTAGATAACATAAGCTTTTTTTCTGTTCTTGAAGGGGCGGGGGTCGCCGGAATACTTTTCCCGCCACAATTATTTTACCTGCAAAGGCGGGTGGCATATTCGAAAAGGTTGAAAAACACTGGTGTGGACGTACTGTAATAGTTATTTCACGCGGCTGTTTTGCGAAAGCAGATTCAGTATGCCTTGTTCTAGATAGCGGTTCATTGTACGACCGAGGAAGATCTGTTGCCTATACGAATTGCGGAGTAAACTTCGTAAAATTCGGCGATATTTCTGGACGTGACGAATGATTGTGATACTCATCTGTAATCTCTGTTTACACGAGGAAACCTCGGACTGACCGGACTGATTGCACCCTGTTCGTTGCATACTACACATGATGAGAGGCATATTGTTCACATGCCAGTATTGGATCGCCCCACCACGTCACAGAAAACTTGGTCTCTTGTGCACCAAGAAGTATTTGCGATTACCTTCCAAGCCGTTTGCAACAGAATGGACTGTTGACAAGATGTCCACTGGTGCGTTCCCCAGTGAGTCAACATGAGGCGATTGCACCGACTAGGGTGCGATATGGACAACCGAATGGTATGACACTGTTAAAAGTGACGAATACAAGTCTGCCTACATCATCACGATGTTCTGATTACACTCTAGATACTTCTTGGTAAGAAGTAAGAAAGAAGAAAGCTTAGAGTTTAATGTCCCGTCGACAGCGTGGTCATTTAAGAAAGAGCTCACGCTCGGGTGTTTTGCGTACGGATAGGGAAGAAAAGTTGTCGCGCCCTTTTAAAGTAATAATACCGGAATTTTCCTGGGGTGATTTAGGGAAATCACAGAAAACATATATTTCGATGGTCCGATATGGATTTGAAGCACCGTCCTCCCGAGTTACAACTGTGCCACCTCCCTCGGCAACTTGGTAAGAGATTAAAGGTATTAAATATAGGGAGACACATAGAATTAAAATGTCTGCTGTTGCCGGGATGCGAACCCTGGACCTCCTGCTTACTTGGCAGACACTTTAGACCGCTCAAGTAACACGGCATTGCGGACAAATCAACTTCATTGACAGTGTTCTAGCACGTCTCCCTCTATACCACAAACTTTAATTCTGCTACAATGTTCTCTGTTAAATACATATCATATTGCCAAGGCTCTCCTATTTTTCTCATTCAGGTTCTTTGCTAGGGTGCTATTCCAGTATAGGAGAGCCTTGGCAATTTGTTACGTGTTTCACAGGGAACACTGAGGTGGTGTGGAGGGAGGACCCTCCATGTAGTCGCTTTTTTCGTAACGCCGTGTTAGCTGAGCAGTCTCTTACGCCTACCTGCTAATCAGTAGGTCCCGGGTTAATTCAGTTCGGTATCTCTCGTTATATTTAACCATTTGATGTATCGAAATAATGTTTGTCTCAGTGAACTGAGTAATTGTTGATATTGGTAAGAGACCTATTTCTATATTCGTCCATACTCTGTACTGTTTTTTGGGATTGCGTTAAGATTCCATTTCCTTACCAATCTAGTTCGTATTACTAGTACGCTAAGTAGCCTTCCGGCTGCGACGCCTCAGTTCAAATGTTTGTAGAGCTTATGGAACTTAACTGCAAGGTCATCAGTCCCTAAACTTACAAACTACTTATGAACTAGCTTATACTAAAGACGGCACAAATATCCATGCCCGAGGGGGGATTTGAACCCCCGACCGTAGTGGCTGTGCAGACCGTGACTGGCGTGTCTCAGTCCCTTCGGCCACCGCGGCCGGCACACCTAGGCCCTCCCTGTTGTTGTGAACATTGTAATAATCTGAAATAGTTATTAACGCAATTGGAAACGCTGAGAGTGTTATATTTCTAAAGCGTCTGAAGCTGTTGTCCTCCCATGCATTCGCGACTTACAGTTAGAAACATTGCAACAGGGTAATTCAAGTCCACACGTGGAACGAAATGTTAAAGTCTTCTTCGTAGCCCATTGAAATCCATCTTCTATGCATCTCTCGCCTATGGGAAACATCTGGTCGACGAGTGCGAAATGACAGCCTGATATACACCACTCGCTGCTTCACCCACGCTACAGCGGCACAGGTTGTATCACGTCTGCGTCCACCAAACACTCTACGTTTACATGGAACACATCTTCCGGAAGACGAAAACCGATTATCGTAAACCGTTTTTCGCTGTCGTGTTTACATGGCATAGCCTGGATCGGATTTCCTAGCCCACTTAAATATGACGGCTGAAAAACAGCTGATTCAGTTCCTGATTTAGTCAGCACAATCACTATTTTCCTTTGTTTAAATACACAAATCCCTGTTCACTCTAGTATCTATACTTTTATTTCACATTAGAAAATATTAATCTTTCAATATGTGCCGAAAATTCTTAACAAGAATACACAATCTGACAAGCCAAGAACACTTCAAAAACGGTTGCGTTTACATGGGCACGAAAATCGATTGTGGAACTGGAAAACCGCTTTATAGAAGCGGATTTCCAGAATCGATTTTGGAGTGTTTACATGACCAACCAAAAGCGGAATTGGGAAATCCGTTTACGAAATCCGGTTTTGGGAGCCCATGTAAACGGGGTGTATAAGATTTGTGCCTCTGGGAGTGGCCGTCCGCTGTAAGGTGTCCTGCTACGGAGCGCGCAGATGCTCGCCATCGGAAGGTTCGAGTCAAATTGTTCAATTGTTTGTCAAGCTTAAGAGACTTAACTGCGGGGTCATCAGTCCCTAAACTTACAAACTACTTATGAACTACTTACGAACTAGGACGGCACAAATATCCATGCGCGAGGGGGGATTCGAACCCCCGACCGTAGTGGCCGTGCAGACCGTGACTGAAGCGCCTCAGTCTCCTCGGCCACCGCGGTCGGCGAAGGTTCGAGTCCTCCTTCGGGAAGGATGTGTGTGTGTTGTCCTTACCGTAAGATAGTTTGAGTCGTTTGTAAACCTAGGAACTGATGCCCAAAATAGTTAAGTCTCTTAGATTGACCATTTTTTTAATGAGATTTGCGATCTGCACGAACAATGGGCGTTGTTGCCTCGGCGTAAGATTGATGTCTCCTTTCACAGCATGCCATGCCGTTATCAGTCCTGCACTGCTGGTAAAGGTGCCCTCACCCCATACAGAACACAGTAACCAGTCGTCTGTTTACCTGTGGGGAAAATATTAAGAAATCATTGTAGATCTGTCGCTTCACCGCTGTGGAGTGCTCAGTTGCTAGCCGTCAAAGGTTCGACTTCTTCCTCGGGTATGGATGTGTGTGTGTGTGTGTGTGTGTGTGTGTGTGTGTGTATTGGCCTTAGCTTTGTTTAGCTTACAAGGAGACCACATAGGTCTCGGATATTACAATTTATTTTTTATATTTATCGTTCGTGAAGTTCAAAACTAAACAATGTGCCAAAGTCATTCGACGCAACTCTCAAAAATTCTCGAGAAAATAGAAGTGTTGCAGTTGATGTAAGTACCAATCATTAAATGGATTGCAGTATATGTCGCTGTAGCTCAATCGGTAGCGTCAACTGTGGGCTCAGTGGTTCGCATATATACATTGTTCTGTTTGAATACTTAACACAGTTGCAGTATATAATAGTAATTTTTACGAAAAGTGCACTCATTTTTGTTTATTCGTAATTTTCTATATTATGTGGTTGCTGATAATGATGGTTTCAATCAAAAACACCTATTGAATTTTTACGCTTTTGGCTTCATATTAGTTGACGACAGTAGTCGTTGATTGTTTAGTTTGTGAAGAGCTACGACACTGTTTTTTGGAAAGTAATATCTATAGTTATTGATGGCTTTCCAAGCAGCTAACCTACTGAACCATCGATTTACGTGACGACAAGGTCTTCAGGTCATCTACATACACATAACCAAAAACTGACACATATTGTGCAATTAGAGATCCCAAAATGTTTTATATACATGAATTCGAAACCGAAAATAAAAATATATGTCTCTATTGTTCAGAAACCACAACGCTACCACCTGAGCTACATCGACTGATGCTACTACAACTGTTTCAGTTTTTGGTACTTTGCGGAACTTCAAAGTCGTTTTTCTCAAGAATTTACGAGAGTTGCGTCGAATGACTTTGGCTGATTGTTATTTAAGTTCTGAACTTCACGTACCATAAATATAAATGAACTCTAAAAGTCCGATACCCATGTAATCTTCTTGTAAGTTTAAGGCTTGTAAGCCTAGGGACTGATGACCAAAGAATTTAAGTCCGATAGAGATACAAACATTTGAATTTGAATCTGTTGCTTCTGTTCTGTAATCATTGCAACGTTCCTCGTTTACTGTCATTCGTTCTTACTGTTTTGTACCAAAATAAACACACCCTTGCAAAATTCCCGTTTGCGGCTTTAATTTCGGACCCCAGCGCATTTAACGCCTCAATCCGCGTCAGGCGGGAAGGCCAGTGGTCGAGGCACCGCTTGAAGCGGCCGCAGCGACTTAAAAAGCTCAGCCGGCGCGGCTGTTCCCGCACTACAGTCAGCGACCGCACGTAGGGTTCCCGGTATTTGGCGAATGCAATTAATACTGTATAATTAAACAGCGCCGGCCGCCGCTGTCTGCGCGATTGCGAGAGCTCGAGGCCGCTGGTGGGCGGCGGGAAAATGGGCGGCGAGTGGCGGAGGTGCCAGGCGTGGGCGGCGGGGGTGGCTGGGGGCGGTGGGGGCGGCAGGGGGGCGGAGGGGGCGGAGAATTTGCGGCAGGCGCGTCCGCCGGCTGCGCACTGCTTCCTGCGAGTTCACGCCGCGCCGCCGCCCCAGAAAACAAAACGGCGATCAGCCACCGGCGCGCACGCACCGTGCTCGCCCGACCACTGTGCGCTCAACAGCGTGCGCGGAAACACGGACGTCCTCTCCCTTTCTCTCTCTTTCTCAACGTAACGTACTTTCGAGTCCGCAACGCAGTATCTGCAATGCTAATCCAGTTCACTTTAGAGTGTTCTGGATTACGTGTTGTTATTGCTGTTGTCTTCAGTCGAAAGTTACGTTTCGTGTAGCTGTTCATTCTATTCTCACTCACTGAGGGCCTCTTGCCTCTTTCAAGGTTGGTGGTACATTTTGTGTACCACCATTTGGCCTTGCATAAATGCATGGTGGGACAAAAAAATGTACCACATAATTATGTAGCTCTGACTCATCCAGCATCTAAGTTCATTTCCTGAACCACCCATTGTATGTAAGGTGGTAGTGCCCACAATGACCGAGAGGTGTCCGAAGTAGTTTGGCTCATCTATGGCGATAGTTATTTTCCACATCATGTCCAGTGTTGATGGTGCCCCCCCCCCCCCTTCCTTATGCGATCAGTGCATGTTTTGTCTGTCTTTATGTGATTATATTGTCGATTCATCTCTTTCATACAGGTAAGATAGTAATGTCTATACATTTGGAATCACTGTAAACTTCAAGGTCATTCGATTTATCTATATCTATAAATGTGAATGTCTGTTAGGTGTACGTTTATCACGTCTGAACCACAAGACATAAAGAGCTAAAAATTTGTACAGTTACTAATGTCTACCCCGGGTAGGCTTAAGGAATGGTTTTATCGCGATCGGATAGCTATATATATATATATATATATATATATATATATATATATATATATATATATATATATTGTGAATGTCTATTCAGTGTAAGCTTATCACGTCCGAACGACAAGACGCAGACACTTGAATATTTTTACAGTTACTAATTTATACCTGATGAAGACTTTAGGCATGGTTTATAGCGATTTGTTAGATGTTTACTAATTTGAAGAATATAACGCGAAATGCAGAACAATAAATACTCTTTGAAAATTATATTTACTCTTTGAAAATGGTGTTATTGGCTGCATTGTTTCTTGAGGCTTGATAATGATAAAAGGGTGGAGTATATTGGGATGGAAAGTTATCGGTGTATATAAAATTGTACGTGTGTGTGTATGTGTGTGTTTGTGTGTGTGTGTGTGTGTGTGTTAATATTTCGCTGTGCAGCGAAAACTACAGAACGTAAACGAATGGTCTGTGTGTAATTGTTGTCGGAAGTCTCCCGTTGTACACCATAGCAGTTCCATGCCGATAGCTGTAAGGGGATGGAAAATATGGTGGTTAAAAGTCGTCAAATTATAAAAAAAATCGAACTGAAAGCCGGCATTGACGTTTGCGACTCTATAGCAAGGAGGTTACGTACAGCGAAACGTGATGCCACAGACCATATGTCTCGTCTATGCGTGCTACAATGTGTTCAGCTCTTTCTCTGTAAGGAAATATAAAAACAAATAAATAAAGCAGTAAAAAAGAAATTTCTTTTAATACAGCTCTTTTATTAAACGATTTGATGTTTCGCGCATTACATAAAGTGATTATTACAATCATTGTTGTTGAATTTCCTTTATACCCCTTGAGATATGCCATTTCATTTCAAATGACTTCAGTTTCCAGTTCGTCTAGCTTTTGCCATGACAATTAACAAAGATCGAGGACAATCATTAAAAGTAGCCGGAATCAATTTACAGCCCTCATGTTTTTCACATGGTCGATTACACGTATCTTGCTCAAGGGTGGGCTACCCAAAAAGTCTCTGCATTTACGCTCCAAACAATACTACAAATCACGTAGTTTACTAGAATACCCTAAACTGAAATTAAATTGAATTTTTTTTATTATGAATCAATGGTAACAATCTATGCAGAAATACACCCAGGTCACAGTTCATCGGCTGAAGAGGCAGATTTTAGTTATGACTATCGAGGGTGGGGGTACAGTTATTGTACGGTAACTATTTTTGAAATTTTTGTTAAAGAAAATATTCTAATGTATATTAATATTCTCATGATAATATAATTCTATAACATATCACCAATTACTTATAAATTTTTTCAACAATCAAAACCCTTGTGCAACAAGGGTCTAAATTTGTCCTATGTCGCTGTGCATGAAAGAGTTAAGCCCTCTACAGACAAGGACGCAACGTGCGCCTCAAATACGATGCAATATGGTGGTATAAATCTTTGCTCCTAAGGGCAGACGTGCACATTACAGCTGTATCTGATCACACAGTGACTACAGATGGCTCAACGTGATCATAATACACGGCTTCCTCAAGTTAATGTCTTACTTATAACGAAAGAAGGCCAGAGTGACACTAATTTCTTAGAATTAAAATTAGTTCCGCCATATAACTTTCTTTTACTTCGGAGAGATCATCTTATTGCGGGGGTGGCATCATGTTTGTTTAGGTTTACGGGTGAGATTAAAAATAAAAAAAAAAAATAAAAAAAAAGTACTTCCAAAGCGTGATCGGACTACAGACAGAACGGGCTGGGGTAACGCAACCGCCAACAATTGAGCTTTGAGTGTAACGTTCCGCCGTCAGCCTGGTCGTTAGGAGCGGAAGTCAAGATCGAATTTTTGGGTAAAGATGGGGAACGAAATCGGCCGAACCTTTTTGAAGGAATGATTCTGCTATTTTCCTACGGTGTTTTAGAGAAACCGCAGATACCTTAAATCTGAATGAGACAAAATCAACTCAAACATACTGAGGTGGTGCAGTAGTAACATATTGGACTTCCATCCGGAATTATGAATGTTCAAATACACCTCCAGCTGTATTTCTGTCAGCAAGCTGATCACGCTTTGTAAGATTTTTTTAAATGAAAATATATCCTCCATAAACATTAAACATGCATGATCTCACGTTTGCAAAGAAACGATCTAACGATCTATTCGTTGGAAAAAAGAACTTGTGTATGGAAAGATTACTTTTCATTTGCATGAGTATCAAATATTCAAATGTTTGTAGAGTCTATGGGACTTAACTACGGGGTCATCAGTCCCTAAACTTACAAACTACTTACAACTAAGGACGGCACAAATATCCATGCCCGAGGGGGGATTCGAACCCCCGACCGTAGTGGCCGTGCAGACCGTGACTGGAGCGCCTCAGTCCCCTCGGCCACCGCGGCCGGCCATGAGTATCAGCCACGTGGAAGGGCCGCGTAGAAGATTCGAATCCTCCCTGGGGTGGCGTATGTTTGTGTGCTTGTTCTTTAGATTAGTTTAAGTAATTTGTAAGTATAGTGATTAATGACCACATAGGCTTGATCGCAACTGGTGTAACTGTGGCTTTCTTTCTTCTGTTTTTTATAACATTATAAAATATTTTGTGAGGCCGAGAAGACTTATTATACGACTGCTTACGACTCCTTATCACCCTGATTTCACTCCCATAAATGCTACACTCCAGACAAATGTTTTCGGAAACGACTTCCTAACAGTTAAACAAATATTGAATGTCGGCGAATTTCGCTGCTTCAGAAACGCTTTCCCTCCCATTGCCATTCTGCCTTTTATATCTTCTTTACTTCGGCCATCAGAAGTTATTTTCCTACCCAAATAAGAAAACTCATCTACTACTTTTATTGTCTCACTACCTAATCTAATTCCTTCAGCATCGCCTGATTTGATGACACTACACTCCATCAATGTTCCTCTTATGTCTTCCTTTCAGTCGCGTGGGAGCGCCACGTTACGGATCGCGAAGCCTCCTGCGTCGGAGGTTCGAATCCACCCTCGGCAATGGATGTGTATATTATAATTAGGTTAGTTTAACTTAGTTTAAGTAGTTTGTTAGTCTAGGGGCTTATGACCAAAATAATTTGGTCTCATAGAATTACAAACATTTGAACAATTTTTCCCCCTATCAAGATACTGACCATTCTTTTGCTGTCTCTGACAGATTGCTATGTCGTCAGCAAACCGCAAGGTTTTTGTTCCCTCTGCATGGACATTAACTCCCTCTCCAAATTTCTTCTTGCATTCCTTCACAGCTTGTTCAGTGTACAGATCGAACAACATTTAAGAAAGGCGACAACTCTATCTTACTCCCTTCCCAACTACTGCTATCTTCTCACGACCGTCGACTCTAATAATTGCTGTCTGGTTTCTGTACAAGTTGAATAAAGCTATTCGCTTCTTGTATTTTACCTCTGCTACCTTCAGAATCTGAAAGAGTGTATTACAGTGGACATTGTCAAAAGCTTTCTCGAGACCCACAAACACTAAAAACGTAGGTTTCCCTTCCCTTAATCTATCTTCTATTGTAAGTCCTAATCTGACTATTGATTAGCGTGTTACTATATTTTCCCTAATTTCAAATTGATCATCCCGAAGGTCGGATTCCACCAATATTTTGAGTCGTCTGTAAGTAATTCGTGTCAGTATCTCGCTTGGTATATAGCCTCAAGAGATTTCGTGCCAGTTAGTAACAATGCGATGGCACGCCACCGGCTGACAGACGACGTAACTAGACCCACGAAGTCAGTTACTGGCTACGCCAACCATGTGTACAGGGCTTCAGGGAACGCCCATGCTGCACCTCGCTGTCGCTGCTGGCGTATACCTGCTGGCCGGAGTCTCTTTGCATTTATGCTGCAGCTTCGTAGCTCGCGGGCATTAATTACCCCGCCACGGACACAAGCCTCTGGGGACAATATTATGCCAACGGAAGCAGTACCCTCGGCTACTACTGGGCCTGTACCAACAACCGAAGGCAGCAAGACAGAGGTAGACTACGCTAACGTGACCGTTGGACAACTGCACCCCTAGATGCTTGACGTCTCCAACAATGGAGGCGGGATTCTCCAAAACAGTGCTTTCCAACCTTTTTGAATATGCGACCCCCTTCCAACGAAAAATACTTTGGCAACTCTCTTGCAACTAAAAATATTTTGTCGACCTCCACCCCATCTCCGAACACATCTATGTGAGTAATTTCAAAGGCGAAAATTCAATTTTCTTCTTTACGTCCGTTTGGGCCTGCAGCGTTTATTTACAGGGTGTTTCACTAAGTGTGTTTGCCTCTGTAACTTATAAAATAATAGGTGACGGGAAATTTTAATGCGGTAGGTCAACACAAGAAATTTACACTTTCTGCGGAGCTATGAACATAGTTCCTTGTATCATTTTCCAAAGAGTTACAGCACAAAGATATAATTTTTTAAATGGAACAATAGTTTTCTCTATCGTGCATTGGAATCGTTGAAACCAGCTACGTCCAAATCAATTTAAACTACATTCCTATCACTGTTAGTTTGGGAGTTACAACCCTTCAAAGTTACAACCTGGTACGTGAAAATAGTTTTCATGCCTTTCGATTATTCATGGTTAACACGGTGCATTTATTATAAAACAATCTTCGTCCTATTTAACTGAGAACTAATGATATACAAGGAATCACGCAATTTTAATATGAAATACATTTCACTTTTCCTAGGCATATGCTTTTGCGTTTTGAACTGCTAGTATTCTGACATGCACTGTTCTAGTTGTTATATGGTGTAACTACTGTACTTCCTCCTGTCCTGTGGCCGCTATCACCGAGAAAGACCTTGTGTGTGTGTTTACAAATATCACCTGGCCTGAAGGAAGAACGTACGAAAATATGGACGGGGAAGGAAATCGTTTGTGTTCTTTCGTAGCAACCAATTCGAAGGATTTGCATGGAGCGATTTGGGGAAATCACGGATAACCTAGATCGGCATGCCGTGAGACCGATTTCGAGGCTAATCTCCTACGTACCGCACTATCTCGTTCTATATCTGACTTGAAACAGAAAGAAAACATTTGGGACAATATCGGGTACGAGGTTTGTGACAACATATTAGAGGCCCCTAATTTGCGAGAAACTCGAAACTGCACGCAGATATCTGTCGAAATAAACCTCCCAAAACCTACAGATGGTATTTACACTGCTCAAAATAATTAGGGGATCGTATTTTATTCAGAAATTTAGTACAATTGTAATTTGTTTGCGATACATTACGTAGCTTTGTTGGCTCCACTCTAATTGAAATTTAAATTGCGTTTACTTAAAGCGAGGAGCCATGGGGCTACCACAATACTCAACAATTCACTCTTGTTGCACTCTAATACGGTGTTTGATCAAAATCGGACGGCATGTTTAGTTACACACCAGCGTGGCGTAACAGTATGAGGATATCAATCAACACTTGAGGGATATTTGGACATTCTTCCATGAGTGTCATACCGTTTTGGGAGGTGCTGCTCTGGCTGCAATGCGTCTGCCAATTGCATTCCATACATGCTCAGTCGGGTTTAACTCCGGTAAACAAACTAGCCACTCCATTCGTTCAATTTCCTCGTATTCAAGATATACTCCTCCAGTAGAGCTCGTATTGTCGAGCGTTATCGTCCGCCAAAACTAACCCGTTTCCTATGACACTAGCTCAGGGCACAAAGAAAGATCTAAGTATCTCATCTCAGGAGTGAAAGCGCCATTCGGAACGACGTATAGATCAGCACGTCTGTCAATACTGACTCCTGTCCACATCATCCGTCCACCACCATGATATGGTGATGCATCTTTTGTGCAATAAATATTTTTTTACTCAATGTTGAATTGCCCCAGAGTATGAAAGCAGTGAATGAAAATAGGCATAGTAAGCTAATTTACTGAGAAGTATATCACCAAATTTTGCAATGACCCTGATGGCATAAGTAGCTGAACTCAAACGTTTCAGGAGATCTTGAATACGTTTCTTCAATGTTCAAATGTTTGTTAAGCTTAAGGGACTTAACTACGGGGTCATCAGTCCCTAAACTTACAAACTACTTATGAACTACCTACAACTAAGGACGGCACAAATATCCATGCCCGAGGGGGGATTCGAACCCCCGACCGTAGTGGCCGTGTAGACCGTGACTGAAGCGTCTCAGTCTCCTCGGCCACCGCGGCCGGCTACGTTTCTTCCAATTCAATCCCTCGTAAATGGAAATACCTAAAAATCTTGAATATTCCAACTTAGCTACAGATCTATGTTCAAAGTCTACATTTATTAATGGTGTCATGCCATTTACTGTATGAAACTGTATATACTGGGTTTTATAAAAGTTTAATAACAGTCCATTTGTATAGAACCACTTAATTACTTTCTGAAAGATATCACTTACAATTTCATCAGTTAATTCCTGTTTGTCAGGTGTGAGAGCTATACTTGTATCATCAGCGAAAAGTACTAGCTTAGCATCTTCGTGAATGTAGAACGGCAAAGTCATTAATATATATTATGAAAAGCAAAGGACCCAAGACCGAATCTTGTGGGACACCATTTTTGATAACTCTCCAGTCAGAGGAATTAATTGTTTCATCTATTCCATGTGACCTGCTTATTTCAACATTCAGCACTATTCCAGTCAAGTATGATTTAAACCATTTGTTCACTGTCCCTCTCATACCTCAGTAATTAAGAATATGTATGGTGAGGTGTGTACGTGTCTCATTTGAGAGGGTGAGGGAGATGGAGGCGCGGCGCACGTGTACATAGTCCGATGACTGCACCCTTTCAATGCACTCCACATAAATCTTTACCAAAGGGCTGAGATGAAAGACTATGAGACATGCCCGTTTTGCAACAAATGAAGATTCACTATCTCCAGCAGTTACGAATTTATGAAATGAAATCGAAACTTAATTGGTAGTCCATGTCAATAAAAAGACACCCATTACTCCAAATTTTTTGTACTGTAATCTCCAATAACTAAAAACAAAAAATTATTTGTAAATCTATGGGACCAAACTACTGTGGTCATCATTTCCTAGGCTTAAAATCTACTTCAACTAACCGAAAGACAACACAAACACTCAAGCCTGACGGAGAGTTTGAACCTTCTACGGGAAGAGCCAAAACTGCCGATGCTACTCTATTTCTACTGGGCGTAAAATCTGCTTCAAACTGTAGCATTTAACGAAATATCTGTGGGCACTGTGGAACAATGTCGACGATCCAAAACGGCTTCGCAATAGATGCGTAATGTGAGAGGCACTCGCCGCTGAAATGGCGTACAGTAACGTGCGGTGGTCCTTCTCCTACTAACAAGCGCGGTCTGCTCATTGGCCCGCATTAACGCAACTGTGGCAACTTGATTTTGTAGGTATCACCTCATTATATGATGCGTACATCACTCCAGTGAATTCCCCAATCCGAAATCCCACTCTCAGCAACGAGCTTACATCAACTTATTAGTGCCGCAGGCGGAATTCGAATTTACCGTTCAGCAAAGCGTGTGCTCGCTAGATAGAATTCAGTACTGTTTCACACTGACCATCAGCACTGCATTATATTGTTAATGAGAACCACCATGTTTCTTAATTTAAAAAGTAGTTTCGAATGTATTTTTATGTAACAAGATGTTCTTCACTCTATTCATTTCTTTTCGTAATCACTCAATTGTTCACGAAATGAAAATACTTCAAATAGAGATCTGTACACTATTCTGAACTGAGGCATCAAAGAACTTATCGATGTAAAGACGGGGTGAAGTGACACTTTAGTTGCGTATTTGTTATAATAGTTGAAAGTCATCCAATAGGCCATTCATTACTGTTGAAATTTACGGCGAGCAATGGTAGAAAAAATAATCATGTTATAGTGTTTTTCACAGATGGTGTTAGTCCTCACGGTCTCGTTTGCGGAGTAAACAGAAGTCCATTAATTTACGTATCTTTGAATTTGTTAGTATTAAGAAACTCCTAAATATCACCCCATAAAATATTTTGGCTCTTCGAACGACAATAATTACCTTTTACTTCTCGGAAATTTACTTGATGGACATTCATGATCTATAGATATCAAACACTTTGGGTAAATAGAAGTTTATTTTATCTGGCAACGGCTGTGTGTAGAAGAGAAACAGGTACCCGCTAGAACACTTGGCTAGCACTTACTTCTGTCGAAGTCCGCGTTTGTAGAACGCTGTTAGCAAGCGGTTTGCTCTCAGTCTTTGTGAAGCCAACTGAGGAGCTACTTGACTGAGAAGCAGCGGCTCCGGTCACAAAAACCGACACAACGCCTTGGAGTGCGCGACCACACCCCTCCATACCACACCCGGTGACGCCTTCGTGCAGAGGATGACACGGCGGTCGGTTGGTAACTGTAAGTTGAAATGTTTGTTAAGCTTAAGGGACTTAACTGCGGGGTCATCAGTCCCTAAACTTAGAAACTACTTATGAACTACCTTATACTAAAGACGGGAGAAACATACATGCCCGAGGGGTGATTCGAACCCCCAATGGGGAACGGACTCGCGCATCGGAGCATAGCGCCTCAATGCTCTCGGCCATTCGGTCGCGGCGTAACTGTTGGGTCCTTAGAGGTCGAAGGACAGGTTTATTTATTCTACCTTATCAGAGCAAGACATTCAGCCCTTTTCTTACATCGACTGGGGTTTCACAATTGCAGAACCTATTGTATTACATAAATACCAAAGATAATAATTATAATTTCGTGTGGATCATTGGCCTGGTCCAAGTCTTTCAATGGACGCCACTTGGACGACTTTCTTGTCCCCAGCCTACCCCAGTTATCCAACCGGGGAAAGGGGACATACAGCTTAACGTGGAATCCGAACCACGTGTCGTTTCTGGCAACTTCTCACATCGTTGAGAGTTTAAGGATGGGTTAAAGTGCAGACTGAACATATCCGAGGTCAGACCGGGTTTTGCACCCGCAACCCTTCGGTTTCCAGTCGAGTACTTTACCCCAAGACCACCGGGCCCGACAATACCAAAGATATAATATATATACAGCAGAAATGAGGATGCTGAGGTGGATTTGTGGGGTAACAAGAATGGACAGAATTAGAAAAGAATTTGTTAGAGGACTTGTGAAAGTGGGACCTATGGGGAAAAAGATGCAACAGAGTAGACTAAGGTGGAATGGACACTTGCAGAGAAAAGGGAAAATATGGGTAACAGAGTTGAAAATATAAACATTGAAAGAGAAGGAGAGGAAGACCGAAGCCGAGGTGGAAGGATAAGATAGCGGGGGACCTAAAGGAGAAATCTAGGAAGCAGGAAGAAGCAGTGGACAGAGTATTATGGACGAGAAGGATCCAGAAGAGCAACGCCGACCCTACTTGACGTGGAACAAGGCTACGATAAAGAAGAAAAAGAAGCAGAAAAAGAAGACTACAGATAGTTATAAGGTATGACTTTTTTGTTGGTGGATTACAGACCACTAGTTTCGTCACTTAACGGGTGTAGTTTGACCTGGTTTCGACACCTTGTTGGTATGTACTCTTCAGGAAACCTTTTCATTGCATATTAGAAGTCAAATGTTTCTAAATATATCGGACCAAACTGCGTGGTCATCAGTGCGTAGCTTACAAACTACTTAGCCGCGGCGGATTAGCCGCGCGTACTGGAGCGCCATGTTGCGCTGCGCGCGGCCGTCCGCCGTCGGGGGTTCGATTTCCCCATCGGGCATGGGTGTTTGTGTTGTCCTTAATTTAGTTTCCCTTAGGTTAAGTAGTTTGTAAGCTAGGAACTAATAACCAAGCTGTTGATTCCCATAGATTTACAAACATTTGAACAAACTAACCTTAAAACAACACACACACACACACACACACACACACACACAAAGACACACATGCCCCAAGGAGGACTCGAACTTCCGACGGCGAGCAACTACGCGCTACGCAGCGAGGCGCCTTAGTACGCTCGGCTACTCCACCGCGGCTTGCATATTAGAGCGGAATGTCACTCATATAGACAGTGCTTTCATCGTGATAAAATTACACTTAATTAATTGTCATAGTATTGAAAATGTGACAATTCGATTTAGTGTGTAATTCAAAACGCTTCAGGAGAGAACACCTCTAATATGTGTCGGAACAGGTGAAAATATTTACGCCAATGAACCAACCAGTGGACTGTAATCCACCGACAAAAATTTATCTGTCTTTGATGCCTTCGCACCCTCGTTTAACGCTTTATTTAAAATGATTAATACGCATCAAGAATGAATAACGTAAATACTAATTTATTTAATTCTAATTACTCATGCTCGATAATAGTAACGATAATAATAATAATAATAAGTGTACCTATTGATCTAAAAAGTTATTTCTTACCAAGCTTCTAATGAGGGAAGGAAACTTTTGGTAGACTGCATAAGCTAAAAGCAATGGCAAATGAGGCACATTTGGTTGGAGAGAAGGATGTAATGCGATAACGAATAAATATGGGGACAAAAGCGGATATTTCTGTTGCTTCAGGAGGGATGTCATTAACTGTCTTTTAATACCAGAGTTGATATTCTGTTCAGCGCTAATATAATGAGGGAGATCGTTCCAGCATCTGGCTCTTGCTGCTGAAAAGGACTTCCAGGAAGCGACCGAGTGACGGAGTGGGCAGGACAGATATAGCTCAGATGGCAGCGACTATATCTGCTATGTGGTTCAGAAACGACCATTAAGCCCAGGGAGAGATCACAAGGTCAGCGTACCTTAAGATGATAAAATATGACCGAAGTGTAGAACGTTACGAATATATCGACCGCAGGCATTCATCACCAGTTCCAGGTACTGTGCGCTCTTCTGAGAAAGACCTTTCTGACTGTGGGCTTTTCTGAGAACGTCAGTGGTAGTTAACGTCGTTCTAATAAACAAGTAGGCCTAGCACTATAAACCTATGTGAACATTCATTTTCCGGAACGAAAGGAAATACGTTTTATAAATTTAATGCATGCGGCATGGTTCTCAGTCTAATTTCAAACGATACCTATTGCTACTACTAGGTCGTTTGTAGAGACACGTTCATATCTGACATTAAAAGTAAATTCGGGTGGGATATGCGATTTTTCGAACTAATGAGTATGACCACTTCAGTTTTTTTGTTAAAGTTCGACACGCTTTCATAGCGCTAACGTCTATGTATTGATATTCCCTACAATTGTATTCAAGAATATTGCTTTTGCAGTTATATACACGCGAGGTCACTAGCATATGTGGAATATCTATAGCAAGAAAAAACTATGGCACATCATTTACATACAATGAAATTTGGAGAGAGCTAATACGGAGCTGGCAAGATGTCGAGTATCGGAAAACTGCGCTTGCAGATATATTTAGGGTACTAAGTTCAGCAAGTTAAATTTCGAAATCAAAAACTTTAGAAGCTTTCTGAAGTCTATGAAGCACAAGCACGTCGCCTTTTAAATATCGATGGAAAAATCCGGGTCGTCTCTAAGTTTTATTGAAGTAGATTATGTGCTGCTCACAGTACCCTATGTGTACCGCAGCCTGAACTAATTCATCAAGTAAATTTTTTTAACAAAATTGCAAATAAACCTGTCTACTTAATTTACAGCCCATGTCACTGAATATAAAGTGCCTATGAGAAACATTTATTCTGTGTAAAATATTTTTATTTGCTTTTTTCTTTGTAAAACAACTTCAATGTCAAATAATTGTATATATCTCTGATCGAGAACACCTTTGGTAACGTTGTGTTGGTAGTGTCACCATCTTTTTGTACTACGTGGCCGTGGCGTAGCAGCCGAGTGCATTGAGGCGCTATGCTCCGATGCGCGAGGCCGTTCCCCGTCGGGGTTTCGAATCCCCCCTAGGACATGGATTTTTGTGCTGTCTCTAGTATCAGGTAATTCATAAGTAAGTTTATGGACTGATGACCCCGCAGTAAAGTACCATAAGATACACAAACATATCATTTAAACATTTGTCCTATGTGGCACAAACATTTTTACGTTTGTTTGTGTTTGTGGTGATCAAGCTATGCTGATCCTATTACGTGAAGAAAGTGGTACACAAAGTTCCCATCGCTTCAATACTTATAGCAAAAAACACTGCGACGTATTGGAGCTCACATTTGGATATGATTAAAGGAACAACAATAATGCACTATTGTTCGTTTTCTTTTCTATGTCACATCATAATTAGTGATCCTTACTTTCAAGTACGTCATTTCAATAACCATTTGCATTGTAGGGCAATACCTAAGCAAAAATGGATATGACAAGAAATAAATTTTGACATGAATAGCCGTCTGATAATGAACTGTGAGGTTTAACCAGTAACGGCGTTATTTTGTAAGTAATGAGCAGAAATTCTTGTGGTTGGTTGCTGTTTCCAATGGATTCATAATAGAGGCCGATGACAAGTTAGCCTAGCGTGGTCACTCGTGCATTATACTCGAACAGTGTTGAGAAGTCGGATTCACGTATCAAGGACGCCAGATTGTACCTTACTAACGAGTGTTTTAAAACTGCATTTGAAATGTTGCAAATGGAAGTAGTAAATCATTTTAGGTAAGAAAGAAATGAGCCTTAAGAATAGAACTACATCAAGATTCTTTGCGTTGTGATTTATTCCTATGTTTTCTTGTGAGAAAGGATAATAGTTGTAATTTAATTTGATGTTAAATCTACAATAATAATTCGTGCGTGGAAAAGATAAATAGAAAGAGACATATGGCATCCCAAATTTTGAGCCGAAAAATCGTTTATTAAATTCTAGAGCTGTAGCTGTCATGAAGAGTCCGGATAAATCCCTTTCTAGGCACAAACCTCTATCTGATTATGCTGAAGCGATAGCTCCTTACTTAACAGCCATATACAACCGCTCTCTCACGCCAGACGTAAGAAAACGATCGTGGAGAAGGCAGCGGTCGACCGAAAGCCAATTACAAGCAGGCGCCGCGCATCGGAGAGGGAGTAACCGAAGTTGCGCGACCTCTACAAGCGGATATATCTAGGCCGACATACGCCTGGACGCCCGTCAGTTACTAGTGAGAACTCGGACAGCTACTAGGCGGCTACGAAGTCAGAAATAGGACAGTACTAAGTCAGAACGCGGCTACGTACTTAGCAGTAACTAGGTCTCAGCGCAGCCAGCATCATAAGAACGACACCGCGAGAAGCAAGAAGAGAGAAGAAACAGACTTATGTTCTAAAGTTGAGTATTGTAAATTTAAGTCAATAAACATCTTGTAATAATAACTATATCAATGCTTTAAATATCAAAGGATCCTGCACTATAACTAGACCGGGATGAGTACTAAAGAAAAGGCGACGAGGTCACAACTTTTGTGTCCCAGCCTCGTCGCCGCTTTTGTGTCTCGTATCCCTCGTAGGTGTCGGTGGCCGAGTAGGAAGACCGACACAGGAATAAAGGTAGCACGCTTGTGCAGGTACGAAGGTGAGCAGCCAGTTGGATAGCAGAAACTAGAAACACTAGAGTAAATTAGAACGAGACATATATTGCACAGAATGTATACAATACTTAACTTTTACATAATTCAGTAGGTGGCGCGCACTTTGGACTTGTGCGACACCACAACAACAGTTTGTGTCGGTGATATTTCCGAAATGCACCACTGCTGTGGCTGTCATTCTGATAAAACAACTTTAACAGCAGTGCACAATCTTTATTCCTGACAGACAATGCAGTTCGTACGTGAACGTTGAACCATCTTACACCAATAGTAACTTCAATAAGCGTCATCAACATGCGTCGTCAAACAGCAAAAAGCATACGAAGTCAGACCATAAAACTTTTCGCATCCTGACTGCTTACAGCGTCATATTTTCACCGGGTGACGGAAAGTGCAAATATACTTTTATCCCCATAATACCGCACCAACGCATTGGTTATTGAATGTACCCACGAATCTCCAGCGTCATGCGATTTATGCAACCAGCAATGCAGCACCCGGGGCACCGAGAGTTTAATTACAACCCTTTATTTGCTTCTCTTAATTAGGTTTTAAATGCAGTTTTTATTACACATGTTGTCTGATCTACTTTCTTGTTTTGTTTTGTTTGAAGTCATTTCGTTTATTTTAGAGCCAAAAGAAAGCGTCAACATTCAAATCGCTATCTATGGTAATAATAGGAGGTAAGGACTCGTATTAAAAGGCTTCATTCCTCGCCCTTTTAATTACGCGTTATAGCCACACCATGAAGTTTCTCCTCCACCGTCTTTTTGTGCACTATTACCTTTAACGCAAACGGCCAGGCACCGCCGCCCTGGAACTGCCGAAGGAGCAGATGCCGATTCGCCGGCTGCGGCACTTTTGGAGGTGTTGCGGCGCAATTAAGATTAAGACCGCCCCGGCTATTCCAGGCATCCATTAGCACGAAGCGCTGGGGCAGATAGCGGCGGCTGTCACGGCGGACGCTTCGCCTGAGTTATAGCCCTTCCTGACCTCCTCCTATTTCCCACAACCCAGCCGCGCTGTCATCGCCCACTCTGCGGTTTCTTCTCCTCCCCCATCAGGCATGTTAACGGCTGTATTAAGGAACCAACGGTGCCAGCTCACACCACTCGGCAAATACCCAGAGAAATTACTGAAATGAATAGGCTCCAGTGGCTTTGTGAAAGAAAATGCGCATAAAAAAGATGGAAGGAAGATTCTTCAATCGGTGAATGGCGTTTGCCTAAAGAGCTCTCGTCATCTCCATAAATACCGGTCACACGGATTTTCTCTTCGTAGTCGTCGATGACATACAAGGAACTTGCTTTTTTATTTCAAGTGGATCCGAAATAGTCTTACGTATCTGAGTCTATATGAGATGCATATTACTTTCCATACCGTAGAGTATGTTGAGCCTATTAATTTTCAAACAAACCAAAGAAATTGACGATTAAGTACGCCGCTCATAATTGATGTTTATTGAATGTTTCTTCGGCTTCCATTTATGAAACAGCTATGTGCTACAGATGGACGAGTAATAGAGATTAAAATATCGGTCACTACCTACCTGTATAGTTGCAGTTTCCACAAAGTACTTCTAGTATGTTGAGCATTCTGCTATACAATGCAGCGAAAGAGACCCACAAAGAAGCGCTGTGATCATATTCGAAATTTCTCGAATATCCTATGTTTCTTTCATCTGCAGAACATGAAAAAGATAGAGATGTGTGAATAACAATAATAAAACGATCGAAACTCTCAGATGCTCTATGGAATGATGGTACGAAAGTAAGAATTCAGAAAGAATGTACTGTACAGAAGATTCAGGTGACTTTGAATGATACTCGAAGTCATATAAAGCAAACGAAGGGCCGATTGCGTGTTTGGAATTTAAACTAAGTTTAAGAATAGTGGAATCTGTCATTTCACAAATTTTGGGACATGTCAGAAAAAAACAGATGTCGTTATGTGATTCTGCAGCCACTATAAATATAGATTTTAGATTGTGTTTTTTATTTTCAACCGCTAGTAGATATGTGAAAATATGTGACGCAACCGGGATTAGAAACCGAGACGACCTGCAACTTGGAAGACACGCTAAGCCAATGCGTCACTCCATGCACATGAGGTTAATACACCTCCAAGGAATACCTAAGCAAGTTACAAGCCACCCCCCCCCCCCAAAAAAAAAAAAAAAAAAAAAAAAAATCTTTCATATGTCATGCTACTCTGACCATTCTACTCTAAGGCTTGCAGCTGGCCCTAAGATCGCTCTGAATATGCTGTTGTATGCTTACAACTTAATCGAGACTGAGAAACATAATTTAAAATTCAAATTAAAACTTTAGAAAGTACAAAAGGATATTTTTGTGGTGTGTTATGAAGATGAGTGTGGGTCAGATGAATAATTGAGAGTAAAAAGATAAAAAGAAAGATGACGGTAGATTAGGGTGTAAGATCCGGTCGTCAAGGTTGCCATTATAGACGGAGCACAAACTCGGATTGACGTTTAGAGGATGGGGAAGGTAGTCTTTGAAATACCGACATTTGCCTGGAGAGATAATGCTAATTCACTTAAAACTTAATGCCGGTGGGCGCGAATATGAGTCCAGTGTGCTAATAACTGCACTCCTCGCTCGTGAATTTAGATGAAAGGCTTTCCCGCTGTGTAAAGAAGTATGTGACTCTGTGAAATGGCACACTACATAATCTCCGGTCTCTCAAAGGAACGTTAACAAAATCGCGTGGCAACGGGGCATACGAGGATTAATAATCACACAAGAACCGAATGTCACAAAGGCCATCCGTTTCTACTACATGGCTTTGCAGTTACTTATCAGAATCTACAAATGAACGCCCTTTGCAGGAGATGAATCGTAACGAACCTGACATGGACACTGTATTGACGGGTGCATCCTCTCAGAGTAGTGGCTCTCGGACACAATTAGCTGCAGCAACACTCTTGTCCACGGGGTACTTCGCCGATTCAACGATTGTTTCATACATAACCACGAGAAAAAATTGGATTAGAGAAGGACTGAATGATCATGGTACCCATCTGACTAGCCCAGCGCGAACAATCGAGTGGCTGGAAAACGTTGCCTACTGTTGTAGCTTCACGTCTATGCCGACATTTGCAGGGGCTCTGTCGTGCTGAAATCAAAAAGGCATGGGAGCATCTTTCAGATGTCCTTCGCAATCTCAGGCAACACGAGAAAACTTCGATATTCAAATTGTTTCGAGAGGGAGCACAGTTCAATTCAACAAATGGTATAGCCACCACCTCAAGTGACCGTTACATCCTCAAGTGGCTCTTGCGTCCCTTGTCCTCATGAAACAACAGATCCTTGTATTATACTCGTTGTGCCATGACAGTTTCTAAATTTTCTTTCCTTTTCTCTCAGTCATTCATTGCTAGTGTATCCAGAAATGTTTCTGAACACTCCGATAAGCGCACAATATTGATCGTGGAACTCGTCTTCAGACGACCTGTAATTGTTCCCTCGTCGTTACTAGTAGATCGTCAACTACGACTTAAGTGGGCACCCCATTTTCTGTACAGGGCCCTGAACGAAAGAAAGTTGCCTGATCAAATGAGTCACACACAGCGATAAATGTAGTTGATGATCTCCATCGGATACGTCTTCATCTAGGCTAAAAGTTTCGCAAAAATATATCGTGTCAGTGGCTCACTTCAGAATTATAGTATAGGATTATTGAGTTAGGTTCCTATACAATCACTGCCATTTTGATAACTTACAAGGTCAGACACAAACATGGATCGCTATACTCGCACGATGAGTAAACAAAAACGTAATTGGATCCAATGTTGTAAGTCTAACATCTTCCAGCTCTTGCTTTATCTCTTGAGAAACCTTTCAGTGTCCAGGCCGAGCGGGAGTGGCCATTTGTTCTAAGGCGCGATTGCTCCCTGCTGAGCTTCGAATCCTCCCACGCGCATGGGTGTGTGTGTTGTCCTTGGCGTAAGTTAGTAAAAGTGGTTTGTAACTCTAAAGACTAATTACCACTGCAGTTTAACCCCACAGCTTTACAAAAATTTGAACATTTACACCGTCTAGGGGTACTTCGCTACACCCAGCACAAATTCGTGTTCCGGGTTGCAGCAATTTGAGAAACCATATAGACCTGTTACAAATCCAAGACCAGTCTATGGAATATAACCTTTCAGACTTTTGTGGGTACTACAGGCTTTGAAATGTATTGAATTCAACGGCCAGGTTGAACATTCGTGCTGCACTGGGAATCTTTAACATTCTGCGATATTCAAGAAAGGTTCGGTTACCTGTCTCGGAAACCCGGATATGTTTCCTGTCTGAGACAAATTCTATGGAAACAATTCTCACACCTGCTCCCAGTCACCCCTGGTTCCCCGCATGAGTTCTTACTATGTACATCCGCAAAGAAATCGAATACTTCCTCATAAGGCATATAAAACCGCTACAGAAATGTCATGGGATACTGGGGGGCCCCTTCTGACTATGAGGTCTTCAGTGAGACATCGCGGAAGTGCGCTTACAAGTTCTGGGCACTTCTCTGTAGCTGACATCGAAGCGTTTACAGAATGGCAACCAGAATGGCCTGTTCGTGGTTGCAGTACCCATTCCAAGAAGCCTGCGAATATGCTCGATGGAATTCATATCTGGGACCGGGACTGCCCTTCTCTGCCTGCTACTTTGCAAGTGTCTAAAATCATTATCGGAGGGCTTGGGAGTGATGTGAACGCGCATTTCCATCCTTAATCACCGCATAACAGTCATGGTGTTGGAGGCCAAGTAAAAAAAAAATCATATGTCACAGTGAGATTCGAACCACGAATCCTAGGGTTGTAAGGCCAGAAAGCCACCACCCAAGATACACCAACAGATGCTGCAATTGTTTTAATTATTGGTACTTACGTTTACTTTCAAAACTTCAAATTCGATTTTCTTTAGAATTTTTGAGAGTTCCTTCGAATGGCTTTGGCTGATTGTTATACAGTGTGTTACAAAAAGGCACGGCCAAACTTTCAGGAAACATTCCACACACACAAAAAGAAAGAAAATATGTTATGTGGACGTGTTCGGAAACGCTTAATTTCCATGTTGGAGCTCATTTTAGTATTTCAGTGCAAATGTTCTATTTACGGATGAGGATTCATTTCAACGTGATCAAATTGTAAATTTTCACAATCAACATGTATGGGATGACGAGAATCCGCACGCAATTGTGCAATCACGCCATCAACACAGATTTTCTGTGAACGTTTGGGCAGGAATTGTTGGTGACGTCTTGATATGGCCTTATCTTCTTCCACTTACGCTCACTGTAGCACGTTATCATGATTTCATACGGGATAATCTACCTGTGCTGCTAGAACATGTGCCTTTACAAGTAAGACGCAGTATGTGGTTCATGCACGATGGAGCTCCTGCACATTTCAGTCGACGTGTTCGTACGCTTCTCAACAACAGATTCTGTGACGATGGATTGGTGGAGGCGGATCAATTCTATGGCCTCCACGCTCTCCCGACCTCAATCTTTTTGACTTTCATTTATGGGGGCATTTGAAAGCTCTTGTCTAGGCAACCCCGGTACCAAATGTAGAGACTCTTCGTTCTCGTATTGTGGACGGCTGTGATACAATACGCCATTCTCAAGGGCTGCATCAGTGCATCAGGTTTCCCATGCGACGGGGGGTGGATGCATGTATCCTCGCTGACAGAGGACACTTTGAACATTTCCTGTAACAAAGTGTTTGATGTCACGCTGGTACGTTCTGTTGCTGTGTATTTCCATTCCATGATTAATGTGATTTGAAGAGAAGTAGTAAAATGAGCTCTAACATGGAAATTAAGCATTTCCGGACACATGTCAGCACAACATATTTTCTTTCTTTGTGTGTGAGGAATGTTTCCTGAACGTTTGGCCGTATCGTTTTGTAACACCCTGTATAAGTTCTGAACTTCACGTAAAATAAATATAAAAAAATTGTAAAATCCGTTAGTCATGTCGTCTTCTTGTCAGAATGTGTCCTATATATCTGGTACACGGGGAGTATTTGCTCTTACAAACGTCCCAAGCCGTTTGAGCTCCACAAATCAATGAAATTTGCTAAGTCATCCTACAATTTAATGAGCTGCAAATAGTAGTGCTTCATTTTTACTGACTCTTCCGTCGTTTCTTGGTGGAACATTATCATACTGAGTTAAAAATCATAATTTTGTGTATCTTCCGAAAGTTTATTTTAATTCGTTAACCGGCTTCCGGCTCACAAAATTAACATTAGTTTTACAATAAACTTTTCCAACCTATACGAAATTGTGATTATCCATTCAGCTATTACCTACCTTCGTGAAACTCAATCAATTATGTTTGCAAATAACGAAAGGAAAAGTTTTTTTTTCAATGTAATTGGAATTTATCAATATTGAAATTTTTAGTTCACACCTGCGCTCTACATTTCGGTATAATAAGGGAAGTAGAAAGTCACAGCTATTCCAAATGAAGCAACAACAGTTTTTTTTTTTTTTTCAGAAACCTTTTCGCGGTATTGTCTGTGTGTGTTTGATGATTGCCATGCCACTTTGACATCCACCATACTTGCCGAATCGCAGTCCTCGAGACTTCCTCCTATTCCCTCAACTCAAACTCGCTTTGAAAGGAAAGAAAATTGACGATATTCCTGACATCCAACAAAATGTCACGAGGCCTTAGAACACGGTTCCAAAAGGAATATTCACGCGCAATCCGTTTCGCCAGCCGTACTTGGAAGGTGTCGAAACTGTTTAGTTTCGCCAACGATTTGCGCGAACGCCTGCCGCGCATGCGCGCTGGCCAGTAACACAGTTTCATGGAACGTAGTGTCGTCGTGTAACCTAGCCTTTAGCCGCTTGGGTGCTGCTGGAACGATCCTCTTCTCTTCTAGGCGGTGTTGACGTAACTCGCGCGCCTGCTATCGAGCATACGGCAAAATGTTACAAGATGTAAAGGTAAATTTGTCGTGGAAAACACATACATGTTGTGATATTCCTGGCCTGTGGTCACTTCATATTTCTGGCCGCTGGCCGTTTCTTTGCTAACATCGTACGTGTCTTAAACGCGGAAGAAAGACAGCAGTGCAGCATATGTTGAAATGTGGGGTGGGGAGCAGTAGCATATGGCACAGTAGGTGCTGGTTCCCGTGGGAAAGCCCACCTATGTTACTGGTAGTCTCCTCGCATTGGCTGCTGCATTTAAGGTCACGTGATTTCTTTTGAAATTAGTTTTGTTTATTATATACTAAATATTAATTATTCAGAGCTGAGAATTTATTATAAATATCTCTCAAGGACAGGCTAGATTTTGACAGTTTAAAAAGTTTAAGTTGCCTTCTCTTATTGTAACAAGAGAAGAGCGATTTTGCAGAAGGCGCGCGACAGCCCTGTTTTGGCGCGAAATAGAGCGTCAGGTGCCCTCTCGCAACGCGCCGCAGTTTCAGTCTCGAGCTGACCACTATACGCGCCGGACCGCGCCGGTCATGAGTAAAGATTTGCGTAAATGTGATAACAGTCGAGGTCTCAACATGAACTATGGGCAGCATAGGCCGTATCATATTAACAATAGTTGCTCAATTTTTTTATTATTTAATTAATAAATGGCATCCTTGAAAATTAAAAATCTCGCGAGTCGTTTCTTATGCTTCCATCATACAGAACTTATTTTAGCGTCACTTGTATACTGTAGAAGAATCAACGACCTGTGTTCTGTCTTCTGCGCTGGGGACAAAATTATAGAAGACAACAGGTTAGTCATCTATGCTTTCAATAAAGTCTTGGAAAGAAACTACGGCACCTCGTGCGTACTGTAAGGCGGTACAAACGCACACTGCTACGCAACAGCATCCGCAAGGATGTGGAGGTTTTAGCGGACTTGTGGGAGGAAGCAGTACTAACTTCTCCGTCCGCAAATAAAACCCTAGGAAGCTTGTAATAGGCACACCAATGAGCCATCTACAGGGATGGTTCATAATTTTTGCGAACAACTTGTCAAGTACAGAGCAAAGAAAGCGATTTCGTTTGGCCAGTGGTGGCGCCAGTGCGAGCGACATGTCGGATTTCGCCACGCCAGTGCGTCGCCGAGCTGTTGGCCGCGCGGGTTGCGCCGCGGGACGCAGCCGCCTGAGCAGATTACCGACTGATTGAATCCGTGCGGCGCGCTTCATGAATAACAACCGGCACGCCGCCAGCTCTCGCGCCAGAAGCCGTGCCCGCGGAAAAGCAAGCATCGGAAATGGCGCCGCGACCTGCAGCTCGACGGCGCGAACCAACGCACGCAAATAATTAGCTCAAACTTTGCTCAACACGTACAGAAATTCAGGCACCTATATAACTGGTGTCTAAAGTCATTTGCAACCACAAATTTGTGGTAATACCGCCTGTAGTTTGTACAGAATCAAATGATCTAAAAATCTTGACGTACTGATTCACCTAAGTGCCTTGCAGTTTTGGTTATTCATGGACGAAGCTAAGACAGAGTACATTGTTATGACGCGTGGACAGACTGATGGGCCGGCCGCGGTGGCCGAGGGGACTGAGACGCTCCAGTCACGGTCTGCACGGCCACTACGGTCGGGGGTTCGAATCCCCCCTCGGGCATGGATATTTGTGCCGTCCTTAGTATAAGTTAGTAGAAAAGTAGTTTGTAAGTTTAGGGACTGATGACCCCGTAGTTAAGTCCCATAAGCTTAACAAACATTTGAACATTTTAACAGACTGATGGACAGCTACAGTCAGTGCAGGCGGGAGACGTCCTACAAGAGAATGCGTGAATTTGAATATTGTTGCCTCCCACTTACAAAGGTAGAAATGATCATCAGAATAAAATAGGAGAAATCGGAGCTCGAACGGAGAGATTCAGGTGTTCATTCTTCCCACGCGCTATTTGAGAATGAAATGGGAGGTAAATAGTATAATGGTCGTTAGATGAACCCTCTGCCAGGCACTTAAATGTGATTTGCGGAGTATACCATGTAGATGTAGAATAGCCGAGCGCACGAAGGCGCCTAGCGGTGGTGTGCGAGGCCGTTCCACGTCGGATGTTCGAGTCCTCCCTCGGGCATGGGTTTATTTGTCATCCCCACTTTAAGTTAGTTTAAGTAGTTTGTATACCGTAGGACGGATAACCTACGCTGTTGAGTCCCATAGGATTACTAACGTTTGAACAATTGAATTTAAATACCTGGGGGCATTTTTTACAAGCAACTCGTCTTGTCAATCGGAAATTAATGCCAGAATTCAAACCGGAAACCGATCTTACTACACCCTAGCGCAACTGCTTCGCTCCAGAAGTTTCTCCAGACAGTTCAAGATCCGACTATACAAAATCCCGATCCAGCCTGTTGTTCTAATATGGCTGTAAAGCATGCAGTATCCGAAAACAGGACATTCGCAAGCTCATTACTTTTGAGAGAAAAGTTATTCGGAAGATCTGCTGATTGGATTTGGATGCAGACGTAGGGGAATGGAGGAACACGCACAACCAAGAGCTTCAGGGATTATACCAACAGGCCAGCATAACAGGGACCATAAAAGGCATGAGTATGCAGTGGGCCGGTCATGTGGCCCGGGTGGAAGACGGCAGATGGTCTCAGAAGCTCCTGAATTTCCTTCCTGCAGGAAGGGGACTCCCGGGAAGACCAAGGAAGCGTCGGAGGGATGGCTTCCATGAAAACCTGAAACAAGCAGCAATAGATGTTGACAGGTGGCGGAGAGCGGCAATAGATAGGAAGCAATGGAGGAGGAACTTTGTACCAGCGTGCGGTCCACTGGGCCTGATCACGTAGAAGAAGTAGTTCTGCAATTGTACAGAAGGTTTTTGGTGGCTACAACAATATGTGTCACATTAATTACTATCCAAACGTCACAGTAATAACACATTCTTTTTTAAAAATCTTGACTGGCTTTATTTCATTACCTTTGCAACTTAGACTGTTGCGCTGCTGCCGTAATGTACGTTTTACTTCACGATTGGGACGCACTAAGGCATAAGTGATGTCATACCACGCTGATAAGGATTTCCGTTGTTTGTACGGAGGAATCTTCAAGAGCCGACGATTAACATACGAGCGGTGGTCAAATGAAAAGGTATGAAACGACTCTGTGGGTATAATTGAAGTATGTATTCGAAAGTAGTCACCACAACTACCCCACTGTTTAACGAGGCGAAGGATTTGCTGTTCCCAGAATTCCTGTGGCTATAAGAGCGAATCATCTACTGTGTCTTTCAGTTCGTCGTCCGAGTTGAAGCGATTCCCTTTTAAAGGTTTTCTTTAGCGGAGCAAGCAGATGGAAGTCACAGGGCGACTGTCCGGTGAATGCTATAGCTGCTCCCACTTGAACTTGGCTAGTACACTTTGTGTGACCCTGGAGACGTGTGGACGCGCGTCATTATGGAGAAGAGTCACTCCATCCGTGATCAGCCCAGGCTGTTTGCTTTTGAGTGACATCCTTATGTTGCGGGGTGTCTTACAGTACACGCCACTGTTAATGATTTTTCAGTGTCGGACTTCGGACGTGGGACGTAGATAAAGACGGTGAACATCGCCTTGCCTGATAAAGGCAAATATTTGAAGTTTTTGTGAGGTGGTGGCGGAGCATGCTTTGCGTACCAAAGCCGCATATTCAAATTTTATCCGGTATGGTTGTTAAGACGTTTATGACCTCTTCGTTTCAACAACCCTCGTAAATAACGTTGGTTATTCGGAGGAAATTCACTTCATATAGCTATTTACACCATTTGGCTGACCGACTACGGCATTTACAGGGTCGTTCTAAGTGTTTTCTAAAGTGTACTTGGTGGCGAAATGTTTTAGGAGTAGTTGAGGAAAAGTCGATTCGTCCGGAAGACAGCATCCATTTCCTGAGGTATTAATTTATGCTCCATGCCATTCTTAAGTAAAAGAGATTCGACTCAAAAGTGTATAAACACGCTTCTGACGGCTCCAGTAGGAAAGTGGTTGCCCGGAGACAGTAGCTGGGTAACTGTAAATTCCTATAGTGCGGAATAGTAAAGCAGTAATATCTGTGAACTAATTACTTTCAAATTAAAATGCGAGACTTTGAAGCAGGATGTGGAATAATAATAGTATGTTTATCTGACCATTAAGAAATGGTGGTGACTATGTGAAAAAATATCGAGCAGTAGCTAATATATTGCTCCATTTAGCTGTAATATTTTAATTTACATATCTCATATAGTTTAACGAATAAAAATTACAGGCATTACTTAAGGAACGATCCTTGCAGAAATGTGTTATCATTTTCCTTTCTTTTCCGTTTCATTTTGTAGTAACAGACATCAATGCCTGGTAGGGCTAAAGTAATGAGGCATATACGCAGTGTCCTTTTCCTCTGTTACTTTGAAGTACAAAAGCATGGGAATGACAGGGAGTATTGACGACTGCAACCCGCTATACAAGGTGTCCCATTTACCTTGACAACATTTCTGGAACAACAACACCTATTGTAAAACGACTTTCACCTGTATCACCTGTAGGGTCTAATGAACGTAAATATATTGAAACCAAAGCATATTTGTTTTTAACATAAACATTTGTGTTTTTAAATGGACACACACTATTATTATTTCATCAGAAATCTATAACATGACAAATAACATAAACAATAGCGTTGATTGCATCGCAATACGCCGGCCGCGGTGACCGAGGGAACTGAGGCGCTCCAGTCACGGTCTGCACGGCCACTACAGTCGGGGGTTCGAATCCACCCTCGGGCATGGATATTTGTGCCGTCCTTAGTCTTAACTAGTTCATAAGTAGTTTGTAAAGCTTAGGGACTGATGACCTCGTAGTTAAGTCCCATAAGTTCTACAAACATTTGAACATTTGAAGCATCGCAATACACCAATTACATCTCGAGATGAAACTTCCTGACACATTAAAATTGCGTGCTGGAACCGGGACTCGCACCTGGAACCTTTGCCTTTCGCGAGCAAGGACTCTATCTCGGTAAAGCTCTTTCCCGCGAAAGGCAAAGGTCTCACGTTCGAGTCCCGTTAGGACATACAATTTTAATCTGTCAGGAAGTTTCGTATCAACGACTATTCCGCTGAATAGTGCAAGTGTCATTCTGGAAACATCCCGACGTATTGTGAAGCGAAGCTGACGTTTGAAATACGCGAAACGCGCTGCTACGCACGTCCTGGGCAGCATTGGGTTCTCGTCTGAGTCTCACGACCTACGCTAGCCGCGCGTTTCGCGTATTTCAAGCGTCAGCTTCGCTTCGCAGTATCTCGGGATGTAATTGGCGAATTTCGATGCAATTAACGCCATTGTTTGTGTGATTTTTCATGCTATAGTTTGTTCATGAAGTAATATAGGGTGTCCATTTAAAAACAGATAAATTTGTGCTAAAAAGAACACACACACATGGCTACATATTTAAAAAAATGACACATGGAATGGCTATGGGTTCTCCGTTGTCTCCTGCAATGGCAAACATTTTTATGGAACATTTGGAGGAACGTTTATCACATTGAACTCCTTTTCGTCCATCTGTGTTTATTCGTTATGTTGACGATATTTTCATGGTGTGGCCACATGGCATGGATGCTCTCGGGCACTTCGTGGAACACATGAACAGTATCCACTCTAACATTCAGTTTACCGTAAAGACGGAAAAGGAACGAAGGGTGTCTTTTCTGGATGTCTTAATACAACGTAAATCAGGTGGACGTCTCGGTCACTCTGTTTACCGTAAACGAACGCACACTGGTTTCTGTCTCAGCGCACAGAGTTTCCATCACCCAATTCAGACACATCTATTTACAGAGCAAAACCAGTTTCTGATGAGGATCACTTGGAATCCGAAATTCAGCATCTTAAGTATGTGTTCAGAAAGAACGGCTACGGTCCTCGGGATATAAGGACAGCGTTTGCCAAGAAGAGGAAAAGTGGAGTGTTGAAGATTCACGAGTTGAGCAACCGACGGCTTTACTTCCGTTCAGTAGTGCTACTTTTAACAAAATAAAAAGAGTACTGGATGGGGGGGGGGGCATGGTATTAAACCGATTTTCCAACCACCTAGGAAAGTTAAGGAGCTGCTGCGTCCTCTGAAGGATAGCCTCGGTGTCAGGAGCCCTGGTATTTAAAATATACCATGTGAATGAGGAAGCAACTACATCTGTCAGTCCATCCGTACCGTTGCCGACCGTTGCACATAACACCAATGGCACATTAGAAATAGAGAACTGGAGAAATCGGCAGTCGCTGAGCACAGCCTCACAATCACAAAATCTTATTCGATCACATATAAAATGAGATAAAAATTTAACTGAAAACGAATCTCTAATTAAAATCCACGTTTTTAACGGAGTACGAGCATGAAATGAAATTTAAATTATAAAACAAAAATAACTAATAATAAGGAAAAAATTACAGCACACTATCATGTGCCTACAAAATCATTTCACTTTTGCAAGCAGCAGGTGCCTACAAAATCATTTCACATTTGAAAGCAGCAGGTCCTTTGAATCCTGCGCATTCTCATACAATATTGTGCTACCGTACATGATATGAATATGGAGCAGATTTACTCAATTCTTTTTTTCTTTTTTCTTACGGTAAGAATAGTTCTCTGGAATTTTTCTTCTTTCTTTGCAGTAGAGGAGGAGCAGACACTTAATTCGATTTCCGAATAAGAAAGATGTTCACTAGAGTCACATACCTTTCTTTTTTTTCCTACACTTTCTGATTCATCTACTTCTTGTAACAGTCGTAAAATATCATGTAGAAAACGAGAGATCAATATAAGCACACTGAAATTAGAGTAAATTATTGTGTTCGTATACAGTAAATAACTGCTACTTAAAAGCACTCGTTGGGTCTGTGGATACCTCAACAATGTAACACGGGTACTTGAAGTGAGATGGCGGCGAAAGACCACCTATCGCAAGCCTCAGCGGCTCATAGAATACCTGAAGCAAAGTATCCTTATTGCGCCAACAATTGAAAATATAAACAAAATATGTATACTGGGGAATGATCAGACCCCGCCCGTGTAGTTAAAAGTTAATCGTTACAGCGAGTTCAATCCTAGTGGTGCATGGGAACGAGCGCTGTATACAGAGAAGCGGCAAAGACATCCGGTACAGCGTCTCGATACTACGGGAGCGGCGGCGCCACCAGCGCAGATGTCGACACCATCTGCGATGGCATTACTTAGTCGCCAGCCAATCAGAAGCTGACCAATCACAAACCATCTAGTTGCTATTTAAGACCACAGCAACACTACACAAACAATCAGTTGCTCCTGACGAAGGCGATGGAGGTAATCGCCGAAAGCTTGAAGTTTTATTAAGATTTGACGTGGCAAAAAGTCTGAGAATGCTTTATGTGCAGACAAATCTGTTGACTAGTTTCTGAGAAAATGGGGCACGAATTAGCTTAATTTTACCATTTGCCGCCTGACGTGTGTTTCAGATACATTACCACCCGACGGCGGACACAGAGACCGCTTGCGTTTTTGTTTCTTTGTTGTTTTGTTTCTTTTTTTATTGGATGCCAAAATGCATTAAATATTGCAATACATAGCAGTCATGTCTTTTTTTCCACAATATTTAAAACCACAATGCAGCTTCATAATGTGGAAAATCTTATTGATTGATATAAAAAAATCAGCAATTGACAAAAGTGTACTCATTTAAAGTAAATTCTAGATATTTAAAAATATTTAGGTCTGACATTACAGATACTTGTAATATCAATATTATTACATAATTATCAAACATTCTATATCTAATCTGTAGCATAGAAGTAACTTTTTGCATCATATTGATTTTTTTTTCAAAATTGCAAGAGACAAACAATTACAAATTGTGGCAACATTCAACGCACATATTTTGACTGAATTTAACGCAAATAGATTTTTTACATTCAAAACATAAATACGCTGATTTACTTTTCTTTTTGGGATCACAAGTCAACACGTTTTCCTATTTTTGATGTTTCTCTGAAGTTTCACTTGATGAGATACTGGGTATTCGTTTCATCTTTAGAATTCGACGTATGATGCACTGAAGTTCTCTTGTCAGGCCAAAACTCGACACATGGCGTTTCAAGTGAGGCTCCATTAAGTCTTATGCCAACTTCTTTTATGAAAGTCAAGCGTGTTATCTTTGCCTGGGCTTGGTTATGTTACTAAATATGAACGCGTTTCTTGAACACATGTCAAGGGTTTTACTAAATATTATAATTGGCCATAGCTGAGTTCGTCTAAACGTTGAGTAGATTGCACATTTCGTACGTAGCATGTCAACTACTCCGTTTGTGCTGTTGTAAAATATGATTTCTATTTGAATCAACACTTGGGTACGATGCATACCCGAAAAAATAAGGACAGATTTATTTGGGTTTGGTGCAAAAGGTGTTAGTGCCAAATGTAAAGCCAAAAACGGCCGATCCGACTTCTCAATCACGCTTTGGAAGAAACTGAGACGAAATTTCACACTTATTTTTCTTCATCCTACCCACTAGTGTAAGTTGATTTAGTTTATTAAGCACACTCAGTAGCTCCAATGATGTGAATCAGTTATCGGTCGTCACGTTTATGTGAGTACCTTCTATCGACATAATTAGTCGCAAAACTGCATTGATACTCAGTTGGTAGACATTTGGCAGTCAGAATCTTCACAAGCGTCTAACAGATATCCAGTTTGAGCATCATGGACGTCTCCAATGACGTCATCCACTGGAACATCCTGTACAAAATACAGTTTTCATTCAGGAATTCTGGTATTTATAATAAGTCTTCAGAATCTTTGTCAACTTCCTCTATCAATCGGACTATATCTCTCTGTATCCATTTTCTCCATTTGAGACAATGTTACCTTTTAAAAGTAAAATAATTTAGCTATTGTTACGTACCCTCCTGACGTCAGTCAAACAGACCGCCAGAATAAAAAAGCTTTCCTTAATTTTTTAGAACACAGGCATCTGGAGCTGCCGATCGCTCACCACGAACTGGCAGGGGAACGGTCAAAGTACGCTTACTCACGACCTTTTCACGCAAGAAACAATGGTAAAAAATTTAGAGCTGCGGCGGAGTGGCCAAGCGCATTGAGGCACTATGCTCTGATGCACGAGGCCGCTCCCAGTCGGGGGTTCGAATCCCCCCTCGGGCATGGATGTTTGTGTTGTCTTTAGTATAAGGTAGATCACAAGTAGTTTGTAAGTTTAGAGACTGATGACCTTGCAGTTAAGTCCCTTAAGATAAATAAACATTTCAACATTTTTTTTTTTTTTTTTTTTTTTTTTTTTTTTTTTTTTTTTTTTTAATTCAGAAACAAAGGAGTGAGAGTCTCTGAGACCGACGTCAGGTGGTTAAGGGTAAACTAAGTAGGTGTAGGTCCTGCCGTCTCACCTTTAAGAAACCGCACTTGGAAAGACGCAGTTTCATTAAGTAATAATAATAAATAAACAATACTTAGACACTAGAAAACAGTCGTATTAACAGAAGCACTGTATGCGTCCAAACGACCACAATTGAAGCAACGGGCATCACAGAGAGAGAGAGAGAGAGAGAGAAAATAGAACGTAAAATACCCAGGAAAATATTTGTACCAATACGGAGAGATGGCAAAGTGGATGAAAAGACCTACCAAAGAACTGTACCAGTACACTGATAGATTCACAGGCATGATCGGAAAACGCAGATTAACTTTTTATGGGCACATACAGAGAATGGGCAAGACCAGACTTATAATGAGAATCTTTGATGTAGTAAGCAGTTCAAGCCAGAAAACGAATTGGTATTATGAAATAGAGGAAGACTTAAGGCAGTTGGGAACCAACAGGCAAATGATAGGAGTCAGAAAAGAATTCAGAAACAAAATTAAGAATGCAAAACTTATGGTACGTGAGAAGAAGAAGACAGGAACATTGTGGACAGAAGAAACGAAACAGGAGCACAACCAAAGGATGAAGAGATTTTCGGAAGAGAAGAGGAAGAAGGGAAAGAAATGAAAATTGTGTCATCATGAGATATTCGAGTTCAAACATTGTACATAATTTGACCACTGCCCAAAAATACGAGGCGCGTCCAGAAAGTAAGTTCCGTTTCAATTTATCTCCGCTGCAGCGCTGCGATTGCAGTTCCGCACATGCGCTGTAGACGATGTGTATCAAGGAGAAGAACGTGCGCCATTTGGAAATCGCTGTCAGTTACGTACGCTTTGTTGTGCTTGATTGAAAATCCCGCCGCCTGTGAAATCAGGTCGGTGATTCGGTTTCTGAATGCGAGGAAAGTGAAACCACATGAAATTATCGGCAAATTTTCGATGTTTACGGACCAAATGCGATGAGTGATTCGATGGTGAGAAGATGGGTCCTACAGTTCAATGGCGGGCGTAGTGCTGTGCGCGATGAAGAACGAAGTGGGCGTCCACCTTTGGTTGCAGAAGAACTGGTTCACGCGGTTGATGACAAGATCCAGGAAAACCGTAGGTTTACAATTAGCGGTCATCACTTCACCAATGACGACGAGCTGAAAGAAACTGTTTCCAACTGGTTGAAGACACAGGCGGCAGATTTCTATGAAGAAAGGATACAAAACCTGGTGCCACGCTATGACAAATGCCTGCAAAATTTCGGCAGTTATGTCGAAAAGTAGTTTAAGAGTTGTAGAATTTTGTGCAATAAAAATTTCTTCTGTATCTGTGTACAATTTCATTTTATTACTAAACGGAACTTACTTTCTGGACGCGCCTCGTAATATGAATGAATGAAATAATAAAAATTAGAAACTAAATCGGATAAATTTAGGATTTAGTGTTTTCTGTGTAGGCGCTACACCTATACGGTCTCACGTTCTTAGTGATCCTCCTCGTCTGAGCCCTGCAGGTGGTAGCGGGCGACACATTTATGCAAACTGGGTCCTGGCTTGTGAATGCAGCAATCGCACCACCTGTCGCAGGGCGAAAATGTTCAAATGTTTCTATAGTCTATGGGACTTAACTACGGGGTCATCAGTCCCTAAACTTACAAACTACTTACGAACTAGAACAGCACAAATATCCATGCCCGAGGGGGGATTCGAACCCCCGACCCTAGTGGCCGTGCAGACCGTGACTGGAGCGCCTCAGTCCCCTCGGCCTCCGCGGTCGGCGTCGCAGGGCGCGCGCAAGGCGAACACATTCGGGTCATGTAGGCTACCGGCGCTACACGTGTCCCGCCGTCAACTCGGCATGATCGGAAAACGGAAAACGCAGATTAGCTTGCTATGGGCACATACAGAGAGTGGGCAACACTAGACATACAAAGAGAATCTTTGATGTAGTAAGCAGTTCAAGCCAGAAAACGAATAGGTGTCATGAAATAGAGGAAGAATTAAGGCAGTTGGGAATCAACGGGAAAATAATAGGAGACAGAAGAGAATTGAGAAACAAAGTTGAGAATGTAAAACTTGTGGTACATGAGAAGAAGAAGAAGAAGAAGAAGAAGAAGAAGAAAAGAGGAACATTGTGGACAGCCAAAGGATGAAGAGGTTTTGGGAAGAGAAGAGGAAGAAGGGAAAGAAGTGAAAATTGTGTCATCATGGGATATTCGATTTCAAACACTGTACATAAGGGCAACAATAATATGAATGAATGAATGAAATAATAAAAATTAAAAAAAAAATTGGAATAATTTTAGGGATTAGTGCTTTCTGTCTAGACGCTACACCTACACGGTCTCATGGTCTTACTACGACCCTCATCGTCTGAACCCTGCAGCTTGTAGCGGGCAGCACATTTGTGCAAACTGGGTCCTGGCTTGTGACTGCACCACCTGTCGCAGGGCGCGCGCAAGGCGAACACATTCGGGTCATGTAGGCCACCGGCGCTACACGTGTCCCGCCGTCGCCTCGGCCGTGTCGCCTCGAGACGAGGTCCGCAGTCCGCCCCCTCCCCGACCCCCTCCTCTTTCGGTCGCCGCCCACTGCGGCTGGTAACGCATTCCGGTCAGGGCTGGCGCGCGAGCCTACAAACACCGGCTGAGTGGTCACGTCGCCGCCACACATTCAGCGCGGGTCGGCCTTTCTCTCTGCCGCGCGGAGCTCCTCCTATTCACATAAAGGTGAGCCCGCCGAATGGTCCGCCGAGCTGGCTGATCCTCGCTCTCCCGGCGATATTGTCAGCGCGGAAACGGCCGCAGCGGCTGAGGCCGCCATAATTCGCCGAGAAAGGAAGAATGGGAGTGGAAGATTTCGTGTCTTTCGACCATTTCTTATTCCTGCCGAATTCATGCGGAGGGGTTGAAGTTTCAGGAGCGGTATGAGAAACAATGGTGCTTATATTCAGAGCTAAAGCCATCGAAAGAGTGACTGTGTAACGCGCTGTAGCTAGGTGAGGCGCGAAAGACACGTGGAAACACCGCAGCATCTCTCTACACCAGTGTTTTTTAACCTTTTCGAATAAGCGATCCCCTTCCAATTAAAAATATCCTGGTGACCTCCTTTCAAACAAAAATATTTTGGTAACCCCCGCGACACTTAAAACACAGTGCTACTTCAAATGAAACAAATTTTATTTTCTTTCTTTTACTTGAGCTTTCTTTTAAATTATTAGCCGATTTTTTTTTTAATTTCTGGGAATGGTACACATATGCTGTTTTGTGGGATTTCCGACAGAAAACTGTATTTTGTTAACGAATATTTCGCTTTCATGTGAGAGTCAAAAGCGAATTATGCTCACAAAGAAAGGTCGCACTACATAGACAATTTGCAAAGAAGTAGATACTTTTTCGATTTCTTTTTAGAATTACTTACTGTATCAAATTCTTTTCCTGAAAACAGTTTTAAGACTTTTCGCTCACTCCTCATTAACGCATTGTTTTGTAATACAATCTATGATCAATTCATAATGAATATTACAAAAAGAACTCCATAGAATCAACAGTAAATTAATTTCACTTAGGCACACGTTTCTGTAATACTGACCCCTAGTTACTTGATGGTGCAAGTAGTTCCTCCTATGACGGCAACTCCCCAAGAAACACTTCACCACTGCTCTATACCAGTCCTAATAGACAATGAGAGAGGGAGAGCTATAAAATAATACTTTATTTCTGACCGTAGATTCTAAATCCAAATTCAATTCAGAGGAATCTGACAACAAACCCAGACTGATCAATTAATTACTAAATTTATTTTTCCAACTCCACATACAATATCACAAAAAATGTTCAAATGTTTGTATAGCTTATGGGACTTAACTATGGGGTCATCAGTCCCTAAACTTACAAACTACTTATGAACTAACTAATCCTAAGGACGGCACAAATATCTATGCCTGAGGGGGGATTCGAACCCCCGACCGCAGTGGCCGTGCATACCGTGACTGGAGCGCCTCAGTCCCCTCGGCCACCGCCGCCGGCTACAATATCACTATATCGTCTACACAGAGGAGCATCAGTTAGAGGGAGAATGTAATTTTGCATTCCCCATTTAATTGCTATAGGAAAACCCAACATGACGTACACTAATTCAGTTTCCTGGCCATTATTTCAACCGACGATGGAAGCATACATTGGAGGAGGGAAATAAGTTGCCTACGGTTTGGGAATTCTCGCCAGATGAGGGCACCCAAACTGAAAGTTAGTCGTTGCTGGTGACCAGGAACAACAGTACCGCCTACCTCTCCATCCAACTGTCAGGCTGCGTTTTCGCACACTGCGGAATTGCGCAGGAAACTGTTGCCTGTCTCTTTAAGAAACCTGGAAAACAGATATCATCGTATATTGCCTTAACTGCATTTGAGTAGACTATTCAATAATTTTATTTGAATGGAAGGCCGTTTTAAATTGTTACTTAGATGATTCCCATAGTTGTCTGTAACCACAGTCTGGCCTTCTACAATTACAACAGCTGTCGAAGATACTGATGTGTCGCCGGCACTGCGATTAGGGAACATGAAAGGGCAGCGCGGAATGACAATGAGTGTTTGAAGACGTCATACTACGAACTAGGCGACCGTTTCCGCAGGAACATCGAGTCCTCCCAAGGGATTGGGTGTGTCTGATGTCCTCAGTGTAAGTTAGTTTAAGCTTTTTATAAGTCTAAGACCTGATTATCTTAGCAGTTTGGTCCAGTAGGTTTACAAACATTTGAACTTAAAATTAATGTTTATGCTCTGTCGCTTCACTTGGTTTGTTAGTTAAAACCAATTGCATGTTAAACTTGATTTTTTTTCTTTTTCTATTTGATTGAGACGGTGCACATACATGTTCACCGCAAATGTGAATCGGTTTGAAGATTCTTTCTCACGAGTTAGACATTTGCTGACACTGCATTTTTTCCAACAGTTTTTTATATACATTTCAACAAATACTGAAAGTGTAACATACGATAAGTGTCTGCTGTGTTTTGTAATAAATGTGAAATGAAGAATGTTTTGTATTTATTGTCCATCAATTTACTTTCATATTAAATATTTCTATGTGGTTTCCTTTATGATCTGGAAATGTACAGATACAAAACTTCCGAAGTGCATGTGTCTGTCCACGAGATAATTTAACTATAGAATACATCGAGAGTGAGTAACGAAAAGCATCCGTTTGAAAACGTCGCTAATGTTTGCTAAGGAGAGCTGAAAGCGGGAACACAGACCGTATGCAATTCGCAGGCAGAATAAGAAGAAACGGGAGCCGTTACTTTATACGATAATGAGCGGTTTTTACAACGATCAAAGAATTACGGAGCCCGCGTAGCGGAAGACTGCATACTCTTGAAAAGAAGGGTAAAAATTCGCGAAAGAAACCGTAGTTGGGCAGAAACAGGGCCGGGCGCGGCTTAGCACAGCGGGCGTCTGCCTTCTTCAAAGCGGCGCCGGGGGCCGTGCTGGAAGCGCTTCCAGTTCCAGAGGCTTCCAGAGCCTGCAACTGTCCGGAGGGACGCGGCAGGTGGCCGCCCGGCTCTAGCGAGCAGCCGGCGTGTGTTAATTAGAGACCCGCTTTGTCCAGCTGTCAGCGGCGAGCGCACGTGCAAGCCACGTGACGGCGGGGAAGTGCTCCGCAAACTGGACCGCTGCTCCGCCTTCACTGTTACCTCTCTTCCGTTGTTCTCCACAGGAACGCAGCAGTAGTATCTCGGAAATGCACATCCGTCCACGCATAGAGAGTTTTTACGCACGGAGGTAATTTGGAAAGTAAAGAACATTTGCACTGCAGAAATTATGTTTGAGGTAATTAAACGGAACTGTATGTTACATTCAGTATACTACGCAAGTTACTTTTATACGTAATCAGCCTTAAAATTTAGGTTTTTGTCGTACAGTGTACACCCTCATTTTTATGCCTAAAATCGGGTATATACGCAACGATCTGTCTGCCGGCCACGGTGGCCGTGGGGACTGAGGCGCTCCAGTCACAGTTTGCACGGCCACTACGGTCGGGGTTTCGAATCTCCCCTCGGGCATGGATATTTGTGCCGTTCTTAGTATTAGTTACTTCATAAGTAGTTTGTAAGTTTCGGGACTGATGACCCCGTAGTTAACTCCCATAAGCTATATAAACATTTGAACATTTGAACGATCTATCTGCCCAAATGCCTGTGCAAAAGTCTGCGCACACCAATCGTTGAGTGTGGACGGGTGTTTCAAATGTTCAAATGTTTGTATAGCTTATGGGATTTAACTACGGCGTCATCAGTCACTAAACTTACAAACTACTTATTAACTAGCTTATCCTAAGGACGGCACAAATATGCATGCCCGAGGGGTATTCGACCCCCGACCATAGTGGCCGTGCAGACCGTGACTGGAGCGCCTGAGTCCCCTCGGCAACCGCGGCCGGCGACGGGTGTTTACATCGCTTAAAATTCTCGCGCCCGACATTTTTCGGTGAAAAAAGGAACTGTGTACTTCAGACTGCATTCGGACTGGCAACCGAATACGATATGCTTTTTTTACCCCAAAGTTTACTTTTGCAAGTGATGGAGGAAGTCACGATATCGTCGCTGTTTGCAAGGTGTATGATGAGATAAATTTCTCCACATGAGCGGCTGACAGTTACTCCTGGCCACAGGAAGCATCTACAAATACCTGCCGGCCGCGGTGGCCGAGGAGACTGAGGCGCTCCAGTCACGGTCTGCACGGCCACTACGGTCGGGGGTTCTAATCCCCGCTCGGGCATGGATATTTGTGCCGTCTTTAGTATAAGGTAGTTCATAAGTAGTTTGTAAGTTTAGGGACTGATGACCCCGTAGTTAAGTCCCATAAGTTCTACAAACATTTGAACATTTGTACAAATACCTCGAATCTTCAACAGCAATGTCTAAACAAGCACTGTGAAGGTATTTACACTGCCCTGAAGAGTAATTTAATGAAGACAAGTGAAGTAGGCCTACTTTCTAACAAGATACAAATAAAATTGTCAGAGTTTTAGATATGTCTGAAACACTGTACGCCTACATCACTTTATATAATATATATGTGGCCAATAAGCTACAGCTAACTTTGTTTCCCAGTCGGGATTTTCAGTTCTCAGCCATTTTCATCCACTGTCAATATAGTAAACACACGAAAAATGAATACATTTATACAGATCTGCAACGATCTCCTTCTCACACGTTCCAACTTGTCTGCGCAGATGTGATTTGAACTCACAGATTTGAGCAACTTTGCTCAAATCTCCAATCAAATTTCCAGGTTTGCGCACATCCCATATCTGCGCAAATGTGCTATCCACACGCAACGATTGGCGAGGTGTGCGCAGACAGATCGTAGTGTTTGGACCCGGCTTAATGTGTAGTTCGTTGGCACCAAATTGTTGAACCACGTTAACCCCTCTGCTACCAGCGAGGGCAATGAAATTCTCACAGTTGTTATATTCCGCATTTATTTACACTTTCGGACTTGGCTTCGATTCAAAAATCATTTACTGGTTCATTACATACCCATTACATTTATTCCTTTAATATATCCAAAAATTGGTTAAAATGGAAACAGTCACCAGTTGTATTTTGTAGATCTATTAACTACTGGTTTTAGGAAATTATTTCCTTCTTCAGTTATCTATATCGAAAAGAGTTAGAGAATAATCTAAAAATATAAGTATTACAGAAATAATCGACGTACAAGATCGGAATTAAATGGGCAAGAGGTCATGTGTATATAAAGCGTTTTTAAAAGTGTCAATATTTGCAATATTAATACACTATACTGATGTATTCTGGTAACAGTAATGAACTATAAAATGAAATGATTTCATATAGAAGAAACATTTTTACTTTCTAACATTAATTGTGCCCTAACTAATTGTGTCTAAGTGAAAAAATAGGACACAATTTATGTAAGGAACTAAGTTTCTTTTCTTCTTTATGAACTACTTTCTTCTTACAGTTCATTACTGTTGTCAGAATAAAGCAGTGTAGTGCTTACTACTTCAAATGCTTTACATTACACTACATCTCTTGCCTCTTTTCTCTAAAATTTTTAGTACAACTATATTTTACAACTATAAATTATTTTGCAACTGTTTCCTCTGCATATATCTCGAAAAGTGCAAAAATTGCCTGTAATTTATCGGGATGTGACTCAAGACAGTATACCGAACATTAATATACAATGGTATTTCGTTATTTGGTGACTTTTAAATGTAGCTATTAAAAGACGTATCTTTTCAGGTTCGGTAGTGCCTGCACGTATTCGTAGCATAAGGCCGCCCATTTTCCTGGATATCGAGGAGTGGCGGGGAGAGAGGGTTGGAGGCGAACGACTTAACGCCCCTTTTAAACGAGCGACTTTCTTGTCTGGGTTGACTACTCGAACCGAGTGTGTCGACTGCAGCGCCCCTGGTGGTTCCGTGTTTCATTTCTTTTGCGTGATCGTTTGCGTTTATACGATAGCTTCGAAATTTGTATATGTGCTGCCTGCTGCGCGGTCTTTGCGCTGTGGTGGTCGTCGTAATACTCTTGTGCTGATTTGCATTTTAATCACAACCTTTTATTCAACACGGCGAAATAGATGAAAATCTTGTGGTATTGCTTGCAGCAACGGTAGTAATCGCAGCCGCTTTGCAGGAAGGCAGAAGGAAAGAGCGCAGAGGCAGGAAGAGAAGTGTTCGGATGCGATAGTGGATGGTAAACATCTGCTGCAGAACACTCACTCTTTTCAATCTGGCGAATTTTTTTCCTTAACTCCGCGCCGTAATGTGACCGCAGAGTGCTAAATTTAGTTTTACAATCTTCAGCTGTAACCGTCGGGCAAACTGCTGATACCATGTTCGCCGCTAATTTGAGCATTTCTTTCCGTGCATTCTAGAAAATATATAATGTTTTCAATGACAGACTGCAGTCACAGTAACACACAAAGATCACAAATAATACTAGAGGCGGTTAAAATTACCTTATTGTGATATAAAGGATGTTCTGTACCTAAGAGTACTCTCTCCACTTCATAGGCCGAAATAAGAGCCTTAACGCTTTCTTTCGTCCACTCCATTTCTACAAAAAATAAGAAGTAATCCACAATCAACATGATTCGCATTATTTCGATGGAAAACGTGAATTAAAAATGTCGGTGATGGCTAATACTATTTACCACATGCCTTCGTTGTTTATAAAACAGTACCTCGCGTCTTCTCCTGGGCAATGCAGCCACTGCTTCTGCGCACGCGCAGTGTACACTGCACTCGATAATTTAGAACTCCACACACGGCACAATCGAAAGATTATTGACGTCATAGTCGCATTCGTTCCGTGGTTGGCTCCTCATTTACACGACGGCAGAAAAGTCGTCCACGCTTCGAGTAGTCGATTTTCGCAAGAAAGTGTATCGTGTAAAAGGGGCTTTGACTATTCGGGCTGTTAGTTGTTGAAGGTGTGAAAGCGAGGAAATGCTGCCGACGTCTGCATGGCCAGCCGCCGTTCACCGTTGCAATCCAGGTACGGGAAAACAGAAAACATAAGGTTACGAGTTTTTCGTGTTGTATGACTGTTACACGCAGATGTTCAAATGTTTGTAGAGCTTATGGGACTCAACTACGGGTCATCAGTCCCGAAACTCACAAAAAACTTATGAATTAGCTTATACTAAAGACGGCACAAACATTCATGCCCGAAGGGGAATTCGAACCCCCGACGGGGAACGGCCTCGCGAATCGTAGCATAGCGTCTCAATACGCCCAGCCACGGCGTTACACGCAGAGGAAACAGATCAACACGCTGATATATGAAGGTTTTAAGGCACCACATATAAGAATATTTGCAGTTATACGTGATAATAAATATTTTAGGAGGTTGGAGCGTACACGAACTGCAATAAAAATGACATATAACATGTATCGAAATTTTATTGAGCACAGAGATACAGCTGTTAGTAAATAATCCATACAAAGTTAAAAGCCAATGAGAACGATCGAAACTGATTTTATAAATTTCAAGTGCAAACATCAATGCACCTTCCACCTATCTTTATGACTACATGTGTAGATAGTCTCAGGTCGTCTTTGTGTTCTTTTGTGACGGCTGTACTACTCGTATTCCGAACGATCAAATCGTCTCCTGTGCTTACCTTTGTAGACCTTGACTTTTAACGATGTCCACAGACATAAATCGAAACGGGTAAGGTCTGGCGACCTTCTTGGACAAGGAACGTGCCACGCATTGTCACGTTTGGAAGATGTGTCAGCGGACAAAATGTGCAAGAGTCCTGTCATTCTGCAAGAACATACGCATTCTTGTGGCCAAAACGGTCTCTTCCAATAATGCAGGAAAACAGGCCAAGTCAACTGATTGTTAAACTACGCCTCACATTTACAGAGAAGCGTTCCTGAAAATGTGACATCAAATGGCATGTGGGTCTTAGAACAGTTTATTTGAGTTACGAGTGTAATTGACTCCATCACGAGTGCAAGTGACTTCACCGGTTAAGAGGAAAAACGGAATTATTCAGCAGTTTTGAAATATCTAGCGGCAAAATTCCAGTCGTCTATCTTAATCTCTAGCTAGGTGTTGCGTGAGCTGTAACTACTGTATACGAATGGAACCAGTACATACGTATTGCGCGCCAAAATCTTGTGTGTGGAATGTAGATAGGTGCAGAAATACTGTGTATGCTTCATGAAGTACTATGTTGTACCGAGTGATGTGTATTACACCTCATCCTCAGTCTGTTCATTTACACTTTTGGATGCAGTATGACTGCCAGTCAAAGTGCCAGTGCCACACTGTGTATTTAACTCACGAGTAAACAATCCTGAATATGGTAGGCTACAGTCAGGGAACCGTATGCCGTAGTGTCTACAAGCAGCAGCAGCGTTCCGTTACAAAACCCATACACAAATAACCTATCAATACACACAGCTTATGTCAATATTTGCAGCACGTTTATACGCTAGAGTTCAGTGGACATAGTAGGAGATGTCGCCTACAAGTCACCACCGAATTCTTCAAAATATACCGGGTGATCAAAAAGTCAGTCTAAATTTGAAAACTTACTAAATCACGGAATAATGTAGATAGAGAGGTAAAAATTGACACACATGTTTGGAATGACATGGGATTTTATGCAGGATGGCGCTCCACCCCATATTGCTAGACGCGTGAAAGATCTCTTGCGCGCGTCGTTTGGTGATGATCGTGTGCTCAGCCGCCACTTTCGTCATGCTTGGCCTCCCATATCCCCTGCCCTCAGGACGTGCGATTATTGGCTTTGGGGTTACCTGAAGTCTCAAGTGTATCGTGAGAGACCGACGTCTCTAGGAATGCTGGAAGACAACATCCGATGCCTTCAGCTCAAATTAGTATTTTTAGTGATTTATATACAAATAAAATATAAGTACTTGATATGCACCAAAGTACGTTTCTCAGTTTGAGAGAATCATTTGTAAGAGGAAACCTAAGCAAAAAACAAAGATTTCTTATTTCTGCATGAAAATACTATACGGTATACAAGCAATGACTGATATTTGAAATGTAACATTGTTCCCGTATTCGTCTTTGCTTCCGTTGTCACTGTTACAATTGAAAGCAGCACACGAACGAACCATGTTTACGCACGATTGCCCTGCAAATGTCGGCTTCTGTCACATTCAATGTGGGGACGCGACACTAGCGCCAGCGAGCGGTCTAGTTTTTATTTAGTAAGTCTATGGATCAAAGCAGTGACGGCTCGTACAAAATTTGAGCAGTGTGCTACAATATTACAAAAATAAACGGGAAACAAAATATACCAAAATAAAAAGTCAACCTTTGTATGATTGCCTTTAATTAAATATCAAGTAATACTGTATTTACAGTAAGACCTTCAGGGGAATTTATAACAGCGCTGCCTACTGCATGTATTCACTGCAGGTAGTAAATATAACGTTTAAAAAATATTAATTTTATTTACAGAAATTAAAAATTTAGAGTCAGAGGTATTTGAATACGAGCCTCACACAGGTAGGTTTGAGAGACAACGCTCGAGACGCCTGAGTCAGCGCGCTGTTTGACTGTGTAAGTCGCAATTTTCGTCATATACTATACTGAACAGCCGTTACACGCAGCGCGAAGAGAAATATTGATGTGGTGCTGCAGTCGGTCTCAGCAGACATGAGTCGTCAGGCCTGTCGTCACGTCTGCGCATGCGCACTAGCGAACGGACGACTGCGTCGCCTCTCTGCGCACGTGCCAGTGCGCCTGACTCCCACTTCTACATCTACATAGGTACTCTGTAAATCACATTTAAGTGCCTGGCAGAGGGTTCATTAACCACTTTCATTACTTTTCTCTACCGTTCCATTCTCTAATAGCGCGCGGGAAGAAAGAACACCTAAATCGTTCCGTTTTCGATCTGATTTCTCTTATTTTATTGGGATGGTCATGTCTCCCTAAGTAGGTGGGTGCTAGCAAAATATTTTCACATTCAGAACTAAAAGTCGGTGATTGAAACTTCGCAAACAGATCACGCCGCAATGAATAACGTCTCTCTTTTAATGATTTCCACCCCAATTCGTGCAACATTTCTGTGACGTTCCCCCCCCCCCCTCCCCGTAACGTGATAAAACAAAACGAGCTGCCCTTCTCTGAACCTTCTCAATATCTACGGTCAGTCCCACCTGGTGTGAGTCCCACAAGGGGCAACAGTACTCCAGGAGAGGACGCACAAGTGTGATGTAGGCAGTCTCTTTGGTCGAGCTGGTGCATCTTCGAAGCGTTCTGCCAATGAAACGTAACCTTTGGTTCGCTTTCCCCACAATATTTTCTATGTGTTCTCTCCAGTCAAAGTTGTTCGTAATTGTAACTCCTAGGTATTTGGTAGAATTTACGACCTTAAGGTTTGACTGATTTATCGCGTACTTCAGCACACGGAGCTGGTTTCCAGCTATCGCGGCGAGATATGTGTTTTCATCCTTATTACTAGCATTCTAATACGCATTGGAAGGGGAGTGGCATAATTTTATTGTGATATCTGGCTCGTATTCCAAGAGAAAGGATGTAATTTTACAGCGATTTTTCGCTTGCATTCGAAGAGAAATGGCATAATTTTAGTAATATACTAGCTGAACCCCCGCTGCTTCGCATGCGCAGGCTGTTTGGTCTGCACCAGTTGTTTCTTTTTAATCCTGACGAAGAATCCATATCTTAAGTTTCGTAGTTATAGCTTGAAATTTGAGTTAACAGCACCAAAATTGGCTTAGTAGCAACGTATTTTCAAAAAAAGTTTCATTCCCTATTTCACCCCCTAATTGTTTAATTTTCTGAACATACCGAAACACGTGTCTTTTTAATTCTGGCCAAGAAAACATTCCAATTTTTGTGGTTGTAGCTTCAAATTGCCTTATTATCAAAAGATTTTTTAAAAAATCCCCTCTCCAATTTAACCCCCTTAGTGGTTGAATTTCCAAAAATACCGAAACACATATTTTTTAAATTCTAACTAACAATACAAATACCAATTCTTGTAGCTACAGCTTCAAAATTGTCTTGACAACAATGTGTTTTAGAAAAGAATTTTTGATCCCCTCTTTTAGCCCCTTAGTTGTTGAATTTCCAAAAATACCAAAACATGTGTCTTTTTAATCCTGATCAAGAGTCCATAACCTAAGTTTCGTAGTTATAGCTTGAAATTTGAGTTAACAGCAACATATTTTTGAAAATCAAATTTTTTGCGTCCTCTATTTTACCCCCTTATTGGATGAATTTCAAAAAATGCCGAAACACGTGTCTTTTAATTTCGAATCCCGAATCCAAATCCGAAAACCTTTAGTTCTAAGTTCAAAATTGCCTAAATAGCTACGTATTTTCAAAAAACGTTTCATCCCCTATTACAGACGGAATATCGAAAAATCACTTCTTAAATGATGTCTGCAGTGTAAGATCAACACCCCCCACAAATTTCAAGTTTCTATCTTCAGTCAATCGGGACACTTCCTTTTATATATAGAGATTTACAGTGTGCTGCAGCACATTAGCACATTATCACCAGCCGCCACTGGATCGAAGTAACCCAGCTTGTAACAGTGGGGACCACATCTAGTGCTAACTGCCTTCCGGCCTCCTGAGTTGGCATGAGGCGGTACGCTTGGGTGAGGCCTCAGTTTCCAGTGGAGACGGCGGGCGGCGCTCACGTCGCGGGCGGGCGGTGGGCGTCGCGGTGACGGATGAGGGCGGCGGCCACTTTGTGTTAATTACCGGCGGACAGGCCGCGTCCCTCACTGTCCGCGACACAACCGGAGGCGCACAACTGCCGGCATGCCGGGCACGCGCCACCACCGCCCAGTCTGTCCGCGTCCGCGGCTGCGGTTGGACCGCCACCGCTGCTGCTGCTGACGCGGGCACGGATTTCGCACAGGGGTCGCTGTCGGCCGAGACGCTACCCTGCGGCCTAACGAGAAGCTTGCGAGTATTTCGCGCGAGCAACACTCACAAGGAGACCACATTGGTATCGGATTTTTGATTTTTTTTTTATACTTATGGTACCTGAAGTGCACAACATACACTCCTGGTCATTAAAATTGTTACACCACGAAGATGACGTGCTACATACGCGAAATTTAACCGACAGCAAGAAGATGCTGTGATATGCAAATGATTGGATTTTCAGAGCATTCGCACAAGGCTGGCGCCGGTGGCGAAACCTACAACGTGCTGACATGAGAAAAGTTTCCAACCCCCTTCTCATACACAAACAGCAGTTAACATTGTTGTGATGCACTGTGTGCCGGACGTAGTGACTGAGCGGAGTTTGAATCCCCCTCTCGAGCGTGGATGTTAGTGCCGTCTTTATTATAAGGTAGTTCAAAAGTAGTTTTTAAGTTTTGGGACTGATGACCCCCATAGTTAAGTCCCATAAGCTCTACAAACATTTAAACATTTTTGATGCTTCGTGAAAGGAGCAGAAATGCGTACCATGACGTTTCCCACTTTGATAAAGGTCGAATTGTAGCCAACCACGATTTCGGTTTATCATATCGCGACACTGTTGCTCGCATTGGTCGCGATCCAATGACCCAATGACTGTGAGCAGAATATGGAATCGGTGCTTTCAGGAGGGCAATACGGAACGCCGTGCTGTATCCCAACGGCCTCGTATCACTCGCAGTCGAGGTGACAGGCACCTTATCCGCATGGCTGTAACGGATCATGCAGCCACGTCTCGATCCTTGAGTCAACAGAAGGGGACGTTTGCAAGAAAACAACCTTCTGCACGAAAAATTCGACGACGTTTTCAGTAGCATGGACTATCAGCTCGAAGACCATGACTGAGGTTACCCTTGACGCTGAATCAGAGACAGCAGGGCATGCGGTGGTCTAAACAACGACGAACCTGGGAGTACGAATGACAAAACGTCATTTTTTTCGGACGAATCCAGATTCTGTTTACAGCTTCATTATGGTCTGATACGTGTTTGGCAACATCGTGGTGACCGCACATTGGAAGCGTGTATTCGTCATCGCCATACTGGCGTATCACCCGCCGTTCTGGTACGGGGTGCTATTGGTTACACGTCTCGGTCACCTCTTGTTCGCATCGACGGCACTTTGAACAGTGGCCGTTACATTTCAGATGTGTTACGACCCGTGGCTCTACCCTTCATTCCATCCCTTCGAAACCCTACGTTTCAGCAGGATAATGCACGACCGCATGTTGCAGGCCCTGTACGGGCCTTTCTGTTTGACTGCTGCCCTGGTCAGCACATTTTCCAGATCTCTCACCAATTGAAAACGTCTGGTCAATGGTGGCCGAGCAACTGACTCGTCACAGTACTTCAATCACTACTCTTGATGATTGTGGTATCGTGTTGAATTTGCATGGGAATCTGTACCTGTACACGCCATCCAAGCTCTGTTTGACTCAATGCCCAGGCGTATCAAGACCGTTATTAGGGCCAGAGGTGATGGTTCTGCGTACTGATTTCTGAGGATCTATGCACCCAAACTGCATGAAAATGTAATCACATGTCAGTTGTAGTATAATTTATTTGGCCAATGAATACCCGATTATCATTTGCATTTCTTCTTGGTGTAGCAATTTTAATGTCCAGTAGTGTAAATAACAATCTGGCAAAGCCATTCGAAGCAACTATCAAAAATTTATCTCATTGCCGTCCATAAAGAAGGTTTTATTGCGTCCACGACTGTATTTATGACTCCCTAAAGGGTGTGTCGTTTGTTCGAAATTACCCTTTCAAAAGGTGAACTTGACCAGGAAATGGCTATAGTAAAACGTATCGCCGTGGCTAGCAACTCTCCGCAATGCTTTGTAAACAACCTATACAGAAGTATTGCCAATAAATACGAAAACGAAATGGCCTCTTGTAACAACATTGCGGTGTTAAATTAAAACACTAGGTTCGTTAATTTGGTAAAATGAGCCCAAGAATCGTATCTGTAATCTAAAAGTATAATGTAAAAACAGATTTGCAACCACAAACAAAATGATGATGATGATTGGCGTTTTAGGGCGCTCAACAGCGAGGTTATCAGCGCCCGACTACAAACAACTTAGGCAACATACTAGAACACAGAGTAGACAAAATTAATCCAGTCCACGCTTCAGATATCAACAAGATTGACTGCCCTGGCTGTGCGACGTGTTATGTGCGGCCGACAGGAAGGAAGCTAGAAACTAGGTTTGCCGAACACACTGCACCCGAGAGAAAAGACGCAACTGAGACAACAAGCACGGCAAACTTATCTGCGTGAAACAAACCACCATATACCAAGCATAACAAATAATGTGAGATTGCTGCATAGAGGTGAGAAGGGAAGATTTCTCGATCTCCACGAAAAACTAATTTTTTTTTTTTTTTTTTTTTTTTTTTTTTTTGCAACCGGGGGGCGTAACCTACTTAATGACCAAGTTACTATGAGAAATACAACCTATTTCGAGTTGTCTGTGTAACAATAAGCGTCCCAGGAGGAACGCAATAGATCTTCTTTCCGTACCGATATGTAGCAGCCATCGACATATCTCTGTATGAGTACCTTTACTATAAATAGAAACTTCCGTATATAGTTAGAAAGATTTACTTTATATGCTTTTGCAATGTATTAGCTATTTTACAATGTTTTTAAAATACGCCTGAGGAATGAGTGAGATACGTTCTTTGTATGAATACGAATGTGATCATTTATTAAAAAACAGTAATCAAAGACCACACAAAAAACAATAATTGAATGTCGTGGTCCTACACGAAACAAGTAGAAGAAGAAATTCTAAAATGATTATTACGTGCGCGTATGCGGCACCCATGTCGAGAATAAGGTGAATACATGTCTTAATGTTGGCCACCCACTGTCGTGTAATCCTAATGCTTCACATGAATGACAGAAAACTGTTACAACTTTGGTAATCTGTACCAAAAAACTGGACACATAAATATTTACATTTCATCACGAGATAAGGAAGATTCGGGGAAACGATGGTAAGTACATGAAACGTAACGCGAAACGTGACCAAAGGATGAAAATTGTTTCCGCCTGTTAAAAACGGTTTTAAGTTTGTTTTGTTCCAATTTCAGTGTCCCCTTGTTCGCCAGATGATGTTTTTCCGTTCTCAACTGCCCTTGACATCATGGTCTTTCGTTTAATTAAAGAAAGAGAAGTATCCCTGTAAGTGGTCGTTTGCGCGCTGAAGCTAATTGCCGACCTAACATTGGAGATTTAATTAGAGAACGGTCTAAGTGGAAGGAGGAGGAGATGCTCCAAATTGCAGCGGGACAAGCATATTACGCCAAAGTGGGGCTTCCCAGCCTGTTGACGCAAATCGCGGCCTGTCCCCTTCTGGCCGATGAGCAGAAGTCCCCACCGTGACAGGAGTTACCTAGTACTTGGCACGGAGTTACCAAGCACCTCAACCATACTTTAGGTAACTGCCAGTTGCGGGAATCGAATTAGTAAGGAAAATGGTTGACACCAATCACATCCAGACCGTCCCTATGTGTTTTGTTATACGCTTTCCGTGAAACCTCTGTGTGTTAACAGCAGTGGAACTGATAAAGAACATTTAAATCACCGTCCTCTAGTTGAAACTTCATTTCAGTACATGGCTCGTTGTTAAAAGAACTAGTCCTCACGTCACTCGAAATAAGTTGGGAACACACGCAATAACTGCACATTACATCACTTACTTTTGTTTGCCACTGGTTTAGAAGTAGTATGTCACAGCTCATTCACATCACTTCTTAGTGAGTAGTTATCCTTCACCCAAAATTTATTTATAATGTCTTTTACTGAGGTATCAAAAAACGAATATTCCCTGCACAAACACATACCTTTTGTATTATTTTTATCGAATAACTATCACTATTATTAAAGTGTGTCATCCAGAATGAAAATTTCACTTTGTAGCGGAGTGTTAGTTGATTTGAAACTTCCTGACAGGTTAAAATTGTATGCTGGAACAGGGATCCGAACCTGGGACCTTCATCTTTAGTAGGCAAGCGCTCTACCGCTCCCCCCCCCCCTTTTTTTTTTTTTTTTTTTTTTTTCCTCTCTCTCTCTCTATAGATTGTTCTCTTCTTTGCGGACGCTGATCGTGACTGTTCGTTGAAGTTCGCCGCGTTGTTGGCTAATCTTTTTTATTACAGGGGACATTCAGCCCCCTGACCGGGCGCGCTGAGCCATGGCGCCCGGCTCCTTGAGCTATAGCAGCACACTTCACGGTCCTTCCTCACAAATTGACTTCTGCAATTTCCTCGCCTCCTACATTCCAAACTTGACAGAAGTTCTCATGTGAACCTTGTAAGACTAGCACTCCTGGAAGAATGGATATGGTTGAGATGTGGCTTAGCGACAGAATAAGGGATGTTTCCATAATGAAACTTTCACTCTGCAGCCTAGTCTGCTCTGATATTAAACTTCCTGGCAAAGGTCCCAGGTTCGAATCCCAGTTCCGATACACAATTTTTACATGCCAGGAAATTTCAAAGTTTGTGATTATCGTGGTGATGCAACACTGTTCTTGGTGTTTTGCGACACTATTCCCGATGTTTAGTTGCTCCTTTGTGATGTAATGTCACCGTAAGCTAGCTTATAAATTTATCCATTGAACAGTAATGCAATTTCTCAGCTGTATCTTACATTTCTGTGCTTGGACCGGGTAGTGTTGGTTCCGTCCAGCCCATTACCTCACTTAATTAATCAGCAAGCAATTTTTTCTGCAATCAATTCGTTTTCCCTAATTTTCTTCAATTCAGCGGTGAGCTGACACTCAATTATTTTAAATGTATTCACATTACACTGATAGTTTTGTATTTTGTTAACTTAAAGGTATCTTAACAAAATTTGTTCAGCCTTTTTATCGATCGTTGTTGCAGAAGGTAAAATTGCAGCAACAGTTCAGTTATAACCTCAACGTCACCGAATTACGTCTTTGGAAGTACACGAAGCAACTGAAATGGAACGAACATGTAAGGACGGTTGTGAGTAATGTGGACAGACATCTTCGGTTAATAAGGAGAATTTTGGGAAGATGTAATTCATCTGTAAAGGAAATCGCGTATAAATCGCTTGTATGACCAGTTCTTGAGTATTGCTCAAGTGATTGCGACCCGCAACAGATAAGTTTAAAGACAGACATAGAAGTAGTTCAGATACGGGCAGCTAGGTTTGTTACTGGTAGATTCGACCAATGCGCGAGTGTCACGGAAATTCTCCGGGAATTCAGTTGGGGATCACTGGAGGAAAGACGACGTTCTTTTCGTGAATTTCCGTTGATGAAATTTAGAGGGCTTGAATCTGACGTTGAGTATTGTACGATCTTCGAGCCAACTATTTACATTTCGCGTAGTGATCACAAAGACAAGAGTGGTTAGGGCTCGTACGGAGGCATATAGGCATTCTTTTTTCCCTCGTTCTATTTGGGTGTGGAATAGAAAAAGAAATGTCTAACAGTGGTACACTGTACCCTCCGTCACGCACCTTACGGTGGACTGCGGAGTATGTATGTAGATGTAGTCGATAGGGAACATTAGGCGCACGGGTTCAATTAATAGTTCTAATCAGTCAGTAACGGTAGCAGCAGGAGGTTAGAATTTTCAAAAACGAAATGATTATTGGCAGAAAGATCTTGTGAAAATAGACTGAAAGTAGAGTTCCAGAGATTTGATCAAAAATTGAGTTTTCCAGACAATCGTTCGTCCGGAGACCATTCATGACTGTATGAGGAAAGGAGGAACTGACTGTGGTAAATAACGTACTATCCGATACAATGCTTGAGGTGGCTTGCTGAGAATAAATGCAGATATAGATCACATAATTTATAGTAATATTTGAAAGATAGTAAGTTTTAAGGACTCGACTTTCTTTCGCTTTTAGTATGTTGAATGGACATTCTCCGATGCCAACAAGAAGGATATCAACGTTCGATCGCATATGGATTGTTGACTTTTGCCAAGAAGATCATTCATTGACGTTGTGGCGTCGCTATTCGCCTCAATGCCGGCGGTCTACACAAGTCACCGCGCAATTTCAAGAAGAGGCGATAAGTCGCTCCACAGTACTTCGGCCGCCTGGGGAGCCCACAGTCTTGTCATCTTGAAACGAGACTGTCATTTTTTTTTCATTGCTCTGATGTCTCAGTATGTCAACTTAATGAATGAAATTTGAATTGATTCATTTGGGAATGGCTTGCAACACTTTGTGGCAGGTGTTTAAAATTGAAAGAGCAATTGTAGAAACATAGATGGCGAAGGTGTACATTTTATTTTACTTCTTTCCTGTTATAAGTCACTCTCCTTTTTTTCCCTATCCTTGTGTACTATGGAGTGCGAGTGAAATGTAATAATATTTCTTTCGGTGTTGGTAACATGGGCAATATTGTATCTTTGGCTGTGGCTATGTAGTTGTGGCAAGGACTGCCTTGCAGCAAAGGTTTTGTTTGGGGGTTGAAGAAGAGGGTCGATCTGGTCAAGCCAGGGGTTGCGAAGGCGGTGGAGTAACGGATCCTCGGTGTCCAACCAATCGGGCCGCTCCAGCCTCGCGAATTTGAAGAGGGGATGGTTGGCCCGGGTGGCGCCTAGGGAGAGAAAGAGACCGGTTCCTGGCCTGGCGGAGTTCGGACGTGAGGAGAGCTGCTCGCTGGTGTCGCGGAGGTTTCGGTAACGATTTGGTGAGAATATTCAGCAATGTTGCTCATGGTGACGCTTTCACCACCGGTTGTTAGGGGACGCAATCAATAAGTGTCAATTTTAACATTTTTTGGTGACTTCAAGTGATAGAATCAGACCGATATGGTGTGTGCTTTGTCGTGGGTTAAAGTTGCTGCTATGTCGGTTATTGGTTACTTTATCATGGGGAGTATCAGTTCGTTAAAAAGGTTTTTGTATTTGTTTCCGGTACATATTCATTTTGAGGGTCAATATTCAAATTTAAAGTGATTTTCCTTCTAACTAGGACTTTGCGCGCGAAATGGATAAATTGTAGTTTGTGAGTCCAGTTGGTGCATTGATAGTCTTTTATTAGTTATAATTTGTTTCTCGTGAGTTTTAGATTTGTTTAATACATAAATATGTAGCATTAATCTCTGAATAATGACAGTTTCCTTTGTGCAGTGTGATCAGGGGGTACGTTGTGCCATGTGGTGGTCAGTACATAGTAAGTCTGGTAACAGAGTGTCTGTTGCAATTGCTTACCCTGCTCATGAAATAGTGTTATAGTAATTATTCAGCGTGGTGGTAATTATTTTAAATTAAATTTCAGTAACTTGGTTTTTGTGTGGGGACCACACTGATCACGTATGTTCACCACTTAGACGGGCATTGTAATGTTTTGTGATCCTCTGTCATGTTCTAGCAATGATCAGAAGGTCGGTAATGCAAATCCCATACACGGATAATATTATGTGTCCTTTCACACCACGTTCCTGCCCCTGGCGCGCAACGGCCGGGCGGATTCAAATTTGATGGTTCACGAAGTAATTCTTCTTTGCATGCCTCGTGTGAATGTGGTAAATCATAGCGTAGAATTAGAGGAACCTCTTTGCTCCATATCCTTGCGAGTGACGAAATTAACCCGTCTTTTTTGGAAACTTGCTAGGAGGCCCATTCAGTTGATAGCAACAAAAGGCTGCACTTAAATTCTCTTTCATACTAAAAATTAGCATTTAAATTAACATCACGTAGTGTTTATCTTAAAGAATTAGTGGTTAAATAACGATTTTATCCCACATGCGTGTCGAAGCAGTTTCTAAATGTTCATATGACCCTATTCAGCACTAATAATTCCATTCTTAACGTCTTTCCTGTAGTCTGCAATGGTGCACTGAAGCATAAATAACAAATTAACGTGTCCGTTCCATTTGAGTACGTATATTGGTTCCGATTAATTAGGTCAGATGCGTTTGTAATGTTGTCCGTTGCGCGGGTCAATCTTATGACTCTTCAATTTCATTAAAGTTGTTGGGCGTGCTTATTTCGCACGTGGCGGGAACCCATATATGGATTCAAACTGGATAAAGCCTGCGTAGGCAGGTCATTCCACATACAAACGTTTGGGAGCCTTATTGCATCCAAATAGCTTGCAGTAGCACCTTCAGTGTACAAGCTAGCGGGCACAGTGTCAGACAGAATTGTAAAATACACAGTCCAGACACGAGGATATATAAAATAAAATTAAGAACGGCGACGGGTACGTTACAACCTCTTTGCCTGCTTCGGGCGCCGGCAAATAGGAAGAAGGGGGCTCGGCTAGATATGGCAGCAACGATAGAAAGTAAGAGTTCTACAGTTCAAGAAGTTCACCATGGAAGAACCAACCTTCTGTCTATGCACATGTTGGAACAGTTTTCTATTGCGTAGCAGGACTTTGTAATAGTACAAGAAGTTTGTACCAACACAAGCACATCAGAGTTCAATATAGATTTCTTCTGTAAATAAATACTTTCAAGACTAATCACTTCTTTTAGTTGCAGACCTTGTCCACATCCTTGCTAGCCATTGCCCCACCACCTTGTACTACAGCTATCAGGGTAACGCAACAATTAACAGCAGTTTCGAGACGAATGGTCATGAGTAAGAACATGAAATCGTCTTCTAACTACAGACAGTATCCATGTTATGAGCCGAACTGGTAACCATAGAGTAACAACTGCGGCAGCCGGCCGCAGTGGCCGAGTGGTTTACGGCCAGTCACGGTCTGCACGGCCCCTACGGTCGGAGGTTCTAAACCCCCCCTCGGGCATTGATGTTTGTGTCGTCTTTAGTATAAGTTAGTTCATAAGTAGTTTGAAAGTTACGGGAGTGATGACTACGCAGATAAGTCCCTTAAGCTGAACAAACATTTGAACATTTGATCTGCGGCCGTATAAGCAACCCCGAGCAGACTGCCACCATGATTGACAACGACTTTGTGAGGGTCACCGCGAGACAAGTAACTAATCTGTGCGAAACAGACGCTACAAAAACTTTGTATATTCTAGACCGGCCATGGAGAGGACTTGACCTTATACCCAGAGGTCATGCTACACGGTTCAGGTGAGTCCAAATTAACCAAGTGAGGAAATTAATAGGTGGATGTCGCTTTTGTCTGATATCACGTGACCGTGTGTGAAGAGAACGTGGTATAATGCTCCGCGTCTGAGGTATACCGTCAGTAGATTCCAACAAGTTGTTCGATCAACGACGTTCTGGGCATGTGGGGGATTGGAACGTCATGAAGGACTCCACAATAAACGGTTTGCCACGCAGAGATGGCCGCACGGTCTGAGGCCCCTTTTATAAAGCGCATCCACTTTCAAACTCATGACTGAACAGTTTCATCAGATTTCAGGGGAAGAATCCGAGTTAATGGATGACAATAACAACAAGCATCGTGCAGGCATCGCCAACGGTTTTATCGATCAGGACGTTATTGAACAACAGGAAATGTTCAAATGTTTGTAAATGTACGGGACTTAATTACTGATGTTATCAGTCCATAGGATTCCAAACTACTTAATCTAACCTAGGACAGCCGCGGTGGAGTAGCCGAGCGGTCTAAAGCACCTCGCTGCGGAGCGCGCGGTTTCTCGCCGTGGAGGTTCGAGTCCTCCCTGGGGCATGGTTGTGTATGTTTGTCCGTAGGTTAGTTTACCTAGGTTTAAGTAGTTTGTAAGCTACGGACTGATGACCACGCAGTTTGGTCGGATAGATTTACATACGTTTGAACATTTTTCATAACCTAGGACAACACACACACACACACACACACACACACACACACACGACTCGAAAGCATGATAAAGTGTGAAGTCGTCCACATTAGTACGAAAAGATATCCGTTAAACTTCGTTTACAAGATATATCAATCAAAATACTTAGGAATTACTATTACTTCAGACTTAAACTGGAAAGAAGACGTAGATAATGTCGTGTTAAAGGCGAGCCAGAGACTGCGTATTATTGACAGAACCCTTAAAAGAAGCAACAGAACTACTGAAGAAACAGGGAAGGGAAGCTTACGATTTAACTAAAGAAACAGCATACACTACGCTTGTCCATTCAATTTTGGAGTATCGCTGCTCAGTGTGGGATCCTTATCAGGTGAGTTTGACGGAGGACATTGATAGAGTCAAAAGTAGGGCAGCTCGTTTCGTATTGTCACGATACAGGGGAGACAAGGTTACGGAAACGATACAGGATCTGGGTTGGGAATCTTTACAACAACGGCGCTTATCGCTGCGGCTATTTACGGATCTCCAATCGCCAACATTCTCCTCCGAATGCGACAATATATCGTCGACTCCCTGTTACGTAGGTAGAAATGATCATCAGAATAAAATACGAGAAATCAGAGCTCGAAAGGGGAGGATTCAAATGTTCTTTCTCCCCTCGCGCTATTCTAGAGTGGAATGGGAGATACATAGTATGAAAGTGGTTTGATGAACCCTCTGCCAGGCACTTAAATGTGATTTGCAAAATATTCCATTTAGATCTAGAAATTCATTTTGCTGGCGATCGTAGTCTGGCAATTAATTTAGCAGTCCATTTATTTCAATATTCTTCAGACAGGTTTAATCATTTCAAAAAGGTATCTGCCCTTGGCTTTTACTAATCAGCATACGTATTTTATAGTCTGTAAGCGAAGGGACTAGTGACCGACGTAGTTATGTCTCTTAGATTTACAAACATTTCAACATTCTTTGCTGCCGGGTATCGGAGCCAGTATGGAATATATTTAACGTTTGGTTGGTAGTGATGGAATATATTTTTTTTGTGTGTTTCTAATGGCTATGAACACGTCAAAAGGTCGCGATTTCGTAGAAGCTTATAAGTAGACAGAGTTGAGTGTAGACAACTCAACGGCAGAATCGCATCGCTTCTCCCGGCGAATCGCAGAGACGTCCTCCTGGCGTGCAGCTAATCCCACCGCAATTGTTTGGCTTCGAAGGAGGGGTTGGGGGAGCGAATGAGTTAGGAAGAGTCCAGCAAGGTACGGGGAGCAAATTTACTGATTTCATCTAATTGAACGGCCTTTGTGAGACTGACGCAGCGGGGTCAAACAATGGCAGCGGCACCTAATTTTAACTCCGCCCGTGGAAGCCCACGAGAAAGAGAAGAGGACAATACAAGAAGGCTGCCCGCTGGAGAAAACGGAAGGCGGGCGGTGCGTGGGGATTCCCCCAGTAGGAGGGAGGGGGAGGGTTGGGGGAGGTAAGGGGCGGGGAGTTTCCTCCGGAGCGGAGGTCCGTCTCGGCTGAGGAATGAGCCCTGTCTGGCTGCAGATAGCGGGACAAAGCCGCTGGGATCGGCTCTCGCGTGGGACATCGAGTGCGGCCGCGGCCGCGCCGGAGACCAACACGAGCGGCAGTTACTTCTCCAGCCCCGCGCTCCCTGCCACACTGCTGCAGCATATTTCAGATTTGCTGTCTGGGCTAGTGTCTACTCATTGATGCATGATATCAATGCAAACTGTCTAATTAACTTGAAACTTATCTTTATATAATTAAGTTATAAAATTTATTCAAATCAGTATTTTAACCGCACTTTTAATGTTATAAGAAAACAAAATATAAGAGGGTAGGTGAGTAAATAAGTCGCAAACTGTGACTTATGAATTACCCCGAAGAGAACGACCTATTAACCAATAGTCAACACGGATTCAAAAAGTACCAATCTTGCGAAACACAGCTTGCCCTTTATTCACATGAAGTGATAAGTGCCATCGACAAGGGATCTCAAATCGATTCCTTATTTCTGGATTTCCGGAAGGCTTTTGACACTGCACCCCACAAGCAGCTTCTAATGAAATTGCGTGCCTATGGAATATCTCCCCAATTGTGCGATTGGATTCACGATTCCCTATCAGAAAGGACACAGTTCGTTGTAATTGACGGTAAGTCATCGAGTAAAACGGAAGTGATATCTGGCGTTCCACAGGGAAGCGTTATAGGTCCCCTACTCTTCCTCGTGTTTATAAACGATTTAGGAGAAAATCTGAATAGCTCCCTTAGACTTTTCGTGGATGATGCTGTCGTTTATCGGTTAGTGAAGTCAACAGAGGATCAAAAGCAACTGCAAATCGATTTAGACAAAATTTCTACTTGGTTCGAAAATTGGCAATTGACACTAAATAAAGAAAAGTATGAAGTAATACACATGACCACTAAAAGAAATCCGCTGAACTTCAATTACGCGATAAATCAGTCAAACCTTAAGGTCGTAAATTCTACCAAATACCTAGGAGTTACAATTACGAACAACTTTGACTGGAGAGAACACATAGAAAATATTGTGGGGAAGGCGAACCAAAGGTTACGTTTCATTGGCAGAACGCTTAGAAGATGCACCAGCTCCACCAAAGAGACTGCCTACATCACACTTGTGCGTCCTCTCTTGGAGTACTGTTGCCCCTTATGGGACCCTCACCAGGTGGGACTGACGGAAGATATTGAGAAGGTTCAGAGAAGGGCAGCTCGTTTTGTTTTATCACGTTACGGGGTGGAAAGCGTCACGGAAATGTTGCATGAATTGGGGTGGAAATCATTAAAAGAAAGACGTTATTCATTGCGGCGTGATCTGTTTGCGAAGTTTCAATCACCGACTTTTAGTTCTGAATGTGAAAATATTTTGCTAGCACCCACCTACTTAGGGAGACATGAACATCCCAATAAAATAAGAGAAATCAGATCGAAAACGGAACGATTTAGGTGTTCTTTCTTCCCGCGCGCTATTAGAGAATGGAACGGTAGAGAAAAGTTATGAAAGTGGTAAATGAAACCTCTGCCAGGCACTTGAATGTGATTTACAGAGTGTCTATGTAGAATTAGGTGTAGATGTAGTTTTATGTTAAAGCAATGTGATAAGCAACATTTTTGACAATTCCATTTGGAGTATGTACAAACTGTGGATTTTGGCGAAATCCGTAAGTACCCTCCATCATGCACTGAACGAAATTTTATGTGGACAGTGCCCTTCCTCTTGTTTTGAAGGTCAATTGTGCAAAATTTCATCAAGATCAGTGCGAATATATAGATTTACATGGACACATTTAAAACGCACTTTCGTTTTTTCTCAAATATTGCGGTTGGTTTTCCAAAAAGTGGAACTGAACTTCCCCATGTAATTTTGTGTACGTGTCCCAAATTTTGTGTACGTTATTTGGTTGTGTGGATCTTGAGTTATAAGAGAACAGACAGACAGACAACAAATGCGTCTTATAAGTATAGAGACGTAATCTCGTAATTTTCGTTATTAAACTGGCAGAACTTTATACGTACAAGTTTGCTTTGGTAACTTTCCCTCGCGATACAGAGATTCGTGCCTCTAATTGTCAGATGGAAGTTCTCCACATTACAGAAAACTCAAGTTCCAGAAACGTGTAATGTATGCAAGCTGTTCTACCAGGAAGGTACAAGATTATGAAATTTGTTTCCATGTCCATTTGTTCACTTCAGCGACTGAGGTTGCAATTATCTTTAATTGTAATGGAAACAGTCAAACCGCTCGGTACTTCCGGAAATTTCCGGAGGTAATGCAAACGCCTCTGTCTATAGTACAAGATCTCTACCGTCCAAATTATGCAACTTCAAATATTACACACGAATAATACTTCATATTTCAGGGTTGTTCACGAAGTATAATATTATTCTCATTTTATGATACTGATCTTGTGTAACAGTGAGGCTATGAAACGATTTTATCTTGCAACCTCTATGCTGCGTACAGTGATTTTATTTATTAGTACAGTGAAATCAACTATCATGACTATGTCGGTGTACAGCTATCTGGATGAGCACATTCATTCCAACCTGGAACGGAAACCACCCACACTGACAGCTGAGGATGCACTCCAGCGAGATTGTTGCGGCAGATAACTCAGAACCGACGAGGGAGACCATATTCATACCTCAAATCCCGTCTCAAACGCCAGTCTGATAAGGCTACGGTGCCGGCATTTATTCCAATCTCTGTGGCAGGGACGTTTCCAATTTAAGATTGGAGGACATTTATTTCCACAAACAGCTTTTGTCCGTCCACAGGTCGTTTACCCCACGAGAGCGATATCGTAATGGCTGGCGCAGAGCTCGCCGATCCCACAATCTGATAGACGCCGCTCAACCCTTCCCTGTCGGCCGTATATATTCATCGCTCTGGGGAGCCCTTCTCGATATTTCTGTGAATTTACTGCTTTCTCTTCATTTACGGCTGCGGTTTTCCGCGTCTTTCCACTCTGCATATCCTTCCATCATCTTTACAGAAAATTTGAATTGAAAAGTAGTCTCTGTTGCAAATTATTATATTTATCTCTTGCTGCTGATGTGGTAAGTTATACATTTCCACACTCGCTCTGCTTACCATGGTTCATTCACCATTGTTTTTTAAATTCTCTATCTTCCATTTTAGGAACTTTTTGCCCCACTTCTTACAACTCTTGATGACGCTTTTGATTAAATCCTCAGATTTTATCCAGTCCAAAATGCTGAGCATCGTGTGGTTTTACGCCAACTAATTCCATCCAGCTGTTTCTGAGGTATGTTCACGCCCCCAGTTCATTGTTTCCTAATATTGTAGTGGATAGGTCTGCGGCATGAAACTGACATTTGTATATTTTCCGTGTTACAGTGTCCTGATGATGCGCCAAAAGCGCGAAACGCGTTAAAAAGAAATAAGTATAATAATTGGCAACAGAGACTACTTTTCAATTCAAATATGGATTCACTGTTCCTACACCAGGCCAACGAACGTTGGAATAATGTTTACAGAAAATCGTTTTTTTTTTTGTGTCTGCTATCTTTACGTATTTTATTTTTTAAAGGGAATCTGCATATAGTGTTTTGAAAATCACAAATTATCACGGTTGACTGTAACCCATTAATACTAGTGCTTTAAAAATAAGGTTTAAAGGGGTCCCATTGAGAAACGTATTGTTTTAAATCGTTTGAGACCATGTAAGATTCCTATGATCAGTTCGTTTCATCCTGGTTGTCATCCAACTCGGAATATCGTACAGCAGTATGAACTACATAGACACAAGGGCAAATGGAATGAATTCCAAAACACCAAGAAGAGGACATTGATCATGTCCAGTAGTCCTGTATAAAGCAAGACAATGCTAACACTTCTAAGTTATCGTACTAATCGGAAATTATTATTCAGGAGGACGAAATACAGGGTTTAAACTGCATGTCTATATATGACAGTGGCATGAATATTGCAAATTAAGCGTCATTTTCGGCGGCAGAAAGTCTTATGAACAGAAAGGTTTACTTTTGCAGAATATATATATATATATATATATATATATATATATATATATATATATATATATATATATATATATATATATATTGCAAGGTGGAAAGGCATATCTACTAAACAACACCTGTGGGCATTTTCATATAGAATTTTGAATTTACCACATTACTCAGGAGCAAGTGAGTAAAAACTGTCCAGTTCAAGAACAAATTAATACGCCACGAATGACTACAGATGCAACGAAAAAACTAATGTATTTGCAGAATAACCTCCGATACATAACTGACATGCAAGACATCGAAACATTGTAATCGAAGAGTGAGGAGGAATCTGATTAATATTTTGATAATAGAAAGAGTGTGTGCTTATGCTTCATCCAGAAAAATGCGTTTTGTATTTTTGCTATCATATACAGCGGCCTACACGATGTAGACGGTTGTCAAAGTTACCTTCGTTCGTAAAATTTCAGGTGTGTTTTACACGAAACTTGTATCTAATTTTGGCCTATGAAATGAATCTAACAAATAAAATACCCATTGTAACAGTTCTGAGGTATAATATTTCACTTACAAAAAAATGTTCAAATGTTTGTAAATCTATCGGACCAAACTGCGTGGTCATCAGTTCGTAGCTTACAAACTACTTAGACGTACATAAACTAACCTAAGAACAAACACACACACCCATGCCTCAGGAAGGACTCGAACCTCCACGGCGAGCAACCGCGCGTTCCGCAGCGAGACGCTTTAGACCGCTCGGCTACTCCACCGCGGCTTTCACTTACACACTGCAATCGGAATCTAACCAGTTATGTCAGAAAAGCATAGTAATTTTAAAAGTCATTAGCAAACATTATGAAAGAAAATATTTATCCTTGCATTCAGAACGTCTCTCCCATTTTCATTGGTTGACTATTGATTTGGCATTGTTAAAGTAATGGTTGGCCGCATGCGTTACCTGTCAACACCCCATAACAGCCACCCACCCCCATCCCCCGTATACTCCTCTCCTGAGAGGAGGTATGTGTACTCCAAACGTCTGCACATAGTGTTATTCATGTGAGAGTGAGCCAAAATGTCATTAATCTGTTTGTTTAGCTACATTTTTAAATACTCTTAGTCTACAAACTGTTTTTCGATAACCTGAAATTGCCACACTGCCAAAAATTGCCAAAAACGTCAATCAAATGGGTTGTTCTCTCAGTGTTAAAACTAGCCACTTTAACCTTTCACCACAAAAATGATATGCCGAGAGTTCCAAGCCTTCAACTTCTGAAGCGTAAAATAAAGCCGCGGTGGAGTAGCCGAGTGGTCTAAAGCCTCTCGCTGCGGAGCGCGCGGTTGCTCGCCATGGAGGTTCGAGTCCTCCCTGGGGCATGGGTGTGTGTGTTGTCCTTAGGTTAGCTTAACTGGGTTTAAGTAGTTTGTAAGTTACAGACTGATGACCACGCTGTTTGGTCCGACAGATTTACAAACATTTGATTTTTCGTAAAATAAAGAGGGGAGACAGCGTTACGTTTCTTGAGACATTAGTTCACCAAGTATATCATCGAAGCTAACTCCAGTAGCCCCAGCAGAAATACCGTTGGAGACACGTGTTTTCCAAATATCAAATAAATTACTAAAGAAAGTTCACAAGTAAAATATAAGATAAAATTGAAGTACTGCACAAAGATACTACGAATAAATGATATCCAAGGAGAACGGATTACTTTAAGCATCAAAGAAAATTTGGAAATAGGAAGGTAAAAGGAAATGGAAAAGGATGTTGATAAAGATGACGATGACTTCAATGACCGTGAAGAGTCTTGCATATTCCGCAGTGAACTATGTTCAAGAACGAAGGACAGAGAGGGCTTCATTCAATGAGAGTACTGTAATGGACGGGGCTAAGAGTCTTGTACAAATTGTGAATAAGAGACAATTGCTTTTCCAAAAAGCCATAACTAAGTATTTACGGTACGTAACAATCACGTATAATACTGTAACAAATACTAACATAGGTATCTGAATCTAACTCTGTCTTATTTTGCAAACAATATATTATTTTCATATGTTTGTAAACGTATAGGACCAAACTGCTATGGTCATCAGTCCTAAGAGTTAAAACTATTTTGATTTATCCTACGGACAACAGACACATTCAAGTCAGAGGGATAAGCCCGACCTCTGAGAGAACGGCCGCCCAGACCGTTGCATGACGCCTTAGACCACGCGGCCATATCACGCGGCACCATATTGTGTACCGCCACTAACTGCCGAATGTAAGATGACTGCTGCGACATAGATAGAGTGCTTTTGTATTCACGGGGAGTAAAAGTAGTTTGTATGTTTAGGGACTGATGACCTCGCAGTTAAGTCCGTTAAGCTTTACAAAAATGTGAACATTTTTTGGTCTTAATAGCCAAACCGGTCTAAATTTGAATATGCCGCTTTCGGATAACGCAGTGCGACGTCTACGGACGAGAAGCACGCGTACTCACCTTCCATTAAAGAAATTCATTGGCTCTGCCCTCAGTATGCAGGATGATATCGTCTTTTTCGAAGTCCGAGGTCCGACATTCATCGAAATCCTCGAGCACCGAAACACCATTAACAGTGACGTGGACTGTGACACACACCGTAGCTTACGCAATTCCATAAAGAGCAAATGGCCAGGGGTGGTGATAGATGACACGTCACCAGGGCCACACGAAATGTACTTGCCAGGTTGAGGTGGGTGTAGAGTGAGAATTCACGCAACAGCCTGGAAATGTCGCCATGTGACTTCTATCAGTTTGGCACAGCCACAGGGAACAGGGAATCCTTTGGTTCAAATCAAGGTAAAGCTTTTCAGGAATGAACCAGTTGAACCAAATAAAAACTACCCACTACAACCAGCACATCCTATCGGAAGCGAACTGGACTGGAAGACCTGGAGAACCCTGAATAGGACGAGAACGGGAGTTTCACCTGTGAAAAACATGAAAGATAAGTGGCGATTGGCAGGCGTGAGAATTTTCTGTGCAAATATGGAAAACCACAAGACATAGCACATATGCTTCAATGTTCTACATGGAGCAGTTCTATACCCTCGATGATCTATGGTTGGTCAGCGATGGGGCAGTTGACGTGGCACGATATTGGGCCAATAATTTAGCTTGACGGAGAGTGCGGACTCGAAAAGTAAATATAAAGTAAATTTGGCTCATTAAACAGTTGGATCATTGTGCTCAGGCCTCTGGTGACGATGTTTGAATATAGATTTCTAGTATAACCACAGCGTCATTTCGTAACAATTCATTTGAACACCTCTCGTAGATATGCGAAACAAAAATGTCCCCATTATACTTAGAAACTATTAAGGCGTACGGAAATGGAAGAGAGTCTGTTCAACGCTTAGAAATCGCTGTGTACTAAGCTTACTTCAAATGGAAACTAAGGGCTTATAGAGTCTGTTACAAAGTAAATACGAACACCGATTTTCTCTGTTTTCAATCACAGTGTACAGAATGAACAGTTCTCTTGACTGACAGAATGAACTTTGGACTGAACATAATAGAAATACTTTGTACTATGGGCTTTTATAAACGATTTAGGAGACAATCTGAATAGCTCTCTTCGCTTGTTCGCGGATGATGCTGTCACTTATCGGTTAGTAAAGTCATTAGAAGATCAAAAGAACCTGCAAAATGATTTAGATAAGATATCAGCGTGGTGAAAAAAATGGCAATTGACCCTTAATAATGAGAAGTGTGATGTCATAGATATGACCACTAAAAGAATCCCGTTAAACTTCATTTACACGAAAAATTAGTCAAAACCTAAGGTCATAAATTCAACTAAATACCTAGGAGTAACAATTACGAACAACTTAAATTCGAAAGAACACATAGAAAATACTGTAGGGAAAAGGAACCAAAGACTACGTTTCGTTGAGAGAAAACTTAGAAGATACAACAGTTCTTCTAAAGAAACTACCTACACCACGCTTGTGCGTCCTATTTTGGAGTACAGCTGCGCATTGTGGGATCCACAACAGTTCGGACTGACGCACGATTTAGAGAAAATTCAGAGAAGGCAGTTCGTTTTGTGTTATCGCGATACAGAGAAGAGAGTGTCAGGGAAATGATGCACGAGTTGGGGTGGATATCATTGAAGGAAAGGCGTTATCGTTACGAAATTTCTCTCACCAACTTTCTCTTCCGAATGTGATCATTTTGTTAGCTGCCACCTACATAGGAAGACATGGTGTGAGAAATCAGATCTAAAACAGAAAGATTGAGATGTTCCTTTTTCCTGCGAGCTATTAGAGAATGGAACCAGAGTCGAACACGAAAGTCGTGAAACTCCCAGTGAATTTGTGCAAATTCGCGAATGCAACGCTACCAAGAGGCTGGGTCGTATAAACATACCGCTAAGCGATTGAGTAATGAGTGTTTATTTGGAGTGAAGCAGCACATTCAAAATACCTTCGTATTTACGACCTTCAGTGGCGGTATAAATTATAGCAACTATCAAAAATATAATTCGTAAATTTCTCATTTACAAAGGATGCAAGAAGTAACAGAATAATGTTGTGAACAACAAGTGTTCGTTTAATGTGGTTAGTTATACTTTTAGGCAAAGTAGTAAAACTTTAACAATTCATTCACGTCCAAACTTCTGCTCTTAATCAGTATCGCAAATACTTGACCACTATTTTACAATATTACTGCCGTATTAAAGTAATGTCTAAATGTTTCCAGTAGAAGTTAATCAACTATTTCAGTAGAGCCTGCTTAGTTTTAAAACTGAGTTTCAGAAAACTGATAAAGCCTGTATAACAAAAACTTTTTGCGGTTACCTACTAGTTTAACAATATGAATAAGTAGCTACAAGTCAATAATATGTCCATATATAAATTGTCAATATTAGCACGTCCCAATCTTGAAAATATTCACTTTGATACCTGCCAAGTAGCTAAAAAAAGACACAGAAATAAGGAGAAGGTGAAAAGATGGTTTATACAGCGATGTAGAATCTGTTCCCTACATTGTAAGAATCGTGTGTACTTTTCAAAATATTACAATGTCCGAAATCCGCTTAAACAAAACTCGCGCATCATGCCGGTATGCACTCAGCACGCGAACATAGTCATAATCAGTTCCTTTTATATACTTTAGCACATCAGATTGCAGTTCCTTCTTCTTTCAAAAAAAATAATGGACGATATGAATATGACTCGGGTACAGTGAGCTTTATGAATTACACTGCACTGACAATTTGTGTTTATAGACTTCCATTAACAGAAGCAGTGATATTACTTTAATGTCGTTTTCATACTTGTATTAGAAAGTTCACAGCAACGTTCAGTAACTAGGAAATATGAAAGTAACAGCATTAAAATGGGCAACTTCTCAGTTTGTATCATGCCATTCCACTGTTATTCCCTACTGGCCACTTGTAGCGCTAGTATCGCCTTAAAGACATCATGCATGTCAGTGACGCTTTCAAGCTTCAGTTCTCCAATACTTCCACAGAATTAACTCTGATTACATTACTTAGCCATGTCGCTGCGCGTATATGCATTCAGTAAATAATAACGTAGAATATGTAGCCTCAGTCTTTCGTATAAAAAGTAAAGTAAAATCAAAATCAAAATTTAAAAAAAAAATTAAAAAAACACTTACTGAATGCAGATTCTCGTAGTAGCTTCCGCTACCTCGAAAACCCAACCATTTATTTCATTGCTCCCATGGAAGGATTCCTAGTTCCACGTCAACAGCAGCAATTGTTATTGTAAACATATTTCTTCTATAAGTACAGATATCATTCCCTGTTATTTGTTGACCATATTTTGTTAATAAATTAATTATTTTTATCAAAGCAAGGCTTACGGGTCTCGAGGGAGTTTTTGCGATAGTCATATGAAAAAAATTCTAGAATATCAGTCTCCAGATCGCTTTTATTTTCAATAACATTACAGTTTTCGGGACATCTTCAGATCTGTTAACAAATTTTGCAACTGAATGTAAGCTACTATTTACAAAGTATAGTATCCAAAAAGTTAATGGAAAAAATAGGAAAAACATACCAAATTTGTGAAGTTACAGAGTAACCTCTTGTGTGATGAACGAATGTTAACAGTCGTTACTAAAATGTAGTAGCCTCCAGAGGCTTTATAAAATGTGTTTAAAATCATCTGATTGGTGTGGATCATTTTCATCAAAATTCTACTCAATAAGTAATTACTGACTTAAATATAAAATCAATTCTGAAATCAAGGTGTAAGATAGTAGTAAAGGTATAAAATAGCAGTTACAATTGAAATACTTAGCTGGCCAACTATAAGAGGACATAGAAATAAGATAACAATGGGTTCTAGATATATATAACAACATTTTAGTAAATCTGTAAGTAAATTTTAAAAAATTAACATGGTTAAATATTAAGATGTTTTAGAAAATCTCTCAAGGGGGCTTTTTAAAATTATTGTGGACATTGCCTTCTTTCCCGTCTGCGGATGAAGTTTCAGTGTGTCAGGCAGCAGCAGCGTCGCTGAGGTTTCCTTAGCCGTGTCCCATTCATCGCCGCCAGTGTGCTGAGGGCCACCGTAGCTGGTGTTTCTTAATTCTCTCTGACACACGTCTTCTGTATGTTAAAGTGAAAAACACACACACAGGGGACGTGTGTCGGAGAGAATTGCGAAACACTTTCCGAGAAACATAGGAGTGGCGAACAAAAATGATGGACATGTGGCACAAAGATTAAAGCATAGACCCACCACGAAAAATGCACAAAGAACAGCAACTCTGGTTATACAAGTTTAAATGCGCCAGCTGTCATAAATATCGCATAGGGCAAACTGGACGCAACTTTGAAGTCCGATACAAAGAGCTCTGTAATAACAGTAAACGTACAGCATTTAGAGCGCATGCTAAAGACAATAAACACCAAGTTAGCACTACAGGCGAACAAATGGAATTGCTGCACAGGGCACCTAAAAGCTTTCATTTAAATGTACTTGAAGAGCTTGAAGTATATGCGCACAAGGAGAAAGACCCGGACAAACTTCTAAATGAGCAGACAGATTTCATGCATAAAAACTTTTTTGAAATATTTAAAGACACTTTGTAGCCTTGCCTGGAATGGAACGCGCTGCCGAACACCAGCTACGGCGGCCCTCAGCACACTGGCGGCGGTGAATGGGACACGGCGAGGCGGAGGAAACCTCTGCGACGCTGCTGCTGCCTGACAATGTCCACAATATTTTTAAAAACCCATTTTGAGAGATTTTCTAAAACATTTTAATATTTAACCATGATAGTTTTTTTAAATTACTTACAGAGTTACTTAAAATGTTATTATATATATATATATATATATATATATATATATATATATATATATATATATATATCCAGAACCCAATGTTATCTTATTTCTATGTCCTCTTATAGTTCGAAGCTAAGTATCTCAATTGTACCTGCTATTTTTATACCTCGACTACTATCTTACACCTTGACTTCAGAATTGATTTTATATGTAAGTAATTAATTACTTATTGAGAATAATTTTAACGAAAATGATCCCCACCAATCAGATGATTTTGAGCACATTATATAAAGTCTCTGGAGACTTCTATATTTTAGTAACGACTGTGAACATTCGTTCATCACAGGACAGTTACTCTGTAACTTCATAAATTTGGTATGCTTTTAATATTTTTCCATTAACTTTTTGAATATTATACATTGTAAATAGTAGCTCACATTAAATTGTAACATTTGTTTAACAGATCTGAAGATGGGCAGCTGTCCCGAAACCGGTAATGTCCTAGAAAATAAATGCGATCTGGAGATTAATTATTTGATTTTACTTACGTATTTCCGTAGTAGATAGTCTCCGTTAACAGCTTGTTTTCATTTCTTGTGGTGGTTCAAAAATGTTCAAATGTTTGTAGAGCTTAAGGGACTTAACTACGGGATCATCATTCCCTAAACTTACAAACTACTTATGAACTAACTAATACTAAGGACGGCACAAATATCCATGCCCGAGGGGGGATTCCAACCCCTGACCGTAGTGGCCGTGCAGACCGTGACTGGCGCGCCGCAGTCCCCTCGGCCACCGCGGCCGGCCTTGTGGTGGTTAATCAGATTGCTTAAATTAAGAAATCATTTTCAATATTATTTGTCTCTTTGCAAACATTAAGCACCATAACTATTTGACAAGGAGTATTTGTATTGGTTTTCGGAGCCATCCATATAACTTCCTATTTTTAATATACAGAAATTCCAGGTTGGAATTAATAATATAGTAAGGACAGTTTACAACTCACCGCAAAGACGTGGCGACGAACTGCGACAGGCACATACAAAAGACACAAACACACACATACAACACTTTCAGCTGTCGGCCATGGCCTTCTTCAGAAATGAGAATAATCACCAATCACACAGGCACACAACACATCCGTACAACCATCACCTCCTGTTGCCTTTCTTATTTTATTTTTCTCCCCTCACCCACCTCCCCACTCCTTTCCTAAGCTGCATCTCGTTCTTCCAATCTAACCCATCCCCACCACCGTGACGTAACCTTCCTATCCCCTCCAATCACCGATTTACTCGCAGCAGAGCGTGATTCGAAGTGCGGCAGCCGGAGGTGGTGGTTGTTTGACTGTGTTGTGTGCTGTGAGATTGCGTGAGTGTTCTATTTTCTGAGGAAGGCCATGGCCATAGCTGAAAGTGTTGTATATGTGTGTCTGTGTCTTTTGTATGTGCCTGTCGCAGCTCGTCGCCACGTCTTTGTGGTGAGTTGTAAACTGTCCTTCGCATCATTCTCTCAAAGGAAAGGAAAGGTGGAAAAAGAAGCCTACAAACCCCTTTGCACGCTTCTGCTGCAATTTTGCCCTAGAGAGTTTCGCGACTGCCTGTGATAGACTGTGATACAACTGTGGAGAAACATCATAAAAGCGTTTCGATGAATCCTGTGCCATGCACTTCACTGTGGCTTGCAGAGTATTTATGTAGATGTAGATTCTGCTTTATCTGTTAGGCGACGGTCATCCTGAAATTCATAACTGGCTGTATTCCGGCGGTTTATACCTCGAGAAACTAAGTAGGGACGTTATACAACCCGTTTACATGAGCTTCCAAAACCGGATTTCGTATACCGATTTCCCAATTCCGCTTTTGGTTGGTCACGTAAACACTCCAAAATCGATTCTGCAAAACCGCTTCTCTACAGCGATTTTCCAGTTCAACAATAGATTTTCGCGACCATGTAAACGCAACCGATTGTGAAGCGTTCTTGGCTTTTCAGATTGTGTTTTGTCTTTATGAATTTTCGGTACGTATTGAAAGAGTGATATTTTCTAATGTGAAATAAAAGTATAAATATTAAAGTGAACATGAATCTGTTTAGTTAGATAACGAACAATGGCGATTTTGCTGCTCACCGAATTAACTAGAGGGAAGCAAAACTGATAGCTACTACTCTCATTCGCTGCCCTGGGAAGTTGTCCAAACATTAGTGCGTCTCCGGAGTCAACCTCCGCCACTTGTCACGCCACAAGAAACGGTCTACCCCCCAGAAAGGAAAGAAAATACGCTGGAGTCAGTTTCTGACCTGAACTTCCGGCCTCTGGAGCAAGACTCAACCACCAGCACATCCAGGACATAGAGGACCGGCTTGAAGCACTCTTGTAACATGTGGATGACAACATCCCACCGACAAAGGTCCAAGAGGTAAAGAAGCACATACGGCAGCTGCCACTGAATAAAACACCAGACCACGGTGATACTGATGGACGGATACTAAGGCACCTACCATATGAAATGGTAGCACTTTTCAGCTGCGGTGGAGTAGCCGAGCGGTCTAAAGCGTTTTGCTGCGGAGCGCGCGGTTGCTCGCCGTGGAGGTTCGAGTCCTCCCTGGGGCATGGGTGTGTGTGTTTGTCCGTAGGTTAGTTTACCTAGGTTTAAGTAGTTTGTAAGCTACGGACTGATGACCACGCAGTTTGGTCCGATAGATTTACAGACATTTGAAAATCAGCTGTTTTTCATTCGCCATAATTTTTTTGATTTTTTTTTTAATTTTTGATTTTTTCAGGGAAGCCAAAACAGTCGTGGTCCAACCCGCCGCTGCCCGCACCGAAACTAAGTTTATTGTGCGGTATCGCTCCCTGTATATTTAGTAAAGCCAACCAATGTCCTTGAATAGTGCAAGGACTCCCTTTACCAGTTCTTTATTAGACACAATTTCTTCGGGTCTGGTTGTCCCAAATGTTCTGTGCCTTTTACTCTCCAATGCAATGAATTCGAAGATTAGATGTGATGCAGTTTCATCACCGTCATCACAGATCCTAAATTTAGGGTCCTCTTCTGTTATTCCCATTGTATGTAGGTGTTTTTTAAATTCCCATGGCCTGTCACAAATCCAACAATGAGTCTAATCTCTCTCCTGTTCAGGCCCAGGATCGTAGAGCTTCTTTTAAAATATAGCTTTGGCATCATTACCTTGCCATGTTTTTGTTGGTAGACTTTGGTCCAATATTCTAGGTGCTGTTTTCTGAGCCAGTTACGTAGCTCCAATTTGATCACTGCCTTGGTGATTATCAGGACAGGTTCCGGTCCAATAAATGGAGTCTCTGCCCCCATCCTGGCTAATCTGTCGGCATGTTCGTTGCCACTGATCCGGGAGTGGCCAGGGACCCACAATAAGTTTACTCTATTGGTTTCCCCTAGCTCCACCAGAACCCTGTTGACATTCTGCAACAATTTTAGACCTTGTTGCAGGAGCCGCCAGTGATCTCAGGGCTGCCTGGCTGTCTGAATAGATATAGGTGCTACGATCTTTGTAGCACCTACGCAAATTCTCCTCCACACATGCCCTGATGGCAGTGATTTCTGCCGGCCGCGGTGACCGAGGGGACTGAGGCCCTCCAGTCACGGTCTACACGGCCACTACGGTCGGGGGTTCGAATCCCCCCTCGGGCATGGATACTTGTGCCGTCCTTGGTCTTAGTTAGTTGATAAGTAGTTTGTAAGTTTAGGGACTGATGACCCCGTAGTTAAGTCCCATAAGATATACAAACATTTAAAACATTTGAATTTGCAGTGATTTCGGCCTGGAATACTGAGGCCAGTTTCCCTAGAGAGATGACGCCCTCCAGTCTTGGCTGCACCCCGTATACCCCGGCCCCAACGCCTTGGTCTGATTTTTACCCGTCAGTGAACCATTCATTCGCCATATTAAGTGGGCTAAGAAATCCGAATCAGGCTATTCCATGTAAACACGACAGCGAAAAACGGTTTGCGGAAAAATCGGTTTTTGTCTTCCGGAAGATGTGTGCGAGGGTGAAGGTCGGGGTGAGAGTTTAAAATAGGGAAAGTTTAATTTTTAAAACTGACAACCACGAACTGCGAACCAAATTCCTAAACATGCAAAAACACTGGAGCTGTGATTGCTACTGTTTGACTCGTTTTCTAGGGGATGATATCACACGTTCGCAGCTTTCCTTCCCTGCATACGATTAACAAGAAAATTCATAATAAAGTAAGTTCATGTGAGAAAAGGGTGTACTAACTACTATTTTTGAAAACACGTGAAAGTTCACTTTATGTTGTTTATTACACCATATTAAAGCCCTGTGGCTGATACTTCTGTACATCGACACATTTATCAAATAAATTTATAGCTCGTGAGCCTCCAGACAAAATGAATATTTGTCGCAAATTGTTTTCACACTATGTGCCTGTCTCAAACACCGTTTATGTTCATGCCTATGCGACGAGACGTGTTACACTAACAAAACACAGTCACTTGAATTCAGTGCGATGCACACCTTGTTCCACCGGCTAAATATTCACAACACACAGTAGCACTCGATTCAACTTGTTGCAGTCTACGACGAGCAACTACACATGGCAATTGACACACAAAAGTCTATAGTCTCCACCTGGAGATCCACATGCCGACTGTCGTAGAGCGACGCCGCCCGGCCAGCTACACCACTTGCTCCCGACTCCCCACTTCCTGCCCATGCACGCGCGAGCGCGCGCGCGCCAAAAGCCCAACTGCCGGGTTTTTTCCCTACGTCATCAACTTCCCCATGTGAGCTGTTCTAATCGACTTGCCAACGTACAGCGCTCAGCCAATACATTTCTAAAACTTTACTTAAAATCAAAATAATTACACTACACATTAAACAAATTTCTTCTTAGTTTTTTATATTGGTATAAACATCCTTTGTACTATTTATTATAATCGTGCAATTTCTTATATCACAGATAAGTGATTTAACTGAATACTTCAAGATAAAATACCCAAGATTAATTGAAAATAAAACGAGAAATAGTTAATATATTATTTTTATAAACAAACATTACCATGCTGGTTGTGTAACTGTCTTGTATTCATTGGTAATTTATTACTTTTCATTTTCAATTAAACATATTACGCCAGATGTGACTATATCAGCTAATGTATTGTTTATTTATCAACAGGCTATTTTGTAATGAGGGCCTTAAAGGTTCCTAACTGCATCGTATTACTTCAAATGCAAGTAATATTTGAATATTTTATTTCACGCTGTGCACTGCACTGCACCTGGCACTCACCATTGTCCCTCTCTCCCCTCACCGGAAACGAACCTGGAAAATCCTAAGCTGGAACAAGCCACCAACGTCGGCCTGCTCGCTGGTCTCCCGTCAGCTGCAAGCACACAGCAAATCTCAACGTGGAGAATTTCTACCTATGGCCTAAATATAAATGTTGTCACCCAATTGCGTACATACATTGCTACCATAATTATTAAGATTAAAATTGTGTAACATTTAGTGCATTGGCATGGTCAATGTTTGCAGTGAACTTCATACTATTTAATTATCAAATGCTATTAATTACCAGTATTTCTATTGGGCGGTAATCTTACACCACTGAAGCTTTATATAGGGAACATTATGTTGCGCTGGTTGTCAATGAAAATGGGCCATTTGTGGTATGGGGCTGTTGTAAGTTAGTTCTCAGATTTCCAGTCTTCCGGCCAAGTTTTACGTTTAAGTCTGGTGCGCGCGGTATCGGTGAAATTGTAAACATCTCTGAATGGTGTTATTACAGCCATCGCGTATTAATAAGGAGACCACATGGGTATCGGATTTTAGAATTTTTTGTTAATCGTACATGAAGTTCAGAACTTATCAATGAAGCACAGCCATTCGTCGGAACTGTAAAAATTTATCGAGAAAACTGACTTTAAATTTAGCAAGTACATGTAAGTACCAATAATTACAACAGTTGCAGCATCTGTAACTAACTCAGGTGGTATCGTTCTGGCCTTGCAACCACAGAGTTGGCGATTCTAATCCTGCTGAAGCAGATATTTTTCTTTCTTCTTCTTTTTTTCTTTCTTTCTTTCTATTTTTCCTCTTTTTTTAGTTTTGCTCGAAGAGTTACAACATTTCAATACATTCTGGTAACATCTATGAACTATGCATGTATTTTCGTTTATTCGTATGTTTCTATATTTCATAAAAGATTGTCAATAACGTTGATTTAATTTTTTTAAGGAAGAGAAAACCAACCAACCAACCAATCGAACTCGTATGCCAGGAGTAATTGCATGAAGGAGGTAAACAAATTAACACTTTCTCTAGATTCATGTATATAAAAAAAACATTTTGGGATCTTTAATTCCATGCGTTGTGCCGTTTTTCTTTATGTGTACGTAAAGGAGCTGAACACCTTGTAGTCACTAAAACCGATGGCGGAGTAAGTTATCTGCTTGGAAAGCCATTGGTAGCAATGGAGATGACTTTCCAAGAACACCGTCGTAGCTCTACACAAACTGAACAAACAAAGAGAAGCGTCGTCAAGTAATACTGAAGTCAAAACTGTAAAAAATGTAACTTGTAATATTTTTTAATTGACACAATGATTATTAACAACCTTTTATAAAATAAAGAAAATTAGGAAAAAAACAAAATACTTGCATTTTTCGCACTTACTTGTAATTTCAAAATTCCAAGTCGATTTTCTGATGAATTATTTAGGTTTGCTTCGAATGTCTTTGACTGGTTGTTATTTGAGTTCTGAAGTTCATGCACCATATATATATACATAAATTCTAAACTCTGATACCTATATGGTCTCCTTGTAAGAGCATATATTTCAATTATGGTGTAAGTTCCAAGTGTAGCGTCTTCGGGGTTAATTTGTTAGTTTTACTCTTGAATCAGTGTGTGATAGTGATGGAACTGTAGAGAAACCCTTTGCCATGCACTACAATGTAGCTTGCAGAGTATTTATGTATATGTGGATTCTGCTTTATCTGTTAGGCGACAGTCATCCTGAAATTAATAACTGGCTGTATTCGGGCAGTTTATACATCGAGAAACTAAGTAGGAACGTTATACGGTCTCACCAAGGCATGCGGGGGTGTCAGGTAGGGTGGTAAGCGCGCGGCAATCGCTTGCCCGGCGCGGTAAGCGTGGCTCCCCTGGCAGCGGCGCCTCTAACAAATTTCAACAGGACGCCACGCGGCCGTAGCGCGCGACACACAAGACGCGGTGCGGCGCCGTATATCTTGCTGATAAAGGCCGCGGCCATATTTCAGGTGGCCGCTAGGAAACACTGCGAGACCGCGACACGGCCAGTAGGCCGCTAGCCGCCGGCGGGGGCGGACGCCGCAGCCGCGGCCGTGGCCGGCGCTGCCTAGGGCGCCGCGACGGCGATAAGGGCGACGCTCGCGCAGCCGACACACTTAATCTTTCTTATTTACGACTTCCCCTAGAGCACCCGACCTGGCACCGTACTTCCGGCCACCTCTAAATTCTCCCTTAAACAGGCCCGTGTCTCCTATCTCTCTCTCTCACGTGACGCAGACACTTCCCGTTGGCCGGCACATTTCCAATTTAGCTATGGCGGAGTTTGAAGAGAATTAGTGTCGCATCTAACTTTCCGCGCAATTTTTTTGGTAGCGGGCGACACTCCATTGCTGTCATCGTGGAAACGAATAGTTTCCTTAATGTGCCCTCCTCCGACGCCGTTCTATGTTACACACAAACACGCACGCACCCACCCACTCACACACCCACCCACACACAGACACACACACACACACACGCACGCACGTATGATGAGGCGAAGGTAGTGAAAAGTGTCAGGCGTGCGCACCTGTCCTCTTTCTAGTTAAATGTTTCACATTCAGTAATTGTAACCGCACATTTTGTAATAAAAAGAAAGAAAGGGGAAAAAGAGTCAACACTCCGAAGATTGGTTTGAACACCAAAGTGCTTTAATAGGCATTGTCCTGTCTGGAGGTAATATGCCGTTCCCTTCCCCCGACCTTCGAACTGACTTACCCAGCTAGTTATAGGGGGACCTACAGTTTAACGTGGGTTCCGAACCACGGTGCTTCTCGATTTTTCTCACATTAGCAACTCTGCCAAGGGTGAAAGAAGTGGAAAGTAACAGAAAAAAAATCATTGACCTGGCGGGGATCGAACCCGGGACCTTTGGACTTGTAATCTGGCACTCTACCACTGTGCTATCGAGTCGCAAAAAAAAAAAAAAAAATAAAAATAAAAATAAAAAAATAAAAAAAAAAATAAATAAAAAATAAATAAAAAAATAAAAATTAAAAAAAATCCCGCAGTCAACAATCTCAAGATTGGTTTGAACACCACAGTGCTTTACTAGGCGTGGTCCTGTTTTGAGGTTGTATGCCGTTGCCTTCCTCCGACCTTCGAATTAATTTACCCAGCCAGTTATAGGAGGACCCACAGTTTAACGTGGGTTCCAAACCATGGTGCTACTCAATGTTTTCCACATTAAGAACCCTGGCAGAGTTGAAAGAAGTGGAAAGTGACCGATAAAAGTCCTAGTATATTTAGATTTGTAGTCTGGCGCACTACCACTGTGCTGTCGAGTCGCACAAAAAAAGCACTGAACAATCCGAAGATTGCTTTCAACACTACAGTGTTTTTCTAGGCATGGTCCTGTTTGGAGGTGGTATGGCGTTGCCTTCCTCCGACCTTCGAAGTGACTTACCCAGCCAGTTATAGGGGGACCTACAATTTGGACCCAAGAAGTAGGCGAATTTCCACTACACTTACAATGGCGGCAGAAAAGCCCACGTTCGAACATCTGTCTTTATTGGTGTTACATAAGTTCTGTTTCGTTCATTTTATTGACATAGATCTACTATAGATAGATCATTTCATGTAAATGTCTCTTAAATTGCTCGTTTTTTTTAATTATTGGACGTAAATCTGAAACATTAGAACATGCACAATTGTACGTGTCTTTATGATAAAGAATTGTTGACGAGTTGTTGATATCCTTATTTGTTTCAACATGTGAAGCTATCATATCTAACAGCCAGCTGGTTATAAATGATCCTATGATGTTATTATATCATTTCTTTCAAAATACCACCCAATCTGATAATTATCACGAACCGAAATTTAAAAATTACTGGTGCAGTTTCAGCAACTCTGAGTGATTCTGCGTTCGCTGCTTGACTCAACTCGTCAGATGTAGAAGATTTAAGCAGTGATGATAATACCCTCGAAACCACTTGCATCCCAAATGCAAAGAATAATGCTGAAAACCTGTGGGAAAGTTCGCCTGAAACGTCCCCTCCAGGTGAAGATTTTGGAGAAAAATCTGCTTCAAATGTAATGAAGCTGATGGACACGGTATGTTTGAATTCATGGCTTCAGTACAGGCATGACAGTAAAGCTAACGAAGTGCGATGAAAAGACGTACATGATCATCTTGAATTTCGGATTGCTGTGGGGAATTCTTGGTCTCACCAACAAATGGAATGCCATTCATTGACGAAGACATGACGAAGAAGATGTGAATACAGCTTGATATAAACGGTTCGCCTTACACAGACAAGCGACTGGACAAATCTGATCATTGGCCTCATGTTGATGCCTTAAAATCTGCAAGATGTCGCAGAAGCGATTTCAACTGACGTAGAAGAACAAGATATGAATAATGTGATGTGTACTTGTGTTTGTCAAAAGATGCAAACTATTTTCGCTTGTATAATGTGAAGAAATTAATATGAAGGCGTGTTAATGTAAGATTGTGCAGATCTTAAAGAAATTGTAATGAAACCCGAACCCACCGAATTGTGTAGGCGCAAAATTTATGAAAATGTTTGAAAATAAATTTATTTTCTTTTTCCTAACGAATTACGCACACGTCTTTGCGTTTCAGAGTTACACAGTCACACCAATAACCTTTTAGGAGCTGTATAAGCTTTCTACATCTACATAAATACTGTGCAAGACACATTGAAGTGCGTGGCAGAGGATTCAAAAATCAAATGTTTGTAGAACTTATGGGACTTAACTACGGGGTCATCAGTCCCTAAACTTACAAACTACTTATGAACTACCTAAGACTAAGGACGGCACAAATATCCATGCCCGAGGGGGGAGTCGAACCCCCGACCGTAGTGGCCGTGCAGACCGTGGCTGGAGCGCCTCAGTCCCCTCGGCCGCAGAGGGGTCATTGAACCACTTTTATGATATTTATTTACAGTTCCATTCTCTAATAGCTTGCGGGAGAAAAGGAATACATAAATCTTTCTGTTATGGATCTGATTTCTCTTATTTCATTATTATGATCATGTCTCCCTATGTTGGTGGGTGCTAACAAAATATGTTCGCATTCTGAAGATAAAGTTGGTGAAACAAATTTCGCATATAGATATCGACGCAACAAATAACTCATTTCTGTTAATTATTACCACCCCAACTCGTGCATCATTTCCCTTATACTCTCTCCTCTGTATCGCGATAACACAAAACGAACTGCCTTCTCTGAATTTTCTCTAAATCGTCCGTCAGTCCCAGCTGTTGTTATTCCACAATGTGCAGCAGTACTCTAAAATAGGACGCACATGTGTGATGTAGGTAGTTTCTTTATAAGAACTGTTGTATCTCAAAAGTGTTCTGCCAATGAGACGAAGTTGTTGCTTCACCTGCCCTGCAATATTTTATATGTGTTCTTTCCAATTTAGGTTGTTCTTAATTGTTACTCGTACGTATTTAGTTGAATTGACGGCCTGTAGGTTTGTGCGTTTCAGAATTACATGGTTACGCCAACAACCTTCTTGGCGATGTATGAGGTCCATTGAGGAACGAAATGAGTATAGCAACTCATGCCCGGTAACGCCATTCAACGACGGTATAGTGTCCAAGTTACAGGAACCAGCGACTGCCGCTAGACGTCCCATCCAGCTACTTCGACGCTCTGTGGCTTCTTTGGATGGCGTTTCGGGGCAAGGGTTTCTATGATAATTTTGTTGATCAAGGCGCCTACTGCATCCTATAGAAGGTTATCGGTGTAATTGTGTAATTCTGAAATTGAATAACTTATGGAACACTCCCATCTCAGTCGCCGACCTGCATTTACTGCCGGAAATATGCGCAGGACGAAATTTTGTGAAAGATTTTTTTTTTTTACTTTTTTTTAATTTTTATTTACTTTATTTTATTTATTTATTTATTTATTCTTTTTTTTTTTTAATTGCTGGCATGTGAAGAATTCCACTGTGAATGCCGACCGCTCGAATTTCGATTCACTGAGTATATAACAATGAATTTCTGTGTGTTAATGTTGGTTAAACACAGTAATATCTTGGCAGATTTCACTTTTATTTTCGCTTTCTCCTGGGGTGGTTTAGAAAAATGTGGAAACCAAAAGGAACAGCAATAAAAGCGAAATTAGTAATTTTTCTATGGACAAAGCCACAGTATTATATTCTGTTTCGTATGTTTCCATACAGTTCATCCGATACGACAGAATTTTCCTTACTTGACTTTCGGAGCAAGAGGAACGGCACTGTCTTCGTAACAATTGATGCAGTGCATTGTAGAATGTACTTTACTACAGGTTTCGGCACCGTCTGAAGAATCACAATTAAATTTGGCAGATATATAATTATTAATATACAGTGGAGGGTGGAGATCAACAGGGAGAGGGTACAGGATGAGATTGACAGAGATATCGGAAGGTAACGAGATGGATGAGTTGATAGAGAGGGGGACAGAAGTACGAGAATAAGGAGGAGGCAGCGGAGGAGACAGAGGCGGTGAATGAAGATAAGGCACAAGTAGGTAGACAATATACAGAGAAAGGAAGAATATATTGCATGAATGATTATTGGAATACATAAATAACCGAGCAAAGTCGAGTTTTCAGCTAGCTCATAAAGAGAGAAGCCTCAGAGGGATCAGAGGAAAGTAAGAATCAATTTCCATTTCTTTTTATCGTTAACGAATCGTTTTCAGATTTGCTGCTCGTTTGGTAAAACATGATACAGCATCATGTCGACACTGCTTTATGCCTCCATTGTGTCTTGAATCGATAAACTCTGTATCTGGGCGGTGTGTTCTTTGTGAGCAAAATTCCTAGTAGGAAAGCGCCAACTGGAGGTTGGTAGGAAGCGACTCGAGTTGCTGAAGGAACTTTCCTTCTAGGAACGTGGCGTTCAGTAAAATGCGGTGCTTTGTTCGCGCAGGACAAAGACGACGTCGCCACCAGATGGCCCATGTGTTCCGCTTTCGCGAGGAGTGTATACGACACATATGCGAAATAACGCTGTCCCATATCTGCGGTTAACATACATTTAAATCATAGCCATCCGAATAGATTGCACGATAACCGCATATCGAAGGGCTTATTTCAGATTTACCTAGACCACTTCTCAATCGGTTAGCTATTTGCTACATCGATAACTGTCAGCGATGACGGGTTGAAGCACAGACAAAATATCTCCACCTCACAATTTGATCTGGCTGACCACGAAAGCTTTATATAGGGAACATTATGTTGCGCTGGTTGTCAATGAAAATGGGCCATTTGTGGTATGGGGCTGTTGTAAGTTAGTTCTCAGATTTCCAGTCCTCCGGCCAAGTTTCACGTTTAAGTCTGGTGCGCGCGGTATCGGTGAAATTGTAAACATCTCTGAATGGTGTTATTATAGCCATCGCGTATTAATAAGGAGACCACATGGGTATCGGATTTTAGAATTTTTTTGTTAATCGTACATGAAGTTCAGAACTTATCAATGAAGCATAGCCATTCGTCGCAACTGTAAAAATTTATCGAGAAAACTGACTTTAAATTTTGCAAGTACATGTAAGTACCAATAATTACAACAGTTGCAGCATCTGTAACTAACTCAGGTGGTATCGTTCTGGCCTTGCAACCACAGAGTTGGCGATTCTAATCCTGCTGAAGCAGATTTTTTTTTTCCTTCTTCTTTCTTTCTTTCTTTCTTTCAATTTTTCCTCTTTTTTTAGTTTTGTTCGAAGAGTTACAACATTTCAATACATTCTGGTAACATCTATGAACTATGCATGTATTTTCGTTTATTCGTATGTTTCTATATTTCATAAAAGATTGTCAATAACGTTGATTTAATTTTTTTAAGGAAGAGAAAACCAACCAACCAACCAATCGAACTCGTATGCCAGGAGTAATTGCACGAAGGAGGTAAACAAATTTACACTTTTTCTAGATTCATCTATATAAAAAAACATTTTGGGATCTTTAATTCCATGTGTTGTGCCGTTTTTCTTTATGTGTACGTAAAGGAGCTGAACACATTGTAGGCACTAAAACCGATGGATGAGTAGGTTACCTGCTGGGAAAGCCATTGGTAGCAATGAAGATGACTTTCCAAGAACACCGTCGTAGCTCTACACAAACTGAACAAACAAAGAGAAGCGTCGTCAAGTAATAATGAAGTCAAAACTGTAAAAAATGTAACTTGTTATATTTTTAATTGACACAATGATTATTAACAACCTTTTATAAAATAAAGAAAATTAGGAAAAAACAAAAATACGTGCATTTTTCGCACTTACTTGTAATATCAAAATTCCAAGTCGATTTTCTGATGAATTATTTAGGATTGCTTCGAATGTCTTTGTTATTTGAGTTCTGAAGTTCATGAACCATATATATACATAAATTCTAAACTCTGATACCTATTTGGTCTCCTTGTAAGAGCATATATTTCAATTATGGTGTAAGCTCCAAGTGTAGCGTTGCCACCGTCTTCGGGGTTAATTTGTTAGTTTTATTCTTCAATCAGTATACATATATCAAAGAAAAGCTTGCTTGGGTTTATTCAGGCCTTTCTCTATAATCAGCTACTGTCACCCACTCATAGTTGTAGTAGAAGATAGTATTTGGTATGAATTTGTAACTAAGGGAATTTGTTGTCAGTGAATGGAATGGGTGATTGTTATGACGTCATAAACAATAATATATCACGTTCGCGTCTTAACTATGCTCTGAAGTCGCTGAAGCAAATTTTTCAGACTTTTTTTTTTTTTTTTTTTTTTTTTTTTTTTTTTTTTTTTTTTTTTTTACGGTGCATAGCAGAGGGCACTTTAATGTAGATATCGGCAGTGTTTTACTGATCACGATGATATTTGCCACATGTGTGTATGTCTCAATGGAGAAGACTTTTTTATACTCCTCAAACCACTGTATGGTGCACGGCAGAGGGTTCTACGCTATAATATACCTCTACACCGGCTGGCAAATCACTATGAGTGTTGAGAGATTTTTGTAATTTGTAATAATTGTAATAAAATTGAAACATCTGAACAACGTATAAACGATGTATACCAAAATGTCGTAGATAATAACACTGATCCAGAATGGTAAGACAACGGATTAATTTAGCTAAGAAAAAAGAAATTGTCAACAATAGCGTTAAAAATTGAATCTGGTTGAAGAGAAACTTTACACGTCGATCGATACAATGACTGATAATAATGAAAGCATCAGTTCTCCTACTGAATTATTCAATTCGTACGATATTTCAGGAATGCCATTAAATGCCTGAATCGAAAAGCTGATTTGCCAGTAACTTTTTGTTTGTTTGTTTTTTGTGTGTAATTAAGTACGACGATGTAGTTTAATGAAACAATACTCTGTGTCAAACAACTGCACAACAATATCGTCGAAACTAGTATAATGACGAGGAAACAATAAAATGGTCAGAATTTAAACCAGGAATACTTCTGCTGATTACCCTTCAGTTTTAACCCTTTTGTGCTTGATGGTGGAACATGTATGTCCAACTAACTTTGAGCGTCAGTTCGAGTGTCTGGACATATGTCACCCAGATCTGCAGAGTGCTGTCATCAAGGGACGACTGTACTGAACATTAGAAAAAGTGGGGACTGCGCTGCTCAGTCAAGAGAGAAGTCTGTAACTTCTTTTGATGATTGGTGCGTTCATATAGCAGCTGCAGCTCTACCGATTTGTGTTATACGACAGTTTTCACCATTTCTCAATTTCCAGAAATGTCTGAAGAAAGTAATTCATCTTATTATTAATGTAATAATAATTTTGTAGTGCAAATACACTGTCGAATGTACTTCTCAGTGACTGCATTATCTCATATTCGTAATAAAATTAGTGGGACACCGCAATGGGAGGCGTTGACCGATTTGTTCAGCTACGTAAAAGATATATGATAGGCAGACTATCTATAACATGTTGGCATCGACTATTTTACTTTTTGTTGATCTGGCTATTACCAACTCTTACATATTGTATCAAACACAACGCCAGAAGACAGATCAATTACCCTTCCGCCTCATATTAGCAAGACAGCTGATTAATGGGTATTCTTCCAGGAAAAAGCGAGCTGCAGTGCCCACTTTCCTTTCATCAAAGGGAGGAGTGTCTAGTGTGTCAGATTATGTCCGGCTCGTGGACGTAGGAAAAATGTACCGAAGGACAGTGACACTAGGAAACGATGCAGATTCTGCAGCACAACCTCTAAAGAGAAGAGAACGAAAGTTGTTTGCACTGTTTATGGTGTACCACTTTGTGCCACACCTTGATTCTCCAAGTTTAGCGGTATGTAAGGTTCTGTAATTTTTTGATAATCTTTCATAAAAATGAAATGTAATTTAATAATTATTTTACACTGGCTGTAAACAAATAAAAAAATTACATACACGCGTAATTTGTAATTATTTTATTCCCTGCCAAAGCCCGTTTATGTCTAAAAAGAGAAAATTACAAAATCACTTTGTCATCAGAAAATGTATTCCACGTTGGTTCGTGGGACATATGAGTCCCCTTCCTATTGTGATTAAATGGAGAACTTAAAAATATTTTGGTTGTGAAAGTATAGTAATGGGCCTGGAAAGAAACCATTATGACCTTAATATTTTGAAAATCTGTAAAAGATGTATTTTATCCATGAAAGGGCTAAGAGACAACAGTTTGCTTTCAAGTTGGCTTGGAACTTGACTATCAAAAACGCATAAGGTCAAATTTGTTCAAATGTTTGTGAAGCTTAAGGGACTTAACTGCGAGGTCATCAGTCCCTAAACTTACAAACTACTTACGAACTAGCTTATACTAAAAACGTCACAAACATCGATGCCCAAGGGGGGATTAGATCCCCCGACGGGTTACGGCCTCTCGTATCGGAGCATAGCTCCTCCATGCGCTTGGCCACTCGGCCGCGGTCAAATTTGTAATATCGTGAAATTAACTTTAAAGAATCATGCTCTTCATACTCGCAATTATACGTCTAAAGTTCACGAGTTGGGTCACCTCAAAATTTAATTTACTTACACTCCAAGTAATTAAACTTAATATTTTGTGGGCAGACAAGTTTTGTATGCATCATTAAAAAATAAAAGACACTAATTTTGAATTTTATTTATGAATCTTTAAATAAATTAACAAATTAATTAATTTTCTATACATTACGGCAAAGCACATGAAATATTACAGTAATCTGTACCTGATTAACATGCAGAAAAACTTATTCTATTACTACTGAGAGTACAATGCATTTCGACCCGGGAATCACCGGGTTTCGTTGCTAGTAATAAATAAAACAGGACATTAAACCGAAAAACCAAGCTCATCTACTAGACAAAGTTGCAAGTGGCCACATGAGGTAGGAAGCGCCACTTTCTGGGTCAACTTTGAATCCTTCCGGCAGATTCACGACTTGGATCGTTGTGCGGACCAGCAAAGGTTCTCAGAGCGAAGGCAGATTGGTTCCCTACTCCCGCGTTCGTTAAACTGAGCCAGAAATTGTTGCACACTCAATACATCCATGACCACACACTTCTCGATTTACCTCCCTCGTAACAACTCGATACAGCACCATTCAACATAACTGCTGCACTTAAGAAAGGACTTTACTGCTTATACAGTACGAGGCATGAACATGTTCCAACACCTACTGTAGCAACTACTTGCCACATCTGTAAACCCTCTGAAAGAGGCACCACGATGTCGATGTCATTATCGAGTTGTTCTCAATTCGGGAAGTGTGTAAGATTTTATTTGAGACTGTGCTTTAGGTTCACTCAGTTCAGTCCTATTAGTTTGCTCAATCAGCAAACGTAAATGAAACTTCCAGCAACAGGGCTCTAATATTTAAAATTTGGAAATACGCGCATGTGATTATTCAACTGAAGGTTTCACTAATTGGGCCTGGTATTGCTGAGTGCTATAATCATCTCTTTCCTACTCAAGTCTGAAATTTAATTTTCTCAGAGTGTTTACGATTTCCGAATAGTAGACTTAAACATATATCTTCACTTCTCGTAAATCTTTTCCAATTAAATTAAATGTGGCCTCGGCTATCAACCATCGAACCATCATTAGGTGCTTTTAGAACCTTAATACCAAATTGATATCTTTAAACTACGAATCGGAAAGTAGAATTTACTTTAACATCGTTTTAACATAGTCTGAAAACTATTACACGCTGTGCCTATTTATATCCCCCAGGTATTACATCAGATATCATTATCCAGATATTATTGCTGATTTTGAAATAGTATGATTGTACAGGCGCCTGGTATTAAGTCAACTGTAGAATCATTCAGTGTCGGATTTGTACAGCTTCATAATCTCTTGATTAGCATCAGTGGTGAGTTGAGAGGTCTATTATCGTTCTCCTGTCCGAGTACACATTGTCCCGGCCAGGTATTACAGTATCCACTGATTTCAGCTGTTTTCGACGACATATTAAATCAATGCACATGGTTAATACGTGGGTATGTTGTATGCAGCGCGACGTTTCAAAGCTTAGACGGATCATATACATGCCTTTCTTCTAAATCTGTACGGTGATTCATTTCACTAACTGAAATTAGTTCAAATTGGTGCCTCTTGAAGTACTAAATCCCAATGCAAGTTTATTTTATCTATTTGTACCTAATATGTGAGAGTAACTTTATGCTGACAAGCCGTGTAATGTGTGTGTGTGAAACTCTGTAACAATTAGTGAAATTTCCCTGTCATAGGAATCACCATGGTATTTATCTCGACTGATTTAATGAAATAACGGAGAATCGACTGATTTAATGAAATAACGGAGAACGTTAGTTGAGATGGCAAGAAATGAAAGTGAACCATCCTCGTGCAGAAAGCGAACACAATGTGCTAAACACTGCGTTACCTTACTTGATTTTAGATGTTGAGATGAAAATGGTATGCTTTTCGGGACAGAAAATGACAATAAATTTAAATTGCGACAATCTTAACCACTGCTTTCCAAATTTTTCCTGTCACAAAACACGAATACGTTGGCCAGGACTGCTTGTTAGTTATCTCAAAATGTCTTTTTCCAACCCCCTCGAACATACGTAATTCCATAAATTAGTTCTGTTTGCGTAACTAAGAGCACGTTGATGACTGTTTCGCGGCAGAAGACATAGTTGGCCACTGCAGACATCAGCCAGTATCATACTTCATAACGTGTGTTTAGGAGAACAGCCATGCATTCTCTATCACACCACTAACCACAGTTGCCCCCGCCCAGTTTATAAAATTAGAGGTAGAACAGACTCGGCTCCTTTTGAATGCCACAGAGGAAATGAAAGTAAATACTTCCCACTTCTCAGTAATATGTCTTTTTCATGGAGATGAGTCTTAAAAGAACATTATATTCAAATCAAATTTGCTATCTTGTTGGAAATGACAATCCTCTGCCAATTTAGTCACTATTTTCAAATGAAATGCGTTTGTAATTGGGACTACTACGAAGCGTTAACTGGAGAATATATCAGGTCCGGTGGTCTTGGGGTAAAGCACTCCACTGAAAACCAAAGAGTCACAGCTTCAAACCCGGTCAGACCTCGGGTTTTTTCAGTCTGCGTTTTAACCCATCCTTCTCCTCTCAACGACGTGAGGAGTCGCCAGAACCGAAACGTGGTTCGGATTCCACGTTAAGCTGTAGGTCCCCTTTCCTCGGTTGGATAGCTGGGGTAGGCTAGGGGCATGCAAGTCGCCGAAGTAGCGTCCAATTGGAAGATTTGCACCAGGCCAGTGAGCCACACGAAATCAATATTATTATTACACAGATGACGGCTAATCGTACTCACTTCTTGTATTTTTGACGGCTATAGTCAACGCACTTGAATCGTGTAAACAGAGACAATGCAACATTGTACTACGATTTTTCTTACATATTTCTTTACTACTGATGACGAGTCACTTGATCTTTCACAGAAAGGAGGATATAGCTACCAATTTTGAAAAGACTTAATATTTAAAATCTGATACAAAATGAAATTAATGTGCAACAATTTAGTATTTAGTTCCGCAGCACGCGTACTGGGAATATAATACAGAGTGTAGCAGTGCATACATTCATGTTTATTGTTTAACTGAGTGTTATCGAAGTGCAAATGGTTGTTCTCTGTCTGTGTTCAATGAGTGTATGCTACAATTTGTTTCGAGTCGCACAATGATACTTTCCACTAAACCAATGATAGAGTACATGTACTTGTCATAGCACAAACATATTCCAATGACAACAACGAATCCCATGAACTGACACTGCATATCACATTCGGTAGTCTTCTCTGGAAGACGAATAACTTACGCGAATGAGCAAAGAATATCAAAGAACACACAGTTCCATTGACGACAATAATTACATCAGTGGATTTTCAGTGCGCACATCAAATTCCCGTCGCACCCAATCCAATTTTGGTACCTTTGAAAAGTACTCCTCATAATGTTGGATCAGAAGCAAGATCATCAAAGCAGAGCGTTATTTTCGTCAGGCAAACATTAAAGAAACACAATTATACTACAGGCCAGAACGCCGATAACGGCATTACATAAATGCATATGCGAATGAAATAAACTTTCTGTACGCTAATGGAGCTAAATCCTATGAAAAAAACGTTTATTTATTTTTATATTTTTATTTACGTACTTGAGTAAAATCCCGAAAACATGCCAAGACGGAAAATAGGACACAGATAATAAACTTTTTGATGTTAAGAATGAATGTCACAATTTACTATCACATTCGTCTGACATAAAGGTTTTTATCGCATTTTAGCTCACAATTATGTTCTACGAACTAAGTTCAAGACAGCAATTACCAACGTTCAGGAAGCTGTTCAAATAATATTTAAAATTTTATGTCCGGCGCTGTGATCCAATTTACATTCTGACATTCTTTATTGGCTATATGGCGATAAATAACAGGACGAAAAACTATTTTGGAATGATTGTAAGACCACATGTAGGTAACAAGAAACAACTGATAATTGTATTCGTTGTTGGTGATGTTGCTTTCATAAGGCGTAGTGCTGGAGTCCGATTTGAAATATATTACTCAACAAAAGAAGTTACTAAACACCAACATCCCGAAAAGTGAAATGTGTGCGTTCGCTACTCCATGCCAAACGCAATGGGCATACATCATGAAAAGTTTCTTCTTTTTGGACTTGCACTGTAATTTTTGCAATAACAGGGAACATTAACCTCACGGTGACGTTTGATTGATGTTTAGATCAAGACTGGTGACAACTGGTATGTGTATTGCTATTTTGTAATATGTAATGATAAACTGCATCAGAGAGAAGTGGTTAACGATTTTGATAATTTGTTACCTATTTCTCGATTTCCTGAACGTTTCAAAATATATAGTTTCAGTAAGTTTCCAAAAGCTTATATCAGCCAGATAATTATCAGTGCCATGTTTCTATTATTGCCTGTTTACAATCCCTGTGTTGCGCATTGGCTACTTGTTGCAGAAAAAGAAAGAACATCAGCTAAGGTAGCGACGATATCATTAAGAAAACAACAAAAATGCTTTGCTTTCCTACAACAAATTTGGATTCCACGTTAATTCGCTGTGCGTATATACGCAGTAAAATTCGGTATTTTATTTAGTAGACATTTCGTTCCAGTAATCGGTTTATGAATCAAACTACTGTTCCAGTGTGACTTCATTTTGTCATCTTTCCTTGAAATGGTGCTTTATCATTTTAAAGAAGGTTTCAGTGTGGAAAACGCTTTAAGTTCTATACGTTATATATACACGTGGCGTCTGTTCCGAAAGAACAGACGTCACTTCTGATCCTGCAGGTGCGGGGAATTTGTATCTGACGGGAGGCGTGCTTAGGTAGTCCCTGCAGGTGCGGTGATCACTGTGTCCCCAGGGGTGTAGGGGTCAGCGCAACTGCCTAGAAAGCAGGAGACCCGGGTTCGAATCCCGGCTGGGTACACGTTTTCAGATTTGCCCAATCGCAGTTGATGTTATATATTCTGTGAATATTTCTATACGTTACTTGGACAAATACATAACTATCTGAAAAGGAATTGCTTGCAAAGGTGACTCAGTTTGTTAATTTTTGTGTGAAGTTACCAAGACTTTCATTTAGATAATACAGAAATTCTACTGCATTGTATTTCTTTGAGTGATATAACATGATAACAAACTCACCAATTATGTCCTGTAGACTCTTCACTAACAGTTGGAACAATACTTACTTGTCGGTAAATCTGGAAATAAACAAGAAGAGAAAGTAAGAATCAATTATTTGAATTACTATAACATGAGTTCAGAGCTAACGTGGCATAGAAACAAGTAACTAAAGTGGGAACATTGGCATACCTTAATTTTAGCTAAAATGGCAATTGGTACTTAATTTGACATAACAAGGTACTAACAAGCAGCAAATAAGCCAAGGGTTTTGCACTGGTCTTATACAAATCAATTCGACGGGATATTTATGCATCTGCATATGTATCAACTCAAACGCCTTGCACAATCCACAATTCCCATTAATTTCATCACGACATGATTTTTGTACAATTTTCCGAATACAAGCCTGAAATGAAACGACAAATTGTAATGAAGGGTTTAGTTGGTAAGAGTGTTTTGTAATGAGGCATCTATTTGCTTTTCCAAGTTAATATTGATGAACGATGTATCTTCTTCGTCTGATCTCATGGACCAGTTCCACAATATAGTGGAGCCACACTGTACGACTTCTTTTCACACATTAATGATACTCTAGTAACTTACTTTGGTTTAGGATGTGGTTATAATTACGGTAGTGCATATGGCCATAGACCTGTATCGAAATGTATTTTTAGCTACCTTCTTTCCAGGAATTGTGATACGAGCCTGTGACACCTCAGCTACACTACTAAGTCCTGTTCCTTCTTACCTTATTAAGTACGTGGCTGCCTCTGAAGCACGACCAGTTCTTCTTATAATTAAGAATTGTGGCGTCTGTTCTTTCGACATCTCACTATGAGAGGTAGGTGACTCTTACCGCCGGCCGCGGTGGCCGAGGAGACTGAGGCGCTTCAGTCACGGTCTGCACGGCCACTACGGTCGGGGGTTCGAATCCCCCCTCGGGCATGGATATTTGTGCCGTCCTTAGTTGTAGGTAGTTCATAAGTAGTTTGTAAGTTTAGGGACTGATGACCCCGTAGTTAAGTCCCTTAAGCTTAACAAACATTTGAACATTTTGACTCTTGCCCCGTATTCATGTATTCTACTATGGTCGTTCCGAAAGTAGTTCAACGCTGTACGTAACATAGTGATAACACGTCGGAAGCCTTTCAAATTAAATACTTTATTATAGTAATTTTTATATACAATGGTAGTATTTATCATAGCGTCCATTAGAAGAAATAGATTTCCGCCATTGTTGAATCCATCACTCGATTTCTCTTTCGAAACTTCAAGTTGTACTGTTGGACACACTGGTTAACTTACTGCCTTTCGAGATAGTCACCTCCTATAACTATGTAATAATGCACCGCTGAGCTGCTGGCGTCGTGCTCTCCATCTCGAGTGCCGTAATGCCCCGCATCTTCCTGTCCTTCGTACATGCCAAGGGTTACCCCGATTGTAGTTTAACTCAAAAGAGCTTAGCCTACAAAATCAGGAGAGGAGTGGAAAGGTTTCTGACTTCCCTATAGTTTCATTAATATCAGGGCGAGTAAAGATGTGATAAAAATAAACTTTTTTCTATGATGCCTACATCTTGCTCCGGCAGAGCAACGAGCCGCCTGTAGCGGTCTCTGGGATCGTTTGGTTGCCCCAGTCGTCCTACTGAACGATTTTCAGAGTCTGGAGCGCTCGTAGAATCTGCGGGCTGCGTCCTGAAACCTCTCCTGAACGTACAGCACTTGAGTTGATTCATGGAGATGTCGGCTGGAAAAAGTCCTCGGCAGTTTGAAAACTGGTCGCAGGATTTTGTTTTGTTGCCCCTGCAGCCTCTTTATGAGTATGGAGGCTGCATTGGCTCACAATTCACATACATACTCCATAGAAGGTCGAATGTCATTTCGGTAGAGAAGTAATCCACTCTGTTCTGGTAAAGCAGTTCATTGGTAAGCGGATATATCGCATGTGCTCGTTGCGATGTCTTCTGGTGAACTCCCGCAATGTGGTCCTTATACGTAAGCTCTCTGTTGATAGTTACTCCTAAGTACTTAGCGGTGGTTTTCCACTCAATCTGTTGTTCAAATGACGGCCACTGTGGCCGAGCGGACTGCGGCATGCCAGTCACGTTCTGCACGGCCACTAAGGTGGGGGATTCGAATCCCTTCTCGGGCATGGATATTTGTGCCGTCTTTAGTATTAGCTAGTTCACAAGTAGTTTGTACGTTTAGGGACTGATGACCCCGTAGTTAAGTCCCATAAGATCTACAAACATTTGAACATTTTTGTTGTCCAAAAAGGGCAAGGTTTGGAACTGCTTGAAGACGACGCCGCGTCAGTATTATTCCCTGTGACATGGCGACGTTACAACTGACCCGCCAGTCGAAGGCTTACTGATCCAGGTCCAGGAGTGCCTGTTAGAGTCGTCAGTGTCTTGTTATTATCCACTGACTGCGTACAAAGAGCGCTGTGTCATGAGCATACATTGTTCTGCTGACTCTTGTAGATGTTGGAAGAAAAGCTGTGTAAACAGTGTGCAGAATGGGGCTAAGTACACTCCCTTGCGGTACTCCGGTCAAGATTTCTCTGATAGTTGACGATCCTGTACCCACTCTGAGAAAAATTTTCGCTCACAAAGAGATCTTTCAGTCTTTCAATACATACGTCTGGGAGATGCCTTGGTGGAACAGCTTGTAGAGCAGTCCTCTGTACCACACTGCGTCAAACGGTCTTGACGCATTGAAAAAGATGACATCGTGATAGTCTCCATTATTTAAGTCCAGTGTGACCTCTTCTACGACTCGCATAAGTTGCTGGATGGTGGAGTGTTGTCTTTAAAAGCTAAATTTTTCGTATGTCGTGCTGTTGCCAATCTGGAGTTCCCTTCCAAGTCGGATGAGGAGGATTTGCTCGAATAGCATACTCACAGTGGGGAGTAAAGTAATCGGTTGGTAGTACGTTGGGTCTGCTCGTTTATTGGCGAACGTAGTGACAGCAACAACCATAGTTCTCTTCCAAGTGTCCGGATATGTTCTTTGCAGAGAGATGGCGTTGAAAAGTGCTACCATGTATAGGATAATTTCATATGGTAGGTGCCTTACGATCCGTCCATCAGTATCATCGTGTCCTGGTGTTTTATTCAGTGGCAGCTGCCATATGTGCTCCTTTACCTCTTGGACCTTTGTCGGTGAGATGTTGTCATCCGCATGTTAAAAGAGTGGTTCGAGCCGGTCCTCTATGTCCTGGATGTGCTGGTGGTTGACTGTTGCTCCAGAGGCCGGAATTGCTGGTCGAAAAGTGACGCCATCGTATTTGGTTTCCCTTCTGGCGTGTACATCGTTTCATGTGGCGTGACAAGTGGCGGTGGTTGAGTCCGGCGACGCATTAATGTACGGACACCTTCCCAGAGCAGTGAATGTGGGCAGTAGCTGCCAGTTTTTCTTACCACTGGTGAATTTGGTGAGCAGCGAGCGCAGCTTTTATTTGCCACCGAAGTTGGTTTATTGTTCTCTCGGTGTGTGGTTGGCGGGTGTCATGCTATTCTCGGTTGTGTGGATTTCGGTCCGTTTTAAATACTGCATTTCGTGCGGCAGCGCCGGAGCTGTTCTGCAAGGGTAGTAGACGCTGCGTTAATGTCAATATACACTGGTCGTGGTATAGCTGGAATTTTAGTAGCAGTACACTGTTTAAAACGAATCTAGTCCGTCTGTTTGGTATTTGCCGTCCATCATCCCAAAGTGGCTCTATCGGAAGATAGAAGAAAGTGGAGGATGATTTGATTAGAGTCTTTGAATTACTTCCATCGTGACGAAACAGTCGATTCCTTTGCCAAATCCACTGTCCAAAACATCCGGACGTAGCCCATTATATGGGTACTAAGTCGGTTCGTCTGGGCCATGAACAAAGTCACGAGACCGTTCCGCCGCGTTTAACAGCCGCCGGCCATTCATGTTCGTTGTGTGTGAATTCCATACCAGACCTTTAGCACTGAAGTAGTCGGCTATAAATATTTTGCCATCGACTTGTAGTAGTATTTGTATATCACGACCACTAAGATGGCCCGGGTGAGGTTGTCGATAAATGTCGTCTAAATTCACCATTCCTTGCGTTGTTTCCACCTGCAACCGCTGTCGCTTCGATAGAATCTAAGCTGGGAATACGAACTATATAATGTCGGAGTGTATTCCTCATATATATGGCTGTTCCACATCCTGCAGTCCGACAATCGTTCATATAGGAAGTGTTCTTTGAAACATTTGCTCGGTGGCCGGGTTTGAGTTTCGTCTCTGCCAGGAGACAAATGTCTATTCATTTTTCCATGAGAAAACCTTGATTTCCAGACATCTACCGCTTCCTTATCAGTACCCTGTTTCCACCAAAACAAAGATACACGAAGCAGCGTGATCGCCAACAGTGCTACACGTGGCGGAAAGGAATCGACATACTGCGCTTGAAGACTTATGCGCCAGTCGTAAGATGGTAAAGAGAAACACGCGAACCGTCATGGCTCATACTCACTTTCTCAGAATTTTCGTTATTGACGGGGGTCGCTGATTGACCGTTAGGTGGATTGTCAGAAACACTTTCCCAGCCTTTCGAAACCGGGCGAACCACTCGTACACACACTTCGTGGACGGTTCTTGATCGCCTTAAATACGTACCAGCATCGTATTCGTTTCCTTAAGTGTCTTGCAAACCTTAAAGCAAAACTGCACGTTCATTTTCCCGTTCTCTGCTCAGAACCAATGGACTAAACACGTACTTCGTCCATGAGTTCTAACACATAACCCACACGATGCTCAACTGAACTACGATGGGGGCTGGTTGTCAACACACGGCCGTTACGCAGGTACAGCGACGTGATTCGCCTATGTTGCCCGACAGACGGTTCTAAATTCATTCACCGAACATCATTCTCAGATGTTGTAGAATATTTTTATGAAATTTAGTTCAACTCTGTGCAATGTGGAATACTATCGCATGACGAGGCTGTTTTTGCGAATTTAATGATTTCATACCTCCTGAATTATGATTGTTGATGTTTCTTACTCCCACAGGGATTGTTGCTTTATGTGTACCAACTTTCGTTGAAATCGGTCGATTAGTTCAGGAGGAGATGTGGAACATACACACTTATATTCACTTTCATGATATTAGGGGTTCAGAGCAGAAGTGGTGTAACTCCACTTTTAGTTGAAAACTAGTTACAGAGATGTTTCAGCTATAGTTCATAGTTATAAGTACGTATCTCTGAGGTGCAGAGAGTGCACCATCCATTGTGTTTTAGCTTTAACTGCTACCCGCCTATGTTTAGACCACTAGGTACGTATGTCCATTTGCGTTAGTGGAAGATGATATGTGAAGTTTCTTGTAGTGACCATATTATAGAGTGCTGTTCAGAGTATCCATCAAACAGTGAGGAAAATAGGTCTATGAATGATAATATGACAAGTAAGCCACATCAATAATAATTAATAATGTGTCCTTCTCTTTGATGAAATTAGTGCAAAATCCAAACATGAACATGGAAGTAATAAACCAATAGTTTATGATACATGCCCATAGCTCTCTGCCTACTGACGTTAACTTTGGCCTGATTGAATTAGCCAGTCGCAGAAAACAATATATTTACTCAGATGGTGACTGGGTAGATATTATACAAGGGTTAAAAGAAAATGCCTTTCATTGCTCACATAATAAAGAACGACGGCTTTGTCTCAATGAAGGAGCTACTAGACATAACAGTGATCAGGAATAGGACTAGTGATTGACATTCGTTAAATTGGCTGCAAGTAAGATGGATGCAATTTGAACGGGCAGCGTCATTTTCCAAGAGTTTTAAATCAAGTTTCCGTCAAAGTGAAGAATTTCATGAGATGAATTTTCGCAATCACTCGTTAGGCAAACGATTTCATAGCCTTGCTTCAATGACACAAGAGAGACTTTACAAGACCAGGCGGGGCGTGTCAACCAACAGAAAGAAGGATTTGCTTGATGTTCTAAAATTTATTCCTCCTGTATATCATGCATAGTTCAAGAACTTGCCTACGAAGGTGTCGAATCGTCTTTCAGATTCCCGACATCAAATTTCGGACGAGGAAAATAACGAACCTGTATTTACGCAATGTACTTGAAGATACAATCGATGACTGATAAAAGTCTTCAGTGCACAAACAATGTAACTCCTTTCATTTCTGTGTAACAAGTCATTTCCTACGCATTCCCTGTATGATATTCTCTTCTGTTAATATACAGGGTGTTACAAAAAGGTACGACCAAACTTTCAGGAAACATTCCTCACACGCAAAGATAGACCATATGTTCTGTGGACATGTGTCCGGAAACGCTTAATTTCCATGTTAGAGCTCACTACTTCTCTTCAAATTACATTAATCATGGAATGGAAACACACAGCAACAGAACGTACCAGCTTGACTTCAAACACTTTGTTACAGGAAATGTTCAAAATGTCCTCCGTTAGAGAGGATACATGCATCCACCCCCCGTCGCATGGAATCCCTGATGCGCTGATGCAGCCCTGGAGAATGGCGTATTGTATCACAGCCGTCCACAATACGAGCACGAAGAGTCTCTACGTTTGGTACCGGGGTTGCGTAGACATGAGCTTTCGAATGCCCCCATAAATGAAAGTCAAAAAATGTTTCAAATGTATGTACAGCTTATGGGGCTGAACTACGGGGTCATCAGCCCCTAAACTTACAAACTACTTATCAACTAACTTATCCTAAGGATGGCACAAATAGCCATGCCCGAGGGGGGATTCGAACCCCCGACCGCAGTGGCTGTGCAGACCGTGACTGGAGCGCCTCAGTCCCCTTGGCCACCGCGGCCGGCGAAAGTCAAGAGGGTTTAGGTCAGGAGAGCGTGGAGGCCATGGATTTGGTCCGCCTCTACCAATCCATCGGTCACCGAATCTGTTGTCGAGAAGCGTACGAACACGTCTACTGAAATGTGCAGGAGGTCCATCGTGCATGAAACACATATTGTGTCGTACTTGTAAAGGCACATGTTCTAGCAGTATACGCAGAGTATACGGTATGAAATCATGATAACGTGCTCCAGTGAGCGTAGGTGGAAGAACATGAAGCCCAATGAAGACATCACCAACATTTCCTGCCCAAACGTTCACAGAAAATCTGTGGTGATGATGCGATTGCACAATTTCGTGCGGATTCCCGTCAGCCCACACATGTTGATTGTGAAAATTTACAATTTACATTTAAAGAGAAATACTATGTTTGTAAATCTATCGAACCAAACTGCGTGGTCATCAGTCCGTAGCTTAAAAACTACTTAAACCTAGGTAAACTCACCTAAGGACAACACACACACCCATGCCCCAGGGAGGACTCGAACCTCCACGGCGAGCAACCGCGGTGCTCCGCAGCGAGACGCTTTAGACTGCTCGGCCACTCCACCGCGGCAGAGAAATAATAAAGTAAGCTCTAACATGGAAATTAAGCGTTTCCGCGCAAATGTCCACGTAACATATTTTCTTTCTTTGTGTGTGAGGAATGTTTCCTGAAAGTTTGGCCGAACCCTGTATTTAGAGAGACTAGTGCATGTTAGCCTGTATTCATAAATACAAATACATTATTAACATTAATAATTTTCATACACTTGTTAATGAATGCTCCTCTTATTCAAAACTAGCATAGGTGGAATTACGCCACTTGTGCTCTGAACCCTCACATGTATTGATGTACTGATGCATCACTGTGAATAGTGAAACGAAACCGACAGAGAGAGAATTTCGCGAGCTGCGTCACGAAAGACAGTTCAACAAGTAGAAGTGGCGTGCCCTTCAGTTTCAAAGGTAGCATTTGCGGAATCGATGCGAGACGTTACGACTGCAGGACGTAAACGTCCTTCAGAAAGGATAGGGGCGCCGCGCACTGTCGGAACTCGGCAGGATCCATCGCGTGCAGAAGGTCGCGCGGGCCAGCAGGGGCGGCATGCAAGCCCGCCAAGCACGTCAGGGTGGGCAGACGCCGACTGCGGCTTATTAAGGCGATGCCACAGGGGCAGCTTGTCAGCCGGGCGACAGTATCTGCTTAGCGGCTCGAGTGTTGCCACTGAGCGCGCACGCTAGCCGCCTGGGACCCGCAGGCTTCAGTGTTCGGGGGCGATAACTCGTTTGTGAAGTTCTACTTGCATTTAAGGCGGACTGCTGATTACCGACATGATTCATAAGTGAAATACTGCCGAGTTACTTAATCTATAACCGAACGTAACTACCTTTACTCCGCTCTTTTAGACAATTAATTTGGATAATTTGTGTACGTCACATAACGGGCGCCAGAAATACTACATACATGCATTACCAGCAAATGCACCTCTCTATCGAGTTCCTAGTTTTTGCATTTTTTGTATATTTGCCTATGTCATTTTTGAACTTTGCAGATAAATTCGTATCTATCTCATTTCTGTGTGCAAGAGTTTAAAACACATTACTACTTTTTGACGATGAACGACTGCAAATATAATTCCCAGTGAGTGAGCATAGGACAAAACTGCATGTCCCAATTTACGATCGTAATTTTCATGTCCATAGTAAAGTGACTGCTCAATGTCACCGAAGAGTTTGGAGTTACAAGCCTTCAAAATAACTTACTTAACATCGGACAGACGATCCTCTCATAGTGTGGTCTGACGAAGAAAGTAAATTAATGTTATCTTACGTAACAGGAAGTTTGACAAAAACGTGCAGTCATCATCATCGTCTTCATCATTAGAGACTGATTATGCCTTTCAGCGTTCAGCCTGTAGCATAGTACCTCTAATAAAATTTCTCCATGATCCCGTATTCAATGGTAACATTGATGCCTCGTCTGATGTTATGCCTTTTACTTCAAAATCATTCTTCACCGAATCTAAGTACTTTCTTCTTGGTCTATCTCGACTCCTCTTAACCTCCGCTGCCGAGCTCATGAGTCTCCTAGATAATCTTGCTTCTCCCATGCGTTTAACATGACCCCAGCATCTCAGTTTGTTCCCTCTAACTGCTTCATCTATGGTGTTCACTACAAGTTTTTCTTTGATTTCCTCATTATGGACACCCTCCTACCATTGATCCCATCTATTAGTACCTGAAATCATTCTTGCTACTTTCATATCTGTAACCTCTAAACAAATTTTCAAATATTTGTATAGCTTATGGGACTCAACTAAACTTACAAACTACTTATAAACTAGCTAACACTAAGGACGGCACAAATATCGATGCCAGAAAGGGGATTCGAACCCCTGACCGTAGTGGCCGTGCAGACCGTGACTGACGCGCAGCAGTCCCCTCGGCCACCACGGCCGCCTGTAACCTCTACCTAGTGAATAAAGTAATCTGTATCCACCCAACTTTAACTCCAATACAATAAAAGTTGGTAGAAGGATAGAGCGGCGCACTGCTAGCTTAGTCTTGGTATTGACTTCCTTCTTGCAGAAGAGGGTAGATCTTAGCTGAGAATTCACTGCATTAGCTTTGCTGCACGTCGATTCCAGTTCTCTCGCTACGTTGTCATCCTGTGAGAAAATACACCCCAGGTACTTGAAACTGTCTACCTGTTCTAACGTTGTTCCTCCTATTCGGCACTCAATCTGTTTAAATCTCTTTCCCACAGACATTACTTTCGTTTTGGAGATGCTGATCTTCATATCATGATCCTTGCACCTCTGATCGAGCTCTGAAATATTACTTTGCAACCTTTAAATCGAATCGGCCATTACAACTAAGTCATCCGCATATACGAGACTGCTTATTTTGTTTTCTCCTATTTTAATCCCGCCCTGTGAGTCTACTGTTTGCAGAATATGATACATGAATAGTATGAACAACGGTGGTGACAGGTTACAGCCTTGTCTTACCTCTGAAACTACCCTTAACCATTAGCATAGTTTGCCATCTACTCTAACTGCTGCCTGAAGTCTACGTAATGCCCTTTAATTGCCTGCAGAAGTTTGCCTCCTAAACCATAATCTTGTAGAACTGACATTAGCTTCCTCCTAGGATCATGGTCATAAGCCTTTTCTAGATCTATGAATCATAGATACAATTCCCTGTTCCACTCATAGCACTTTTCCATTACCTGGCGTAAGCTAATGATCTGGTCTTGACAAAGTCTAAGAGGCCTAAACCCATACTTATTTTCATCTAACTTGTCCTCAATTAATAATCGCACTCTCCTTTCAACAATACCCGAGAATATTTTGCCTACAACGCTAATTAAAGAGATACCTCGATAATTGTTACAATATTTTCTGTTTCCATGTTTGAAAATTGGCGTGATTACTGCTTTCGTCCAGTCAGACGGAACCTTTCCCGATTCCCACGCCTTCTCAATTATCCTGTGTAACCATTTGAGACCTGATATTCCACTGTATTTGACGAGTTCCAGTTTAATTTCGTCCACCCCAGCAGCTTTTTTGCACTGTAATCTACTGACCATCTGTCCAAAACCCTTGTTAATTCCTTCGTCCCTCCCTTTCGAAGATTGCTGACTACTCTCCAAAATGGTTTTCCCGCGGCTTGACCCAGAGTTTCTAGCTTATGTCCAAAGTCTTCCCATGATTTCGGCTTGGAGTTTGCAATTATACGTTTAGCTTTGTTTCTTTCTTCAACATAACTTTCTCTGTCTGCTTGATTTCTAGTATGGAGCCATTTTTTAAATGCCTTATTTTTCTTTTTACAGGCTGCCTTGACTGCGTCATTCCACCAGGCTATATGCTTCTTTCTACCTTTACACACTACTGTTCCAAGACATTCTCTGGCTGCTTCCAGTAGTGTGTCCCTGTACCTTGACCATTCCGCTTCCATTTACTGTAAATCATTACATTCAACTAACTGGTACCTTTCCGAGATCATTGTTACGTATTTTTTTGCCCAATTTCCTTGTATTGAAGCTTCTCCACTCTTATCCTGTTACACAAAGACCTGACTTTCTGCTCTTTTGGCCTCACAAAATCAATTTCACTGCAGATTAAATAATGATCAGTATTATCAAAGAACCCTCTGAAAACATGTGTGTCGTTGACTGTCTTCCTGACTTCCTGGTCTGTTATTATATAGTCAATGACAGATATGGCTCCCCTTCCTTCCCAAGTATAGCGGTGAATGTCCTCATGCTTAAAGAAGGAGTTTGTAATAACTAATCCCATAATGGAACAGAAATCCAAGAGCTGTTTTCCGTTCCCACACCATGAAACACACGTGCATGAACACATCACGTGCATTTTACACCAGAAATATAATCACTGTCCCTCTTCCGAATTTTCATTGCCGTATGAACAAACTTTAATTTTCGTCACAGCAACATAATTTTAGGATACCATTATTGAGGAAATCACCTAAAATGAGAGTTTTCTGTTAATTGTTTATTATTAATACTAACAGACAGGAAGTTCCAATGTGTCAGTACACATCCGAATGACTGGAAAATAGGTACATATGTGGCACGACCTTCATACAACAACAACAATTTTGGGAGCAATCCTACAATACTAGCCCGGTGAACAACGATTCTGGGAAATACCGTCAAGCAAACTTCTTTCGGGATACATACAGATGGCGGTTATATACACTCTCTGTGTTGATAGATCGTGTGTAACTCTATTTAACGTCTTAGACGCAGTACCAAATTAGCTACTTTGTTTATGGAGAAGTAGTTCTTGTTATGCTGCATATTGTTTACAGAGGATTACGCAACTGTTCAAATGGTTATCATACAGTTACTCCATGCCTACAAAAAAGATAAAATGCATTTTCAGGAAATCAGTGACTGCTGGACGTGAGGAAGAATAACAAATTATTGACATAAGCCGGTGTAATTATCTACGCCTGCGATGGCCGTGGCAGAGCGTTCCATGGAGCGTAGCTCGGAGCGCGCCACTGCTCGTCGCTGGAGGTTCGAGTCCTCCCTCGGGTATGGGAGATGATTGTATTTGTTGTCCTTAGCATAAGTTAAAGTAGTTGGCAACCGTAGGGACTGATGACCAAAGTAGTTCAGTCCCACGGATTTACAAATATTTTAACATGTAATTATCTACAGGACGATATGAGTATCAACCTGTACAATCACAAAAAGAGGCTTCTAAATTGTATTATGGACGTTAGCAAGTCTATTACAGGTTTGTTACCTATCCTTAACTGCTCAACACATGTGTTTATGGCAAAACCCGGAATCCGAACGATAGTTTCACGTGATAAAATTGTCAGAAATGCACCTTATGATACAATACTTCTGTTTAGTGTTGTTAAGTTAGGGAAAATGTTGATATTATAGAAAATTAGCAGCAAGATACGAAGTTTCTCTAAAGATGTCTACATAAATTTCGATTTACAGCGCCCTCTCCTGATGAGAATTCAATTGAAGACGTACTACCAGAAAGTAAACGGTAAACAAGATTTAGAAGAGGAGTCTTGAAAGGAAAGAGGAATCAGTGAAGTATGGGTTCTCACGAAGAGATGACAAGAAAAGAAATTGAAGATAAACTTGAAATTTCACTTCCTTAGACTTATGAGCTTTCAACTTAATGAACCTTTATCTCAAAATCTGTAACAAAATTACAAAATATTGTTCCCTTATTTCTCCAAAACCAATAAATGTTTTCTGATGGGCAGATTTTGAAACTCTTAGTGTAGTCTGAAATGTCGGACAAAGTATTTGGAACTTTATACGAATTTTATATTACACATACAAAACTGTAAAGAAAATTTATTAATATTCTACGATTTTATATATTACAAAAATCCTAGCTGGAGAATCTTACTATATGCAACGAGATTGAATGAGAAAATTTTGTGCATTTCTCTTGAATAGTTGCTCAGGAAAAGGTACACCTACTTTTTGTAAACAAAATTTATAAATTACTAAGAAAACTTAAATAATAGATAACTCAATAAACTTAATGGTAATTGAGTAAATTGTATGTAAGGGTTTGGTATCACATCGCTGCATCTACAAAAATGTGAATATCATGCATCTTTTAACAAGTGTGTCCTTAATAAACAATAGTCCTTCAATATATCAGATAGAGTGCACGCAGGATAAATTGGCCGGTAGATGCGCAGACGGCTGTGCAAGCATGGGGAGAGCGGTAGTGGTGGGGGTAGAGGCCGGAGCATTGAGCGAGCGCTGGAGGGGAAGAGAAGTGCCCAGCTCACTGGCCGGCAGGCGGAAGTAGACTGACGCGGTCTCCCCTTCAAAATGTTCAAATGTTTGTTAAGCTTAAGGGACTAACCTTACAAACTACTTCTGAACTACCTTACGACTAAAGACGACACAAACATCCATGCCCGAAAGGGGATTCGAACCCCCGACCGTAGGGGCCATGCAGACTGTGACTGGCACGCCGCAGACCGCTTGCATAATGCAGCCGGCGGCCTCCCCTTCCAAACGAAGAAATGAACTAGCCTAGCGCTTCGGACGAAAATTTGGCTTTGCGCATCGGTCACCTTATCCTGTACAGACTCTATCTGATGAATGGTAGTAGAGGCTTTCCGTTGGATAATGTTTGCTAGTCATCGTTTACGCGATTTTCCCCGGAGGGAGACGAAAGGTACGCTGATCGCCACAACGGGCGAGAACCCTGAGAATAGCTGACTTTCAAAATTCCACGACAAGGAGAACGGAGGGCCGAGTGGTCAGCACGCTACCACTATATTAATTCAGGATTTTTATGTGACATAACTGCAGTGATCATCGGTCCCTAAACTTACAAACTACTTAATATAACTTACCCTAACACGCACACCCATGCCCGAGTAATGACTCGAATCTCCGACGGCGAACGACCACGCACAACGCAGTACGGCGCCTTAGTGGGCACGACTGTTCCACCGCGGCAGGCGTTTAAAATGGACAGAAAGTGAAAAATTCAATTATGGCTATGTATTAATCAATCACTCGTGAGTCACCAAAATACTACAGCCGGATGCCCAGCGTCAATATCCTCACCAACAGTTAGCAAATGTACAGAAATTCGAAAAGTTGTTTCAGTATCTTTGATCATCATTTAATAACTGCAAATTCTGTAATACTTGTTGTTGAAAGACGAAACAAATTGCAGCAGTGGATGTGTGATTATAGATGTACGGTAATTAAAACATTTCTTTTTCACTTATCAAAGTTAATCAAAGAACGATCTTCAAGATAGTTACGTAAAGCACTCAGTATTAACTCACTTAACATTAACTGAAGAGTAATTCACACCATAAAGGAAATCTCCGTGGCATCAGCAAACAATTCTGAAAATCAGTCTATATGGCATTACAATATTTTCTGCTGCTCTTTGTGCAGCTCAGTGTAGCGATCTTTCAAAACACTATGTTGAACGTTGACGTAGTGACCACGAAATTAACGATATGTTATCTTTCAGTACGATTTCCTGGGAACTTTAAAGCAGGAAGTGAAGTCAGTGAAAGAGAAGTTCGGCAGCTTTTTCAAGGAATAGAAACAAGTTGGGGAAAGAAAGAGCGAAGAAAGAATCACAGTTCGAAGTCCCGTTACATTTTATTGCGCTACACGTAGAGCGGGAAATGGCAATATAGCATACTGTTAATTTTGAAAAGGCGATTCACTCTCCAGCGAGCCTTGAAAGAACAAGCGTAGGTACCTTTGTGATGAAAGGACTGCGAGAAAAACCAGTCAAGTGACGAAGATCCAGCATCAATTGAGTCGTAGCATTTGACGAGAACAGTAATAAGCGGCGTGATGCAGTTCGTCTGTCTGTAGTCCTCGTCTGACGTTAACTAATTCAAAGATAAATCCACTACACAAAAAAGGTCCACACTAATAACATTCCTCGTACAAAAGCCAAATGCATCGAAAGATTTTAACTTAAATATATCACTTCTGTGTCATTTATCGCTTAGAATCAGGTAGTACGGACTCTGTTGCTTCGTTGTTTAAGAGAAATGGTAAATGGACATATGTTACCTAAATGATGTCGTAATTCTGTTGAAAGATAAATGGAGGACTTTTTCATACAGCACAATCAGCACTGTGCTATGCCGCGAAAGATTCAGATTATCCAAAGTAGTTGAATTTTCAGAGAGACGTATTGTGTGCATGCAGTTTCGCTTTCAGCAAAAACGGTAAATCAGACTCCATGTTTCACTTACCGTTTGACGTGTGAGTCAGGAGTGTTATTTGTTCTGTTATTAATAAAATATTCATTTGTTTATGGAATATTGTGTTGCAAACTGTAAAACAAACATCTTTTAGCGTGTTCAGAATTCTCTTCCAAAAATTTAAGAGACAAAGCAAGCAGCTAATCAAATCACCATACACCCTTTTACAACGTTTAGTAAAACGTCAATGACTGTGCAATTCCTGTAATTATGCTGAACTGAAGAAAGATAATGTAGGTCCTAACAATTTGGAACTAGCAGAAAATTCCTTACTAAACAAATGTACACACGCACACATGAAAAAAATAATAACGATAGGTTTCAACTCACTGCAAAGACATACGAGTAGCTGTGACCGTCACATTCTGAGTGCGGCAGCCTGCGATGACGGTTGTGAATATGTGAAATTTGCTTGTGTAATTGTGTGAATGTTCTCTTTTCTGAAGAAGGACCATTGCCGATAGCTTAAGCGTTGTATGTGTGTGTCTTTCTTATGTGCCTGTTGCTGTGGCGTCGTTATTCGTCACAACGCCGGCGGTCTATGCAAGTCGCCGCGCCACTTCAAGAAGAGCGATAAAGCCGCTCCACGGTACTTCGGCCGCCGCGGGCGCGTGCAGTCTCGGTGCCTCTTTGCCTGCTTCGCGCGCTAGCCAATAGGAAAGAGGGTCGCCTACATAGGCCAGCATACTACAGCAACAACGGTCAGCGCGAAGCAGATCCACGAGTTAGACAGTTCCAGGAAGTTCACCAGAGGAGAGCCAGAGGTATACATAGAACATAGGTGGAACAATTTTATGTTGCCTAGCAGAAAAATTTATTATTACATTGCAAAACTGTGCAATCGTTAACAAGAATTAGTACCGTCTCAATAAGAGCGAAGTATTTATTTCATTGTGTAATAAAGTCAATGTGGACTAATCACTGCCGGCCGCCGTGGCCGAGGGGACTGAGGCGCTCCAGGCACGGTCTGCACGGCCACTATGGTCGGGGGTTCGAATCCCCCCACGGGCATGGATATTTATGCCGTCCTTAGCAATAGTTAGTTCATAAGTAGTTTGTAAATTTAGGGACCGATGACCCTGTAGTTAAGTCCCATAAGCTATACAAGCATTTGACTAATGACTACCTTTAGTTACAGACCCATGTCCACATCCTTGCTCGATACAGTCCACCTCATTCTACCGCCGCATCCCGTAATCACAACTCTCGCAGTTAGGCGTATATCTTTGTGGTGAGTTGTAAACAAACATAATAAATGCTTAGTATCTTGTAATTTTATTATGCTGTCTTTTCGTCTGTATCCGTCGTGCTACCACGTGTTGTTCTTTCATTCTCACTGTTACTTTGTTATTATTGTTATTTATTGGAATTTTGCAACACTTGCTGTCAACGAGCACTGTTTATGACGCCATTTGTCATGTTGTGGAATTCGTTACCAGATAATTACAACGAGATCGTAAATAAGAACTGCGGAGTCCACAAAATTATTAGTCCAGATATGGTTCATAACGATACCCTTCATTTTTTATCGGGCTCTTTCAGAGACAACTCCACAATCACTGACGTCTGGAGTGGTATTGCAGTTCAATCAATTTGTGCTTAATAGGGTCCCTAGCCGGAAAGTTCGGATTTCTTCTAATCCTTAAGTCTTTTCGTGGTGCTGAATCCAAATCTGACATTTCCCAACAAAATTTAGTGACGCAACTTCAATGGGTCTGTTTAGCCCTGACGTAAAGGATGTCTTCTTCTTGAAACCAGGAAAAGGAAAGGTGCCTCCAACCCTCTGGAATCCTCATCTTGCCGCTAAAAGAACTGTATCACATCATATATAGTTTCTGCACGCGATAAGTGGCTGTAAGACTACTTCTGCTTTGTTTAACCAGGGGAAACTTAAAGTTGTCAGTCCTACAGAAGCACAAAACTTTCTACAACCTTCGTGCACATCAGGATGACATTGCCGAAGCAGGGAACGGGTCTGTCAAGAAACTGTACGGGAAAGGACATAAGACTAGCTTGAACAATTTGTGATACAGGCAACACGTATCTTCTTCTCACTACCCCACACCGAAGCTGTTGCACGACAACATTCACTGAGAGTTAGCTTTCAAGTGCAGTAGTGGTTATCCAGTATAACTACTCTCGACGAACAACAAAGAGACCCGAGCGAGTGGGGATGGATAAAACCAAGGAATGGTCTTGTCCCTTGTGCCAACAGCTTTGGACCCTGCTCCGGACTCGATACTCCGGAACATTTCTTGTAGATGCAGAAAGGCTGCCAACGTAATTGTGGATGCAGGAAAGCGGGTCTCCGCTGCTCCCACATCTGCACATCCTGTGAAGGGCTGTGTGATAACGTCAAACCTCCAGAAATCATGACTGATGCAGAAGATGAAGAGATAGAAGAAGAAGAAGAATAAGAAGAAGAAGAAGACCAAGAACAGGCTGAAGAAACACCTGCACCATGTGGAAGGTATGTCAGTTCTCACTATGTGTTAAGTAACCATTTTCCTTCAGGTATGTTCACTAGTCATTGATTTCTCACCCACCTCCTTTGGTTTCCAGATGAATTAGCCTCCAACACTGGCGACAAAACAACCTGACAGGACCCATCGCCTTCGAAGAACCTCAGGCAGGACCCTCTTGGAAACGACAGCGGCATATATAATTAATGCACATAATAATCTATTCTGTGTAATGCAATGTAATAATATGTATAAAATTTTGAAAATTTAAACGGAATTTAAACTTTCAGTGACAATTTGTACAATTTCTGATAATAAAGTGAACATCGTGTAATTTGCTTTTTAATTTCATGTAACTTTACATATATGATCTAAAGAAGGTGCTCATAGAGAACTGGGAGAAACAGTCGATACCAGTCTAAATTCTATAAGACTTGTAGGAAATCACTAAATGTCAGCTTTTAATAATGAATTGGACTTATAGAGTGGAAAAAGTGGATTTTAGCGGAGACAGCCAAAATACTCCAGTTTTCAATTAGCGTTTGAGTCGGAACGGCTCGTCGGACATGAAAACATAAATACCGAAATCTGTAGCAAATTTTATGGACTTCAACTTTGTACTGGGACGCTATTTGTGAAAAGTTGATAGTTTACGAGTTATAAGCAATAAAACCGCCGGAAAATTCTATTTTTTCGAATTTTTGCATTCTTTTTTCAATGTTGCATCACGAAATTCTGTTGAGAAATGCCAGATTCGGATTCAGCACCCCAAAAACATAAAGAATCTAAGAAATCCAAACTACACCAAAACTTTCCTGGTAAAAATACATATTAACTGGACTACTGGAACACAGGTCAGTTGCAGTGCCACTACGGTCGGTGGTTCGAATCCCCCTCGGGCATGGATATTTGTGCTGTTCGTAGTATTAGTTAGTTCATAAATAGTTTGTAAGTTTAGGGCCGCGGTGGAGTAGCCGAGCGGTCTAAAGCGTCTCGCTGCGGACCGCGCGGTTGCTCGCTGTGGAGGTTCGAGTCCTCCCTGGGGCATGGGTGTGTGTGTTATCCTTAGTTTAGTTTACCTAGTTTTAAGTAGTTTGTAAGCTACGGAATGATGACTACGCAGTTTGGTCTGATAGATTTACAAACATCTTTGTAAGTTTAGGGACTGATGACACCGTAGTTAAGTCCCATAAGCTATACAAACATTTGAACATTTGAATTTGAGTTGCAGTGCAAATGCCTTCAAAGTGCTCCACAAATGCAGTATGGAAGAGGCAATTCCGCATGGTACCGTGACGAATCTAATAGGTACTAAGAGGGTAAACAGCCGCTGAATGACTCCTTCTCAGGTACTGCCGACTCCGTGTTAAAGACAGAAATAAACTGAGGTCCATTTTCTAGGTCCGAATCCACAAGGCAGGGTTAATCGAGCCAGTGCAGTTAATGAGAAGGCAGTGGATACACATTCCTGCAGCGCGGGGCCCCGTGTAAACAGACGAGCGCGGCCTCTGGGGAGTGAATGCAGTGTGGTGTGCGGTATCCGAGGCTGGGTGGCGACCCCTCGCGTGGAACAATGCGGCCCTTTGTGTGCTCGTGTGCTGTGCCGCGGGAACGCACAGTGATCGGCCGGGGCAGCTGGGGAGCCGGTAGTGTTGACTGCGTGCCTCCAGCAACCGGCCGTGCATAGGCGCTGCTGTAATCGGAAGCGCCTGCTCACCGTGATTGGCGAAACGCGAGCCGCCACAGCGGGCAGGGTAACGCAGATACTGACGTCACCAGTGTGGCCGTCGGATTGTCTCAAAGTGCAACAGGTCACTTCGCTGAGTACCGATTCATCAGCAATGTCCGCTAGGAACAGGTGGTTTTTAGTAGTGCGTGGACGAAAGACAGGGGAAAAATTGAAGAAAAATAAGCTTTCCTATCTATTACCCTTTGTTACTTTCTAACCATTAGTCGAAGTAACCAGTAAATGAATGAAAATCGTAGGCCCAGAATCTCTGTGGTCATAGTGGGGGTGTAGCAGAGGATCACATACAAAAGGTCGAATTACTAAACTCATTTTTCTAAAGAAGCTTTAGAGATGAAGATCTCACTACATTCAACATATACAAATGTAAAGTACTGCGTTTATATAGGAAAAGAGATCACTCTATATAATTACGCAATAGTAGGAGAAACTTTGGAAGAAATGTCTGTGAGTGGACATACGTAACGATTGGACGTGGAATGACCGACTGGGATTAATTGTTTGGGTAAATCAGATACCAGACTGAGCAACAACGGGGAAATACACGGTAATTGCCGTCCGTGAACAAAATAAATACGTTAGAAAACACATTCGCAGGCCTACGATTTTATATTGCCCACCAGTGTGGGATCCGTAGTAGGTACGGTTGATAGAAAACAGAGAAAAGATCTAAAGGAGAGCAGCACGCTTCATTAGAGGTCGACATGAGGACGACCTACCACTGAACTCTTAGAATTGTTGCATACTCAGCAAGTATAAAAGTAATCAGGATCGCCGGGAATCGGAATTGCTCTAGAAACCGATGGGCTTAACAGATTCGTCTCTTAGATTCAGGAAACATTTGAACATTTGAAATCGGCAACAAGTAATGGAAATGAATCAAAGTTCCGCTTATACGCCCAAACATGAGAAGGATCTGAGAAGGTGGTGTAACCGCTAATTTCATTTACGGATAAAAATTAAATTAATATTTTTGTATACGTAGTATGGATAGAGCTGCAAGGTTATTCAAATTTGAATCACGGTACTGATGTGTAATTACTGTACAAAAAGAATATAGATTTTAAGGAGCGCAAAGTAATGCCTTGCAGATGTTTCCGATTAAATATATCAAATTATCGCATTGTTACCTCCACTTATACCACTTGATCACCTTCCAAGCTGTTGTGCGAAGCCAATTTTCCAGGGTGTGGTAATAGTGAGCGGACGAACTAGGAACAGCGGACGAACTAGGAGTAGCGGACGAACTAGGAACAGTGAACGATTATGCCAAACGTATCTCCCTTCATAGTTCGTTGGTCTCTTTTCCGAAGACCGACGGGCAATAGCGAGAGGCGCGTAGCAGAATTAAAATTCACGTGTTTGCCTTCTGCTGATGAGTCATTTCGAGGTGAGCGTCTGCCTGCTAGATTACATAGTTACGTGCTACAAAATTTCTTTTTTGATGTGTTCTGTTCTCTGCAATAGCTGACTAATAAATCCCATAATGCTAAGATATAGAGCTAACTGTAAACTTAAACGAGAGAAATTATCCACAAACTGTTTCTTTTGGTTTGCGTGATATCGTTAGCGGCTCAAGCAGCAAGCGCATGAAGCGGCTGGTTGGGGGAACTTTCCCCTCCACCTGCACGCGCAGTCCACGCCGCTCAGCCGTCACTGGGAGCGGACGAACTAAAAGAGCGAACTAGTTAGCCGTAAGCCGCGAACTAAAGTGAGCGCTCCCGATCGCGAACTATTATGCGCAAGTCTACATCCGTCCATCAGCGTGAACAGGTTCTGACCTAAAGGAAGACGAAGTGATCGTGCAGATTTTTTTCGCCTTCCTGTAAGGAATTGTGAAATGACAGATTCAACGCGGTACATTCCATGTCCCACCCTAATTCTCAACTTACCGCACAGTGCGATTGTAGTACCACCTGCACCTTCTTCCCATTGCCCGCTGCTTTAACTGTATTCCCGCAACATTCGGAGGCGTTTGTGAATTCGCAAAGAAACAGTCATCTGTCTGTTTGAGACATACGCAGAATAAGAAAAACGGCACCTACTCTTTAATTGATACAAGTGTTATTCTTAAGTGAAACTAGTTTGTTCCGAGAAGGAAAATACTTTTAGAGGGCGATGAACTTGTAATATTGTTGATGGACTTATCTCCACAAGCTTTACTCCACTTTCGCATAGCTCTTTAAATGCCAACCACATGAAAATGACCTAGATTTTATTCCATTATACAAAGGCATTTTCCATATCAGACACGTATTAAAATGTACAATGAGAAGTCGGAAGGCTACCAAGAGCCCAAGTTCAGAAGTGCCATTGTTCCCAACTCTAGCCTTATGTGGACTTTGCGCTTCGTATTTGCATAAGCAAATAGAAGAAAAGTAATAGAATATGACGTTAAAATTTCAAAACGTTTTTAAAAAGCCAAAGGACCAAACTGATGACGGCTTCGCGTCCTAGACTTCCACACAAAATAAATGACTTACGCTGAGTACAACGTAAACACCCATGCCCGAGGGAGGACTCGAACATCCGACAGGTAGCGACCGCGCAATTCATGGAAACGCGACTTTAGACTGCACTGCCATTCCTTCACCGCAGTTACAGTATATGTCGATATTCATTGTAATTTTACTCATCGTATCATTTCTCTTGGAAATCATTATTCGAGCACTTAAAAACAGGTAAAATATAGATCTAAGAATTTCTCGGCGGTAGAATTACAACAGCGACAAGCATCTCTCATTTGCTTGAGTGGCAGAGGGGATAGGTTGACGGTTTACGAACGAATTTTGGAAACTAACTGGAATCATACGGATGTATTATTTGTAATTCCTTCGATAGCCACTTTGTGTTTCTGTAGTGTCAGCTAAAAATGTTCAAATGTTTGTAATTCTATTGGACCAAACTGCGTGGTCATCAGTCCGTAGCTTACAAACTACTTAAACTAAGGTAAACTAACCTAAGGACAACACACACACCCATGCCCCAGGTAGGACTCGAACATCCACGGCGAGCAACCGCGCGCTCTGCAGCGAGACGCTTTAGACCGCTCGGCTACTCCACCGCGGCTAGTGTCAGCTAAGCGAGACGTATTATCAGACTGGCATGTTTTTCTATGTACTTGCGTGCGGTTGACACGAACAAGAGGAATTGCCTTCCTGTAGTTTCCAGTTTAACATTCATTTCTCAACTACGATAATGCAACTCTTCTCTCACGCCAACAAGAAGGGACTGATAGCCCCTTTGTAAGATCACAAACTGCTGTACTGCTAGCTACGATAGTTATCGGATGGAATCATATCTGTTTTGTTCTTAGATTATATTTTTCTTGTTCTTTACTTTTTTCAATATTCTCTTTGGAAAAGAACTAAATACGATGTGAGAATTTGATGTCTGAAAATTATCTTCCTTGGAAGTTATAGTTTATATGACCTCCCACACAAATAAAAATAATCAGTCCTTTGAGGGTAATAGTCATCTGCCCTCGCATAAAAATAATTTTTTTCCTAAGACAGTGATATTCATCTCCCATAATCATGCATAAAATATGGTGGAATGTATTTTGAAAATAATAATTTTGTCCTACAGGCTGTTTAGGAAATTTAGAGGAAATTCAGAACTAAATTAAAATAAATAGAAGGGTGCGTAATAGCTTCAGTATTTTGTCCACAAACCGATAGCATAAAGAACAGTTTGGATCCTTAGAGGCATACAATTCACAAGTCTATGGTACAAGCCCTCGTTCATGGTAATTCACATCCATGAAGAATGAACCAAATCCCATAAAGCATTTACAGCTCCCGATGTAGGGATTCGCCAATTTTTCCCGCATAATCTTCTTAAGTGGAGCCCATTCGTGCTCTATGGGATTAAGATCAAGTGACTCTGAGTGCCCAGAAGGGCACTGAATAATAGTCCCCCTTCTTTGAAACCAGCTCTGAATCTTAATACTAAGCCGGCCGCGGTGGCCGAGGGGACTGAAGCTCTCCACTCACGGTCTGCACGGCCACTACGGTCGGCGGTTCCAATCCCCCCTCGGGCATGGATATTTGTGTCGTCCTAGTTCGTAAGTAGTTCATAAGTATTTTGTAAGTTTAGGGACTGATGACCCCGTAATTAAGTACCATAAGCTTAACAAACATTTGAACATCTTAATACTAGTGTGTAATGTATGATTATCATGTTGCCAAATGAGACGTCCTTCGTGGTACTAAGCTCGAGTTGCAGGTATGATTACATTTTCTACGAAATGTTCATAGTAATTCATCCAGTCCCAGCATTACACATTTATGCGTCCCTTTCCACCGCGTGGGGCTACGAAGCACGCGTCTTATTATTGCCCATCTGTGGAATAAATAGGAGCAGAACCTCTGCTTTCAGGCTCAGATGAGCATTATTCGAATGAAATGACATTCCTTCCACCGACATTTTCCCAGAAATTCACAACTGCTAGTCCATCTACTGCTTTTCTTGTCCGGCAACGGTTCTTTTGGACGGCTACTAGGGGACCTAATTCATGGTGCTTTAATCTTCTGAGCGCTTTTCTCGATGAGCCTGGGAAATCTGAATCTCTCCATGTTTCACATATGATTCAAAAAGTGGCATTATGGTACTTTCTGACCAATTATCTATCTTTTCTCCGTTTAAGGACTTAGGTCCTCTCGATACCTAACATTTCGTCTAAACCATTTCCGTAGGGTGGACCAATCAACACCATAAAGAAATCCTGCCTCAGGTGCAGTAACACTGTTTACACAAAGAATAATTATTCGCTCCCGAAATTCACAACCATTCTTGAGCAGATCTAAAACGTACGCCAATCAGCTGATCGTTTCTATTAGCTGAAAACTCTAAAGACACCAGGTAGTGGCCGAAGTAATTACAAATAGAAAATATCTATTTTCAACATTTCTGCTATGACCATTAGCCTATTATGAAAAGAATCGTTTGGAAGAAAGGTGAACCCATAAAAGGCTACAAATGAACAATTTGCATCCAATTAGGGCTTGAAATGTTACCCGCACATACGACATTTAGATGCCAATGCTCGCCCTTCACGTTCTTAAACCGTCAGCCTTTCAGTGAAGCAAATGTGAAATGTTCGTCGTTGTAGTTATTCTACTGACGGTGAGTACTTTTATGACAGCTGTTTCTATTTGCTCGAAGAATTATTTTAAACGAAATAAATCGATGAGTAAAATTGCAGTCAATTTCTGCCGATCCTGCATCGTAACTATTATATTGCTTCCATTTGCCAATGTAAATAGCAAGCTGACAGTCCACTGCCGTGGTGGAGTAGCCGAGCGGTCTAAAGCGTCTCGCTGCGGAGCGCTCGGTTGCTCGCCGTGGCATGGGCATGGGTGTGTGTGTTGCCCTTATGTTAGTTTACCTAGGTTTAAGTAGTTTGTAAGCTACGGACTGATGACCACGCAGTTTGGTCCGATAGATTTACAAACATTTGAACATTTTTGACTGTCCACTGACAGCTATGGTTGGGAACACTGGCACTTCAGAACTACAACATGGGGAATGCTATGTTTCTGGACACCATAAATATTCGAGCAGGAGAAACCTCTTGCATGTCAGTTCACTTATATTTCTGCCAACTGCAGAAATGCAGAAATTCCTCAAGCTTCGTTACTGCTTGATTCTGCTTCTTGACAATATATTCTTCTTCGTTTCTCACGAGATACTGTCACCGCTTTCAACAGCCAGGGGCGGCGTAATTGCGTTGTACACCGGGCCTCCCTTTCTGCAGTCGCTGACACGCGATCCCCTCTTCCATCATACCTTATGAGCGCTTGAGGCCGCCAAGTGCGCGCCTAGGCATCCGGAGCAGCGGGGAAGGGCGTTCGCAACTTCACGGCAGTAATGAGTTTAATTCCGGTCTGAATATTACCGCCCATTACGTAATGGGCTAAGAGGCGGGCGGCGCATGATTAATCAGAAGGCCATTCATTCCGAAGATGCTTATCGGCGAGAAATTACGTACTCTTGATGCCCGAAGTACATGCGAGAACGGATGAGGCCGGATCACAAATGAAAAATGTATCCGTGAACTATTCTGAACGTAGCAGTGGTGAAATACAGGGAATGAAAAGTTATATATAACTCAAACGGAAACCAGAAAGGAGGTATAAGAATCGAACAAGAAGGATAAAAGAGTAGGATTAAACGTCTCTTCTATATTGTGGTCATTTGAGCCTGAGAGCATGCTTTGATAGATTTATTTAGGGTTATTTAGGGTTGGAGAGGAAAATCGGATGTGCACTTTGACAGGAACTATCTCGACATTGGCCTGCAGTGATTTATAAAAATCATGGAAACACTAAGTCAGGATGGTTGGATACCGGTTAGATCCGTTTCCAAAATGTTCAAATGTCTGTGAATCTATCGGACCAAACTGCGTGGTCATCCGTCCGTAGCTTACAAACTACTTAAACCTAGGTGAACTGACCTACGGACAAACACACGCACCCATGCCCCAGGGAGGACTCGAACCTCCACGGCGATCCGTTGCCATCCAGGATGCGAGTTCAGCATTTGATCAATGAGCCTATACCTCGGTATAGTGGGGGAGGGTCAAGGAAAGGACGCAGTTATTGTGGAGGCAGTAAGAAAGGGCTGTAGCCTTCTTCCGGTGTTGTTCAATCCATGCATTAAGCGAGCTTTGAAGGAAAACAGGAGAAATTTAGAATTTTCATTTAAGTTCAGTGAAAAGAAATGAAAATTTAATAATCAGCAGTCTCTGTTGCAATGTTTTGTTTTTATTATATTCTGAAACGCGTTTCATGCGGTTGTATGGAGAAATTAGGCGTCTGATGCATTTGAAGCGGTGGTGGGAGCAGTTTAACAATTTTGTGATACTACAGTTAAGGGTCCCTCTTCAGTGTTAATGTATTCCGTGTTAATTTAGTCAACTGTTTCCTTCTCCAAACTCTTTAACTGTCTCAATTACTGAGAGGAGGGTTTCGAAAAATTATGTCGTACACACCCTAAGAGCCCTTAGTTCTGGCGCCTTCACTTTAATAGATAAACATTTCGCTTTGCTTCTGGCAGGCTCTAGATCAAATCTTACAACCTTATGCACTTTTTTCAGTCTCCTTCCGCCGACATAGCGACGATGCTCTGAAAGTGAGAATAACAAAAACCAAAAAAGTTTGATTCAAAAATTAAATCTTTGAGCTCACTATCTTCAAATCGCTGAGTTAACGGCGTAACGCAAACATGTTCGTGGAGGTATCACAGTGTCGCTATAAACACCGTGAGAACAATGATTTGTAGCATTCGGAGAGCTCAGTTCCAACTACATCTTACGAAACTCATCTAATGTATGCTAAACTCTGTGATAGAATACGTTTGTGTGTAACGTTAAATGTAGGGTTGTAGTAAACGATCATAGTAGCCTGTGCTTAGTACTGTGCATGAGAACCTATTTCGCTAGCGCCTTTGTCCATGTGTTGTATTGAATGGTAATTATATGCGATGGAATGCGAAATACACTACTAAGGACAAACATATGACTCTGGAACAAAACAAATCAAGAAAAAGGCCAGAAAAGAGATTGGAAATGAACTGATAAATTATTGTGGCAATGGTAGTAAAAATATAGCTCCAGTGCGTAAACTGTCAACTAGCAAGTAATTTTAATCGGACTATAGTATCAGTATTGTATAGTAGAGGTAGAGATCTGTTGCATAACCTGTGGTGAGATGAAAGAGTTCGGACCGGGCAAGCATTAAAATCGGTGTCAATTTAATTTTTATATAATTTGTAGTTCACAACAGATGCCGTATCCACTCACAACACAATCATGAACGTGTAGTTTTTGTCTTCAGTCCGGAGACTGGTTTGATGCATATCTCCACCACACTCTCTACTGTCTAGCCTCTTCATCTCCACATAAGAATGACAATCCACATCCAATAGAGTCTGCTTATTCTATTTCTCTCTTGGTCTCCCTCTGAGATTTTTACTCAACACAATTCTCTCCAATGTTTAGGCATAATTCACGATTCCTTGATGTCTAAGAATGTGTCCCACCCGTAGGTCCCTTCTTTTAGTCAAGGTATGCCAAAAATTCCTTTTCTCCCCAATTCTGTACAGTGCCTCTTCATTAGTTACGCGATCTACCCACCTAATCTACAGCATTCTTCTGTAGCAACAGATTTCAAAAGCCTCTATCATAATCCGGTCGATGTATTTATCGTCCATGTTTCAATCTCGTAGAAGGCAACAATCCACGCAAATGCCTTCAGGAATCACTTCCTAACAGTTAAAATAGTATTCGATGTTAACAAAGGTCTATTTAAAAAAAAAAAATTCTTTCGATTTTCATTTTGCATTTGAAATCTTGTATACTGCAACCATCATACGTTACTTTACTGCACATCTAACAAAACTCATCTGATACATTTATGGTTTTGTTGCTAGCCTAATTCCTTGAGCACCACGGTAGTGTGGCCGAGCGCTCTAAGGCGCCTTGATGCAGAGCGTGCAGTTGTTCGCCATCTGAGGTCACAGTCCTACCTGGAGCTTAGGTCTGTCTGTTTTCCATACGTTTGTTTATTTAGTTTAAGTAGTTTATAACTGCAGAGACTAATGTCCATTGGAGTTCGATCCAGTTGGTTTACAAACAATAGAATTCCTTGAAAATTGCCAGAATATCTCAGACAGCATTCCAATACCCTTGTTTTCCTCTTGTTTAAAGTGCATCTTATACATCCCTTTCAACCTATTGTCCATTTCCGTCAAATGCTCTTCCAGGTCCCTTGCTGTCTCTGATGGATTACAACGTCAGCAGCAAAACGCAATGTTTTTAATCCTTCTTAGTGAACTTTAATTGCTTCTATAAAGTTCTCCCCGATTTCCTTTACAAATTGCTTAATGCAAGGACTGAGTAACATTGGAGAAAGGCTACAGCCCAGTTTTACTCCCTTCCCAAACAATGCTTCGCTTTCATGCCCTTCAACTCCGATTAATTATCTCGAACAGAATGATCCATTGACCCAAGGTCGACACCGATTTAGAAAATAATGTTCACGCCAAACACAACTAACTCTTTACTCACGCGAAGTGATGAGTGCTATCGACCAGGGATCTGAAATTCATTCCGTAATTTTTTATTTTCAGAAGGATTTTGACACCCTACCTCACAAACGCCTTTTAATCCAATTGCGTGGTTATGGTATATCGCCCCAAATTTGTGAATCAGTAGGGGCTTTTCTGTCAGAAAGAACATAGTTTATAGTAATCGATGGTATGTCATCGACTAAAACAGAGGTGAGATTGGGCGTTCCACAGGGTAGTGTCATTGGTTCTTTACAATTTCTTATAAAACAAACGATTTGGGAGAAAATTTAAGCAGCTCTCTTAGTTAGTTTGCAGATGATGCCGTCATTTACCGTCTAGTAAAATCATCTGAAGATCAAAACCAACTGCAGAACCATCTAAATAAGATACCACTATAGTGTATAAATTAGCAATTGACTCTAAATAATGAGAAGTGTGAAGTCGTCCACGTGTGTACGGAAAAAAATCAGTTAAACTTTGTTTACAAGATAAATCAATCAAAAGTGAAGGCCGTAAACTCCACAAAATACCTAGTAATTACTATTGCTTCAGACTGAAACTGGAAAGGACACGTAGATAATGTCGTGGAAAAGGCGAACCATAGATTGCGTTATACTGACAGAACCCTTAAAATTGCAACAGAACTACTAAAGAAACTGCATACACTACGCTTGTCCGTCCATTTTTGCAGTATTTCTGGCCAGTGTGGAATACTTATCAGGTGGGTATAACGGAGGACATCGAAAGAGTCCAAGGAAGGGCAGAACGTTTTGTATTGTCACATGAGTTAGCGTTACTGAAATGATACAGGATCATAGGATCATGGAAGAGAATCATTACAACAACGGCGCTTATCGCTGCGGCGTGGGCGACTTACGAAACTCCAATCGCCAACTTTGTTGGCTGCAACTTACATTGGCAGAAAAGATCATCAGAATGAAATACGAGAAATGAGAGCTCGAAAAGAGAGATTCAATTGTTCTTTTTTCTCGTGCGCTATTGGAGAATGACATGGGAGATAAATAGTATAAAGGTGGTTCGATGACCCCTCTGCCAGGCACTTCAATGTGATTTGTAGAGTATCCCATGGAGATGTAGAAGCTGTAAATGACCTTCGCGGTCCTATATTTTACCCCTGCCGACTTCGGAATGGGAAGATGAATTTAACACTGTAATAGTTGTGAAACTCAAATAGAAAGATATTTTGAGGTTCTAATATGATGGTAAGATTCTAAATATTGATAGAACAACTTATTTGTGAATGACTTCGAATGTTGTCATCCCATAAAACATATAATTTCTGGATAAGCGTCAGCCGTTTTATTTTATTAAGACTCTTCCTTCACAGATACACGACCGTTTCAAGGCTTTAAAGACGCATCTTCAGGTGTTAAATGATTTTCCTATGAAAATTCGTAACAACGTCTCAACGTTCTAATTTCTTTCATCTGTCATCTGACTAGAATTTCATTAAAATATGGAACCAGTCATAGGTTTTGGCGGATCGCAAGTTCCGGGTACGGGTGGGCTCTGTTTTGTCAGATACCTTTTGCCAGGAGAATGGGGTACCACAGGGCTCCGTCTTGAGTGTGGCGCTCTTTGCCATTGCAATCAATCCGATCGTAGATTGCCTTTCAGCCGACGTCTCCGGATCTATTTTTGTTGACGATTTCGCAATTTATTGCAGCGCCCAGCGGACGTGTCTCTTGGAGTGTTGTCTTCAACACTGTCTTGACCGTCTAAATTCCTGGAGCATCGCAAACGGCTTCCGATTCTCCACTGAGAAAACTGTGTGTATAAACTTCTGGCGATACAAGGAATTTCTTCCACCTTCTCTACATCTCGGCCCTGTTGCTCTCCCTTTCTTGGAGACTACGAAATTCTTGGGACTCATGTTGGATCGTAAACTTTGCTGGTCCACACACGTGTCCTACCTGGCTGCCCGTTGTGCCCGATCCCTTAATGTTCTTCGTGTCCTCAGTGGCACGTCATGGGGAGCGGATCGTACCGTCCTGCTTCACCTTTACCAGGCCATTGTTCAGTCGAAGCTCGACTACGGAAGTCTTGTATACTCTTCTGCACGGCCGTCAATTCTCCGCCGTCTCAACTCTATCCACCATCGGGGTTTACGTCTTGCGACCGGTGCATTTTATACCAGCCCTGTTCAAAGTCTGTATGCCGAGGCTGCTGTATTACCCTTGACCACTCGGCGTGACATACTCTTGTGTCGGTACGCATGCCGCCTGCGGTCGATGCCCAACCATCCATCTTACCGATTATTTTTTGACGACTCACTCGATCGCCAATATCAGTTGTCTGCAATTGCCTTGCTTCCACCTGGAGTTCGGTTTCGCCGCCTACTACAGCGGCTCGATTTTACCCTTCCTTCCACCTTTCGGTTGAGCGAAAGCCCATTGCCACCGTGGCATCAGGCACAGGTTCACACTCACCTTGAACTTAGTTCGCTCCCCAAGGAGAGCACTCTGGATTTTGTATACCGCTCGAGGCTTGTAGAACTCCGTTCGCGGTTCGATAATGCCATATTTATTTACACTGATGGTTCCAAGAGCACTGCCGGTGTCGGATCTGCCTTCGTCGTCGGGGACAACCGGTTCCAATACAAGCTCCCTGACCGGTGCTCAAATTTCACGGCTGAGCTCTTTGCCCTCCACCAGGCCGTTTTGTACACCTGCCGCCACCGCCAACCTTTCTATGCCATATGTTCGGACTCCCTTAGTGCCCTGCAGAGTCTTGAGGACCCTTTCTCGAACCATCCTCTCGTGTAACGGATCCAACGCTCCCTCCAGTTGCTAGCAGATGACAGCTGTCACGTTTCTTTCCTGTGGGTCCCTGGCCACGTGGGTGTGCCCGGGAATGAGACCGCCGACATAGCAGCCAAGGCCGCAGCTATTTTGCCTCGCATGGCTACCTTTTGCGTCCCATCGGACGATGTTCAACGGCCTCTTCGCCGGAGTATCGTGTCGCAATGGCACAGTGCGTGGTTTTCAATGTACAACAATAAATTGAGAACTGTAAAACCGATCCCGACCGCTTGGAGGACCTCCTCACGCCCCTCTCGGCGAGAGGAGTGTTGGAAATGTTTACAGGTAAAAACCAATGTTTGCTTTATGTTCTTTTTTAAGGCTGGAATCTAAGAGACTATATAGGGAAAAAAACTAAAAAACTATCTGTGGTTGTCATAGCAACAAATAAGCAACGTTTATATTCTGTGTTTAAGTGAGTGTTCTTTAAATAAAGTTAACTTGAAAATAATTAATAACTCAGCAGGTTATGGGCCCAGAGCTCAAACAGAATAAATAAAACTAAAAACAGAATACACCGACAATTAAGAAACAGAAGAAACCACTTCAAGATGTTTGAAGAGAGGGAAGTATTTCAAGACATACAAGTGCTTAAAGACAGTACTACATTCAGCATGTGGGATGTTGAAATTAGAATATTGTTCAGTACACAAGATCTCTGTAATATTGTAGATGGTACAGAAACACTACAAAATTGTGAAACTGAAGAGAAAAAGAAGAAATGGCAGCAACGAGACAGCAAGGCAAAACATTATATAATGAGAACAATCGATAAAAAGGTAAAGCCACATGTATTGTGTTGTGAAACTTCTAAGGCTATGTATGATAAACTTAAAGCAATTTACAAAAGAGATGCTTCTCAAAGATTTCAACAATTACTTCAGGAATTTTACAGTTTCAAATATGATAAAACTAGAGACATAGCAAGTAATATAAGTGCACTGCAGAATATAGCTTTTGAACTGAATCGTCTCCAGTCAGAAAAGATGTCAGATACTATGATAATACCTAAAATACTGTCTATTTTGCCAGATGAATTCAAACACTTTTCTCCAGCATGGGATTCATCACCCAGTGGTGCGAAGACCATGGAAAATTTAATTGCAAGGCTCATAAGAGAAGAGGAACGACTGAGAAGTAACAACCAAGAAGAGAGTATTGCCTTTGGTGTTCATTTTAATAAAAGAAAAGACCTAATTTGTAACAACTGTGGTGGACATGGACATTTTGCAAGAGAATGTAAGAAGCCTAAGAAGAAAGAACACTGTCCTATATGCAAGAAAATTAACCACAAAGAAGAAGATTACTACTTTAAAAATAAGAATCAAATTCAAGGAGCAAAAACAAGAACTTACAAGCCCTGTCCACACTGCAAGAAGAGAAACCACAAAGAAGATGACTGTTATTTTAAGAACAAAGATAACACTAAAATATCATTTTTCACTTTAGAAGATACTAAAGATGATCTAGTGCCTAATGAAGAAAAAAAGATAGAAGACAAAGCATGTATTGCATATGAATGTGACAAAGACAAGACTTTGGAAGAATCCAATGAGAAAAAAGATATGGTAATGGTTGTTGATAGTGCGTGTACAGGACATATGTGTAATGAGATTGACAAGTTAACAAACGTGAAAGACTATGACAGTGTCGTGAAAGTTGCAAAAGAAGGTGAGTCAATGGAAATAAAAGCAACAGGAAACTTTGAAGGTGATAACTGTGTTCTCAATGGTATTATGTATGTACCTCAACTAAACAGAAATTTGATGTCTGTGAATGCTATAACTGAAAAAGATGGTACAGTTGTCTTTAGTAAACATAATGTTCAAATATACAAAGATGAAAGGACATAAAACAAGAAATGGACTGTACGAAGTAACCATTAAATCAGGAGTGCAATCACTACTGACACAAGAAGAAAAACAAGAATGGCATAAGAAGTTGGGTCATCCAGGCATAAGTTGTACTTCAAAGATCAAGAAAATGTGTGATGAAATTCCTAAGGGTTTATGCTCAGCAGAAAAATTATGTGATGCTTGTGTGAGAGCTAAGCTAACAAGAAAGCCATTTTCTACTGAGAGAGAAAGAGCAACAAGACCACTTCAAATAATACATACTGATATCTGTGGAGAGATAGATCCCCCAACATATGATGGATATAGATACTACATGACAGTATTAGATGATTACACCAATTTTTGTGTGACCTATTTGTTAAGATACAAGTCGGAAGCTCCAAGATTCCTAAGAAAATATGTGCAAGAAAGTGAAAATCAGTTTGGTTTAAAAGTGTCAAAAATAAGGTGTGATAAAGGTGGTGAATACACCAGTAATTATTTTAAGAATTGGTGTGAAGGAAAAGGAATTGTGCTAGATTATAGTATTCCTTATAGTCCTCAACTCAATGGGAAAGCAGAAAGATTAAATCTAACAATAATGAACAAGGCAAGAGCTTTGATATTTGATAGCAAAATGCAGAAAGAGCTATGGGGAGAGGCAGTTCTCACAGCTACGTACTTAATTAACAGGAGCCCAACTGTCAATCAAAGTGCCACACTTGCAGAAAAATGGTTTGGGAAAAGACCGGATCTGTCAAGACTTCAAATTTTTGGATCAAGAGTTTTTGCCAAAAATCTAGGATACTTCAAGAAACTAGATGAAAGAAGTAAACCATACATTTTTGTTGGTTATGCCCCCAATGGCTATAGACTTTTTGATGCAGATAGAAGAAATATTGTAGTGTCAAGAGATGTTGAATTTGAAAAGAAAGTGACAAAAGAAACTATACAGAAGATTCTTGTTATTGGTGAACCATCAAATGATATTAACAAACAAGTAAATGAAATTCAAAAGCAAGAAAATGGAGGAGAAGAAGAACAAGAAAGTGAAGAAAAAGAAAAAATCTTAGGAACAGAATTAATTTGAAGAAACCTTCAAAGTATGATGATTATGAAACAGTATTACTTTCATTTGAGAAATGTATTAATGGTCCAGACAAAGAAAATTGGTTAAAAGCAATAGAAGAAGAAAAGAAATCACTTGAACAAAATGAAACATGGAAGGTGATCACTCCAGAAGAGGCAAAAGGGAAACAGATCTTAACAAGCAAATGGATCTTTAAGGTCAAAGATGATGGTAGATATAAGGCCAGACTGGTTGTCAGGGGTCTTCAACAAGAAAAGGGAATCGATTTCAAGGAATTATTCAGTCCAGTAGTAGATATATGTTCATTAAGACTGTTGTTTGCTCTGGCAGCAGAGAAAAATTTCCGTATAAAACTGTTTGATGTAAAAACAGCATTTCTCTATGGGAAGCTAGATGAAGAGATTTTTATGAAGGTACCTGAAGGATACCAAGAAGCTGGACAAATCTGTGTTTTGAAGAAAGCTCTGTATGGACTTAGGCAAGCTCCATCAAAATGGAATAAAACTCTGACAGAGTTCCTAAAATCAGAAGGACTAATTCAGTTGAAATCAGATCAGTGCATATTTAAAGATGTAACTGAAGAAATGTACATGGCTATACACGTCGATGATGGAATCCTAATAGGAAAAGACTTGGACAAAATTGAAAATATTCTTATGAAACTAAAGAAGAATTTTGAAATGTCTGTGGTAGATAATCCAGAAACATACATAGGCATACAAATAATGAAGACAGAGAATGGAATATTTCTTCATCAAGAACAGTATGTGAAGAAAGTACTAGAAAGATTCAATATGACTAACTGTAAGGGTATGAAGACTCCATTAGTTCCAGAAGGGAAGATAAGTGAAGAAAATCAAGAGGATGAAAACATTAAATTTCCATATCGTGAAGCTGTAGGTAGTCTTTTGTATTTGTCATGTAAAACAAGACCAGATCTTGGATTTACAGTGAATTATGAGAGCCGCTTCACAGAAGACCATAAGAAAAGAGATTACAAAAATGTAAAAAGAACTCTGAGATACATACAAGATTCTAAGAACTATGGCCTTTTTTATAAGAAGAAAGATAATGAAAAAGATGACACTATTCATATACATGTCTACTGTGATGCTGATTATGCACAAGATTTAAGAAACAGGAAGAGTACAAGTGGTTACATTGTTCTCTATAATGATGCTCCAATCATTTGGTGTTCCAAGAAGCAGAGTGTGGTAGCTACTTCATCTACTGAAGCGGAGTACATTTCAGCAGCAGAATGCACAAAAAGAAATTAAGCATGTTAAGACCCTACTGCAAGAATTAACCAGAAGAGAAGTGAAGATCGCTCTTCATGTAGATAATCAGAGTGCTATTCAAATGATCAAATCAGGTCAGTTAGTGAGACGAAGCAAGCATATAGATGTGAAATTTCATTATGTTAGTGAACAATACAGAGAAGGGTTGTTTGAGATACAGTACTGCAATACAAAAGAACAATTAGCAGACATATTGACTAAAGCTCTGCAAAGAGTAAAGTTTGAGAAATTTAGAAATGCTATTATGAAACAGATAATATGACATTTTTTATTCTAAAACATATTAAGTGACACCTTACTGTGTAATAAACTAAAAGTATGGAATTTGTGCTTTAGATTTTGTGTGAAAACAAACATTGTATTTTAAGGGGGGATGTTGGAAATGTTTACAGGTAAAAACCAATGTTTGCTTTATGTTCTTTTTTAAGGCTGGAATCTAAGAGACTATATAGGGGGAAAAAAAGCTATCTGTGGTTGTCATAGCAACAAATAAGCAACGTTTGTATTCTGTGTTTAAGTGAGTGTTCTTTAAATAAAGTTAACTTGAAAATAATTAATAACTCAGCAAGGAGGTCATCCTGGCCCGGTTGCGGATCGGTCACTGCCGTTTCAGCCACCGTCACTTGCTCTCCGCCGACCCTGCACCGCTGTGCTCCTGCGGTGAACTGCTGACAGTGCGACATGTTTTACTGACTTGTGTTAATTTTAATCATCTCCGTGTAGCCCTTCACTTTCCGTCTACTCTGGAGGAAATTTTAGCTGATGACACACGAGCAGCTGCTCGAGTTTTGCGTTTTATCAACTTGGCCAACTTATCCAAGGATATTTAACCCTTTTATTGTCTTTTATCTTTCGTTTTTAACCTCTTGTTGATGTTCTGACAGTCACCATTTTTTTTTTGAGATCATAGCGAATCTATGTTTTTGGCTGGGCGCTAATGACCATAGAAGTTGTGCGCCCTAAAACCACAAAAAAAAAAAAAAAAAAAAAAAAAAAAAAAAAACAGTCATTGGTTTTTACTCTGAATGACAGTGATAATTTATGTCGGACTTATTCCATATATTCGGACATATTTAATGAAATTTCATTCAGATGACAAGTAAAAGCAATTAGAACGTTGGCTGTAGTGAATTTTCATAGGAAAACAATTTAACACCCGAAGATGCGTGAAAGACGTGAAACCGGTCGAAGAATTGTAAAGCAAGGGTCTCAATAATAATAATAATAATAATAATAAAAAGCTGACACGGCTCACAATTTATTATTTGTTTAACGGGATGACAACAATTAAAGTCATTTAGAAATATGTTGTTCTATCCATTTTTAAAATCATACTATTATTTTAGAACAGTTGATAAATTCATATAAGAAAACGTATTTTCTCTGCCGCGGATACCCAATTACAAAATAATCTGTTCAGAATGAAAGAGTTTAGTTGAGTGTGATTGGGTTTTGGGGGAAGGAAAGGACGTAGCCAAAGAGGGTGTCCTGGGGGTCCGCTCCCCCTCCCCCCACTATCACCTAAACGGTAAATTACTGCTCAAACTTATACTAAGGACAAAACACACACACACACATGGTCGATGGTGGACTCTAACCTCCGAAGGAACTAACTGAAATAAGACACGACCTAGCTACCATGTAGTGAAACTGAATGATTTTGGCCCACTTTAGGCTACGGTAGTAACACTAAAAGTGGGCCTTTGCGATCGCTTTTTGACAGCTCGAAATTTAAATAAAAATAACGTCTTAACCATTCACCTGACACGAAAATTGAAAAACCTAATTTTTAGAGGAGAAAACTCTCAACAACTTTGATCTCTTGTGCTTTTTTTCATATCTCGTATAGTTTATGAGATATTTGCAAAAATAACGGCGATTTTGGGATGCATGTCTGTCTGTCTGTCCGTAACGTGTTTCCCGTTTTTAAGACGAACCGTTCAACCGATCAACACCAAATTTTACAGACATAATTGTAGGCCGAATGAGACCAGAACCTCCCTTTTTTAAATCTTTCGGACAAAAAATACGGTAGTAACGCAAAAAAAAAAAAAAAAAAAAAAAAAAAAAAGCTGTTTGTAATATAATTGTAATTGCAAACGAACCGTTCATCTGACACGGAAATTGAATAACCCAATTGGTAGAGGGGAAAGTTCTCTAGAACTTCGCTCTATTATGTTTTTTCATATCTTGCATAGTTGCAGAGATATTTGCAAAAACAACGGCGATTTGACGATGTGTGTCTGGCTGTAACATGTTCCCACTTTTTAGGTCGAACCGTTCAACCGATCGGCACCAAATATTACGGTCATAATTGTTGGCTACCAGAGACCACGCTTTTTAAAATATTTCGGACAAGAAATACGTCAGTAATACAAAAAAAGGCCGTTTGTAATGTAATTTTAATTGCATATAAACCGTTCATCTGACGCTAAAATTGAATAACAGATTTTGTAGAGGAGAAGATTCTCTACAGCTTTGTTCCCTTATGGTTTTTTTTTCATATCTCGTATCGTTTGAAAGATATTTGCAAAAATAACGGAGTTTTGACATCCTTCACTGAAATAACGAAAACGAGCCGTTCGCAGATGTCACGTAACATTCCTCTTCCAGAACTCTAGCATAAGCCATCTTGCGTTGCGTATTTGATGATTTTTTTTTATTTTAACTTACAAGTTGTCATTTCAAAGGAATAGCGCACTGAAGAATTAACACAAACACGTCGTTCTTCGTACGATAAATGATCATTTGGTGTCTACAAATGCCATATTAGCATCAGTTAACAACGGCCATGAATACTACGAGATTAAAGAACGCAATTTCTAAGTGTTGGCCGTAGCGCCGTGGGTAATGCGTTGGACTGTGACGCTGAAGGCCTGTGGTTCAAAACCCGTCACTAACTAAAAATTTTTTTTCCTAAAAGGGTTTCAGACACTCCTATTAATTAATTTTTTATTGTTTACATTATTATTTTGGTCCATAATATTTGCAAAAACATATAAAACTACAAATCCAAAGTGGGCCATAATACACGTCAGTGCGATTTTTTTTTATTATCAGTCATACGACGAAAAAGGTTACGCAGTATCGACAGTCAACAAAGCAATCTATAGATTTTAATTATGGTTACATCTATTACAGCATCGGCTATTGCCCAGTCCTCCGTTACCCATTGTCCATTTTTGGCTTTACTCCATTATTGCTTTGTTAAGCACTGACTACAGTTCTTACTTGCAGTGGAATGGCCGCGGTTGAGTAGCCGAGCGGTCTAAAGCGCTGCGGAGCGCGCGGTTGCTCGCCGTGGAGGTACGAGTCCTCCCTGTGGCATGTGTGTGTGTGTGTGTGTGTGTGTGTGTTGTCCTTAGGTTAGTTTCCCTAGGTTTAAGTAGTTTGTAAGCTACGAACTGATGACCACGCAGTTTGGTACGATAGATTTACAGACATTTGAACATTTTGCAGTGGAATGTAATGTAACTGCTGTCGTTTATTTCTTTTGTGCTGCTAAGATACTTTCCAATTATGGATAACTTCATAACAAGAAAAAAGAGAAAAACTGACATTCATTCGGTCACCAGCGTTATGGTAAGTTAAAATACGTACTATTATAAAAGCTTATTTATCTTTTTACAACAGTTTAATGTTAGCAGTGGAGTCGTTATTTGGAGTGACATTATTTCAATATCTCACAAGGCACCGCATTTCAGTACGTGTAATACGTTATTAAAGTTAGGTTTGAGAGTAATATTTTATCTAGAGGATGGATACGTTGCAATTACAACAAGAGTAAAAGAATCAGTAATCTTGGAAACAAAATAAATGGGCATCAACCGATTATAGACTTACGCTTCCTAAATCAATATGCAAGGTATTTATGCTGATGCAATAATTAATGCAAATTTTCCGAAACACCGAGCTACAGTCGTGGCTTACAGGAAGCGAACTTGGTGACATGCAACCCTGTCGTTGCCAGTGTTCAAATACAAAGAAACATTTCTCATTCTGATAATCTGAGTTCGTTTGGAATGACAACTGAAGGTTCTGCTGGCTTATATTGAAACAATTTTTAAGAAATTTTTTCCTCAATTTTTTATATAAAATACTGTATTATTTGGAATGATTCCTTATGACACACCTAGCAAAGTTAAGGTACTGAGAAATTACCCATTACTAACATGAACAAACCTTGCATGATCTGTCGCAGATAGCATACCGCTACTGCCCTTCATACCTACCCCACTATCGGAGAGGTTTTTTTTCCCTTGGCTCTTGCCTTGGCCCTTTTTTTCCTCTGCCCTTACATACATTTACCCTTCGTATACCTTTCGGCCAATTCTATCTCCAAATGCACCGTATTAATGGGTGATCGTGCCCACACGTAAGGATAACATCGCGATTCCCTCATCCCGTGATCCACCTTAGCAAACTAACCTAAATACGGAGGTGACAGTAGAAATTTTTTAATGGTCACCACGTTGGTGTGGGCGTGGAGGGGCCCCATCCTTGCGTAAGAAGGTCTAACAAACTATCTACATAAAATATAAATATGTTAAATTTGTTTTTAGAATAAATGAAAACATAAGCCTTTGTAAATTTCTCTTTAACAAGTCGGACCCCTCTCTCCCCCACCCCTCCATTGACAATATCCTGGCTACGTCACTGGGGAAGAATGAGGAGAGAGAAGGAGTGCAGGCAACTCCTCGAGTTACTTAGGCATTCCGACTTCTGGGAGGTATCTATGACAGGGGCTGCCACTCGACAGTGATCGAGGCGGCGTTTGAGAGCTGGAGACGAGTCGAGTTCTCAGAGGCAGGAGCCGGCCCCGCTCGGCAGTGAGGGCACCTCTGCCGGAGGAAAGTCTCGCGACAGACTGCGCTCCCTCCAGATTGAATTGCGAAGAGGGTCCCGGTGCCGGGCCAGGGCGCGCGCGCTGCAGGTAGCCGCCACGCCAGGGGTCAGCTAACTCGATTCGCTTCGACCCTGCCCTGCCACCCACGCCGCCCGGACGTTCGTCAAAGGCGCTCGCGCCAGTCGATGGCGTCCGGCCAGCGCCTGCGAGAGGTGGCCCGCACACTGCCACCAACAACACCATCACGTACCAACTGTTACCACACATTACTAGATAAACGCCAATGCGTCCTTTTTTCAAAATGTTCAAATGGTTGTAAATCTATCGGACCAAACTGCGTGGTCATCAGTCCGTAGCTTACAAACTACTTAAACCTAGGTAAACTAACCTAAGCACAACACACACACCCATGCCCCAGGGAGGACTGGAACTTCCAAAGCGAGCAACCAGGCGCTCCGCAGCGAGACGCTTTAGACCGCTCGGCTACTCCACCACGGCATCCTTTTTCAAAAATGTTTGTATAGCATACGGGACTTAACTATGGGGTCATCAGTCAAAAATGTTTGTTAAGCTTATGGGACTTAACTACAGGTTCATCAGTCCCTAAACTTACAAACTACTTATGAACTATCTAACACTAGGGAAGGACAAGTACCCATTCCCGAGGGGGGATTCGAACCCCCGACCGTAGTGGCCGTGCAGACCGTGAATGACCCACCTCAGTCCCCTCGGCCACCGCAGACGGCATCCTATTTCATTAACGCCCTCTTGACCTACAGGGTGGTCGTAAATTCCCGTTACAACCTTCTAGGACTTGTAGAGGGCAATGAGTACATAACATTCTGAACAGGAACCATGTTCGGAATCGTAACGTTTACGTTCCACGACGGTCTCAATTCAGATGATTACGTCATCCACTCCTACTTGAGGAATGTAATTTGGCGTGACCCAGTACAGATGTTGCAATCAGTTTGAAAAGATTACTGAATCGTACCTTTACTACTTAAGCAACTTCATTACAGTTTACACCTAATGGTTTACATTGGACGACAACGCTGGCCGCGGTGGCCGAGGGGACTAAAGACGCTCCAGACACAGTCTGCACGGCCACTACGGTCGGGGGTTCGAATCCCCCCCTCGGACATAGATATTTGTGCCGTCCTTAGTATTAGCTAGTTTGTAAGTAGTTTGTAAGTTTAGGGACTGATGACCTCGCAGTTAAGTCCCATAAGCTATACAAACATTTGAACATTTGATTGGTCGACAACAACAGAAACCAGCAGCAACGGCACCAGTTGCAACGTGCTGATGCATTACAACAGCGGCTGGATGTGGCGGCCACCAACGTTGTTACACACATTGTACCTCCGAAGCATGTTCTGGTACATTCTCTCCATCCCACCTGGTGTCTCTTTAATGTCTTGTGCAGAAGTCAGAATTTATGCCAGGAGATCTTCCTTTGTCTCCACAGGTGTCTCATAAATTAGGCTCTTCATACGACCCCACAAGAAGAAGTCCAAGAAGGCGTTAAATCCGGCGATCGTGGGGGCCACGCGGTTGGACAACCACTGCCTAACCATCATTCACCAAATCGTCTAGTGAGATGTCTCCGGACAGCAAGTAAAAAGTGAGGTGGTGCACCATCATGCTGAAACCACATTTCCTGACGGACATTCAATGGCACATCTTCCAAGAACGGGTCCAATACGTGTCGCAGGAAGGCGAGGTATGCGGGACCCGTAAGCTTGGATGGCAGGAAGTATGGTTCAATCACATGACCGTCCATAATACCTGCTCACATGTTAATTCCAAACCTATATTGAAACCCCTGAACATGTGTGGCACGAGGGTTTTCGTCTGCCGAGATATGGCTATTTCGAGCATTCAGACCACACTAAATCAAAATGTTGAAATGTTTATTAAGTTTATGGGACTAAACTGCGGGGTCATCCGTCCCTAAACTTACTAACCACTTACGAAGTAGCTTACACTAAAGACGGCACAAACATTAATGCCCGAGGGGAATTCGAACCCCCGACGGGGAATGGCCTCGCGCATTGTAGCATAGCGCCTCAATGCGCTCGGCCGCTCCGCCGTGGCGTAGAACGGAAACGATACGTTTTCGGGCATGTGTTCCTATCCAAAATGATATGTGCTCACTACCCTCTACAAGTCCTAGAAGTTTTTAACGGGAATTTCCGACTACCCTCTATATTCAACGCAGACTCAGAGGGAAACGTTGTTATGAAATACAGACGAACATGAAGTGATGAATGCTACAGACAAGAGATCTCACATCGATTGCATATCTCTAGATTTTCGAGAGGCTTTTGACACTGCACTTCATAAGCGGCTTTTAATTTGATTTCGTGCTTGTGGAATATCGTCAAAATGGTGCGGTTGTATTCGTGGAGTCATGGACTGACAGAAAAATCTAGCGTTATTCAGGGAAGTGTTATAGAGCCACTACTGATCCTTGTCTTCTAAAAGGGCAAGAGGAAACCTAAAAATCTCTCTTCAAGTGTTCGTGGATGATGCTGTCGTTTGGCGGTTATTAAGCCACCAGAAGATCGAAAGAAACTCCAAAACGATTTATATACATCAGCATAATTAAAAAGTTGTGAAGAGTTCTTAAAAAGGTGAAATGTGTGAACTAAGCATATCTGTACATTGGGCAAGCTGTGAGGGAATGCAAGCAGAAATTTGGAGGGGGATTTAAGGTCCAGAGAGAGAGGAAAAAACCTTGTGATTTCCTGATGACAGTAATTCTGTCAGAGACAGCAACAGACCTGGAAGAGCAATTGAACGGATTTGGTAGTGTCTTGAAAGGAAGCTTTAAGATGAGAACTAACAAGAGTATTACATAGGTAATGGAATGTAGTGACAGAAAATCAGGCGATGCTGAAAAATTGAGATTAGGTAATGAGACAATAAATGTTCACCTAGTCCATCAGTTGCCGTTAGATTTTTTACATGAAAGGGCTACCGGTGTTAACAGCTGCCCCTTTTAAATGTGCTAGTACTAACAGTTGCACAACTGGGGCCTGAAGATGGTGTGATAATAACACCGAGACAGGTCGCATAATTGAATAAATAATAATAATAATACTGCTGCTGGTACTTTTTTCAACCTCAAATTTATCAGGTGCAGTCCCAACCCGTTGCTTATGGAGAGAATTACTAAAAGTAGTAGATGAGTTTTGTTATTTAGGTAGCAAGATAACTTAGATGGCCGAAGTAAAGAAGATGGAAAATGAAGAATGGCTATGGGAAGAAAAGCGTTTCTGAAGAAGCGAAATTTGTTGACATTCAATATTAGTTTAAACCTTACGAAGTCCTTTCTGAAAGCATTTTTCTGGAGTGCAGCATTGAACGGGAGTGAAAGGTGGACGATAAGAAGTTCAGAGAAATGTTCAAATGTTTGTAGAACTTATGGGACGTAACTACGGGGTCATCAGTCCCTAAGCTTACAAACTACTTATGAACTACCTAAGACTAAGGACGGCACAAATATCCATGCCAGAGGGGGGATTCGAACCCCCGACCGTAGTGACCGTGCAGACCGTGACTGGAGCGCCTCAGTCATCTCGGCCACCGCGGCCGGCTAAAGTTCAGAGAAAAAGATGATGAAAGTTAGATGGATATATCACGTAACTAATGAGGAGGTGCTCAACAGAATAGGAGAGAAAAGAAGTTTCTGGCATATCCTGTCTAAGCGCAGAAGTAGGTTGGTGGTACACATTCTGAGACATCAAGGAATTGTCAACTTAGCACTAGACGCAAGTGTGTGGGGTAAAAATAGTAGAGGGAGACCGAGGGACGAATACAGTAATCAGATACAAACGGATGTAAGATGCAGTACTTATTCTCAAATGAAGAGGCTTGCACAGGACAGAGTAGCGTGGATTAAATGATCGTCATAATGAGAGAAATCGATCGAAGCCGGAAAGACTTAGGTGTTCCTTTATCCCGCGCGCTATCAGAGAATTGAACGGTAGAGAAATATTCAATGTACCTTCTGCCATGCACTTAAATGTAATTTTCAGAGTACTTATGTACATGTAGATAAATTAAAATTTATTACAATGAAAGAAAGATCCACATCAGCCTCGTCACTAAGTTGGGGTGTACAAAACAAAAAGCACGAAAGAGGAAAAACCACACCTCAGAACTATTGACGAATACCAGCGACGTGCCGTATTTATTTTTTCCACGCCAAATCCTTAGACATCATCTTGTAGAGGGTAACAAAACGTTCATCTTCTTATTATAATTAAAACTACACGAGTATACAAGATAATTTCCCAGTTGTGCTTGAGAATACACAACCTGAAACCTGCAGTGCAACTATGAGGAAACGTTTTCTGATCTCCAAAATTGGCAGCAGCGCTCGATAGGTGGCAGTTGAGCAGGAGAATTTAAGTGTTTATTCTTGAATCGAATATTGAGCCACTTTAACATAATACTAGCGAATTTCCGGAAAAGTAGTTCCGCGATATAAATAAATCGTTCAAAAAATCGAAAGGAGCGTATGGTAATTATATTATTAGTTTTCTAAACGAGGTGTGAGTCTTCAATGGGATGATGACCGCCTGTCGCGTGCTTCACGTGACAAGAAGTGAAAAGTCAAAGATCTTAAAATAGATATATCATATGGAAATAAAAAGAGTCTTATTACCGTGCGAAATTTGAGAAGTTCTTCAGAATTTGAACAAGAGAAGCATCTTTCGAACGCGGTTGTAGACTGGAAGTTAGAAGATAAAATGCAGTTTGAGTGCTGGCTTTAAATACTGGTCATACCAATGGTGCATATGTGTATCTCAAAGAAAAAATATAAGTTTAGCCAACACAACTCTGCAGGAAAGTTTCAATAAAGTGGCTGTCTGTCTGTAGGTGAACAGCAGCGTACACCTCCTCAGTATCTTGAAACGGGGATGGTTGTATGTTGCCGGCTGGATTGCGAAGCAACGTTGTCAGCCTTCTTCCTTCTAAAGATGTCCTTTTTTATTCAGGTAAAAATTGGCGGTGCAGTCCATTTCCGGGATATCATTGTCAACAATTACTTGCCTCAAGTATAAAAACGGTACTTTAAATAATGTTCAAATGTTTGTAAGTCTGCGGAACTTAACTACTGTGGATATCAGGCCCTAAGGTTATAAACTACTTGCAATAACGTAAACTAACCAAGGACAACACACCCACACCCATGCCCAAGGGAGGTTCAAATCTCCGACGGTGAGCACCCGCACGCTCCGAAACAAGGCACGCCGGCCGCGGTGGCCGAGGGGACTGAGGCGGTCCAGTCACGGTCAGCACGGCCACTACGGTCGGGGGTTCGAATGCCCCTTCGGGCATGTATATTTGTGCCGTCCTTAGTATAAGGTAGTAGATAAGTAGTTTGTAAGTTTAGGGACTGATGACCCCGTAGTTAAGTCCCATAAGCTTAACAAACATTTGAACATTTTTTTGAAACAAGTCGCCTTAGAGCTTTCGGCCATTCTACCGCGGAGTACTTCAAAAGATACTTTGTTATGCTGAAATATACGACCAAAGTCTTCCAATTGCTTCTTTACTTTATTCAGTACATTTTGTCTATATCACTCACTAGTTAGCGTTTTATTTAGTGCAGTGATGGAACAACGCCTATACTACAAGAATGCAACAATTTCAGAACACACTCTCCTCTGTATTTCACAGTTTACACTTCCATCGTAATACAACGAAGCAGCGTGTGATGAAAAACTCTAACCACTCGTATCCAGTCGTTCATTGCCTAGCGACGACACTCTTTAATCCAAATCAACCGTTGATTCAATTTTTGTATAGCTTTTGGGGCTTAACTACGGGTTTATCAGTCCCTAAACTTACAAACTACTTACGAACTAGCTAACACTAACGACGACGGCACAAATTTCAATGCCCGAGGGGGGATTAGAACCCCCGACCGTAGTGGCCGTGCAGACCGTGACTGGCAACCGTTGATTAGCACTGTGCAGTGGCAAGTGTCATGTATCAGTACCTGCTCTCTATTTCATATTCACTGACCGACATTGTACTAGCAGGACCTTAATGTATCTCTTTGGAACTTTTGTCACCGAAAACCTCCGCAATACTCAGATATTCCCGTCTGTCTGTACACGAGATTTACTTCATCTTAGTTTCTCTCTGGAAGGTCCTTCCCGTTTCCTCTTCTAAATAATGACTCTAACAGTCGATCTGGACATATCTGGAAGGATTTAAATGTGCCTCTTGGATTTGCCACTCTGGTGACAATACATATAGCCTCTGAGCTCTCGTTACCAACCTTTCTCGCTGTTACCATTTCTCTGTTAAACACGTCGTATCCCACACCTCATCCTGTAATGGTGGATCTACCACTTATGACACATAATGGTGACTTCTGCATTTCATACACATTCCTTGGTACTCTCCATCGCGCAATGTAGTTACCGCTTTCGTATACGGTAGTAAATTCCTTGTTCACACATCAGTCTATGTCCTGAGAAAGGTTGCAGGGACAAGAATGAAATTTAAGAACGCTTTCATTTTAAGCAGTTTATTATATGACAAGGCAGCACACGTGGTTTGTTTATCATCCTTTAAGAACGGGTGCTGAAAGCGTAGTGGACTACGTGAGGCATACTCGGTTTTGCTAGTCATAACCACCATAATCGATGATATATTTACTATGGTATTAGTCAGTTGTATGCAATTTTCCTTTTCGATATTTTACTTTTTCGTTGCCACATCGGCAAAGGAAAAAGTTGAAATAATGGAACTGACATGACATTCGCTTATAAAGCCAAATATATAGCGGAAAGATGTATAATTTTTGTGCTTACTTGCATGCTTTCTATTTAAACACTACTAACAACGGCAACCATAAACAATGCATAGGGATTTTCATTGGCATCTAGTGGCACTGAATGTCCCATCACCCCCGCTGGATATTTGAAACACCAGCGATGTTCTTTCAGTAATATTTTAACTTAACAAAACAGTAAAATTGAATTGCAGTGCAGGCTGGAACCTCCCTGCATTCCCCAGCAGTGAACATCTGTTTACCAGCCGGCTTCTACAACGGTCTACAGTATACAGGGCCCCGATTGCGATGACTTTCACAAAAGTCCAGGTAGGTAAATGGTTTATTACTTTAACACTACCCACCTAAGCAACCATACTTGTATCGCTGGTATACATAGAAGGAGCTGTACTACCATGAACAAAAAATTGAGCTCCAGTACAGTCGTTAATGAACTGGTACAAAATTGGCTGTATAACAATTTGTAAAAAAAAAAAAAAAAAAAAAAAAAAAAAAAAAAAAAAAAAATGTAGTTACAGATCGAAAATAAAGTGGAAATAACAAGAGTATGAAGTTCTTTATGTTTTTCGTTTTTTTAATTTAATGATTATTGTAACAGAAAGAAAAATGATCCTCTCACAACACATTGAAAGGCGAATATATCCTGAACAGAGTAAAAAAAATTATAAGAAAGAAAAGCCTTCAGGCTCATCATTAATGTCAAAAAAGTACTGGCGTATTCGCGCTTTTCCACAAGTTAACCCTAACTCCCCAGTGCCATCACCTTTCAAGGACGGTTAGAGAGGGAGAATGGGGTGGGAGGGGGGGATAGTTCTGCAATAGCCAGTATCTCTGAGAAGGGTCGCATGCGTCCTGCAGTATACTGAGACATAACCTCACACTGTTCGACATGCTAAATTTCTTGTAGGACGATGATAAATGAAGTGTCATATCATACGACAAAGCATTATGTATCTTGTTAATTGACGCACTGCTTGGTATTACAAGAAAATGTGCGTCATATACGATGCAATAACTATGTGATATGAAGTGACTTATCAGTTCATTAAAATGATGTGATACGTTTTCTTACATCGTGATACATCATTATATGTCTCACCACATAATGACATGAATTGTCACGTGTCACAACAAAACATAGAACATGTTATGAGTTTATATGAGGTAAATGAAGTTTTACCTGCCACATGGTCTACTGTGCTAAAATTTTACATGGAAATTACCATGTAGCAGAATGTGGTATTCAGGGCAACTTATCTGCCTGATGTGGTACATTGCACGACCAAGATAATATGACAAGGGTGACATGAGGGTTTCATGTGGAGGTACTATATGCATCATGATGCACTTACACAGCAATGAGTTATGTAGCACACAGTAATATGTCAAAACAAGTCGCAATTTAAGATATGACAGTTTAAAGTTTTTTTCTAATTATAAAATTCGAAGCTCTAACATAAACCGAAGAGCTTGTTCTCCAGTTTTAGACTTTTGACGTTCGACAGAATATATTCGCATTATCATTGTCGTTCACGTATTTTTAATCTCCAATTGGTGAATAGGCGTCATAAAATCGCATAACCGTGTTAAACAATGAACAACTTACGCATTCAGAAAAGTACGTAAACTTCATATGTGAACAAGCGAATGGGACTATAGATTAAGATTGTGTTTAAAAAGTGATCTGTAGCTTCACTCTAATGGTAAGGTATAGGTGAAGAGGGTTTTCTTTCTTCCGCAAGTGAGTGCCAAAGCGCGAATTTTTTTCTGAGACCTGTGATCGATGGTACCTTCTGTTGTGTAATCTGTAATTTACGAGGTGCTTTAATTTTAATTATCGTCTCGGTAGAATGAAGTGCTAATGTTGGAAATAAAATGTTCGCATTACGAGATAATTAATATACGAATCGGACAAGGGTACATACAAGAACCTGTCAAACATAGAGCAGGAACAGCGTTAATTATTTCAGGGTCAGTACGACCAATTATTCCCCCTCTTTTTATGCGATAGTTTTCAAAGAGCATTCAAAGGTCGTTGTCAACATCAGCACACTACATCGCCAGGACATTTACCTTAGGAGGAAAACCACATATTATATATTATCTACAACGCGTAAGTATTAAAATATTATCCCGATGGCAGTGATAATTATGTTTACTCGAAACAATTTAAGTTATACTCTTAGTTTCCTGCCTAACCTCGTGCTTTAAAATCGGTATATTCGAAAAAAGTATAGAGATCAATGTAAAAATCTTAACATTCGCTTGTTCGCAACAAATCGTTTTGATATGAATGGCTTAGATATATCGAAGCGATATATATATATATCATTTGGACGCAGCCGCTGTGCTTTGTATCACATGTTCAAAATTCGCGAAATTTTGTATTTGAAGTGCCTTACAAATCATTACGTGTCATGAAAAGAATTGCTGCAAATGTACGAGCCTTAATTATCGATGATTTATCAAATAAACCAATAAATAATATAATTATATGCATCATTTTTCAATAACATATTTTAGAAATGGGAACTGATAATTAGATGAAGTTACTTTCATGTAAAACACATCACTTAATTCGTTAATATCGTTAACGAGATACTATTAGCCACATTAAATGAAGAGACGGTAAGGCTAAGTAAGAAGAACCTTTCCTCCTACAGCACGATCTGCAACTTAATGGAAGTGAAAATATTTTTCGGTATTATGCAATCAAGGAAGGGTTAACTAGATAATAGAGGCACTCTGGTTAGGTAATAACATACCTCCCACGTCTGCAGCAGCTATCCGTCTTCTCCAGGTCAGCTACAACTTCAATAAAGAAAGTTCCCGACGCGTTAGAAGGAAGTGTTTGCGAAAACAATCTCGCTGTTTTGGAGACGAACTCAAACTGTTGCTTCGTAACGAACCAACTAACCCCATTCTTGAAAACTGTGCTTTGTTGCCAACATCGTTTCTTAAGCAGTGGTTTTGGGTGAGCCAGTGAGAATAAATAAATGTTCCGATATGTCCACTGCATACACGCTATTTCGATGCACGGTGAGCCTTGGCAGTTGTGGCAATATTTCGTGGAACACAGAAGCTGAATTAGAGTTTGTAACGTAAAGGGAAGTCGTTCTTAGACTATTCCGATTCTCCTTAACCATTGGTGTTGCGGTGGTGTAGTGATTAAGAAGCCTGCCTAGTGAGCATGGACGTCTGGGTTCTATACCCGGCTGCAGCACAAATTTTAATTCAATGCTTCACCTTTAATGTCGTTTACATTTTCGAGAGGCGTAAAAATTTATAATTATGAATGTAAATCATTATACTTTTCAATGTATTATTGGTCAATATGACCTCTTCGAGATCGAAATTCCTCAACTTATAAATCAAAATAATTTTACGCGTTCCTTACCTTTTGTATGAAATTATAAACGTGGACAATCAAAGGTTCAGTCGGACCAAAGAACCAAGTGCATAAACTGTAAATGCAGCGCACACAATACTGAGCCATCACCATCTTCACAGAGTTGTCTACAAAACTTGGGTTCATAGGTTCGTGTGGTCTGCATCACAATGGAAAACTTCCATCATTCCTTAGCAACTTAAATCTACGAAGCAACAGATTGCCAGTGGTCTATGGTCCAACCGATACAGCACCAATCTCAAGAGAAGCACGTCAGGCGACGTCGTGCTGTTAGGATGCGTTTATAGCCTGCGGCCCGTCCGCTGTAGGAGAATATCGGCGTTTTTGCGGGTAATCCGCATGTCACTTAACACAGCACGCCATGCGTCCGTAGTGACCTGTGTGACCTTATTCCTGTCCTGCGACTTGCTTTCTCAGTGAGAGCTCGCTGTGACGAAACCTGCTATGCTGTATTATCTTTACTTGGCAATAATTGCGAAGAAAAGTAAAACAAAGGGGAGTGTCTTGAATCATTTTAACAGTTGCAGACACACTGATGGTGTGTTCCGAAATTTGTTCGGAAAGTTATAGGATGTAATGGTAAATTCCTTATTTTTCACATTACCTAACATTGCAGATTTTGGAGGCGATCTTGGAAACTGTGATGTTTGAATTTATGTATTTTAGGTGTAGACTAAGAGCTATGTTGCACTTATTATTTATCTAAAAATTTTAAATTCAATGACCAACTTATAAAATGTAATACAACCAAATGATGGTTCACAGTCCTCCGAAACCGGTCGTCTTTCAATAAGTATTTCACGATCTTGGCGTTTTCACTTTTTAAGAATATTCTTTATTTTCATTCGAATGGCAACCAAATCCTTCCATGACTTACAATGAAAGTTCTCAGTTGTATATCAGTGAATAAATAAATATTTTAAGTTCTTTATTATTCTGCGAAGGTGATATTGCCTTTAACTCTCAGGTAACAGAGTAAGAATTAGTCAGGCTCTGAGGTCAGCCGTGAAGACACTCCATACCTTCTGCAGGGTGTAAACAGAATTTGTGAATAAAGTATCATGGATGTTATATGTAAATCTGCGTTGCGAACCAGAATTACTTGAAAACCATTAAATCGCTTATCGCAGATTTTGTTACCTAACTTCAGCTATACCTTTTTCATTCACTACTCGGTTTTAAAGCAATGAAGAAATGTGAATGGCCTCTTAAGCTTGTCTATGAAACATAAAAAATGTGGTTTTTAACTGAAAACAAAATTGTGTTGTAAAGTTAGTGAAAGTTTCATTCTGGAAACATCCCTTAGGCTGTGGCTAAGGCATGTCTCTACCATATCCTTTCTTCCAGAAGTCTTGCATGGTTCGCAGGAGAGCTTCTGTGAAGTTTGGAAAGTAGGAGGCGAGGTACTGGCGGAAGTGAAGTTGTGAGGCGGCATCGTGAGTCGTGTCGGGATAGCTCAGTCGGTAGAGCGCTTGCTCGAGAAAGGCAAAGGTCCCAGGTTCGAGTCCCGGTTCCGGGACGAAATTTTAATTTACCATTAAGTTTCAGTGTTGTAAAATGTTTAAGTTGATTTGTAATACTGTAATTTTAATAGTAATGTTAACATAGGTCTAAAATTACATAAGAATAACTTTCTTTCGGTATAATAAAGCATACGTTACAGCCATGTGCAGCCACCGACCAATGAAAACGTTATCTGTGCAGCCTGCGAGCTGCTGAAGCAAGTACTTTAAGGCCGGTGGCAGTGGGCAGAGGGAGTGGGGAGGGAGGGGGTGGAGGACGGTTCTGCCGCACTTACAGGACAGTCCCACAATTCGCTATGCAAACAGTCGCCGCTGCGGCAACGCACAAACGCTGCGGTTTGAAAGTGAAGCACCACGTATTTTGAAGCCGCAGCGGTAATGCAATCGGACCGCAGCAGCAACTACATCTATAATCAGGTCCCACTGAGCTTTTCGAGAAATAGCGCACTACTAAAGTGCTGCACTACTCCCGCTGCGGACCACTAGCTATAAATACTGCCTTAGTAAAGGCACTCAATTGCCCCGGCCGCTACTACAGGGTCGAAGCTGGAGTCCCCAGGAGTCTTTGATGGGCCCAGTATGTAATCTGTGTACATCAATGAAATCCTCCAACAACAAGGTGGCCAAATCGTGTCGTACTCCGATGATATCGCCGTCTACCGGATCAGCTCCAACCTACCATTCATTACACGAAAATTCCAGCAACACTTGGATGACATCCACCACTAGGCTCTCAACTGGAAGGTTATTACCAATTCGGCGAAGACACAACCTATCCTATTTACCCTTAAGCGCATCCCACTTGGCGTACATCTTGTCGCTGATGGAACGTCCCTATACTGGAAAGATCAAGACAAGTAACTTAGCCTCTTCTTGGACTCTCACCTCACTTTCCGTCCCCAGGTCGATTACCTGCGCAACAAGGAAAACTTCAGTCTCTCGAGACTCTACCCCCCGCATCAAGAGCCGCGATCTTACCACCCAGACGAAAATGAAGATGCACGTATCTCCTCCGTCATAACGTGACTTACGGTTCTGAGATCTGTTCTCTCAACACCTACACTCATTTCAGGATGGTCCAACTGCTCCAAAACTGGTTCCTTCGCTGCACAGCTGATGCGCCCTGCTGTCATCCAAATATCACTTTACATTACCAGTTCCGCTTCCTACCAGTCTCCGACGTCATCCAGTGTCAGGCACAGCCATGTTACACATGTAAAAAAGCTTCACCCAAACTCCTCATTCAGTCCTATTTCTCGAACCTCGCCATATATTTCCATCACTCACATTTTTTCTTTAATGCTCTCACTTCCTTTCCAGCACACTTCGGATTTTACCATACTTTCCAGTTTCCCACTTCCCCGCTCAGATCCTTACGTCAGACAAAAGGTATGAGACCTTGCTAACATGGTCGTTTGATATACCCCTCTGAAAGCAATCCGACGAATCCAGCACTCGAAGTTGGTCAGCTTCTGTCTTATCCCATTGACACCAAACTGTGTCTTTGCTGAAAGAACTTACACTGTACGCCCACAATTATTTTCCTGCAGTTTGACCCAGTGTTGCTTGTTTGTTAATACTGACAGTTCTACGTGAACACCTCTGCTTTCGGTACAATTGGTAAAAGCCGTCAGTGACAGAGTTGTGCGTGTCGAGAGGTAGAGTCTCCAATTTGACACGCTCGAGACAGTCTTGAGACTGTGAAACCCGCAAAATTAAATTCCCTAAGATTTCGGAATGTCCCATACGTTTTGTCTGCATCGACTATTCATTCCGCATTTAGTCTGTTAATGTCCTTAATGTGACCGAAATCACGCCGGTAACCTTAAAACCTAAGTACAAAGGACAGCGCCTCCAACGCTCCGCCATTTTTATACGTTATCTACCGAATACTACAACCCTTCTGTTCAAGTGCATTACGTCCCATTGCTTGTCAGCTCTGTGTTTGGTCTAAATAAGGGTGAAATAATCGGTAAAAACGTCATTTTTCAATTAAAAAATAGAGAGAAAAAGTTCATCGACTGCTAGAGAAGAGGACCGTCTCATGGAAACAGAGATCGTTTATGACGGAAAGTAGCTTAGGGTTTAACGTCCCGTCGACAGCGCGGTCATTAGAGACGGAGCTTCCGCTCGAATTTTCGGGGAAGGATGGAGGAGGAAATCGGCCGTGCCCTTTGAAAGGAACCATCCCGGCATTTGCCTGGAGGGATTTAGGGAAATCGCAGAAAATCTATATCTGGATGGCCGGAAGTGGACTTGAACCAGCATCCTTCCGTCGTTTATGACCATATGTCCATATGATCATTTTCGATAACCACTTATACCGTTCAACCAATATTTCATTTGTCATTTCGTACACAAGAACAGAGCCGTTTATTTAAATTTCAGCAAACTTTAATGCCAAACTGAGCATAAAATGAACTGCTGTTTTACACCATACTGTGTCGATATGATGTTTGGATAAAGTTTGAAAATGTTGAAATCTTTATAAATCTATCGCACTCAACTGCGTTGTTATTAGTCCGTAGCTTACAAACTACTTAAACTAACCTAAGGACGACACAAACACCAGGCCCGAGGGGGGACTCGAACTCCCGACGGCGAACGGCCGCGCGCACCGCACTACGGCGCCCCAGAACGCACGGCTAATCCGCCGCGGCCGATAAAGTTCGAATATTATTTCTAATTATAAAATATTCATCAATGTTTTTTAATACGGTATTTCTGCAGGGGAAAGCAGCACGCACTTTTCTCCTCGTGACATACTTTTTATTGCGACAACTTTCGGAAAATTACGAATTAGCGGTCCTGCGCTGAAGTGGATATACAGGCGACTGGGTGTAGGTGCGGTGTCGGGTAGTAATTCAGTGTTTTCTGGCAGCCATTAGTGGCCTACGGCTGCCGTAAAGCGTGGATTTATGCTGGCGAAAACCGTAAAAGCCAATAGCGGCCCGCGTCGCCTGCTTGTGTAGTAAATCTGGCTAACTAATAGCAATCGCCGAATTAATGCGGTCGCCGCTCCTGATATCTCACCATCCCCCCCTCCCACCGCTTCCACCACCCCTCCGCCACCCCCTGACACCCTCGCTAGCGCTTCCTCGCCCAGCGAGGTTACCCCCTGCGGATAATTTAATGGCCCGAAAATAGATTTATGTACAGGCTTGGGAGGAGTAGCGGCGAAGCGGTTCCACGCGAACAGGTTTCTTCGAGCAGCTTTTTGCACCGTGGTAAAGCCTTCGCTAGTACAAAGCGGAGATTCGTTTGATCGATTTTTTTGTAAAAAATGGTGCCTGTTCTCAGTTTAAAAAATACAGTGGTTTAATTCATTCTACTATCCCTCAATCATAAACACTAGGTTACTAATGCTGTTTCAGGACGATAACGTTTGTAACAAAGACGATTAATACATTTTTACCGATATCTCGCGATTTGTGTAGTTTCTTCTTTCTTTTGTAAGTTCTACTCGTTCTTCCCTCTCTGGCCCACGACATTTGTCCTACTCTCTATCTATTTTAGTTTCGTTTTCACATAGTTCGATCCTTATGACAACATATACTCTGAACATGTGCCTTTCAGTAATACAGTGTTCAAAACAATTAGGGATCGGGTGAGGTATCATATACACTATATGTATTGTAACATACATATTCAGATATTCGTTACAATTTTAATTTGAGTGTCATGCAGTACGTTATTTTACTATCTGAACTCCTTATTTGAGTCATGTAAAAGGCAGTGGAGGTTGCAAATTTTTATATTTACCTTCGGTATAATTTATTATTATTTTTAAATACTTACTTTAGAAATAATTTATCCCCCTAATATTACTAGCAAACCCGGTAACGTTTCGCAGTAAATAATGTGTGTGGGATATACAGAGTCAATCTAAATTCGCGCACTCGGGCTTATCAGTGCGATTCCTCACATAGTAGGAATAAAAAAAAATGTCTCTCACAAAATTTCGTCCTGCGCATATTTCCGGCAGTAAATGGACATCGAATATTGAGATTGGTGTGTGTCCAATACGTCAGTGTTACACTACTAAAACAACAAATTTCTAGGAGATGTGGGAGGTGTCTTGAGGAGCAAAGTGACCATAGAATCCCATGCCCGGTAACGACATCCAATGACCCTACAGAGCGTAGAAGTTGCTGGAGTGGATGTCTAGTGGCAGGAGCTGGTGCTTGTAACTTGGACTCTCCGTAGCGCCGTTGAATGGAGTTTCCGGGCAAGGGTTTCTATGTTCACTTTGTTCCTCAAGATACCTACCACATCTCCAGAAAGTTTGTTGGTGTAGTAGTGAAATTCTGAAACACACGGACGTATGGGACACACACCCATCTCTATCTTCGACGTACATTTATTGCCGGATATATGCGCAGGACGAAATTTTGTGAGAGACTTTTTTTATTGCTAGCATGTGAGGAATCGCGGTGCGAAGTCCGAGTGCGTGAATTTAGATTCACCCTGTATACCCTAACCTCTTCTCCTACCCCCGTATTCCCCCATCGCCTCCTCCCCCTTCCTTTGTCAATTCCTCTTTCCCCTACCTTCACCCCACTCCCTGCTATTACACACCCATCTCCTCCCCCCTCCTCTCTGCGACCAAATGATGTGATATGGAACGAAATGTTGTACTTCTCTATATTATGTAAGAAATGCTTCGACCGAGGCTCTTGGACAGAAACCAATTATACCAGTGGCTCTGTTGGTGATGTCTGTTCTGGTAATGTAATTTTCCCACCGGTACAACATAAAGCCGGCAGTTCTTGCCTAAATTTCAAAGCATTCCAATATTGAAAAACATTTTTCATTGTTCCGAAACCAACTGATGCATCCGCTGCGTTATCGACTGCTGGACCGTATATGACGCCAAACGTTCAGTTGTAATCGTCACAAGTGTTCGTCTATTTTGTCTATGATCCATATTATTTTGTGGTTCAGCCGCAACTAAGCGCGTCTAACTATACTGTACCCGTTGTTCCAGAGTCATAAGGGATCGCGCTTGAGAATTTTTACCTCCAAGAATTTTATACGATCTTCGTCGGTCTCGTTGACTCTACGATCACGTAGTAAGATTGCATTGTGCCTACGCCGACCGATACTACGACGCCTCAATGGAGGTATTGTTCAAAAAAAAAAAAAAAAAAAAAAAAAAAAAAAAAAAAAAAAAATAAAAAAAAAAAAAAAAAAAAAATAAAGAAAGAAAGAGAGAGATCTGTACTCAATTTGTTTGTAACACTCAAAAATACCACAAAGTGACGTCAATTCTATCTTTGCAAAGCTCCAAAGGTATGATCACCACATGGAGGGGCTTTTAAAGAAACTACGTTCATGTTATCTCTGTATGGCTCTTTTAACCTTGTAAGCATAACGCCATCTCCCTTTATTCTAACCTCCTTGGCGTATTTGTTCGCTCCGTTACAGCGCATCTGGTCGTTAGGTGAGTACCGAATGAATAAGCTGATTGTTGGAGAATGTAGAAAATGATTCGAGCTGGAAGCGTACTTTCAGTTTTTCTCAAATTTTGATATCTTCCGGTAGATTTTTCGAAAATTTTCTTTCATATCAACCATTACGAACAGAACAAAGGCAAGATCAGCCAAATCGGTGAAGACGTACTCTTACATGCGGCAATCCATTCTTCGTTTTTATTAATATACTAGCTGAAAACACAGCGTTGCCCGGGTGTTTATTTATTTTTTCGAATCTTGAGCTAGTACTTTTCCTATCCACTCTCTCTCTATCCATCTCCTTTTTCTAAAAACATGTTACATTTATCAGAGAATATATAAGAAATCACAGGTAAAAATGCACTCGCTTCGAAGAAACCAATTACGAAATTCAACAATAATGATTGTAATAATGTCATAGATGACCACTTGATGTAATGCACGAAACGTCAAATCGATTTTTTAAAGATATGTATTAAAATAAATTTCTTTTTTACTGCTTTATTTATTTATTCTTATATTTCCTTATTCGTATGCTCATCCTTACAGAGAAAGAGCTGAAGACGTTGTAGCACGCGTAGACTAAAGATGTGGTCTGTGGCATGACGTTTCGCAGTATAGAGTCGCAAACTTCATCGTTGGCCTTCAGTCCGAATTTTTTTTATAATTTGACGACTTTCAACCACCATATCTTCCAGCCCCTTATAGCTGTCGGCATGGAACTGCTATGGTGTACAACGGGAGACCTCGGACAACAATTACGCACACTCCATTCGTTTGCGTTCTGTAGTTTTCGCTGCAGAGCGAAATATTAACACACACACGCGTAGAATTTTATATACACCGATAACTTTCCATCCCAATATACTCCACCCTTTTATCATTATCAACCCTCAAGCAACAATGCAACCAATAAAACCATTTTCAAAGAGTAAATACAATTTTCAAAGAATCATTATTGTTCCATATTTCGCGTTATATTTTTCAAATTACTAAATATCTATCAGATCGCTATAAAACCGTGCCTAAAACCTTCCTCGGGTATAAATTAGAACTGTACAAATATTTAAGTCTCTTCGTCTTGTCGTTTGGACGTGATAAGCATACACCGAAAAGACATTCATATAGCTATCCGATCGCCATAAAACCGTGCGTAAAGCCTTCCCCGGGTAGACATTAGTAACTATACAAATTTTTAGCTCTTTATGTCTTGTGGTTCAGACGTGATAAACGCACACCGAACAGACATTTACATTTATAGATATAGCTATCATTCCAGTTGTGGTCTGAAGATGGTCACGCAAGTGATCGAAAATAAAAGAATTTGCGATCTAGATTCACTTTTAAAAGATCGCTGTTAATTCATGGTGTTCTCAAATATCCTTACTCGTGGTTTACACAGCGTTTACTTAGAGTGACGCATCATGGGGCTACCATAAAGTGAAAAAGACATTCTACTTGCACTCTAATATGGTGTGTAGTCAAAAACAAAGTGAATACGTTCAAAATTCTTTCAAGTATGATAGTCACAAAATCACCTGATTTGAGCACGTGCAGCAAGACACGCTCCCTCCTTATTTTCAGTACTAAAATGCCAATATCGCGCTTAATTAATTTATATTTTTACGACCGGTTTCGTTACACTCAGGGTACCATCATCTGGTCAATAGTGTCCTTTGTTTCCATTTATTGAAGGCGCACGAAATGGAAAGCATAGGACGCAAGTGAACAGATGATGCTACCCTAAGTGTACCGAAACCGCTCGTCAAAAAATTAATTAATTAATTGCGATCTTGGTATTTTAATCCTTTAAAACTAAATAAGTAAGCCAAGTCTTCTTATTTGAACCCACTTTGGTGACCAGTGCCTCGATGAAGATAATGACGGTAATGGTCATTTAGTGAAGAGAATATCACAACATCCTATCACTGAACGGTGGATGCCAGTTGCGCTTAACACTCAGCTACGAAGATGGACAGGAAGGAACATATATAAATTAAAGTGAATACGTTTAAAATTCAGTGAAGTACGATAGTCACAAAATCACGTGATTTGAGCACGTGTAGCAAGACACGCTCCCACCTTATTTGCAGTCACCCTGTAGTAGTCGTCTGTGAACCTCAGGGCTCGGCGCAGCTGGCCGCTTCCTTCCCGGCAGGTCTCGTGACCGGAGACAGTCCCTCCTGCCACGTTGACAAATGCACCGCCCGCGTGCGCCTTATCTTCCCGTGTATCTCGGTAAGTGGATCAAAACGCCGTGGCTTCCGGGACAAATTCAAGCCATCTCCAAAACGAATAACAGGCCCGAACGGACGGAGATACTTATCGGTGATACGGTCGGCCACGGCTACCTTCAATTATCGAACCCGTTGGCGACGAGCTTCGTGATCCAGCTCTCTATACGACGAAAGGCTAAGTGAATGAACGCTCACGATTACTTCTCGTCATTATTCAAGGCGAGCAGGCTAAATATGTTATGGCTGAGATAAGGCGCAATGACCACATAAAAGTGTCATGTCTGAAACTTGATGACAAAAGGTTTCTCCCAGGGTATTTTATCAGAATGAAACTTTCACTCTACAGCGGAGTGTGCGTTTATATGAAACTTCCTGGCACATTAAAATTGTGTGCCGGAACCTGGACTCGAACCTGGGACCTTTGCCTTTCGCGGGCAAGCGCACTACCGACTGTGCTATCCCGACACGACTCAAGATGCTGCCCACAACTTTACTTCCGCCAGTACTTTGCCTCCTACCTTCCAAACTTCACAGAAGCTCTCCTGCGAATCATGCAAGACTAGCACTCCTGGAAAAAAGAATATGGTGGAGACATAGCTTAGGCACAGCCTAAGGGATGTTTCCAGAATGAAACTTTCACTCTGCAGCGGAGTGTGCGCTGATATGAAACTTCCTGGCAGATTAAAATTGTGTGCCGGAACCGGGACTCGAACCTGGTACCTTTGCCTTTCGCAGGCAAGCGCACTACCGACTGTGCTATCCCAACACGACTCACGATGCCGCCCCACAACTTTACTTCCGCCAGTACCTCGCCTGTGGGGCGGCATCGTGAGTCGTGTTGGGATAGCACAGTCGGTAGTGCGCTTGCCTGCGAAAGGCAAAGGTACCAGGTTCGAGTCCCGGTTCCGGCACACAATTTTAATCTGCCAGGAAGTTTCATATCAGCGCACACTCCGCTGCAGAGTGAAAGTTTTATTCTGGAAACATCCCTTAGGCTGTGGATAAGCCATGTCTCCACCATATCCTTTCTTCCAGGAGTGCTAGTCTTGCATGGTTCACAGGAGAGCTTCTGTGAAGTTTGGAAAGTAGGAGGCGAGGTACTGGCGGAAGTATAGTATTTTATCAGTTTATCATATGAGACAAAATATTTCCATTATTACAAAGCAGTATATCTCTCTTTTATATTAACTAAAGTAAGAGCCCCGGATTGTCATACCTCCAATAACCGAATACTAAGTAATTTTTGCATATATTTAGGTCAAGCTTATTATTCTCTAGAGAGAAAATAAGAGTTCAGTTATCACATTACTCGCACCTCAGACATAAAACAAATCATCATGATCACGTTGAGCCATAAGCTGTGATCCACACGTATATACCATTTCCCATTGTAATAGGTACACTGTGATATTACGATGTACTGGAAAAGGGGTGAACTTTAAAAATTAAGATACCGTTTATCACGGAAAGGCAAGTATTGTTTCTTCAGTGATCACTACATTTCAAATCAAATGTTCAAATGTTTGTAAACCTATGGGACCAAACTGCATTTTTAACCAGTCCCAGTACTTACAAATTCTGAAACTTACATTAAGGACAACACACACATCCACTCCCGAGGGAGAACTAGAATCTCTGGCTACAGCGGTCGCCCAATTTGTTGCCTTACTCCTCGCGGCTAGTCCCACACGCAATACATTTCAAAGCAACTCTCTTTTTGAACACTGTTACTTAGCCTCTGTAAACAATGGGTGGATAATACCATTATTCCTTCAGTTCTTCGATGATATAAATACGTTCCTTGATCAAGTAGTAATTCGAAATGCGAAGGGTCAAAACCATTATCGGTAAAAGGTCTAAAATATAGCACATGTTCTATCAGCTTCTAAAAGAAGAAAACTGCATTGCGTATTATCTGCCGAACATAATCATCTGTATCAGTGGGCGCTTGCAAAAATTTGTGGCACCGTTTGACTAAGGTTGAATGCTAAATTGCAATTTTCCCATGTATATCTAGAGATACATAATAAATGTGTGTGCTATCTGTATGTTCCTCTCGCAGGAATCGTCTCACAAATTCAAAGTACGTTTTACTAGCTGCCATGTCACTTAGATGTCACGCATTACAGCAGAATATGTCGGCAACATACATGTACTCATGTACAATGCATTTCATAAATTTACATCTCCCAATGTTACGGGCAACTGTTATTATTTCAGTACCAAAGTGTATTAACGGGGAAACTCTCTTCCAATAGAGAATATCAATCGCATTCTTTTCTTCGTTTAAGGTCTATGTTTCAGTTCTGACTTTCGTTCCTTGTGCGAATAAGAACTATAAACAATAAACAAATTGTGTATTATATAATTACGTAGGCTTCCGCGACCAGAGTCAGATTACATAAAAGTTTTCTGGGTGTTGTACCGCTTCATGAAGTAAGAAGGCTATTACTTAAATGCCCAGATGAAGGCCACTGTAACGTTGGCTGAAACGTCGGTTATTTAAGTAATAGCCTTCTTACATCATGACGCAGTACAACACCCAGAAAACTTTTATGTCAAATTGTATATTGTAACACTTCAGGCTTTCCCGGCGAAATCTTGACAAGTTGAATAAATGGGTCTACTGCCGGATGTGCCAGAGCGACCTAAACATACGGCAGTACACCCGTTTATTCAACATGGCAAATTGTATATTGTTGATTCTATGTAGATGTTATTTCAGACCATTATAACAAAGCTTTACACCGTAATGGCATTTTAATCATCTTCAGAAAGCTCGGAGCAGCTGAAATTAGTCATCACATATAAGAAATAAATTGGTTTATGTTCTTGACTTAGAGAATTTAATCTTTTTTATAAAAAGTTTGACAGATATCTGTCTCCAGATATCTGCTTCATCAGTCAGACAAAAAGGCGATAGAAGGTTTTGAAATGTGATGCTACAGACGAATGATGAAAATTAGATAGGTAGATCACGTAACTAATTCGGAGGTGCTTAACCGAGTTTCTGCCATATCCTGACTAAGAGAAGGGCTAGATTGGTGGGATACATTCTGAGACATCAAGGAATCGGCAACTTAGCATTATAGGGAAATATGTGGGGTAAAAATAGTAGAGGGAGACCGAGGGACGAAATAAGTAAGCAGATTCAAAAGGATGTAGGTTGCCGCACCTATTCTCAGATGAAGAGAATTGTATCGGACAGGGTAGTGTGGAGAGCTGCATAAAACCGGTCGGACGACTAAAGAACATAACAACAAGAACAACAACAACTTTCAATGTCACCCACCGCATGGGACAACACAGATGTGATATATCTTTGAACCAGAGTATCTTTGAGTCGCGGCGGAGCGCCTGAGCTCATTGAGGGTACGATGCTCGAGGCCGTTTCCCGTCGTGGGTTCGAATCGCCCCTCGGGCATGGATGTTTGTGTCGTCTTTAGTATAAGGTAGTTCATAAGTAGTTTGTAAGTTTAGGGGCAGATGACCCCGCAGTTAAGTCCCTTAAGCTTAACAAACATTTGAACATTTTGAACAGCATCTTTGAGTAATAGAGAAGATTGCCAGTTTCCGGGACTTCAATCCAGTCAAAACGAAAGAGATGGGTGACGGTGATTGATTCCAACATCTCGACTTGGACCATTTGAATTATAGCTGCTGTCACTTGCATCATGAACTCCTGAACAATATCGCATGTTATTCATTGTCGTCCGTGGTGATCACAAGCCATATTAAGCAGTATTTCTTGCCAAATATTATTTTCCGTGGTGCATCCGTGGTGTCTATGAGGTGCACCATGAAGATCTACAGATAGATGGAAGAACTGCAATGTAGCATTCAACCGTATTAAATGGTGCCACAAATATTAGGAAGCCCACATTGATGTGGATGACTATGTACCGAATCGTGCACAATGCAGGTTTCTTCTTTTACAAGCTGAAAGAGCGTGTTGGACTTTTAGATTTTTCAACGGTAATGTTTTGACATACTTTGCGAATCGCTACTTGGTCAAGGATCGTATTTAATTGGTCGAGGAACTAAAGAATCTTGTTATGTTCCGACCATAGTTTTCAGAGACTATGAAACAAGGTTGAAAAACAGTGTTACTTTGATATGTTGTGCGGAAATGAATGAGGAACGTTAGAAGAAAGATGTTTTCTTGAAAAAAATCATACTCTCCTCTAAAGCTGAGGGCATAATAGTAGTTAATCCAAAAAATGTTGTTCCTACGTCAAATCGGTATCCAGACACTGTGACCATAATTGGGATGGAACGGGGGATCATACTCAAAAGGCCGAAATAATTTGAGGAGTATTACACTGTTGTTCCTCCTCTAAGCCATCGCAGGAAGTAAGTGTCGGATAGAGAAGCAGTTGATATAGCTTAACAGAAGTAAGGCCGCTGGGCCTAATGGGATATGAGTCCGATTTTACACGCAGTATGCGAAGGAACTTGCCTCCCTCTAGAGGTGCGAAAGCACAATTTATTCTCATTTACAAAAAGGTCGACACTGACATGCGCGAATCTGTACGTCCATATCTCTACAAGAAGTGAGTTGCAGAATTTTGGCACACATTTTGTGTTCGAATATTGTCAGTTTTGCAGACCGGAAATCTCCTTTCTAGGAATCAACATGGTGTCCGAAAGCAACGTTCATTTGAAACAGAGCTTTAGCTCTTCAATCACGAGATCCAGAGGGCAGTAAATACAGGATTGCCGGTAGATGCCGTTTTTCTCGACTTTCGGAGGACTTTCTCTACTGTTCCGCACAGCTGCACGGTGAACAAAGTACAAGCTTATGGAATACAAGACTAACTGTGTCATTGGACTGAAGAGTTCCTAGCTAACGTAAAGCTGCATGTTATTCTCAATGAAGAGAAGTCTTCATACGCTAAAGTGATCTCAGGGGTGTCCTAGGGTAGTGTTACAGGACCGCTGGTTTTCACAGTATATGTAAATGATCTCGTAGACAACATCGAAGTTCAGTGAGGCTTTTTGTGGATAATGCTGTAGTTTATCGAGAAGTCGCAACACTGGAAAAAGGTATCGAAATGGAGGAGGCGTATTGACGCATGGTGCAGGGAACGGCAATTGAGCCTCAGTTTAAACAAGTGTAATGTGCCACGTTTACATAGAAAGAAAAATCCTTTATTACATAACTGCACAGTTGCAGGAAAAACTGTTTTAGCAGTTACTTCCATAAAATATCTGGGAGTAGACTTAAGGGAAGATCTGAAATGGAATAGCAGTCGTGGGTACTGCAGATACCAGATTGAGATACATTGGAAGAATCTTCAGGAAGTGTAGTTTATAAACAAAGGAAGCAAGTTATAAAACTCTCGTTCAGCCAGCGCTTGAGTATTGTTCATCACTATAGCATTAACATAGAAGATCCAACGGAGAACAGAACACTTAAGAGCTCATTTCGTAAGCCCGGAAGTGTAACGGAGATAATGGCAGACACTACAAGAGCGACGTTATGTACCGCGGTAAGGGCTTCTAAAAATGTTACAATGTTTGTAGAGCTTATGGGACTTAACTACGGGGTCATCAGTCCCTAAACATACAATTATGAACTAGGTTATACTAAAGACGGCACAAACATCCATGTCCGAGGGGGGATTCGAAACCCCGAACGTAGTGGCCGTGCTGACCGTGACTGGAGCGCCTCAGTCACCTCGGCCACCGCGGCCGGCGCAACATAATACCAAATATACGTCACCTGTTTTATTTACTTATGGTAACTGATAAATGGAATATGGAAAATGTACGATAGTGACACACGCAATATGTTCCCTATAAACATAGTGAAATAAATGATAAAGATGAAATACAATTATGGTGAATAATGTGATTTGATTATGGCGAAACGTAATCAAGTTTAATTTAAGTTGAATGAACTGTTTTCAAAGTTTTGAAGTTTGTTAGATAGTTTTATAGAGCTCTACACAGTTGTGACATTGCATTTCGTAGTAATCAAATGTTTCTGGCATAATTCTGGATTTTTCATGGATCCATATACTGTCCATTACGAAGAAAGTATTCGTTCCGTTGGAGCATTTGTAGCTGGCAGACGAGAAATAAACTCAAAAGTGTTGCCAACGGCACGATCATGAATATTTAACTTAACAAATTTTCACAAATATTTTAACGGATCTCAAATGAATTGATTTGTGGCTTCCATTCCATTCCTTCGCTGGAATATGAGTAACATAGTCTCTCAAACATTTGAAAGTTTATCAGAGATTTTTGTGTCATTAGCTTCTTTCGAAATGAATTATGTACAAAATACAAATATTTTGTAACATCAGACCAATCAGACACAAAATTCAAGTTAACGCAACACTGTACTTCTAGTTCAGAAAAATTATACTTCTCTTTAACGCCCACAATAAATTGATTCAAAAATCGCATTTCCCTATGGAACAGGCCTGCGGTTAACAGGAAAGTACTGAATTTGAATGAGCCGGCCCACCAACCAATCTGAGAGATCTATGCCGAATCTCTGTTGAGGAGTCGGTCCCTTGATAATACAGTGCAGTGTTTTTCAACCTATGGGGCTCGACCCCCTGGGATGTTGCATCTCATTAAGGCCCATCTCATTGACGTCGATTTCAGTAGGATTTTGGAACATATACTTTGTTCGAACATTATGAACTATCTCGAAGAGACCGACGTATTAACCGATAGTCAATATGGATTCAGAAAGTATCGCTCTTGCGAAACACAGCTTGCCCTTTATTCCCATGAAGTGATAAGTGCCATCGACAAGTGATCTCAAATCGATTCCATATTTCTAGATTTACGGAAGGCTTTTGACACTGTACCTCACAAGCGGCTTCGAATGAAACTCGCCACGCGGTTGCATACTAAAAACAAACACCGTGGTAGATGACATCGTATCCGGCTGTCAAAACCCACACGTGGTGCAGCGACCAGTTCTTCTCTACTCCGTTGTGAACGCGCAATACGATTGCGGGGGATCGCGATCGCAAGAGGATACAGTAGCAGTGCGTGCGATAGAAAACCTACATTTCGCGCCGTTCAGCTACATAGACTAAGGACTACTAAGGACTACTAAAGACTAAGGACTCTTGTGGATATGATGGGGTATCTAGCAGAATTCTAAAGTACTGTTCTCCATATGTTAGCCCAGTACTAAGCCATATTTGTAATTTTTCCTTTCGGAATGGTCAGTTTCCTAACAGATTAAAGTACTCAGTAGTGAAACCGCTTTATAAAAAAGGTGAAAGGGATAATGTAGATAACTATAGACCTATTTCTATGCCATCGGTTTTATCCAAAGTTATTGAAAAGGCTGTATATTCAAGATTAATTGATCATTTCAGTTCACATAATTTCCTGTCAAACGTACAGTTTGGTTTTAGAAGTGGTTTAACGACCGAAAACGCTATATTTTCGTTTCTCTGTGAGGCACTTGATGGGTTAAATAAGAGGCTACGGACATTAGGCGTCTTCTTTGATTTAACAAAAGCGTTTGATTGTGTTGATCACAAAATATTGTTGCAGAAGTTGGAACATTATGGAATACGGGGAGTAGCCCACAACTGGTTCACCTCTTACTTTAATAATAGACAACAGAAGGTAATTCTCCGCAATGTAGAAAATGGCTATGACGTGCAATCCCAATGGGGCACAATTAAGTATGGGGTGCCCCAGGGGTCTGTTTTGGGACCATTGCTGTTTCTTATTTATATAAATGATATGCCTTCGAGTATAACAGGTGATTGTAAAATATTTTTGTTTGCTGATGATACCAGCTTGGTAGTGAAGGATGTTGCTCGTAATATTGACACAGTATCAAATAATGCAGTTCAAGAGATAAGTTCATGGCTAATAGAAAACAAGTTGATGTTAAATCACAGTAAAACTCAGTTCTTACAATTTCTAACACATAATTTGACGAAATCTGACATTATGGTTACACATAATGGGCATGTGATAAGTGAGACTGAACAGTTCAAATTTCTAGGTGTTCATATAGACAGTAAGCTGTCATGGAAAGCCCATGTTCAGGATCTTGTTCCAAAACTAAATTCTGCTATATTTACCATTAGAACAATATCTGAGATAAGTGATTTTTCAACACGAAAAGTAGTCTATTTCGCTTACTTTCACTCACTTATGACGTACGGCATTGTTTTTTGGGGTAACTCGCCTGATGCAAAAAGGATATTTCTGGCTCAAAAACGGGCGGTTCGAGCAATATCTGGTGTAAGTTCGCGAACGTCATGTCGACCCCTTTTCAGTAGTCTGGGAATTTTGACTCTGGCGTCACAATACGTTTTTTCTTTAATGTCGTTTGTTGTTAATAATATCAGCTTATTCCCACGAGTTAGTAGCTTTCACTCGGTGAATACTAGACAGATGTCTAATCTACATTTGCACCGCACCACCTTAACACTTGTGCAGAAAGGGGTGCAGTATTCTGCGGCATCCATTTTCAATAAGCTGCCACAAGAACTTAAGAATCTTAGCACTAATCCACATGCTTTCAAATCTAAATTGAAGAGTTACCTCGTGGCCCACTCCTTTTATTCTGTCGAGGAACTCCTAGAAAAGTTAAACAATTAAGCTAATTTATTTTTTCTTTATTGATTCTTTTCACTTTTTCTATTACCATTATTGTGTAACAATTAATGTATTGACTTGTTCCATGACCATGGAGTCTTACTCCTGAAGTGGGTCCTATGGAACAGAATAAATAAATAAATAAATAAATAAATAAATAGAAGAAGTGCCACAAGGAGTTGACAGGGTTTCGTAAGGTGGCTTAATTAATAACTCATCCGTAGAAGGAAAAATAGCATTGTCGTGACATGTTCGAGGTGGCCCTTAATGAGACATTAAAAGTGTTAATGAAATGGGACGTTCAATTTCTGATTTTGGGCCGAGTGAAACGTGTAAGATGGAAGCCAATTTTCCACCTCACGACGACTTCTTAATTAAGCGAATTAACAGCGTTTCCAGTACTGCTGCAGTTACTAACAATGTTCGCAATTATCTTATATGACAGTCAACAGTTCAAATATTGTTATATCAGAAAAACATAGGCCTGCGGCGCGCCAGTGACAGTCTGTACGGCCGCTACGATCGGGGGTTTGAATCCCCCCTTTGGCATGGATGTTTGTGTCGTCTTTAGTTTAAAGTAGTTGATAAGTAATTCGTAAGTTTAGGGACTGATGACCCCACAGATAAGTCCCTTAACCTTAACAAAAATTTGAATTTTAGAAAAACATATAATCGCTAACGTGATATTACTTTTAATCAGTACATGGTAATTCCTTTTTAATGTTGGATCATAAAATTTAGGTACTGGTAACGATTTTTCAAGGTAGTATTATTTTTAATCGACTCATAACAATAAAATTTTATTACTGGATCATACTAGTTTGCTACTTGTTAAGGGTTTCAGTACCTTTTCGAAGAAATCCAGACTTTATGATCATTTTTGAAACGCCGCGGTGGAGCGGCCGAGCGCATTGAGGCGCTATGCTACGATGCGCGCGGCCGTTTCCCCATCGGGGCTTCGATTGCCCCCACCCCCCTCTCGGGCATGGATCATGGATGTTTGTCCTGTCTTTAGTATAAGCTAGTTCATAAGTAGTTTGTAAGTTTAGGAACTGATGACCCCGTAGTTATGTCCCAAACATTTGAACATTTTTGAAACATTTGGAAGTCATGCATCACGTTTGATGGTTTCATACTCACTCACGGTCAACACGTTGCCACGAATTACTCAATGAGATTTATTACTCATTACAGCAAAACAATACACCAAATACTTGCAGTCAAAAAGTTTTTTTATCAGTTTTGATTCGTTTCCGACATTTCAACTTTCACCAGATGAGAATGGCTGCGCAGAACTATATATATATATATATATATATATATATATATAAAGTCTTTGAAATCAGTCACATACATTTGCTGCGGGCAGGAGGTGCGGGCAGGAGGGAGGATATGTCGCAGAACATTTTGTACTTCTAAATGTGGTCGCGTGTACAATAACATAGATATAGTCGACAGAATGCAACGACGAATAAACATCTGTAACGGTGCAACAGGACGTCTTACCTGGTATTAGGCGTTCTGTTGTGCGTTGCAATCTGAAAATAAATCAATAAGTAGCTTTTTTCGTATATCTTGTCGATTTCTGTTTTCATTAGCAATAATATCTCTACTCTGTTTCAATTATATGAAAATGGTCGTAAACCCCTAAATTCGTGGTGATGTAACGCTGTTTTTAATGTAAGTTTTGTTTCGAGGATATCTTTGGTAAAGTACCTTTAGAGCTGTATATGTTTCGTGGCCCTCCTCGTATGATTGACGTGAAACTTGGTTTTCTTGTTTTTGGTATTTACATAATTGTTTAAGTCCGATATTTATAAAAAGGTGTGTACTACTACCATTTCTAATCACTGTAGTAAGAAACGGAATTTTTGCAAAGCGCTGGTAACCGCCGGGACTAGTCAATGGAGCAAACTTATTACTAACACAATTAAACGCGAAGAATGTGCCAACGAGTTGTGGTGCAGTGTTCTAGAGAGAGGATCGGCAACGCTGCTTGCCGTCGCTTCTCACCGGCCGTTTGCCCGTTCGAAATGGTTGTTCCGCATGAAGCTGCTCCCGAGGGTAATTACCCGGAGCAAGAGTGTGCTAATTAACATACTTCCCAAAACGACGGCTGAGCCACTGGCTATTTAGGAGGCCCATTTTGGATGAAAGCCAACAAGTTCGTTATGCGCAATGATCATAGAGAATATAAATAGGTTCTCTCGTCGGTGCTGAATACTACCCTCTAAGAAATTTAAAGGACCGTGCATCTTTGGGAGTGTGAACAACATGCGATGCTGCGCTGATTAACTGACATTACTCAGCGTGAATACCGACGCTGCCAGCGATAATTATTAAGTTTCCTGGAATGACCAATGTGGCTCTCGTGATGTATAGAGGGTGAAACACACTTGCGTCGCAGATATTGCGGAAACGGAAAGTGCGATTGATATGCGGTTTTCACATAATGGATGGGTAGTCAAGGACTCGTATTGTTAGCCAATAAATAGACTGTAAAATACCTAGAAAGTGGATTTTTTATGCAAACATACAATTTGTCAAATGGAACAATGGTTGTTTCTGTCATGCACTGGAATTTTTGACACCAGCTGTGCACAAAGTATTTTGAATGACATTTTTATCACGTTTAGTTTGGCAGCTTCAACCATTCAAAGTTATGAGGGCGGAGACTACGACCGCGTAGCTGACTGGTTGGTGGTCATGAGACAGTGGGCCGTGTCCCACGGCTAGCCACTCGCCCAGTAAGCTACGCTGCCGCATCCTCCGCCCCCGAAACTTTTAAAGGTTGTAGGTGCCAAACGAAACATGATAAAAATGTCATTCAAAATTCTTTGTACACAGCTGGTGTAAAAAATTCCAGTGCATTATAGAAACAACCATTGTTACATTGAAAAATCTGTATGTTTGCATAAGAAATACAGTTTCTAAGTAATATTACAATCTTTTTGTTGCTTAAAAATACGATCCCCAGACTATGAATCTATTCTGTGAAAACCGCACATCAATTGCACTTTCCGTTTCCGTAATATTTGCGGTGCAAGTGTTACGTAATTCATCCGGCATATAAATAGAAGAAAGAATTAGTTTAGTTGTCTATGTCATCTGCTACCTCAACTAACTGGGTGAATGAAAGGGGTAATCCACATCTTTATGACACATCATAGGATTTTCTTCCTCACATTTTTTTTTTTTTTTTTTTTTTTTTTTTTTTTAAGGAAACTTGTATCCTATTGTTAAAAAAATGTATTGTGGCAGACAGTATATTACTGTGTCGTATACGAATTTGAAGTTGATCAGTAAACAATTTTTTTTTCAGTTTTCTGGTACGAACGTCCCCACTTTACATGATACATACATAATAGAATGTCTCAATATCTAAGGATGATTGCGTAGCATATTTTGCCCAGAGCCTGCAACGGTTGAAATGTTCCACTTGAGGGTGACAGTCCCTGTTCCAATTTCGGCACTTTACATGTTACGGTCTTCGAACAGAAGCCCTTCTCTCCTTCCGTCTTATCCTCTTCCTGATTCCTTCTTGTGTGCGTACATCCTCTGCAAGAATGACCCCCTTGCACACAGCTATTCGACATTTGACTCGGTCATCAGCAGTGCGTTCCCACTGAGTCACATCTGTCTTGTAGAAATCCTTAATCATTAGGTGCATTCCTTTCACTGCCCCCACATCCTCTTGAAGTTCTACGTGCATCAATTTTCTGGTATTTTATCCCTGTTATAATTTCTAGAATTTCTCAACTTCTTCGGCTTCTTGTGGTTTTTTTACTATCATCTATATCACATATTAAATAATCTATTCACTCTATCCAACAGACGCTGCAGTTCTTCTTCGCTTTCACGACGGATAGTAACATCAGACAAGAAGAAACAGAATGTTATAAACCGTGGAGCATTATATTCCTCTTGCTTGAGGCTCCAGAATTCATCTGGTCATCCTCTTTTATGGTTTCGCGGTTTTAATAAATTATTTTGGGCAAATACTGGGATAGTTACATATATAACGCCACTGCCTTGTATAATCCTTGTCAACTGTCAATATTCTATTGTAGAACAACACTCGATTGCTGTGTAACAGAGCCCACATTTGAAACACACATGGCTTAGGCAATCGTATTGCGCGTTCACAACGGGGCAGAGAAGAACTGGTCGCTGCACCACATGTGGGTTTTGACAGCCGGATGCGATGTCAACTGCCACGGTGTTTGTTTTTAGTATGCAACCACGTGGCGAGTTTCATTCGAAGCCGTTGTGAGGTACAGTGTCAAAAGCCTTCCGGAAATCCAGAAATATGGAATAGATTTGAGATCACTTGTCTATGGCACTTATCACTTCATGGGAATAAAGGGCAAGCTGCGTTTCGCAAGAGCGTACTTTCTGAATCCATGTTCACTATCGGTTAATACGTCGGTCTCTTCGAGGTAGTTCATAATGTTCGAACAAAGTATATGTTCTAAAATCCTACTGAAAATCGACGTCAATGAGATGGGCCTTTAATTTTGGAGATCACTCATATTGCCTTTCTTGAATATTGGAGTGACCTGGGCAACTTTCCAGGCTTTAGGTACGGATCTTTGGCTGAGTGATCCGTTGTATACGATAGCTAAGTATGGAGCTATTGTATCAGCATATTCTGAGAGTAATCTAGTTGGTATACAATTTTCAGGAAATCATGATATTAATCCATCGGGTGATGCTTTGAAGTTTGGTAGCGACCGGATCAAGATATTTATTAACGAAGTTTACGTGCAGCACTTATAATGACACTACTCACTCTCCTAACGGAGAAAGAACCAACCGCCATTCTGCGGTAACTATAGTGCTGTCGCTTGTCGCGTATCGTCACATTCGTCACTGTTCGTGATTAATATTGCACTGAACATGATGATATTTTCCTCGGGTTTGCAGCCGGATACTATCGTCAACTAGACACATTTTTTCGGCAGACCAACTGGCCGTCATCTTCAGGTGAGTGAGCTGATTACAATTACTCGCCGGAGTAAGTCTAGTTCACGATGGTATACAGCCGAAAACTCGAGAAGAATATTATCAGATAATACGCCGGGAAAGTCTACGCAATCACAGGTAAGTTTATGGATTGCGACAGGAGCAAATAACGATCAAAATTCTCATACGTGCTCTCTCATCTGTCGTTGAAATAATCGTGCTGTTCGTAATATATACATTACTACTGAATACATTGTGCGCTAACAATCGCATGAAAATTGTTGATCAAAAGAACAAGTACGCTTTAACGAATATAAAACAGGTGGACTTGATGGTAGCTAAGTGGTTGCATCGCAAACATTGGTATGAAGGTTTTCCAGGTTCGATTCTACTTACATGCTGCGCTGCTTCTCCCTTATATAGAGTTTTCTCTACTTCATCGGTCATCACATATACTCAGAAGAACACTAGGCCTACACATCATAGCATTACCCTAGCGTAATACCGTTTTTCAAAACATTCAAGGTTACTGCTATGCAAACAACTATTTCACTTCATTTTTTTCGAAAAAATTTACTGTAATAACTTTAAAGACAGGCTAAAAACTAATATCTGTTCATGGTACTAGTGCCTTAGTGGTCCTTTTCCTAGTATTTTCAGAAGACTTTTCCGACTCTTACCTGCTTCGATATTTTGCGAATTAAAATCTACTTAAACTTCTTTGTATGCCTATAATTTCTAAGTCGTAGTAACTTTATCCGTTAATTTCCTTTCTAATGCGTATCCATAGCGTCCCAAAACGGTTTATAGAAGTAAATATTTTTTGTGTTGTGTGACGTTTCCATATAGCTCTTTCTCGTGTTTACCTATTTCCATCTCCACAACATGAAACATTCAATAAAAATATTGTGTATCGTTTAATATCTGCGGTCAAAGCGGTAAAATGCTGTCGATAGCTTAATTTGGCTTTGTTGTCATACTTCTTCCGTGATGTCTCGGATAAAAAATGAATCTGTTTCGGCGAATCTACGTTAAGCTTTATACTGCAGAGAGGAGCGCTGAACAGCGTGCAATTTCTGAGCGAACGTCATATTTGATCTACATTCAGCGACGTTTATACAATCGTTGCGTATAGATATATTAACGTAAATACATATTAAACAAGCCAAGTTTTTTTATAAGCATAGAACACTGGTCAAAACTATTAGGGGATGAGTTAAGATATTCAGGTTCTGAAGTTTTGTTATCGGTAGAATGAACTAAAATGTTTCGACGACTATCTCTCGGTTCATTTAAGTGCAAACAATATTACGGCAGCCGGGATAGTAATAATAAAGTAAAGTTGCCGCAGAGATGATTGGTGTTGACTTGTTTCCTCTACCAAACGAGTTGCACAAGCTGATGCGTTCGGATAAAGTAGTAAGCAGGTAGTGCAATCCAACATCAACCTGACTTACCGGAGACGTGGCATAGAGAGTCATAGAAAGTTGGAAGCAGGACAGACACAGATGGAGGTGGTTGCACCTATTGGAGTGTCACAAAGTTTAATTTCCAGAACCTGGACGCGACTTCATTCAAGAGGAATCGTTAAAAGAAGGCAAGATAAACGTCGTCCAAGGGTAGCATCAGCAAGAGATGACCATTATCTCCGGTTGACAGCCCGTCTTGACAGGAAGCTGGAACTATCTAACCTGCACCACAATCTTCAGGCAGCAACAGGACGCGCAATATCATCACAAACACTTTGGGATAGGTGAACGTACGGACCTCTATCTGGTTCACATTGGCGCTTTGAACGCTGAGAGGTATACAGACGAAATCCTTCGAGGTTTTTTTGTGCCCTACGCAGGTTAATAGGAGAAGGGTTCCTTCTGGTAGACGATAACACTCCTTCTACACAGCTGCTCTGGTGGACAACATGCCTGTAGCTGAGGGAATTGAACGCAGTGGCCAGCTTATTCTGCGGACGCGATTGAGCACGTGTGGGATGCACTTGGCTGACGTATTGGAGTGAGATCAGTTCCTCACATAATGGTTGCAGAACTAGATATTGCACTCATGAAGGAATGGACAAATATTCCCCAAGAGCTGACTGTTATACTCTCCATGCCACGTAGATGTACAACTGTACTGAATGATAACACACCATGTTACACGGCAACGGGAACAACTTTTTCACTATTATGTTAACCCCATGGCGTTCCTCTCTAAGGCCAACGTGCACTCCGTGTGCATACCGGGTGGAGTCATTCCAGATGTGGAACGGGTCCTCCCGGATGCCATGAAGGGTACGGGGTGCAGGCAACTGCAGGTGGTGGCTCACGTCGATACCAATGATGTGTGTCGTTTCGAATCTGAAGAGATCCTCTCAGGTTTCGAGCGGCTAACTGAAGTGGTAAAGACTGCCAGTCTTGCTTGCAAGATGAAAGCAGAGCTCACCATCTGCAGCATAGTTGACAGGACCGACTGTGGACCTCTGGTACAGAGCCGAGTGGAGGGTCTGAATCAGAGGCTCAGGCGGTTCTGCGACCGTGTAGGCTGCAGATTCCTTGACTTGCGCCATCGGGTGGTGGGTTTCCTGGTTCCGCTGAATAGGTCAGGAGTCCACTATACGCAGGAAGCGGCTACACGGGTAGCGGGGGCTGTGTGGCGTGGACTGGGCGGTTTTTTAGGATAAAGAGCTTCGGGGAAATAGAAAATGGGCAATCTCAAAGGGTGCAGGTGGATGACAGGAGAAATGTAGATCCGGAAATTATCGGCATAACAGTTGTAAATTGTCGTAGCTGTGTCGGGAAAGTACCAGAACTGCAAGCGTTAATAGAAAGCACCGAAACACATATCATTATAGGCAGCGAAAGTTGGCTCAAGCCGGAAATAAGTTCAGAAGAAGTATTTGCAAAAGATCTATCGGTATTCAGAAAGGATAGATTAAACAAAATAGTTGGGGGCGTGTTTGTCGCCGTCAAAAGCAGTATTTCATGTAGCGAAGTTGAAGTTGATAGTTCCTGCGAGTTATTATGGGTAGAGGTTGTTCCCGAAAATCGTAAGAAGTTAATAATCGGTTCCTTTTACCGGCCTCCCGACTCTGGCGATACATTAGCAGAAAGGTTCAAAGAAAACCTGAGTCTAATTACAAAAACGTACCCGACTCACACGATAATAGTAGGTGGTGATTTTAATTTACCCTCGATCTGTTGGCGAAATTATATTTTCAAATCAGCAGGTAGGCATAAAACATCGTCCGAAATTGTACTCAACGCATTCTCTGAGAATTACTTCGAACAATTAGTTCATGAGCCAACTAGAATTGTAAATGGATGTGAAAACACACTTGATCTCTTAGCAACAAATAATCCTGAGCTCATAATGAGCATCAAAACGGATACAGGTATTAGTGAACACAGAGCTGTCGTAGCGAAATTGAATATCGAAAGTCCCAAAGTTACCAAAAATAAACGCAAAGTATATTTGTTCAGGAAAGCAGTTGGAAACAAAATACATTGCTTCTTGAAAGACAGCTTCCACTCGTTTCTAACACTAAACGTAGGTGTAGACCAGATGTGGCTCAAATTCAAAGAAGTGGTATCCACAACAATTAACAGTTTTATACCAAATAAATTAATAAAAGGAGGAGGCGATCCCCCTTGGTACACAAAACAGGTAAGGACACTGTTGCAAAAGCAAAGAAAAGGCATACTAAATTTAAACGAACACGAAATCCCCAGGATTTGTGATCGTACTCAGAAGCTCGAAATTTAGCGAGGATTTCAATGCGAGATGCCTACAATATTTATCACAACGAAACTCTTTCTCGTAATTTGACTGAAAACCCACAGAGATTTTGGTCATATGTTAAATATACTCGGGGCAAATCACAAACAATACCTTCACTACATGATAGTAACGGCGATCCTGCCGATGACAGCGCTACTAAAGCAGAGTTACTAAACTTAGCTTTTAGAAACTCATTCACCAAAGAAGACGAAACCAATATTCCAGATTTCGAATTACGAACAGATGCCGTAATGACCAACGTAGAATTAGATATCATCGGAGTAATGCAGCAACTAAAATCACTTAAAAAGAACAAGTCTTCTGGTCCGGATTGTATACCCATTAGATTTCTATCTGATTATGCTGAAGCGATAGCTCCTTACTTAACAGTCGTATACAACCGCTCTCTTATAGAAGAAACTGTACCAAAAGATTGGAAAGTTGCACAGGTCACACCTATATTCAAGAAAGGCAGTAGGAGTAACCCACTAAACTACAGGCCTATTTCATTGACGTCAATTTGCAGCAGGGTTTTAGAACATATCCTGTATTCAAATATTATGAATTATCTCGAACAGAACGATCTATTGACCCAAGGTCAACACGGATTTAGAAAATATCGTTCATGCGAAACACAACTAGCTCTTTATTCACACGAAGTGATGGGTGCTATTGACAAGGGTTCGCAAATCGATTCCGTATTTCTTGATTTCCAGAAAGCTTTTGACACCGTACCTCACAAACGGTTTTTATCAAATTGCGTGGTTATGATATATCGCCCCAAGGTTGCGATTGGATAGGGGATTTCTTGTCAGAGAGGACACATTTCGTAGTAATCGATGGTAAGGCATCGACTAAAACAGAGGTGAATCGGGCGTTCCACAGGGTAGTGTTATTGCTCCTCTGCTGTTCCTTATTTACATAAACGATTTAGGGGAAAATCTAAGTAGCTCTCTTATGTTGTTTGCAGATGACGCCGTCATTTACCGTCTAGTAAAATCATCTGAAGATCAAAACCAACTGCAGAACGATCTGAATAAGATATCAGTATTGTGTAAAAATTGGCAATTGACTCTAAATAATGAGAAGTGTGAAGTCGTCCACATGAGTACGAAAATAAATCCGTTAAACTTTGTTTACAACATAAATCAATCAAATGTGAAGGCCGTAAACTCCACAAAATACCTAGGAATTACTATTACTTCAGATCTAAACTGGAAAGAACACGTAGATAATATCGTGGGAAAGGCGAACCAGAGACTGCGTTTTATTGGCAGAACCCTTAAAAGATGCAACAGAACTACAAAAGAAACTGCATACACTACGCTTGTTCGTCCATTTTTGGAGTATTGCAGCCCAGTGTGAGATCCCTATCAGGTGGGTTTGACGGAGGACATCGAAAGAGTCCAAAGAACGGCAGCTCGTTTCGTATTGTCACGATACAGCGTTACGGAAATGATACAGGATCTGGGATGGGAATCATTACAACAACGGCTCTTATCGCTGCGGCGTGGTCTACTAGCGAAATTCCAATCGCCAACATTCTCCTCCGAATGCGAAAATATATTGTTGACTCTCACTTACATAGGTAGAAATGATCATCAGAATAAAATACAAGAAATTAGAGCTCGAACAGAGAGATTCAGGTGTTCTTTCTTCCCGCGCGCTATTAGAGAATGGAATGGGAGATAAATAGTATAATTGTGGTTCGATGAACCCTCTGCCAGGCACTTAAATGTGATTTGCAGAGTATCCCATGTAGATGTAGATGTAGAAGTAAACGCCACGAGATGGAAAAATATCGTACTACGGCACACACACACAAATTGCAGTTGTATCAATGTGAAGATAATATACGTTACACTACAGCAGCACTGCTGTGGAGACACTATGAAATGGTATCTTCTATTGTTGCTGATATCACACGTTGCTTACATACCTACTTTACCTCCGAGCAAATGAACTGCCCGATCCAAGTCACCGGCGTGCACACAGTCGAGAAAAAAAACACTTGAGAGTGATCAGTCTAACGTAACGGTGTCACTATATTTTAGAAACAGGAATAAGCGCCAGTGCGCGGCATTACCGTTAGATTTTGGAGCATCACCTGAAATCGGCTTTGCGAAAGAAGCGGCAACGCTTGCTGCATAACTCACCCATCATTTTGCACGAAAATGCGACAGTGCATAAAGCGAAAGCTATTGCTGCTCTTCATTTAAAACTTCCGGGCTCATAAGCCGTGGTCGATTTGTAAAACTTCCCCTAACGTTTAATCTTCGGCTCCGGAAGACATCTTCAGATGACCTCTGACGATGTCTTCCGCAGCTGAAGATGAAAGTTAGCGGAAGTTTTAAATGAAGTTGACGCCGGCCGTGAAAGCTTACATTGTATTGGTGCTCTGTTCGGTCGATGGGATTGGTAAGTACTGTACCATCCACCATACTCCTCGGACTAAAGTCCTGGTGAATTTGATTTGATTCCGAAGATCAAGGAACCACTATGTGGCGTTTGTTTCGGAACTGATCCTGGATTCGTCAAGCAGCAGACAGCTCCATTCGCACCGTCAACAGAACATGCTATGCTAACGGTATACTACGCCTTCCACATCGCTGGAACGGGTTCTACACAACGCTGGTCACTACTTTGATGGACAGTAACAGGTGCAAATATGTAACGCTGTTGTATCGGTTGTGAATAAATACGAGGCGCGTCCAGAAAGTAAGTTGCGTTTGGTAATAAAATGAAATTGTAGACAGATACAGAAGAAATTTTTATTGCACAAAATTATACAACTCTTACACTACTTTTCCACATAACTGCCGAAATGTTGTAGGCACTTGTCATATCGTGCCACATGTTTTTGCATGCATCCTTCACAGAAGGTTGCAGCCTGTGTATTCAACCATATGGTAGCTCTTTATCATCGTCGAGGTGTTGACCAACAGGGACAGATTTTAGGTGTAAGAAGAGATGAAATTCGCTAGGAGAGAGGTACGAGCTGTATGGAGGATGATCAAACAGGTCCCATTGAAATTTTTGTAAGTATTGTTTGGTCGCATTCGGTGTGTGAGGTGAGGCATTATCGTAAAAAAAAAAAAAAAAAAAAAAAAAAAAAAAAAAAAAAAAAAAATCTTTTGACAGTAATCCTCTTCTTACACATAAAATCTGTTCTTGGTGGACAACACTTCAAAGATGATGACGAGCTGAAAGAACATGTTACCACATGTTTGAATACACAGGCGGCAAACATTCCATGAAAAAGGCACAGAAAACCTTGTGCCATACTATGACAATTGCCTACAAAATTTCGGAAGCTATCTAGAAAAGTAGTTTAACAGTTGTAGATTTTTGCAAAATCAATATTTTTTCTGTATCTAACCAAACGGAACTTACTTTCTGGACGCGCCTCGTAGTTGCCACTCTGTAAGTTCCAACCCTCCTAGAAATGTTCAACGGTTTGTGAAGCTTACGGGACTTAACTGCGGGGAGATAAATTCGTAAACTTCCAAACTACTTATGAACTAGCTTATACTAAGGACGGCACAAGTATCCATGCCTGAGGGAGGATTCGAACGCGGAAGGCCGCGCTCCAGACCACTCGGCTACACCCGCGCTGCTATTTTACATGATCTCTAAATTGTTTTGAGCTGTGCGTCTATTGTGTTATTCGCGGAAGGAATAAAGTAGACAAACACACATCGATTTTCATAGTTATCTATATCTATAAATGTGAATGTCTGTTCGGTCTACGTTTATCACGTCTGAACCAAAAGACATAAAGAGCTAATAATTTGTACAGTTACTAATGTCTACCCGGGGAAGACTTTAGGCACGGTTTTATGACGATCGGATAGCTATTTATCTATATATATTAATGTGAATGTCTGTTCTGTGTACGCTTATCACATCCGAACGACAAGACGCAGATACTTAAATATTTGTACAGTTACTAATTTATACCTGAGGAAGGTTTTAGGCAAGGTTTTATAGCGATCTGATAGGTATTTAATAATTTCAAGAAAATAACGTGAAATGCGGAACAATAATTACTCTTTGAAAATTATATTTACTCTTTGAAAATGGTTTTATTGGTTCCATTGTTGCTTGAGGGTTGATACTGATAAAAGAGTGGAGTATATTGGAATGAAAAGTTATCGGTGTATACAAAATTCTACGTGTGTGTATGATAATATTTCCCTCTGCAGCGAAATCTACAGAACGCAAACGAATGGTCTGTGTGTAATTGTTGTCCGAAGTCTCCCGTTGCACACCGTAGTAGTTCGAAGATGATAGCTATAAGGGGTGGAAGAAATGGTGGTTGAAAGTAAAGTTATAAAAAAATTCGGATTGAAGGCTGCGATAACGTTTGCGACCCTATAGCAAGGAGGTTACATACAGCGAAACGTGATGCTACATACCGTATCTTTGGTCTATGCGTGCTACAAAGTCTTCAGCTCTTTCTCTGTAAGGATAAGTATACCAATAAGGAAATATAAGTATAAATAAATAGCACACTACTGAAAGATAGCTTATCAATCATAATCAACCAACACGCGATTGGAGCTGCGGGTTTAAGCTAGTACACTAAAAACTCCACTCGTGCGAAGCCGGGAGCGTCGGTTTAATTTTGCACATTTTAATCCTGAATTTTCGGATGCAATGCTTTTCAGGTTTAATGCATTTGAATAGACAAATGAAACAGTGAAGTTTAGTAACTGGATGGACTCTAGTTGTGTATCTCTGGGAGTTAACTGCCGGGAGTTGCTGGGGAGCGCGGGTGCGCTGCCGGGGATGCGGTGCTGGTCGGAACAAGTATCGGTCCGCCGCGGCTGCAGTTAGCCGTGTTTAGTTTGGCAACTAAATTAGCGGCTAATCCGACTGCGCCCAGTCGACGCCGGCGTTCCGGCTGGTAGCCGTGGCGGCCCCGGCAGCAGAGCAGCCACCCCGCTACCACCGCCCTGCCTGTTTATAGCAGGCGGCGAATATTTGGCGCCGCTTACCACGCGGACGCTCGCGGGAAACCTCCGCCCACCGACATAGCTGCGTTCGATCATCGCTCGGGACTGAATTTAGCGCGTTTCCACACATATCTCGCTGTAACTGATGTTTGGCCAGCAACACTGTCGATTGGACAACCGATACAGATCAAGAGAACTTCCACGAAGATTACTCTGCATATGGAGTGATAGTGAGAAGGCCAGGCAAAGAGAATAACAGGAACATCGAAGGCATGTACTATAAATTTTGTACCAAAAGTGCACAAAGGAAACACTCCAAAAAGGCTCATCACTAATCTCTATCTATATACACGGTGACCCAGCTATCTTGTTCACCCAAAATATTTCTGCAACAATAACAACTATTGGAAAACGACTTTCACCGGTATCAATTTACGGCTGGGGACCATGAATGTACATATTTGGAAACATTCTAAGCAAATGTGTTTTTTTAACACTAACTTATGTTTTTATAAACGGACACCCTATATTTTTTTCATCAATCCATAGCATGATAAATCACATAAACAATGGCTTTAATTGCATCGCAATATTCCAATTACATCCCGAGATATTGCGACGCGAAGTTGACGCTTGAAATACGTGAAACGCGCGGCTAGCGCACGTCCTGAGACTCAGGCGTGAACCCCATGCTGCTCAGGACGTGCGCTAGCCACGCGTTTTGCGTATTTCAAGCGTCGCAATATCACGGGATGCAATTGGAATATTGCGATGCAATCAACGCCATTGTTTATGTGATTTGTCATGCTATGGATTCATGAAGAAAAAATATAGGGTCTCCATTAAAAAAAAACATAAGTTTGTGTTAAAAAAACATTTGCTTTCATTCTAGAATCTTTCCAAATATGTACATTCATGGGCCCCAGCCGTACATTGAGACCGGTGAAAGTCGTTTTCCAATAGCTGTTATTGTTTCAGAGATATTTTGGGTGGACAAGATAGCTGGGACACCCTGTACATACAGGGTGTTACAAAAAGGTACGGCCAAACTTTCAGGAAACATTCCTCACACACAAAGAAAGAAAATATATTATGTGGACATGTGTCCGGAAAAGCTTAATTTCCATGTTAGAGCTCATGTTATTACTTCTCTTCAAATCACATTAATCATGGAATGGAAACACACAGCAACAGAACGTACCAGCGTGACTTCAAACACTTTGTTACAGGAAATGTTCAAAATGTCCTTCGTTAGCGAGGATACATGCATCCACCCTCTTCGCATGGAATCCCTGATGCGCTGATGCAGCTCTGGAGAATGGCGTATTGTATCACAGCCGTCCACAATACGAGCACGAAAAGTCTCTACATTTGGCACCGGGGTTGCGTAGACAAGAGCTTTCAAATGCCCTCATAAATGAAAGTCAAGAGGGTTGAAGCCAGGAGAGCGTGGAGGCCATGGAATTGGTCCGCCTCTACCAATCGATCGGTCAGCGAATCTGTTGTTGAGAAGCTTACGAACACGTCAACTGAAATGTGTAGGAGCTCCATCGTGCATGGACCACATGTTGTGTTGTACTTGTAAAGGCACATGTTCTAGCAACACAGGTAGAGTATCGCGTATGAAATCATGATAACGTGCTCCAGTAAACGTAGGTGGAAGAACATGAGGCCCAATCAAGACATCACCAGCAATTCCTGCACAAACGTTCACAGAAAATCTGTGTTGCTGACGTGATTACACAGTTGCGTGCGGATTCTCGTCAGCCCATACACCACACATGTTGATTGTGAAAATTTACAATTTGATCACGATGGAATGAAGCCTCATCCGTAAATACTAAAATGAGCTCTAACATGGAAATTAAGCGTTTTCGGACACATGATGTCCACAAAACATATTTTCTCTCTTTGTGTGTGAGGAATGTTTCCTGAAAGTTTCGCCGTAACTTTTGTAACACGTGTGTGTGTGTGTGTGTGTGTGTGTGTGTGTCTCCTCTAAGTTTTCATAAGCCATTCATTTGATTGGAATAAAACTTTGGTGAACTGTTCACAGTACGCCCACGAAGGTTCCTAACCCAAAAACAAAAGAGCACGACACACAGCTCATGTGATTTGACGTCATAAATAATCGGAGGCAACCTCGTGAGAATGCCAATTATTGAAAAATGGGAATACTTAGGGACCTGCATAAAGTTTGCACGTAATTGCGGATGTTTATGAAGCGTTGTGTAACCGAACCCCCCCCCCCCTCCCAAATGATGAAATGAAAAGAAGTCTACTGCTCGCAACAGTTTCGCTGTAGATGCCGTAAAACTGTCACATCAAGCATGATATTCTTTCATATAAAATTAGCATTACAGATTTGCATATTACTATTTACTTTTGTCTGCAATTCTACCTTAATTCTCTTGCATCCAAAATTAATCAATCTATTTTCTTAACCTCTCTCTATATAAAAGCGAAAGGACACTCACTCACTGACTAAACACGAAATCTCGAAAACTACTTCACCTATGGAGCTGAAATTTGGCAGGAATATAGTTTATAAGTTGGAAACGTCAGCTAAGAAAGTATTTTGTGATAGGTGGATGGCGGAGCATACTTCTCCTACAGACTCATGAAATCTACAGTTTCATTTCGATTATTACGAAATTTTTCACGCTTGACCTTCAAAACAACAGGAAGGTCACCGTCTACATTAAGTTTCAGGAATATTTGAGAACAACAAAGTGCGTTTATCAATGTGACCCTTCGTTTCTATTGCATAGAAATCTTTAGTTTTGTTCGGATATTTATGAAATTTTGCAGACTCTACCCTATGAAACAAGAGGAATGTCACAGTCTTTATAAAATTTCGTTTGGTGCGTGGTGGAGGGTACTTAACCTACTGAAATTTACAAAATGCACAGTTCTGCACCAATCTTTATGAATTTTTGAACCGATGACCTTTAAACCAAGAGGAAGATAACTGGGTACATAAATGTTTGTATGGACCTGACAGAGGGTACCTTGTAGAAAACTTAGCCAAGAGAGGGAAAGGCGGAAACGAACAGAAAGATGGGAGAGAAAGAGATGGATGTAGGGAGAGGAAGGAAGAGGAGGTGGACTACGATAGTGTAGGATAAACAAACACCCAGGAAACGCCGGGTTTACAGCTAGTAATTAAATGAAGGACAATGTCCCGACTGACTGTTTGACTGACTGACTCATAATCGCCCAGCCCAAACTACTGATGATTGAAACTTGAGATTAGTAGAAGGAAGGAAGAAAGCTTGGAGTTTAAAGTACCGCGTGGTCATTAGAGACGGAGCTTACGCTCGGAGTATGTGGGTAAAGATATGGAAGGAATTTGGCAGTGCCCTTTCAAAGGAACCACCCCGGAATTTGCCTGCAGTGATTTAGGGAAATCACGGAAATCCTAAATCTGAATGGCCGGATGCGGATTTGAACCACCGTCTCCCCGAATGCGAAAATTAGCAGAGTGTGTAGAACTTACACTGTAGGCGTCGTTTAAGAAGTAATTTTATGATATCCCATCCCTAACGGGATGAAACAGAGGGTAAAACCTTTTTGAAAATACATTGCTACTTACTCAATTACAAAGTTAGAAGTTCAAATTTTCGGATTTTGAATCTTGGATAGAATTTATGAAACTCGTGTTTTAGTACTTTTGCTATGTCAACAATTAAGGGTGTGAGATAAGTGATCAGAAATTTGGTTTTATAAAATACGTTGCTATTAATGCGATTTTGAAGCTAGAACTGCGAACTTCGGATTTGGATTCTTCGTTTGAAATTTTAAAAAAAGTGCTCTGGTATTTTTAAAATCATTGATTCAAAAATGTTCAAATGTTTGTATAGTCTATGGCACTTAACTACGGGGTCATCAGTCCCTAAACTTACAAACTACTTATGAACTAACTAAGACTAAGGACGGCACAAATATCCATGCCCGAGGGGGGATTCGAACGCCCGAGCGTAGTGGCCGTGCAGACCGTGACTGGAGCGCCTCAGTCCCCTCGGCCACCGCGGCCGGCAATCATTGATTACTGGGGTATAATGGTGGATGAAGAAATTCGATTTGAAATTACGTTGCTATGGAGACAAATTTAGAGCTCAAACCACGAAATTTTATATTTTGATATTTGATTGAAATTCAAAAAAAGGTTTTTCGTCGTGTTTGGACATTCAACCATTAAGAGGGTGAAATTGGAGGTTGGATTTCCTTTTGTAGATATGTTACTATTTAGATGTTTTTATAGATTCTGTGTTTTTGGATATTTATCATTAACAGAGTGAATAAGGGATGAAATGTATTTTGAAAGTACGTTGCTAATAAAGATTGTTTAGCACAACGACAATAGTACGTTGCCTCTTCAAGTGTTAGTTCCAAAAGCACCGTGGTGATTTTAGCGGCTAATAGTACGACGAACAACGTTCTATACAGAGACGTGCCTCAGAAATTTCTAACTTCTGTCGGCACGTTGCACTGCAGGTACAATATTCCTGTATTGTTAACTTATATATTTGTATACTTGGATTTTTACTGACAATTAAGATGAACCATTGAGGGGTGCAATACCCTCCAACTTCAAGAAGAATAATGTAGTTCCAATTCCAAAGAAAGTAAGTGCAGACAAGTGTGAAAATTACAGAACTATCGGTTTAATAAGTCATGGTTGCAGAATACTAACACGAATTATTTACAGAGGAATGGAAAAACTTGTGGATTGCGACCTCGGGAAATATCGGTTTGGATTTAGGAGAAATGTAGGAACACGGGTGGCAATACTCACGACTTATCTTAGAAGATAGGCTAAGGAAAGGCAAACCTACGTTTATGGCATTTGTAGATTTGGAGAAAGCTTTCGACAATGTCGACTGGAATACATTCCTTCAAATTCTGAAGGCAGCAGGGGTAAAATATAGGGAGCGGAGAGGTATATTCAACGTATACAAAAACCAGACAGCAGTTATTACGTTCGAAGAGCAAGAAAGGGAACCAGAGGTTCGGAACGGAGTAAGACAGGTTGTAGCCTTTCCCCAATGTTTTTCAATCTGCACATTGAGCAACCAGTGAAAGAATAGAAGGAGAAATTTGGAGGGGAAATTAAAGTTCAGGGAGAAGAAATACAAACTTCGCTGTTTTCCGATGACATAGTAATTTTGTGAGAGACTGTAAGGATCTGGAAGATTGGAATGGACAATGACTTGAAAGAAAGATATAAGATGAACATTAACAAGAATAAAACGAAGGTAATGGAATGTAATGTCAGAACATCAAGCGATGCTGAAGGAATTAGATTAGGTAATGAGACAATAAAAGTAGTAGATGAGTTTTGTTATTTGGGTAGCAAAATAACTTCTGATAGCCGAAGCAAAGAAGATATAAAATGCAGAATGGCTATGGGAAGAAAAGCATTCCTACAGAAGCGGAACTTGTTAACATCCACTATTAATTTAAATGTTAAGCATTTGCCTAGAGTGTAGCATTGAATGGTAGTGAAACATGTACGATAAGGAGTTAATACAAAAACATGATAGAAGCTTTTGAAATGTGATGTTAAGGAAGAATTATGAAAATAATATGGGTAGATCAAGTAACTAATGAGGAGGTACTTAACCGAATAGGAGAGAAAAGGAGTTTCTGGCATATCCTGACTAAGAGAAGGGATAGGTTGGTGGGATGCATTCTTAGACGTGATGAATCATCAACTTAGCATTAGAAGGAAGTGTGTGGGATAAAAATTGTAGAGGGAGATCGAGGGACGAATACAGTAAGCAGATTCAAAACGTTGTAGGGTACCGAACGTACTCTCAGATGAAGAGTCTTGCATTGGACAGGGTAGCGTGGAGAGGTGCATTGAGCCAGTATGCGGACTGAAGACCTTAACGTCCAATAGGTCCAATGTTTCTGGTGTGATAGTGAAGCAGATACGTATAGGTTGAAACCGCCAATAGTTGAAGAGGCAGGCATCTATCCAGACAATCACACGGGAGATCCATACTGCATCAGGGTCCACTCCAAGTATTATGACTGTCCACGAGCCACACATTACGCAGATCAATGCCAAACGATGCCTCGCTTGGTGTAAGGAGCATAAGAATTGGGACAATCAACAGTGAAGAGACGTTTTGTGGAGTGACGTATCACGGCACACAAAGTGGCAGGGTGTGGATACGGTGAATGCCCTGTGAACGTCATTCGACAGCGTGTATAGTATCAACATTAAAATTCGGTGGCAGTGGTGTTATGGTGTCGTCGTGTTTTTCATGTAGTGGACTTGCAGCCCTTGATTTTTGCGTGGAACTATCACAGCATTGGCCTATGTTGATATTTTAAATACCTTCCCGCTTTCCTGTATTGAAGAGCATTTCGGGGAGTGGCGACGGCATCTTTGAACATGATCGGGCACCTGTTCCTAATTCACGGCCTGTGACGGAGTGGTACACAAAGATCCCTGTAATGCACCCTGTCTGCACAGAGTCCCCTCACCATTGAAATGTTTTAGTACGCCATCTTCGCGCCAGGCCACACGGACCTCCAGCGAAAGCTTTCCTCAGTGCAGCGTGTGAGGTTACAACAACGTACAACATACATTTGAAGCGCAAAGCGCGTTAGTTTGGCAGCGGAGATCGTCGGAAGTTGCGATGACTGAACAGGCAATCAGCCGCTGCGAGGAGGTAAACCTCGCCCTCACATTGGTGGGTGGAGAGCACATGGAGAACACGCTGGTGGACGTGACGTTATGTTCAAATGCCATTTTTCCCGTATTTTTAGATAAGGCGCTGAAACTATTAGAGTTACAGATTAGCACGGAAAAGAATATGAAAGAGGAGAACAGCGCGATTCAGATGATGTGTTCACATCATTTGTATTAATTTTATACCAAAAGTCATTGAGAAAACTAATACTAATTCACTTGGATAAATCCAAAGGCTAAACTAATTCAAGTAGAGTAACGAGCGAGGACTCAAATGAAAGGTTCCAGCGAGACGCAAAGTTTCGTATAACCTTATCATCTGCAACATTTGTATTGCTCATAATATTGCACTATTAAGGAAACACAATAATGATTTGTTTATAACAATTAATACAAGACAGACAAGACGAACAGCGAGGCAGTGGTAAGTTTTAGGTGAAGTAAACACATTATGACCTGTGTAGGATATATTATTTTTATTTTAATATGTTGTCTTCCTGTAAACTAAATTATTTTGAATAAATAGACCTCGGGTGAACAGCACACCTGATGATGGCAACATGGTCGATTGCCGAAATATTGTTTCCTATGCATACACACACACCAGGCTGTTCAACCGTGATCTATTTCATCATGAAATACGCCTGGAGAAATTAAATTAATTTGTTTATCGATCGTAATTTGTTTAAATTTAGGAGCACAGTAATTCTAAACAGTACATTGGAAAGAGGACTGGTAAATCTACCTGAAAAACACTTCGCGTAAGCGATATTCATTGTACGACGGCCAAAAGATTAATTTATCGGTCGTGTTGAAGGTACTCGTTTCTTTGAACATAAGATTTTGGGCTATTTTTAATTTTAGAAGTTGAATTTAGGTATGTATTTGCATTAGAATTTTAGCGCGCATTTAACGATGCCGTTATATCAACATTTAATAATTATTTAAAAAGTTTTGTACACTACTGCAAGACTCACTAAATTTCGTTAGGTGCGCGGTACTGGAATGACGTCACAGATTGTATATAAGTGGCTGCCGGAAGCGACCAAGATAAGTCTGTTGAATCTTGAAGGCACACATGTGTCCGGAGTGCAGTCACATCGAGTGAGACGATAGGTGTTCAATATAGCCGCAGAATCCGACGTGGTGCTCTTTAATTTTGAACAGTAGTCAAAACTCAGAAATTTTTCATCGCTTTCCGACCTGTTTTTATTTATTTATTTTTCATTTACTAATACATTTACTAATATTATTATTATTATTGGTAGAACAAAGTAATCATTTTAGGAAAATTATCCAAATGATTAAATATTCTTATAGCTATATTGTTAGCAATATTGGGATCCCGAGCTAATCATTTCAGACGGTGATTCCTTATTTCTCCTGGTGGATAACAACTTCGAAAAACTTACGGGTATGCAGTCAGGTGTCAAAATAAACGAAGACCGATATTTCGTCAGGAGACCACCATGCCATTTTCAAGGCGAAACTGCAGTGAGGAAGCAATGTGCAACGACCTTTAAAATCTCGGTTTTCAATTAGTAAACAGGAACGACAACACACACCAAGATAGCAAGCACACAGCACCGACACGACCAAAGGTGAAACCGGTCAGGACGTCGATATTACACATCAGTTCTCGACGGATGAGGTCGGATTAGTTTTGTCCCCCTGTTTTTGACAAGTGAGAGAGCAGGATCCCATGCGGAATTTCAACAAAATCCTTTATCCCTATTCATAAGGTTGTCTGCTAGTTTTATTTTTATCGCTTCCTCGATAACACAGTCCCAGTAGTTGGAAGTGCATGCCAGAATTTCCGTTTCGTTGTGTTCCATAGGGTGAACTGTGTCAAGACAGTGTTTGGCCACTGCTGATTTGTTTGGCTGTTGTAAACGTGTGTGACGTTTATGCTGAATACAACGGCGTCAACAGTCCTAATAGTTTGACCAACATATGACATGCCACAGCTACATGGGATACGCAAACCATGGGATGCGCAAACCAAGATCATCCTTAACGGATTCCAACAGTGCATTAATTTTAGATAGTGAACGAAACACACATTTTACATTGTTTTTACGCAAAATGCGGCCAATCTTGTTGGAAGTGCTGCCAACGTATGGCAGAAAGGCCAATGTGGGTGCCGACTATGTGCTATCATAACTAGCCCGTTGCACTTGCGGTCGATAGCGCGACTCTCTTTTAATCTGCCCTTCACTATAGCCATCTTGTCGAAAAGTTACCTTCAGATAGGGGCAAACTTTCCGGGTCAAAAATGACGTGAGCCCTATGCATTAAGTTTCTAAGAACCTCTTCACGTTGAGCTGGGTGGTGACAACTATCATGTTGCAAATACAAATCAGTATGGGTTGGCTTCCTATAAACAGCATGTCTCAACGTGCCATCTGCCTTTCTCCTGAGCAAAACACCAAGGAAGGAAAAGCAACCATTTTTCTTCCATTTTCATTGTGAAACGGATGTTGGGAAGGATTCAATTTAGATGTTCCAAAATGTAATTCAAGTTCTCGCTACCATGAGGCCAAACAACAAAATTGTTGTCTACATATCTGAAAAAAAAAAAACAAGCAGGTTTCAACGCCGCTGACTCCAGTGCACTATTTAAGACGGTGTCTAACTAATTTAATGGTTCTAACCAGAAATGATCATGCCTTGAGCCATAAACAATTTTTGTAAAAATGCAACCCACATGTTGTAGTCAGTTATTTAGTAGATGCCGCCCTAGTTAAAAATTCACTGACTTTGAAATTGAAAATCTAGTTTTACAAATAAATGTAAATGTGTACGGACGTCAACGAGCCAAAGGTAGCAGCAATAAGGCATCCCATAAGCAAAAGCTAATTAAAGAACATGTACCGATACAAGCACTCCGTAAAGAAACGACTGTCATTCCCGAAGAAAACTTCCAGAACCTGATTGGATGTATGTCTGAGAGAGTAGAAGCTGAATTCGAGAATCACCGATGGATTGATTGATTGATTTTCTCAGGGAAGCCAAAACAGTAATGGTCGAACCCGCCACTGCCCGCACCGAAACTAAGTTTATTGTGCGGTATCGCTCCCTGTATATCTAGTAAAGCCAACCAATGCCCTTGAATAGTGCAAGGAGTCCCTTTACCAGTTATTTAATAGACACAATTTCTTCGGGTCTGGTTGTCCCAAATGTTCTGTGCCTTTTACTCTCCAATGCAATGCATTCGAAGATTAGATGTGATGCAGTTTCATCACCATCATCAAAGATCCTACATTTAGGGTCCTCTTCTGTTATTCCCATTGTATGTAGGTGTTTTTTGAAATTCCCATGGCCTGTCAGCAATCCAACCATGAGTGTAATCTCTCTCCTGTTCACGCCCAGGATTGCAGAGCTTCTTTTAAAACATGGCTTTGGCATCATTACCTTGCTATATGCTTTTGTTGATGGACTTTGGTCCAATATTCCACGTGCTGTCTTCTGAGTCAGTTACGTAGCTCCAATTTGATCATTGCCTTGGTGATTGACAGGACAGGTTCCGGTCCTGGCTAATCTGTCGGCATGTTCGTTGCCACTGATCCCCGAGTGGTCAATCACCGATGGAAGGCATTACGAACTTGTAAGCTTACAGCGAGGCCTCCGGATACTTTTGATCGCAGAGTGTAGCCACATTTAACCCTAGAACGGTCGGCCGAAAAATAGAGTCAGGAACGGTCGGACTGGGTCTGTGGGACCCAATAATTAAAATACTTATGACAAGTGCCAAACAGTGTGTTTACATCAAATGACGAGTTTTTATATTGTTTAGGCCCTACTAAATGCTGTAGGGGCATTATTTCAACGTTCTTAATTTCACAATTACAGTAAAATAAAAAAATTAGAAAGTAAACTTCTTTGTAGTAATAAATGTAAGCACACTGGAAGTACAAGTACATTGGATTGAAATACAAATATAAATGAGGATAATTTACAGAACTGAGAAGCAGACTTGTTGAATTTTTGTTGTATAAAGCGAAATTGTGAACAGAATGAATAGTTTGTGTGATGCTGTCCTCTAAAATTGTCACTTTTTGTAACAGCCGACACAAACCATTTCTGCGTGCACCAAGCACAAGAATATTTTGCAAATTTTGCAGAAGTATTAAGTTTTGCTGTTCTTGCACTGATAGCATCTTCCCCTTCATCTCCACTTATTTCACTATTGCTATAAAGATCAATGATTCATTATCATCATCGTAAAAATTGTTGCAAATTTCACAGTATGAAACACTTTCTCTTGAAATTTTATATGTTACATTATTGATAATGATAATGTGGTGCTAGGACATCAGAAATAGTTCAGAAAGGAATTTGAAACTGAATGAAACACCAAATAAAAATAGGTTCGCACTGGTAGAAATCAATAACGTAAACCGGCGGGCTGGGTCTGACAAACACTCCCACTTTTTGGAAAACTGCCGAACATTGTCTAAACAATTTAAAACCTTATTCATGATGTTAACGCTTTCTCTTGCATGTTTCATGAAGGTAGCAGAGCGCTCGAGTCAGATCAGTGACTATAAGCATATATATTCATTGTTATAGTAACTAGGGGGTCTCACAGACCCAGCCCGACCATTCTAGGATTAAACAGCCATGGTGAATACGTAAGTATGTTACAACGAGGACCCTACAAAGATGAAGGTGAAAGGGTATGTAGCATCACGAGTCGGCAATATAGGCGCGCTTGGGCACACACGCGGGAAGAAGCGGCCAACTTATTGCAACTGGAGGCGACTCCAACTGAGCAAACAGTCTGGGGCCAGGCGGCGCGTCCCCGCGCGTCTGTTTGCGGCTGCCGGCGCTCCGGGGCGGAACCGCAGACCGCGGGGGTGATGCGGGCTTAAGGGATGCCGCCAGGGGTGGGCGGGGGTGAGCCGGCCAAGTCGCGCGTCCCCTGGCTGTCATAAGGCAAGTTGTCGCGCAGTCGGCGAGTTACTGCCAGCAGCCGTCCCCTGCCGTCTTGCGGTCGAGACAGCTGTTGCTCCAAACACACACACACCAGCAAAGTAGACGTGCAGAACAGGAATAGCGCCGGCGGTAGAGACGCAGGAAGAGAGAGTACTACTGCACGTGGAAAAGCCTATACATTCATCATGAAATATAGTATTTATTTAATCGTATGATACATCTTCATCTATATACATACTCCGCAATTCACCGTAAGGTGTGTGGCGGAGAGTACACAGTACGACTACTAGGCATTTCGTTTTCTGTTCCACTCCCAAATAGAACGAGGAAAAAAAGAATGCTTATACGCCTCCGAACGAACCCTAATTTCTCTTACCTTCTCTTTGTGGTCACCTCGCGAAATGTAAGTAGGTGGCAGCAAGATCGTACTACACTCGGCTTCAAATTCCGCCCCTCTAAATTTCCTCAACAGAAATTCACGAAAAGAACGTCTTCTTTCTTCCAGCGATCCCCAATTGAGTACCAGCAGCATTTCCGTGACACTCGCGCAGTGGTCGAACCTACCAGTAATAAACCTAGCTGCTCGCCTCTGAACCGCCTCTATGTCTTACTTTAAACTGATCTGCTGCGGGTCCCAAACACTTGAGCAATACTCAAGACGTAGTCGTACAAGCGTTTTATACGCGGTCTCCTTTACAGATGAAGTCCATCTTCCCAAAATTCTCTCAATAAATCAGAGTCGGCTGTCCGCCTTATTCATAACTGTCCTTACATGTTCGTTCCTTTTCATATCGCTCTGCAATGTTACGCCTAGATATTTGAACGATGCGACAACATCAAGAAGCTCACTACTAATGCTGTATTTGAACATTATGGAATTGTTCTTCCTACTCATGCGCATCACCTTACATTTTTCTACATTGATAACTAGCTGCCATTCTTTGGACCAACTAGAAATTTTTTCTAAGTCATCTTGTATGCTATTACAGTCAAAGACGATACCCTCCGATACACCACAGCATCATCAGCAAACAGCCGCAAATTTCAACTTACTCTGTCCATCAGATCATTTATATACATAGAAAATAATAGCGGTCCTATCACACTCCTCTGGGGCACGCCTGACGATACACTCGTCTCTGATGAACACTCACCGTCGAGAACAACGTACTGCGTTCTATTACTTAGGAAGTCTTCCAGCCAGTCACAAATCTGTGAACCTATTCCATAAGCTCGCATCTCCGCTAGCAGTCTGCAGTGTGGCACCGAGTCGAACGCCTTTTTGAAGTCGAGAAAAACACAATCCGTCTGTTGCCCTTCATCCAAGGCTCGCAAGCTGTCATGTGAGAAAAGGGCAAGCTGAGTTTCACATGAACGATGTTTCCTAAACCCGTGCTGATTCACAGGAAGAAGCTTCTCCGTTTCAAGAAAAGTTACTATATTCGAACTGAGAATATGCTCCAAAATTCTACATGAAACTGATGTCAACGGTATTGGGCTGTAATTGTATGGGTCAGTTCTCTTGCCTTTCTTATAAACGGGAGTCACCTGCGCTTTTTTCCAATCACCGGGAACTTTGCGCTGAATTAAATATTCGCGATAAATGCAAGCTAAGTAGGGGGCCAATGCCGCAGAATACTCTTTGCACAACCGAACTGGTATTCCATCCGGACCAGCAGACTGTTTCATATTTTGATCTCTCAGCTGCTTCTCTACACCGCAAATACCTATTACTATACCCTCCATTTCGGAATTAATACGTTGATCAAATGATGGTACATTTGTGCGGTCCTCCTGCATGAAAGATTTTTTAAAGGTTAAATTTAGAACTTTAGCTTTCCATTTGCTTTCTTCTATTACTGCCCCGGAATGATCAACGAGTGACTGGACAGTGTGCTTTGACCCGCTTATCGATTTTACATAGGACCAGAATTTTTTTCGGGTTGTCGGAAAGATCCTTTGCTAAGGTACGGCTGTGGTAATTATTGTATGTTTCGCATATCGATCGTTTTATAGACGCACGAATCTCTACTAACTTTTGCCTGTCATTATTTGCGTGTTCTTTTTTGAATCGAGAGTGCAACTGTCTTCGCTTTCTCAGCAGCTTTCTAATATTATTATTATGCCACGGTGGATCTTTTCCATCCTTAATCGCCTTTACTGCCACATATTTCTCTAACCCTTTATTTACAATTCACTTAAATTTAGTCCACAGTTCCTCTACATCCATAGTCCCGGAATTAAACGATGCCCATTCATTTTCTGAGTGCGATCGTAACATTTGCTTATCGGCTCTTCCCAACAAAAACACGCTCCTAGCCTTCTTGATTGGTTTATGAACTTTGGTCACCATGGACGCTATGACGATATCTTGATCACAAATTGCTGTCTCTTCACAGACAACATTAATAAGGTCAGGCCTGTTCGTGGCTATAAGGTCTAAAATATTTCCATTGCGCGTGGGTTGCCGGTTTAACTTCTCAAGACAGTTTTCGGAGAATGTGTCCAAAAGTAGCTCGCAAGACAGCTTGTCTGTACCGCCTGAAATGTAACTAGAGAGGTCTCAATCTATACTCTTAAGGTTGAAGTCTCCCCCGACTAATATTACATGGGCCAGATACCTACGAATTTTTTTTTTACAATATACAATTATTCATAACAAGGTGAAATCAAACTTTAATGTTTGTTCTTCTCATCCATCAAGTTATAATGGGTGTGAGAGCGAAGGAATCGTCAGGAATGCTAGGGTAAGAATGATGAGGACAGCGTTGGGCCAGTTGTTTGATCGTCTGTTCTTCCAGCTTACACTCACACATTGGTGAACTTGTCTAGCACCACTAGTACCTGAAATAATTGCAGCATCCATGTCCATGGGCGTAGTCATGGGAGTGGTTTTAGGGGTTCAAACTCGTCCCGAAATTTTAACAAAGCAAATAAAAAGAGGCAGAAATTGTCTAAAATGGATTGCTATTGATCTTTATGTCAAATTACCGCCTTTTCTAATTGTAAGGGACGGCTAATGTATGCCATGTGATGATCCGATTTTTTTTCTTTTTGCCTAATCTTCTTTTAACAATCCTTCCGATGTTTTTTTTTTTTTTTTTTTTTTTTTTTTTTTTTTTTTTTTTTTTTTTTTTTTGACTGCATTATAGAGAGAAATCAATGTTATCATGTTTGTTTAACAGTTCATTATTGGCATAAAGAATAATGTTTGATGACAATAAGAGTCTACTATGGATGTGAACCCAGTGTGCGATTAATTGATCTTCTGAAAAGATGTTCATTTCATCACTGTATGGAACTGTTAATTTATATTTCAGGTTACGTTTGAGGGAAGAGGCAAACAAAACCATTTGTCATGTGTGTAAACAGCTTGGTAATAGCTCCAGGAAGTAGAAACCATCCGTATTCATCTGTTGCGAATAGAATTTTCTGCCTGCATTATTTTGGAAATAATTGCCATTACAGTAAATAGCTTTATCCCCCTGCGAGGCAAGATAGTGTACCTCTTCATCTGCAGCAAATCGACAGCCTTGGATGTGTATTTTGACGTATGTTATTAAGAGAATTACGTAATTTATTTGTTAAGTTTATTTGTTAAAACGCCTCCTGAAATCAAGTCCTGGCTGCGCCTATGACCACGTCCAGTCCTCAACCTGTTGATGGGGCACCATAAGAATCTTGGTACGTCATAACCGATTGGCTTCTTTGTGGGATCAAGATGGTGGGCCTTGTCCCCAATGTTTTTCTTGACCATTCATGCCTCCAGCTTTTAGGTCAAATACATCAGCAATGAGTTGCACACAGTTTCACAACCTAGATTGCAGTCGCTGCTGTGATGTATGGCAGAATTCTTGGTGCAATGTCAAAGAGGCTGATCGCCAAGATTTTCTTAGCTTCCCTTAGTACAGCTTGCTTCCTCCTCCGGTGAGGTGGCGCGATGTGACGCAGTATAGATTACCAGTGACGTGGAGCAGATTTGATGGTACCTGCAATGCAATGCATTGCATCATTCAATTTTGTGTCTATATTCTTCACATGTGTCGAGTGGACAGTACACTGCAGAATAGACGACATTGGTGGCAGATGAGCGTTAACAGTCAGCATAGACTCCCCGTGATGTACCATTGAGCTTATGTAGTATGGTGTCTCTTGCGGTAACTTTATGGGAAAACTTAGTAATGTGCTCTTCGTAGCTCAGGGATCTATCTAAAGTAGCTCCAAAATACTTTGGAAAAGGACTGTATCTCAGCATTTGTCCATTGAATAGAACTCTTGGTTTGTAGGTTTCAGCACTATTCGCTAGATGGAAGAGGACTCTACACTTTTTGTATTTCTGGGGATCAATCTCGAGGTCTCAAAGAAAGTTGTCATGTTCTTGACGGCCTCTTTAATAATTTTTGCACCCTCTTCAGTATTATTCCTCTGTGCTATCCGCGCAATGTCATCAGCATATATTAACTTTGTTGTTATTGTGGTTGGTTCATCATGTATGTACAAATTGAAGAGTAATGGGACTATAACAGATCCCTGTGGTAGACCGTTATTTAGGTTTCGTTTGTAAAAGATAGTAACAGCACCAGACGTGTGTCTGTCCCTCTTTTTATCCAAGTTAGTATAGTTTCTGGACGAAATTCTTCCTTTTGCATTTACATCTAAGCAATCACAATCAATATTTCAGGAGTGAAGCTATGCACAGAGGCTCTAAAGCTGAACAGAAAGAAGAAGTTGTTTTTTATTCCAATGAGTGCAGTATCTTTAATTGAGCAGATTTTTAACATCATCCCATTTCTCTTCCTTTATCTTGCTTGATAATGTCAGTATAGGTCTATTGATAGCAGTCAGCAACTTATGTCAACATTTTGCCAATGTTGTGAATTGTTTATATGAGCTGTTAAAGCAATAATGAATTTCTGTTCTAAATTTTATATCCTAATCTTTGACACCGAGAGGAAGAAGATACTGTGATATGCAAATGATTAGCTTTTCAGATCATTCACACAACGCTGGCGCCGGTGGTAACACCTATGACGTGCTGACATGAGGAAGGTTTTCAACCGATTTCTCATACACAAACAGCAGATGACCGGCGTTTTCTGGTGAAAGGTTGTTGTTATGCATCGTGTAAGGAGCAGAAATGCGTACCATTACGTTTCCGACTTTGATAAAGGTCGGATTGTAGCCTATTGTTACTCGCGTTGGTCGCGATATAATGACTCATAGCAGAATACGGAATCGGTAGATTCAGTAGGGCAATACGGAACGCCGTGCTGGATCCCAACGGCCTCGTATCACTAACAGTCGAGATGACAGGCATCTTATCCGAATGGCTGTAGCGGATCGTGCAGCTATGTCTCGATCCCTGAATCAACAGATGGGGACGTTTGTAACAACCATCTGCACGAACAGTTCGACAACGTTTGCTGCAGCATGGACTATCAGACCGGAGGCCATGGCTGCAGTTACCTTTGACGCTGCATCACAGACAGGAACACCTGTGATGGTGTACGCTACGACGAACCTGGGTGTACGAATGGGAAAACGTCATTTTTTTCGAATGAATCCAGGTTCTGATTACAGCATCATGAAGGTCGCATCCGTGTTTGGCGACATCGCGGTGAACGCCCATCGGAAGCGTGTATTCGTCATCGCCATACTGGCATATCACCCGGCGTGATGGTATGAGATGACATTGGATACATGTCTCGGTCACCTCTTGTTCGCATCGACGGCACTTAGAACAGTGGCCGTTACATTTCAGATGTGTTTCGACTCATGGCTGTACCCTTCATTCTATCCCTGCGAAACCCTACATTTCAGCAGGATAATGCACGACCGCATGTTCCAGGTCCTGTACGGATTTTTCTGGATACGGAAAATGTTGGACTGCTGTCCTGACCAGCACATTCTCCAGATCTCTCACCAACTGAAAACGTCTGGTTAATGATGACCGAACAACTGGCTAGTCACAAAACGTCAGTAACTACTCTTGATGAACTATGCTATTGTGATGAAGCTGCATGGGCATCTGTACCTGTACACGCCATCCAAGCTCTGTTTGACTCAATGCCCAGTCGTATCAAGGTCGTTACTGCGGCCAGAGGTGGCTGTTCTTGGTACTGATTTCTCAGGATCTATGCACCCAAATTGCGTGAAAATGTAATCACATATCAGTTCTAGTATAATATATTTGTCCAACGAATACCCGTTTATCATTTGCATTTCTTCTTGGTGTAGCAATTTTAATGGCCTGTAGTGTATATTATGTATGAAGCAATAAAAGTATTTTTTTTTTTTTTAATTTGGAAAGTAAAATAATTTATAATGGCCGAATGGAAGAAGATATATTGTGATGAATGGCGTTGAGAATAATTGCATTTCGGACATTTCTGAAGACGAGAAATATGTAGACATCAAATATTAAGTGTATTTCTTAAATAATTTGTTTGTAGTGTAGTATGTACGCCAGTGAAATACTGGTTATGAGCAGTTCAGAGAGAAAGACGATGCAATAATTTTAAATATGGTAGTCCAAGAGAATGCTGGAGATTAGATGAGATGATCCCGTAACTGATTAGGCGGTACTAAGTTGGGAGGTGAAGAATTTTCTCGCGTACTTTGGCTAAAAGAATCGATTGGTAGGTCACATTGAGACAAGAAATAGTCAATTTACGTTGTGTAGAGTATGGGGGTAGGTGGGAAAGCCACAGACGGAGACCGATAGACATTAAGTAAAGGGCTATGGGTTGCCTATCTTATACGGAGATAAGAGGCTTGCATAGGATAGTATAGCGAGGAATGCTGGATCAAGCCAGTGTTTCGACTGGAGGCCAGAGCACCGACAAGTATGGGAAAGGAAATCGGAACCTTCCCGCCATAGGCCGGTACCGGTTTAGAAAATGACAGAAAAATTTAAATTTTTGTAACCCGGATGCGTATTTGAACCGCCGTCCTCCAGAGAGCGAATCTGGCTGATGCAATCACAGCACCACCCTGCTCGGTGTGACCACTACAGTGCACCAGACATCCACTAGTGCTTGAGTGGTTTTATTAGCCACATTAATCATGTGCAGGTTTGCAGATGTGTATTTCTATTACATTTTAGGTAACCAGTTTCTGAAAAAATAATTTCCGGTGAAATCAGTCACCACGTTTAAATAAATACGAAATCATTATATCTCATATATTTAACAGTAGGTGCATGATTTACACCACGATATCCCACGAGTGCATTATCGGATTAACTCACTAATTCAGTCCATAAATTGAGACAGTAAAGGTATCTTATCATGTTTTTAGTACACAATAATACGAAAAGTTTCACTCGCCATTTCAGAACCACGTTTTCTTCATAACTATAGACAGCAATTTCTTTTAGTTTCGAAAGAAACAATGAAAATTCCAAAAGTATCTCTTTTGCTTGGTTACATATTTAACTTTTTCGTTGACTTGAAATTTATGTTCAATTAGCGAGTTTCATTTATCTGTGGGTAATGTCGTATCAGTCCCCTCCCCCCTCCCACCAGGTGCGTGAAAGAAACCCTTACACAACTCAAACTTGTTACACGAAAATTCTTGAGTGATGATGAGCACTAACTGCTATTAAGATACTCCAGTCTCCTCACAAAGTTAGCTGTAGTGTCCTGCACTGATAAAAACTTCTGCAGAGAAAAATGTGGCTAAATACAGCTGAACCGACAGGAACAAACCTACGAAAACACTTTCACACTTTTATGGTTTATAAATACAGTCGTTCGTGCAAATTAGGAAGTGGCGGAGGGCTTCAAATCATATGTCGCTTCTGTAGAAAAGTTGCTAGTACTAGAATGTCAAACAGTATGTCACTTGTGAGAAAAAAGTCGAGAAATTAAACTGTATGATCTCACTTATGTCTCCAGGAGATCTATTAATAATGTAAATAATACAGTTGTCGAGTCCCAGATCTAAAAATTTCACTGAAAATAGAAAGGCTTACTAGTTTCCTAGACTATATTCATAAGATATCCTTTACATTGTAACACAACTGATGGTGGGCAGTTCTAAAGTTCATCTCGAAATAACTAGCCGCGGCGAATTAGCCGTGCGTCATGGAGCGCCGTGTTGTGATGCGCACGGCTGTTCACTGTCGGGGATTCGAGTTCCCCACGAGCATGGGTGTTTGTGTTGTCCTTAGGTTTGTTTACCTTAGCTTACGTAATTTGTAAGTTACGGACTGATAAGCCAGCAGTTGAGTCTGATAGTTTTACGAACATTTTAAACACTTGAGTAACTATTAAACCAGTATTCTGACAGAGGAAATACATTTCATGTGGGACCTAGTATTTGAATGCCAGTGCAGACAGCTGCATTGTATCGTGAGTAACGTAAAAGAAAACGAATTGGTGTTTCTTTACATTGTAGGTTATTTATCCATACGACCACTGCATTAAATATGTAGAGACAGTTATCTAGAGCAATATAAGTTTGTATGACTATATGTAATTTTACCCAAAAAGACAGATGCCATCTGCATGTTATTAACTTCTGTTGTAAACATACATTTCGGGCAGATGAATTATCCTGCAAAATACTGTTTTGGTAATATCTGTAGAAGGGAACTGTATTTACTCAAGGGTGTGAATGCATCTACAGAAACACCTTCATTTCTAGAACTGCAGACACTGAGATGGATGCGATGTGATTTCAGGAGAGCATATCGTTACACTGTAGGAAATGTTCCTTTCAAAAGGATAGATAGCGACACAATACATTTATTTGTAGATATATTAGAAAGTATGCACAGGGGTATATTAAAGAAATTAAAATTTATGCAGATGCAGCAAAATTGGCAAGTCTTAAGACATTGCCTACCTTCATACTTCAGAATTACTGACATTTAATGTTTGTAAAGCTTAAGGGACTTAACTGCGGGGTCATCAGTCCCTAAAGTTACAAACTACTTACGAACCACCCTAAACTAAAGATGACACAAACATCCATGCACGAGGGGGGATTCGAACCCCCGACGGCGGACGGCCGCGCTCACCACAACACGGCGCTCCAATATGAGTGGCTAATCCGCCGCGGCACCGATTAATTCCCTCTAATTCAAATAGGGAGGCTCTGTGGCAGATTTGACTTTTACGATACAGTGTTGACTGGACTTACAAACTACTTAACCTCTAGTGCCCTCATGTATCATGTATGATACATCCGTTCAAATGAGTTGCCATCACACTGGGTGCCGTTTTTCGTAAAATTGCCGACTGTATCGTATTCCATACACTCCACAGAACAACGAGGCAGACTACTCATAGTTCTCAGAGTGACCACTAGGTGTCAGGCGGAGTCGGTGTGAAAGAAACACCAGCAATACAGATACATACGAAGAAGAAAGTGAAGGGAACAATGAAAAGAAGAGAAGACCAGTTCAGCCAATACCACCAATGGCCAAAAGATACAAAAATGTGATGCACATGCCAGAAATGGTTACCGAAAAAAGAGTAGATCACGGTGCAGAGGAGTGGGCTGTTTAAAGTTAACGAATGTGAGATGTACTGAATGTAAGGTCTTTTTGTGTTTCACTTGGTTCAAAAAGTTTAATACTTCATAATATTTTTAAAGATTTGTAAAAAAAAAAAAAAAAAAAAAAAAAAAAATCGTTTTTTTTTATACTTCACAACATTTTCAAAAACTAAAAATTTCTAAAAATTTTATTCCAACAAGAACATGTAATGAGACAATTTGCAACAATTTTGTGCATTTTCTAGCATTAGGAGGTGTATATGTCATTGAAATAAGCAAAAATAAAGTAACATTTATTCTTTCATCACGTGTCACATTGTCTCGATAGCAACCCAATGTATCGTATATGATACAAAAATATATAAAAATTTAGAAAATACTATTCATGAATATTTTACCATCAGTGGTGCCAATAAACACATTTAAAGTTGTTTCGTTCAATTTACTGTTTAAATCTGGCTTCAAGTCTCCAGAGGTTAAACAATACCAATGGCCAAAAGAGGACTCAAACGTAGCGCTCCAGACCACAAAGCCAGTCCCACACAGCTCTGAAAGATCCTGCCATACAGATGATAATAATGCTGTTGATGATGATAAGGGTTTGAAAGTAAGGTCAGTAGAACCGTTTTTGCCTCACAGCTAGTAGTTGTGATTTTCGAGGATTTTCAATGGGTAAGTGACAGAGAAGGAGCTAAGGATTTCGTCTGTGGGTGACGTAGCAGAAAAAGCTGAAGGAAAGTTCATCCAAGGATGGCATAGACAGTGGATCGAAATGCTCGCCTTGGTGAGCCGTTGGACAAAGACTTGAAGCTATTGGATCTTAAGTACAGGACCTAATCATGCTGAGAATTTGGATTTGATAAACACTTCTTCAGCTCTAGCTCATTAGAAACATTTCACAATGTTTGTGCCATGGGATTGTTCTGTCGTCTTCAAGCAGCAGAAATCCAATTAATTCAAGTTACGAAGTACTGCTTTTAGTAGTTCGCAATTAGTGTTACTAAAGGCATAATCAGTAAGATAACATTCAAACATGGAGGTGTTGTGCAGAGAAATCAACCTATTCCATCGACTTTGTTAACCGCATGTTAGTATATAGATGATTGTCATGAGTAAGTATTTCATTCCCATACTCAAACATCTATATAAAATTGAATAACATAAAATGTAACTATACTTGTAATGTCATATCGAATAACGTGACTCATTTTTGTTATTAAAAAGTAAAGGTCAATGAATAATTATGAACAATTTCGATAGTACAGTGACGTCACTGGCTATCTTATTGCAACTACGTCTACTTTAGGCGCATTACTAGGGCCATACAGTATTAATTCCTTTGAAATTATTCACTGTGCATTGATCCGCGGTAGTGTATCTCAAGGGTGCTATTGTGTCAAGTCCATAAATTAACTACAGGTAATTCCCTCTAACCGACCACCAGGGTACCTTCTAAGCTTGCCTAGTAGGCTGCGTTCACTATGCATTGCTAACAACTCAAGAAAGTTCACAAGCGGGGAAGGGAGGCAAATATGATGATTTTCAAGCTTCTGCCTTTCACCACACGTCGTAAGATAGTTTGTGGCGTATACAGAAAGTTGTGGCTGTAGTAGCAAGGTAAGCAAATATTGCACGAGAGTCACAGTTTCCTTTCAGTGTTGGTATAAGAAAGGAAGACACAACTGTTTACAGAGGCTTTTCTTCCTTAATTTCTGCAAGTATTATCAAATGATATGTAATACATCGTTTCTATTTATTTACACCATTACTTGAAAATATTCTTCAATCCGCTGTTCTTTCGATATTGTCACAGTGAAATGGAAGTAGGCTTGACTTCGAAGGCAACTAAACACAACACTTATACTGAAAGCACGTTTATTACGAACTCAACATACACGCAGCACTGACTGCCTCTCAGGCAGAGTGCTCTGCTATTTATACATAGACAGACTTTACCAGAAATTAGAAGAACAATTAACATAAGAAACAACTACAATTTACAAGTGAACATAAGAAAGATGTAGGACCTTCTGGAATTGTTAATTACAAAGAAATAAACTTTTTGCCGGTGGGCGGGATCGAAACGGCGACCTTCTGTTCCGCAGTCCGTGACGCTATCCCCTGCGCCACGCCAGCAGTTGGTGTTCGTGGTCTCTCGCGGCAATATCGTCAAATATCTCATGTTATTTGAAAATGTAGGAACTAATCTAAATTTTCGAAAGAAATCAAATCTACGATTCATTTATCAATTTCTCTAGCTTTATAAATTCCTATTCCATCTAGACAATAATCCTTAAATATGCTTGTAATAATCGACGAAAGACAGGTACAAGAACAATTAATCCGTTAAGATACCATCAGTATGATGATGATCATGATGATGGTGGTGGTGGTAACAATGATGATTGGTGACTATGGTCATTAATAAAATCACTTGACTTGGTAAGCGATAGCCTCGAGCCAAATTTAAATTCTCTTTAAGATACTACATTTACTGATTGACAAGCAGTTTTCAAGATTAATATATATTAATACTCAGGCGTATTGTATCATTTAGGCCTTCAAGTAACGATGGAGAAGCATACAGCGCTTGGAAAGAAATTAAGTCATTCCTTCGTGGGGTTCACTGTGTTTGCTGCTGCCCATTTATCAGTACGGAACTCAGACACTTGTTGATGCTCCGAACGAGTCTGTTGCTGTTTGGCAACTGCTTGCTCCGTGTGCGCCTTTATGTCTCTGGAGAGAAAATTAATGGTCGATGGAAACGCTCCTCACTGGCAAAGTACCAGCAGCCGTTAGGACAGGCCCAGCTGCTTGCACGGACGAAATAGCCTGCTGTAACAACAGCTGTGTCACCGTGTCTCGGGCGTATCATACGTAGCAGCCACAGTTTATTTCATGCAGCTTCCATCTCTAAAGCAGGGTTGTAACATCCTCACTCATTTTATGGTGATGAACCTGAACATTTCGACCACCTGCATACTGTCATTACAAAGCGGTCTATACCAAAGCAGTCTCACGTTATGAGGTGTGAGTACTAGTCAGATACACAAGTTTCATGTAGAATCAGTGAGCAGCCTTTGCAGAAGTTAACCAGCCTTTCACCTCTGTATTTCCTATTTCCCAGTCCAAATCTTCCATCCATTCCCTCATCTTTTTCCTCCTCTTACCACTGCAATCCATGTCCACATTACAATGATGCAAGCATTTCTTTTTTCTTTATCCTTAATTCCTTCAATCGTTTTATAATATTTTTTTTCTAATTCGCCATCACTGAGTTGGCGTCTCGCCGTGTATACTCGTATTGAAATGGCATACATTCTTATCACCCTTAAATCTCATCACCATCAAACTTCCATCTACGTACTCCACTCTCAATACATTTTCTTATTACAGTTGCCTTACGACAACCACCATTATTCTCCATAACTGCGTAAAAAATTTTTATTATCCATCTCTCCCCTGCACTCCACATCACTTTACACATATCAGTTACATCCAGTGTAGTCTTCGCTATTTCCTGTTTGGCATTTTCCAGCTTCTCAGCCAGCAATAGTGTGAGTACATTCCATGTTCTAAATGTTAAGCTCTGCCCTTCTTCCTAATCTGTTTCTCTTTCCTTTTTCATCCGTGTCCATCCCTTCGCTGTTTGATATCGATGTATTCCGCACCTGGAGATCCGAGTAAGGAGAAGTTTAGTCTCCGGATTCTTTTAAAAAGAGAACCATACGATAAGTTTCCTGGGAAAATTAATGTAACAATATCCCGTTTCTTTCCACACAGTCAGGTGGTTTCCCAGCCGCTCAATTTGAGTCAGATGCGGTTTGTAGCCGCCTCTCTAAGGATATACGTTGCAGTTTGAATCTTCCGGCATCAAATTCGACCAAAGTCCTCCTCCTGCGACGTTAGAGATACTGGGAACTAAAAATGAAGTCCTCTCAAGCCTCGGATAATAATGTCTTTGGGGTCGAAAAAACAGGGAAAATGAAAAATGAGTTGGTCGAGCAAGGCAAAAATGTTCAAATGTTTGTAGAACTTATGGGACTTAACTACGGGGTCATCAGACCCTAAGCTTACAAACTACTTATGAACTACCTAAGACTAAGGACGGCAGAAATATACATGCCCGATGGGGGATTCGAACCCCCGACCGTAGTGGCCGTGCAGACCGTGACTGGAGCGCCTCAGACCCCTCGGCCACCGCGGCCGGCCGAGCGAGGCAGATAGGAATGTAAGGAACCAGGAAACGCCTGACTCAAATAGGTGTGAGAAATGTCATTTGAAGCTAAGGCGTGTGGCTGCAACCCCACATACTCCCAACGTGGACGCTCGCTATGTTTTGGTATTTTGGAAATGGAAAAGGACAAGCAATGAGTAAGGATGACGGAACCTTATGGAACACTTAGTTTGATTCATTGGCTGAGGCCTTTCTGGCATTAGATTTTCTATCTTCTTGATAGCCCTCAGATTTACTAGAATACATCTGTACTTTAATAGGAAATGAGAAAATGTTAAAATGTTTGTAAATCCTTAGGAGTTAACTACTGTGGTCATCAGTCACTAGGCCAACAAACTACTTAAACTAACATTCTAAGTGCAACTAATACACCCATGCCGAAGGAGGACTCGAACCTCCGCCGGCGGGCAGCGATTCGCTCCGCAGCAAGGCGCCTTGGAACTCTCGGCCATTCCACCGTGGCAGGAAATTACATTGTAACAAGCATTGACAGAGACAAAGGAAAGTATAAATAACAGTTAAAGCCCATTCAGTCACGGAAGATAGAATCTCAGATCTTCGGCCCTATAGTTAGGTACTACCTAAAGGATGCTCAAAGTCAATCGTCAATGACTGATAATGTACGATGCTGCAACACAGTGGAGGTAGTTACTAGGACCTGTAGTTCTGAACGTTAGTTTAAGTTTTTTACTAACGTAATAGTATTCTCCGTCACTATTATCTGTAGATTTAAACCTGGAAACAATTTCATTACACAACGTATTCCACTTGAAGTCTTCTATATATTTTGTAAGGGTTTGTTGAGAGTGCAGACGTTAATCGAGTCACCTTTTAGTCCTTCGAATACATATTTATATGTCACATATTGATATATTGTTGAAACTGAGATATTCTGAAACGTGAATTCATTTATAAATTAGTTGTGGTACATGGGTTTGAGGCTATTTGGATACTTTCCTGATTGTCTCAGCGGCGACGGACAGTTGAACACTAGTACTAGAGAAAATCTCCAAATTTTATAATGCTCCGCAACAAAGTTTGTTGAAGATTACAATTATAATTTCGCCATAGCTTTCCAATTTAATTACTATGTCCTAACTGCAATGTGGTAAGAATTGTTTACATCGCCATGTTCTGAAAATTAAATTCGTGTAGCAAACCCACATGACCATACCTAAAACATACTTGTAAGCATTAAATGTGTAACTTCGTCGCAACGAATACGAGTAAGAAATTCACGTAATGTCAGCTGTAATGAGGGTACTACTTATGACCCTCCTAAAATAGCGAGTAACTTCCGTGTCAATTAAGAGTAAAGTCTGCCTTAATCCTGTACGCCTGCCAACTGTTGCGACGGTCATGAAAGGTTACACTGTTTATAACCGACAGTTTCTCAGTCTTACATCTGACGTGCGTACGTAAGAACTAATACGTGAGAGATATGCACAATGTGAATCCTGTTCTTGAGTAATCTTGTTTGTATATTTCTTACCTTTCCCCGTATCGAAAGCAAATGTTCCTTTGCAATAGGGTTGCGTGGGTACATTTCAATAAATCCTAAAATAGTTAAATATCCTCAGTTACGTTGGAAATTGAAATTATTGCATTAAAATTTATGTTTGTCTAGCTATGTTTCTTGGATGATCTCTCTTCGTTTCCAGTCAATTTTTCTTATTCCTCCTCTTCTCCTTTTATCACTAGCTGAACACCCGGTGTCGCCCGTGTACTTACTTATGCCAATATTATGATAGTCCATCACTCATTGCCTTTCCTTTCTGTCCACCTTTTCGTTCTTTCACTCTCTCTGTTCATCTCCTCCCCTCCCCACTGTCTATCTCTCTCTCTCTCTCTCTCTCTCTCTCTCTCTCTATCTATCTATCTCACTTACTCACTCCATATCCTCCCACCCCTCTCTTTGCCAATCTCGATCCACCCATTTATCTGACAGTCACATCCTCGTCTCTTTGTCGAACTCCTCCTCAACATCCACAGTTCTCAGCTTCATCTGTGCAAAATTATACAACTTTGTTAACCTCCATGGGGATCATTCAAATGGCGTCAAAATTTATTGTAAGGTTACCTCCACCATGCAGCGTTTCGTATCTTAGGTAGGTGGAGATGTTCTCCTTGTTTTGATGGTGAGATGTGAGAAATTTAATTAAGATCGGAATATATCCCTAGATTTTATCGATGTTCGTAGGTGTAGTAACCTCTGCCATTCAGCATATAAAATTTTACGTAGAGAGTGACTTTCCTCATGTTTTGAAGATGAACAGTGCGGCAATGCATAATATATGAACAAACGTAAAATGGCAGTTTCCCATGCGTCGCATTGTTAATGACGTCATTCCTCCTAATCCATGAGTCACAAAATGAAATAATTTTGTAGGTACATTCATTGAGATAAGTGGATAATGTCTTAAAACCATGTTATGAATGCGTGAAACAGCCAAGGAGTTATAAATTTAAACGTCATTGATAATATAGCACTTTTAGACGCATCTCAGTGTTCAGGACGTCATATCTCATGAACTTTGTGTCGTACAGTTATATAATTACGTATATTACCTCCGCGATGTGCACGCAATACTGCGACACAGTTTCATCGCAATCGAATAAACGGTACGGCAGCTCATAAAATACCAAAAAAAAAAAAAAAAAAAAAAAAAAAAACCAAACAAACAACAAAAACATATATTCATTTCTTTATATTAGGTTATCATTCCATCTTCATCTTTATTCCCTTCTGAAAGCATCTCCAGGGCGTGATTAGTTGGAAAAATATGATGGGTTGCCGACTGTTCATCACACTGGACCTGTATTCACGTGGGCAGTGGTTTCCTCACCGTCCTGCCAACCATATTTAGGTTTCCGGTGTCTTTCTCGTAATAATTACAACGAATGCAATGATTTCTTCCCATTTTATTCGTTTTTCCTCTGTCCCCGTTGGCAGAAATATCCAAATCTCCCTTCGAACTCAATTACAAATGTCGTTTCAAATAAACCAAATAATTCATGTCGACGAATAAAACAATTGCTAAAAGTTAAACTCCTGCAGTGAATCATGGTATTCGTTGCTCAGCACTATTAACTGCTAATCAAATCAGTGGGACCCATGTTCGTCCGACGCAGTTTCTTGCGTACCACTCCCAGTCTACTACTTGTCACTCTTCAGGAAGGTTGTTCAAATGTTTGTAGAGCTTATGGGACTTAACTACGGTGTCATCAGTCCCTAAACTTACAAACTACCTACGAACTAGATAATACTAAGGACGGCACAAATATCCATACCCGAGGGGGGATTCGAACCCCCGACCGTAGTAGCCGTGCAGAACGTGACTCGCGCGCCGCAACCCGCTCGGCCACCGCGGGCGGCCAGAAAGGTTGTCCTTGATGCTTCGGTGGATTAGCATTCCTTAAAGAACGAATAGTGTTCAGAAATGCCAATGCCCTGTGGATCATTTTCAAAACTTGAATGTAACTGTGAACTGAAGTATAACTTATATGTAAAATTGTGCTCTGATATAACTGCTTATCACCGCTATAAGTTCAACTGTTCAACTGTTTGTATAGCTTATGGGACTTAACTATGGGGTTATCAATCCCTAAACTTACAAACTACTCATGAACTAGCTAAACTAAGGTCGGCACAAATATCCATGCCCGAAAGGGGATTCGAACCCTCGATTGTAGTGGCCGTGCAAACCGTGACTGACGCACCGAAGTCCCCTCGGCCACCGCGGCCGGCACCGCGATAAGTAATCGTAGCACTTTGCATTTCATACAGAAATGACAGACTTGCAAAGCTATGTAGTAAAATCTGTGCACCATTACGAATACTGGACGAGGGAAACATTGTGGTGAAATAACGCCTACATCACGTAAAGCAATACATACACGATAAATATTCAATGAGAGGAATTGTAGAACTCATTATCAGGTCACCGCGAATATGAACTACCAATAAAATATGTATAAAATTAATTAAAGTCTATTACATAACGCTACTAAGTTGTCAAAAAATTTACGACGTGTAATTCCTGTACGTCTAATGCATTGTCGGCCTTACAATATCCATATTTACAAACCTCTCTCATTATCTGAGGCCAGTAGAGAGAGGCATGTCTTCGACAGACATGGATAATGATACACTTATTATCCTCACTTCTTTATTAACTTTTATTACTTCACATTGGGCTGATTTCGACCTTAGGACACCGTCAGGTTACGTTAATACAGTTAGTAACTTAGATATTTTTTCGGTGTAATTTCGTAGCATATTTTCATAGATATGTCACTTACGTTACTACTAATATCGTTATCATTTGCGGCCCAGTTGAGTTTTAAAATCTATTCTGTGCTTGTATACCGGTAGTATATTCGCTGCAGCACTGGCTGTAATATTCCATTTTCTTAGCGGCAGCATTTCAACGATAAAATAAGTTTACACAGTTACCTGGAATTTACGTACTACATTTGTGTGGTTTATTGACTGTCTTTGGGAATAGAGTGCTTAGTTTGGAATTGGTTATTGTGTATCTTTGGTGAGCCTATCCATTTTCTCGTCAGTTAATGATTTGAATAAAATTTTCTATTTATTCTTTATGTTTCAGCTCAGTTTTCTTGTTTAATATATCATTTTTGTCGTTGTGTCAGTTTCTTTCGGGCATGTAAGAAAGAACAGATACCACATATGTGTATGTTGTGTGACGGGTAACGAACCTTTTAACGTTGCGGAACCGTTCTTAGGCCTTTCATCTTAAGGAAGTAGGTTACGAATACCACGAGTTTGTGCAATAATGGGCAAAAAAAAGTTGAGAACTTGTATTTGGTGGGAGGCTGCCTTGAGTAGTCCTTGCTGTCGTAATTTTCGTTGTCTCACCAGTGCTGTATGGATCAGCGTAACTGCCTAGAATTCAGAAGATCCGTGTACTAATTTTCAACTTACTCATTCACATTTAACGTCGTAAATTCCGTAAATATGAATTGATAGTAACTTATATCTGATACACTCTCTGCTGAATCGATTAACTCCGTCATACAAGTCGTATGTACTGGCTATTTACTGTGGTTCGGTCAATCTCATTTTAAACAAGTGATCGTCGTGGTAATGACGGGAATCCAGCAACAGTTACTGCCAACTTTTGGGTTCCCGCTGCTGTGCAAATGTTCAAATGTTTGTAGATCTATCGGACCAAGCTGCGTGGTCATCAGTCAGTAGCTACAAACTACTTAAACCTAGGTAAACTAACCTAAGGATAACACACACAGCCATGCCCCAGGGAGGACTCGAACCTCCACGGCGAGCAACTACGCGCTCCGCAGCGAGACGCTTTAGACCGCTCGGCTACTGCACGCGGCCCCGCTGCTGTGACCGCGAAACCATTACTGGAAGTATACGAAGTAAGAGACGCCATATCCATAATCTATAAAAATTTGCGTGGGAAATTATAAATTAAACTTAGTACGTTACTTATTTTCAATTAATTCCCTGATCTTTATTAGTAACATTATTATCGTCGTTAAGGCTGTCAGTCTACGTGAGAGTAATACCGCTACGGAATGCCCCCGACTGTTCAGGTTTAGAAGCAACAATTTATGCTATAGTTGAAGTCTGTGTAGCATTTCTGTCCCACCATTTCTCCCGTAACTTGGCCCAAACTCATACACTCGAATATGTCCGACAGCATCGTCACGAAAGACAACACGATTAACGTCACAACACGCAATGCTTTATCTTCAACCCTCCAAAACAAATCATGCGTTTTTGCTGCGGATTAGCTGCGACCTGCTCTGCTATTTGGACCGGCAGACATTAACGCTGCAACGCAAGCAATGCGCTGTGCCTCCGCCGTACAGCCAGCCCGTTGGCGGCGCCCGTTGCTAGGTAACGGCCGCTGGGCCCCGCTGCCGGCTGTTTATCGTCAGGGAGGCAGGAACGCCAGCCAGTCGTACAGCCGGCTATTTCGGGCACACGCGGCAGACGCACGCAGCACGGGCCGCGGTGCATCCCATCTCTGTCCTACTCCCACTCCCCGTTTCCCCTCGACGCCACACGCCGCAGTCCGCCCGTCGGACAGATGAAAACCCTCATAACCACTTAGCGTGCCGCGCTTAAACAAATACCGTTAACGGACCGCTCCAGATAGTCTGCACTCACTCACTCTCTCACCCTCTCTCTCTCACTCTCTCTCACACACACATACAGTGTCGGTCAGAGGCGTGCAGCGGGCCTGCGCTACCCGCCCGGGCCCGTAGCCGCGCCTCCCGGGCGGGCCTGGCCACGCGCTGCCCGGCCTGCCGGCTCGAGCCCCACCGGACGGCGGCGGGCAGCGCGGGTACCCGGACTACCCGCGCGAGCCCTGGTCCGCCCGGCCGCCCGTGGCGCTCTGCTGCTAGCCGGGACACGCGCCCACCAGCCGCTGCATTCTTAGCGGGAAATACACTGTTCCGATTTTCACACTGTAAAAACTGTTCACGTTACAAACGACCATCCCACATCGGCTTATTAACTTAGTTTTACCTTAAAATCTTTACTTTCCTTGGAAAAAATAACATGTCTGCTTTTCATTCCCCGTGAATTTTCAGTTTCATAATGCTTTTCACTCGATTATGAAGAAACTATGAGGTTAAATCTGATTTTTGGACATCTGATAATACAGCAACTTAGCTTTCTAACAAAGCATTCAACTTTTCATTAACAAACCATGTATTGAAAAAGTTAGATAGCGGGAAGCTTACTAACCGATGCATTTTAGAACACTCATTAACGTGAGTGTAATAGAGCGGTCTCAAATCGTGAGTAATTGCGAGTTAATGAGCAGCATTAGTGCTGCGATAGCAAGTATACGCATTCAGCACGTGTTCGAACAGCGTTTCTGTGGACATTTCGCTAAATTGCTTGATGTTCCCTTGCTGCTAAGAAAAAGTAAGTAAATAAATATAAATAAGAATAAAAGTTCAGTTGCAATCGAGGTAATTAGAAACGATTAACTGGTAGAATGTTAGGAGGTTCAGCTTACGCTTAATCACTCCAAGGGAAGTAAACTAATTACTGTTACTCGATACAGGCGTGTGGACCATTGTTGTGGTTTTCTATTATTTCATATTCCTCCTTTTCCCTTTGGCTGGTGGTAGCTGAAACCCCGAGGGAGTCACCACTATTCGAGAGGTGACATTCAAGGTCGCAGTCGCTGGACAGTCTTTCATGTATCTTGAAACACTTGTGATTTTTCCTCACTGACTGAATTGTCAGTGTAGTATCAGTTGCGAGGAAAAAAGAAATTGACGTGTGCAGTAATGCACCTGGTAAAAGCAGATCGTGCAATTTTGTGGTGCAGAAGCAAAACGGTAGCCGAATCGGCTCGCGCCGGAAATTAAACATGTTGAAAGTCGTTGGCTTCGCGTTAGCCGGCTCCAGCAAATTTGTAGGTAGTTTTATACTTTGCTCAGTATTTACTTACACAGTGTTTCACTTTAACTTCATATTAAACTATGTGATGGCTCTAACATAAAGAACAAGATTATTCCTTAAATCTCTTCAGTTCCTTGTTGCTAGTAAATCTATGTATTTCATGTATGTGACAAAAAATTATATGCCCTACGATGATGTGATATTTAATTTTGTTCAAGGTTGTCCAACTAATTATCTAGCTAAAATTCTGCCAAGGTAAGCAGGAAATCTTTAAAAAGCCAGTTGTTTGCGAACAGGTATTCGTATGTTATTCTTTTTACGTTTCTAGAAACTGTTGAAGGATGAGGAAGAACGTCTTTGGCACTTGCAGTGGGGTACTGTGCTCCTATCTCCATCAAAGTCTGTGCGAGGTCTCGAAATCCTTCTGCCGCAACTATGCTGAAGGGCCGCAAATCTATCGCACACATTCTTACACATTTCTCCAGCACAAAAGATTTTTCTGACCCTGGAATATTGCTACAACCGTTCAAATCAGTATTAAGATAAGCTTTGCAGCTATTCAGGTGCCATAACAGCGTAGTGGTACTGCCATCACAGAACGCCAATAATTTACGGCAGCCATTACACTCTGCAAATCCCACAGGTTTATTTTCATTACCTACAATCAGCATAAAACGCTCCCATACAATGCTGTCTCCAGATATCTTTAAACGCTTGTAGATTCTCTCCGCGAGTTTCCTGGAAACGTCTTTTTTCTCTTCCTCGGATCGTCTACTCCTTGCACGTTGGTACGATCTGTCCTGTTCGCTATTTATTTCAGACATAACGATCGATAACTTATAAATGGCAATGTAGGTAACATAAAAGGTGCGTGAAGCCTACGCTGTGAGTATTACAACGCCTTGCTCAGAACTGTATGCATTCCCCCGCTCGCAGCGCCTTGTGTAGCGCTGTTGCACGGGCCCGGCGGGTACCCGCTCGCCCGGCAAGTGTCGGGACTCGACGGCGCACCGCAGCTCGCTCGCTGTGTACAGCGGTGCATTGGGACTCGACTACCCGCGGTGCGGGCAGCAGAGCGCAGCGGCCGGACGCAGGCGAGCTCGGGCGGGTAAATGTGGCGCGCTGCACGGCTCTGGTGTCGGTTGTTCCAGCGCCCACCATCGACGTAATTTTTTTCCTGGATGGACAACAGCAGCAGAGCGTTCGTAGCAAGATAGGTTGGAGTGTTGCTGGGCGGCAACCGCTTCGGTACCCCTGCTTATTGTCGGAGAGCTCTCGACAAACGTGCATCACCGTGTACGTAGTCAATAGGGCAGTCAGAGAGTGTACAACATGCCGGTGCGTTCGCATACCGCGAACATACACGCCCAGGAGGGCCACGCAATCTGTGGAATGCTGCAGTTCCAAACCGATGTCAAACCTTCAGATACATAGTCTATCATTTGGCTCAGTATGACGTGAGAAACTAACTGGGAATGACCGCTGGTGAGTAGCAGTGTTAGCTAAGATGAATTTTTTGACTATTATTCTGGCAATTAGATTGCTCCTGACAAGGTTAATGTGCACGTACAATTATTTATGAATACCATAATATTCACAAGAGCCCTATTATTGTATCAGTATTTAATTTGGCTAGTTCCTGATATATTTCAAACCGATTATGAAGATTTATTCTGGGTATTTTCAGCATATGTCGTAATAAAACAACATGGCCATACGAAAACTTGCGCAGGTACCGGGACTCCAACGTGGATCTCCTCCTTACTAGACAGTCGCACTAATCCTTGCATCACCCACTGACACAGGCTTGAGACACCTACACTGACTTCTCAAACACATACATCATCCGATCAAACTTCCCATATATACTTCTACTTTTATCATTGTAGTCCATGGCTCGAACCGAATCTCGTTTGCACGCCATGATTCCAGTCCTCGTGTGTATCCCTACTGAGATAAGCATCAGACCTTGACTTGGTGGAGAACTATTAAAAATTTCGGTGCATGGTCGTTCGATAAAAACTAAATACATCACGAAAACTCGATGCACAAAGAAATAATTTTTGTGCAAACGTCGAACTAACCCACATGCTTGTACCGCGCAATGTACCGGTTGTGAAAAGAAAATTGTTATAAAATTTAACTAACTTTTATCACCAACGGCGTCCACATCAGAAATAATTGCAGATTACTTGCTGGGAAAAGTGGACAAAATTAAGGGCAACATGGCTCTCGTTATACAGGGTGTCTCCCTTGACCTTTTCCCCGAAATATCTCTTGAACAACAATAGATAATCAAAAACGATTTTCACGAGTATAAGTCTGCGGTTGGGGCTTATGAAAGCAAGTACTATGAGATGTCCTAAAACGTAACCTTTTCTTTCCAACTGAAACTTAATTTAATGGACATCTCATGTTATTTTTTGATGCTATTAAATGCATGAAAAGTCACATCTTAATACGTCGATTACCTGTAGAGAATTTACATAATGAATTTGACGCTTGAAATGTATGAATCACGCAGATAGTGCACGATTGCGGGCAGCGAGAGTTTCACGCTTGAGTTTTCATCTATTTCAAGCGCCAACTTCGCTTCACAAATTATCATGATGTAATTGGCATATCGCGAAGCTACTAACGCCATTCGTTTTAGTGCATAAAAAATAATATGTGGTGTCTATAAACCGAAAACAGAAGTCTGTGTTGAAAATAATATTTGTTTACGTCTTAGAATGAATCATAGTACTTACTTTCATAAGATTCTGCCTGGTGTACATGCACTAGAAAGCCGTTTTTCAATATTTACTTTTGTTCCATAGATATTTGGGGTGAAAATTTCAAGTGGAACACAGTGTATAATAGTACACAGTGGAAAAATTAAAATAAAACGTTTTATTGAAATATTCCTCTGTAAAGGGAAGTGTCTTCCTTAATTTTTTTCCATAATTTTCTGCACGTAAGCTAGTTTACCTTTTGGCCAAGACACCCTTCGATAGTACTGAAACTGGATTAATTGTTATTATGATGTGGTTCAACCTAATGTCTGTACTTCTATTGCTTTCATATTCTCTAACGGTGGCTGGAATTAAAGCGATGTTCAGAGGTATAAAGAACGCACTTGGGAGACTGCGAAAATCCCGTCTACTTTTTACCAGCACTTACATTTGGAAAATCACTCAGTAGGCACTATAGGTAATGTACTCGAAATTTTACACATATTACAGAAGGAATTTGAAATGAATATTCTGAAGGAAACTGAAGTATATATCCACGCTACTAGTGACGCAAATAATTTATTAAAAGATCACACCGATTTCAAAAACAAAAATTAGATCGATAATTTTATTGATAATTCAACGCTGGACTAAGGATAATGGAGTTTACATTGATCTGAAATCGTACTATAATGCTAATACTAAATAAAGACAACCATGTCAAGGATAAATGTATCATCCATCAGGTCTTCCTAAAATTTCTAATAAAATCTTTTACAATGCTACATAATAACATACACAGAAGTAATATATGAAATTATGCCATATCTGTTAACTTCTCTAGTTTCTCTTTAAAAGAAAAAATTGTAAACTTATAGTATTCTGAGGCATTGACAGATACGGCAACAGGCTGTAATTCGTAAATGAAAAGTAAAACACCACCTAATAAACAGTCAGTTGAAGCAGTTAAGGCCTCTAAATACCGAACGTACTGCACTTTATAATTGAAATTTGTAAATTTTATTTATGTAAATTTATTTATCTAGTACTAGAATACGTACTGATAAAAATGTTTCGCAGAAAGACACTTGATGACGGCACTTTACATTGAAAGATATCTAATGATAAATAAATAAAATAATACATTACAGTGGTATAGAACAACCTTTTACAAAACAACTACTTAATTTCGATGGAAGGTATGGTCATATGATCCCGATATACTAAGTAGTCGAGGTACTCCCATACCGAATAACCATCCAAAATGACGTCTGAAAATCTTGGAGTCCAATATTCTCAGCCTAGCCAGCGGTAGAGATATAGCACACATTTAGCAAAAAAGAGTGGAGTGCTATCCGGCAGAAAAGTAGTAAATATCACCAAGTGTTTACGAGACAGGCTAGTCAAACATTTCTCGAGACTGTTTTTATTAATGCGGTACAATCGACGTTAGAGCAGTACCTTCGGTGAACACGAACTGATAGCTGTAAAAAACAGAAATGCGTTACATTAGTAACTTGTAATGTATCAGTTTTTGTATGGCATGGGTGGCCGCAGTGTGGCAGTGTTGTTTTGTCACAAATGCCAAGGGAGCAGCCAACTGAACATATATAAATCAAATGTTCATAACATTCTGCAGACTGTTTTTTCTTTAAAGACAAAGGTCTGTGCAAAGACTATCTTCAACGTCCTGGCACAAATTCGCTGAAATGAGAAACGAGGAGAGTTTGTAGAAAAACTGGTTACTGCTGACTATTTTTGGAGTTGTCGACATTATTAAAAAATTTAGAAGACGGAACAACGCTTTGACGTAATATCTAACATTCAAGTAAACTAGATGCACGAGTGAAACATCATATTAAATATGGAGTTTTATGTTAGTTTCATATCGCTTTGCACTATAATAACTTCGAGAGAAAGGCTTTATTTGCCGCCTTAATTTTGAGAAAAGTTTCCATTCATTTCCAAAAATATCAAATCTATCAAGTTACATTATTACATGAAAACTAACAAAGATCCCCTTGACTACGACGTTACAAAGCTCCAGTCAGGCTCATTTAAAAGTGTTGCACAAACAATTAATTATAATTTGAAATGAAAATCAGTCTCTGTTGCGAATTATAATAGCTTTTACTTTTAACGCGTTTCATGGATTTTCCGCATAATCAGAACACTGTGACAGGGAAAAATATACAAAATATGTCACTTTCATACCGCGGACTTACCCACTACAATAACAAGAAACAATGAATTGGGGGCGTGAACATAACTCTGAAACTATCTCCTGTAATTATTACGGGAAAAATATTAGCTCCTAGTAAATCACAATGGTGCATCAGGATGCCGACAGAAATAGAGCGCCTGCGAGGCGAAGACGTCAATATTCCACGCAGTTTGGTCCGATAGAATTACAAACATTTGAACATTGAACATTTGAACGTCAATATTGTTTGGGATGCATACATTATACATCAAAATGCACATTGTCGAAATCGAAAAAAATTTCAACCGTTAACTTGCACAATGAAAAAATAATTGTGAAATGGCTCACGTCAGTGATTGCGAACTCCACGGCAATTACAATCTATTTAGATAGGTATCTACTCATTAAGAATGGGCTTGAAATCATATAAATGTAATGGGGGTAATGAGAACTGATGAAATGTGATAACATTTAACACAATGGGAAACAGTATGCGTGCAGCTTCACGTGAAACAAGGTATCCTTTGAGGTGTGGCTCCATCATTATATAAAAGCGAAAGGACACTCATTCACTCACTCACTCACTGACTAAACACGAAATATCGAAAACTACTTCACCTATGAAGCTTAAATTTGGCAGGAGTATAGTTTCTAGGTATAAGACGTCAGTTAAGAAAGAAATTTGCTATAGGGCCGATAGTTGAGGAAATATGATGTCATAAACAATTAAAGCTTCTCCCTCTTTCAGCTCGTAATAATGTGGCTTTATCAGTCCACTAGTTGAGAAGGAGACCACTTAGCGACTTGCAACATACTGTGAAGATAATTTCAAACCTTAAGGAAACTTTTCTGGATGACAACCATAGCAAAATAATGAAAGGAAAAATGTTTCTCGCTTACTACTTTTCAGCTGTTTACGGAGTAAAACTATGGCATTCGATATAACGTTGCAATTTACAATTTATAAAATGTTCAAATGTTTGTAGGATCTATGGGACTTAACTACGGGGTTATCAGTCCCTAAACTTACAAACTACTTATGAACTACTTACAACTAAGGACGGCACAAATATCCATGCCCGAGGGGGGATTCGAACCCCCGACCGTAGTGGCCGTGCGGACCGTGACTGGAACGCCTCAATCCCCTCGGCCACCGCGGCCGGCTACAATTTATACACTGCATATTTCTACACCTGCAGAAAATTATACAGACTGTATACACACATACAGCTGAATGTACCTTCGAAATTGTATCACAGTACGACACGTAGTTCATGAGATATGAACACATAAACAGTAACGTTCACGGAAAACCATACTACCATGCATCAGGTTTGAATCTATTCCTTATTTACTACTAATTGTATTCGCAAAAGATATATATATATATATATATATATATATATATATATGATCATTTACACTGCGATGGGTAAAAATTTTTCACATCAGGCACCACGTTTTATTACATTTATTATTTACAGCTAAGACACTCCTGTATTCCAGTGACCTTAAGGGAATACCTTACAAATGGCAGTGCTGTAGAAAGCTTTGAAGCAACATTGAACTGTGAAGCGCATACCGCTCTAGGAAGAAGGAATAGACCTTCAAGGAAAGGAAGAGAATGACACAGTGTACATCCGACGAATACTCATTATTTCCGACACATGTGGCTTTTAAGAGACTGCAGTTTGCAGTGAGGATGCATTTTCTATTATGATTCATAAACCACAGGGCAATCTACTCAATATTGTGGACTGTATTGGAAATTTCCATGTTTCTCATCAGAACAATAGAAACGTTTCCAATTTTCCGGTTTAAATATAAAAGTCAAAAAATAAATCTCTCTTCCAAGGAGTCTTCAAGGATCTAAGAAGTTTTACGAGAAGCGTTGATGCGCATCTGTTACATATTTCGAGTTATATACTTCAGGATTATATACTTCAGGGTTCAAGATATCTCCATAATCTGTTAAGCGGCTTAGACGTGAAAAAGAAACAGAATTCCTTTCGCGTTTATATTAGTATGTATTAATATAAACATGAACGCTACAGCTTCCATTATACTTCCTCATAATGTGAGACATTAAAAACTTAAGGATATTCCAGGAAAAGAAATTTCATTTATTTAACTATACTCCCGGGACCCACAGAGAAAATTTTCACATCATGAAAGTGCTAGAACTGAGGGGGAATTTGGGACACTAGTCCATATCAGAACAACCTCACATTTTCTGAATGCGTTGTGGAATTTGCCCGTAGTGCCAATGATTATTAAACATAATGTGATAACTATTTAGGACACGTTTAATAATAATAATAGTAATAATGTTCCGCTAAACGGCCTCGTGCAAGTCTTTTAACTGGAAGCCACTTCAGTGTCCTTGCACTACCACAATAATTATACAGCAGAAAGTTGGATACAGCTTAACGCGGAATGTGGAAACAGAGAAATTTCAAATGACTTAGACGTAAAAGATAGGTTAAACAAATGCCGAACAATTAGATGTTTTGATCTGCGTAAACATCAACCTCTTGGATTGAAGGCACACGCATTTCCAGGACTGCATGTCGCTACTTCATAACAAAAACAAGGTAGAGTACTGGTGTAAGAAACTTTTGTACACACTTTAAGAAATTTGTCTACAAGGAACATGTTCTACTGTTATTTGAATATCTGAGGATTGTTTCTACATTTCGGCACACAAAAGGAGAGGGAAGGAAGATTCTGATTTAACATTTCAACGCCCACCGCCCTACGGTCAGTCAATGGAGAGTGTTTTAAGAGGAACTGTAAATATTTGAGGAAGTAATAGTAGAAACTATTAATGGCCATGCCGCAGTGAATACATCGGTTCCCTCTTGATCACTGCAGTTAAGCACTGTTGGGCTTGGCAATCTCTTTGATGGGTCTCCGTCCGGGTATGCAAAAGGGTGCTGGCAAGCGATGTGCACTCAGACGTTGGGACGATAACTGAGGAGCATGGCCGGCCGAGGTGACTGAGGTGCCTCAGTCACGGTCAGCACGGTCACTACGGTCGGGGGCTTGAATCCCCCCCGGGCATGGATGTTTGTGCCGTCCTAGTTCGTAAGTGGTTCATAAGTAGTTTGTAAGTTTAGGGAATAATGACCGCGTAGTTAAGTCCCATAAGCTTTACAAACATTTGAACATTTCATTTGAGGAGCTGCTTGATTGAGAAGTAGCGGCTCCGGCCACGAAAACCGCATCCATCGACGCCTTGGGTGATGTCACATTGACCAGTGGGTACTCCGTGGACCGAAGAACGCAGTTTAGTTTACAATACAGGCGATTTGTAATAATAATGCCATATAACACGTGTAAATTTTTTATTGAGTACAGAGATTCAGTTGCAAGTAAGCAACCCAAACAAACTTAAAGCAAAGTCAAGTGATAATAATATACGCTGATTCTTGGGTTGTTGGAATAACGTTTCATATTGAATTAAACGCACTGTTTCGATTGTGTTCTTTTTTTATAATTTTATTTATTATTTTTATTTTATTTTATTTATTTATATATTATTTGTTTTTGTAAACATAGTTTCGCCTTTCAGGGCTTCTTTAGTCTTTAAAATCTGATATCCTTTTGGGTTACAGACTAACAGCTGAACATCTGCATTCAATACATTTTGGATGCATATTATATCGCATTTTTGTTGCAATTGTTTCATACTACCAAGTACTACTATATTGCTACTTCTGCGGAAACATCCTGTATAATACGGTGTATGACATTTGACAGCTGTAAACAAATGAAAACTTTCTTCTGTAAGGTTCGCCTATCCTCATATTTTACGTTACCAACCAACTGATTATAAGTGTAGGAAAATAAATTTATTACCTCACTCATTTATTTTGACTCTTGAAGAGACACTCCTAATATTGAAATTAGAATAATTTTATTCTTCCCTTAGGTTATAATTAGCAGACGTTCAACTGCGAACGCTTATGCAATGTAGTAATTACTATCATACTACAATCAAGGCTTTTGAAACGTGGTGCTACAGAAGAATGCTGAAGATTAGGTGGGTAGATCGCATAACTAATGAAGAGGTACTGAACAGAATTGGTGAGAAAAGGAATTTTTGGCATACCCTGACTAAAAGAAGGGATCGCTTGGTAGGACACATTCTTAGACATCGAGGAATCGTAAATTTAGCATTGGAGGGAAGTGTGTGGGGTAAAAATCGCAGAGGGAGACCAAGAGACGCGTATAGTAAGCAGATTCAAGTGGATGTGGGTTGCCGTTCTTATGAGGAAATGAAAAGGCTTGCTCAGGATAGAGTAGGGTGGAGAGCTGCATCAAACCAGTCTCCGGACTGAAGACCATAACAACAATAACAACTACAATCAATACAAGCCCAAATGAAAAGAGAACTCCGAGGCAAACAATTACCTAACAGAAACTAATAAGTGCGTGCTGGAAGCTACTAAATTTGTATTGTCATCGAAAACTAACCTAAGAAAATTTTATCACGAACATATTTATGTCGTTCTGGTCTGCTTTCTGGCATGATGTATTTCTCTATTAGTGCATACAAGTCTCCTGTGCCCTAGCGGCACGAGTCTAGACAACGTTGCGTAGTTAAATTACAGATTTATCTATGCCCTAATTACTTCACCAGGCACGTGCTTCCACTAAAACAGGAGGAATAATCATTTTTCACAGCTCACTGTAATGACGAGACAGATAAATCAATATATCAACACAAGGGCACAGAATTAATGAACGAGGACGTGACACGAATAATGTTCCACATGCAGCAGTAATATTGCAATTTTGCATTTATATGTCCATCACATCGGTCAGATTCTGGAGGCGAACGTTTACACCATCAGCCATTTTTCAAGGTTTGGAAGTATCGGATGAGCTGGTGTAAATATTTTGCTCCATTAAGTGAAGTTGATACCAATGGTATGGATAAAATGTATGTTGTCCGTTCTATCGACAGAAAAACACTATTGATCGACTCTGCAATCATTTATTTAAAACCGATAGAGAAATTCCTTGCCTTTCATCAATAAGGAATTAAAATAAATCAATAGGGACGAAGATTGGTGCCAAACCCGAATTACACGAGCAGTTCCTTACTAAATCAGCCTAGTGTACACTATTCTCGTCTCATCTCGATGTAAAGAGGCACACATTTTCATCTACATAAGCACTCTGGAAATCGCATTTAAGTACCTGGCGGTGGATTTATCGAACCACTTTTATATCTGCACCGTCCTATTAGGTAATAGCACGAGGGTAAACAGCGACAGCTAAGCGTTTTAGATCTTATTTCTCTTATTTTATTATTATGATCATGTGTTCCTATAACGAAGTATGTTGGCAAAGGAGTAGAAAGTTAGTAAGATAACGCTGCAACGAGCAACGTATTTCTTTAAAATATATCTGCCCTAACTCCTGCATTATTTCTGTGACACTCCACTGTTCACGATAATACGAAACGAGCTTCGTTTCTCTGGACCTATTCTATGGTCTTCGTCAGTTCCATCTGGCGAGAATCCCATAATGCGCGGCAGTACATTAATATATGACGGAAAATTAAGTGTAGGCAGTTTCTTTAGTAGAAATATCGCATCGTCTAAGTGTTGTGTAAATGAAACGTAACCGTTCGTTCTCGTTCACCACGATATTAACAGTGTGTCCTCACCAATAAATTCATTCGTAATTGTAATTCCTAGGCATTTAGTTGAATTTACAGCCTGTATGTTTGACTGATTTATCGTGTCAATGAAGTCTGACGGATTTCTTTCAGTGATGAAGTGGATGACTTCACGCATCTAATTATTAAGCTTCGGCTGCCAATTTTTGCGCCATGCAGATTTGTGGCTGAATCGTTTTCCAAGCACTTTTGATTTCGAGTGACTAAACGCTAAAGGACAGCATCATCTGCGGACAGTCTATATGTCGATGCAGATGTAGAAGAGATCTACTCAAATTGTCTCCTAAAATGTTTATAAAGATAAGGAACAGTAGGGGCCCTATAACCTCCCCCGCAGAGCGAGAAATAACTCATTTGCGTCAATTACTGCGTACTGTGTGCTTTCCGACAGGAAATCGAAAATTCAGTAGCACGACTGAGGCGATATGCTATAACCACGCAATTGGATTACAAGCTGTTGTGTCGCACAAGTCCAAAGTGCGCGCCACCTACTTTCGCCGCGCGCCGCCATGCACGCACGGCGCGGCGTTCTTACGACGACAGCCACGAGCGCCCTCTGCTGCAACTCCGCTCGTGGCCACCACTGAATGACATCGTTCACTTCGGACTGAGATAGGAACCAGTTAGGACCTTCGGAATCAGATAGGCACCAGTGAAGACTTGGCTATCGGACAGGCACTAGGCAGGCCTGGAGCTCAACTATGTATCAGCCTTCTGCAGTACTGATCTATGTAAAAGTTAAGTATTGTATAAATTCTGTGCAATATATATCTCGTTCTAATTTACTCTACTGTTTCTAATTTCTGGCTGCTCCCCTCCGTACCTGCACCAGCGTGCTATCTTTATTCCTGTGTCGGTCTCATTCCACTCGGCCACCGACACCTACGACGGAAACGAGACACCCAAGCGGCGACGAGACTGGGACACAAAAGTGGCGACGAGGATGGGATACAAAACAAGCCGCTTATGAGATACAGTGTCGAAACCTTCCGAAAATATAGAAATGTGTAATTTCCCTTCCCGATGGCACTAATAACTTCATATGAGTAAAGAGCTAGCTGTGTTTCGCAGTAACTATACCTTCTGAATCCGTGTTTAAGAGATAATTGGTTATGCGTTTCGAGGTAGTTGATAATTTTTGAAAAAAAAAAAAAAATACATGTTACAATATCCTGCTATCAACCGACGTCAATGACATGGGGCTGTAATTTTACAGGTCACTCGTATTCCTTTCCTTTAATATTGAAGTGACTTGCCCAACTTTCCCGTCATTGTGTACGGATCTTTCGCTGAGCGTGTGATTTTATATCTAGGGCCGGCCGCAGTGGCCGAGGAGACTGAGGCGCTCCAGTCACGGTCTGCACGGCCACTACGGTCGGGGGTTCGAATCCCACCTCGGGCACGGATATTTGTGCCGTCCTTAGTGTTAGCTAGTTCATAAGTAGTTTGTAAGTTTTGGAACTAATGACCCCGTAGTTAAGTCCCATAAGCTATACAAACATTTTTTTATATCTAGGTTCCGAGGTACTCTGAAAACAACCTAACTGGTATACAGTGTGGACCGGAAATCTTGCTCTTGCTAAGTGACTGCAGGCCGTGGTGGCCGAGGGGACTGAGGCGCTTCAGTCACGGTCTGCACGGCCACTACGGTCGGGGGTTCGTATCCCCCCTCGGGCATGGATATTTGTGCCGTCCTTAGTTGTAGGTAGTTCATAAGTAGTTTGTAAGTTTAGGGACTGATGACCCCGTAGTTAAGTCCCTTAAGCTTAACAAACATTTGAACATTTTGCTAAGTGACTCAAGTTGCTTTAAAACTCCAAGGGTATCTACTTGTAAATTACGCATGCTGGCAGCTGTTCATGATTAATTACCTAGTCATGTTTGGTGAAGGAATTTCGGAAAGCTGAGTTTAGCAATTCTGATTTAGCAGCAATGTCAATAGTTGCATCACATTGCTATCACGTAATAACTGATTGTGGTTTGTTACATATGATCAGAATTTCTTTTGACTTTCTACTAAATTGAGAAACAGTGCTTTGTTGTGAAAACTATTATAAGAATCTCGCATCTGTCAAGTTTGCAAAAGACCTCCGTGAAGTTTAGAAACTAGGTGCTGGCGGATATAAAGCTGTGAGGATGGTCCCATGAAGTGTGCATGGATAGTTCAGTAGTTGGAGCGCTTGTCCGCGAAAGGCAATGGTCCTAGTTTCGAATATCGGTTGCGGATCACAGTTCTATACAGCCAGGAACTTCCGAAAAACCATTGTTGCAAGAGAACAGACAAAACTAAAATTAAAAAAAAATGGCAGAGTGAAATAAATTTATCTTCGCTTGTAGAGGCATCTGTATCAGTTTCAAAAATTTAATTCTGCCTTCTTTTTCCTCGGCAACTAGCTTGTCTATTTACTATAGAATTGTGGTACCGACTTCCAAGCTTATTCATGCAAGTAAGAAAGTAATTGCCTGCAAAAGGAAGGTCTATTACCCGCAGATGAATCAGTCGAATGGTATTTCGTGGACGCTAAAGGCTAAGGCAGAACGTATTTAAAAGCATTTTCTAGGAAATTCCAACTTACACAAAAGTCAACTGACAGCTGATACCGCACACCCTTTCTAAACGTACCACGGGGCACATTATCAAGCCGACATGAGTTGGGTACAACTGCGTATTCTCGGGGAACCAAAGACCACTACAGCACGGGTCTCGAAAACACCTATATTTGGCAAGATAAGTCTACAGATTACCGATAGAGGGCGCGCACGTACGAAGCAATCGACGCGTAAGACCTTCAATCAAAATTCATCATGATCATTCAGAAAATGCAATGTATTCATCCCGAGGGTGCAAAGTGTCCATCAAGTGTGTACTTCGAGTCAGCAGAGCTCGATGCAACATACAAAATCTAGGACTGTGCTCGTGGAATGGTCCAAGTCGTCATGCTACGGACTGGGCGATCGTTCCCGCCGGAATTTTGTCTCTTAGGCATGGGTGTATGTATGTGTATGTGTGTGTGTGTGTGTGTGTGTGTGTGTGTGTGTGTGTGTGTATTGTCCTTAGTATAAGTTAGTTTCCATAATTTGTAAGTCTATGGATTGGTAACAATAGTAGTTTGCGCCAACAGGTTTACAGTCAATTGATTTTGAGGTCTGAGTATCATGATACGCGGAACATTGCCTCAACGCGTAATATCTGTTATTTACTAGTCCGGTTGTACGCAAAAATTTGAGTTTTCAGTTACTAGGAGTGTTCTAGTGAAACGACACGAAACGACATAACAACCAAACCGGTTGAAATTTGAATATGTCACTTTGTGGTAAAGTAGAGCCACATCTAGGGACGTCAAGTATGGTTGCATCGTCACCTCCCCCTACTGACGTCCGAGATCCGATAATTATCCAATTCCTCAAGCAGGGAAAACCCTTAAACAGTGGCGTGTACTGTGAGGCACTCCGTGGCCTGCGGATGTCCAACAACAGTAAAAGGCCTGGGCTGCTCACGGAATGAGTAAATCTGCTCCATGATAACGTGCGTTCACACGTCTCCAGGATCCCACAACGTGTACTCGCCAATTCTGAGAAGCCTGAGCATCCGCCCTATATACCGAATATGTTGCCTTTTCACTTCTATCTCTTTGGTCTGCTAAAATCCATATCAAAGTGATCGTTTCATCTCGAACGACGAAGTGAATAACATATTAGAAGACTGGCTCTTGTCACAGCTACAGGAATTCTGCGAACAGGAAATCTTTCGACTGGTTAAACAGTGGGGGTTTTGTGCTCAGGCCTTTGTTGATTACTTTTGAATGAAGACTTCTGTTGTGGCGTCGCTATTTACCACAAAGCCGGCGGTCTACCAAAGTCGCTGCGCCAGTGCAAGACGGGCGATAAGTCGCCCAGTCGTACTTCGGCCGCCGGGGACGCCCGTAGTCTCTGTTCCTCTTTGCTTGCTCCGCGCGCCTGCCAATAGGAAGAAGAGGTCTTGTCTACATATGCCGTCGCAGCGCAGCAAATTTAAGTATTAATTTCATCCTGACAACAAATCATATTATGACTAATTAATTATTTGATTACAGACTCATGTCCACATACTTGCTAGTCACGGTCAAGCTCCAGAACCCAGCTGCATCCCGTGACATAACACTCCGTCACACATCTTCGACAGAAGCAGAGAAAATTCGGCAGGAAACCGTCCGAATATTATCATGTGACAAGCCGCCGAAGCGCAACGGCGACGCGAGGAAAGAGCAGCTACCACAGAAGAAGAACAAATAAATAGTGATAATTCAGGCAGATAAACGGAAAGTCACCGTCATCTTGGACACAGTGTATTATGAGGGAAAGATGAAACAATTATTAAATGATCACATCTACAATGATCTGAAGGTGACCTCACGGCTAATATGATTCGAAAGACGCAGAGTACAATTAAGACTGAACAGCTGACGCCGATACAGCAAAGGGATTCATTCATGGCGTTCCAGTTCGCCCCAGAATTTATGGAGTGCTAAAGCTACACAAGGATGGCCAAACGTTACGACCAATTGTGGATGGAATTAACTCGCCTACATACAATTTGGCAATGTTCCTATCCTCCGAACTAAGACCTCTAGTTGGCAAAACTGACTCGTACGTGAAGAACTCAACACACTTTGTTGTTATTGTTATGGTATTCAGTCCGAAGACTGGTTTGATGCAGCTCTCCATCCTACTATATCCTGAGCAAGCCTTTTCATCTCTTCATAAGAACGGCAACCCACATCCATTTCAATCTGCTTACTATATGCGTCTCTTGGTTTCCCTCCGCGATTTTTACCCTTCAGTGCTAAATTCACGATTCCTCGGTGTCTGATTGTGTCCTACCAAGCGATCCCTTCTTTTAGTCAAGGCATGCCAGAAATTCCTTTTCTGCCCAATTCTGTTCAGAACCTCTTTATTAGTTATGCGATCTACCCACCTAATCTTTAGCATTCTTCTGTAGCTCCACATTTCAAGAGCCTCTATTCTCTTTCTCTCCGCACTGTTTATCGTCCACTTTCACTCTTCGTACAAGGCAACACTCCACACAAATGACTTCAGAAAAGTCTTATTTACATTTAAATTAATATTCGATCATTGATGGACCACGGCAACTTTGCCCCTAAGTTTTAATTAATGAAGACGCCGGCCGTGAAAGCCTACATTCTATGATTAATATTCGATGTTAGCAAATTTCTCTTTTTCAAAAATGCTTTTCTTCGCATTGCTATTCTGCATTTTATATCCTCTGTACTGCGACAGTCAAATGTTATTTTACTACCAAGTAACAAAACTCATCTACTACCTTCATTGTCTCGTTACCTAATCTAATTCCTTCAGCATCGCATGATTTTCTAAGATTGCATCGGGCAGCAGCCTTTTCAGAAGTTACAGGGGCAACAGTATGGATGATTGACTGAGCTGGCCAACACACTTTATAGAACGCATAAAGGGAGAAACAATTTTACCCACGGACATCATGGTTAGCTTCGACGTAAAGTCATTCATCACCAATGTGTTCGCATCCTACAAGAGCATGTCCCGCCAGGTGTATGCGACCTGGTTCAGTTGTGTTTATCTTCGACTTACTTCAAGTGGCAAGAAAGATACTACAGTAGAAGTCCGATAGTCCGGCATCCAACGGTCCGGAACGGTCTACGGTCCTGCAACAGAATCCAAGGAGACTTTCTTTTCCTTTGATGCAGCCGCTACTGCTGCAGTTATGGTGACGTCACTTACCGACTGTTCACGTGGGGCGATGATCAGTTTCGCCGGTCACAATGCTCAGCCAGCGATCGTAATTTGTTCTGTAATGCTCGCAACCACAATACTGTATTCCCGCATCAGGGTGAACAGACCATGAGGTATTGAGACACAATTAATTGTCGTCAGGAGCCCAGCCTCGGCTTGTATACAAATATATATTACTTTGACGACTTTACAGCGTTCGACTAATGATATAAATCTCAATTTGCGATCAGTTATGGTTTCACTGTACTAGGCTGTGATAAGAGGAAGAGAGAGCGTAGCGAATGTAGATTTGGGTGTGGCATGAGTCGTGCAGGGAAGAGTAGTCTGCAGTCGGACTGATCACTGTGTCCTCGGTGGCGGAGTGGTCAACGCGTCTGCCTAGTAAGCAGGAGAATCCCGGGTTCGAATAAGGCCGGGCACAAATTTTCTTTCGTCGCACTTGAGTATAATATCCAAGCCTAGTAAAGTGAAGCCATAACTGATCGCAAATTGCGATTTATTTCATTAGATGAACGCTGTAAAGCCGTCAAAGAAATATATATACAAATGTTTGTATAGCTTATAGAACTTAACTACGGGGTCATCAGTCCCTAAACTTACAAACTACTTATGAACTAGCTAATAGTAAGGACGTCACAAATATCCACGCCTGAGTGGGGATTTGAACCCCCGACCGCAGTGGCCGTGCAGACCGTGACTTGCGCGCCACTGTACCCTCGGCCACCGCGGCCGGCTGAGGCATGTCACCCATAAGGGCGAGGCATCTCACCCTTAGCCTAGGGCAGAGGTGGGCACAAATCGACTCAATGAGCAGCGCTCCGGCTCAAGCCGGAAAAAGAGCACGTTCGCGCTCGGCCGGTAGTTATCCTAGTTGCCACTAGAGGTCTGCATGCCTTCTGGTGCTCTTGCCTTCATAAGACATTTGCCAGCTCGACTGCACGCGCTGGACGTTTTAGAGTTTCCTGTATTATGTTTATAAGTTACTTACTTATAAACCTAATAGTATTTTTCAGGAGATACCCCTAGCAGTGGAATCTGTTCATTCGAGTTGGATACTAAAGAGTTTGCACTATTATCTATATAAGTTATTTTATAACGCACTGAGCCAGGTACATTTCTGCGGCTATGTTAGCGCGTTGGCTACGCGTAACGCCATCTAGTCTTTTCAGCAGGAACTACGTGATGGACGCCAGCTGCTCGCGGCTCTGCTCCCGCTCAGGCAGGCGGCTCCGAGAGCGCGGCTCGCTCATTGCCCACCTCTGGCCTGTTTTCTGAATGCTCAAATATCATTACGAATGAGTGCATGTAAAATTCTCGGAAAATTATAGTTTAAAGAAAACTGATTTGTTTACTTGTAAAAGAAATTGTATTTACTTAAGTGCGTTATGGGATTGTGTATGAATAATTTTGAAAATGTGCACCATCTCTCCCGGGTTTACCCTACAGAAAAAATGAAAAGAGTAGTTGCATTCCAATGGAGAATTCGTTAGAGGCCATGTTTTTAATAGAATGGACGACGACAAGGGGGCGAAAGTGTCCCTGTGGATCAGCGTGATACAATGCGGGTGACGCAACGGATCCGCGGAAGAATGCTGCTTTCATTAGGTTGCGCAATTACGGAGATAAGCACGAAAGAACGCGGAGCGCGGGACGCGTTACATTCCATCGCCATGCCGTCCGTCAGGCGCACGCATTAGGAACGCGGCGGACGCATCGCGAGGCCACAACAGCGGGCATAACTCGCGGCGCTGCCCCGGGGCCCTCCTTTATCCTGCAGGACGGGCGGGCGCGCAGCTATCAGCCGCGGCCGCTGAGTTACCGCCGGGTCGCCGCGCGGTCACGCGACGCAACGCCGACGTCACGCGACGCGAGCGCCGACGCAAGTGGTCGGCACAGTGCCGGGGCCTCACTCCACGCACTCCACACTCCTCCAGATTAAACGCCGGCTCCGCCCACCTATCCTCATCCCACCCCTCCACAAGCGTTGCAAGTCGATCAGGGACGCATTTACGCACAAGCTATACAGCGTAGTGGGACGGATTATTGTCTCTGCTACTACCTCATAACCCCATACTGCTTCAACAAGCCTTTCAGTGCCGGCCGCGGTGGCCGAGGGGACTGAGGCGCTCCAGTCACGGTCTGCACGGCCACTACGGTCGGGGGTTCGAATCCCCCCTCAGGCATGGATATTTGTGTCGTCCTTAGTATTAGATAGATCATAAGTAGATTGTAAGTTTAGGGACTGATGACCACGTAGTTAAGTCCCATAAGCTATACAAACAAGCCTTTCAGTATAACAATTGGAAGTAGGGAGCGGTGGGAGAAAACAGTTCGACACCGTACGGGGGATATTGTCTGGCTCACTGACGGGTCGAAATCAGACCAAGGCGTTGGGGCCGGGGTATACGGGGTGCAGCCAAGACTGGAGGGCGTCATCTCTCTAGGGAAACTGGCCACAGTATTCCAGGCCGAAATCACTGCCATCACGGCATGTGTGGAGAAGAATTTGCGTAGGTGCTACAAAGATCGTAGCATCTCTATCTATTCAGACAGCCAGGCAGCCCTGAGATCACTGGCAGCTCCTACAACAAGGTCTAAAATTGTTGCAGAATGTCACAGGGTTCTGGTGGAGCTAGGGGAAAGCAATAGAGTAAACCTATTATGGGTCCCTGGCCACTCGGGGATCAGTGGCAACGAACATGCCCACAGATTAGCCAGGATGGGGGCAGAGACTCCATTTATTGGACCGGAACCTGTCCTGACAATCACCAAAGTAATGATTAAATTGGAGCTACGTAACTGGCTCAGAAGACAGCACTTAGAATATTGGACCAAAGTCCATCAACAAAAACATGGCAAGGTAACGATGTCAAAGCCTTGTTTTAAAAGAAGCTCTGCAATCTTAGGTCTGAACAGGAGAGAAATTAGACTCATGGTTGGATTGCTGACAGGTCATGGGAATTTCAAAAAACACCTACATACAATGGGAATAACAGAACGGGACCCTAAATGTAGGATCTGTGATGACGGTGATGAAACTGCATCACATCTGATCTTCGAATGCATTGCTTTGGAGAGTAAAAGGCACAGAACATTTGGGACAACCAGACCGGAAGAAATTGTGTCTAATAAAGAACTGGTAAAGGCACTCCTTGCACTGTTCAAGGGCATTGGTTGGCTTTACTAGACATACAGGGAGCGATACCACACAATAAACTTAGTTTCGGTGCGGGCAGTGGGGGGATAGACCAAGACTGTTTTGGCTTCCCTGAAAGAATCAAATCAAATCAAATCAACCTCATATCAGCTCAGTTTTTGCAGAATAATCGGTTAATATTTATGTCATTAAATGATTGTAATGTAAATATTTTTATATTATGTGATTTTTTTAAAAAAATTCTATGATTCTTATATTTCATTTTCTGTGATGGCGATTCAACCTACGAGAGCAACATCTTCGAAGCTGATATCAAGGAATAAAGAAACGTTCAAATATTTGTATTGCTTATGGTACTTAACTACGGGGTCATCAGTCCCTAAACTTACAAACTACTTACGCACTAACTAATACTAAGGACGGCACAAATGCCGGCCGCGGTGGCCGACGGGATTGAGGCGCTCCAGGCACGGTCCGCACGGCCACTACGGTCGGGGGTTTGAATCCTCCCCTCGGGCATGGATATTTGTGCCGTCCTTAGTTGTAAGTAGTTCATAAGTAGTTTGTAGGTTTAGGGACTGATGACCCCATAGTTAAGTCCCATAGACTCTACAAACATTTGAACATTTTTTTTTTTGACGGCACAAATATCCATGCCCGTGGGGGGATTCGAACCTCCGACCGTAGTGGCAGTGCAGACCAGGACTGGAGCGTCTCAGTCCTCTCGGCCACCGCGGCCGGCGAAATTTATATCATCCGTGACCATAGCAGCGTGTAAAACATGAACTTCCTTTTGACAGTTTGAACTATGAATGAACTTTAAAATATTTTATTAAGAGTGACGATTTAAAGAAGCTATAGCATCACATGCTTTTTCCATCTACGCAAGAATATATATATATATATATATATATATATATATATATATATATATATATATATATATATATATATGAAATATCATAATACAGGAAGTTTTACCTGAAATTCTTGTTTTGTTTAGCTGACGGGCGGACGACTTGTGCATTATGAAGTCTTACACGGCCACATCAAAGTTTGTTATTCAGTCGTACCGCCGCACCAGGTTGCAGACTGAGCCGGCTGTAGCTTCTACGGGGCCGTGTGCAAAACTTCCGCGTGGTGCTCTCACGCATCCTCCCTTCCTCTGTTCTTGTTGTTGTTGAATTTTTTTAGAGGGGACTAAACTGCTAGATCATCAGTCACCTGTTACCAGCTAAGAGGTCGTACCATAATCTTAAAAATTAGATGAAGTACTGTACACCCACTAAACAAGATGCAAAATTCTCTCGAAGTCTTTGACCCACATGACAGACCCCCTCCTTGTAAAAACATTGCACACATAAATATCAAAGAAAGGACTCGAACCTCCAACGTCGAACGACCGCGTACTTCATGGCAACGCGCCATTCAAAGTAACCTGTTATTAAAATAAGCAAGATCTCAGGCAATTGAGATCTGCAAATGTAAGTTAAAACGCTTACTGTTCCTCTAAATTACTTTATGAATGGCCACAGTACATGCGCAACGGAAATTTAACTAACCTCTCACTCCTTAAGGGAGCAGCCAACGTTCTAACAAACACATAATTAGTGTTAAAATAGATGAATAGATAATTAAACATGTGACAGGGAGCATGAGATCATAAAGCAGAGGTTTGATTTTCTAAATCATAATCTATTCAGTAAAATGAACAAGCAACTAAATGTGGGGAGACCATATTAAGCACACACCTTATACAAAAGTGTATTAAATCATGCAAATACAGCCCATAGTAAAATTGTTTCTGCCCTTTATGAATATGGAAGTAATTGGGAAGATATTTGCCGGCCGCGGTGGCCGAGGAGACTAAGGCGCTCCAGTCACGGTCTCCACGGCCACTACGGTCGGGGGTTCGAATCCCCCCTCGGGCATGGATATTTGTGCCGTCCTAGTTCGTAAGTAGTTCATAAGTAGTTTGTAAGTTTAGGGACTGATGACCCCGTAGTTAAGTCCCATAGACTTTACAAACATTTGAACATTTTTTGAAGATATTTGCAAACACACAATGGGTAGCTGAAAACACATTCATTCATTCACAGACAAGCAAATTATGCTTCTGATACTTATTCATGCAGGAACTCTGTGGGCACACTTGATAACAGTGGCGAAATGAAGTGTCAGCAGTGCTTTGACAACATGGTGGGTGTCTTGATCACAAAGATAAGTACACTGAGCCCTAAACAAACTCATGTGTGGGAAGGCAGAAGCATAATATTTTTAAGTACGACCATGCTGCATTACATAGCATTTACAAACAGAAATTAATTTAGAATAAGCAGGTAAAGTACACCCAAGATTTCGTATAGAAGAAAACTAGTATTAATAAAAGCATGGCTGAAGGCCAAAGTAGCGACCGTTATGAAAGCACGTAGTGCAATCGGTCATAAAAGACAGGAAAGACAGAATGAAGCTAGAAAATCTGAGAAATATTTAGCATACTCACAGTTACAGATGTGACGTGAAAACGTTAATTAAAAACAGCAGGGAAATTCAAACACACTAAATTTACACAAAACCAGACACACCACCATCACTGGAATGAAAATGCAAATAATAAATTTACACTGAATTTACTCAAGTTCTGTAAATTAAGAAATACTTTTCCTCACATATCGAAAGAATTACCCAAGAAAACTATCACTGAAAAACCAAGACTACTTGATCGAAAATAAAGCAAAGTTCTAACAGCATGCCCTCCCCTCAGCATGATTCGGTCGAGTTCTTAATTCCACGGTCGTTGGAGCCACACTAAAGAGTGAAGTCTTAAAGATCTAAGGCCACGGATAAACCCCTGCCATACACCAGATGTAGACTGCGCTAAAAGCGACGAAGAGTGCGTTCACAGACTAGTGTTTACCAACCCTTGCTATCTGGCGAAGACAATTCCCTCTACATCCGCTCCCAGAGAGGTCTCCAGTCATCTCTTTCGTCCAAGATTAGGCTGGTACAACACTAACAACACGGCCACCTCGCTACCTTGCCAACTGAGCTTGTCTCTGGCCAGTCAGCAGACGGCAGCGCGGACGACAAACGAAGCCATGTATTCTTAACTACATCAAAACGAGGTCTAAGGCGGGAGGCGGCGACTGTAAGCCATTGCGCTGCAGTCAGTCAATACTGTGTCAGGATGGTTGAACGGAGTAGTGGGATGGGGTTGATTGAATAGGCGTGAAGGTAGCATAATAAAAGGCTTTTATTACCTTATACATGGTGCTAAAGGGGACTTGGGGGCAGGTCGACACCAGTCTCCTTTCCTTCGATGCCAGTATGACTTAACACACTTATTCTCTGTAGTTTTCAGTTTTCTCTCTGCTAGTACCAGGAAAGAGTCATTTTTACTACTTGTATTCACTCGGGAGTCTACTCCATTTCGTCGAGGTGAGAGCTTTCTCTGCATCACAATTGGTTGTTGTCGCCAAATGGTGTCAGTATAAAATCCAGGTATACAAAATAATTTCCAGTGCATTGCCCCAAATTCATTCTAATGACCGACAACTGAAAATCTCGGGTAGGCTTTCCTGTGATTTAAGAGCTCGTGTATATCTCTAGCATGTAGCAAAACTGTTTCGATGGCAATATTTTGCGAATTACCTTTGCCTGATTTGAAGAGCAACTCGTGGTTCGTGTGATTTCGATAGAAGCTATCTGTCCTGCCAAATCATTAGACTTTTAGTGGGAAATAAAGACGGCGCTGCTGTTTCAGTGCCGGCCGCGGTGGCCGAGGAGACTGAAGCGCTCCAGTCACGGTCTGCACGGTCACTACGGTCGGGGGTTCGAATCCCTCCTCGGGCTTGGATATTTGTGCCGTCCTAGTTCGTAAGTAGTTCATAAGTAGTTTGTAAGTTTAGGGACTGATGACCCCGTAGTTAAGTCCCATAGACTATATCAACATTTGAACATTTGCTGTTTCAATGTTAGTAAAAAATACAGCCCCGAGTGATACTGAAATATAAAATTAACAACAGTATAACATTTCAATTTCGGTGAGATTATAGTGGTGTTCAAATATTTTGAGAGCGTCCAACATAACGATTAAAACATTTCAATGATAAAAGGCATGCAAAGGTAACTGACATTTCAAACCATTACGATACGACAGTTTTATTGCACTTCTAGTAATGAAAATAAACGTACACTTAATTAAGTATGAAATAGAAGCAATTAAAGCATTAAAATTACCTTACTCACCGCGCGTTGTATAACTCATTAAATGGTTTACATTAATTGCTGCCAGCGCCGCCCATGGTCCCAAATAGACCAAATGTGTTTACCAAATAATGCAAGTAAAAGTTTTTAAACTGTAATTGGAATTTATTGGTATGCTGATTCTTAGACCTTACCTAAACTCTGCATGTAATAACGGAAGAAGTAACTCTTAGCTATTCAGAATGAAATAATTTAAAATTAGAGACATACCTCAATTCTCTGTTAGTAATAGCTATGACCGAAAAGATATTCTTTCATGATAATACGCGGAATAGCGAGGCAAAGAGGTAATGATATTCCGTAACCATGAAATTTGACAGCACTATGGACCTCTCAGTTCCATCAAATCTAGCGCTAGATGGTTAGGGTGCTGGACCAGTACCTCTTGCAGCGTATCTTCTTCTAATAACCCCTTTAAATATACAAAATCAACTTCTTTCAACGACTCTTAACGCCTCTTAACACCCATATTGTTTTCTTTTTTATACATCTATGGCAAAGCTTCACTGTCCTCCTCGTATAATCATAATATTAACAATCTGTACTTCAATGTTAGTCTCTATACAATGATTCGCTACTCCTAAATAGTTTCTTCCCCATCCTCCTGAATCTTAATATCATTCACTGTAAGCGAACGGATTCTTAAACCAATGAACTAATAGTCCAGTAGTAAACGATCAAATGTATTTGTTGAAAATAAGTTCAGAGATGTTTCATAGTCACAAATTTTATTTTAAGATATATTCTGTTGTAGATGTGTTTGGTCTTTGGAATGCCATCAATGTTTCCTAAATGCCCACCTCCCAGACGACCTCAGACGAACAATAAAATTTACCATTACTCGTTTGCCTTAATAGAAATGGAATTGGATGCTTCGCAAATGGCCGATTCAGGCTGGTCCAGCATAGTAAGTGGCTGCTCCTGTAGTAAGTGTGTCTTGACATTGATTTATCGCTTGATATTCTTTTCCTTTGTTCAACGTGTTCTTCTAGGCTCGATGCTGCTGCGTGATTTTGGGGTGGCCTGATGTCACTACAGGTGTACCAAAGCGGTTTTGGCGTCGTACTAGTTTCCACAGACATGTATTACTAGACTGGCAATCTTGCCTCTATCACTGAAGCCTGACTTTGCCATCATGAATCACCTCACTTCAAAAAGTTTTCGTCTGACAGGATATGACGTTGTGAGCTATACTAGTTGGTGTGAACAAGATTTGCTTTTGAACTAATACTTCCGCAATAGTTGAATTTAACACGTGCATTGCCGAATCATGTTATGAGAAGAACGTGTTACGTATGGTTAAATTTTACTCAACGTCCTGGAGGAATTGTGTGATTATGTTGTCAGTCATGTACGTTGGCATTATCCAATCGCGGGACAACGCAAATATCTGTCATGAAATATTCGTTTTACGAGTTTAATTACTTTTACTGAGTCGGTTGCTCGCCGTCGGAGGTTCGAGTCCTCCCTGGGGCGCGCGCTTGCCCGCGCGTTGTGTGTGTGTGTGTGTGTGTGTGTGTGTGTGTGTGTGTGTGTGTTTTGTCCTTAGTTTAGTTAGTTTACCTTAGTTTAAGTAGTTTGTAAGGTACGGAATGATGACCACGCAGTTTGGTCCGATAGACTTACAAACATTTCAACATTTTTATTTTACCGAGTGAACATAAAAGAACCTGCCAACCATAGATCAGAAACAGCAATATTTATTTACTTCATCGTCTGTACAAAATACTAAACAAGTCACTTTCTATGGTTTTCTAAGAATATTAGCATGTTGGCAGTCTTTTGTTTTGTTAATGTTGCCAACATAATCATGTGAGGCCGCCGGGATGATAGGTAGAATTTTAATGTTACATGCAGTGAAAGCAGACTGTAGTTATTTGAAAACACTCAAAATAATACTGAAATGCGTTATCCACGACTAACAGCACACTTATAACGGTCACGCTATAAAAATAAAATAAAAAAAAGAAACCGAAGCTGATCGAAAATGGTAACCGATTGATAAAAACAAGAAACGCGTCTCATTAGCGTATGTGTCAAAACAGACTGTAGATATCGTAATAACTCTCAAAAGATTAAGGGTACGTGTTATCCACGAGAAACAACAATTTCATAATTACCGTACTACTGAAGGATAATCCGTAGTTGAATGACATTGATATGAGATTAATAAGTACACCCAATCGATGCAACTCATTACTGTATGTGTCAGATTTACTCCAACTGAAAAAATTACAGCCATATATAACAAACGAATTTCAAACATGTCAAAACTCTAAAGACAGGGTAGTTACGCCGGTTCATACGTATTTTACGCTTTTTTTTATTTTTATTTATTTTTTTTTTTCTTTTTTTCTTTTTTTTTTTTTTTTTTTTTTTTTTTTTGTAATAACACACACACGACTGGTCAGATGTTTATACTATAGAAATATGGTGGCTAGGCTTCACTGACATCAATGATACTATTATATACGGTATCGCCACTCTAGTAATATATAGTAATACATATCTGTGGTAGGTTCCGAGCAACACTGAGAGCAAAGAAGAGAATATAGATGGATATAGAGACACTTTGTAAATAAGATGGATTATGATTCAGTCTTGATACTGATTTAGTATAAGGATATGTATAATTATAGTAATGAAAAATAGCTGTGTTAATGAGTCAGTTTTACTTAATAAGTCAGAAAGGAAGATTTATATATATATATATATATATATATATATATATATATATATATATACTAATACTAATATACTATACTATACAAATATATAGTATGTATATACTACATACAGGGTGTTTCACTAACTGTGCTTCCCTCTGTACCTTTTACAATTATAGGCGACGGGAAATTTTAATGCGGTAGGTCAACACAAGAAATGTTACACTTTCTGCGGAGCTATGGACATAGTTTATTATATCATTTTCCAAAGAGTTACACCACATAAACTTAATATCCAAAGAAAAACCACCACCAACAACAAGAACCACCTCCCACGTCTCCTTCCCTCCTCCTGTTTCATACACTCAAACACGACGCTCCGCCTACTCATCCCCCCCTCCCCTCATTCCCCTTTCACTATCTAGACAGATATTTTCTTATTAATTATATTCGACTAATACGAACTCATATAGTAGGTGGAGCAGTATTAGATGTTCTGTATTCACACAGTATCTCACTTGTTTCAGGAAATATACCGCTGCGACATTTTGAGTATTATATGTATCTATAAAGTCGGTGTAAAAAGGCACGTACAAACTCAGATCGCTTTGTCAGTGGGTAAAAAAAGAGTTTATTGCGGAAGCAAAAAAGTGTAATGCAAACACATCAGATATTACGTGTCGAGCACAATTCGTGCGTGACAGCGCAAATCTGATTTACAGGGCATTACACCGAACGCGAGTCGTGGAATTAACGACTGGTTTCAGCAAGTTGTTTACATTCGACGATAACCATCGTCTGGCTCGCGAGTCCTGACGTGATGGCGGGAAACTGGAGTGGGGGGAGGGGGAAAGGGGGAGGTACGGTGGGGCGGCGACTGCAGGCGCAGCAGTTACCCCCACGGCAACGGCCGCTGTGTTCGCTCTCCTGGGCTCGCGAGATTTTATCACTGGAACAGAGGTGAGCTGCGGGGCTAGGAAGCGCAAATTCCTGGATTACATTCCGACTAATGAAACTTTACTGGTGTGCTACATGACGCAGAGAGAACGAGAACATTAGAACGCAGTAGGTAATTGTAGTAGAGAAATCTGGTGGGCTACGTTGCAGTGTGATATGTTCAGGTACAGGGTACAGCGAAAGAAACCCTGATTCCAAAATTAGATATTTCGAAATGTTGAAATGTTGGTAAGCTTATGGGACTTAACTACGGGGTCATCAGTCCTTAAACTTACAAACTACTTATGAACTACCTTATACTAAAGACGGCACAAATATCCATGCCCGAGGGGGGATTCGAACCCCCGACCGTAGTGGCCGTGCAGACCGTGACTGAAGCGCCTCAGTCTCCTCGGCCACCGCGGCCGGCCGATATTTCGATAACTAACAAGGAAAGTACATGGGCTCGAACAAACATATCTGTATGAATGTTTGGTTACAGGATCTCGACGTACACCTCAATGTGCTGGTGGGTGTAGTTTTTCTGCAAAGCTCTGCAACCATGCTATGCGACGAAACAGCTTCTTTTACATATGAAAAACAAAAATTATGGAACCCTATACTTAACCCAGCGTTACCACCGCGAGCAATAATCAAGCAGTGTATGAGAAACAAATTGTAGTACAGTTCAAAGACTACGGTACACAAAGTCATGATCAGAATAACTGTGTTTTACTTTACATCAAGCTTCTATTTTGAACGAGGCCAAAACAAAGACTGTAAATCAAATATTAAGAAACGTAGCTGGCAGGCTGATATAACCTTGTAACGTTTCAAGTGAGGGGGTGCAGAAACAAGGTCATTTTACAGCAAATACGTATATGAGTTACATCGCCGTGTCTGTCGCAATCAGGCAGACCCAACAAGGAAGCGTAGGCTGGCAGAAAATTGTCTGTACGACGACTGCGGCTGTCGCAGTTCGCTTCAGGGCGTTCTGACTGTGACCGTCTTACAAAGGAACTCGCAGACAGCTTATTTTTCTTGCGTTAGCCTGTCGTTCCATACAGTTTGTCTACCTGCAGGCCTCATTTGTTCGTTGTGGCCTGCAGTGGCACGAAGTCAGCTTGTCCTGCCCACGTTATGTTATCTATATTCACATTCGTTAATTAACTGGTGTCTGAGGCAGCCAATGTCGATATAAAATATGCATCTCGTCGGGATCTGCAGTTTATATAACTTAGCTTCAACATATGTTTCTGGTACCCATCCATAACTTACGTCAGTTTCTGCTAACAGTCTGCTGACAGTCATGCAGACGACTCGGGCGAGATAGTACTGTAGATGTAATTGTAGACGCCATACGTAATGCAGATATCTTAACTATAACTTATGTAATAATCATCGTACATGTTCTCTAGCGTACTGTCATCAAAAGCCGTGATTATAGTTGCAACTTTAACCTTCTTCCCGAAAGACTGTTGGTATTCACTGCCACTGCTTCTATCGCCTCTTCCCGCACTTACCGTAGCACTACCGCTTGCAATGAGTTGTTCGTCATTATCATCCCTATTATCATTATTATGAGTTTGTAACAATAGTATCCAACTTATGCTCATATTTCTGTACCATAACAGAAACGAAAAAGCATGCAAATGATCCATCTTCCACAGTAATACGATCTTCACGAAGAAGGGTTCTTCGTAACTTCATCTCAACCAATCGCAATACTTTAGCAGGACTGATTATCAATCGCCGCTCCATCTGACGCTTCACCACACAAATAAAATCACGAAACGCAACTTCGGAGGCACACTGCACCGTCCCTACAGGCGAACCGACAGGTTAAAGTGCAATGCGGCATGGCACACGCAGAGGCCTCTAACGGACGACTGCAGAGTTTTGAAGATGCCGGAGTATCACTAGTGCAATAAGGGATCTTTACATTATCTCTCATACGATTTTGGTCTATATGTGTTTGTTCAAGCCCAAGCACTCTTTTGTAAGATCGACAGATAATGGCGCCAAAAAGTTTTTTATTGTTGAAATCTGCAAGAATGTTATAAGTAAGTTCCCAACAAGTTCTAAGTATTTCAAAAGGCTGAGAACAAACGGCACTGTAATTAGTGCAGCTCATACAGTATTAGCGTGCCTAATGATATTCATCTGTCACACGCCGTCTTTGGAATTCCATCACAATGTTTTCGAAATGTGCACCGCCCACAGTCTGGAGCTGGCGAAAACGATTAATAAAATGTTCCGTTTCACGTGTATCTCAATATAATGGAGTTGGATGCTTCGCAGATGGCCGATTCAGTCTCGTCCAGCGTGGTACAATTGTTTCGGTAAACAGCGTCTTTCTATGTGCCCAATGAAAGAAGTCTCTAAGTTATATTAGGTGAAAATGAAGGCCAAACCATCCCTGCGCCTGTAAATTTGCGTTATTTCAGCGGAATGACCAAATTACAGAAGTATTCACCAAGAACACGAAATACCTGTTCGGTGCGATGTTGTCTAACATATCTTGCATGAACCGCTCGGTGGCTGGTCCATCTTCCAGCGCTACCAGTGCACCAATAAATTATACGAAAATTGCGAATCAAATTTTCAAATGTTTCAGAACTTGAGGGACCAAATTGCTTAGGTCTTCGCTCCATAGACTTACAAAGTACATTAACTTGCTGTTAGGACCCCCCCCCCCACACACACACACATACACACCTATGTCCAAAGGAGGACTTGAATCCCCTGTGGGAGCGGCCGTGCAATGAATAACAAGGTATCATAGAACGCGCAGCTATTCCCGCTTGACTTCAATACTGCAATGTAACGCTCATTGGTGATCGTTTCTCGCTAGAAAAAACAGCAATAAAGCTGCTTCTGCATACCGAAAGCCGCACGTAACTTCAGGATAATACAATGAACTTCCTACGAGATAAAAATTGTGTGGCAGGGATTCGAAACTGGGACCCTTGTCTTTCGCGGGCGAGCGCTCTACCGTCTGAGTTATCCCGGCACGCTTCACGGATAGTCAACTTTACTTCTGCCAGTACCTCCGCATCTACTTTCCAAAACTTCACAGAGACTCTCCTGCAAACCTTGCAGGACTAGCAGTGCGGGAAGAAAGGAACTGGTGGAGACATGGCTTCGCCACAGCCTAAGGGATGTTTCCGGAATGCAATGCTTCGCACAAAAAAGGGATTTCGAGAACATCAAACTCGCCACTTTCGTTTTTTCACGAGTCCACTCTACATCTATATCCACATGGTATACTCTGAAAATCACTTTTAAGTGCCTGGCAGAGGGTCCATCGAACCACCGTTATACTAATTATCTCCCATTCCATTCTCGAATAGCGCGAGGGAAGAAAGAACACCTGAATCTCTCCGTTCGAGCTCCTATTTCTCGTATTTTATTCTGATGATCATTTCTATCTATGTAAGTGGGAGTCAACAATATATTTTCGCATTCGGAGGAGAATGTTGGCGATTGGAGTTTCGTAGTTGTAATCGTGCCGGCCGCGGTGGCCGCGGGGACTGAGGAGCTCCAGTCACGGTCTCCTCGACCACTACGGTCGGGGGTTCGAATCCCCCCTCGGGCATGGATGTTTGTGCCGTCCTTGGTATAAGGTAGTTCGTAAGTAGTTTGTAAGTTTAGTGACTAATGACCCCGTAGCTAAGTCCCATAAGTTTAACGAACATTTGAACAGTTGAATTTGAAGTTTCGTAAGTAGCCCACGCCGCAGCGATATGCGCCGTTGTTGTAATGATTCCCATCCCAGATCCTGTATCATTTCCGTAATGCTGTCTTCCCTGTACCGTGAAAATATGAAACGTGCTGCCGTTCTTTTGACTCTTTCGATGTCCTCCGTCAAACCCACCTAATAAGGATTCCACACTGGGCGGCAATACTCCAAAAATGGACGAACAAGCGTAGTGTATGCAGTTTCTTTTGTAGTTGTGTTGCATGTTCTAAGGGTTCTGCCAATAAAACGCATTGTCTGGTTCGCCTTTCCCACGACATTATCTACGTGTTCTTTCCAATTTAAGTCTGAAGTAATAGTAATTGCTAGGTATTTTGTGGAGTTTACGGCCTTTACTTTTATTGATTTATCTTGTAAACAAAGTTTAACGGATTTCTTTTCGTACTCATATGGACAACTTGACACTTCTCATTATTTAGGGCCAATTGCCAATTTTTACACCGTAATGTGGTGGAAGTGCGGTGCATGTGTAAACCATATGAAGCCAACTTAGTTACAATGTCAATTAATTCACATTAATGTAAAGTACATTGCCATATCTTTTTACTAATACGTTTTAATCAGGTAACTAACAATCGTGGCACCTCGTACCTAAACCACGTGCGTGGAGCTGTCATTCCTAAGGTTTTGATGTTTTATACTGTTGACCTAAGTAGATTTTTTGTCTAACATCGTGGTTCTCTTCTTAATTGCCTCCATGCAGTGCGCGCTGCGTGGCGCCCTTTTATTTCCAACTGGCCGCATCCGACCAGAACCAAGTCATGTCGTGGCCTTGCCCGCACTTGTGCGCCATCTGCCTAAGCCGGCAGTCACGGCATGGCCGGCGTGACGTGACACTGGCTGTTGTGAGGCCTTGTCTCTAGGTGGTGCTGCCACAACACGGGGGCAAGGCGCGTCTACACTCAGTGGAGCGTGGAGAGCTATTGGACGAGCGCAGTTGGCGGGCGAACAACGCTTCTGAGGCCCGCAGTGCGGTCTCGCAGCAGAACGTGCCTACGTTGTTTGGAGTTGTGGAACTGGGCACGCAGATAGCGAGAAGTGTCGGCGGCTGCTGGGGCCTGCGGTGTTGGGCGCGTGCGTGACTGGGCGTACTTCGGCGGCCGGAAGCACGCCGTGCCGGGGGAGTGTTTGACCCAGTGGCGGAGCGCCACGGCGGGCGGGCGGAGCAACTCTGCGCCCGCACTCCCGGTGATTGCTGACCGCTCCCTGGCGGTGGCTGAGGCCGAACCTGTTACTGTCCACACGATCCACGAGCTATCTGTACGGGAGAGCGGGGAATTGCCGTGCACCGCTTTTCCGGTCTCCTGGAGGGAGTGTCTAGCTCAGCGTACACAAGAACGAAAATTATCCTGCCCCCATTTAACCGAATTTCCGGTTAAATTGTGTGATAATGAGCGGTAGTCTTGTTCCTACTGTAGTACCGTCCAATGTTTGTAGCGTTGTTCTGTTGGAACCAGAGACTACAAACAGATCTCCGGTCTCACGGTTTCCGTTACACGTACAGGGTGTCCAGAAAAGGGCTCCCTGATTTCAAAATTAAATATCTCGAAAACAAAAATCGATAGAGGAATGCAGTAAACGGTATGTTTATTGCGAAAGCTGTAAGAAGTTTATACAGCAGTTTGAAATAATAGTTACAAAAGATGCTAACAGAGTGCGCTGTACGCTTTACAGCTCATATCAGCATACATAAGTGAAATAATCGTATAAAAACACTCTTTGCACACAATCACATCACAATGTTTTCAAAATGTTCACCATTGGCACTACAGAGGTGGCGCAAACGAAGAATGAAATTCGACATCACATTTCGTAGTGTCTCAACGGAAATGGATTCGCATCCCACAGAGATCGCCGATTCAAGCTCGTCCAACGTGGCGGGATGCTTCGGGTAGACCATAACTTTCACAGTGCCCCACAAAAAACGTCACAGGGAGTCAAATCCGAAGAATATGAAGGCCAATCCATGCCTGCACCAGGAAATTTGGGATATTCCTCAAGAAAGCGAAACACTTGTTCGGTCCGATGTGGTCGGGCTCCATCTTGCATAAACCATTCAGTAACTGGTCGATCCTCTAACGCTTGCTGTGTGGCGACAAATTGTTCCGAATTTGCAACGTAACGTGCACCAGTGGCCGTTTCTCGAATGAAAAAGGGCCAATAATGCCTCTACTGCATACTGCAGCCCACACAGTAACTTTAGGAGAATACAGGGGTTTCGCTTCACACCAATATGACTTTTCGGAACTCCAAAATCGCCACTTCTGCTTATTCATGTATCCATTCAGGTGGAAGTGTGCTTCATCTGTAAACCAGATGCAGCAAACATCACATCCTTCACTATCAATCATTGTGAGCATCTGATTAGCAAAGGCAACCCTTTGTTGCACCGCTCGTACGGGTATGGCCTGGTTCGTTTGAATTTTGAATGGAAACATGTGTAGCCTCTTTCTCAGTATTTTCTGCGATCTGGAACGCTTCAAACCAGTCTCAGATGCAATTCTACGGACGGGTGACATTGGATTTCGCTGAATAATTCCAGAATCTGTGGTGATATTTTCAGGCGTAACTGCGGTTTGCTTGCGGCCAACTTGCCCCACTATATCATCAGTTACGCTGCCTGTTCGTTGAAATTTTGCGAAGAGCGTACGAATGGTTTTCGCATCGGGTCCTCTTTGAACATTAAATCGTGCTTGAAAACTTCGCTTTGTTTCCGCAGGACTCTCTTCTAACCTGTGGTATTCTAGCTCCAGAAAAACGCGTTGTTCAATGGAGTACACGGTTTTAATCTCTTCCTTTGGTACGCTAACTTCCTTTGATGTTTCAATAGTTGAACTGATCGCTCTGGGCCTCGGATCACTATTCATACTAGGCATTAGGTCTGGCAGCTTTTGTAACTATTATTTCAAATTGCTGTATAAAATTCTTGCAGCTTTTACAATAAACATACCGTTTACTGCATTTCTCTATCGATCTTTGTTTGCGAGATATTTAATTTTTAATTTTGAAATCAGGGAGTCCTTTTCTGGACACCCTGTATTAAAGTCGTTGTTGATCTACATATACATGCATACTAAGTCGCATTGCAGAGGGTGCATCGAACCACTATTACGATATTTTTCTATAGTTCCATTCTCTAACAGCTCACGAGAAAAGGAACACCTAAATCTTTTTTCCATCTGATGTCTCTTATTTTATTATGATGATCATGTCTCCCTTTGTAGGTGAGTGCCAGCAATATATGATGTTCGCATTCTGAAGAGAAAGTTGCTTAAATAAATTTGGCAAAGAGATCTCGCCGCAAGGAATTACGCCTTTGTTGTAATGACTTCCACCCCAACTCGTGCATCATTTCCGTGTCGCTCTCTCCCCTACATCACGATAATTCAAAACGAGCTGCCCTTCTCTGAATCTTATATAAATCTTCCGTCAGTCCCACCTGGTGTTAATTCCACAATGCGCAGCAATACTCCAAGTGCGTAAGTGTAGTGTAGGCAGTTTCTTTAGTAGAACTGTTGCATCATCTAAGTGTTCTAACAACGAAACGTAGTCTTCGGTTCGCCTTCTCTACAATATTTTCTGAGTTCTTTCGAATGTAAGTTTTTCGTAATTGTTACTCCTAGGTATTTAATAGAACTGACGGCCTGAATATTTGACTGATTAATCATGTAACCGAAGTTTAACGAATTTCCTTTATCGTTCATGTGAAAAACCTCTCATTTATCGTTAGTAAGGGTCAACTGCCGATTTTTGCACATGCAGGTATATCTAAATCATTTTTCAGTTGCTTTTGATCTTCTGAAGACTTTACTAACCAATGAATGAAAGCATCATCCGCGAGCAGTCTAAGATAGCTAACTACTCAGATTGTTTCCTTAATTGTTTATAAAAATAAGGATCACTAGGGGCTCTGTAACACTTCCCCTGGTACGTCAGGAATCACTTCTGTTCTACTCGATGACTTACCGTCAGTTGATACGTACTGTGACCTTGCTGTGACTGTTGCTTGCCAGTATTGTGCTTCTGAGGATTTTCAGTGAACGAGAGGGAAATGGTCTTGAAGCGAAAGAAGGCGTTTGTTTCCATGGACAACAAGTTGGAAGCACTAAAAAGAACAGACAAAGGAAACTGCTGAAAAACGAAGCTGCAAAATATACTGTAGGACCATCAGACTTTAAGAACAAACGAAAATAGGTGGTGAAGTAGACAACAAAGTAGGGTTTCAGTGGATGAAATAATGTCTCACGCGAAGGCAACGTGATAGCTTGGAAAAACTAATGACTTACCTAGAACGTCAGCCTGAGACACTTCCAGCCGAAATGTTATTGGTGAAATTGATACGCGATCATGCAACCGTAAGCCGCCTAAATTTTAACCCTTTGCGTACATCTGGTTTCACAATGAGACCACATTCCATTTAATTTTTCAAAAGCGGCTCAGTGGCTACTCTGTAACACTGTCACGGCACTGCGCGCAACTAGTTTCGACGTACTATGCCATTCTCAAGTGGTCAGCATTGCTGAAGTCAGCCACAATAAGGAAGAATTTTATAAATATGTTTCTGTCTTAACTTTTTATTTTTATAAATTTCTTAATTTCAAATAGTGATTTGGATGCCAAAGTTCGCATTTTTTAGGTAGGACTATATCCTTGTAGAGTTTATGTTTGAGACGTTTGGATGTAATTTATTCGAGAATTCTCAGTTGAAAAATTTCTCGTAGCTGCAGATATATGTTTAAATAACATGCTGGTAGTATTTTGATTACAAAACTAGTATGTGTTAAAGCTAATATGTCAATTTAGACTGTGTGGCCATTATGAACTGAAAAGAGTTTCGCCTTCACATACGTCAAATTCTCAAATCATCTGTCATGACATGACGCAGAAACTGGTTTCATAGCATCGTGATAGAGATGACGGAAGATTATGAATACTGAACATTATGAATTGCATTTTCAATTACTTTTCATTAACATGTAGTATTATTTAGTCTACATGTTTCCCTTTCTTCCATATGAAACATGGACTGGCTTAATCACATTGTTCAATGGGCTCACGTAAATTTGTCCCTGCTTAGGAACATCAGTGAAAACTGCTTGATTAATATGCCGTTTATGTACACTGTGTGTAGTCTCCTTTCTTCTTCTTCCTGACAATTCTTTGTAATTTATCGCATTTAATGGAGAACTCCGTGTTAAGGTCTTTTAATAGCATTTGTATTTTAGTTTATTACACTTTACCAAAGATCGAGTATGTAATTCTGCTTTTAATGTTGTCGCTTCTTGTCGCTAAATATGCATTATAACTTTAGTGGCTAAGGTTTCTAACTTGCAAACGCAAGCCGTCTTCTTCCTGCCAATTCTTCGTACTTCTTAGCATTTAGTGGATAATTCCATGTTAAGGTTCTTTAATAGAATTTATATTTTAGTTTATTAGTATTTCCCAAGATCGAATATGCATTTCTACTTTGAATGATGTCGCATCTTATCTCTGAATAAGCTTGGTTACTTTAGTGGTGAAGTATTCTAACATGCAAACGCAAAAGTAGGTATGCATAAATGTCCAAACGTTATCAACAGGTAGGTGTCGCAAACAATACATTTTGACAGATATCAATCTACTTATTTCAATCATTCCCACACTCCAACAAAAATTTACAAATCTTTGAATGCATAAATACCTACTCGTTCCGTGACAGTTAAATAACTTTGAATAACAATTACGTCAACAGATGGTAACATGAGGTTATCGATATAGCGCGAGAAATTACGAAAAATGAATGCTAGTTAGAATAAAACAGATTAAGAAAAATTATTTACAACACGCATCAATCGAGCGGTTCACACACGCATTCGTAACGAGCAACAAATGTCCACGAACGCTATGCGACGAATCATATTTTTTTTTAAATATGAAACACAAAAAATATGGAATCCTTTACTTAACCCAGCGTTACCACTGCGAGCAAAAATCAAGCAGAGAATGAGAAACGAATTGTAGTACAGTTCAAAGACTACAGTACACAAACAAAGTCATGATCAGAAAATCTGTGTTATATTGTACATTAAGCTTCTACTTTGAACGAGGCCAAAACAAATATGAAAGACTATAAATCAACCAAAAAGAAACGTAGATGACAGGCTGATACAAACTTGTAGCGTTTCAAGCGAGGGGATGGCGAACCAATGTCATTTTACCGCAAATACACAAATGAGTTACACCACAGTGGCTGTCGTAGTCAGGAAGACCAAACAAGGAAGCGTAGGCTGGCAGAAAAGTGGCTGTACGACGACGGCGGCTGTCGCAGTTCGCTTCAGGGCGTTCTGACTGTGGCCGCCCCACAAAGGAACTCGCAGACACCTTATTTTTCTTGCGTGAGCCTGCTGTTCCATACTGTTTGTCTACCTGCAGACCGCTTTGGTTCGTTGTGGCCTGCAGTGGCACGAAGTCAGCTTGGCCTCCCCACGTTATCTAAGTTCACATTCGCTAAGTAACTGGTGTCCCAGGTCAGCCAATGTCGATATAAAATATGCATCTCGTCAGGATCTGCTGTTTTTGTAACTGAGTTTCAACATATGGTTTTGGTAACCAATTCATAACTTATGTCAGTTTCTGCTAACAGTCTGCTGACAGTCATGCAGACGACTCGGACGATATATCTTGTCCTGTCACGAAATTTTCCCGGGTCGAAGAACTGAATCGTGGTTCACTCAGCGTCGTCATATCAGCTGAGGAGCTACTTGACCAATGTACTGGAGGCTTAAACTCAAGTAACCCGACAACGACCGAGAGAGCGGCGTGCTGATTGCGTACCCTTTCATACCGCATCCAGTGGTACCAACGTCGGAGGATGAGACGATCGCCGCTCAGACGCGATTGACATGTCTATTGCCAGAACACGAAATTTTGCTTTTACCGTTTGATTTTAATTCATACAATAAGATATTTTACAAATATCGTGAGTGGATGGTATTACCAAGTTTACTCCCGTGTGAAGAAAGGCCATTGCCAAGTGAAGTTATTAACACGAATTATTGCTTTTGGCAGGGAGTGGGCTCTCAGTCTGCTACAAGTTTGCTGACTTTCACGCGGTCACACTTTACTAAGTTGCGGCAGTATGCCTCTTTCTGCATTTGCTTTTCCCGAAATTGACCTCAGTTTCTGTTGAATATGAGATGAACAAGACGCTAAATTACAATTTTCCTTCCCGTAAGAAACGGAAAGCCGAGAAATATTATTTTGTCGACAGATGAACTGTATAAAAATGGCCGGCCGCGGTGGCCGAGTTGACTGAGGCGCTCCAGTCACGGTCAGCACGGCCACTACGGTCGGGGGTTCGAATCCCCCCTCGGGCATGGATATTTGTGCCGTCCTAGTTCGTAAGTAGTTCATAAGTAGTTTGTAAGTTTAGGGACTGATGACCCCGTAGTTAAGTCCCATAAGCTTAACAAACATTTGAACATTTTTTTTTGTATAAAAATGATGAATTCCATCTGACATGCAAAACTCTGTTCTACCGTGTTACCCAACCATGTTTCGGCACCTCTATGCAATCGTCAGTGTTGTAACTAGCAGCAGTGGAGAATGCTTAAAATACCCTAACAATACACAGACTAAACCATCAAATATTCCAAAGGAAAAAATAATGAACAGACGACATACACACTAGACCTGATACAAGACGGAAGAACACAACACGCAGGCAAGGACCACGCACAAGACGCAACTGAATGACACATAAACCGAATCAAGTGACACATACTCAACAGCAACAACAAAGAAGTTAACACGATAGGCAACACGTTAAAAATCAGAGACTGCAAATAGGATACACGACAGGCAGCACAGTACTGGAAAACCAACACAGGTAATACCAACAGACAAATTTAACAGATTAGGCATATATGAAGTCTCACGCAACACGTGTTAGTATATATACGACGAATTTCAAAACCAGATCTTCTGAACACTTCCGATCACTAAAAGGTCAAAACTTCTATAACACATTTGCATTCGACATAATAGCCCTCAACCATTTACAAACCAAAATAGGTATAAGAATATTACAAGCCACAAACTATAACACTAACGACAGAAGAAAACCATCCCACAGAAAAAGTAATAGTAGAAGGAAAACTAGTTATGAATGAAAGATAACATTTTGCAAAAACACACCGTTTAACACATTAAAGGTGCTATACCATAAGTAGTGGACAAAATATATTGATGAAGGAATTATCCCTACTCATCAAATTTAACACTCAAAAATAGCATGATAACGCATCAGAATGTTCTCATGCATATGGTTGCAGATGACAACGGTATGAATCTCTAACGTAGTAAAAATGATCCTATATGACCATACAAATGTTAAGCCAAGGTTATATCAAAATATAAGGAATCTGACTCTTCGGGCTAATTCTGGCACACACTTCAATAGTATAATAATATATGTTGATTTTAATAGCTGTAAATTAATAGAGAAACTCACGAATAATGGCACAGAGATGTCGAAAGACGTTTGGGTAATAAGGAAAAAAGTACTTTCCTTGTATGGGGGACTTCACAGCATACTTTTGACTACAAATGTAGAAAACGTAAGAGCTGCACACTCGAAATGATAAGTATGGGACTATAAGTTTTCGCTGAACTGCCCGTCACGCCATTTGTTGAAATACTTCTGCAATCTAGAAATACGATGTTATGTACAGAGCGAGTCAAACAACAGAGCGTTAATCATTAGAACGTGTAAACGTCACGAGGTAATGCAGGTAGAGAGGTAAAGACTGACACACATCCCTTGACAGGAGTCATATTCCGGCCACAAAATGTCTACAAAACGACGAATAGTTGTCACTTCATATCAAAGAGCCTACACGGCAAATTCTTTCCATGTCACGAGATCGGTGATTTATGTCGCTGGATTTCATACGGACACCACTGGAGGTGCACTTTTGTTTTGTCGAAACAGTAAAGCGTGGAGCGCCAGTCCGATGCGACGATTTCAACATGTGAACTTGAGCCTCCTAAATTTTCCATTTTCCCCATGTGTGAGATGAACACTTGTCTGTAGTCACCCACTACAGGACAAATAATCTATCTAAATTACCCGAAATCATTTTCTTCGCCGGACACTAATCTGTTGAAGTACCCTTCTTTACAGCTATAACAATCGTAAAGCTGCCGCAGCGGAAACATCTTTCTGTCAGTAAAGCATTGACGCTGTTAATACTGTTGCTTCTAACGCCCTTTTTTCACAACAGCAAAAGTGGTAGCTTCGCTGACCACTACATAAAGATTCCGATTCGACTCCCGGCAAGGGACTGGGTGGTGCTTGTTTGCCATCATCACTGCATCATCATCATCATCATCATCGAAAAGCAGGTCGCCCAAAACATGATGGCGAAATTCCCGCCGCTGCTTAGACTTACAGTATGCCATAATTTTCAAATGAAACGGAGTTTAGAATCACTAGATAACCGATGAGCTCAATGAGTATTCTTTGTATTACGAAAATCAAGTAATTACTTAAATGGACACAAAAATATCAGCCATTTATAAAATGTCGTATCTTACGTAAGGTGATTTTTCATCTTATCGCTGATTGTCAAACATTTCATCAATAAAAGAGGACTACTGGTAATTCAAATTGATAGGAAAATGGGTTTAAATTTGTAATAAATCACGTCCTGGGCAAGGCACCAAACTGAAGAACTTGAAAGTTGGTGCCATCGAACTGTTCAAGTTCAAAGTAGAAGCAATAATGTAGGAATATTGAAATGAAATGAATGAATAATACTATGGGCGCAGTTCCGATCTACGCAGTCTATAATTCGCGAAATCAGCTAGGTGTAATAATGAGTAATTCGCATTATTATGTAATTTAATTATCAGTGACATCACCACCCGCCGAAGTACGAGCACTTATGCCAGACGCATCAGCGAGGATTGACAACGACATTTTTTGGTCGCGACACACGGTTATTTGGCACTGTCATGTTGCCATCTTTCGTCATCATCACTGATTCCTGAATTGCCTTCCAACTATACCTGCACATCACCTGTAGGTGTTTACACCGTCGCTGGCGCCTGTGGGACTAAGGGGCTAAAATACGGAAGAAAAATAAGGGTCTAACATACCATCGACAACGTGGTCGTTAAAAAGGATGATGTGCCAGTTACGTAATCGCTTTTCGTCGATTTTCCAATTCCTTTTCCACGCTGCCGATGCTCTCGTATTTGATTGGACCTGGACATTTTCAGCTTTTCGGATTCGTTTAGTCGCCAGCTTTCTTCTGACTTTCGTTTTCAGTCATTCCGATCATATTTACTAGTAACATCAACGAGATATTTCATTATTTTGTATTTAATATCCCGGAGAATATTTTCACTTCCTCACATTGACTCCTTGTAGAGATCCGTAAGTGCTCTGTAACGACATCTTAATCGATGTCCTTAGCTGAACATGTGTTTATAATACACAATTTTACAGTATTTCCTACAAACACGCGTGAGTACCTACACTAGAACAACGACGTTATAGGCAGAAATAAATATTGGCATCTGATAGGATCACAAAATTATGCTGATGTTACACAGAGTAAGACTCTTAAGTGCAAAACTCAATGCTTTTAGTGCAACTGCCTTCCTTATGTATGTTGCATTTCTTCTTACGTATACCAAATTCTTAATCTATAATTCGTTCTAAATTAATCCTCCTGCACATGTTTTGCTACATCAATACCCTCATTCTTATCCTCTCCCATGTCAAAACTGACCTGCGACTAAATTTCGGAGCCTGGATGCAGAACTTCGTGTCAACTGAGGTAGTTAGTCAATAATTTCATTTAATATTTTAAGCTAGATTTAAGTAGAAAAATAACAGTTTTGTCCTGAATACAGAAATGTTACAGTTCTCAACTGTTTTACCTTTTAGGTAAGAGTTCAGACAGCTTACGAAATAATAGAATGTTCGAAAATTAACAGTTAATCATTTTCAGATAGCTATGTGCTAGTTACAGGTAAACAGTTTTAGAGTAAGTTTTGAGGGTATGGAATTAGCCTTTTAGCTCACTGTATGACGCATTCTTTCATTTTAAAGATTGACATTTGAAGCACAAACATATTATCTTTTTTAATCAGTATTCTTTGGCATCTAGTCTCAATTTAATTAAAATTCTTTTGCATATTCTGCTACGTCATCTTATAAAATTCTTAAAATATTCAAGGCAGTTAAAGACGACAGAATAGCTGGTTCTTTATTACCTCATCATTGTAAGTGATTAATGAAAAGACGCTGTACAGTTTTAACGCTCTTAATAAAATTAATTTACTGATTTCCACTTAATTGTAATTTATTCCGAAACCACGGGACTCCATCTTCAGAATATTCCTCGACGTCGATACGAAACGTGTCATGGTATCGAATAAAACAGCTGTAAGTAATTCATAGCTACTTTGTAGTCTGTTATGGATTTTTGCATTAATTTTAAGGTTTCTTGTATGATGCCTTCTGACTTTTATTCTAATTATACAGGATAAGTAATTTCTATATTAGTAAAGAAAGCAATTCTAAACCCGATGATTGGTGTGAACAGTACACTACTTTAGGATGCATGGTCCTATGGCTTGTTACAGGGACATTCACAAATTAAATGGGAAGAAGGTTGGAATCTGAATTTTGGATATGACTGCCATTCACAGAGGCGAAAATAAGTGATATTTGACAGATAAAACCCAAGTCCTACTACCATCTGAGGGCTTCGTATTGTTTCTGTGTTTAGCTATGAATGCCAACAGATTGAAGTGTATAGAGGTCATAAACATTACCGACTTCAAATTAAAACCCAGCATCCACTCCCCTTTTAAAGCTGTCGTTCGAATCAACGTCCGGTCTTCAGTATGGAAAGGAAAAAGTAGTAGCTAATCAGCCCTACACCCTTCTAAAAGAATTAGCAGTTGATATCCTTGGCGCTTAGTATTGGTGAAGCTGCAATCTAAATTTTAATCGAAATCTATTCGTAATAACAAATTTCTCCCGCCTACTCTGAATTGGGTGTAAAGATGAATTACGAAATTATGACATGAAATTTGACGGGGCCTTGACCCGGATTTCTCGCTTTTCGTGAAGGATAAGTAATCTCTCTGTGCTTATGACTTAATTTAATATTTACTTTCTTTCTCGCTAAATATCGGTAGCAGTTGGCACGTCTCCTAAGAAAGCACTGCCAGTATCATAGATAATTTTACGTTAAAATGATTATAATATTTCAACCCGCGACACAGTTTATACCGTGACAAATCACGAATTGGACTGCAGTAAAAATGACTTTAGGACCCTCCAGCGGATAATTTGAGAGATAGAGGTGCCACGTTTTCCGTTTACCTTAATGCTCTTCAGAGATGTTTTCTGTGATGTAAACTTGCCGTGATGGGGTGGTCGAATGGTCTAAGACGCCTCGCTGCGGATCGCACGGCTGCTCGCCGTCGGGGGTTCGAGTCCCCCTCGGGCATCGGTGTTTCTGTTGTCCTTAGGTTAGTTTACTTTAGTTTACGTAGTTTGTAAGCCCGCACTAATAACAAAGCAGTTGAGTCCAATAGATTTACAAACATTTGGACATTTTTGTGATATATATATTTTTGTTACTTGAGACAGTTTTCTTGCTTCGGTGTGATACGTACGAACTTTATATGGGATATAATATGATAATTTAACTCCCTTCTTGTTTATAACACCTGAAGACGGAATCTTTTTCCCGAAACCGATCTTGACCGATCGTGTTAAATAAACGATCTTTACAAAATACCACTCGAACGAATTATTCAAAAATTTTCAAAATTTTGCATATCAAACAAAATAAACAAACTTATACTAAAGAAAACAAATACACCCAGGGCCGAGGGAGGACTCGAACCTTCGACGGCGAGCAGCAAGCACCCTTTGAACGCTTGGCCACTCCATCACAACGTCGATTATTCACCATGAAAAATCTACAGATACATATTTACTCTGCCAATTACATTTAAGGGAATGACAGAGGGTTCATCGAACGGATGACATAACATTTCTCTACGCATGCATTCCGTAATAGCACGTAGGAAAAGGAACACCTAAGTTAAATATTTATGTTTTATTTTGAGTGAAGCATACGATATAATTTTGCAATATTCTGAAAATTTTATTTGTTACTAACCGGTTTTCGGCAGTTACGCCATCGTCAGGAAAACAGTACAGAGATATAGTTATGCAGCTTAGAAGTTCACAAGTCAAAGATCTTTCCAGAATATTGCACAATTATATCTTGTGTTGCCAAAGATCTTTGACCTGTGAACTTCTAAGCTGCATAACTATATCTCTGTAGTGTTGATCTGACGATGGCGTAACTGCCGAAAACCGTTTAGTGACAAATAAAATTTGCAGAATATTGCACAATTATATTGTGTGTTTCACTCAAAATGAATCAAATATTCTGCCAAGAAGCGACGGAACAGTCTGTAAATACAATTTATGTTTTAGATCTCATTTCTCTTATGTTACGAGTATTACTGTAATCTTGTTTCCCCACGTAGATGAATGCTAGCATAATGTGTTCGCATTTCGAGTAGACATTTGGTAAACAAATTGCAAATTGATGTCTCCGCGACTAATAACGCCTTTCTTTTCATGGTCCCGACCCGAACATTTCATCATTTGTGTGACACTCTCTGTCCTGTATCGCGATAATACGAAACGAGCTGTTGAAATGTTTGTTAAGCTTAACTGAGGGGTCATCAGTCTCTAAACTTACAAAGTACCTTACACTATAGACGACACAAACATCCATGCCCGAGGGGGGATTCCAACCCCTGACCGTAGAGGCCGTGCAGACTGCGACTGGCGCGCCGCAGACCGCTCGGCCACTGCGGATGGCGAGACGAGCAGCCCTTGTAGGAACTATTTCTATGACCTCCGTAAGTCCCACCTGGTGAAACTAACAATACGCTGATTACCCCAAAATATGACGGACACGTATAGTTCAGACAGTTTCTTTAGTAGAATTATTATATTTTCTGAGTGTTTTCCAGTGAAACATAGTCTTTGCTTCGCCATCCCCACTATATTTTTTACGTGTTCTCTCCAGATAAAGTTGTTCGTAATTCTATTTCCTAGGTATTTAGTTGGGTTTACGGTCTGTATATTTTACGGACTTGCGAAAACAAATTATTCATTATTTAGGGTCAATTGTCAATTTTTGTACCGTGTAGATGTCACATCTGAATGGTTTTCTCGTGGTGATTTGGCTAACCGATAAACGACGGCATTATCCGCAAACGATTAAAGAGAGCTACGCACATTATTTCTCAAATTGTTTATAAAGCAAGAAACAGTTGGGGGCCCTGTAACACTTCCCTTGGAAACGCCAAATATCACTTCTGTTTTAGTCGATGACTTTACGTCAATTACTCGTAATGTGCTCTTTCCGACAGGAAATACATTACAGGTCCACGTCATGCACACAACACCCTGAGCCTGCAGACCAGGAACTCCAACCAAACACGAGAGAATAGGGTTGCGCATCGCCGCACGAACAGCTGCTGCTGCTGCTGCCTGGAGCCCAGACCTCCGCCGCGCACCGTGACGTTAAACGGACGCGGAGAGGCGGGCGCGGGTACGGGCGCGCTCCATAAATGGGATGAGTGTCCCAAATTTCTGGCGGTGGGACACGGGAGGCAGCCAGCAGGTATTGATTATTGATGCGAGCGAGCGCGCGGTTACTGGTGCAACAGACGCGGGGCCAGGCCTCTGACAGCCGCTAAGCCGCCCCTGCAAGCGGCCGTGAAGGCACGGCGGGGCGCGACAGCACAGTGGCAGGCGCTGCACGAGAGGAGTGCTGCACCACTGTACGGGCACCTGTCAAACTTCAGAGAGCCGGCGTTTCCTTAAGAAACAGTCTGACCATCGCTTCCTCATACGTCTGTTACCGAAAGGAAGAGTTCACATAGGGGCATACCTGACAGTTATTTCCACGGAGGCGAATGTAATAGGCAATTGAAGTAGTTACAGTAGCACACACCCTTCGTAGGACACAGTGGCTTTCGGAGTAGGGATCTAGATGTAAATGGTCGCGGGGGTGGGGGGGGGTAGTGAGGGGGGAGGGGGGGAACGGAGTACCGGAAGCTACGTCTGACAGATCTGCCGACAAACGCAAGACGTCACTCCTCCTCAGTGAGTTACTTTGGACGAAGCATTATTTGCTTCGTTGCTACTAGCACTGTAGGCCTATCTTCAGAGGCAGAAAGGGAGGAGGGGACGTTTGGAAATACGTCGAGAGAAAGAGAGAGAAAGAGGAGCCGATAGGGAGAGCGCGGAGGAGTTGGAGGAAGGGATGAAAGAATTTAATTACGTTCTAACTTTATTGTCTTGACGCACAAACTTTCATTTGATAACTGTCAGTGGTTTTCTACAGCTGACATCAATCGCAATTTTAGAGTCATACGTAACTGTCACTCTAGAAAAACAAAAAGTTCTTGCAAGCTCCTACTGTAGGTATGGATTAAGTCGTCTTCAATCTAAAGGAAAGCTTTTTCCTTCATCCCCTACCTGTAAGGAAAATTCGAGTCAATGCTAATTTCGTGCCGCGCGGAAGTAGCCGAGCTGTCTGGAGTGCCATGTTGCGGATCTCGCGGACTCCTGCGTCGGAGGTTCGAATCCTCCTTCGCGCATTGACGTTTGTGTTGTCTCTAGTATAAGTTAGTTCATAAATAGTTTGTAAGTTTAGGGACTGATGACCCCGCAGTTAAGTCCCATAAGCTTTACAAACGTTGAAACTTCTGCTAATTTCATAAAGCAGTCACAGACTGCGGTACAAGTGTGTGAGTATCGAATTTTCAATACAAATTATTTATAAACCGTCATCTGAAACGTGATTCTGATGTATTTTCCCCGATTCTAATGTCATCTTTCAAATTGCCACCAATTCGTCGTTACGAAGCAGTGCAGCAAATGAACTAAGTTTAATAGTATTTCTATCGGTCTGAAATGCCAATGATAGAAGATATACGATATTTAGACTACTTGCTGTGAAAATGGTCATAAATTTAAGAAGTTTGGTTATGAAAGGCAGGACGATGACGGTTGAACGCCTCGTCCACATTGTAGTCATTTTAGCACACGCTCGGAAACTTTCATTTATCAAGAATGGGGTAGGAAATCGGCCGTCATCTTTGATAGGAACCAGCCCACCATTTGCCGTGAGTTTCGCCGAAGTTATCGCAAGCTGAACCTGTTGTATCACCTCCTGCACAGTGTCGGCGAACACCTTAGGCACACGCATAATTCGTAACTGTCACGACAAGTCACTCGTCCACTTCATTAAAATCGCATTTCTCCTGTGACAAGGTGGGTAACTTATCACAGGGGCAGTCAGCTGTCTCAGCTTGAAGACAGGACTGTGGGATCGTTGAAATGTAAGGGAATGCGAATAACTTGTGTGTCACTTCAGGATGACATTGCAAGACGGATTAACCGAGATATGCAGACGTAACACCTCGCGAACAGCTCTTTTGAAAATAAGTACTTTTAAATTTTATTTTTATTTTTTCGCAGTTGTCTACCTCTTACGAAAACATCTGTCAATATTAATGTCGTAACCTACTGACTGAATGGTGATAAATATCGACGTTACAAAGCAAATATTAGGAAAAATGCAGTGGCACACTTGGTGCAAGTACAGTGGATGAATGAGAAGTTAGAGAGTGAGATGAGAGGCGTGACAGCGGGCGGCGCCCTACCGTGGCCACTCGCAGGGCGGCGCCGGCAGGAGCGTCTGCGGACGTAAACACAGTCGCGGCGCGGACGCGGCGGAGCGCGGCCGCCGGGTGAGGACGCGGAGCTCGCGGGTGCGGAGCGCGCGACAGCCAGCGGGCCACTGAGCCGCCGCGCCGCCCGCAGCGCCCCTGGCGGCCGGCGCGCGCACCAGCCGCCAACATGGCGCGCCGACAGCTGCGCAGCCCCCCTGCTCGCGGGCGGGCGGCTGGCCCGGGTCCACGTCTTACGGGGGCTCTCCCGCAGCCCCTCGAGGCGGGTCCCCACTGGGCCAGTAAACCAGTCCGGCGATCAGTCAAAGGCTTTCCCTGATTACCGTGTAAACAGCAAGCGGGAAATGGTGGCAGGGGGTGATATTAACCAGTGGTGGCGCGTCCTACGCGTTCACTGGTTCAGTGAAACCACAGAAGAAAAATCGTCACGAAAAAATTAAATAAATAAATAAAAAGTGTTCTTAAACTATCATTCTTTGTACTTCTATCAAATCATTTTATATGCACATTCAAAGTATTTTTATCGCATGAGAAACGTATTACGTCGCGGAGACGCCATGAATGCGAGCAACACCGCCTAAAAGACAAGGCCTGACAGCTGGCCGTGCCTACGACACACCGAGAGGCGGCGGACGCAAGCTGACTGGCTGGCCGCTATGCGACAGTGGGCGTGTCCCAGCGGGCAGCCAGTCAACTGGCAGCAGCCGCCTCTCGGTATGACGTAGACACGTCGAGTTCTCAGACCTTGTCTTCTAGACGGTGTCGATACGAGTCGTAGCGTGGCCGCCTAATATAGGGGGCAGTGGCCGCAGCGCTGCAGTGCACATGCGCGGCTGAGGTTCAAATTCTGCCCTGGACCTGCAGGCAGCATATGGGCACTCCCGCGGCAAGAAGAGCCGAGGGGATAAACGCTTTTAACATTGGCGTTGGAACTGGAACAGGCACCACCTCGTGGCTACTCGAGCTCTGGCGGTTAGCACGAATGGTCCCGAAGCAAGAACATGGAGCTACTGCGCACCTCACCTGGCGCATGCACAAATCCTCCATGAAGGCAACATCCGCCCTCCATATTTGTTTTTGGTTCATTGAAGATTCATCAAAAACACGTTATATTTGGTGAAATAAAACTATAAATTAAAGGCGCATCAACTGTAAAAGCCTTCAGAAGATCCGATCATGAGGAAGTGACAAATCTCCACCTAACTAGCCGTGTGGTTATAGGCATCGGGCTGCGGTGTCGGGACTAGTGGGTTAGAGACCGACTGCAAACAATTTTCTTAAACCCAATCTTATTTTTCACAGATACTGGACCAAAAATGACGTGGCTCGTGGCTAATGTAGCAAAACAATGTAGCTACAGCGCATCTCGCCTTGCGCATGCGCAAATCTTCGATGAAGGCAACATCCGCCCTACAAATTTGTTTTTGGCGCATTGAAGATTCATCAAAAACACGTCATATTAGTTAAAAATCTAATATATAATTTAAAGACTCATCAACTGTAAAAGCCTTCATAATGTCCGACCATGAAGAAGTCACTACTCTCCACCTAGCAAGAATAACCGTGTGGTTAGCAGCATCAATCTGCGGTGTCGAATCTAGTGGGTTCGAGACCGACTGCAAACAATTTTCTTAAATCCAATCTTCTTTTTCACAGATACTGGACCAACAATGACTTTTGGATTGTTACTTGCCATATATCTTTGGACGTTTTGTGAATGTGGGGCGATGTTGAGGGTAACTCTTTGATGTAACAAATATTTAACTGTGAAAAGAGGTGAGGTAGAGAAGCCTCAAGTTAGGAGGTGGTGCTCCTTACAGTGTCACATGACTCGAAGATAGAGTGTATTTTCATCGTAACAGATTCATTGAAGCTTGGTGGGCCATGCCTCAACTCGAGATGAAGCAAAGGCAAAGAAGCCGAGGTAAGGCATTTTGCAGAGCTTCTAATGAAAGTATATCAAAAGGAGGAGGGGGGGAGACAAACCGGGGCGCTTACCCCCGGTGCCATTCGCAGACGTGAGCCAAATTGTCTCCGACGCACCGAGCGGGGGTGATTGGAAAGGGGGTGGGGATGGTGCCGATATCAAGATCCGACACTGAAGAAGTGAACCCGCATTCATCTGAAGTGCCAGCTGCCACTGATTGTAATGCACTGTAAAACCATCCGTTAGATCGGTTTTTCGCTATCTAATTACTAGACAAAGAAATATTGGACGAAATATAATTGGTTCTTTTTCCGAAGTCATCCAAACATTGATCAAATTTAAGCTCTCGGCTTGGATTTAATCAGAGGAATGTCTCGTCTTGTGCTTCCTGCAGTGAGAAACGTGACCGTTCAGTGCGGTTGGACAAAGCGTTCGTATTTGCAAACACGGCTATTAGTGACATGTTGTGTGGTGTGTTCCAGCCAAGACCCTACCACACCGGAGCGGAGGGTTGAGGCAACTGCTCACCTACTGAACGCCGCCACTTGCGGCCACGAATACTGTACGAATACACTCCTATGGTATAAATGGTATGGAAAACCAAGTAAAATGAATTTTACTTTACCATTTGTTCTCAATAATCAAGTTTGCCTTAAAATAACGAAGTTTCTTAATTATATGAATCATGTCTCCATCAATGTCTTGTTCAGGAATGAAGTGTTATTTTCTCACACGTAGAAGCGAAAATACGTCAAATCATCGATTCAACAGCATTCCATAAAGTTTTAAGGTAGCAGATAGTGAGACATTTTATCAATCACCTAGATTTTCACTTCTTTTTCTTGCTGCCTGGCTTACCATTCATATGTGTTATACGCTTATTTTCCAGTTTTTATTCTCTATTAGAGTGCTGCCTTTCTTACCATACCGTAATTTTATTACATTATTATCTTATTTTAGCTTTTTCGAATAACAGTGTGCGACTTTACGCAGTTTCCTTTATTGCAATTATCACAGCTAAGATTAAAGAAAGTGTGGCTTTACACTGTAAGAATCTACTTCTTGGGCTATGTACCGTTCTGATTTAGAAGTTTGGCTCGATGTTATCTTAGGGTCGAAACATACATGTCCCAGCAGCTACCTTAGTTGCAGATACAATCTCTTTACCTGTCGTAGATAAAAGCACTATGCATCGGTTGTAGTTTGCGAAACAAATAGCAAATATTACATAAAGTAACTGGTTCGTTAAAAATAGGGTTTTATTTTAATATTTGAGAATTATGTAGGTCTACGCTACGTCAGAGATTCAACTAAATAAGTTTTGTTCAATCAAATTGGTTCCTTATTGGAAGTGGAAAGATGAAATATTAACCATGAATTCAATAAACAGTCTGCGGTAAGAAATTGGTAGCACTTTCCCCCAATTAAGTGATCATAATTTTAAGAAACACAGAACCCTGAATACATCCGGAGCACTCAACATGAAATTTTCAACAGTTCAAAATAGTTTAAGTTTCCCGAACATCGTAAGTTCTTGCGTAAACATACCACGTATGAGCTGCAATGGCTTTCTCCGATCGAATGACTCCAGTCATCCAGGAGGGTTCTTCTGCCAAGACTAGACATCCAGTCCTCTTTCCCGCGCATCTCCTTTCTCTCAGACAGACTCACCACCAGTTCTGACCCTTAAGTGCTTCCTCATTAGCAGATCGCCGTTCCCTCCAAAGTCGAATGCATCTTAATGTGAGATACTTCTTCAAGTAAAAACTGACCATCTGAAACCACTTCCTTACTTATGTAACATAATTTAAATACACAAAATATTAATTTTCAGCTCCTGAGGACTATTAATTAGTATTACATGAAATCTGAAATAAAACCAGCTTTCATGAGCTTGACCGCTCTTGCAATACAACATAGACGTAAATTACTGGCAAGTTGTACAACAAATAGACACACTAAATTAGATGTATGATTGGTAATTATGTTGCTTGCATTTTCAGTGTTACTGTGGAGAATATGAGGATCTGTTTATGTCGCCATTATAAATTTGTATCAATTAAAGTCAGTCGTTAAATAAAATAGTATGACGTTTTCAAGATGATTGCTAGAGACTGTAAGCTGACATGAGAACTAGAATTTGTTGAAATTGCATGAAATTTTTAAAATTTTCTATGGTTTGATATAGTACTCATAAACATTTTGTAATGTCCCTTATACACACCTGACTATAATTTTAACAGGCGTAGTCCCAGCACAGTTCCCGCTCTTCAATACAGAATTGAAGGTGGTGTGAGTATTACTCACTGAATAGTCCAGTTAGAATGTTGACAAAAAAGCGGTTTTTTGTTTTGTGTTTCTCTTAGCCCACCTTTGTAGTGGAGATGAGAGGGCGGCTAAAAGGAGTGGTTTAATTGCAACTGGGGTTCCTTTTGACAAGTGAGGAGTAATAACAATAGGAGTGGGTAGTATTGTTACAGTGAGGGTTACTTTAACCTAACATAATGACTAAAATACACATTTATGTGAGGTGTCCGAAAATTTCTCCTTCTACTTTTACTCTGATTCAGTCAGATTCTCATATCCTTCTTTACTATTCTTTATCCTTGCAACCTCGGCAATACTGTCTGCTTTTTTCATGAGACATGTCTTATACCATGACTTGGTCTCAATTAATAACGAAACCTACTCATGGGCTATTTGAGAAAAAGACTATCTTTGTCCCAGACAAGTCCAATGGAAATTACAAGTTTACCCCACTATTTCTCATAGTGCCTACCGGAGTAATACTGCGTTCTCTAGTTGAAGTGTATCTGCCCATTAGTAGCGACTGCTACTGTCGGCGAACTGCATCGCCGATAGCTTATTGGCCACCACTCTGAAAGACGTACCTCATGAGATCAGAGAGAGCTATGCTCGGCCAATCCAAGGCACGTAACAGCTCTTTTGCCACCAATATCAAGGGCCTAGATGTTGAGTTGAGTGAGATCTATGTTGGGAAGAGCGATTCCAGTACATACTGCTTCTGACGCTCTGGCGTGTGCCTCTTATATCTGATTTCTAGACTCCCTTTGCACACGTTTCACTTTGCACACGTTGCCTTCATTCTCGTTCTTTGACATAAATGTTCTAGAATGTTCTGGACTCCCTAGACACGTACACATTCCGTGCCGGCCCGTGTCCACGCCTGAGTCGCAGATAACAACTGGTCATGCGATTACACATACTTACTCGCCCTATGGCTCTACTGATACCTCGTCAGCTCAACTGCCTATAGATTCCTGACTGAATAATTGTATCAAGAAATGTCCATTTTTGTAAATGTTCCTCTTTGGTAAATTATTTCTTATTCTAGATTTCCCTGAGGATCTGACAATTTGTGGTTTTTAAGGTATTGAAATTATTTTTAGAACATCAGATGAGAGTAATTATTCCAACATCGTAGATGTCTTAAATGTTGGCAGTTTAATATCATAGATTACTTTATTTTATTCTGAAGTACTGGAGTGTAGAACTCGAAGATGTCCTCCAGATACACCCAAAGCAAATGCTCACATAACAACACTCATTATGAGCACAAAGCACGGACCCTTACCAGTTTTCCACCGATTTGGCAACACCCGACGGGCTGCTTGGTTTAACCCTATAGAGCCTGGGCTCTCTGGCAGCTGCTCCAACCGCTTGCCGCGGTCCGCTGCCGGACAGTCCTTTATCTTTCCAAGCAATACCATTACCTACACTAACTGTGCGACTCTATGGTAATTTCTTCCGCAAAGTCACAAGCTACACAGAGTCCTTACAAAACATTCGAACCAGTCATGTCAGATATTTGACGTCGTTTAGTGAGTGCAAACACACAATTTCCCTGGGTATGGTGGCCTTCAAGATGGTAGTGTCACACTGGGCCAAATTAGTGGTCTAGTTACTTTTAATAGGTCTGCTGTTCCAGCAACAACAAAATATATAGGAATGTACAAATCAGATTGGTCATTGTATAACACGCGACAAGGCTAATAGCCGGCCGCGGTGGCCGCTACGTTCGGGGGTTCGAATCCCCCCCTCGGGCATGGATATTTGTGCCGTCCTTAGTATAAGGTAGTTTATAAGTAGTTTGTAAGTTTAGGGACTGATCACCACGTAGTTAAGTCCCCTAAACTTAATAAACATTTGAACAAGGCCAATACAAACAAGCCGTCACGTCACCGTGTATTCATACTGTATGTTTTGTCAATTTTCTTGGCCCCATACACAACGGTGATGTAAGGAGTCGTAATGTACTATCTTATTTGCGGCCTAAGAAGTCTTTGTAACGTATGTTTATGGTCAGCATAGAGTGCTAAGTCATGAAAAGGGAAGCAACGTTCGAATACATCGAAATCCATTTGCAAGCAAAATCTTTAGATGTAAAAGAATTAAACAATTTTTGTAAAGGAGTAAATAGTGTCTGTTTACTTTATCAGCTCTGTTCTTAGTTACGTCATAAACGACTTAGATTTTCTCCTTTTTTGATGCCGATGTTTTCCATTTAAAACTATTTTAATTAAACTTTCTTTAGAAACTTAATAGTCTTATTAATAAACGCTGTTTGCGTCCTTTTTTGTTACTCCGTTGCAATACCTTAACAAATTTTTCGGTTTGAGATATCCAGCTTTCTTTTGGAAGAACACCCGACCCAAAAATATCTATGTTGTCACAAAACAATTGCAATTCACCGCTTAAACGAAGCATAAAAGTAAAATGAAGGCTAAGAAGCATAGTTCCGTAGAAACCGTGTAATCGCCTATGTAACATGGGTGAGCGTGACGAAAACACGTTAAATTCCGTTCTTACCGTCAAAATTTATTCTCGAAAAATCTTGACGTGACGTGACGGACCAGTAACAACAGTGTGAATGCCGCCATTAATAACTGGAATGTTCTCACGGAACGTGAGTGGCGTACGGTGTGAATTGGTCTACATTCAACCTACAAAAGTAAGTTTAGGGGAATGCAGAGCTACAAAAAAATTAACAGTGAATTACGGCAGCTCCTGTTCATGTAAAAAATTATCAAACTGTTTAATTTTTCTCTCCGTGACACGCAAAGTTTCATACAATTAGGCCTACGTTTCCTTTTCTTTTTTCTCCTCTCCCTCCTCTAAATGCAGACACAACGTAACTTCAGTACAAGCAAAAGCTGAACAGAATATTGAAATTTTGGAGAAACTTTGACAAACATTGGATGATAGCAAATACCCCACTTGGCTTTTCATCCAGTTTCTTTATCAAAGGACATGACCAATATTTCACAAAATTTTTTCGTCCAAATCTTTGGCCAGTAATTTGATAGTGTAATACCAACCTTATCTCTGTAATATATCAAGTTATTATTTTGTCTCTAGTCCACACATCAGCAAGAAACCGTCAGCTATGGAAGTTGATTTTTTCCACCATTTGCAGACTCTTGTGAAGGAATGCAAGGAGAAATTTGGAGTGGGAATTAAAATACAATGAGAAAGATTAAAAACCTTTCGGTTTGCTGATGTCAGAAGCAGCGAAGGACCTGGAAGAACAATTAAATGCAATGGACAGTGTCTTGAATGGAAGATTTAAGATGAACATCAATAAGAGTAAAACACGTGTAATAGAATGTAATGCCAAAAAATCAGGTGATGCTGATGGAATGAGATTAGGTAACGCGATAACAAAAGTACTAGATGAGTTTTGTAATTTAGATAGCAAAATTACTTCTACTGGTCGAAGTAGAGAAGATATGAAATGCAGAATGGCTATGGGAAGAAAAGCGTTTCTGAAGAAGCGAAATATATGGTCATCAGATATTAGTTTAAATGTTAGGCAGTCGTTTCTGAAAGCATTTGTCTAGAGTATAGCATTGTATGGGGTTGAAACGTAGACAATAAGGAGTTCAGACGAAAAGATGGTAGAAGCTTTCAGAATATGAAGATAAGATGGGTAACTAATGAGGAGGTGCTTAACAGAATGGGGGAGAAAAGGAGTTTCTGGCATATCCTGACTAAGAGAAGGGATTGGTTGGTGAGGGCACATTCTGAGACATCAAGGTATCGTCAACTTAGCATTAGAAGGAGATTTGTGGGGTAAAATTCTTAGAGGTGGCCGAGGGACGAATACAGTAAGCAGACTCAAAAGGATTTAGGTTGCCGTTCGTATTCTCAGATGAAGAGGCTTTCAGAGGACAGGATAGCGTGGACCGCAGCATCTAACCACTCTGCGAACTGAAGACCATAAAAAGAACAGCATACTAACTGTAGGCATTGATCTGGAAGAGGTTACGGTGTGAGACGGGGGCTGTAAGTAGTCTATTTTTAATACTAACCTTGTGATGCTGTATCTTTTTCTTTACGCTAATTATTGAAATATGTAACATTTTCTCTGTAGATCTTTCTTTATTTTGATTTATGCGCCATTGGGGACACATCAGGGGTGATGGGCTCCTGGGATTGGTTACATGGTTACATGAAAATTTCGTGATTTTAATGTTTATTGGCGCAGATTGGCTGCTAAAAAGTGGTGTTTCGTGTTGGGTACGGTCAGGCCGCACAGAGCAGAGAAGCTCTTGGAAGTCACCACTCCCGCCAACTCTCGGTCGCCTTCGGGAAATGACGAGAGAGGCTGGCTTGACCTGTTCGCCGCCACGCTACGTCCTGGGGGTCGGAGTATACCTGGCAGAAATTTTTTAGAGTGTGTGCGACGCTTTACACAATGCTGGACCGCGATTTACGGTGGGCGATAGCGGGGACTACCTTTTTAGTAATTCGGCCGTTTCGCAAGAGTGCTTTGGGCCCCGGGCTATTTATGGAGACGTATTGCCCTTAGGCGTTATCTAAGAAAAACTTCCTTGAAGGCAGCAGAGTTAGGTAGTGTGACAGATGGTTAGGTTGAGAGGAAATCTTTCTGACCGTCTGGCACCCCAGGGGTTTGGCTCCAGCGGCTGTATATATAGCACAACGTTATCATTTTAAGTCGTGTGACCGTAGCTAGTAGCAAGCTGAAATTTCTTGCAGGGCATTCACCCTGAGAACTGTGAAATCCGCGGGGAGTTTTGGTGGCGTGGGAGGAGCCTCTTGGCAGCCGCAGAGAACGCGTCCTGATTCGGCAGATTATTTTATTATGAGAGCTAAACAATTTGTCAACGGCGCTACGCCATCCGATTGGTCTGACTATTAGCCGTTAGCAGAGATTGGTGCGTCTTTTCGCGCGTGGGTGTGGCCGCCCGTCACTTGCCGTGAGCTGCGGCAGACGTCGGAAGACTCCGGTTTGAGCGTCCGAAGTGTGCGGATCTCGGGAGACCCGAAATACTCCGTTTAGATTCGCGGGGAGGACATCATTTTAAACGGTCCTCTGGTTAGATTTGTGTTTGATTCCGAAGATTCGGACCTTGTAGAACTTGTGTTTACTTCACGGACGTTACATTATCCGGTGGTTACGCTGTGAGGGGCAACAGTTTAGTTTTCGTTTTGCTAGAAGTCTCTATTTGAGTATTCATGCCTTTGCGAATCGGGCACTGTTTTTTTTTTTTTTTTTTCTTTTTTTTTTTTTTTTTTTCTTACCGATCTTGTTACGCAAGTGACTGATCGATTTGTACCAAGTGACCTTTGTGTCACCTATGCAAAATATTGATTAGTCTACTAGCGTGATAGAATCGCACAGCAACTGCCTAGCGACGCCTACGCTAGTGACGCTTTGTTAAGTTACAAATCGACCCTGCATAACAGGTCGCAGCAATTACGGTCGGATAAAAAATTTCAGCTCATCCGCTCTCACCGTCTGCTGCCTTCGAGCCTGAGACGCTGCCGTCAATGATCATCTGTGTGGGTAAAGTGACGCACTTACTGGGGGGTTATATGAATCAGACTTGTTGGATTCTGTCCCTTATTTTATTCTTTTGAGATCTGCCTATTTACTCTGGGCAGCTTAGGGCTAACGATAATTTCAACCCCCTGTGTAGCCAATATAATAGCATTCTGTTTTGCAAAACCTCCGACCTTTGACTCAGCCAGTCATTTTTGTATCTCAATATTTTAACATTTATAAAAGATTGTTTGAATACCATTATCTGTTTTTCACTATAGGAAATATCATCTAATTTTGTGTCAAGATAGGATTTTTCATGTTTAAATGTAATAAATTGATTTTGAGCAGATCGTCTTTTATTTAAGAACATTCCTTTTTCACTATTTTGGAGGGGAAACAGAATAATTAAATTCCACAGTCTACAAATAATTTTTCAAGTACATTTTGTTTGTTTGTTTGGTACAAACGATACATTGCAATAGAGTAGGAATATTTATTATATGTTTGAAAATATGATCACATCATAGGTGATCAGTAACATTATTAATTTTCCATATTTTGGAGAAATATGGTGGCGACACCTGCCATAGGAATAATGACATAGTTCACACTTGGCGATTCCTGCCATAGAATTGACAACATAGGTCAGAACTGAACAAAAAACTCCTGATGAACTTCGTCCGCCAATTCATGGCTCCCATGCTGAAGAGTATTTATTCAATTATATTTTGTTACAGACACTGCGGTATGATACGCGCTGTACCACGCAGGCACATTTACCGTATGCATGGCTTCCTCCAAGACTATGGTATGTACCTCATACTGTGCCACTGGTCATTAGAAGGGTTATGTAGCGGCTGCATTTTGGTGCTGCAACCTATTGAGCCGTTTAATTACGGACGCATCTCAGCAGTGTCTTCCCTGTTTGTTGGATCGGACCAACACGTCCATTTATATGGCCGGGTCTGAAGCAGTGCGATTTCTGGTTACTAGGCAATCTCAGAAGTAAGATCTATGCAGAGCCCATTACAGAACGGTGTGTGCAGGAGTCAGTATTGGTGGACGTACGGATCTTGATGACGTTCAGAAGGGCGCTTTGACTACTCAGAGGTATATAGATGAGATAATTTGGCATTTTGTTGTGCCGTGTACTGGTGCCATAGAAAATGGGTTCCTTCTGGTCTACACAGAGCTGCACTGGTGAACAACATGTTCGATGCTTACAGTATTGAACGAAAGGAGTGATCGACTTGTTCGCCGGACTTAAACCCGATTGAGCTCGTCTGGGATGCATTTGGGAGACTTCCCACAACGGTTGCAAAGCCTACATTGTCCTCCTGGAAGAATGACCAAATAGTTCACAAGAGCTGGTGGATAATCTCATAGTGCCCATGCCACGTAGATGTGCAATTTTACTGGCCGTCCGGGGTGATCACACACCATATTACAGTGCAACGAGAATGACTTTTTCACTATTATTATAGTCCCATCGTGCGTCGCCCTACATAAACGCCATGTAAACCTCTAGTGCAGAGTCGATACAGCAAAATGTGGTACTGTATCACACACAAATTACAATTACCATTCATATATTGTGTATGGTATCTCAGCTGATAGCCAAATTGTTTCGAGCAGTGTGTAAAAGTGCAGAAGACCGTGTCCGTGGGTACCGTGGCAGCCGGCCGCGGTGGCCGAGTGGACTGAGGCGCTCCAGTCACGGTCTGCACGGCCACTACTGTCGGGGGTTCGAATCTCCCCTCGGACATGGATATTTGTGCCGTCCTAGTTCGTAAGTAGTTCATAAGTAGTTTGTAAGTTTAGGGACTGATAACCCCCTAGTTAAGTCCCATTAACTATACAAACATTTGAACATTTGAATTTTTGGGTACCGTGGCAGACTGAAGAGCATTGAAATCAGGTAAAATACGAGATGCTAACAAGGACAGCAGTGGCGGCAGTTACTACTTTACATGTAAGTTATAGTAAAAGTTAACAACCCGTACATTACTTGTCGTCTATTTACAGAAATCCCGATGGCAGCCAAAACGCCAATATGGGCCCATCGTCAGTAATAAAATGATGCATTTTGGAAAAAAAATTGTTTCACTTTCGGAAGAAAAGCACTCTTATATTAAAATTTATATATAAAAATAGTATGGAGTGCATTGATTTTTATTGGTATCAACTACTTCCGGTTCTTTTTTGAACCGCCTTCACGATTGCAACTCCACTGAAATCACGAAGCGTTGCTTGGGAGCCTTCCAGTGACTCAAGGAGCCTTAGAGCGTATGGCCGCTCCACAGCGGCCGATATCCAGCGAATCACTGGAAGGCTCCCAAGCACCTGCCCAGCTCCACGAAATGGTCCAAAAGAGTACCAAAACTAATTGATAAAACTAAAAAATTATTTAGACTTTTATGTATAAAAGTAAAATTATGGAAATCAGTGTAATTATTTCCCCAGTGGCAGTAAGGTTCTATATTATTTATAAAGAGGGTTACTAACAAATTGCATAAAGCGTCTCAGGATGATTGGTGTCGTCACAGGTAACAGCTGTTGCTAGGGGGAAAAAGATAGCTTCCTTTTCAACGACGATAGTTACAGATAGATTCCCTGCTGCCCATTCAAAATACAACATCAATAAATGAACGGAGATAACATAGCCAAATTTAGTTAAAATGTTATACAATGAACACGTTACTGAAATTTCAGTACTATGGGAAGTAAGGAAGGTGAAGAAATCCGTACTTAGTTTTGCCAACATTGCTGGCTACAATCGTTGCTGCATTCCTCGGCACTGTATCAAAGAGACTGAGGACGTGTTTTGTGAGCATGGTATTCCACGATGCTTCCACACACTGCCAAAGTTGAATTTTCGTAAAAGATAAGACCTTTCCGATGAGTGAGAGATCGGAAGAACAGGCCAAGGGCCAGCCGCGGTGGCCGAGGAGACTGAAGCGCTACAGTCACGGTCTGCAAGGCCACTACGGTCGAGGGTTCGAATCCCCCCCTCGGGCATGGAGATTTGTGCCGTCCTTAGTCTTAGTTAGTTCATAAGTAGTTTGTAAGTTTAGGGACTGATGACCCCGTAGTTAAGTCCCATATACTATACAAACATTTGAACAGGCCAAGAAAAAATAACTGTCCGATAGGCTACGAAGTAATCTAGCACTTTGTGTGTCACAAATTGTCGCGGTACTACGTACTGTAGCTGGAACCAGGAACGGTAGCGGCTGCCTCTGCGCACCAACATAAAGCGTTCTCCGATGATCAATGAGGGTTCGCTACTGTTCTGAGCGTTCTGCTGTGAATACCGTAACCGTTGCCAGTATACAACGTGATTAAAGCGAGTTATTTAGTAGTTTTCATTGCGTTTGTTGCAAGTTGTGGTGGTGCTGGTATGCGGAAAGCAAGCGTTTTTTCTTCAAGCGCGAAACCCAGGTATGCGCATAACGTAATTGTTGCTTGAAACTGACAAAAATGCTATCCCGTCTGCGCTTCGCCAAGGCTGACCCACCATCGTTTGTGGCTCCAACTATAGATCGGTGCGGGAAAGGAAAGCATTGCAGAGGGTGAAGGAGCAGTATGGGGAATGGCCGTGTGGTCTGTTGCCACGATTGCGCACCCGAAATCCCGTCGGCCGTTAGAGTTGTCCCCTTCGGCCATTGTGTGTGTTTTGTTCTTGACCTAAGTTAATTTAATTAGGATTTCGAAATAATGAAATATTTCTACTATTTCGGTGCGTTGAATGTTCCAATATTTCTAATTCGTAAAATTACGGCATTAATTGTCACCAAATGATACCTGTTATTTCGGACATTTCCGGAAATTTCATATCATTAATTAGGGTTATTAGTTTGTACGTCTAGTGACCGTGACCTGCGTCGTTTGGTCTCTTAGGTTTAAATACATTTGAAGATTTGAATTATGAGCAGTACAGGGACGTGAGAAGTAACAGTTCAAGTGTATCGCGCCGCGGTGTTCCTATGTTCTAGAGAGCTATTTCAGTCACGAATTAATTTAAAAATAAAATAAAACACGTTATTGCACTAATTAAGACCCTATATATTGCATATTTGTGCAATATTAAAAAATTTCGTACTTGGTTCCAAAAACAAAAAAATTCCAAATAAATTGGATACTGGGTCTGGAAGGCAGTTAAAAAAGTGAAATAAGAAGGCAACAGTTATATATGTCACTCCATATTTATTATGGAACTTATATCGCAAAGTGGAATTCGTGCAAAATTCATAAATTAATACATAAAATAATTTCAACGAAGGATATCATCTCTGACGCACTCCGCAATTGGTCCACCGTGGTCACTAATTTTCATTGTAGCACGTCATTCTGGTGAAAGATGGCAGCAAGAAGTACGAAAATAAAGGTGACAGATGTCCAGTAAACAGGCTAATGGGTCTCAAAGTAATGTGAATCCGCATAGTGTTCTAAAAATAATACAAAGTCGGTGTCCAATTAAATGGACGCCATGTCTGAAAGGGTCAGACTATCGTGCAGGCAGAATCGCGGTTTTAACGACAAATCTAGTTTCTGTGTGCGCTACCATGATGGGCGAAGTAGATTTCAGGAAAACTGCGGTGGAAGACTATTTTTACATGGTACCGTTTCCACCGCCATAATGGTCCTGCGTAGGGTATTATGGTTTGCGTCGATATGAGATGCCTTTCTAGCACCATACTCATGAACATTGTCGATACATTAACTACTCAGAGTTATCAAATGAAATGTTTGTAAAGCTTATAGAACTTAACTGCGGGGTTATCAGTCCCTAAACTTACAGACTACTTATGACAACACAAACATCCATGCTCGAAGGAGGATTCGAACCTTCAACATGGGCGGCCGCCGGATCCGCAACGTGGCGCTCCAGACAGCTCGGTGGCTCCAGCGCGGGCCAGAGATATGGAAGCGTTGCAGCCCGCTGTCATCCCAATACCTACTCAGCCTGCCGGCGGCCACATTCAGCAGGATGCAGCATGAAAGCCAACCACTGTACGTAAAAAGAGCCTTGCCTTATCACTAAAATTAGCTAATAAGGTCCGCGTGAACTACCGGTTACTGCCTGCTACCAAGCATTGTTTCCTGGCGCAAACTGAGAACTGACTCGTGTCAAATTACTTCAATAACAGGAAGTTAATACTACAGTGGTCAATATACGTAGCAGCTCACACGTTATTACACACAGACATTAATAAGCAAGTCACCACAATTAAAGTTATCTTAGAACGGTGGATAAGAAAACATTTATGGCGCAACGGGATTTAGACATAAAACTGCATCTGGGCTAGTTCTCAGCACCTGTGAAGAACAATATTAAATAAAAGAGGGAAGGTTCTCTAAAACTACAATTTATAGGCAACTTAAGGATTATGCTGAACATTAACTTGTTTATTCAGATAAAAACAAGCAAGATAGGGAATCAATTTTGTTAACATAATAAAAATGCATCTCTTACATGGATTAATGCGGACGGTGCCCAGCCTAGATTATACATAATTTAACGCTACTCGGAGAAAGGATTCACAAACAACACTCATTCTCTCACACACACGGCATGCCACAGCGGAAGTCACCAAATTCAGCGGGCTGAGACGAGGCGGAAGCAGGCACCTCTATCGTAGGAGAAATTCAGCAATTAGGAGGCAGCACAAAACACAATATACAAAACACTTTGAAGCTGGCTCTGTTCTGTTGTGCCTATTTTGAGATGGTGCGTGTGTATAGTCAAGTTAAATTACATCTGAATTGGACCGCGAGGAAACACGCTAACGGCGACACACGGCTACGTTACATGAACACACTCCACTGAAGGTGAAGTGGTTGAAAATCGGCTCATTATACTAAATCACAGTGGATTCCTAAATTGCAGTCTGTTAGAAATCGATCTAGGTACTGCTTTTTATATTGGAAGTGGCGTGAATTCAGGCGACTAGCTGCAAACCCCGGGAGTTTGAACTCGGAGTTACGTGGTTCCAAAACCCGATAAAATTGAATAAATTCAGTTTCCGAAAAATAAAGAGAACTAACTACTGCATGCAACCCATAGAAATGCTTAGAATTATGTAAGAAACGAATGAAATACCGCTACACGCGATAGGGGGCGACTGCAGAGAGGGATGAAGTCCAGTGTCAGAAAAACCACAAAAGTGAAATTATCACAAAATCGGAAAAATAAAATTAAGAATTACAGCATGAAACACATAGAAATGTTTGTAATAACATGAAGAAGTGAAAGAAATGCAGCTACACGCGATAGGGGCTATTACAGAGACGGATGAAGTCCAGTCTCAGAAAAACCACAAAAAATGAAATAATTACAAAGTCGGAAAAATAAAATTAAGAATTACAGCATGCAACCCAAATGTTTGGAATTACATAAGGAAGCTACTGAAGGAGGTTGTACAAGGCTCAGAGAGAATTACTGACGAGTTCGTTCTAATAGTCGGAGAAGAAACAGTAACATGAAAATAGGCGGGGAATATTAGTGGAAATCAGAAGGATACCCGCATAATTACTTGTCTGATGGGCATGGAACAAACAAGAATTGAAGCTGAAGGCTTTGTTCTATGAACTAACCATGTGGAACACGTATCACTCACGAAAGGAAACTATGAGAAGATTTTTACGTGCACTGTACAAAAATGAACAGATCACATATTAGAAATCGGGCCCCACAAAGCTAGAAAGTATTTACACCGAGTTCATACACCGCCACCTGGTCACAAAAGGTTTAAACATATCAGGCTGTTATTAAACTGCAACTAGAATCACACACACTGCGCTTATCTATTGCAAATCACTGAACTGAAAAACGAGAACACATTTCCGCACACGATCGGAGAAAATATTCTAAAAAAAGATTCTAAGTTCTAGAATCTAAGTTAAACGTGCTAGACAATGAAACGCGACCATCTCCAGAAACAAGAGGAGAACCAACCTTACCTCACCAGATGAGTAGAGCAGAATGAAGATCCAGTTGTCATGAGGCGGGAAACTGCTATCGACTCTGAGCCAGAAACAACGAGGCAAAGCAAGCCATCACTCCTCACATTCAAACAGCCATAGATTCTCGCACACACTTAAAGGCAAAACAACTGCACATTCTCACAGGGACAGTGGCGTAGAGGAGAATCCGTACTTATGCCACATTAATTAATATAATAATAAATTATTAACATAAATAAGAAAAACCTAGCAATATTAACTAATATTCTAACACATGAAATAAAGAATTTATTCTTCAAGCCTTGAAAAGAATGGGTTCAAGTTTTAGCAAAATGATAATCTGACGACATCAAATAAATTATAACTTTACTGAAATATATATAAAATATATAGAAGACGACAGACGGTCGTCTTTAAAGCATCACTATGTACTGGACACTGTTCAAGACTTCTTAGTCTCTATCGTACACAAAAATGTTCAAATGTTGGCAAATTTATGAGACTGAACTACTGCGGCTATCAGTTCCTAGGCTTTCAAACAACATACGAGGTGTGTTTTTTAAGAAGCTCCGTTCTATTGTAAACTCTAGTAGTTCGCGCACATACCGCAACGAGTGCGTGCATCGTGTACCGGTATGCCTCGTGAATAACTGTGCTCAGTTTCAGCTATGTAGCTAACCTGTACGGTTCTGTTCTGTGCTTTCTAAATTTTTAAGACTATCATCTCGCTCTCCGCGTATGAGGTTCACTCAGCAATTTTTGTTTTTTTGTCAGATAGGAAGCTGTCTACTGCAGATCGACAGATTTGCGAAGTGTACGTACTGTCATGAGTAAAGGCAAAGTGCGGATGTGGGTACGAGAATTTAAAGATGACTGTGACAACGTCCATGATGAGGACCGCTCCGGTCGCCCATCTACAATTGCAGACGATTTGGAGGTTTCAGCTGAAGCGAGGATTCGTGAGAACAGGAGCTTCACAGTAACAGGTTTCTCAAACGAATTTCCTGACGTGTCGAGATCAGTGCTTTACAAAACGTCAGTCAACTTTTGGTTATCGGAACACGCGGCAAGATTGTATGAGAGACATGATAAGTGTTTGAACAAACTTGGCAACTACGTCGAAAAATAATGTATGTGCTTTCTGAAAATAAATTTTTAATTATGCTGCGCCCTCTCGTTATTGCCAGTCGGTGTTTGGAAAATGACCCAACGAACTAAAGTACGATGTGCGTTTGGCGTAATAGTTCGCGACCGGTAGCGGATATTTTAGTTCGCAACCGGCAGTGCTTATTTTAGATCGCACTCCGTCCTGAAAAGATCGCTGTTTTTAGTTCGTCAGCTCTCATTTCCGAAACAGATCGTTTCTCGTTGGAGGTAGGTTGCTTTTTTTTTTTTTTTTTTTTTTTTTTTTTTTTTTTTTTTTTTTTTTTTCCGCTGCTGGTATTTAACTACTTCATATACTGACTACTCATAGTATTTTATTTTTAAAATGGATTCATTTATTAGTCATTGAAGAATCATTACCTACAAGATATGCTAAATGCGTTTATTTTTGTGAATAAAGTACTTATTTATATAAACGTCTCAGCTCGAAATGACGGTAACTGTCAGAAGGGAATCACGTGATTCTGCGCGTTCTCGCATCGCCTGCCTGTTCCCCGTCAGTCTTCGGGAAAGGAGCGATGAACTAACAGACGAGGGATCTGCGAACTAGTTCGCGTAGTTCGGTTTTGGGAACGCTTTCCTATTTGGACTTAAATGTAGGAGAGCACAAACAGAACACTCGTTTGCAATATTATGTAAATTAATGTAATGAAAGTAGAGAAGAGGAGAGATGAAAGAAAGTACTGGCTTTGGCTGCGCTGAATTGACTGACCAGAGTCCAAAGGACATGTTTCTTTCGGTCAGGAGACACATGAAGGAGTCCATGACAGCCTTCCGAATGTGCCTCCACAGCGACGCGGATACCGTTCTGTTGTTAGCTTAGTTCCAGGGCGTAACCATCTGCCTTTGTAACTAGCGTCTGTCATTTATAGTGTTTGCATCTCTCTCTCTCTCTCTCTCTCGTAAATTCATGGTACCGTCAGCTGCAATTTCTCATTTGTTTGTGAAATGTCGTTGTTGCTCTGCAATATCTTTCAACGTTTACCATGCACCGTTGCCCTCGAACCGGACCTGGTACTACTCCAACTTTCTCGTACTGTCCCACTGCTAACCGAATGACAAGCTACAAACGGAGATATTCAGCGTGTATCAACAAGGATGGAGCAAACTTGCATGGTTGAAAGTACATGATAACAGAAGCAAAAATGTCTCAGTAAACACGGGTCTACAAACGAGCCGTTTGCGGCATAATGACGAATGCAGGGTAAGGTGTTACCAATTCGATATAGGTACAATTCCGATCAACATAAGGTTTCGCGTCATTTGGCAGTTTCGTGATGTTGGTGGCACTTGCCTTTGTGTGGCATTGTACTGTAGCAGGTTTCTATAGCTCCTCCTGCCTTTTTCAAGACTACATCACTTTTTGCTTCGGAGATATACATTTTTTTCTCCGTTAAAAGGTACGTGAAGCTACCGAGTCTAATATGCTCTTATTAACTTTCTAGTTTCCAAGGGTTTGCAAACTCTATATTATGCAATATTTAGTACCACTAAGTATGCGTTGGTGCCCGAGGGAAAAAGTGATTTTCATGTCGAATATGCCAGTGATCATAATTGTACCTAGTGTGGTACATTTTCGATTGAGTGCCATAGTTAAAAATAACTACATCTATTCTCAATATATTTCCACTTACAATTACATTTGTCCGAAATGATCGCAATTCCACCACTTTACCCTATGCTTCCAAGGCACCACTTACGTCATTGTAAACATTGTCCAAGTTAGTACACATTAATTTAAAACTTGCCTTTACTACTAGGTTTTACATCGCATTTAGTTTACATTTAACGTACGGGTTACCTGTTAAAGGAGGTATCCGAAGTGCCTTCCTTGCATCTGGATGCAATACTGTGCTCTTCTGCAATGAATTTCGAATTCTTTCGAAAACCTCTGGATCATTCGGAATTCTGGACAAGCGTGTACAACTCTCTGCTCCAGATCTTCAAACGTGTTAACTGTTGAGTTATACACTTCGCATTTGAGGTGATCCCAGAGTCAAAAATTCAAAGGATTTAGATCAAGTGATGTTGGAGGCCAAAGTACAGGTTCGCCTCGACCTACCCATCTTTGGCCGTATCTACGCGGTTGACGTAGTCTCACATCAGGAGTAAAATGTGCCGGAGCTTCATCTAACTAACAAGGATGATGTTTGCAATAAAGTCAGTGACATGTGACCTACGACGGTGAAGTTGGAAAAAAACGTTCTCTGTCGACGGTGGGCAGTTTTGTGTATGAAAAAAAAGAAAGAATGTAAGAGACATTAAACATAAGACATTTTTTATTTTTCCACATAATTTCCACCACGTGCGTTGAAACATTTGTCAAACCGCTTTATAAGCTTCGAAAAGCCGACCTGGAAAATGGGCTCTGCATATGGAAGAAGCGTTGAACGGCTATGGCGAAAGACGACACAGCAGGTGAACGTACATGTGCAAGACATCGATAAACCATTGGGTAGAGGTCGGCCATTAATATGGAAATTATGGAAATGACTTTCTGTTTCGGTTTTTTATGTGGGATGAAACTGAAAGGTATGTTTATGTGGGTGTCTTGAAAATACAGGTAAGGCAGGGAAGAGAAAGGAAGGTATGCTAATGGCTTGTTCACTTGATATTAAAGGATAGGCGTGCCTGACCCACCGGACATTTAATTAATTTATCCTCTAGTTTACAATTAATAAAACCCATCCAAAATTTGGTAATGGGGGTTAAATAATTTGAATGATTTGAGTAAAGAATTTTTTATTTATTTATTTATTTATTTTTTATTCATTTTTTCTCTCAAGTCAAATAAACGTCAGAGTTGAAAGCAAGATACACATACAATTGAGCACAGAACAAATTATGTGAATTTACAAAACAATATAAGCCCTCCTACAGCATGTGACTGGCAAGTCGAAGAGAATTGTATTTGATTCTAAACATTTGTGAAAACCCACATTTAACTGGAAACCTTGGCGTTATCGAGAGAAATTTTCAGATACCAGATTTCTGTGAGTTTACCTAACGTTTTCAACAATCCTAAAACGTGAATAACCCTTGAAACACTAGCAAATGCACGCGATACTCTACCAAAACTGTGCTGGCTGGTAATGTCGAAAACACGACGGGTGGACGGCGGCTGTGTGCGTCGATAGCTGCAAGTCGCGGACCCGGAGGTATTCCCAGCCTACTTCGACCCCGGCGGTTCTTACTGCCCACGATCTCACTCGTTCGGCTATGTCGTGCCACTACAGACAATTTACGTGTGAAATACGAATGTACTGTAGGTAGAGATGACACCAGAACTGTGACAATCGCAATTAGCGCATCGCGTCGATGTGTCTAATATCAGGCAAGCTGACCTTGCTCTTGGCTTGCCATTACTCAGCACTATTAGCACAAGTTTTGGAGCAATTCCAAAAGTTGTACCACAAACTCTAAGTATAGCTACTCGACGACAAGTATAAACTTGGCTGCACAAACACCAGTCTCCTTCTCTCTCTTTCTAAAAACTCCCTCTGCGAAGCCTCCAGGCACCGTCTCTCTCGAGTGAAACGCCAATCCACAGCTAGGCGCCAAATTACGGCCAATCACGGCTTGCATTCCGGAGTCGGACAGCCGAACCCCTTACTATATGGCTAGGTCTCCCGCGTTTTCACCGGTCGGACCTCGCCATTACGTCCAGCGTTCTCACGGTAGTGCCGGATGGCCTTCAGGCACCATCGAAAACACGGCCAGCAAGTTTTTCCCAGCAAACGGCCAACCCCCTTGCTATTGTATAATTGTGGCGCCCGCCAGATTGGCGCCAGTGACGTACAATGTCCTAGTGGTTGCCATCCTGGCGTTCGCCAAGTAGGCGCCAGACGTCTCAGCTCTCCCTTCGCAAAGCACCGTACACTGCCCATGGAGATGTATTGTATTGCGTCGGTGACGACAGCCATATACTTGGAAGGCTCACGCCTCAGTTCTACCTGCTATGGCCTTCGACCGTACGGCGTCTTCCAGGAACTGCTGACCATCCGAATAACACGGCCACCTTTGTGCTCGCTACCGGTCGCTGTTAGCTGTGAATGCGTGTTTTTCCCCCTGCTACAGGCCTCACACAACCAAGTAACAGAATATTTCTCTTTCGCCACAAGCTACGAAATCGATAACCTACAAATAATTTAATAAAATTAACAAGGTTTCGTTGTCCTTTTACTGCTGGAAAGCGACGTGGCAGTACTGAAATCTCTCAAAACGTGGGTCCACCATTATACGCCCAAAAGAAGTCCAAAACCACTCTGTCTGCAAGTAAAGTGTTACCGTTTTCTGGGACACCATGCTTCTTCTGTATGCATCGTCCTGACTTTTCCAGGGAGGCTATTTGAACCTAATAAAGCGGTATGACAAATGTCTAAATGTACTTGGGATTATGTAGAAAACAAAGATATGTCTTATGTCTAATGTCTCATTATATTTTTATCCTTTCATACGCAACTCTCACAACAATCGACAGGGAAAACTTATTTTCCAACTCCTCCTCGTAAATGCGATATAAATCTTCATAGTAAAGTCTAAATTTCAAATTAATGTTTACAAGCTAGTAAGATGTTTACAATGGAGTCAGTGAATGCTTGGAACCATACATTTGTAATTATCTCGCAAAAGGCTCGTTTGCTGACCGATATATAGTGAGTCATTTTTGCTTCTTTATGGTGTACTTTCAACCGTGTAGGTTTGCGCCATCATTCCTGATACACCTTGTATATTTAATAGTATTGGTGACTTGCTATTACCCCAGTAGATGCGCAGAAAATCGAAATGGCATTCGTAACAATAAATGCAGCACAATATCGTGCCACTTGGCTAAACTACAAACAAACTTTTAAATGAAACGGTGTAGCTAACCCATTTACAGAAATGGAACAACTCCAGTTATTAATATATTCTGGGATTGGCGGAAATTAGTTTCATTGGCGTTGTAAAGTTGGCAGTACAATAGCCGCGGCAGCGTACGCACCTGCAGTGTGCGGCGCTACGCGGAGCCGGGCTGTCGCGGCAGGGCCGGCAACTTGCTGACGGGGAGGTAACGAGAAAACTTAAGGGGATCAGGCGCTGCGGCCGGCCTCATGGCCGCGGGATTTCGGATGCTCTGCAGGCCGACAAGGCAAAGCCCGCTAAACACACGCACACACGCGTGGGCGTGCGCACACACGCGCAAGAACACCTACCGTCAGGGCAATGCACACACGTTAGATTCCAAGCATTACACGCCGTGTTTGGAAGAAAAAAGAGTCAGAACGTTAACGATGGAGTATTACGTTGAGGGGGAGACGTACACGAGAAACAAGTACAAATATAACCTGTCACAAAATCCACAGTTTTCCAGTTACGTAAATGAAATTATGTACAATGTTTAATGGTAGTTCAAAGCTTCTACTGAAATTGTTTTGAAATTTGAAAGTTTTAAAGTTTGTGGAAAATTGTAAGTTTATGAACTCATGATTCCCAAAGGTACCATTTACTAACAAAGTTTCTACGAAATTTCCTGGCCGCGCTGGTATAGCCGAGCGTCTGGAGCGCCACGTTGTGGATGGCGCGGCTTCCCGCGTTAGAGGGTCGAATCCTCACTCGGACATGGATGATTGTGTAGTCTTTAGTATAAGTTAGTTCATAAGTAGTTTGTCAGTTTAGGGACTGATGACCCAGCAATTAAGTCCCATAATCTTTACAAACATTTGAATATTTTTGAACGAAATTGCCTTGAATTTTTTGCAGTATAGTCTCTACCATCGTTTAAAGAAACCCACAGAATCACTTCAATTTATTGACAATTAATAATGTTTTAAATTTAATTATTTTTAACTGAAAATCTACCCATATAAAATCTACTTTCTTTATTGTCTGTCTTGACATACATGAATGATATTAAATATTCACTCAGTTTCTCACATGTTAGTGATATATAATGCAAAAAGACATGCCAAAAATCGCATTCAAATGTTATCTTATTTGGAGAAAATTGTACCTGAATAATGGAAACGGTAGTTCTGAGAAAATACATTTTAAACAAGCTTTTTCGCTGCAATTCCCACCTTCAAAAGCCTGTAATGAATGCCTTCATTTCCTTCAAGACTTCTTTTCTGGTTACTTCGTGTCTGTCTTGTTTGCTCTGCAAGGCCTTCAATGGATTTAATGACTGCAAGTATACATTGAGTGTCAATCCCCATCAAGATTTCGTGAGTGTAAACTCTGGGCTCTTATCCTCTCTGAGCTGCCACTACTAAAGCCAAAAACTGCATCATAACTGCAATATTAACTACCTTCGCTGAGATAAATGTAGCTTTGGGGCAATGTTTTCAGATGAGGGCCTTCTGAGACTAATTAAGGTTCTAAGTTTTTCCATGAAGGGTTTTGGGAGGGCTGTTATTCAACAGCTTTCTTGATGTGGTATACAGCACTGTATTTTGACTGCACAACATTGAAAAGAAAACGCCTCATAAACAGAAAATACGAGAGAATTAAGAACAAGAGAATCGACGTGGCCATGTGCAAGCTATTCGCATTCAGAAGCGGAATTGGAATGTAATATTTGGTAATTTAAATTTCAATGCCGTGTGGTAAAGAAAGAGCCATTAAAAATTTCTTCTCAATTTCGTGTGCGTCCCCCCCCCCCCCCCCCAAGCTGTACAGTTTTTCCCTATGTATGCAATTCTTCCTATTAGCTGAAAGTACTGAATTTTTATGACCATAACAGGCTGAAAGAGAGGTGTTTTAGTAACGTTACTGCTAGTGCTATCACTGCTCGTCTGAAGGAAGGACATCGTCTTCTTCTTATTATTCTCAACTACAGAAGTACAGAACTACAGACCTGGGGTGACCAGAATAGTCTTCCGCTTACTTGTCGTTCGGTAATAATGGTATCTGTTCCAACAAATCTATGGTATTAAAAATGGAAAGATTCGTTTATGCAAAACCGTTCACCTTCGAAATCTCTTGACCGATTTCTCCGAAATTTGACACAAAATTGCACTCTAATACATGATGTTTTGTTTTGTATATTTGCTTCTGTAATATATGATTTGTGACCTTGAAAGGATTGTTTATATATATATATATATATATATATATATATATATATATATATATATATATATATATCTGTGTGTGTGTGTGTGTGTGTGTGTGTCTATGTGTGTGTGTGTGTGTGTGTGTGTGTGTGTGTGTGTGTGTGTGTGTGTGTGTGTGTCTATGTGTGTGTGTTTCTGTGTGTGTGTGTGTGTGTGTGTGTGTGTGTGTGGGTGGGTGGGTGTGTGTGTGTGTCTAATTTGTTTAGAACGAGTGACCATGTCTGCATCCGAACAAGAATGTGCCACTGGTCGTGTGTTGCGTCATTGTTACTGATAAGATTTGCCAACAAAACAATGTGATGACCCTGTCTATTAAATAAACTTAATTAAAGTATTAATTTCAGTGTGATTCTCTCCTTGAAATCTACACTACTGACCATTAAAATTGCTATACCAAGAAGAAATGCAGAAGATAAATGGGTATTCATTGGACAAATATATTATACTAGAACTGACATGTTATTACATCTTCACGCAATTTGGGTGCATAGATACTGAGAAATCAGTACCAAGAACAACCACCACTGGCCGTAATAACGGCCTTGATACGCCTGGACATTGAGTCAAACAGTCTGGCTGCACCAGTCGATACTTGCACTTCGATGGTGTGGCGTGAGTGGAAGATCCGATAGAGGTCTCTGTGTTCGTAGTAATACTGCTATAAACCGGTTGGAAACATTTTTCATTGACACCTCTGGGCTCACAAACCCTCGTATCTATTCTGTGGTAGCTACTCGATCGGCCACTTGTGCCCTTATGATAATATGAACCTGAGGGCAGCCTGTGCGGCGTGGGCGCACAGAATGGCGTATAAGTGTGCGAAAAAGAGCACTTGACTGTTGCAACTAGCATATTTGCACAACTGACGCCGCATGTCAACTTGTATGCGAAAATTTCGATAATTTTGATCCATTTCAGATCAGCTCAGTTGCCTGTACTATGCGTGAGTGAATAATCGTGGCGTGGTGATTATTTGGTTCACACGTTGATTTCAAACTGACCATTATGGCTGTGAACATTCTGTACTATGTTTAACATTATTTTGCAAGTGTGGCATAATAAGAGGAAGTTCTATAATTATCAGAGACCACATCATTACCTCTTTTGGAATTATTACTGTTTCACTATTTAGTGAATCTGTAGGTGGTTCTGTTCCTGTTTCGTAGTACCATTTGATACGTGTTGTGTAAGTACTCTTTCGTTGATTCTCCTGCTTCCTGCAATACTTCTACTGAGAAGCAATATGTGCCTGCTGCTTTGCCAGGGCACTCAAGACGTTGTTAATTCCTCTTTAGATATATGTGGTCCCACTGCACTCATATTCGATAATTTCATCCTAATTAATGATACCGTCTCCTTCATTTAATTTCTCAATATAGTCTATCCATATTTCACACACTTTCCCCAACTGAAAGAAGTCCACCACTTTTATTCTGGCCCACAGTTGGTTTTGTTCTTGGTTTCATCTGCTTTTCTTTAATTTTAGAGTTGGTGACCGAGGGGAATGCGTCGCGACTTTCACGGTCTGCACGGCCACTACGGTCGGAGGTTCGAATCCCCCCTTGGGCATGGATATTTGTCCCGTCCTTAGTGTTAGCTAGTCCACAAGTAGTTTGTAAGTTTAGGGATGATGACCCAGTAGTTAAGTTCCATAAGCTATACAAAAATTTGAACATTTGATTTTATCCTTTCTTTAGGTATTATTGAATTTCCTCTTTTATTCCCCTTCTTTTCTCTTTTTCTTCTTCTTCTTTGCTTCGAGTCCTCTCTCGGGCATGCTCGTGTTAGTTTGTTTGTGTGTGTGTGTGTGTGTGTGTGTGTGTGTGTGTGTGTGTGTGTGTCTGTGTGTGTGTGTGTGTGTGTGTTGTTTTTATCCTAATTAGGTGTAAGTGCTTTGCAAGTATACGGACTAATGACCATAGCAATGCAATGCGTTTACGAACATTTGAATCTCAATTACTTATAATAATTCTGTTTCCTTGTGCTGTTTCGTTCGTCAATAAGTTCTGTTATTTCATAGGTCATAATGGTTTTCTTGTTTCTAGTTCCCTTAGTCCTACCAGTTCTTTTGCAGCTACTTTTATGCTCTCTTTACATCCGCCCATTCTTTTCGTATTACCTACCAGGTTATTAGTAAATTCTTTCATTCCTGCAACTGCTCCTTTTTCCTGAAGATTTTCAATTCAACGTTTGTGTTGGTAAGTGGTTTTATTTCTTAAATATGGTGTTATAGATTGCTTTCCATATAATATGATCACTGATTATATCACAAGCAGGTTAGGGAAAGGCTACAATTAATTTCGTTTATCAATATCTTCTTGACTTGCATAAAATCTATTTTCTGCCACCTCCTGGTCATTTCCACATGTATCTTCTTCTCTTGGGCATTTCAAAACACGTCTACGTAACTGTAATCTCATATTCTTCGCAAAACTCCTGAAACCTTCCTCCCGTAGCATTCATTTTTCCTAACTCCAACTTGCACTTCTCATTATCTTCAGAAATCGATGCACTTCTTTAACCAGTTTTATAATGTAGTCAGTTTTTTCATATACTTGTTCTACTTCTTCATCCTTTTGTTGTTGGTAATTAAACTGCAATCATAGACAAATCCACAGGGTGTGCTTTAATTGTAAACATCATTGTCCTCTCACGGCAGTACAATGTTCTTCCAGTTTCAAGATTATAGCGATCCACTTCTCCCCGACTGAGTATTAACACTGTGAATGTTTATGATTTCCCCTAACGTAGAACCTCCGTTACAGCCCAATCCAGTTTCAGATATTCCTAAGGTGTCCAGTTGTGGCGTACTCATCACCCTCTTAAACCCTTCTTGTTTTCCAGCTTTTAATAGTGTTAGGACATCCTATGTTCCAACTCTGAATTGCTCTTTTAGTTGTTTGCTCCCTGCAGCTTTGCTCAATAATACTCCCCCCCCCCCCCGCCCTGGAATGGGGAATTGAAACTCCGGAAAATTTTATACTGGACGTAGCTACATTGTTATTTGGGAATTTGGTAAGGGATCATTAATGAAGTTGTTTCCCGTTTCCTTCTGCAGGTTCCTGCCGTTGACCACATTCAGTATTATACGCTTACATATGCATCCATACTCCATACTCGACAATCCATCTCAAAGAGTGTGGCGAAGAGTGCTTTGCGTACCATTGTCACTTCCTGATATTCCAGCCGTGTATACTTGTTTGCCTCCGTGTGGGGGCTAACGTCTTTCATCTTATCCTTGAGGTCACTTCGCAAGATACACGTAGGGGAAATTGTGGTGTCACACAAGTCTAAAGTGCGCGCCGCCTACTTTCGCCGCGCGCCGCCATGCACGCACGTCGCGGCGTTCTTACGACGTCAGCAACGAGCGCCCTCTGCTACAACTCCGCTCGTGGCCACCACTGAACGACATCGTTCACTTGGGACTGAGATAGGAACCAGTTAACACTTCGGAATCAGATAGGCACCAGTGAAGACTTGGCTATCGGATAGGCACTAGGCAGGCCTCTGGCTCAACTATGTATCAGCATTCTGCAGTACTGAACTATGTAAAAGTTAAGTATTACTATGTCTCTGTGAATTATATATCTCGTTCTAATTTACTCTAGTGTTTCTAGTTTCTGCTGTCCCACTGGCTGCTCACCTTCGTGCCTGCACAAGCGTGCATCCTTTATTCCTGTGTCGGTACTTTTCTACTCGGCCACCGACACCTACGACGGAAACGAGACACAAAAGCGGCGACGAGGCTGGGACACAAAAGAAATAATTATATTGGTTGACTTTTCATGAAATATAAACTCTCATAACATTGACTGAAGCCCATACCACGATACAGAAAGTCTCTATTCCAGCGTCAGCCACTGGAGTTCCCTAATCATCTCTGTGACGCCTTCACGCTAACTAAATAAGCTCGTAACGAAGTGTGATGCTCTCCGTTGGATCTTATCTATGTCTTCTAGTAACCTTACATGCTACGGATCCTATATTGATGAGCGATACTAATAAATGTCCGTTTTGTAACCTACTTCCTTTGTCGACGGACTACACTGCCTAAGGATGCACCCAGTGAATCTCAGTGTGGCATCTGCCTTACCAACGATTGATATGGTATAGTTATTCCATTTCAAATCGCCTCTTATGTCTACTCCCAGATATGTCATGGAAATAGCCGCTTACAGCGTTGCCCCTGCTATAACGTAATTTCTAGACATTCCTTGCTATCTGCATTAGACTCTGATGAAACGTTATGGCCATTTGGTGCATTTTAAAATAATATAAATATCTTTACCACACTTAGCACTTTATTTCATGTGGAAAAGCGTATGGCACTAATAAAGTGATAAGTGTCAAGACATTGATAATACTTTCCACGTAATAGTAAACGTAACACTTTACGCTTGTTCATGTTAAGGCTCGATTACCATTCCCTACACCATGCATATACTCTCACGTTGTGCTACCCTTTCCAGTAATGCGAGTTCTCTATAAATTACAACATCATCCACAAAAAGGCTCATTGAACTTCCGCTGTGATCTACTTGGTCATTTGTGTATATCGTGAAAAACAACGCTTCTCTAACACCCGTGGAGCACGCCTGAGACCTCTTTGTCTGAAGACTTCTCTCCCTTGACAATGAAACGCTGCCTTCAACTGGCTAGGAACGCCTCAATCCAGTCACACGGTCTGATATTCTAAATGCTCATTCTTTGTTCATCAACCGACGGTAAGGGACGGTATCGCACGCCTTGTATAAGTGCAGGAACACGGCATATACCTGAGATTCTGTATCTATTGCCCTCAGCATGTTGTGGATGAAGAGTGCGAGTTGCGTTTCACACGACTGTTGCTTTCTGAAATCATGTGAATATTTTCTGTGCAACATGTCTCAAATACATTGTGTAGAATTAATAAATCACAACGTCTCTACAAATACCAACATTTTTACTATATGAACCGTGAAACATTCCTCAGCAATAAACTTTCGTCCACTCGTCAATTTGTATGCGGGTGGTCAGCTTTAGAATTTGTTACGAGTTGCTGGGTGCACCCGTTATCAAATAGTCAATAAATAATAGATATTCGCACGTCTGGGTTTTTCCTTTATTCTGTCTTTCTCTCTCTCACACACACACATACACACACACACATACACACACACACACACACACACACATACATACACGCACGCACACACGCACAAACACACAATTTAACCTGTGATTCAGTTTTAAACATTGAAACGCATCTGGTGTTCAGGATATTGATCTGCATGGCATTCTCGAAAGGGAAACGTGATCGCCCACGACCCTTGAAGACGACTGAATCCCCTCACCTCACACTCTTCAGTAAAATACACGACTTGCCATTAAAGTAGTGCAGATGATAAACGGGCATTCATTGGACAAATACATTATACTAGAACTGACATGTAATTACATTTTCACGCAGTTTTGGTGCATAGATCCTTAGAAATCAGTACCCAAAACAACCACCACTGGCCGTAATAACGGCCTTGATACGCCTGGGCATTGAGTCAAACAGAGCTTGGGTGGCGTGTACAGGTACAGACGCCCATGCAGCTTCAACAAATTATCGAAGTTCACTAGACTTTTTTTTTCTTCCTACACGAGAACCCCTTTCGTTCTGAGGTATGAGGACTAGCATGTCATTTCATGTTTTGCAAATGTTAGTTTCTGTAATATTGCTGAGATTTTATTACGCTAATAATTTATCATTGTGTCTATGAATGTGACAATGTGAACGGTTTCTCTGTGACGCCGCTGTCCCTGTGAGAATGTGTACTTGCTTTATTCTGTATGTGCATGTATGAGAATCTTCTAGCATGGGAGTCTGAGTGTATGTTGAGTACTTTCGTCGTCAGCTGCTGGCTGCTCGGTACTAGTGTTTCTTTGGTTTTGTATCGATAGGTAGTCGTTACCAACCTATGCTTTTGATGTTACCAAAGAGGTCCCTCCACCCTTTGGTTACAAGTTGGGTTGGCAATGAACAGTTAGCGAGCCTCGGTTGGACACGAAAGTTTAAGCTTTTTCCTCCACCTCGCTTTTCGTGGCTTTTGCCGATTTCCGGTCACTGGTGGCGGACTCATGGGCCGTCTGCACATTCAGTGGCTGCGCTTCGATCTGGTAAGACGTTCGAGCTTTCTTTACTCCCTTGAGATGGTAGCTATTCGTTGTCTGCTTTGTTAACGTCAGGTTTCATAACTTTAGGTTCATATTTCGGAATAAGTTTCTTCGATCATGTACGGCAAAGCATTCAATTTCATTTCGGTGATTTTTCGTAGATAAGCGTTGATTACGGTTTGATAACAGCTGGGAATCGATGACCTGTGTGAGACTAGCTGGCGGTGTATGTGTTTAAATTCTTTCTAGCTTTGTGGAACGCGACTAATATGCGGGAATATTTTTAATCTGTGTAGTGCATGTGAAATATTCTTTTCCGTTTCCTCCTTCTGCGAGTGATATGTACTCCACGTGGTGTGTTCTTAGAACAAAGCATTCAGCTACCCCTGTGTCTGTTTCTATGGCCCTCAGGCATAAAATTATGCATGTACCTTTCTGATTTACGTTAGTACCTCGCGATATCCTTTCTGTCTATTTTTAAATTGTTGTTTCGTTTCCAAATTTGTACTTTGCATTCAGACCCCGCAGTAAATTCTTTTCTAGCCTTGTACACCCCACTTTGTTAGCTTGCTTAGGAAATACTACATATTTCTAGGGACTGCATGCTGTATTTCTTAGTTAATTTACTCCGACCTTGAATTTCTCACTATTGAAGACTTCGTCCATGCGTGTAAAACCTTCCCAATCACGTCTAACTGTATTTCTTTAGCTTCCTTATGATATCCTACGCATTTCTAAGCGTTGAATGCAGTAGATATTTTTCTTTATTTTTCGGAAATTTAATTTTGTAATTTTTACTGGCTTTCAGAACCACGTGGGTTTAAAGCTAGTCACTTGAGCTCCTGCCATTGCTCGCATAGCACTGCCTTCCTAATGTTTATTCTTGCTTCGTAATCTGTGAGTCCGTTGGTTTTTGTTGAAATGAATACAATCTTTCAGCACTTCGCCTTCATTGAGGTGCGAATAGTAATGTATCAGACACGTGCCGTGTGTCTCAATAATTTCGCATGCTCACGTTTAGATTTGAATGGAAATTAATGTCGCTATTATGGCATACCATCTGAAGTAAAGAAAGACAGACCAGAGCGACCTACGAAGTTGATATTTTTATGTGTTGTGTGGTACATCCTGGGTGGCTGAATTTCGCCTACGATTGCCGCGACTGCTTCTGCTTCGTTTCAGCACGCTGAGTTGGGTGGATTCCGCTTTGCTTGGCGCGTATGAGTGACTGAATGCTTGTTGATTGTTAATCCCTCCTCCGACGATGTTCAGTTCAGGTTACTTTAAGTTATTTTAAATGGGGATGCATTAATATTATTTAACAAAATAGGTGCCCCCATGTGCTCATGTTTGAAGTGAATATATAATTCATTGCCAGTGAATTTGACCCTTCTTACGAATATTAGTTTATGAATACCCTTCCTTTCCTATTTAATGTTGTTTTTCAACAGTGCTGAGAACAAACTCAGATGCAATTTAACATGTTTCAATTCCGTTGCGCCATAAATGTTCGCCGGCCGCGGTGGCCGAGCGCTCTGCGGCGCGCCAGTCACAGTGTGCAAGGCCACTACGGTCGGGGGGTTCGAAACCCCCTCGGGCATTCTATTTGTGACGTCCTAACGATTAGCTAGTTCATAAGTAGTTTGTAAGTTTAGGGACTGATGACCCCGTAGTTAAGTCTCACAAGCTCTACAAACATTTGAGCATTTAAACATAAATGTTCTCACTGCCACCTTCATGAAATGGTTTAGTTCGTGGTGGCTTGTATATTAATGATTGTGTGTAATTCTCGTGTTCTACGATGTATGCTGGCCACCGCCCCTTTGTCTTCCTCCTGCTAAAGTAACGTTTCAGTCAGTTCTAAATTCTGGGCCAGGGAACAAGATTCCTTTGCAGGAAGTACTAGTACACGCGAATCCTTCAGCTGGAGAACGTTTTGGCCAGGGCAGCAGTCGAACTTTTTCATATCCAGACAGGCCCGTACAGGACCAGCAACATGCATTATCCTGCTGTAATGTAGGGTTTCGCAGGGAACGAATGAAGGGTAGAGCCATGAGCCGCAACACATCTGAAATGTAACGGCCACTGTTCAAAGTGCCGTCGATGCGAGCAAGAGGTGAACGAGACGTGTACCATCACGCCGGGTGATACGCCAGTATGGAGATGATGAATACACGCTTATAATGTGTGTTCACCGCGATGCCGCCATCACGGATGCGACCATCATGATGCTGTAAACAGAACCTGGATTCATCCAAAAAAGTGACAATTGCCATTCGTGCATCCAGGTTCGTCGTTGCGTACACCATCGCAGGCGCTCCTGTCTGTGGTACAGTGTCAAGGGAAACCGCGGCCATGGTCTCCGAGCTGATAGTCCATGCTGCTGCAAACTTGTCGAACTGTTCGTGCAGACGGTTGTCGTCTTTAAAATATCCCTATCTATTAGGGATTGAGACGTGGCTGCACAATCCGTTACAGCCATGTGGATTAGATGCCTGTCATCTGGACTGCTAGTGACTACGAATCCATTCTGTGAAAACCGCACATTAATCGCACTATTTGTGGTGCAAGTGTTAGGTACCTTTCTTTGTTATTTTATGTTGTCCTAGAGTCGTATCAGCCAGATGCATTGAGCATGTTCATAAGGTTCAAAGAAACTACATTTTGAACCTACGTATTATGCAACAATAACCGCACTGTGACATGTATGGGAATGTTTATAGGTCACTGAAAATATAGCTTTTTTAAAAGAATATTTATTGCTTTTTGCGGATTTTCCTGACAACATTGAGCCACTGCTACGTATCTTAATTACACTCATATATCTCACTCGTGATTAACACCATTCATAGGTGAAAACCGTATGAAATTGCTGTAACTAGTTTTTGCGTTTTTGTGAAAACCGTATGAAATTGCTGTAACTAGTTTTTCGTTTACTGAGGACAGACAGATGCGACGGGAGGACTTTGTTTTTATTATACGTATGGTGTTTGAGAGATATTAAATCTGATTAATTCTGTCACAAAAATACCATAACATCAAATGGGGCTACTTTAACGCCGTTAGAGAATGGAAAATGGCAGGGGGTTGGGTAAATTTACGGAATCGTCGATATCTTCTCTACATCCTCATATTTAATAGTTTTACGCTTTATATAAGCTGTTGTGAGTACATACAGAGTTAGATTACTTTGTTTTACACTACAGAAAAATTTCGTTCTCCCGTAAAGTTTCTTTCTCTCTTTTTTCTTAATTGTTTCAGTTTACTTGCATGTGAGGGTTATGCTCATATGACGTTTCGATTAAATATCGATAAAAGCCCCAAAGCGCGTTCTTTCCCTTCTGATTCACGCTGCATTTATTCAGTTGGGGCAGCCAGTACGGCCTACGCCCTCTTACTAGAGCGTGGAAAGCACGGCGTACGTTGCCCGAATGCCAAAGGTCGCACGCGGCGCAGACGCGGCCTCTACCTGCAATCAGCGCCTGTTTGGCGGCTCGGGGAACCCCCGCCCGGCCCGCCTCCGGCTTCGGGGTTTCCCCTCCCGCTCCCCCCTTCCCCCACCACTCCGCCACGCCGGCCCGCGCGCGCTCCGAGCGCCTTCTGTAATTTGCGGTCGGGTCGAACGGCTGCGTATTTGCGACGCGGCCGCCGCCGCTGCAATCTGCCGTCTGCACGCCGCCGCAAACAATTACGGCCGCGTGACGTCTTCCTAGCGCCACCTGCTGTGCGCCGCGCCGGACGCAGCCTGCGTTTCGAATCGGGATTTACTGGAGCCATTCGCCGCCGTCCGTGGCACTGGCCGGTAGGGACTGCAGCGTCAAAAGCGAGTGTCACATCGCAGTCTGACTTTGTTCTCTGTGACAGAGTGCGTACTACACCTCTAATTGCTTTACGATTACTTGGATGCGATTGCATACTCCTGCTCCCACTGCACTAAGTTATGATGTACTGTAAATCGGGGTAACTTCGACAGTGGGGATAACTTAGTCACGCATATTATGACGCAGTTTTTGCATTAAAAATTGGCTTATCAGTGTTTTTATAATTATGTATTGATGTTTCATTATTTTAATATTAGTTTTCATACTTGATATTTTTTTTATTATAATCATTACAATTTCATATATTTTTTATCTTTTTTCTATTAGTTTAGTTTTTTCTCTTTATTTCAGGTAGAAAGTAGGTAACTTTTCAAGGTGCTACGCACCTATGTAGAAAAGCCGGGAGGTAGACTTTCACGCAACTGCCAAAAGGAGAACATCGAGAAAGCCATTGAAGCTGTGAAGAAGGGTATGCCGGCCGCGGTGGCCGAGGGAACTGAGGCGCGCCAAAAATGTTCAAATTTTTGTATAGCTTATGGGACTTAACTACGGGGTCATCAGTCCCTAAACTTACAAACTACTTATGAACTTACTAATACTAAGGACGGCACAAATATCCATGCCCGAGGGGGGATTTGAACCCCCGTCCGTGCAGACCGTGACTGGAGCGCCTCAATCTCCTCGGCCACCGCTGCCGGCGATGCGCGACATTCACGGTCTGCACGGCCACTACGGTCGGGGGTTCGAATCCCCACTCGGGCATGGATATTTGTGCCGTCCTTAGTGGTAGCTGGTTCATTAGTAGTTTGTAAGTTTAGGGACTGATGACCCCGTAGTTAAGTCCAATAAGCTATACAAACATTTGAACATTTGAATTTACGAAGGGCATGTCCAAATTCAGAGCAAGTTTAAGGTTACAAGAACAAATTTGATTCATAAAATTCGTGAAACTCATCCTTTGAAATCACGTTGTTCAAGTGTGCTGCTGACTGCCGATGGTGAACACTTAATAGCAAAAAGTCTTGGTGTAGTGAGTGACTTGGGGTTCCCCTGACACACCAGAATATCCGTCCAGTTCTAGCTAATTTGTGACAAAACAAGGAAAGAACGTTCCGGTCTGGAAGAGCAACGAACCAGGTTTACACTTTATAAAACAATTTGCTGCAAAAAAAAAAAAAATAATGAGAATTTTTAGTTTTTTGATGTCAGAGTCATCCTGGAGAAATTGAACACATGTTTGTCTAAAAAAAAAAGATTTTTAAATTGTCTCATTACTGGAATCAACCATATGTAATGTGTTACGGACTTACACGGCGTACACCGCATAATACGAGGACCAATAAAAAGTATTTTCCCTTATTTTCAGCTATATAAGGTACTAGCTGAAAACCCGGCGTTGCTCGGGTATTTATTTATTTATTTATTCGAACCTTGAGTTAGTACTATTCCAAGCCACTCTCTCTGTCTATATCCTTCTTTTTAAAAACATGTTACATTTATCAGAGAATATATAAGAAATCACAGGTAAAAATGCACTCATTTCTAAGAATCAAATCACGAAATTCAACAATAATGATTGTAATAATATCACAGATGCATCACTTGATGTAATGCGCGAAACGTCAAATCGAGTTTTTTAAAGAGATGTATTAAGAGAAATTTATTTTTTACTACTTTATTTATTTATTCTTATATTTCCTTCTTCGTATGCTTATCCTTACAGAGAAAGAGCTGAAGACATTGTAGCACGCATAGACCAAAGATATGGTCTGTGGCATCACGTTTCGCTGTATGTAACGTCCTTGCTATAGAGTCGCAAAAGTCATCGCTAGCCTTCAGTATGAATTTTTTTTAATAATCTGACGACTTTCAACCACCATATCTTCCACCCCCTTATAGCTGTCGGCATGGAACTACTATGGTGTACAACGGGAGGCTTCGGACAACAATTACACACACACAATTCGATTGCGTTCTGTAGTTTTCGCTGCAGAACGAAATATTAACACAAACACATGTAGAATTTTATATACACTGAAAACTTTCCATCCCAGTATACTCCACCCTTTTATCATTATCATCCCTCAAGCAACAATGCAACCAATAAAACCATTTTCAAAGAGTAAATATAATTTTCAAAGAATCATTATTGTTCCGCATTTCGCGTTATATTTTTCAAATTACTAAATATCTATCAGATCGCTATAAAACCGTACGTAAAACCTTCATCAGGTATAAATTAGTTACTGTACAAATATTTAAGTCTCTGCGTCATGTCGTTTGGATGTGATAAGCGTACACCGAACAGACATTCACATTAATGGAGATAAATAGCAATTCGATTGCCATAAAACCGTGCCTAAAACCTTCCCCGGGTAGATATTAGTAACTGTACAAATTTTTAGCTCTTTATGTCTTGTGGTTCGGACGTGATAAACGTACACCGAACACACATTCACATTTATGATATAGATATACATGTCTTTACGCAGGCGCAAACAGGTGTGAAAATTACAGAACCATCAGTTTGATAAGTCATGGTTGCAAAATATTAACACGAATTATCTACAGGCGAATGGAAAAGCTGGTAGAAGCTGATCTCGGGGAAGATCAGTATGGATACAGGAGGAACGTAGGAACCCGGGAGGCTATACACACTTTACGTCTTATCTTAGAAGATAGATTAAGGAAAGGCAAACCTACATTTTTAGCTTTCGTAGATTTGGAGAAAGCGTTTGACAATGTTGACTGGAATACCCTCTTTCAAATTCTGAAGTCTGCAGGGGTAAAATATAGGGAAAGGAGAGTCATTTACAACTTGTACAAAAGCCAGACCGCAGTTATTAGACTCGAAGGGCATGAAAGGGAAGCATCAGTTGGGAAGGGAGTAAGACAGGGTTGTAGCCTTTCTCCGATGTTATTTAATTTGTACATCGAGCAGGCGGTGAAGGAAAACAAGGAAAAATTTGGAATAGGGATTAATGTTCAAGGGGAAGAAATAAAAACATTGCGTTTTGCTGATGACATTGTAATTCTGTCAGAGACAGCAAAGGACCTGGAAGAGCAGTTGAATGGAATGGACAGTGTGTTGAAGAGAGCGTATAAGATGAACATTAACAAAAGCAAAACAAAAATAATGGAATGCGGTCTTAGAAAATCAGACGATGCTGAAGGTATTAGATTCGGTAACAAAACAATGAAGGTGGTAGATGGGTTTTGTTACTTGGATAGTAAAATAACATGCGATGGGCGCAGTACACAGGATATAAAATGCAGAATGGCAATGGGAAGAAAAGCATTTTTGAAAAAGAGAAATTTGCTAACATCCAATATTAATTTAAGTGTGAGGAAGTCTTTTCTCGGGGCATTTGTGTGGAGTGTTGCCTTGTACGGGAATGAAACATGGAAGATAAACAGTGCGGACATGAAGAGAATAGAGGCCTTTGAAATGTGGTGCTACAGAACAATGCTGAAGATTAGGTGGGTAGATCGCATAACTAATGAAGAGGTGCTGAACAGAATTGGCGAGAAAAAGAAATTTTGGCATACCCTGACCAAAAGAAGGGATCGCTTGGTGGGACACATTCTTAGACATCGCGGAATCGTAAATTTAGCATTGGAGGGAAGTGTGTGGGGTAAAAATCGCAGAGGGAGACCAAGAGACGCGTATAGTAAGCAGATTCAAGTGGATGTGGGTTGCCGTTCTTATGAGGAGATGAAAAGGCTTGCTCATGATAGAGTAGGTTGGAGAGCTGCATCAAACCAGTCTCCGGACTGAAGACCATAACAAGAACAACGTATTTACATATTATTCTACGGCCCTTTTACTGGTTTTCACATAGTCTTCATACCGGTTCATTCAATTTTCCCTTCTGCTGTGTTGGCTGCATGTTTACTTGTCAGTTACTATCCTGCCAGGAACTCCTTTAGCGGAGTCGGCCGTGCTGTGAACGTCTCGATTTGCTCTTATCATTACTACCATAAGGGAAATTTTGTCCTCAGTGAACGACGAACGCGGTTTCCGTGATCGGTAATTATCAAGCCGGACCTCTCGAGCTTTTTCAGACTCACATCACCACCACCCCACACTTCTCAAAGCTAGGCAGTTTCCCCCACATGTGGGCCCCTTTTACCTTGTAAACCTCAATGGGCGCTCAGCTCTTGCTCCACAGAATACAAATGACTTTTTTTTTTTTTTTTTTTTTTTTGCTTTAGAGCCACGGACGTTTGAAGAGCAACCGCCATCATCGGGTGACAACAGTGTAGTGCGTTGGAACTGCTGGTATATAAGGCCCTCCAGAAACAGAAAAGGTCCAACTCTAGCCACATGTAAAGCAAGGCAAGTAAAAAATAAGGGCAATGGCTTTTTAATTTAACGCCGTGACTGCATACAGTAACTGTTCAGAACGACTACCGCCTGTCTCAATACATCTATTGCTTGTCTGGAGTGAGAAGAATCCCCATAAAAAATTAGATGACATACTTTTGGAGCTTATGTGTCGGTGATGTACACAGGGACTCATGGGGAAATGTACATTGCTTTGAGATGCGATTATTAAATGGAAACCTCCCTTTTCTCATAAGTATTATATTTGTTGTTGTTTCTATTTTATTATTATTTTATTCTGATTGATTAATTCCTTGGTGAAACACGATCAGCATCAGCACGTATGTCCGCAAGTCTGTATATATTTTCAATATAAGATTATTGTGCCTTTCTGCATTTATGGATGAATTAAGCGACTCGTTTGAACTGGTAAACCATTTATGTTGTAAGAAACATTACTACAACATACAACATTGATTGAGCGACCAATAAGGGTTGGAAGGAGAAATAACATCCAACCAGTAACCAAATATAATATAGTAAAATAAAAAATAAAAATGGGTTTAATACCGTTAAAAGTAACTTCGTCTTCCTAAGATGGATGGTTGGACACGTCAAATCACATAGTAATGACTTTGAAAAACGGGGACTGAAAACTTTTATCAGAACGTGGTATATGTTGTACATAATTTTTGTAACTTTAAAGCAGTGAAGACAATGACAACGTTTACAAATCGCATACAACACAACAAACTCATTTCGCTGCGTATGAGCCCGGAATTGTCATTATGTTTAAATTATCCCTTCCAGGTACAATTAATTAATTGCTGCAAGCAGCGTGTTTGGATACAAACTGTTTTCTCATAATGAATTATACTCTGTATGCAAGCTAATGTACGTGTAATGATGCCAGATACACTGCAGCCAACTGCCTTAAGACTCAACAATGCACCTCGCGAAATGTCTCTGCCATGTGGTGCTGACGTGGAGAAGAGTCCATAATACGCAACAATCATCTCTATGTATAAAAGATGAATTGCTGTTCGTTAGTCTTGCTAAAACTCGAGAACGGCTGAACCGATATGGCTAATTTTAGTCTTGAAATATTCGGGTAAGTCCAGGGTAGGTTTAAACGGTGATAAAATATGTGGAAAAGTTGTCCGGAAAAGAGGAAAATCGGTAAAAACTGTAGCAGCATTTTCCAGTGAACTATCAATACAGTTCGTCCAATTGAGATAAAGTTTTGTACATTTCATGTAGAAGGCAAGAGGAAGTTTCGTATAAAATAAAAATTTGGAAAAGTCACCCACAAAGTAGGAAAATTTAGGAAAAACCAAAAGCGATTTTTTTTCTACGAATAAAAATCAATTGCCACATGGTTGTAAGAGCATCACTTTAGTACGGCTTGACAGGCTAAGGTTTGTGTGAAATATTTTTTTTGGAAAATCTACTGGAATGTTGGAAAATTTGTGGAAATCTGGAAGTGCGTCTTTCAATGTGTTTTTGATTGAATTCCGCACTATAACTGACTATTCGCACGACGGAGAGGTGTAATTATTATTATTATTAATATTATTATTATTATTGTTCATTATGGTCTTGGAAAAGTTTTCGGTAAAAAAATAAAAACAATAGGGACAGTTAAAAAGGAAAGTCGGAAACTTCAAGCCAAGTTGATTGCGATAAAATTTTGCACATTAGACGTTCATATATATTAGCAATTGCGAAGAATTGCCGGGTCGACTAGGTGATTTGATAACCCACGGAGCTTCGTATCACTTATCTCTTAATATAAACCATATTCATTTAAATCATATGTTTTTTAGACCCAGTAACTTTGTAAGGGCATCATCAGATAGTCTACGTATCGGCTCGATAGTGGGCGGAAAGAGTGGGCAAATCACTCACACAACCCTTTTGTAAAAAGTTAATACAACGGCAGAACGACAGAATTTATGTTCGTTAGTATTGCTAAATCTCGAGAACGTCTGAACCGATTTGGCTATATATAATTATATAAACCACTGAATCTATTTTGATGAAATCTGATGTGGAGCTGAAGTACCGGATAAGATACTTTAGAAAGTGCGTAATTCAAGATATTATTTGATTTGAAGTGTATAAAGCGAGTTATCGAACAATAATTACTCTCTGGAAATGCTATTTACTCTTTGACTTCCGAACAGCAATTCGTCTTTATCTTTGACACAGCAATTCATTATTATTTTTCACAGTTCATATACGATTTCAGATCGTGTAAAGCGAACATCGCTCTTTCAAAATATATTTCTGAACGCACCCACCACAACAACCAAATCATTATTTTACATGTTTTAAATCTAAATTTTCCTCGCAATTTTTCCACATTTTATCACCGTTTAAACTTCCCTGGATTTCCACGAATGTGACATGAACTTTATCCTGGACATGTGTACGTGATTTGCCCACCTTTCCGCCCACTATCGAGTCCACACTTAGACTATCTGATGATGCCTTTATAAAGCTACTGGGTCTAACATACATATGATTTAAATTAATATGGTTCACATTACGAGGTAAGTGGTACGAAGTTCACCGGGTCATCTAGTACTACAATAAATTCCTTCATACAAAAATAAATGGATTATCTTGTCGAGAAATACAATAACTTTACGTTAACAATGGTGACAAAACGATACGTACTACCAAACCTAAAATCCTTACTTTTCTAAATTGAATTTAGAATTGTTATTTTTCCTAATTTCTCATAATAACATTACAGTAAATGAAAATTTTATTAACATGTAAACTCGCCGTAGACTAGACATCTCTCCAGTAACTTCCTTTCCTGCACTACATTTTCTCCAGGTTCTTTTCTTCCCTTCCTTTATTTTTGTGAATTAGTATATATTAAGAACATGAGTGCAAGTAAATTAATGATATATGTTTTTATAAGTTGATTATGATAATGTTAAAAATTTAGTCTAATTTATTAGGTAGATTGCAGGTAATAATTGAAAGACGTGCTAGAGAAATGAAACAACATAGGTGATGATTACCATAATACTGAACAGCCAGCCTTAAACCATTACATTGGAACACTAGATTGATATGTTGAATTGAATTAATCCACTTAGGCAGGAAAAATAATTACATTTGACTGAATATCTTTTTCCAAACCGGTGAAGGTATAAAAGAAAAGTTTTCCCGAGAGGCGAAAGAGCATTCAAGTTTCGGAATAGCAAAATAACGAGCGGGTCTCGAATTCAAATTTCCGTTGCTTTTTAAACAGTCGTCCTGGCGTACGCCAGAGTGAAACATTATCTAAGCTAGTAGACGGAAATATAAAGATAAATTAGTGGTAACTGGGGAGAAAATGAATTTACTTTCATCGAGGACAACTGAGGCCTTGCTTCTTTGAGTTCGTTACGAGCCAATCGCCCATAAACGTTAATGTAACGGGCAGACTGAGAGAGGAAATTAAGGGAGCATGTGGAGTATTATTGTTTCCAGCAACCGTTGCTAATAGGCAGTAATGGAGTCAATGGTAAAACGAAAAGTGTTGCACCGTCTCAGATCGTATGGGCGAAACCAATTTTTTTCTATACTTTATCATAAAATAGAGAGGAAATAGTTTAACTTTTCGCTATGTGGGACATACACATTAGAACTATGAAAACTTGAAAAATTGACGAAAGCACTAGTCAGTGGTGAGTTAAACTCACATTTGAAGATCCCAGGTGTTATAACACTGAAACCCCAATTTGCGCATTTAGTTGTTGCACATTTCCAACATTTTCCCTTAATACGCTGTATTTGTTTACCAAACAATATCACTGCCTAGTTTATCATTTTTTTTTAAATTTCCAACGTAGTATACAAGACAGGCACCATTTACCACACTTTTCACATTTTAGACTGATTATTCAACAATTACATGAGAAGGTAGGGTAAATAAATATAACTTAATAGTGGCGTGGAAGGGCTGGGGAGAGATACCATAACTTTCTCAATTCGCCGTTTGCACAACTACATTTTCTTTCCAAAAGACAAATCCGTATTATTAAATTTGATTTAACTACAAATCTAATATATTAAGCAGAGTGTCCGTATGTTTGTACGTGATGCATATAAATCTACAATTTTGTTCCAATCTTTATGAAATTTTGTACACGTAAGCTTCAATCCATGAGGACGGTCGCCGTAAGTGTAATAATCACATACGATTTATAGTTCACGAGATATGACGTCATAAACAATGAGATGCGCGAAAAACTGCTGCATTTTGGGACAATGCTGCTCATGTTCTCCTATACCATCGCACCGATTTCAACCAAATTTTGTACACACATTTTGTAACAATTGCTGCATGGTTAATAATCACATACGACACATGATTCACCAGATATGACGTCATAAACAATAGAAATCACAAAAAATGCCACATAATGCGGCGAGATTTTCAATATACTCTGTATGAGTATGGCAGTACTTAGCGACTTGCAACAAACTTTAAACATAATTTCAAACGTTTATTAAACTTTTTCTCGCTGGCAACCATAGTAAAATGATGAAACGAAAAATGTTTTTCGCCTAGTACTTTTCCGCTGTTTATAGACTAAAAGTACGGCATTCGGTATGACGTTACAATTTATAATTTTTACACTACCAGTTGTAGCCGCAGGAAATTTTACAACAAGTATACACGCATTCAGCTGAGTGGACCTTCTGATTTGTATCACAGTACGACATGTAGTTCATGAGATATGAGCACATAAACAGTAACGTTCATGGAAAACCGCACCATGACGCACTTCGTTTTAATCTATTACTTCTTTACTACTAATTGTATTCCCTAAGACATTTTATAGGCGTACAGCCCTTATACAAATTAATATATACCTTAAAAATGGCTGGAATAAATAAATAAATACCCGGGCATCACCGGGTTTTCAGTTAGTAGTTCATAACTATCACTTACTTCATTAATACGAACCAAATTTCAAATACGTTATATTACAATCCTTCATATAAAAGAGCTTGTGTTGAAATTGACTATATTGTAATGTGTCTGGGCATTATTTGATGGTTTTGACACCAAATGACGAATTATCTACACATAGACTTTGTCTACGTCAAGATAGCTACACTAGTTAGTTCCATGTGGGCTGTGAGCTCAGTACTCAACTCAGGAGATGAGGTGGCAATGAAACAGTGGTCCAGTATAACGAAACATTTTATTGGCATTCATGCTTACAAAACGGCCAGAGACGAGTGGAGTGTGCGCTTTATCGCGCTGAAGTAGCGCCCAGCTGTCGCCGCGTGTCTCGGAGTAGCTAATGCTGCTGGTGAGGCTGCCCGTCGGCCGCTAGGCCTCCGTGTTGCGTAACGCGAGGTATCGTCCTCGTGCTGCCCCGTGCCGTCGCCGCTGCCGCGATGGCCGTACCGCGCTAGGCGTGGCCCGAGAGCTGAACCCAGGTCCTCCTTCGCCCACTGCTGCTGCTTCGCCGTCCAGACGGTCACAGGAGCGCTTCAGGTGTGGCCGCGTCCTTTCGTCCACACCACGCCCCTGGGTGAGTAACTGGCTGTAGTCTTACCGCACCATGTGTTGGTTCGACGCCTGGTTGCACTGCTGTCGAGACCAGGACTACACTACCCGTTGCGTCAGGCTATGCCGCCGTTATTCCACAGATTGAATCTCCCGTCGGGGATGCCGTGTTGATAGTGATGATCGGCTGCTGGCCGCACGGCGTAGAAGTGCTACCAGCCTGCGACTCACTTTTGCAAAAAACAATAATAACAATTGTAAAATGCAAACTTTCACGGCCGGAATGGTCAAAATTACTAAAAATTTCCGGGCTGTTATGCCGTGGTCTAGTGGATTTATTATTAAAACCCAACGCCGGCCGCGGTGGCCGAGGGGACTGTGGCGCTTCAGACACGGTCTGCACGGCCACTACGGTCGGGGGTTCGAATCCCCCTCGGGCATGGATATTTGTGCCGTCCTAGTTCGTAAGTAGTTCATAAGTAGTTTGTAAGTTTAGGGACTGATGACCACGTAGTTCAGTCCCATAAGCTTTACAAACATTTGAACATTAAAACCCAACGTTTCGTCCCCGACTGCGGAGGACATTCTCAACGGGGATCGTGGCACTTTTGGATGTCCGATTCGCACCCTGAAGAAGAAATGTAACAGTCTTCCACCATGGGACGATATTAACGGACGGAGGCAATCGGCAACGACGGATTGCGCGCGCATGTCAAAAACATCTGACGTCACACTACTGCGCGCGAGCCCTCGTAAACGGAATTTGGCTTCAGTCAGCCAGGGTGTGAATCGGACATCCATAAGTGCCACGATCCCCCTTGAGAATGTCCTCCGCAGTCGGGGACGAAATGTTGGGTTTTAATAATAAATCCCCTAGACCACGGCATAACAGCCCGGAAATTGTTAGTAATTTTAATAATAATTGTTGTCGACGAGAGACACAGTTCGGACGGCATGTGCCTGCCCAGCCGTGGATGCCTCTCTCTCTGCCGTGGCTGACTCTGCCTTGCCTTTTTCGCCTGTATTTCTACTACGAGGTTGACCCCAGTCAGCCTGTGTTTCACAATGTGGCATAGCTGATCTTTGCTACACGTGACCGGTCTCCTACTTCCCATCACATATGTCGCAGCCACCTTTAAGCAATACAGCTGTCAGGCTGTTACGCAGTACGGCACCCCCGCCGACTTAGTGCGTAACCAGAAGCTTCGCCTAGCCGTTCCACTTTGTTTGCTGAAATCATAAACGTGCTTGTCCCGCTCTACTGTAAGTCACACACCCGATTTCAACACAACCGCTTCCATGTTCAACTTCTGCGTTAAAGGTCACTCACCACTTGTTAACCTTTTTTCATATTATAATGCCTATATTTTCCCTATCCCCTACATTCCCCTACACCGGGGAAAATTCGTCTGAATTTTAAACAGACACCACTCGTCTCGCTAACACTACACAGTCATTTTTACAGTCAAAAATATCGAAGAAAAAATCATTAAATACATTCTTGCGACAATAACTAATTTCTTTCATATGCCTATGTTTTATGTCGACATTCGTAACCAGTCTTCCGGGATCTGATGGACAGGACCGTTGTTACTCTCATTCTTCTTACGACACAAAGGAGTATTAACAGACAAAAGGAACTAGAAATACTAGTGCTCAACATTATAATTTTCGTCTCTCTTTTTTGTGTAAGCTGCAATGCATTCTGGATGGTGGCATTGGCATCAGTTCTCCTCTGTTGGGTGCTGATGAAGTGATCTAAAGATTTCAGAAATTCCGGATCGAGTGAATAGTTAAGGAAGGTTGTGGTAATATATGTAGGGTAGTGTCAGGACAGTAAACAGAAGGGTAATAAATGTTCAATGTAATATAGCCGGTCATGGATGCAGGTAAATGAAAATTATTTCCCGTGATTGCACATGAATTGCCATTAAGAATCAAACCACAACTAAAGAGAACATTAATCCTACTGCTACTAATAATGTTATGTACTAAGCTAAAATAACGAAAAGAAAGAAGAAGGAACAAAAAAAAAAAAAAAAAAACACTACCGTATTAATTTATCTGAAATAATTTAACTAATCCCTCATAAATTCCACAAATCCCCTTTCCTCCTCCTTGGAACCGCTAACTGATCCTGTTTCGACGCCTTGCATTTCCTTTATCAACGGGTACTACTGGTGGAGGTGAAATATCAATTGTCCCCTTGAATGGTCTTAACCTATTTACATGCACATCTAACGTTCGTGTTGACAATTGCAATCTTACATTTACTGGCGACGTCACTCCCACAATTTGATAAGGCCTTCGATAATTAGAAACTACCTTTTTCGTCTTTACCTTCGTCGGGTAAGGCGTGGATATTGAGAGGACATAGGCTAGGGTTGACATGCGCACAAAAGAAAAGCCTGGGAAAAATATCTTGAATTACAATCACCTCGTTAACAATATTATATTATAAAAATAGAGTTACAGGAATTTATGTATAAATTGGACATATATAAAAGACTCAGCACATGCACAACATGTCTACAGTACAAACGTCTGTTTAAAAATTTCTGGAATTATACCGTGTTCGTAACGAGCAGTGTGCACGTTACCATATTTCGATCAGCTTCTTTTGTGCAAATGTAATCTGATCACATGGATCATTTACTTCCAAGCCAATTATGCAGATAATCAACTTATTACACGCACGAAATAGAGAGTGAGGAACGTGTCAGAGGACTATCACTGTGAGGTGAAAAAAAATCAAAGGCAGGGTTTCAAATTTCTAAGTAATTTACAACCAAAAAATATCACACCCTTCCGGTAAGGGGCTTTTAGCATAAGCCGGGAGGTCATATCAAGAGCAGTCACTCGAATAGTACGATCTCAATACCGAGGCATGTAACGCCTCTTAAAGCGCCGCGGCAGAATACCCGTGCGCACTAAGAAGCCTTGCTGCGATGCGCGCGGCCGTTCGCAGTCAGGGGTTCGAGTCCTCCCCCGGGCATGGGTGTATGTGTCGTGCTTAGCACAAGTTACTTTGAGTAAATGTAAGTAGTTTGCAAGCCTGGGGACTAATGATCAACGTAGTTAAGTCCTTTAGATTTACAATCATTTGATTTGCCTCTAACGCATATAACACCCGCGAAATGTCCAGTTCAAGCAACACCATAGACTTAAAAACGTCAATCAGGTTACTATGAAATACATCAACTGAACTAAACAAGGTGACCTTGGAAGAAAGAGGGATATCTCTGTTGACAGTTTCCTACACGTGCAGCCCCAGCAGTCCGTGACGTCATGGAACAACGCCGCTAAGAACAACAAAAGAGCGAATGGGATAATACGGGAGTTACTAGGAACCCAATGCAAGGACTCACCTAAAAATAAAACATCAAGAAGGAGAAATACTGTTCCTCGCAGCTCTCCTCACGCAAACTTTACGCGAGAAAGAGGAAGATAAAGGAGACAGGAAAACTATGCTTCCCTTTGAATATGCACGCGAACCGCGGTAGCTACGGCAACATGGATGACGAGAAGGCAGAAGAAAGCACTGGATTGCTTAGTGTCCAAAAAGGCCGAACAACAATATGTAAATCGCAGTAATACTGCAATACTGCAATACGGCTTATTTTGCTACCAAATTCGTGACAAATCACTGTATAAGGAAAGCACTACCATCTGCAACTCTGCACCTTTTATGGCACCACAAGGTGTAATAGCTTACGTTAGTATTCGTGTTAATCCAGACAGCACCCTGAGCAATACCTACAGGCTCGCACCGCTAACAGGAATTAAATCACAACATGGGACGACCAACATCTCTGCGGTTCGGCTCCAGATCCAGCATTCCAGTCAATGCAGCGGTAACCTTTAAACCATATACAGCTCACACTTCACGCAAGCCTCGCTCCGAAGTTCAAAGCGGCGGAGTAAATCCTTTCTTGCATAACGTCCGCCAACGGTCAGAGAATACACTCCAGCGCACCTCCTTTCGGGCTTCTCAACAGCACAGCGCGTACCGACACTACGTACCATCTCCGGCGAAGATTCCGGATCACCGCCTCCCGATGGCGAAGTTGGGAACTCAGTATCGAAACTGCGACATTATGCCTGGACGACAAACGAATTATTAACCAGGAAAGATACGAGGGAGCCAGCACGACTCTGTTATGAAATGTTCCAACAGCATCGTAACTAACAATGGGTGATCAGCACGAGTTGGACAATACCAGACACCAGTTTCAGCGGGTGAATAGAAATCGACAGTTTCTTGAGGACAATCACTAATTTAGAACTTAATTTTTATTATTTCAGTAATTATTTTGGTTGACTTAGTGAAAATTGCTCACTAATTCGACATCTTCCATCCCCCCTGAAATTCAAATTCATTTCTCCATTCAATCTTGCATTCTATTATCAAGACTTCTTCGTCTCCCTTCACATTGCACTGCAACATTGACTGTCCTTTTCTAACGATATTTCTTTGTCTGGTCGACGACTGCAGAACCACAGGGCCCGAATACACCACCCGAAGCTACACAAGGTCAGCTGTGGTCATTGTGGAAGCAGCATCGACTGATGTGCCCCGACTTCATCCGGAGTTTCTCTGGATTTCCCCAGGGGGCTAACGGTTCTTTCGTGAGTACGTGCGTGGCGAGCATGAAGCCCGGAGCTAATGCAGTCTTTCTTCTTTCTTTCCTTCTTGCACTGCCTTTATTTCCCTCTCACTTCGTTTCATATCCTAACTCCTTCCCCGTTCTCAGTGGGGGACTGATGACCCTAACAGTTTGATCCCCTTGTCCCAAACAAACAGCCTCTTTGATTCAAGTATTTAGTGGCGGTTGTAGTTAATAATAGTGGCAGCACTCATACTGAGTTCACCATTTTCTTCAATTTAGATGTTTTATTTTCATTTTATTTTTTATTTATTTTTTTTATATATTTTTCTTAAACTCGCTTTTCCGCTACACCGCCAAGCAAAACACATTCTGTCCAAGCCCTACTTTTGTAGGAATAGTAGGGGCTGTTACAGCTTCTCCACAGTTGCCCCAGTTCTAGTACCTGTCTTTGATACGAGATGCAATTAAATGCGGAGCAGGTGACAATTCATATATTAGATACTAATAATTACTTACAAGGAATTCCTTGAGAGCCAATATTTGGTGAGGTTCATTTGAATGTGATGTGCAAAATTCTAGATAATAATGATTCCTCAAGCGAATCAAGAAACAGACAGAAAATGGATGGCCGGTAGGTTCGAATGTTCAGATATTTTTATTTGTAATGCACCAAACTGCTAGGGGCATCGATCGCTAGACTTACGAACTACTTAAACAAAGCTACACATAGGACAACACACACACACACCTGTGCCCGAAGGAGGACTCTAAACTCCGACAGGGGGTAGCCGCGCAATCCGTAACAAGGTGCCTTAGACCAAGTAGTTATTCCCACGATTCTGGCCGGTAAGTTCAGAGATCAATCTCCTGATGTATGTCTTACACCATAAAACAGACACCTTTGGCATCGAAGAAAAATTCAAAGACAAACATTAACTTATACCACGAACATCGAATGAAAAATGGCAAGGCAGTGGTCACAAAAGTTTGCACACTCAAAATTGCAAACTAAATCCTTGGGAATTAGAAGCCGTACAATATGCTCAGCCAGGTATCTGCTCTTGAGGAATGCATATATAATCTATATACATTCTTATTGGTGCAGCTGGGGAATAAGTGCTGACACAATGTGTTGGCGTGCAATCGAATGCAAAACATTCCATCGTGGATCTTTCGTGGCATCGGTTACCTTTTACCACGTAGCTGAAAGCTGTCACAATCCATCAGTTCTCAACACCCCGTTACACCTACTGTGATTCTATATGCATTTTGAGTTTATAACTAGCTGAATGATCTTCACGGCTTGTAACAAAGAGTTCTCCAGCGATTTTGAAAGTGCGACCTTTGTGATGACCGGTACGTACTTTTGTTATTTATTTATCAATTTGTTTGGTGGGGGGAAGAGGTCAGGTTTATGATGCAAGTTAATGGTTTTCTTTGAACATTTCGTGAATATCGGTGATGCCAATTTTGTAAAGCGTAGTGCATACATCACATAGGAGAATTACTTCTGCAGTAACCGATTAGTCAATCTCTTTTTCACTACAGATGTACATGAGGTGTCATTAGCAGCTGATATTATTCATATCCTAATAATGTTAACACAATACGTTCAAATGAGCCTTACTAGAGGTTAAATTTGACACCACGCACATTAAGGGCTACGTTGTTAAATTATATACCAAATCTTCTGTAAATAAAAACCATACAAAACGGCTGTGATTGCTCCCAAGATTAGTCTAAAGCCTAAATGAAAGATTTCGGCTAGGAAATATTATAAAATTGTAAATGTAGCTGCATGTGTTTCAGCTTCCAGTCATTTATCAAAGTTTTATGGGTATGGTAACACATCATATTGTAAAATGGGCTATTAGTATCCATTTGAGGGTGTTGGATCATACGCCACGTACCCCTTACACAAGCGTCAAAATATAGGAGAATGATTTTTGTGTTATTTGCATCTCTCTGATGAGCATGCGCTAGATGCTGAAACTTTAACTGAAGGGACATTATAAAAACGTCTAAACAGTGCCACGGGGGATTCTCTAGATAAAGCAATGAGAGACACCAATCGCAGTATTAACAACGTGCATGGGAAACGTTATTGTAGATAACTACTGATTTCAAGAAGTTTCATAACGTTCGCGATTACACCTAAAACTCTGGATTATTCGGAAAACTTTGTAACCCACTAAACAATTCAGCTAATAGGCAGAAGATAATGTGGTTATAACCCTGTAGACCTCTAATATATTCCTTAAATTTCTGCGTTGGTGGAAATTTATAACTTTTTATTTATTTATTTATTTTTTTTATATTTTTTTTAAGAGCCTTGAGTGTAATGTACTTCATCAATGTATAGCTTAAAACTGTTTTATTGCATGTTTTATAAGAGTGCTAACATGTGCTATGCACTTATCGAAGAGATATTTCAACTAGCCTTAGAGTTTATACGGAAGATATCTTTCCGCATCAGTATTGCCTAAAGTGTAATACTATACACAGTACTTTCTGACCCAGCTGCTGTTACAAATAGTAATCAAATTTATATAAATAGGAAACCACTTTAACACATTGTACTGCCGTTTGTAGACCAGCATTGTACGTTAATCACTGAGTGATAAACGAGATGAAAATGCAAACTAGAAACCACCGTGTGGTTTTCGTTAGCAGATGGTGCTTGGTGGCTGCGATTCCTTTCCAGCACTTTTATGTATGTTTCTTCCTTCCATCTGCCCCCCCCCCCCACCTCCCGTCCCCCACAGTTTCCTCACCTCAATACTGTATAGATACCATGATTTTGCTGTTTGTCAGCAATTTCCTACTTATCACCATCTGGTCTAACGATATCAACATATAGTGTGGCAGAAAAATATTTGTGTAGCACTCATTTAAAATTGTATAATCCAAAAGAAAACATTTTTATACAGACCACAGTGATTTTAAAAGTTGTACAGTTTATAACTTTAAAACTGTATAATTTCAACAGAAAACAAAATATTGTACTACAGAGGGAGTGAGTGCACGTATGTGAGTGAGAGAGAAGTAGAATTATCGCCATGCAGCAAATTTTTCAGCTAGTAACTGACTGCTTTGCTGATCTTAGTATGCACTTACCATCCTACAGGAATGTTGTGGGGGGAATCTTTAATTTTTTTTTATGTTATTTATGACTTTGACTATAATGGTTTTAAAAGGAATTTTTTATTTTTATTTTTAATAATTTTAACTGATATGGTGAGTGTGAAGATAGTGTTACTCATTTATCTTTAATCAAAATGTTGTATGAATATTAATTCCATTGTCTTGCTGTAGCCTTCGATAATGACGACATATCGAAACGCGTAAGGCCTCAATAAAGTAAAAAGAAGGAAGGGGAAAGTAACTCCAAAAAATTAAAAACGCGAAAAGAAAAATTTAAATTATAAGTAAAGTATTCTTAAAGTTTAAAGCAGAAAAACATTACAAAACCTTTAAAAATATCATGAATTACAATTCATTATCTATTATCATACGACTGAATTCACCAACTGCTCTCGTCACGTCTACTGACCAACCCTGGCACGTTAAAACTACTGACTGACACTGGCGCGTTAACGCTACTGCCTCCCGCAGTCGAAGCTCTCACTCCCAATTCGATCGACATGTCCAAGGATTACTATGCCACTTTCAATGTATATCTGTGGCCAGCTCACAACACCAACTAAATTGAATATCTATACTTTAAAATACGTACTAAATAAACTGAGCACAATGTAGAATGACAAACAGCACATTTTACAGACATGATATTACGTTATAAGTACTATGTGAACACTATTGTGGCTTAGTTATTCTAGAAAAATAATCATGTCGGGACCATGGGAACCTTACACTGTATTTGTAGAACGGTGAGGTGTGTACAGTTCCGTCTATGTGAATTTGGCGGTTGCATATCAGAATATAATCCATCAAAAAATATTCGTCTTGAAAATATATTTTCGCCTATCTTACGAGTTACGTCTTCACTCGATAAAGAACTGAATCTATTTTCTTTGGTCATGACAGTTATTGTGCTGCAACAAAGTAAGTTAACTGTAGCATAACGTTTGCCGAATAGAGATAAAATCGCATTGCGTATTCTTTGCGTACTGTTGAATTTAGCTCATACAACATAAAAAACAAAGGGAAGATACAGTAATTTTATTTACAATTTACAACAGAACAATATATCATTTCGTTTTCTATATATTTCTATTTACTCCGACGCGCGACGCATCTAGTTCAGTCCCATTGAATCAGGAACCGTGTGGTCTCATACACGGTGCAAAAATATCGAAACAGTTCTTTTAACGATAGCTTAAAAAGGGGCACGTATTGTGTGTGCTAAATACTCATATCTTTGCTTCCCGAGATGTTGAAGTGACGTCTACAGTAGTGAAAGTGTCGGCGGAATGTTGTGTGAAAACACGTCCAGAATACCTCAAGGAAGGGTAAGACCGCGTCAGCGTCAAGAACACCTACGATTAGAAGAATCTGAGCCCTTGAACACTTGTAATACAATCAAAGGATAGGGCGGAAAAATAAAAAAAGCTTATTCAGTGCCTGACGTGGCATCCTTTTAACCTTTTGTGACATTACGGCGGGGCATCATTTTTAAAAAGACTGGGAGGGTCGGTCAGTGCATAGTTGACAAAGTTCCTAAAACACCTCTCCTCTTTCATGCCTTCCCTCGGCGATGTTACCAACACACTTCGTGTCAGTGCCCTGGTTTGTAAACAGGGAAGCACTGCACGCGAGGTGCCGTGTCGAAATGCAACTTCAGTGCATATCTAAAATCACTCTTTACTAACCTTGTGTCTTCTGTCGTAGTTGATGTCCCATTGCACAGGTGAAGCACACAGGTCGCGCATCCGTTGTACCTGAAGTGATGCTTAAAGAAGTGTTGAGATGTGGCTAGGAAGTACTGCACTACGAATAACTTTAGCTTTTGTAGGATGCCAGTGCTAGTTTTTATTGCAGAAATGCCAGTGTATATCCAAGCACAAATATACAGAGTGAGTAATATTAAAAATATAAACGATACATAACGTATAAACAGTCCCTGGCCCGCACTGAACTAACATGAATGTGCAAGGTATCGCGGTTGGCGCTCGACTGACTGCCGCCGCCTCTCGCTGCGCGCTACAAGCCACCGTTTTGGCGCCAAGCGAAACTTCTAGACTAACATTGTTCAACTTATTACAAAATATGAAGGTAAAGCAGTCAACAATCCGAAGATTGGTTTGAACACCACAGTGCTTTACTAGGCATGATCCTGTTTGGAGGTGGTATGCCGTTGCCTTCCTCCGACCTTCGAACTGACTTACCCAGCCAGTTATAGGGGGACCTACAGTTTAACGTGGGTTCCGAACAACGGTGCTACTCGGTATTTTTCACATGAGCAATACTGCCAGAGGTGAAAGAAGTGGAAAGTGACAGATAAAAATCCTAGGACCTGGCGGGAATCGAACCCGCGACCTTTGGATTTGTAGTCTGGCACTCTACCACTGTGCAACCGAAAAATATAGAAATAATTAAATCTTTGAATTAACCAAAATATAGCTTAGCACAAAAGCATTACAGAAAGTATACAGATAATTTTTAATAGACATAGGAAAGTTAAATATTAATAAAAGAAGCTTAAAGTTTTGGCGGACAAGTAGTATAGGCGGGAGCCAATCAGATCTCAACTTGCAATAGGGGCGGAGCTTTCCCACGGGATACAAGCTCATCTACTATCTCTCTCTCTCTCACCCTTTCTTTTACGTCACACCTCCAACCAAGAAAACTTCTTTAACACCCAATACATTGAGATGCGAAATTAATGGCTCCATGTCAGCCCCCTCACACATCCCCCATCTAATTAAATTTTCAACATTGTATAGTTCATGTAAAAACTAGCAATTTGAAAATGTACTATATAATATAGAAATATTTTACATAATATAACTAAAATTAGAACCAAATATCCAAATTTTGTTGACTTGGATTACATAACATATTAAAGCAGCATAGGTAAGATTTTACATAACATTATATAGTACAATATCATAATTATACATAATTGATAAAATCTAGGAGTCAGTTCCTATTGAAAAATAACAGAAAACATTTTAAGTAATATAATGATAGCGAGTGGTAACTATGAATGACATTGAAAATTGATTAGATAGTGCCTGTTTAGCAAGTTTGAAAAATCTAAGCTCACCCTCAATAAGTTTACTGTAGAAATGAGTTAAGAAATTAATTATTTAATTCTCTCGAATTGGAATATTAGTTTACATAATAAGACGACACTAACTTTAAAACATGAGAAATTGTCAGCACTTTGCCGTACTTTTATTTTGAGGTAACTAAGTTATCGGCGATTTTGCCGTTCTTAATGCATTTGATCACTTTTATTGTTTAATGACACTTAACACTTTACACTTATCTTGACGTGGAGGCGAAGGATTGTAGCGTAAGTTCAGCAGCAGGGGTAGAGCTTGCGTCACGCGGAGCAGCGACCACGGCGTGGTACGGATTTAGCATCTGTCGTGTGTGACGCTATCTCTGTCCATGTCTGCTACCAGATCACAGTGAGGATAAGCTCATCTGCCTGCTTTCTCTTGTCTCCTACATCCTCATATCTCTTGTACATTTACATAAAAAGATACAAACAACGGGTATCAGCCTATTACTTAATTACAAACCTAAAATAAAATTTACGAATCATTTACATCAATATTTTATACAACCTGAATTGATCATATTACAACTTTTATGCTTACATATGGTATTCATTTTGTTTCTTAGTGCTCATGCCGCGGTGGAGTAGCTGAGCGGTCTAAAGCGTCTCGCTGCGGAGTGCGCGGTTGCTTGCCGTGGAGGTTCGAGTCCTCCCTGGGGCATGCGTGAGTGTATTTGTCCTTAGGTTAGTTTACCTAGGTTTAAGTAGTTTGTAAGCTACGGACTGATGACCACGCAGTTTGGTCCGATAGATCTACAAACATTTGAACATTTTTTTAGTGCTCATAATATTCCTCTATTTCTGTTACGTTGTACAAAGCTTTATTCAGATCTCAACTTGCAATAGGGGCGGAGCTTTCCCACGGGATACAAGCTCATCTACTATCTCTCTCTCTCTCTCTCCGTTTCTGTTACGTCACACCTCCAACCAAGAAATCTTCTTTAACACCCAATACATTGAGATGGGAAATAAATGGCTCCATGTCAGCTCCCTCACAACATCCTTCCCTGTGAGACATACAGCGTATTCAGAGAAACTGGGAGACTGCATTCAGATGTGGGTACTGGAGACGGGTGAATAGTTAGAGGGCACTTGCGGAATTCAGCGGCGGCGTCTCTTTGTGCGGTGTGAGGTGGGCAGCCGGCAGCCGGTAATGCGGTTAGCGCGCCTCGGCTCGGCTCGGCCCGGGTGCCCGGAGCGCCGCTAAACACGGGGAAATTGCCAATTAAATTAATTGACTGGATGCGCGGTTGTCGCAGTGCTGGCTGTAGCCGTGGCGCGGGTTGCCGCCGACGCAGGGGCCGCGGGACCGGCCGCTTGTGGCTGGGGATGGGAGTCGTCCCTGGGGCCCCCAGCACGCACACCCGAGCGCCGGATTTGCCTTTGCACAGAGTACCGCCTCCGGCGGTGGGAATTCCAGGGGAGTGGTACGTCGTTCCAACAGGCGGCTGACTTCAATCGTTCTCCGACCACTGAACCCAATTAATGTATTACATGTATAGTTTCACGTAGTATTCAAATAGATAGAATCAATCATTTTCCTTTTATGAAATTTTACGTATTACCAATACCTATTCCGCTTGGTAATATGTATACATATACATCAGAATCGATTCTTAATAAAAATTTTACAAGAAGGCCGATGAAACTAAATTAATTCGTAAGGTAAAAATTGTTCAGATGTTTGTAAACCTAATGCACCAAGCCTCTGACGTCATCAGTGTAGCGTCGCGAGTTTGAACGCGCGCGCGCGCCACAGACATCGCCGACGGAGTCGTCTTACAGAGGCGCCACATGATAGACAAGTGGAGCAGGTTCGCCCTCCAGAGGAAGTGGAGAAACGTTGGACACAGCCGCGGAGTAGTTCACTTCTGGTAGGAGACTCCGACTGGTGACTTGTTATAGCGCGCCTGTTTCGTGGACTGATGCTAGAATTGTAACCAAGTTGCATACTGCTTCGTCCGTGGACAAGTGATCCGATGATTTGGGAGAACTCTTAAGTTATGTTAAAGTGGCACCTGACGCCGATGACAGTGTTAACACCAAGTTAAGTGTTTATCTAATAAATTATTATCTTGAGGTTGCAGAGTTCCAATCGGCCTTACTCCCACGTCCTCGTCCCCGTCAGTCGCTCCGTTACCAGAGCGAGTCCGTAAATGCAGATGGCAACGCGGAGGAACACAACAATCAGTCCCTAAACTTACAAAGAAATTTAAGATAAGGACCACAAAACACACACACACACACACACACACACACACACACACACACACACACGCACGCACGCAAAACACACACACGCATGCCCCGAGGACTGGAACCTACGATAGGAGCGCCCGTGTAATCCATGACATGGTGCCTCAGAGCGCGCGGCGATTCCTGCGCATTGAAAGGCACTTTTTTGTAGAGGCGCAAAGAATAACATTCGTGTACGAACTCAGTCGTTAACATAAGTAAAATTAATCAAAGGTTTAATATCTAGAACTCTGATGTTTCTGTCTGTATAATGCATTAAAAACCTAACTAAAGTAGAGGGTGATATTTTCAACCGTGGATAAACACTTCGCATTGATAGTGGAGAGGATACGGAATAAAACTAATGTCTAATGATGTCCAGAAATGCAAGATTTGATTCTAGACACTATATTACGGAGACTGTGGTGTAATACCTGCTGCCACACAAAGCCACAGTTAGCATCATTTCCTCCTACTTGGTGGTACTGCTCCTCATAGGAACTACAGAGGTGCTATATCTCGCCTCAGGAGATAATAACTGAAAGACACTCTCTGATACGGAAATTGTGTTTATTGACAAGACAAACTTATCACCTTCTGGAAACAAAACAAACTTCTGAAACTAAGGCAAAAAAGACAAACCTCAACTAAAAGTTTTCTTCTTCGCCAATTACGTACAAGCTAGGGAGATAACGACTGCCTTGAGAAAACGTCCAGGGAGACGGAATCGGATGACGTATTCTGTTATGGGAAGTCTTGGAGGCGCGGCGTCGGTCGCGATCCCTCAGATATGTTTCACGTAGGCGGTCTGTGGAGAACTGGAGTCGTGTTGCACTGCGCCCCCCTAAATAGTCGGCGCGCAGTGATACGTGACAGTCTCGAGCTGGTCTCACGTGACTGTGCGGAGAAAAATAGTTCCGGTTTAGTGTTCTCTCTGGGTGTTGCTCGTCGCGTCCTCTGGTGACTCCGGAACCGCCGCTGTGGAACGCCCCAGTGTTATGCTTCCATGCGCTTGTACACTGCATTGCGGGTTGTCCGCTCGTCAGGCGAACCACTGGTACATGACAAGAGGTTATGAGGCTGCTACATGCTAGGGCTAGGTACAAGGGCTGGCTCACGTAGCCGCTGGAAGTGGCCCCGGCCCGCTGCCGCTGTGACGTCACGCGGGTACATGCACCTCGTCGTGCTGCAACGCTAAGCTACAACTACTGTTTTAATGGTGATTTGTTTCAGTATATCTTACACATGATTTTTAGTTGAAGGCAAGTAACTGAAATATCAACAGTTAAGGTGAAAATGAATATAATGTTAAATATGCATAAGATTACTTATTCCCTGACTTCAACCATTTTGCTCATTTTTTTAAATTACTTTAAACTTATTTTACTCGAGAACTTCTGAACGTATCGAGATGCGGTTAGTTATAAATTTTAGAACTGAGAAAGATCTAAACAAAAGTCAGCATATGTCTAACTTTTATGACTGGAGCACATTTACCATTTTTCTCTCCACAGGCGCTGGCGCCGGATGGCTTCAGACTACATAAAAAGTGATTATGTGAGATCTATAAAAGTTAGACATTTGCTCTCCTTTACTTTTATTTAGATCTATAACAGCTCTACAGTTTAAAAGAAACCGCATCACGGTACGTTCATTAATTTTCGAGTTAAAGAAGTTTAAAAATTACCCGTGCAAATCTGGGGCCTGTGAAAGTAACAATTATCGTCATATTTCAAAAAAATTGTACAAAACCTTTACACATTATATACGTAATTCATTACATCGAAAAACTAGTTCATAAGTTCAAAAAAGGTGCTATTTCATTATTTGAAGATAAAACTGGTATTGCTTTGGCAGGCCCAATTTTTTGCTTTGCATTTCCTTTTAGCTTGAGAAATTTGGCTTCAATTTGTAACACTTAGTTCTCCTGAATCTTTCTGCATAACGTTTATTAAAATACTAACGTTCAGTTCGGTACATCTGTAAAAATTAGGCCACTGTCTAAAACGCGGTTCCTCAGCAGTTTGAAGTAGTGTGGCACGTCCGCGACGTCGTAGATATTTATAGTATCATTGCATGGGTTTGTGAAGGTGATATTTACTACGCTTACCTCTAATCCTTTGTACAATAAATTACAGCCTCCTAAATCAGACACAAATACCGCAACTATGAAATTACATTTGACCTGTGTTGTATGATATAAAGCATAACAGCTTTGGTCACTGTCGTATCAAAGGTGTAATATACCGGCTGCTTCCATGGCGAGACTAATCCTATAACCAAAACTACCTGGACCTTCGAGAACGGCTTGATCTAGACCAGCGTGATACCTTATCTTAGAATCAATGTGCATCTCATCAAAGCTAAGAATACACGTTCGTTCAAGTAAACACATAGTTTCTGCACTTTCAGATATTAACATTAAAACGTTCGTTACACTGCCAGGGTTACATTGGAACTTCATGCACCACCTTTTTAGAGCCGATGGAGAAGGAAGTGGAAAACCCATATTTTCCGCAAAAATTCATAGGTTTTTTATTTAAAGCTCTCAAAATTATGGCTCTCGAAATGTCGTCAGAATTGAAATTAATTACCTTTTTTCTGTTCGTAATAGCTTTAATCTGGTTCTCCGTAAACAACATTTTGGCATTGTTGAGAAATATGTCACATTGCTTTCGACATTTCGTGTTTCTAAGTGTTTTCTGTTTACTGAGAACCATTTTTAAATTAGTCTTCTTAAATTTCGGTTAAGCTTTTTTTGCGGTATGCTTTAATTTTCGTTCTAGCTATTTGTAGTTCACATTTGATACTTCAAGTGATTCTGATTTCTTTTGCTTCTCAAAGTAACTCAAACATTTAGGCGTGTCTTTTTCACCACAGCCTATAGCTGCATCACGATGTTCATTGTTTGCCATATTTGCATCACTCATTGTTTTTGCAACACATCTCGGATAATCTTAACTTTTTAGGACTTGTGTTTTAAGTTGTTCCATCGCTCTCTTTGTAACAATCTTTCTGTTGTGCCTTTCATTTCTTAGGTCTATGTAAGAATTATCAATACTCACATTAGCAATGTTAACAGATGGAACGGCAAGTTTTTTGAGAATTTTCTTCTGAGGTAAACCAGAATTCTGTTTTTCATGCCGTCTTTATAATCGCTGGCAATAAAGTGATCGCTGCAAATTCTAGAATTTTTTTATATTTATTTGATCCGTTCGTTTACTTTTAACTTGCCATATGGAAATCATGGAAGGATCAATAGGGAACCTGTGGTAAAAACACCAATCGTTTTTCGTGAATACAACAGTTAACCATTGTAAATAATATAACTCAATGACACCACACTACACAGAACACTTTCGAAACACGTGTACAAAAAAGGGTGCGAAACACAACACATATCAGCGCTCAGCTCAGCCACTCGGGAGCCAGGGTCCACCTGCTTCTGTAACCAGGTGACGTCACGGCACGGGAGAGGAGACGGAGCGGGGCGCTACAACAAAGGCGTGAGCCAGCCCTTGTACCTAGCCCTGGCTACATGCTGCCGATCCAACCCACTTCCACTTGGGCCCCTTTTCATGGCCATTTCATTCGCCTGTCACGATTTATAATTACGAGTCCATCTCAAAAGAAACGTGTATGCAGAGCCCATTCGAGAATTGGGGATATTGAAGCAGCGTATTCAAATGTTTCTAAATGTAAGGCACCAAACTGATGAGGTCTCTAGACTCACAAACTTACGATGCACAAGGGACCACAGCAGCGACCGTTTCCCTACAGCGTGACGCCTCAGATCACGCCGTGTAACATCTCTGGAAATGTTGCAGTCGGTGGTGACCGCGAGAAGTTTCCATACGGGCCGCCAGAGGGCGCCCGCGAGTGTCAGCGCTCACGTGGGCGGCCGAGGCTACAGTCTATATCTCTCTCTCATTCGCCATCTGGATCTGCAAGGAGCTAGTTCAGATGCACTTCGAGTTAATTGTAGGCTACGAATATGTTGCTTATGTTCAATTGTTGTTTAGTGTACTTATAATAGGTGGAATTCCGTATGGATTGTCGCCCATTGAAGGTTACCTTTATTTGCTATTAATGTAATATTCTTTGTGTCAGGAACCTATTAGAATTGATACTCCCCTGTTCCAATACGTGGTCACCTGTCCCGAATCCATGGCACCTGCAGATTGTGAATAACTATGTCAAAGATGGGCTTAGGGACACGGGAAATTACACGGTGTTGTAGCCTTCCTCGCGTAATGAAAAGGTAATTATATGTTTATGCGGGAAAAGAGGATCTTTATAGCGGCCATTTTATATCGGGTAGCAACGTATTCAGGCAGCTTTGCACCAAAGCGACTTTAGCGTTCCTGTGCCACAGGTTGCAAGAAGACTCATACATTGAGTCTCATGCCTACATACAGCGCGAATTATACCGAAGTCTCTAACAAGGGCAACACATGGGGATCCGATTTTACAAGTATTAGTATTTTCGTTACGTGAAGTTCAGAACTCAAATGACAATCAGCCAAAGCCATTCGACACAGCTCTCAAAAATTCTCCAGTTAATTGACTTTGTAGTTTCGTAACTATATTTAAATACCAATAATATAAAGGTTTGGAGCATCTGTTGGTGTAGCTCAGCCGGTACCGCCTGTCCTTTCAACCGTACGGCTGGTGATTCGAATTCCGCCTTGAAAGGCTTTTTCTTCCATCTGTTCGAACACTTACACAAGTTTCGAATCTAATTCTAAGTTTTACAAAAGGTGCAAATACTTTTGTTTATTCGTAATTTTCTGTATTCTATAAACGGTTCTTAATAATGATGCTTTGAATAAAACAACATAACAAGTTACTTTATACAGCATTGGCTTCATTAATAGTTGACGACTGTTGTCTTTGATTGTTCATTTTGTGAATAGCTACGACACTGCTTTTGGAATGTCGTCTTAATAGTTACTAATGCCTATCCAACTAGGTAACCTGCTCAAGAATGGTTTTAGGTGACAAGGTGTTTACGTGACAAACAAAAGCAGATTCAACATGTGGAATTAGAGGCCCCAAAGTATTTTATATATTGAATTTGAAATAGTGTAAATTTGTTTTCATCCTCCATGACGCAAACATTATAAAATATAGGAACAAACAAAAATACGTGCATTTTTAGTAAAATTTACGATTACACATGGAAATTCTATATATGTTCGAACACGACATAAAAAAAATTGAATCTATCGTTTCCAACGCCAGAGTGCTGCCACCTGAGCTACACCAACAGATGCTGCAACTGTTTTATTTATTAGTACTTGAAGGTATTTGCAAAACTTCAAAGTAGATTTTCTCCAGAATTTTCGACAGTTGAGTCAAATAACTGTCTGCTTCTTATTTACTATTCAACTTCACGTACCATATATATTTAAAAGCCGGCCGCGGTGGCCGAGGGGACTGAGGCGCTCCAGTCACGGTCTGCACGGACACTACGGTCGGGGGTTCGAATCCCCCCTCGGGCATGGATATTTGTGTCGTCCTTAGTTGTAAGTAGTTCATAAGTAGTTTGTGAGTTTAGGGCGCGATGACCCCGTAGTTAAGTCCCATAGACTCTACAAACAATTGAATATATTTAAAAAATTCTAAAATCCGATACCCGTAAGGTCTCCTTGCAAGACTAAGACTGAATAAATGGTCTCTACCATGGAAAACATGCTTCCTCGCCCATACTTAATTAGACCTCTGTTCCGTGTCCTGTTCTCCATCAATACCTTATTTTGTGTCTCGCAGGTTGTCCTAGGTGTCGGTGGCCGAGTAGAGACAGACCGACACAGGGAATAGGATGCTCGCGTGTGCGGGTACAGAGTCTGAGGTGACCAGCCAGTAGGACAGCAGAAACTAGAAAGCTAGACTAGAACAAGATATATATTTCGTAGAAATAATACAATACTTAACTTGGAGGGCAGCAGACTAGCGGAATGCTGGTACATAGTTTAACTAGGCAGACGCCTGCCTACTGATGAGAGTCTTATCGGGTGCCTGTCTGATTGCCAAGTGACCGGTGCAGTTCAGTGGTGGCCACGAGCGGAGTTGCAGCAGGGGGCGCTCGTGGTTGACGTCGTAAGAACGCCGCGCCGTGCTTGCATGGCGGCGCACGGCGAAAGTACGTGGAGCGCACTTCAGACTTGTGCGACACCGCACCTTAGAGTTTGTACACGGAGGAAAAAATCACCTTCTATAGATGCTAAAGTGTGTTTGTTTGACTGTTTGTTTCGTTTTTAAGATTGAACTGATGAACCCATTTCAATGAAACTTGGTACGAATATAAGTTACTCCTTGAGGATGCACACTGACTGCCTGAAGGAGGCTGTTCTACAAGATAATTGTCAATTTAGCGAACATTATACGTTATAATGAAAAAAATTACTGTTTCAAAAACATACGAAAAAACTGTTTGTTTCTTTTACATGAACACATTTGTTAAAATACTTTTAATGATTCATGTGATGCACGTATTACCATTCTACATAAACGATACAATGAGTACAAAAGTCTCAAATTTGTTCACTTCGTATTTCTATATGAATGGCTTTCAAGAAATGGCGTGGCAATTACTGACAGCACTTAGTTTGTATCCAGGACCGCCATCAGCGCCCGTAGCAAAGAGAAAGTCAACCCTGACCTTAACTGTATTTCTACGTTATTAAGGAAACAGTTGTCATGATGACTGGTCAGATATTATACCGGTTATTCGCGTCTTTTCTCTATCCGCGCCGCGTCAAGGGCATCATCCTTTAAGCCGAAGGATAGGAGCGAAATTTCCGAACGCTGTGCACGTACTTCGTTGTTGTTACCTGTTGTTAGTCTATTTGTGAGAATTTCGTACAAATTGTGCAAAACAATTTTTCTTCTGATTTGATGCTCTTTGCTGGTCTAGGACGTCCTATTACCGTGTCAGGCGTTCGTTTCGAGATTCACGCCGTCCGAAGCAGCTGCAGGATTATTTTCTGACAGATGCAGTTCAGATTGCTGCTGAAGACCCGGTCGAACGTCATGGGGTCCTGGGTTCGTTATCTGAGTTATTATTTGACGTGTGAGCTGTGTTATATGTGACGTTTTCTCTAACCCCATCCTCACCCTAGCTGCCCTAGGTTCTTAATGTTGTCTTCATTGCGTCGTCAGAAGATCGAATTCCGGATTCCAAACAGAGCTCAGCTGGAATCGTGTGTCACGGTTACAGAGTTTTTCCGTGACCTTAATCTCTATGGATTCTCTGATGACGCTACTATGAGTTCTAAAGAATGCTCGACGACAAATGATTTGCTTGCATGCCTAGTGCGTCTTTGCTGCCTTGGCTGGCAATGCGCAGTTGGAATGTTGGTTAGGTAGCTTACAGCTGTTCCACAGTTGTCTCTGATTTCTTAACACGTTTACAAGTTCTTATTGGAATGCAATGCACGTAACCAAAAGAAATCTGTTCTTTGAAACTCCTAAAGGAATTCAGTTTTAAAACTGTTTTGCGTCTTACTTTGTTATCCGTTCTCGGGTTCATTCACCGCTCCATCAGATCCCAGTTGCAATGATTATACTGAAAAAAAAAAAAAATAGGGGAAAGGGAGAGAGAGAGAGAGAGAGAGAGAGAGAGAGAATAAAGTTACCACACTCTGACGGACTGAACGGTCCATCTTAAGAAACAGCAATAATTGTTTATAAAACTCTTCTGCGTGTTGGACCGCATCGTCAAAATATCAAATACTTCACCGACGTTTCGGCCACTATTGCAAGTGGCCATCTTCTGGGTGTTACGTAACACCCAGAAGATGGCTACTTGCAATAGTGGCCGAAACGTCGGTGAAGTATTTGATATTTTGACGATGCGGTCCAACACCCAGAAGAGTTTTATAAACAATGACAACGGCCGCGGAAGCCTTCGTTTACATTTAAGCAATAATTGGTTGGTTATGACTAGCAAGAAGCTAGTCTCCATAGGCTCTTTAAATGCGACATGTGACACCTAAATTCGACTTTGTTTCCAGCACAGTATTAGATTTATTAACTTATTACATCAAAATCACGCAATAGTCACAGCTAATTGTAAAACTTAATGTAATGCTAAATTGGTAGAGCAAACTCTTTTAATAATTAGACATACACTCGAGAATTCTGACTAACAAAAAAGCGTTTTAAATTCAGAGACAGTGATGGGGCAGATTCTCTGTGAGTCTTTAATCACAAGTTTAATATCGCATGTACAACTTTTCATCCATTTGATGTATCTTGTAATTTGGCGTCTTCTACACCATGAAAAGTTACCTGTTCGACGAACATTGACTTAAAAAGGTAAATCAGACAACAATCCGAAGATTGGTTTGAACACCACAGTGCTTTACTAGGCATGGTTCTTTCTGGAAGTGGTATGCCGTTGCCTTCCTCCGACCTTCGAACTGACTTACCCAGCCAGTTATAGGGAGACCTAGAGTTTAACGTGGACTCCGAACCACGGTGCTACCCGGTATTTTTCACATGAGCAATACTGCCAAAGATTAAAGAAGTGGAAAGTGACAGATAAAAATCCTAGGACCTGGCGGAATAAGGCGCCTCGCTGCGGAGCGCACGGTTGCTAGCCGTCGGAGGCTCGAATCCTCCCTAGGGCATGTGTGTGTGTGTGTGTGTGTGTGTGTGTGTGTGTGTGTGTGTGTGTGTGTGTGTGTGTGTGTGTTGTTCTTAGGTTAGTTTAAGTAGTGTGTAAGCTACGGACTGATGACCACACAGTTTGGCCCGGTAGATTTACAAACATTTGTATATTTTTAAACCTGGCGGAAGCTACATAATTAGTGAGCGAGAAAATCACATTTTCTATAGATAGAATTAACAAATAGGAGCGATAAGCCTATTTAATACACAAACTGCCACCACAACTGTTTGTGCCTAACAATGTGGCAGAAATTATAAATATAGAGTTGTTCTTGTGATGTATTGGAAGACGACGGTATTTTTTGTGTCGCTATGCTGTGACAGAATTTTCTTTATATACAAAGTCGTCGTAAGGAACACATAGAAAATATTGTGGGGAAGGCGAACCAAAGGTTACGTTTCATTGGCAGAACGCTTAGACGATGCACCAGCTCCACCAAAGAGACTGCCTACATCACACTTGTGCGTCCTCTCTTGGAGTACTGTTGCCCCTTGTGGGACACTCACCAGGTGGGACTGACGGAAGATATTGAGAAGGTTCAGAGAAGGGCAGCTCGTTTTGTTTTATCACGTTACTGGGGGGGGGGGGGGGGGGAAGCGTCACGGAAATGTTGCACGAATTGGGGTGGAAATCATTAAAAGAAAGACGTTATTCATTGCGGCGTGATCTGTTTGCGAAGTTTCAATCACCGACTTTTAGTTCTGAATGTGAAAATATTTTGCTAGCACCCACCTACTTAGGGATACATGACCATCCCAATAAAATAAGAGAAATCAGATCGAAAACGGAACGATTTAGGTGTTCTTTCTTCCCGCGCGCTATTAGAGAATGGAACGGTAGAGAAAAGTTATGAAGGTGGTTAATGAACCCTCTGCCAGGCACTTAAATGTGATTTGCAGATTATCTATGAAGAAGAAAAAAAAGGAGTATTCGTCAATTTGACTGATTGATTACCACCAGATTTATCAAAGGAACCTCATCAATCTACTTCTGTTAATGATCAAACAATCAAAACTTTCGACTCAACTCGAACCAACTGATATACTCATATCGGCTTTATCTTCTTGAGAGAAGCATTCCATCTCTCGTCATATTGCGTAATTTAATATAAGATTAATCATGTAATTAGTTCATTACGCGTAATTTGCTGCTGATGGAATATTAGATCGGGGCAATGTTATGTATGAAGGGGGAGCTGTTTGGCGGTTTCCGTGTAGAAAGGAGGCCCAGGGGATGAAATTCCAGTGTGCGGTCGGCGACGGCGTTTCTTTATGTGCTGGCGCTGACCAGGGGCCCGAGTGTTGCGTACGGCAGAGGCTTTGGGCCGAGGGCTTGGAAAAATGTTCGCCGAGCTTAGCAAATCGTGGCAGGCGGAAGGCGAGTATTGTGTGAGCTCTTAAGGAGCCGATCTCACTGATTTTTGAGAAAAGATAGTAACACGACGGGACGTCTGCTCTGCGCTCTGGAGATACGAGCGTCCTAATTCGTGTATTGTAAAAAACAAGAGCTCTGGAGGTAGGCCGCGGAGCGAGGTCTTGATGGCTTTTGCTAACGGAAAAATTCCTTTATAGCCCAAGCTCGGAACGAGTCCGGTGGACGATTACGGAAAGCGTGAGAAACGCGTCAAGTAGAGTTAAGAAAATGGGTAGCCTTCTCTGGCTGCTGGTTAGAGTTTCAGATTTTCGAAATCGGCCATGCGTAAATAAAATTTCACTGGCCAGTGCCAAAGCTTGAATGTGATTGGCTTTCTGGAAGAACGGCGTTTTTCGGGCAGACGTGCACGGCAGACCGCGTTATGAAGGGGACTCCGCGTCGTGCTCTCTTGGCTTACAGAGCGGGTCTTGGCGGCGTGCTCTCTTGGAGTGCAGACGGTTTTCGTTTCGTACGTGGAGATTTGCTTGTTTAGCCGATTCTTGGACTTGGGAGCTTGTACAAATTTCAGAGTGCTCTCTGAAATTTGAACTGGTACTGATAGTTATTGTTCAGTGAGAACAAGGTCAGCCAGCCATAAATAGTTGAACCGAGGCACTAAGTATGACATACTCAGCTTTCTGGAGTCTTTTTGGCCTTCAGTACTTGTGCGTGCTTGTCTATGCTAACTGAAGTGGCCCAGACTTGGCAGAACTGCTTGAGGTCGTAGACACTGTGTATTACCGAGAACACAGTGGCTGATATCTGGCAGTACAGCTTCCGAATATCTGAGAGTGATTTACTTCGCGGTCGCGCACTTTTCAGCGCGGCGCAGCGAATTCACCCAGCAGTTCGTCGATTGGGTATGGCTTCTGCACGCCAGCAGCGCCTGCAAGTTGTATCAGATTTGCCAGTCTATTAGGAAAGTGTTATATATCAATCTATCCTGTTCACAATAATTGCATTTAATGGGAAAGGTAGAAAGGAGGAATGATTATTGTTTAACATCTCGTCGACATTGCAGTCATTATTGTTTTTGGCAGGGATGGCTAAGAAAATTGTTCACACCGTTTGAAAGGAAACATTCCGGCATTTTATAGTAAAATAACTATATCATGGAGTTGCATCACGTATTCATTATGGTCATTGTTCTTCTGCAAGACATTTTAGCTGTAGATCATAAATGTCAATAGTGAGTATTACTTGTAGGGGACAGAATTCGTAATCCACCACCATGTCGCTGTTCCACCAGATTAATAACATTATCTTCTGTAAATTCGGACAGGTTTTCGTACGGGGAATTGCTACTTTGTTTGGGCTAAGCCATTACTTTCATTTTCTCATGTTAACACAAGGACACCATCACTCGTTATCAGGAGAGGAATCGCCGGTTATATTCGCAAGCCAATTGTTGACGAGCAAATTAAGTTGTACATATGGCCTGTTATACTGGCGACATGATAAAAGATGTGCGCCGGCAAATCGCTTAATCGATGAAAGTTCCAGGCAGCCTTCACGGAAGGCGTACCTCAGATTGCAAACATACTAGTACAAATACTAATTATTAATTAAGGAGGGTAAGCAAGAAGGTTTAGGAAAGAAAGGCCTGAAGTGGCTGCATTATGGCACTGAAATTTAACAATGGCGACAAGTGAAAATGTGAGCCGGACCGGGAACCGAACCCGGCTTCGGTCCAGCGGTCGCCTTAACCACTTAGTTACCCTTGCTCGCCTCCCGTCAGTCTCAAACTTCCACAAGTCGCACGCTATGGCTGTAGCGCACTGCCGGCCGCGGTGGCCGAGGGGACTGAGGCGCTCTAGTCACGGTCTCAACGGCCACTACGTTCGAATCCCCCCTCGGACATGGATATTTGTGCCGCCCTTAGTATAAGGTAGCTGACAAGTAGTTTGTAAGTTTAGGGACTGATGACCCCGTAGTTAACTTCCATAAGCTTAACAAACATTTGAACATTTTGTAGCGCACTACCGTCCATGCCCTCTTACACTCGCCATTACTGATTCCCGTGCGAGGTAGAACGTCAGACGGCGTCTTCGCGTGTAAATACTTATTATAGTTGTGTGGTGTCTGCTATTTCGGACATGTCCGAAAGAACAGTCACCACACCAATATAATAAGTATACTAGCGTAAAGCCTATCACACGATAGCCATTTCCGGGCACTCCAACGATGACAATATCATCAACAGAACACTCGTGGTGTGTCTATAACGTCTGGTGAATGCTATCAGAAGACAAACGGAACAAAAAATATAAAGAAATGTTCTTTATTGCCCGTTGATACCCCTTTACAACTCATTTTGACAACTTTCGTATAGCTTCTGGAAACTATCAGTAAAGGCCTTGCCGGCCGCGGTGGCCGAGGAGACTGAGGCGCTCCAGTCACGGTCTCAACGGCCACTACGGTCGGAGGTTCGAATCCCCCGTCGGGCATGGATATTTGTGTCGTCCTAGTTCGTAAGTAGTTCATAAGTAGTTTGTAAGTTTAGGGACTGATGACCCCGTAGTTAAGTCCCATAGACTATTCAAACATTTGAGTAAAGGCCTTCCGTGGAATCGAACGCAGAACGGCTGCCACACATTCTTGTGATCGGCGCATTCAAGTGGGGAAACAGCGAGGGTCCGCAGGAGTCAGATCAGGCGATTACGGAGGAGCTGATCGCGCAGTGTGCCGGGACATTGTAATGGTGCAAAATGCGTTTTCCAGTCGTCTGTAACCCCGGTCGAACTCGTCGGATACACTGTAACAATATGTTCAAAGCGGTATGCATTAATGGTTTACCTTGCATGTTCTGCATGGCGCTGATACTTCCTCCCACGCTGAATATGTTTAACTGGTCGCAGCGTGTTTACACTGCCAGCCACATGAAGTACATGCTGTGTATTTGATCCCCTGAAGTATCCATATATGCAAATGTTATTAAATATTGGGATTAAACTGCAGTGGTCATCAGATCAGTCCTTAGACTTACAAACTAATTTAACTTACGCTAAAGACAATATACACACAGCCTTTCCCAAGAGAAGACTAGAAACTCCGACGCAAGGGTAGCCGCTCTGACGACCCATACGCATACTCGCACAGATCGCCAAGTTGCCTTTCTGATATGACACCACTCACCGAACGTTTTATACACACCCTGCATAACGTACACTGCTTCTTTCAGTTAGAGGTACAAGCGATCTGTACGCTTTTAGACACCACTGCCAGAAGTATCAATAGCCTTGCATCGGATTTGCAGGAGCCGGATGTAGCTAGACACACAGACGGCCCCATCGTCAGTTCGCAACCGTAGGCCAATTACGGGAAGACTTGCTTTCGGACGAAATCTTCGCTACGCCTCAGGACTCTCTTGGCTTTGGATCGTCGCTCGGCTTCTCGTGGACACTGACTCTGGCAGTACTACGGACTTAATCTCCGGACTTTCTTTTGATGAACTCCAACTAAATCTCTGTGATTCCTAAAGAAGATCGTGTGCCATTCCACGATGCTACTATGCAACTTTTGTTAATACTAGTAGGAACTTTGTTTAATTTTTGTTTCACTACGTCGTCTCGTCTATTATTCCGTGACGACGTGCGATATTTTGCTGAAATAAAATAAATAAATAAATAAATAAAAATAAAACAAAATAAAAAAAGTTTTGCAGATACATTTGTGTTGTGAAAGCTTACATGTTCTCAGTCACAACATGGCCACTTGCAGTTTTTTGTTATTTTTATCTCGGGAGTACGGTACCAACAGATTTTGTATTAATCAATATTTTTTCGCAATATCGAATTTCTCCTAGCGTCACTGTATAAGGTATAGATGTTCTACCAAATGGTGACATATGAGAATTTGTAAGGGGCCGGGACTCGAACTCGGGTTCCCCGGTTTTCGCGAGCTGTCGCCTTAACCACAAGGTTACCCGAACACGACTCCAGGACCGTCCCAAACTTCCATATGCCACACTGACAGCACTTATGAGTCAACTACATTCATCCCTCAGCACTCGCAGCTTAATCTGTATTCCCGCACCAGGGAGAATGTAAACAACGAGGTATTAATCTACGCTGTTATTGTCACTGTCTCGCTTAGGCATCTGTTAAATTACTGTATGGTGACGATTTACAGCTTAAAATGAGGGAGAAATTCGCTATTGCGAAAAAATATTGATAAACATATCAACACTGTAAATCGTCACCAGACAGTAATTTTTAGATTTTGTATTGTTTACCATTGCATGTAGGGGCGAACGGCTGTGTCGCACTGGATACACTGGTTCCCGTTCGATCAGCGAAGTTAAGCACTGTCGGGCTTGACTAGCACTTAGATGGGAAAACATCCGGTTGTGCCGAGAGCTGTTAGCATACGTGGTGCACTCAACCCTTGTGACCCAATTGAGGACCGAGCGAGGTGGCGCAGTGGTAACGCACTGGACTCGCATTCGGAAGGATGGTGGTTCAAATCCACCTCCGGCCATCCAGATTTAGGTTTTCCGTGATTTCCCTAAATCGTTCCAGGCATATGCCGGGATGGTTCCTTTCAAAGGGCACGGCCAATTTCCTTCCCCATCCTTACCCAAACACTCCGAGCGTAAGCTCCGTCTCTAATGACCACGCTGTCGACGGGACGTTAAACTCCAAGCTTCCTTCCTTCCTTCCAATTGAGGAGTGCCGGGAGTGCGTGGCGTTGACCACGTCTCCCTCCATACTACAACAGGTAACACTTTCAGGCGGATGATGACACGGCAGCCTGTCGGTACCCGTTGGACTCTCGAGGCCTGTGTGGGAAAGAGTTTAGTTGTAGTTTTTGGTTTACCATTTCAATGTAAATACATACGGATAACGTTAGTAAGAGGGATTTGTTCATCACATTTGACAGTACTCAAGTACGTTAACGTGGATGATCGTAGATTAATGCGTTACATCGATAGTCAAATGCCGCGGATCATTGGCCGACCGCTCTAAGTGCCTTGCGATTGTGCGCGCGATTGCTTCCCGTTAGATGTTCAATGTATCCCTTGGACATTGATGTGAGTGTTGTGCTTCAATTAGTGTACGTAGTCTGTAAGCCTATGGACTGATAACCTCAGTAATTAAATTCCATAGATTAACAAATATTTGAATTTGATAGTCAAATTCTGAATGTGTTCCTGACGGCCGCGGTGGAGTAGCCGAGCGGTCGAAGGCGCCTCGCTGCGGAGCGCGCGGTTGCTCGCCGTGGAGGTTCGAGTCCTTCCTGGGGCATGGGTGTGTGTATAGCCCTTAGTTTACCTAGGTTTAAGTAGTTTGTAAGCTACGGACTGATGACCACGCAGTTTGGTCCGATAGATTTACAGACTTTTTTTTTTTTTTTTTTTTTTTTTTTTTTTTTTTTTTTTTTTTTTGTTCCTGTCGCTGAGAAACGCTAAGGTCAAGAAGATCCTCTATATAACGACGAAACTATTTTCTTCGCGTGCTCCGTCCAATGGCATTATCTCCATACACGGTTCATTTGTTACTTCACCTACTACTGAACCAGAAACGAATAATATTTCGTAAATCGTCCGATTTTTTCGTTTGTCACTCCGTCTTCTTGCGGCCACAGCTCTACTCCTAATCAGAAATTATGAAATTTAGAACATGAGATCACATAACATCAACAATGAACTGCAAATATATAACCGCAGTGGCGTATTTTGTGGCCTAATTTAGGATATCCTGCATTTTCATGATTTTTGATACCACCTCGCAGAAAAAATGTAATAAGAATATAAATATAATGATATATAATATATAATGAAATAATAGAAAATGAAATATATAAAATAGCTACACAGTATGTAATTTTTTATATATTTAATTCTATGTTATTCATATTTTTATCATATTTTGTTCCAAATATTTGAAAAATTAAGATGAACAACACCACATTGTGATGTTAATTTTGATTATTTATTTATTTATTATTATTTTATTTTTCCGGCTTTCGCAAGAACATTTGAGTTAAGGCAAAATTTTGTACATTTCGGAAGAGGAGGATTGGTACGTTTGGAAACAATAATACCGATCCCAATAATCATGAATCACCTTTATTAATTATGACTCATGTTTTTTTCATAATCTTTTGATTTCCTTATAAGAAGGTTTTTTCCCGATATTTACTCATCACTATGCGAAGCATAAACTTTTTTAACCTTTCTTACAACCTCCAACCAATGACTTTTTGCAAAACAATATGACGATAGAGCTATATGAAAAATTGTATTTCAGACGGGTTTACTAACATTTAGTAAATTAATCAATCGAAATTTATTTCAAACAATAGATATTGGACTTTAATTGTGACCAATTGTTACTACATTTCTTTTTTTCTCAGTTCCGCGCATAATAGCAGAGATAGGCCTGTTTTTAACGCCAGAGGTTGGTTCTAGTCGCTGGCGGCCAACGAATACATATGTATGATTTAGTGGCGATCGTTTGAACGGTGAGACCTAAAACGTGGGAACACGTTACAGACACACATGCAGATACAATCACAGACAGTGTTAAATCGCCCACAATTTTTGCAAATATCTTTGAAATGCTGAAGATATGGAAGAAACAAAACAGACCGAACTTGTGGAGCATATTCACCTCCATAAATGCGTTTATTCAATTTTCGTCTCAGATGAACGGTTACCGCGTAATTTGTAATTAAATTCTGTGTTGTCAAGAGGCCATCGCGAACAGCCCACTTTGTGTTACTAACTTACAGTGGGCGGAAATGAGTCTATAAATAAGGCCATACCAAAAATAAAATAAATAAATAAATAAAAAACACGAACTTACGCAACTACGTAATATTACCAACTAAATTGCCACCACCCTTTCACAAATGACATCTTCACAATGTGATCCTCTTTTGGAACTCCAAGCACACAGCTCACATCGGTGCGATGGTAGAACGTTCGTTAACATATAGCAAAATAAAACAAAACAATAAAACGCAAACACAAATGGTAATGTTCGTTTTTGCAAGTGTTCTTGAATAAGCACAGTAATATTCAGTGAAATAATACATAAATACGTACAAACAAGCAGCGGTGTAATGAGCGCCGCAGCAAAATTCATCCATTTACAGAGACGAATGATTAAATGTTGCAGTAAGAGTCTACTCAACTAAAGAACTCTGCGTATTTCTGGCACGGCAAAAATATGCGCGGAGCGTGTATGTTATTCATACATACGCTGAGAGATTAAAAATTTGTTTTAATTTAAATAATCCGAGGGGAAATTTCCGGCTGGGTTCCTGAAGTTGGCAGCCGGGCGGCTAGCACTGACACATTTCGGGGCAGTCGCCTTATGAATATATAAGTTCGTGGAGAAAGGGCGGCAGCAGTGTGGAGAGAGAGAGAGAGAGAGAGAGAGAGAGAGAGAGAGAAAGAGAGAGAGAGAGAGAGAGAGAGAGAGATGGTCGTTGCGGAAGGTTGGGGAGGGGAGTTGGGGAATGTGGTGGGGAGGGGGTGAAGACGAGGTCTGCTGAGCAAAGTGGGGTAGTCGGTCTCGGGACTGCCCAGTGCTGAAACGACAGGCCATTTGACGTCAGAGGTCGTGCAGAGGTGATCGATTTTGCCGAACTACTTGCAATATCCTGTAAGGACCTGCAATATCATCTTTCCGAGTATCGAAGGCTTACGGCGAATTATACCTTCACTGGCTTTGTGAGCCTATTGTTCTATGGCGTTACTACTCTTCACTCAAAAGTATTTTGTAACTTGTGAAAAGACTCAGTTTCAATCTGTCCATCTACTTAAAGAAGTAACATTAATAAACTTAATGCAGAATAGTTAGTCGTAGGAACTGAAGCGACGTTAACGGTAATTACTCTGCTTTCCATATCAAAGTGATGACTTTCTTTGGGAACACAGAATCAGTTTTTTAAAAACTAAATTGCCACTAAGATCAAAACAGATGCTTTATTTCACAATAAATATTAGCGTAATTAACGTTTTGAAGAAAGTCGGACATGGTAGATATTGTTTGCTAGTGCATTTGAATTGCACTACAGTTGGATTTGCTTACAACATTTTGGGCTTTGGCAGTATTTAGAATACTGTGTTACGTATATAGAATTAATTGGACAGAGGCACGCGCAGACGAACGGTTACTGCAGCGTTGGCTTGAGCTACAGAAAGTTCTGTTTGAAATAGTTCGTTGGGAAGAATTTATTTCACTCATAGTACGTAATACTATGAATTATTTGAGCTCGTTTATAATAATGCACGTGAATTATGAAATAATTACTACGTAACTAAATATTAAGGGATCATTGATTTCAACTAAAGTTGCATTATAACTGAAATCCTAAAATTAAGTCACACTCTTACCATTGATAAATTTCGAAAAGTAATAATCCGAATGAAACAGTTTCAGTTAATCATGAACATACATAAAAAAAACATCAAAAACTGTTACAGCACCTTGATTCCAAGGTCGAATACTGACGTTGAATGTGAATATTGCATAGATTGTTCCTACTCGCACCAAGATGTACACAACCACCATGTGCAGTGACAAATGACGCAGTGCGTAAGATGGCCAGTTGGTTACATTCATAACACAAGGAGTTAAGTAAACTATTCCTGTTCCCTAGATGATCAGTTCCGAAGTTTCACCGTATCCACATTATTATTTTGTGTCACTAGGGACTCCCAACAAGGGAAGTTGCTTCAAATTTTGGAATGTTATTCGGAGAGAAAATGTCAGTGACTTCCCTCGCTCTGGTCGCCCCAAAGCTACCACTTGAGATGATGACCACTACTTATAGATTTGAGCTCGGAGAAACCCAGCGCCACCAAGCTAAATAATGATAAGACATCGTGTTTTGACTGAAACTGTACGTAATAGCCCGCATGACATGAAGCTACAGTTGCGATGTCCAACAGCATGCTGACTGGACTGGTGAGAATTGGTATCAACTGCTATTTACAGATAAGAAACGCATATGCTTTCAAGCTGACAATCGTCAGCCTGTTCAGCCTGAACGTCTTAGATAAACCGTCTAGCGAGTGTAGCAAGGTGGTGGTTCTCTGATGTTTTGGGAAGTCTGCATTTCGGCGAGGGTCTTAATGGAAAACAATTTTCGCGCTCGTCGTGTACACACTGTGATTGCATTCCTTCATGATAACAATATCGCAAGATTAAAATGGCCATCATGTTGTCCAGAACATGCCAGAGACACATTTAAAAGTTCTGTTTATCGACGAGACAATCATCCAGTTGATCTCAGATCACTTCAGGAGTGTTTGGCATTCGTGTGAATCAACAAAGTCGAGTGATTGTCAAAGAAAGAACGAAAAATAATTTCGTGTGGTGATTATGAAAGGCAAAACGCTTCAGGCGACTAAAGAGAAGCTTGATAAACATTATGGTGACTCTGTACCTTCGATTAGAACAATTTATAAGTGGCTTCAACATTTTAGGTGTGGCCATGTGGGCACAAGTCACGCTGAACATTCTGGACGCATTGTGGAGGTTAGGACTCCGGAAATCATTGATAAAACCCATGATATGGTGATGGATGACAGAAGCTAGTTCTGTGGACATCTCGAATGAACGGGTACATAATATTTTGCGTATAAATTTGGACATGAGGGAGCTATTCGCAAGATGGGTGCCGCGATTGTTCACGCTTGACCAGAACCGAAATCGTGTCAAGTGTTGCACGGAAGGTGTGGAGCTGTTCAGGTAGAATCCGTAGGAGATTAAGCGTCGTTTCATCACTGTGGATCAAACGTGGATACATTACTACTGAGACCAAAAACGAAGAATCTGCACCAAAAAAGGCGAAGACCGATCTTTCGGCGGGAAAGATTATTCGCAATGAATAGTCCTCATCGACTATCTGGAACAGGGTAAAACTATTTCAGGTGCATATTATTCATCGTTATAGGACCGTTTGAAAACCGAGCTTCATGAAAAGCGCCGGCGTTTGACCTCTTCCATCACGACAATGCACCAGCACACACCTCAGTAGTTGTGGTCACAAAATTATTGGAAATAGGATTCCAACTCGTTTCACATCCTCCCTATTCTCCAGACTTGTTCCCCAATTTGAAGAAATGAGTGGCGGGTGGAAACTTCATTCAAACGAGTAGGTGATTACAGGAACTAGTAGCTATTTTGCAGGCTTGAACAGTTCCTGTTATTCGGAAGGAATCAACGAATTAGAACAGTGTTGGATCAAGTGATCAAGTGCCTGTCTAAAAAGAGGCTATGTGAAAAATAAAATTGTTGTTCCCCAAACTCTTTAGTACTTTTCATTTTTGCAAGGAAATTACAAACGCCCTTTGTATATCTCTAATCCGTTGTTATCTAAAGGGTCACGAACTCGTAGAATCGCGGAGATCATCACTTCTTTTGAGGTATGTAGATAATTAAAGGCGTTCCTGCTTACCACAGCGGCGAGTTTCAACAGTGATCACTTCTTTTGCCGATACGTTTTACTTTCGAATAAAACAGCTAAATCAAGACTGAAATACTGTCAGAAAGTAAAATTATTGGAGGAAAACGTTGGCCGTAAAAAGGGACATATCTGCTGGAAAGGCTTGGTGCCGTGCGCCGGTCTGGCGTTCCCCCACGGGGATGTAAAGGTGGGTGGGGGACGGGGGAGAGGGAAGGGGGGAGGTGTCTGTCGACCGCCATCACCATTAGGACGCCGGAGTCCCGCGGCTGCGGGATATTTACGTCAAACGACGAGGCCCACCGCCGCCCACGGCACTGTGCGAGCTTCGCCCCTCGCTGGCTGCTCGTCCATTCACCCGGCTGGCTGGCTGGCTTTTATCCCCTTTCCCTCTCCCCGTGTCCCTTCCCAAACCACCGCACCCTCCTCCCCCTCCCCGTCCTTTCCTCTCTCTCTCTCTCTCTCTGTCTCTCTGTCGGTCTGCCCCAGTTACTTCACTTTCGTCCCTTTCTGAATCGATCGCTGAATTTGAACCACAAGCGGCAGTCGCCCCTCAGCACTTGTTTGTACCGAGCAACGAAGCGGTTCTTCGGAGTCAGCTACGTGATAGTTCTTCACAATCGGTGGCTTTTGCAGGTGACAGTCTGGTTCTCCAACAAAGGACGTACGACGATCATACAGTAGCAATACGCGAAGATTGAGAAAGCGGCTTTATTGCGTACGTATTGAATAAAAGGGCGGTGCATTGTCAGAGCTGTGATTTGTACTTCGATCAACATCTACATGGATACTCTGCAAGTCACAATGAAGTACATGGCAGTGGGTTCATTCAACCATGTTTATGATATTTCTCTTTTGTTCCATACACTAATTGCCCGAAGGAAAAAGGAACACTTAACCTTTCTGTTTTCGATCTGATTTCTGTTCTTTTATTATGACGATCATGCTTTCCTATGGACGTGGGTGCTAAAAATATATGTTCTCATTCTGAAGAGAAAGTTGGTGAAAGAAATTTTGCAAATAGATCTCGCCGCAATAATTTAAGCCTTTCTTCTAATGATTTCCACCACTCTCACCCCTATATCGCGATAGTACAAAAAGAGCTGCCCTTCTCTGATCTTTGTCTAAATCGTCAGTCAATCCCTTCTGGGGTAGATCCCACAATGAGCAGCAATACGCCAGCTTTGTCTACACACTACAAGTGTAGTGTAGACATTTCCTTTAGTAGAACTGTTGCATCTTCTAAGTATTTTGCCAATGAAACGTAGTCTTTCGTGTACCTTCTGTGTCCTTTCAAATTTATTCTTAATTGTTACTACTAGATATTTAGCAGGATTGACGGCCTTAAGTTTTTACTGATTTATTGTGTAAATAAAGTTTAACGGGCTCTTTTAGTGGTCATATGAATGATGAACCACAGACATTGCCGAAGTGGGGTGGCTTGCGTGCCTTAACGATATGGATAGCCGTACCGTAGGTGCAACCACAGCGGAGGGGTATCTATGGAGATGAAAGACAAACGTGTGGTTCCTAAAGAGGGTCAGCGGCTTTCTCAGTAGTTACAGGAGCAACAGTAAGGATGATTGACTGAGCTGGCCTTGTAACATCAGCCTTGTAACCTCAAACGGCTGAAAGCAAGGGGAAACTCTAGCCGTTACTTTTCCTGAGTACATGCGGCTCTACTGTATATGATGATGTCATCTACGAATCGGAGCGTGGAATGTTAGATCTCTTAATCGGGTAGGGAAGTTAGAAAATTTAAAAAGGGAGATGGATAGGTTGAAATTATATATAGCAGGGATTAGCGTAGTCCAGTGAAAAGAGGGGTTTCTTGTAGGTGAGTACAGGATTATAAATACAAAATCAGTTGGTAGTATTACAGGAGAAGGTCTGATAATGAATAAGAAAATGGGTATGCGGGGAAACTACTACGGGCAACACAATGATCCCATTATCGTAGTCAAGATAGATAAAAATGTTCAAATTTTAGTAAATCTATTGGACCAAACTGCGTGGTCATCAGTCCGTAGCTTACAAACTAGTTAAACCTAGGTAAACTAACCTAAGGACTAACACACACACTCATGCCCCAGGGAGGACTCGAACCTCAACCGCGCGCTCCGCAGCGAGCCGCTTTAGACCGCTCGGCTACTCCACCGTGGCCAAGATAGATATAAAACCAACACCGACCATAAGAGTACAGGTTTATATGCCAAATAGCTCTGCCGATGTTGAGGAGATCGAAGAAATGTATGAGGAGCTAAAGGAAATTATTCAGACAATGAAGGAAGCGGTAAACTTAATTGTGATGGGAGACTGGAATTCGGTAGTAGGAAAAGGAAGGGAAGGTAAAATAGTGGGTGAATATGGACTGGGCAAAAGAAATGAAAGAGGAGATCACCTGGTAGAATTTTGCACGGAACACCTGGTTTAAGAATCATGAACGAAGGTTATATACGTGGAAGAGACCAGGAGACACAGTGAGGTACCAGATAGATTTATAATGGTAAGACAAAGATTCCGGAACCAGGTTTTAAACTGTAAAACATACCCAGGGGCAGATATAGACTCTGACCATAACTTATTTGTCATGAACTGTAGGCAGAAAAAAAAACTGCAGAAAGGTAGGAAAATAAAGATGTGGGGCTTGTATAAATTGAGGGATCCTGAACTTAAGAATTTCAGAGGGAGCTTTAGGCAACAATTAACAGAGAAGGTGGAGGGGGAATGAAATAGTAGAAGAGGAATGGGTACCATTGAGAGAAGAAATAGTGAAGGCAGCAGAGGACAAAATAGATAGTAAGGTAAGACCTACAAAAAATCATTGGATATCAGACGAAATACTAAATTTAATTAATGAAAGGAGAAAATATAAAAAAAATGATTTAAATGTAACGGGCAAAATGGATTACAGAAGACTAAGAAATGAGATTGACGGGAAGTGCCAAATAGCTAAAGAGGAGTGGCTAGAAGAAAAATGCAAGTAAGTAGAATAATGTATAAATAGGGGAAAAATATATACCGCCTACAGGAAAATAAAAGAGACATCTGGAGACAAGAAAGCAGCTATATGAATATAAAGAACTTAGACGGAAAACCAGTTTTCAGCAAAGAAAGGAAATCTGAAAGGTGGAAAGAGTATATAGAGGGGATCTACAAAGGCAATATTGTAGGAAGAGAATAGGAAGTAGATAAAGATGAGATAATTTACTGAGAGAAAAATTTGACACATCCCTGAAAGAAATAAGTCGAAACAAGGCCTCTGGAGTAGAAGTCATTCCCTCAGAACTACTAAAGTCTCTGGGAGAACCAGCCGTGACGAAACTATTTCACCTGGTGCGAAAGATGTACGAGATAAGCGACATACCCTCGGACTTTAAGAAAAATGTAATAACCTCCATTCCAAAGAGAGCAGGTGCAGACTGGTGTGAAAATTACAGAACCATCAGTTCAATATGTCATGGTTGCCAGTTTTTAACACGAATTATTTAAAGAAGGATGGAAAAGTTGGTAGAAGCTGACCTTGGGGAAGATCAGTTTAGATTCAGAAGAAATGTAGGAACACGGGAGACAATACTCACTTTACGGCTTATCTTAGAAGATAGATTAAGGAAAGGGAAACCTACATTTCTAGCATTTGTTAATTTGGAGAAAGCTTTTGACAATGCTGAGTGGAATACACTCTTTCAAATACTAAAATCAGCAAGAGTAAAAAATAGGGAACGAAAGGTTATTTACAACTTGTACAAAAACCAGACAGTGGTTATCAGAGTTGGGAGGCATGAAAGGGATGCAGAGGTTGGGAAGGGAGTAAGACAGGGTTTTAGCCTTTCTCCAATGTAATTCAATTTGTACATTGAGTAAGGTATAAAGGGAAGCAAGGAGAAACGTGGAGAAGGAATTAAAGTTCAGGGTGAAGAAATAAGAACATTGTGTTTTTTCGACGACATTGTAATTCTGTCAGAGACAGCAAAGGACCTGGAAGAGCAGTTGAACGGAATGGAAAGTGTGTTGAAATGTGCGTATAAAGTGAACATTAACAAGAGCAAAACAAAAGTAATGGAGTATAGTCTAAGAAAATTGAACGATGTGGAAGGAATTAGATTAGGTGGTATATGAGTTTTGATACTTCGACAGTAATATAATATGCGGTGGTCGCAGTACAGAGGATATAAAATGCAGAATGGCAATGAAAAGAAAAGCGTTTCTGAAGAAGAGATTTTCGTTAACATCGAATATTAATGTAAGTGTAAGGAAGTCCTATCCGAAGGAATTTGTGTGGAACGTTGTCTGGTATGGAAGTGAAATATGGACGATTAAACAGTGCGGACAGGAAGTGAATAGAGGCTTTTGAAGCGTGGTGCTACAGGAAAATGCTAATGATTCGGTGGGTGGATCGCGTAACTAATGAAGAGGTACTTAACAAAATTGGGGAGAAAAGTAATTTGTGGCATAGCTTGACTAAAAGAAGGTATCGATTGGCAGAACATAAAGGACATTCTAAGACATCAAGGAATTGTGAATTTAGCGTTGGAGGGATGTGTGTGGGGTAAAAACTGCAGAGGGAGACCGAGAGATGAATACAGTAATTAGATTCAAATTTATGTAGGCCGCCGTTTTAATGTGGAGAGTAGGGTGGAGAGCTGTATCAAACCAGTCTCCGGACTGAAGACCACAACAACACAATCTGGATGACTTCACACTTCTCATTGTTAAGGGTCGACTGCCATTTTTTGCACCATGCAGAAATCCAAATAATTTATCAGTTGCTTTTGAACTGACAGCATCATCCGCGAAAAGTCTAAGGGTGCTACTCAGAATGTCTCCTAAACCGTTTATTTATATAAAAAAAGGAACAGTACAAACCCTACAACACTTTCTTGAGGAACGTCAGATATCACTTTTTTGTGCTGACTTTGGGTTAGTTACAACGTACTGTGTCCTTTCTGACAGGGAATCACAAATCCAACACACAAATAAGCACGCAATTTGAGTAGAAGACCCGTGTGAGGTACAGTGCCAAAAGACTTCCGGAAACGTAGAAATACATAATTTATTTGACATCTCTTATTGATAGCACTCATTACATCATGTGATGCGTTTCATAATAATAACACTTTCTGAATCCATGTTGACTGTGGAACAAAAGGACGTTCTCTTTTCTTGTGAAAAATTTGCGACGTGATTATGGCCGCGGAATATTAACGCTGAATGTAAGTGCAGTTACAAATATTTTAGGACAGTCCAACTCGGTAATCGATACGGAATTCAATGTTCCCAGCTACGCCTTGTTAAGAGTGTGCCGAGAATGGGAACTTCAGGCATTATCTCACAACAAGACCAACGCAGTAGTTTGCTGCTGCTGTTATTGTCTGTACGTAGCAGGCTATTCATCGCCTCGATACTGGTAAACATGACAGGAAAATCATAGCTAAATGCAGGATGAACTGCAGCATATTAACGCTTGTCTAAGGAAATGCCAACATCACCATATAGCCCATGTTACTGATAATCTGCCTGCTGTCATGAGAGCCCACGATAACACGGAGAAGCGTCGCAACAAGACGTGGCACGGACTCGACTGATGTACGATGTACTGTTCGGAGAACTGACACCATGTTTACTGCAGAGCTGCCCATACATCGGTAAAGGTACAAGGGGGTGGATAATCTCTTGACACACGTCCACCGACTTGGTGTCCGTGTTCCATGTTATTTCACACACATAAATGTATTAGTACCGTCGATGATCCATTTAAAATTCATATGTTGCGTACTATAGTCATTTAATCAACTAATTAATGTATTTAAATTGCTATTTATGTCCTTGCTCCCCCACATTTATGCATATTCTCCTCCATTGTATGTGTATTTGTATATTTGTATGAATGTGGAAAGTTGCTTAAACATTGAATAATTGCTGTGCAATGGCTAGCAATCAGTGCTTCGAGCTTTAGAGCCTCGTCTTGTACTTATTAGTGCATGTCCTCATTCATCGTCTGCTCAGCCTTCTGGTGCAGGCAAAGACAGTGTTTATAGAGAAGATGGCCGGTCGTTCTTCTTCTGGTAAGGTTATGCCAACCTTTGTACACCTGAGAGGTTACCTGAGTAGGCCGCTCTGAGCTGTTAGGGGCGGTAAAAGTATTTCCCTGGTAGCTTAAGTTGGTAGTGAATAGCGCTGAATGGACCCCAGCGCAAGTGTGGCCAGGGAGCGTCCTGCGCGTGGTTGGGCTTCATTATTCCTTGGACCTTCGCAGTGACTTATTTTCTAGGATCATGCTGAGAGGAGTGCATCTAGTTAGAACTTAAACTTAGAAATTTTCTGAGTAATTCTTTCTCCGTGCAGGGAGAAGTGTTCGGTGGTTATCTGAAGTTCCTTAAGTCTAGTAAATGTAGCCTCACGTTTTTATTTTATTTGAGTTCCTGCCCTGGTGGGACGTATCGCACAACTTACGTTTGGAACGGTCTGTGTCCGGCTGCAGCCATGAGAACCAGTTGGTTGCTTTCTCGTTTTAATTTGTAAATAGTTTTTTTTCTTCCTTGTTTAATTCCACACGTGTATTTTGTAATAACTTTTGTACTGTTGTGCAGTTAGTTTCTTTGTTCGGTAATGCAAGTGCTATTTAGTGATTTTGGTTTTGTCTCCTCGAACATGAATGCGCTAGGGAATCAGTAAAATTTTAACATGAATGCGCTAGGGAATCAGTACAATTTTATCTGTTTAATCAAGACCATCGCCATCTCTCCAGCTGCTGCTACCAACGCCGTTGTAGTATTGCAGTTTGAGTAAGTGTCGCTAACCGTTGCCATGTGATTGAGGTTTTGAATGTGGGTGTTTTCCTTGTTGAATTCCTGTGTGTATGAAAACGTTCTTCACATAGCTACACGTTCATATACGGCAGTTTCAAGTTTTATTATGGGCAATAGTAATAGTCACTTGTATAACTAAATTGTACAGTGGTGCATTTCTTGTAATTTATCTGGTCTTCCCTACCCCTATGTTTTTCTTGGAGTACAGAGAATTTATTTAAAATTAATTACTCCCTGTGTTCCTCATTTAACACCTCTCAATTTTCTTAATAATGAATTCTGGGGTTTATTGCGTTTTTGCTAACATTTTGCTGCTCGCTTCACGAGTTAAACAGATAAATTTCCGTTGCGCTGAAACAGGGGTTAATTCAATGAAGCAGCCATTATTAAGTTATCGCCAGTGCTAGAAAGTGAGTTTAATGTTTTGTGTGCTATAAATGATTTTATCTGGCGACGAGTATAGTAATTTATTTGGGTGGTTTGTGGTTGATAGTGTATTTGAGTTCTATTTTCGGTCGAATTACGAATCTGGGTGCCACAGTCCGGTTATTTCAAGATATAATATTTTTGCTTTATTTGTTTACTACGAGTTTAGTTATAAAATTAGTTACAGCTCAGTTGCATTTTATAACCCCAGCAACCAACTTCTTTCACTCTTCTGAACAGCACGTTGCAAGGCAGCCCAGTTATTCTCAATAATGTTCATGTCTTGGGCGTCTGGTAGCCAGTGGGTTTTAAACTCAGAATAGTGTTCCCGGGGCCACTCAGTAGCAATATTACACGTGTGGATTTGTATTATCGTCCTGGGATTGTCGAAATCCGTCGGAATGCACAATGGACGTTATTGAGTGCAGGTGACCAGAGGCGCCGACTTTTGAAAATCAGTGTGGGTGCTTTGTATCACGGTTCCCAAATGTTCGAAACCAACCCTTCTGAAAATCATATTTATACATTTTTGAATAAGCAATACTTGATAAAAGTAAATAGACAGTTGTCTGGGCTTTTATGGATAGAAGGAAGAAGGAGGAGGAATAAAAGGAAAGCATGGCTGCATTAGGACACTACAATAAAGCGATCTAATTGGTCGAAGTGGATATTTCGATATAATTAACACCCCAAAACTTCTACACGACCAATGAAATAATTTTTCTCTGTACACTAATGTACTACATTTTGTGCGAAGCTATTCTTTCTGACTAAAGCGTTTGGTAGAATACCATGACTAAGGCGTAAAGAAGTCTTTGAAATATTTTGAGATTTTGAAGTCCGACACCAAATTCTTTTGGTCAGTTCCAAGCAAGAGATGTATACTTCATCGAAACTTTGGTCACTTCGAGATAACTTCATGACATCTCTGACAGTATTAATATAGTCCAAGGTTTTTGTAAGCCTGAGAGAAAAACATTAAAAATTTCAACTTTATCCATAATTTTAATAACACGGGAAGTGACAAAGATAAAAGAAAAACGATTGATTTTAGCATCAGCATCAGGTTCTTCAACCTAAATTCCTGGAAGGACACAATTGAATGTCCTTAAATACGTACACCTTAAAGGTCAAAAAGACCGATGTGCTTCAGGATGAATAAAGCTAGCATAATGGGTAAAACACGGACGCTCAATACTACTCCACGTACGTAGCACGTATCAGCGGTCCCATATCACTCAAACCACACCCGTCCCACACCACTACAGAGCCTTCACTAGTTTCAGTTTCCAGTGATGAAAGGTCAATGTCAGTGTTGGCTGCCCAAGGCATGGCCGTGCATTCAACAACGGTACACGAGTGGGCCCTCAGCTCTGAAAGCTAATATCGACGTACGTTGAATGATTCCGATGCTGACACTTGTCGATGGCCAAGATTTGAAATTCGCAGCAGTTTATTGAATGGTTGCAATTCTGTCAAGTTGACCGATTACCTTGTAGTCGATGGTTCCGTCCTGCAGAATCTTGTTCCACCTAAAGCATTATCGGCAATTTTATGTTTTACCGTATTTACAATATTCAGCGTGCACTAGTGAAATAGTCGTAAGGAAAAATCCGCACCTCATTGCTACCTCAGGGATGCAGTGTCCCTGTCTTGTACACCGACAATAACACAACGTTGAAAGGGTTGTTGTCCTTGACTCCATTTGCAGTATCAGTGGTTACTAACATATGTATATTCAGTAGCTCAACCAAAGAGTGAAGAGTACAAGTCAAAGATGTTACAGAATATCGACCCATATACACACTATAAAATACGGAAGTCGAGAACTCTCTTTTAAAGGAAATGGACAAGTAAGACCATCACTAATCAAAATGTAGTACACACACTACAAGAAACCGATTATATCGTTAATAATTCACAAAAAACACAACAGCTAAATTTAAAAGATATGTGTTCCATTGGTTAACTAATTACGATTATATGACTTGGTCAGCCACCCTCATGAACCATAGATACTGCCGAGGTGGGGTGGCTTACGTGCCTCAACGATACAGATAGCCGTACCGTAGGTGCAACCAAACCGGAAGGGTGCTTGTGAGAGGCCAGACAAACGTGTGTTTCCTGAACAGGGGCAGCAGCCTTTTCAGTAGTTACAGGGACAACTGTCTGGATGATTGACTGAGCTGACCTTGTAACATCATCTAACATGGCTTTGCCATGCAGTAACTACGAACATCTGAAAGCAAGGGGAAACTATAGTCGTTTATTTTCTCGAGGACATACAGCTCTACTGTATGAAGGTGATGAAATCCTCTCGGATAAAATATTCCGGAGATAAAATAGCCCCCATTCCGATCTCTATGCGGTGTCAACTTAGGAGGACGTCGTCATTAAGAAAAACAAAACAGGCACTCTACAGATCGGAGCGTGGAATGTTTATCTTTTAATCGAGTAGGTGAGGTAGAATATTTGAAAAGAGAATTGGATAGGTTGAAATTAGATATGGCGAGGATTAGTGGAGTCCGGTGGCAGGATGAACAGGATTTCTGGTCAGGTGAGTACAGAGTTATAAAATCAGTATGTCTGATAATGAATAAGAAAATAGGAATGAGAGTAAGTTACTAAGAACAACCTAGTGAACGCTTTGCCGTAGCAAAGATAGACATGAAGACAACACCGACCACAGTGTTTCAAGTTTATATGCCAACTTGCCTCTACGGAATCCAAATTGTCACTTGTTGAGACCTTACGGCCCTGTCACACAACCCTGCCAGCCTATCACAAAAGAAGTTTTCAAAGATCTTTCCAACTATATCAAGGAGACAGATCGAACTATAAGACATCTGATAGATCCCAGTCATCTCCCTCTTTCTTAGAATGACCACCTTAGCACGTTTCCACTCTTTGGAGTCACTCCGTTGTTTGAGACATGCATTGTAAAGATACTCTAGCACCGGGATTATTTTCGGCGCCCGAATTTGTATCACTATGTTTGGCACTTCCCTCGATTTCCTTGCATAGTTTATGGTTACCCGTCAGTGCAGAATTTCGACGTGTGCTTCTTTAATCTCAAACGATATAATATTGTGATCACTGGTACTAACCTAATCCAGAACTTCTCAATTTATTAGCGTAGTAATCATCGAGGTAGAAAGAAGAATAACATCTATGTTGAATTCCACACCCGCAAGATTACTATATTTTAGTGGATTACCCCTTTCATTAATGACATTCAGGTTAAACTCTGTAATCAGATCCCCTAACGCAGCTCCCTTTCCATTGAGCTCTCTGCTGAACCAAGACAGTGACTTTGAATTTGCATCCACGTTAATCAGGGTGATTTTATAGGCTAGCACGGTTAGAATTTCTCTGACCTAGGTAAGATAAATTGACAAATCATGTGCGTATTGTCAAGATATATGTATGATACACCGATAAATGTTTGATATTATTATTTCGACTACCACTATGTGCTCATTACAAAATTGTGTCATTTTAACAGCTCTAATAGTTTTGTTCAATATTACAACTGCTGCCATTGGTATGACACCTTGGCGGATTATCTGCACTGTAGTAGGCATACTTGGTAATTTACCTTTCCAGCTGTAGGGGTTGTACATCAGCAACTTGTATGGCTTCTTGCGAAGCCAACTGACTTATTCGCACATTTAGTTGTAATATTTTGACCTCCTTTAGGGATAATGAATGTGTATATAACTGACAGACCATATCTAAGAGTCATCAAACGCCAATCGGTTGTGGTGCATAATCATTTGCCTGCATATGATTTCTAAATTGCAAGCGCTACATATATACACCTTTGGAACAAGTATTGGTAATTGTTGATATTTCTGCAAAACCGAAAATGCTGTCTTGGATCCCTCTGAGTAGCCGTAACAAGCAATTTTCGTCAATTCAGCGGATAATAAGTCAGATCGTTCCTGACTTCTCAGTCGCAAGGTGTCATCACACAGTAAGAATTCGTTTCCGGGGGAAGGGGGGAGGGAATCGCTGTACATTTGACCTTGTTCATTGGATCAAGACATCTGTACCCAATATCTTCTCCGACATGCTCATTCTTGGCGGCTCCTCTTTGATCTGAGGCAGCCATTCCTCTGACAACTTCAGGCCCCATCTGATTTCCTACATCTTCAGAATATCTGCAATCCCTGCATAGACATTCGACATTAATTTGTTTCATCCTTTATGCTTCCTTGATTTTGTAAGGCGTTGCATCAAATCAATTCTGGCTATCTCAGGAGATTTCCTCTTCTGTTTTACTTTAAATATCGTTCATAATCCGTTCTTTATTTGAATCTATTAATATGTAACATGTCTTGGTGATTTGTGTAGTTCCTGTATGGCTGCTAGGTATCTCCTTTGATATACAAATTGCAACAAAACAAAAAAACAAGGTACATTATAATTTATTTAATCTGATGATTTAGTACGCAAAATAATTTAAAGTTTTTTAATACTGATTATATCATTAATCTTATGATACAATGGAACGTCACTATGTTTTCCTAAACAAAAAATATTTAACGTTGATCTATCTGACCCATGTCATACACTTGGATCAAGACTTGATTTATTGCTCTTTTGTCCTAATTCTATCACAGTAATTTGCTTTCTCTCATTTCATATTACAAGCAAATATTCATATTTGCCTTCAAAATAGTGATTTGAGCTGTAATATTATAGTATTCAAGAACTGCGATAAATGCAGATTGTATTTCAAAATTATACAAAATACCTTACCATATTAGGTAACAAAGTATCACAGTAAAATGTTCAAATGTTTGTAAATCAATCGGACCAAACTGCGTAGTCATCAGTCCGTAGCTTACAAACTACTTCTACATCTACATCTACATAGATACTCTGCAAATCACATTTAAGTGCCTGGCAGAGGGTTCATTAACCACTTTCATAACTTTTCTCTACCGTTCCATTCTCTAATAGTACACGGGAAGAAAGAACACCTATATCGTTCCGTTTTCGATCTAATTTCTCTTATTTTATTGGGATGGTCATGTCCCCCTAAGTAGGTGGGTGCTAGCAAAATATTTTCACATTTAGAACTAAAAGTCGGTGATTGAAACTTCGCAAACAGATCACGCCGCAATGAATAACGTCTTTCTTTTAATGATTTCCACCCCAATTCGTGCAACATTTCCGTGACGCTTCCCCCCCCCCCCCCCGTGAAGTGATAAAATAAAACGAGCTGCCCTTCTCTGAACCTTCTCAATATCTTCCGTCAGTCCCACCTGGTGAGGGTGGGCAACAGTACTCCAGTAGAGGACGAACAAGTGTGACGTAGGCAGTCTCTTTGGTGGAGCTGTTGCATCTTCTAAGCGTTCTGCCAATGAAACGTAACCTTTGGTTCGCCTTCCCCACAATATTTTCTATGTGTTCTCTCCAGTCAAAGTTGTTCGTAATTGTAACTCCTAGGTATTTGGTAGAATTTACGACCTTAAGGTTTGTCTGATTTATCGCGTAATTGAAGTTCAGCGGATTTCTTTTAATGATCATGTATATTACTTCACACTTTTCTTTATTTAGTGTCAATTGCCAATTTTCGCACCAAGTAGAAATTTTGTCTAAATCGCTTTGCAGTTGCTTTTGATCCTCTGTTGACTTCACTAACCGATAAACGACAGCATCATCCGCGAACAGTCTAAGTGAGCTATTGAGATTATCTCCTAAATCGATTATAAACACGAGGAATAGTAGGGGACCTATAACGCTTCCCTGTGGAACGCCAGAAATAACTTCTGTTTTACTCGATGACTTACCGTCAATTACAACGAAATGTGTCCTTTCTGATAGGAAATCGTCAATCCAATCGCACAATTGGGGAGATATTCCATAAGCACGCAATTTCATTATAAGCCGCTTGTGGGGTACAGTATCAAAAGCCTTCCGGAAATCCAGAAATATGGAATCGATTTGAGATCCCTTGTCGATGACACTTAACACTTCATGTGAATGAAGGGCAAGCTGTGTTTCGCAAGAGCGATACTTTCTGAATCCGTACTGACTATTGGTTAATAGGTTTTCTCTTCGAAGTAGTACATAATATTCGAACAAAGTATATGTTCCAAAATCTTACTGCAAGTCGACGTCAATGAGATAGGCCTGTAATTTTGGGAATCACTCCTATTGGCTTTTTTGAATATTGGAGTAACTTGGGCAACTTTCCAGTCTTTGGGTACAGATCTTTCGCTGAGTGATCGGTTGTAAATTACAGCTAAGTACGGAGCTATTGCATCAGCATACTCTGAGAGGAATCTAGTTAGTATACAATCTGGCCCGGAAGATTTATTTTTGTTTAGTGACTTAAGTTGTTTTACTACTCCAGGAACATCTACTTCTAAGTTTCGCATGCTGGCAGCTGTTCTTGGATTGAATACTGTAGTGTTCACTTCGTCTTCTTTGGTGAAAGAATTTCGGAAATCTGTGTTTAGTAATTCTGCCTTAGCAGTACTGTCGTCGGTAGTATTACCATTGCTATCGCGTAGTGAAGGTATTGTTTGTGTTTTGCCGCTAGTGTACTTCACATATGACCGGAATTTCTTTGGATTTTCTGCAAGATTACGAGACAGGATTTCGTTGTGGAAACAACTATAAGATTCTCGCATTGAAGTCCGCGCTAAGTTGCGAGATTCAGTAAAAGATTGCCAGTCTTGCGGATTTTGTGTCTTTTTAAATTTTGCATGCGTTTTTCTTTGTTTATGCAACAGTGATCTGACCTGTTTTGTGTGCCACGGGGGGTCAGCCCCCTCTTTTATTAATTTATTTGGTATAAATCTCTCGATTGCTACTGATATTATGTCTTTGAAAGTAAGCCACAACTGATCTACACTCGCATTTTTAGTTTTGAAGGACTGGAGACTATCACTCAGGAAAGCGTGAAGCGAATTTTTAATTGCTTTATTGAATAGATATATTTTTCGTTTATTTTTGGTGCATTTGGGAATTTCGATATTCAGTCTCGCTACTACAACTCGATGTTCACTAATCCCTGTATCTGTTTTGATGCTTTTTACTATCTCGGGATTATTTGTTGCTAGGAGATCAAGGGTATTTTCGCAACCACGTACTATTCTAGTGGGTTCATGAACTAACTGTTCGAAGTAGTTTTCAGAAAAAGCATTCAGAACTCTTTCGGACAATGTCTTATATTTGCCCTCGGTTTTGAATACGTAATTATGCTAACATATCGAGGGTAAATTAAAGTCGCCACCGATTATAACAGTATGCTTCGGATACCTATTTGAAATATGCTTCAAGCTTTCTTTGAAAATTTCTGCAACCGCATCGTCTGAGTCAGGGGGCCGGTAAAAAGATCCAATTATTAATTTGTTTCGGTGGTCAGGTATAACCTCTACCCAGACCAATTCACAGGAAGTATCTGCCTCAATTTCGCTGCAGAATAAACCGTTTGTAACAGCAATAAACACGCCACCCCCTGTTTTATTTATTCTATCCTTTCTGAAGACTATTTGCCCCTTTGAAAAAATTTCGGCCGAATTTATCTCAGGCTTCAGCCAGCTTTCAGAACCTATAACGATTTGTGCCTCAGTACTTTCTATCAGCGCTTGGAGCTCTGGAATTTTCCCAACACAGCTACGACAATTTACAACAGTTACACCAATGGTTTTTAGGTCTGCTTTCTTCCCGTCTCTGACCTGCCCCCTTTGAGACTGAAACCCATTTTGTGTATTCCCGAGGCCATCTAACCTAAAAAAACCGCCCAGTCCACGCCACACAGCCCCCGCTACCCGTGTAGCCACTTCCTGAGTATAGTGGACTCCTGACCTATTTAACGGAACCCGAAAACCCACCACCATTTGGCGGAAGTCGAGGAATCTGCAGCCCATACGGTCGCAGAACCGCCTGAGCCTCTGATTCAGACCCTCCACTCGGCTCTGAACCAAAGGTCCGCAGTCAGTCCTGTCGACAATGCTGCAGATGGTGAGCTCCGCTTTCATTTTGCAAGCAAGACTGGCAGTCTTAACCACTTCTGATAGCCGCTCAAAACCAGAGAGGATCTCTTCCGATCCAAAGCGACACACATCATTGGTCCCGACATGAGCCACCACCTGCAGCTGGCTGCACCCTGTGCTCTTCATGGCATCCGGAAGGAGCCGTTCCACATCCGGAATGACTCCCCCCGGTATGCACACGGAGTGCACATTGGAATTCTTCCCCTCCCTAGTAGCCATTTTCCTAAGGGGCTCCATTACCCGCCTAACGTTGGAGCTCCCAACTACCAACAAACCCACCCTCTGTGAGTGCCCGGATCTTGAAGGCAGAGTTGCGAGTACAAGACAAGCGACACCATCCGCATCAGGAACATCCCCTGCCACAGACAGCGCCTCGAATCTGTTGGCAAGACTAACCGGGGAGGCCTCCACTTCGGTCCCTCGGGAAGTCTTACGCCGCCTGACACGCGCTGAGGAGACCTCCCAGTCCACCACGGATTGGGGGGCTACATCCTCGCGGGCAGTGAGCGGGCTGGCCACAGCCGCAGACCGATCGGAGGGCACAACAGACGCACAGGGCGTCTGCTGCACCCCCGCGAGCGGCCCACAACAGCAGCGCCCACCCACCGCAGTCTCAAGCATTGCCAGCGAAGCCAACGCCGCCTGAAGCTGCGAGCGAAGAGTCACCAACTCTGCCTCCATCCGTTCGCAGCAGTCACAGTTCCTAGCCATTCTAAAAACCTTTGTTTCTTCCAAGTAAGTACGTCAGAGGACACAGTAGTTTGATAAACAGTGAGCTTTGCAAAGTATAAACCTAACGCTGGACTGTTTATTAACGGCGAATCTGAAAAATATATACGCGAGCTAATAAATAAAAAATTCAGTAACTGAACTGACAAATAAACGCGATTCTTAATAAACAAACACGCGAGCACACTAAAGTATAAAGAGCTGCAAGAGAAAGCACACACGAAATGTAAATAAATCGCTTCTTTTAAGAAGCCGGTTATCGTACAATGTAGAGCTGCTGCTGGTCACGTGTGCACTGGCCGCCGGTCACTGAGCAAACCTAGGTGAACTAACCTAAGGACAAACACACACACCCATGCCCCAGGGAGGACTCGCACCTTCGCAGCGAGACGCTTTAGACCGCTTGGCTACCCCACCGCGGCTTTCACAATACAGTAACATGAAAATATGAAATAATCTGTCGTATAACTTTAAAAGAAAATGGGACACAACATTATACAAAATGAAATAAATTACCGGCTATATATTTGAGGTCATACGATTCCAAGACAGTGACTGAGAAACGGACTGACTAATAAATATTTACCCGATCTAACAGGAAAAATAGAAGGCAAAAGCAAACAATTAATATCCCAAACTGAACTATGTTATTGGACTCTAATAAGTCAATGGGGTAGCACAGCTGATACTACACCACTCACACAGCAACGTTGATCTCGCACCAGCAGCGTCTGTGTTGGCAGACTGGAGAAGGAAGGCTGTGGATACAGTCAACGAAAACAAATAACTTCGTCCTAAGTAGGTTATCTCCTAAGAGAACTGTACACGGTGGTATCTCTCGCAAGAGTCGTCTAAGTCAACCGTACTCTGCGATATCTCCCACAGGAGACTAATAAGTCAACCTTCCAAAACAGTATCTCCCACTCGTCTCCTTTTTCCACACCACGAAGCTGCACACGCCGGTTAGGTCCTTCACACCTAGGAAGCTCAAAAATGTTCAGATGTTTGTGAATCTTATGGTACTTAACTACGGGGTCATCAGTCCCTAAACTTACAAACTACTTATGAACTACTTACGAACTAGGACGGCACAAATATCCATGCCCGAGGGGGGATTCGAACCCCCGACCGTAGTGGCCGTGCAGACCGTGACTGAAGCGCCTCAGTCCCCTCGGCCACCGCGGCCGGCACCTAGGAAGCCACGAAATCTGTAAGGGCTGTCCACTGACAACAATCGGCCGGATGACGGATCTATCGACCTGTCACATAGCGAAACATAAAGCCAATCACAAAATCCTAGTCTCCGCTCCGACAGCAAAGTTCTCAAGCGAAGTCACGCAGCCCAGATATTTCCCCCGAAACATCTGCGAAGCTATCACTCGCCATCACCTTGGCGCTGATTTTTATTATCGTGGGCGCCGGGCACAACCTGAACCAAACAGCTTCTCCACGCAGGGAACTGCACATGCAGCATCTTGCCATTTATTATGTCGTAAACCAAGACACCCTCTGCGGACAGTTTAGGATGCACTGACAGTGCGGAGTGTCCCTTACCGTAAAACGTGTGGCCGACATAAAGAAATTCATAAATTGGCCTAACCAGCGCCGGCCACTTTCTCGGTAGAACATCGTGTTCTGCAGCAACGCTGGCCGCTTGTAATTGGCCAGGTAGCTGGATGTCTGCCGAAAACGGGCCTTGTGCCCCCCCGCCCCCTCCCTCCGAGCACCCTGCCACCACGGGATGGCGCAGAAGGCTTCGCTTCGGTACTGCTTTGAAACCTTGCTATGAAAAAAATCTAATGACCGGCCCCTACAACACCAAATCCCTACACTCCCCCTGCGTGTGAAACCAGCTCGACTCAAATTGCAGCTTCCTGTATTTCAAAACAGATGGCTCGGCACTGTCATGAGTAACCACAGAAATGAAATACCTGAAGCGCCCTAATAATCAGTTACATCAATGAATAAGACTCGCAAACCTTTCCAACCCCTTAATGAATGTAGAAATCAGAAAATAGGAATAATAAAATTATTACTGGGTATGAGGTCCGCTTGATATATTATTACATGTAATGAACACCTATCATCAGTCTTTAAAAGAAATAAAACATAATCGAGACGCGAAGAGAGAGAAATAAGTTGCCATTATGAGCCACAACTTTCAAAGACATATTTTATACGTGGGGAAATCAGTTCTAGGTTTTCACACATTTTGCTACTGTATTTACAAACAGCTTTCTCAGTCTTTTTCGTACAATATTTCCTCATATGCCCAGCGTCTCTGCAGTGGACGCACGCCAGTTCTGTTTTCTCACGGTATCGGCTTAAATGATGTAAGTCGCAGCACTTATTGTTTCTGGGTACCACAGTATAATTGGTTACAGGCACAGAACTGTATACAACATACAGCTGACCCATCTACCGTATTTCCCTTCTTAGTACGGGAGACGTCTCAAATACACTCCTGACCATTAAAAATCGCTACAGCACGAAGATGACGTGCTACAGACGCGAAATTTAACCGGCAGGAAGAAGATACTGTGATATTCAAATGAGTAGCTTTTCAGATCATTCACACAATGGTGGCGACACCTACCAAGTGCTGACATGAGGAAAGTTTCCAAACGATTTCTCATACACAAACAGCAGTTGACCAGCGTTGCCAGGTGATACGTTGATGAATGCCTCATGTAAGAAGGAGAAATGCATACTATCACGTTTCCGACTTTGATAAAGGTCAGATGGAACCTATCGCAATTGCGGTTTATAATATCGCGAAATTGCTGCTCGCGTTGGTCGCGATCCAATGACTGTTACGTGCTGGATCCCAACGGCATCATATCACTAGCACTTGAGATGACAGGCATGTTATTCGCATGAGTATAACTGATCGTGTAGCCACGTGTCGATCTCTGTGTCAACAGATGGGGACGTGTTCAAGACAACAAACGTCTGCACGAACAGTTTGACGACATATGCAGCAGCATGGACTATCAGCTCGGAGACCATGGCTACGGTTACCCTTGACGCTGCATCACAGACAAGTGAGCCTGCAATGGTGTGCGCAACGATTAACCTGGATGCACGAGGGGCAAAACGTCAATTTTTCGGATTACTCAAGGTTCTGTTTACAGCATCCATGTTTGGCGACGTCGCCGTACTGGCGTATCACCCAACGTGATTATATGGTGCCACTGGTTACACGTCTAGGCCACCTCTTATTTGCATCGATGGCATTTTGAACAGTGGCAGGTACATTTCAAATGTATTGCTTCCCGTTGCTCTACCCTTCATTCGATCTCTGCGAAACCCTGCATTTCAGCAGGATAATGCACGATCGCATGTTGCAGGTTCTGTACGAGCCTTTCTGGATACGGAAAATGTTCGACTGCTGCCCTGGCGAGTACATTCTCCTCTCACCAAATTGAAACGTCTGGTCAATGGTGGCCGAGCAACTGGCTCGTCACAATAGGCCAGTCACTACTCTTGATGAACTGTGGTATCATGTTGAAGCTGCATTGGCATCTGTACCTGTACATGCCATCCAAGCTTTGTTTCACTTGATTCCCAGGCGTACCAAGGCCGTTGTTACTGCCGGGGGTGGTTGTTCTGGGTACTGATTTATCAGGATCTATGCACCCAAATTGCGTGAAAATTTAATCACATGTCAGTCCTAGTAAAATATATTTGTCCAATGAATACCCGTTTATCATCTGCATTTCCTCTTGGTGTTTCAGTTTTAATGGCCAGTAGTGTATTTTCTGAAATACGCTCAGATTCTATTGTCTTGAGTGTTTGTGAAAACTGCTGTTCATTTTAAACTTAAGTGAGAAATATAGGCGCTAACCTGACAAAAAATCTACCTTTGGAAAGGAACGTACAAAGTAGAATGGAAAAGTAAATGACAGGTGGCAAAGAAAGAAGACCAAGATATGGTCATTTATTAAACCATCAACACACAGGAAACACAGTTGTCAAACATACAATTATTGCTCATTTTCAGCACAGTGCAATGAGAGTGGAAATATTTCTCGGAACGGGCTGCCATCTCCCTAATTCGGATCTCGGAACGGGCTGCCATCTCCCTAATTCGGATGCGTAGAATCACCTCAAACGTTACGTAATCACCCACCTACGTAATAATCTGCAGCTGTTTGCTGCCGATACTTCTCATACGTGAAAGTGTCGTCATTGTTTGGCAATAGTATTTTCTTACCTTGAGTGTTTGTGAAAACTGCAGTTCATTTAAAACATAAATGAGAAATACTGTGATAAAGAATGCAGTTATATGTCCTTCAGACACTGAACGTATGCTAAGAAGTGCACGGTATTTTACAATACACCTGTTAGATTAGAAAAGATATATTGAGTTTGACAAAGTAATTAATTTCAAGCAGGAAAGCCGATAAAACGTCTTCCCTCTAGGACTTATTATTAAACTTCATTTTTTTATTAAACTACATTTTTATTGTAACTTGGAAGGCATTTATTCAAAATAATTAATAATAGTATTGGAAACAAACATACTAACCTTTCTGAGAACAGCGAACCTGCAACAAGGTAGTATGTTAGTTTAGTTTGATAGGCAGCTCATAAACAACAAATAACAGGAAAATTGAAAAATTGATAAAAACACATGTCTAGATGGCATTTTCAATTATTTATTACCAATGGTCAGCACTTGTTAAGTTGACAATAGCACCTTACTCATTGTAAGCCTGTTACACTGTAGGTGACAAAAAATAACACAAAAAAATCCAAATAAACAGCCGCGGTGCAGTGGCCGAGCATTCTAAGGCGCTATGTTGCGGAGTGCACGGTTGCTTGCTGACGGAGGTTTGAGTCCTCCGTCGGGCATGGGTATTGTCCTTAGCGTAAGTTACTTTAAGTTAATTTAAGTGGTTTGTTAGCCTAGGGACTCATGACTGACGTAGTTAAGTCTCTTATATTTACATACATTTGAACATTTGAAAAACTTAATTGCCCAAAGAAAAATGACAATTTGAAACTTTTTGGTGATAGTAAAATTCTTTTAAAAATTATTGCATTTTGAAAATAGTATAGTCAGTACAGAGATTGCGGTATGCAAAGATACAGATAAATTTAGTGTCGCATACTTGAAGTATAAGAGGTGGCTACATATTATAAGGTTTCATTTATAACCTGGTGATTCATGTGAAAGGTACTCGAAGTGAAGATAACCTACCGATAAGAATTAACAGACTCTGAATACGAAATGGAAGTTAAAGCGAGACGCATGACACATTACACGTAGGAAATCGTTAGGACATTCAATATTCCTAGATATACAGCTTGTAGAGAGCGCCGGGAATACCAGATTTCAGGCGTCACCTCTCAGCACGGACACCGATGTGGGACACGGACTGCAGTTTCTAACGGACAGCAGCGGCGTTTTCGAAGAGCCGTCAGTGATAACAGGAAAGTATGAGGCACCCACGTAATGCAGTGCACGATGTACGACGATCGTACTCATGTAGGCGAGTGCAGCGCAATTTGGCGTTAATGTGTTGCGGCAGCAGGGAAATAAGTAGAATGGCTTTGTTAACAGCACGACACCGTCTGCTGCTCATATCCTAGGCTCGTGAGAATAGCGGGTGTACTACGGGTGAGCTGCACGGGAGTAGCCGAGCGGTCTGGAGCGCCACGTTACGTATCGCGAAGCCTCCCGCGTCGGAGGTTCGAATCCTCCCTCGGGCATGGATGTGTGTGTTGTCCTTAAGTTAGTTCAACTTAGTTTAAGTAGTTTGTAAGCCTAGGGACTGATGACCAACGTAGTTTGGTCCCATAAGAATTACAAACATTTGAACATTTTGAACTACGGGCGATGGGAAAACCGTGGCTTGGTGAAAGGAGTTCAGGTCTCAGTTGGTAAGAGTTAGTGTTCGATTATGGCTAACAGCTTACTACTCTATGAGTTTGTGTTGTAAAGAAGGCGTTGTGCATTATATGTTGTTTCACAAGGAAAAATATTGGTGCTCTGGTCGAAAGACTCATCAGTAACTGGAAATTGTTCGGCTACTTGAAAACCATGTACAGCCATTCATGGATTTCATTTTCCCAAACATACCCCATGTCACTTGCGACAGAATTTTTCATTTCTAGTTTTGAGTAAATGTGTACAGACGATTTTGCAACTCATATTGCCAGACGAGAATTTTGTTAAACCTTTACGGGACACATATAGACATCAGTTCGTGTTTAATTTCTTCGCTGACAGTACTTTCGCAATTACGGACGGCTGTAGAAACAGCATGGCTTAGTATTTCTACGGGCAGCACGATGGATATTTTTCATTCCACAATCGATCCCATGACATTTGTCACCTCAGAGTAATCTGCCATTAAAGCTGAAGTTACGCCTCTGTTATAAGCTACTTTAAAATTATTTACTTTCGTTGCAAATCAAATCAAATGTTCAAATGTTTGTAAATCTATCGGACCAAACTGCGTGGTCATCAGTCCGTAGCTTACAAACTACTTAAACTAAGGTAAAGTAACCTATGCACAACAAACACACCCATGCCCCAGGGACGAATCGAACTATCGACGGCAAGCAACCGCGCGCTCCTCAGCGAGGCGCCATAGACCGCTCGGCTACTCCACCTTTAATCTGAAGTCCATTTTTTCCTTTCTGTAAGATACTACGAGGGAGGGGGAAAGTAGTAGTAGTTCAACATCCGTCTTGTTAACAATGATGGTCCAGATATGTATATGGTTACCATGTCTGTTATAATACTATAAAGAAAGGTTTTATCTAAGTAACTGAACTAATCAGAACAATGAAATCCTTATCAATGCTAATATGCATGGGCCTGAATCCAAAATTGTCTAGATAATTAAAAAAATATAAAATGTACATTCGTTCTGACAGCTTATTAAATATGAGTCAGCCTCGGCACAGGCGGATCACAGTGGAACAGAAATGATAGTAAAGACGTACACTTCGCCGGCCGCAGTGGCCGAGGGGACTGAAGCGCTCCAGTCACGGTCTGCACGGCCACTACAGTCGAATACCTCTTTCGGCATGGATATTTGTGCCGTCCTTAGTATTAGGTAGTTCGTAAGTAGTTTGTAAGTTTAGGGACTTATGACCCTGTAGTTAAGCCTCACAAGCTATAAAAACATTTGTACGTAAAATTTGCTTGTCCATTTAAACGGCCAATGATTTCTGATTTAGTTAACAGAATCAACAAAACTCTCAGGAAGCTATACATGAGCACCATATCTTTCGTCACCGCATGTCCAGTGCCTCCATTTGAGTGTGTTAATTAACATAGAAATAGAAAATATAATTCGTACCTTTTTTGTTTTTGTTTTTACTTGTTTTCTCCTGTGCACCCCTACAACCCGCCTGTCTCACTCCTAAAACAGTGAACAAGCCAAATGTAAGCCCGTCCGAAGAGGGACGAAGAGAAAACACTCTTCGTGCAATGTCAAAAGAGATAATATTAATGACTTCACGTCCGTATCGTCGTGTCATGGGCAAGTGGTAACATGCAAATTAAGATAACGGCTGCAATGGTACCTGCGAGTTTAGAGTTTCATCCTCGTACCATACTCTCAGAATTATCATCGACCAAACGAACTGGCTCTGAACTACTTTATGGCGTTATAAAAGTCTTACTGTTCCTCCAGCACCGATTACTCTTCATCCAATCGCTATAGACCTTTCACATGACGTGATAAATGCATGAAACTATTAAAATTGTCGTGCTCTGATTCACCATTAACACCCTCATCTTCTGAGAGTGGGGGTGGGGGCCAGAAATTAATGATTCTCTATCTTACTCTATCGTTGGTTTTCCTTCTTCAACAATGATACCGGTACCACGCACACACTGTCGAATTTTTGTACTCTCTGTAAAATTAATGTTGGTGGGCCAATCATGGAGCCATCAATAAAATTTACACGTCAATTAATACACAACCTTTCTATCTGAGTTTACTGTTTTGCTGCTTCATCATGCTGCCGCATGTTGTGGCACTTACAGGGACGTCTCGCATCTGTTCGAAGAAGTAGGCGTAAACCTGACCAAAAATCTACCTCCGGGAAGCAATTTACAATGGAGAATAGAAAGTAAATGACAAGGAGTAAAAGGAAGACCAAAATATAGTTTATGAAACTGTAATTTATTTGATGTCGCTGGAATAGCATTTTGTTAAAACTGGAACCCCTCTCTTTTCGAGGCATGAGGGATGACATTTTTATTTCATGTTTCAAAATGTTAGTTTCTGAAATATTAGTTAATATTGCTAAGATTTTGTTATTTTAATAATTTATTACTGTGTTGATGAATGTGGCAATAAGTATGGCTTCTCCGCTACGCCACTGTCCCTGTGAAAATGTGTACTAGTTTTACTTTTAAGTGGATGTGCGAATGTGGGTAGTAATAGCTTGCTTTGCATGGTTTTCTCTGGCTCAGAGTCGATAGTTAGTCGTTACCAACCTCCGCTGCTGGTGCTATCAAAGAGGAATCTACACCCTTTGGTTACAAGACACTCGACAAACCCTCGCCAGGGCGAGTCTCGCATCCCCACCACCGCTGTTTCTTGGGTTTTTCCAGTTTCCGTTAGCTTTGCGCCTCCTGATCGCTCGGTCTTCACTTCGTGCTCGGTTCGTGGTGAGGTAAGGTTGGTTCTGCTCTTGTGCCCACGAAGATGGTAGCGATTCGTTGTCTAGCATGTTTAACTTCGATTCTTGACCTTAGATTCATTTTTCAGAATATTTTTTTCCGCTGGTGTGCGGAAATATGTTCTAGATTTTCAATCCAGTGATTTCCAACAGATAAACGTGGTGTATGTGTTAGTAGTTGCAGTATAATCAAACCTTTTATGATTATGTGGCGGTGTATGAACTCTGTGTAAATTCTTTCTAGCTTCGTGGGGCCCGATTTCTAACAGACGATATGATCATTTTTGTACAGTGCACACCACGGTCGGGTGTTCGAATCCCCCCTCAGGCATGGATATTTGTGCCGTCCGAGTTCGTAAGTAGTTCATAAGTAGTTTGTAAGTTTAGGGACTGATGACCCCGTAGTTAAGTCCCATAAGATTTACAAACATCTGAACATCTGTACAGTGCATGTAAAATCGTTCTTATTGTTTCCTACTGTGAGTGATGTGTTGCACGAGATTGGTTCTTAGAACAAAGCCTTCAGCTTTGACTATTGTTTGTTCCATACTAATCAGGCAAGAAACTATGCGTGTATTCTTCTGATTTCCACAAACATTTCGCGATCTCCCCGCCTATTTCAATTTTGCTGTTTCTTCTCCGAAACTGTAGTATGCACTCAGTCTTTGTCAGTAAATCTCTCCGAGCCTTGTACAATCTCCTTCAACAGCTTGCTTATGAAATTCTATGTATTTCTAAGGGTTTATGCCGTAGTTTTTATTCTCACTTTTCCGTCTTTGTAATTATTTCACATTTCTGGTTTTTTGAGACTGCACTTCATCCGGCTCTGTAATCGCTCCCTATCGCGTGTAGCTGCATTTCATTCGCTTCCATTTTTAATCCTAAACATTTCTGTGGATTGCATGCCATAGTTTTTATTTTTATTTTTTGACTTTGTAATTATTTCACTTTGCCGGGTTTTGTGACTGGACTTCTTCCAACGCTCCCAATCGAATGTTGTTGCATTTCAGTAATTTCCTCATGAAATTCTATGCGTTTCTAGGGGTTGCATGCTATAGTTAATTTTCTTTACTATTCAGAAATTGAATTTATACATTTTTATCGGTTTTCGGAACCACGTGGGTCCTAACTCCGACTTCAGGGGTTTGCAGCTAGTCACCTGAATTCAAGCCACTTCTCATAAAACCAGTGCCTAGATAGTTGACTCTCAGATTACAACTTAAGAATCCGCCGTGATTTTGTGTAAATCTTCACCTTCCGCGGAGTGCGATCATGTAACGTAGCCGAGTGTTGCCGTTAGCGTGTTTGCTCGCGGTCTAATCTAAATGCGATTTAACTTTTCTATACCTACGAACCATCTCAAATCAGGCACGACAGACCAGAGTCATCTTCGAAGTTTTATTGTATATTGTGTTGTGTGGTACCAACGGGTTTGCTGAATTTCGCCCACGATAGCGGCGCCTGCTTCTGACTCGTTTCAGAACGCTGATTTTGGTAAGTTTCGCTGTTGCATTGCGCGTGTGTGAGCGAGTGAGTGTTGTTTGTAAATCCCCCCCAAGTAGCGTTAATTTATGTGTAATATATGTTAAATTCAATGCTGGGCATCGTCAGTATTAGATCATGTAATGGGATGCATTTTTATTGTATTAACAAAATTGGTTCCCAATTTTGCTTCCTTTCGACCTGAATAAACAAGTTAAGTTCAGTATAATTTTGACTTGCCTATAAATTGTAGTTTTCGATCACCTTCCTCCTGTTATTTAATATTGTTTTTCACCAGCGCTGAGAACAAGCTCAGATGCAATTTTTTTTATGTTTAAGTTCCGTTACGCCATCAATGTTTATCTTAGTTACCTTTATGAATAACTCTAATTGTGGTGGCTAGTTTATTAATGCCTGTGTGTAATTTCGTGTGAGCTGCTACGTATATTGGCCACTGTATCGTTAACTTCCTGTTATTAGAGTAATTTGTACAAAGTCAGTTCTCAATTAGGGCCAGGGAACAAGGTTTTTCAACAGGGAGTAGCCGGTAGTTCACACGGACCTTTTGCCAATTTTACTGTTAAAATTAATCTTTTTTATAACAGTAAACTCTTATCTGAGTACATCCTACCAGAATTAAGCTTTTATTTCGTATTTCGAATTATAGTTCCCTTTTCAGCATTGTGCTCATGAGAGTGGAAATATTTCTCGGAACGGGCAGCCATCTCCTCTAATGCGGATGCGTAGAATCACCTCGAACGTTACGTAACCACCCACCTACGTAATAATCTACATCTGTTTGCTGACGATTCTTGACCTTAGAAACTGTCTTCATTGTATGACAATAGGATGCAGAATAACTTAGACGAAACATCTAGTAGGTTTCTAGAATGTCATCTGCCTCTAAATATAGAACAATAATGCTGATCAGTAGGAAATAGAATTACATAAATTCACCATTAGTTGAGTGCTGATTGACATGGTTCATTTAAATAACTCGGCGTCGCGTTTCATAGATTTATGAAATTTGAACGATCGTGTTCAAATGTTCAAATGTTTAGAGAGCTTATGGGACTTAACTGCGGGGTCATCAGTCCTTAAATTTACAAACTACTTATGAACTAGCTAATACTAAGGACGGCACAAATATCGAAGCCCGAGGTGGTTCGAACCCCTGACCGTAGTGGCCGTGCAGACCGTGACTGGCGCGCCGCAGTCCCCTCGGCCACCGCGGCCGGCGAACGATCATGTAAGAACAGTCGGGGTAAGGCGGCAGTCGACTTAACGGTAGAAATTTAGGAACATGTGGTTCATCTGTTAGGAGATAGCATAACGCTTGTGCGACCCCTTCTTGAGTATACTCAATTGTTTGGGATCCTCACCAGACAGGCTTAAAGGAAGACATAGAAGCAATTCATAGGCGAGCTGTTTGGGTTGTTACTGGTTGTGTTATGGTCTTCAGTCCGGAGACTGGTTTGATGCAGGTCTCCACAATACCCTATCCTGAGCATGCCTTTTCATCTCCTCATAAGAACGACAACCCACATCCACTTGAATCTGCTTACTATACGCGTCTCTTGGTCTCCCTCTGCGATTTTTACCCCACACACATCCCTGTTATTGGTATGATCGATAAATATGTGTCTGTTCTTAGACATTTAGATAACTTTGATAAGAATCGCTCCACGGAAGGCATCGTTCTTTCCGAGAAACAATGCTCAATAGATGTAAAGAGCCAGAATTTGAAGCAGTGTGCATAACGATTCCACTTTCGTAAAACCACATTTCCCTAAGGACGAGAAAAATAACATAAGAGACATTAGGGTTAGTACAGAGCTGATTTATAACGGGCTCCTATCACGAGGCCTCTTTGTAACCTTACTGTGTGTAACAGAACCAATCATTCTAAATCCTTTAAACGCCTATTACACGATAAACGTGGGTCGAAAGTTAATGATGGTGATCCGTGGTTGGATTTTTTAAATATAAATTTTGTTGTTGTTGAACCGTGCGTGTTCATATGTTCAACTTTTTGCAAAGTTAAGGGACCTAACTGCAGTGGCCATCGGTCCCTAAACTTTCAAAGTTCTTATCCTCAGAACAACGCAGACGCACACACACACACACACACACACACACACACACACACACACACATGTGCACGGCTATTACGCCGCGACACCGTGCTTATATCTAAGGATTTTAAGACATTTAACTTTGAACTGATGAGCTAGTAAAAGGAGGGAACGTATAGTGTATCAGAATTTATAGGATCACAGAGTGATATTTGTGGGCCTTCAGCCCAATTACGCAATGTTCGAGCTATTATCAACAGTCTCATTCAAAACTTATATAACTGTTACTTTAGAATAACTAGGTGCAGAAAATCAGGAAAAATTAGGTTTATTGACAAATTTCGCCTTCTCTGTAGAAAGCAATGTTAATAACAAGGCAGACCAAATAACTTTATTTACTGTTTACATATATCTCTCAAGATGATGGAAGTTTTTGTACTTTACTAATAGTCATCAAACGGTACACAATTTTAGGGCATAGGTTCCCCTAAATCAGTTCCTTTTTGTAGGGCGCCACACATAAATTCCACAAAAACTGCAACAAGAAACAAATTCCGAACCAGCTTTTTGATCAATATACTTTTTACTGGAGTTTTATTTATAGATTTTCTCGAAATACAGTGACGATCCTTAAGCTGGTACAATACACTTATCATAGTTTTGCTTTATATTATTTTAACATTTTAAAATAGTTTGAGGTATTTGGATAAATAATTGATATTGAGCAATACTGCTCTTAATAATTACATCTTAGAAAAATGAAAAGAATTGCCTTTTGGTAACCGACCCACAAGTTGTCGGGATGTTCAAATGTTTGTAAACCTATGCGATGGAACTACTGTGGTTATCGCTCCCCAGACTAACTAATAAACTAAATGCCATCATAAGGGCACAACAGACACACACACACACACACACACACACACACACACACACACACACACACACAAACACACACACACACACACACACACACACACAGACACATGTCCGAGAGAGGACTCGAACTTCTGGCGGGAGCGGTCGAGTCGCCCCTGACATGGCACCTACAATGGCACGTCCATTCCCACACAGAAAATTTTGGGCATTGAGACATCTGTACTTTCTACTAGTTGTAAATCGTCGAAAGTTTAAGTACTGAATTAAGATCGTTCGACATCTTTCTGTCAGCTCTATGGAGTGGAAACAGCAACATTACGGCAGCCGAGATAGTGGTGATAACAGAAAAATTCTGCATACGGGGTTGGTGTTAAGTTGCATTTACTCTATCGAACTACACAAACAATTCGGTTTCGATAGTATAGTGAGCAGGTAGTGCAATGCAATGCCGCGGTGGAATGGGCGACTGCTGAAAGAGGCATTGCTGAGGAGAGCGCGGTTGCTCCCGTCTAATGTTATTTTCAGTAGTTTGTAAGCCAAGGGACTGATAACCAAAGTAGTTAAGCTCCATAGATTTACGTGCGTTTGAACATTTATAATGCAACAACAGCGTGACTTCCCCGACACTCCGGCTCGGAGAGCCATACGAGGGATGGAAGCTAAAAGCGCCTCGGACAGCCATAAGAGGGTTGGAAGCGGGAAATACGCAGAGTTGGATGGCTGCAGCTATTGGAGTGTTCCAAAGAGGAATGTCCAGGTCCCGGACTTGATTTCGGACAACAGGCGCCGTTAAAGGAAGGATAACACCATCGAGGCAGGAGGCTGAACGCACCACAGCTGCTACGCACCCTCCAGGCAGCGACAGGACGCGCAAAATCAACACGAAGTGTCCGAAATCGCCTTCGAGAACGTGGCTCTACGTCTAGAGGTCTATGGTGTCTGTCACATTAAACCCACAACTGGGCGAATAAACATGAAGATTGGAATGAAACTTTCACTCTGCAGCGGAGTGTGCGCTGATATGAAACTTCCTGGTAGATTTAAATTGTGTGCCGGAACTGGGACTCGAACCTGGGACCTTTGCCTTTCGCGGGCAAGCGCTCTACCGACTGAGCGGAAGTAAAGTTGTGAGGCGGCATCGTAAGTCGTGTCGGGATAGCTCAGTCGATAGAGCGCTTGCCTGCGAAAGGCAAAGGTTTCAGGTTCGAGTCCCGGTTCCGGAACACAATTTTAATCTGCCAGGAAGTTTCATGAAGATTGGAATCTAATGGCACCGTGTTCTGTTGACAGGTGGGTCAAGAGTTTGTGTTCAGCCGAACAATCGTTATTCCCTCGCCTGGAGAAAATATGAAGCTTGGAACAATTCCGCTTATGTGCAGGAAACATTACCATACGAGACCGACTTTTTGTTGTTCCCTACGCTTGTAACACAGGAGATAGGTTCCATCTGGTGGACGATAACGCTCTTCCACGCAGAGCAGCACCGGTGCACAACATGCTTCAGCCTGAGGAAATTGAATGAATGGATTGGGCCCGTACGCCGAACTTAAACCCGATTGAGCATGTCTGGGAGGAATTAGCAGACCGACTGGAGTCAGACCAGTACGTACCTCAACGGTTGCAGATCTGGGTATTGCACTCATGAAAAAATCCCTTAAGAGCTGACTGAAAACCATGTCACGCAGGTGTGCAACTGTACTGACTGGCCGTCGTAGATCATCACACGCCATATTAGAGGATTACGACAATGTCTTTTTTACTATTATGGTAGCCCCAAGGTGCATCACCCTAAGTGAACGCCAAGTAAATCTTAAGTAAATAGCTGAGACAGCCATATATCGTACTGTATCGCACAAAAATTACCATTGTAACCAATAATATCTGAATGAAATACCATATATATGATATTTAATCTGCTCCACTAGTTGTTTTCAGCAGTGTATTTCGTCCTCGGAAGGAAATTATTGTCCTGGTAAAGCAGTATCCTCCAGTTAAAAGAAGTTGGTGACACCTATAAACAAAAGTCCAGAATTGCCGCACAAAATACCGGAGCTCTTCCGCTGGCCTCATAATTTATCACTGTTCTTCTGGTACATAGCAGTTAACGGCCGTACTCGGCGAAACAGTAAGATGACCCTTATGGTGACTACTGATCACCGTCACATACGGCCTGTCAATTCGACACTACGACGAGCCGTGTCACCGAAGCATTGACCGTGCGCGTTACTACTCTCCAGCAGACGTTTAGGTGTTTTAGTTTGTCAATATTGGGCACCTTCCGACGAAGCGACGTGTAGCAGATGTCTCTGGCAAGTGACAATAAAAACAGAATCTTTGAATAGTCATTCTCCAGATAAAAACTCCCAAAATAGAAAAACACCGTTGCTAACTTGGCAAGTACAACCAGTCATCGAGGGAAGTCTGTGGCGAAGCTTGTATTTGATGACCCTTGATAGTTATCGCTCCCGAAGCTCTGTCAACGTAGAGACACGCCACACAGTCCTGAACATTACAATTCCTGGTGCAGCGAGTCCTTTAGGCAAGTAAGAAATTCGTGGTTGATCTTTAATATTATCCCATTACTGAAAAATCATCCCTATGTCTACATGAGGCGAAAATTGCAGCCGGGCTGTTTTTTATAATAGCCTGCTATGATTCCACTGACAGCTTCGCGTTCATTATTACTCCTACAGAAACTTTAATTTGACATGTTTCGTAATAATTTATGCAACCGAATTCGGCATTGTGAAATACTTTTGCTAGAGGAGCTATTCCAAATAATAATAAAGATCACTAAATGTCAGTTTCCTGCTATCCCCCGGCTCACCATCTCGTGCTGGTGATCGTAAGTATCTTGTTTCTGACACGTCACTAGAGAAAAACTCGCAACCAAATCACTTGTCACGTAATATGGCGTTCCCCAGGGAAATGTTATAGGGCCCTACTATTCCTTATTTTTATTAACGATTTAGAAGAAAATTTGAGTTGTTCGCGGATGATGCTGTCACTTTTCGGTTAGTAAAGTCACCAGAAGATCAAAATCAACTGCAAAATGATTTAGATAGGATGTCTGCATAGTGAAAACATGGCAATTGACCCTTAGTAATGAGGTGTGAAGTCAACCATATTTCCGATTAAAGAAGCCCGTTAAATTTCATTTACACGATAAATCAGTCACAACTACAGGCCGTAGATTCAAGTAAATATCTAGGAGTAACAATTACATCAAACTGGAAAGAACACACAGAAAATATTGTAGGTAAAGCGAACCAAATTCTACTTTTCGATGGCAGAAAACTTAGAGAATGCAACAGTTCTACTAAAGAAACTACCAACACTATACTTGTGCGTCCTATTTGGGAGTATTGTTTTACATTCTGGGGTTTCCACCAAGCGGGACAGACAGATGATTTAGAGAAAGTTCAGAGAAGGGCAGCTCATTTTGTACTATCGCGCTAAGGGGGAGAGAATGTGACGAAATTATGCTCGAGTTCGGGTGCAAATCATTAAAAGAAAGGCGTTATTTGTTGCGACGAGATCTATTTGCGAAATTTCTTTCACCAGCTTTCTCTTCGGAATGCTAACATATTTTGTTAGCACCCATCTACATAGGAAGATATGAACATCAAAATAAAATAAGAGAAATTACTGACTGGCCTTCCTAGTCATGGGAACAACATGATTCAATATCGATAACGTGACTCTCTTGTAGCCCTAACTTGTGTGTGTGTTCAAATGTTCAAATGTTTGTATAGCTTATGAAACTTAACTACGGGGTTATCAGTCCCTAAACTAACTACTTATGAACTAGCTAATCCTAAGGACGGCACAAATATCCATGCCCGAGGGGGGATTCGAACCCCCGACCGTAGTGGCCGTGCAGACCGTGACTGGAGCGCCTCGGACACCGCGGCCGGGTGTGTGTGTGTGTGTGTGTGTGTGTGTGTGTGTGTGTGTATGTGTGTTTGTGAGAGAGAGAGAGAAAGAGAGAGAGAGAGAGAGAATTAAAGGACGATGGCGAAGCAGAAAGTGTGCTGATATTTGACTAAGTGAGAGAGAGGTGAGCTGGGCCTAGGTGAATATAAGGGGAACAACGAAAGGAGACAATGAAAGAGCAGATGGAACAGGCCTAGCTGTCCACCTTATCAATCCTCTTCGTTCCTATATAGATCTCCCTGCATTCAAACGTAAACAGAAACTCGGGCAGCGATACATTTCTGAGATTAAATTCCACAGTCGTTGTTTACCAAATCACTGGAGCACCGACGTGATCCGAACACAAACATTCAGACTAACCAACGTCCAACTCTGGAAATTTGGTTGCCGTGGACGGAAGTTAAAGTAAACAGGGATGTAGCATTTCCCAGCTTTGCGCAACTGCAGTTTATTTGCGAACGACCTGGTAGACTCTCCCTCCCCCACCTTTCACTCTCTCTCTCTCGCTTGTGCGTGTGTGTGTGTGTCTTGATGGTAGGTGGGGACCGGGGGAAGGCCGAGAGTGCAGCTCGATGGGTGGAGAGAGCCGGCCTGAGGATCGCCGGAGTGGTCAGCCCACAGCAGGTATCGACCGCAGGCGAATGAGGCAGTCAGCCCGGCGTGGCAAATATTCTCCCACGCCCCGGCCCGGCTCCTTCCTCCCACCACCCCCAGTTCCTTTGGGGCCAGCCCCCCACCACGGCCGGGCTGCAGCCATCGTTTGTCTCGACTGACAGCGCAGGACACGGGGGCGGCAAACACTCATTAAACTTGCATTTGGGCGGGCGTTCGTTGTTCTCCGGCCCTTGCTACTCTACACAGTAGCTTTCCTTCGCGCGCACTACACGAGTCAGACCAGGAAAGGCTCCCCTATATACCACCTTTCTTATTGTGTGTTTCTTGGAAGAACTGTTAAGCAGTATTTTTGAGGGGTGGCCATAATTTAACTTCACCTACGTATGAATGTGAATGCCTGGAGGCCTTACCATGAATGTGAATGCGTGGAGGCCCTTTTCTGTTGTGGAATATAAATAGTCTATTCACGTTACTCCGTGGAGCTAACTATATGACGTTAGTTGCCTGTTGGCAACTGTTATCGACCACTTTACTCAACGGTAATCGAAATTCACATTACTATCTGTCAATTGTACAGTTTAATTTTATAAATGGTGTTACAACTTAAAATATTGTAATTTTTTTCTCCCTTGTGGGTCAGTGGATAGATTTAAAAAAAAAAAAGTCTGCAAACGCCGGAACACTTCTTTACTTTAACTTTTTCTTCCCACATAATGAATTCAACCTTGGAAAAATTAAAATTCAGTGTTTCCTGTATTAATACAATGCACTAAACATCAAAATATGTAGAACTTCCTGGCAGATTAAAATTGTGTGCCGGAACAGGGACTCGAACTTGGGACCTTTGCCTTTCGGGGGGCATGCGCTCTACCGACTAAGCTATCCCGACACGACTGACGATGCCGCCCCACAACTTACTTTTCTTTCGCCAGTACCTCGTCTCCTACTTTCCCGCGAAAGGCAAAGGTCCCAGGTTCGAGTCCCGGTTCCGGCGCACAATTTTAATCTACCAGGAAGCTTCATATCAGCGCACACTTCTCTACAGAGTGAAAGGTTCATTCTGGAATCAAAATATGTGTTTTAAAATTTTTGATCAAACTGTTGTTGCTTATGAAATGTATTTAATGTACAACACAGACGTTAGTATCGAGTTATTTTATTACTTGGGATGTTATTTTGTTGATAGTTAACACTGTTACATCAGTAATGATAGCATGATCTTCGCCACAGCACCACAGGCAAAACAATTCACTGATTAAATTGAAAAAAAAAATAAACCAAAAAACTAAAACATGAACCACACTCATGTTCACACTCACAGCCACGTACAGACGGCATTGAAACATAACCTCCAGGACGGCCAAATTAATGCCTCAGAAGTGGCTACGCGCCATACCAAGCGGCAAAATGTTGTACTAGAAGCATATTGTTGTATCACCAACACTGTGACTTTAAGGATTGATACACAAAATATGGTATAAATAGGCTATTAATACATTGTTGTCGAGGAACAACACTGGGGAAGATAGGGTTAACAAAGGCGTTTGATTGTCGTGATTCAGAATTTTTGATAAAGTTCGAACATTGTGTAATATCGGAGCATTTAGTAAACCAGGTAATTCTAAAATGTTACTCTTTGCTGCTAATGCCAGCATCTGTGAAATAATGCAGTTCAGTTAATGCTAAATTGCATTAAAACTGTATTTTCTCAGTTTCTAAAACACAATTGAACAAAAACTGACGTTTTGATTACACGGGATGTATATAAGATGACACTGCACTTTAAATTTTATTTCCTCAAGATAATAGCAAGCAGTCCCTGAAAGACCATCATGAGAATCTTGTTAAGAACTAAATGCCCCGTTACTTACCATTCGAATAGTAATCAGCTTATTATCATATGCTAAAACATGGTGTTATTCTTTGTGGTAGATTTACAGAATCAAAACGGGTATTCATGGAGCAGAAACTAGCGGTTCCAACAATATTTGCGAGCCCCTTTTCGGAACTCGTACAGTAGCCTGAGAATTTTCGACATTAGCCTCTCAATATATGTCTTTGTAATGCCGTTTATTGTTAACACTCTCAATCTATTCTTATGAGACGACAGCTTACGCTCAGTTAATGTTAGACAAAAATCGTATCTGCATCTGGATTACACCTCTTTGACTCGCAGAAACGCATGCATAATTCTGCTTCGTTCATTCTCAATAAGCAACGATGACAGTTCAAAAATTTTATTAGTAATCAACGCACTTACAAGTCTAAACTGTAGTGTTTCACCATGGCTCACTCGTTATATTCAGTGGAGGTGTTTCTGGAAAAATTGGAAAAGTAATCTAATATTTCGTGACATTACTGATATATTTTCTTGTGTGCACAAGATACCTATACGTTTCACTTTATCTGTTACTTCTTTTTTGGTAGAATTTAATGCAATGGCGTTCCACAACCATGGAGTGTTGCTTCTGAATTTTGTCCTGCGGAACATGATAAATATAGCCAAAAAATATTAAAACCTGGGCTAAAACGATTGAGGTAGGTAACAAATTTATTTCGAATTACAGTCAAGTAAAATAACATTTCCATCACTGAAAAGTGGCTTATAAGGCCCAAATCCTGATACCGACAATAAATGGATAGTACAGTCAACAGACGAGGAGATACTGTCAGAAACATTAGAAACATTTTCATCAGCAGCCGTAGAGCCCATGTGATTAGCCCATTACCGAATGGTGACTTTTCCATCTGATGGCAAAGATAGTTGTGTAGTGCAGTGTTTTACAGTCTTCTTGAATATGTGACCCCTGTCAAATAAAAATATTCTGGTGAGACCCTTCCCCGAACCGCAAAATAACTACGTCTGTGATTTCAATTGTAACCCTCTGCCATAATTTGCTGAGTATTTATGTAGCTGTAGATGTAGAACAAATTTGCTTTTGTTGATACAACAACAGTAGAAGAAGTATAGTATTACACATTATAGTATGAAAATTTTATTTTATTTTTCAGATTAATTTCGACAGAAAAATCTTTTTTGCATAACGAAAGTTAGGCTTTGCACGCAAGACGCAGAATAGAATTACCCTCCCTAAGCAAGGTCCTACTGCAGACTTATTGCCGCGAGAGAGCACGAACACCGACTGCCGGCGTGGCGCAGAGGATAGCGGTGCTGAAGGTAGCCGGTTCAATCCCGCCCACCGCCAAAAATATATTTCTTTGTAATTAACAATTCCAGAATGTTCTACATCTTTCGTATGTTCACTTGTAAATTCTACTTGTTTCTTATCTTAACTGTTCTTCTAATTTCTGGTAAATTCTGTCTGTGTATAAATAGCAGAGCACTCTGCCTGAGAGGCAGTCAGTGTTGCGTCTATCTTTAGTACGTAATAAACGTACTTGGAGTATAAGTGCTGTGTTCAGTTGCCTTCGAAGTCAAGCCTGCTACCTTTTCAGCGCGAAATTATTTTATAAAGAAGTGGACCTTTTATCGGATTTTTTAAATTAATTTAACTATTGTTTGGTTTCTGGCTTTTCGTTTCTTAATCGTTAACAGAGTGTATTTATTAGGATAAACAACAAATTATGCTATGTAATATTGAACTAAAATACGTTTTAACTTTCTTAGGCCTATGATTTGTATTACGAAACCCTGGGCTGGTTGTTTATAATTCCACTTCGTCCTCCCGTGACGGCGACCCCCTGAACAACACTTAACACTTTGCGACCCTCCTCTTAGTCGCGATCCCAGGTTGTAAAACACTCCTGTAGACTATGGCTGACGTATTGACCAGCATGTAGATGGCGTCTACTTAGCACTTTTGTGGTACAAAATGTTCGTACCGATACCTTTGGTGGTGTAGGATACAATAAACTGGAAAAGATATAAACAGGTGAATCATCGACAGAATCATCACAGGTCGTGAGATGTGGTAGGAAGTTACATAGCAGTAAACACTCCTGATCGCTGTCACTGAATGTGTACATTGCATCAAGAACACAGTTTCTTAGATTGTCCGTAGATGTGCGGTGCAAGCGACAGAGTGGGTAACAAGGCCGATCAGTTCCAGACATGACACCAGGAACGAAATATAGTGCCAGTGGTGACTAGTTCTGCCAAATCCTTGATGGTCATTTCCATATAAATGTTCGTGAAATTCATTATTGAATAAAAATTAGGTTGAGGAGAGTATGTGATCAATGTTGACAGCTCCGCACTAAGGGCTGGTTTATGAATCTCGCTAAGTCCCAGTTACCATTTTAACTTGTCGTTAGCGGAGAATCGCGTTTGTCAATGTTTCGTTATGAGTTAACCTGACGTTAGAAGACCTCAAACTGGCAGTGAACGAGGAGAATTCTCAGAAATGTTCAAATAGTTGTAAATCTATCGGACCAAATTGCGTGGTCATCAGTCCGTAGCTTACAAACTACTAAAACTAAGGACAACACACAATTCTATGCCCCAGGAAGGACTCTAACTTCCGACGGCGAGCAACCGCGCGCTCCGCAGCGAGGCGCCTTATACCGCTCGGCTACTCCACCGCAGCGAGTAGAATTCTACTCGTTACACTACTAACGACCAGTTTAAATGACAATCTGTATGAAAATGGCAGGTTTCCAAAGCGCTAAAATACCGCAATATATTCACGTCATAATGATCGATTTATCGAACAAAATAGCAGAAGCACTCACTACATGTATGAAAAACTAGTGTGGAAAGCAGCTTTATTGGAAAATTTTAGTCATATTTCTCGCTCCAGCCATGCCAGGAGCGATTAGATAGGTTTGATATATTGCAGATACCTAACATTACCTTAAAATTACTTTTGCGATATCAACATACAAACTTACGATTAACGACTGTTTAAGTGAGAATCGGTATGATGAAAATGGGTGGAATAAGAGTTTTGGTTGACAATGAAGAGGGTGTCTATATTTTGGACGATGTAGAGGACATTGCCCAATAATGCTTCCTAAAGTATCATTTTGAATGCTGGGATGATGCAGAATTTGTTACGCGATTTCGTAAGGCCGCTGTGAAAAATTCCACGACCATCTGAAGATTCCAACAGATAGGTAGGTCTGTCTGTATTTTGTAAGTTAACTGTCGTAATAGAAAACAGAATACATTACCTATGTCTGCAAGCTTATTGATTCAGTAGTTACTGACGTGTGTTGCGCCTAGTGTAAGGCCTAAAATATGATTTCCTTCTTCGATCTATAGGAACAGTGCACTTTCGCCTATATGCAACTTATTGCTTGCGCAAAGGTACTATGCACTTGGTAGTACATTCATTGCTAAAGGGGACTTTCCTGGTGTCTGCGAAAAGTCTGCTTGGAAAGCTGTTCAGAAGGTGACACTGGCACTGGCCTCTCTCAGTCCATTGTGGGACTTACATTTCTCTTTCAAGAACACAAGACTCTCGCACTCACTCCTTGTAAAATTCGAGCTTCTTTCGCGTTTGTTTTCCATAGTGCCAAAATAACAACTGTCTGCTAACCTCTTCCCATCTAGTCAGACATGGTGAACACTTGTTTATTCAAACGGCACTGTCATTTGTTTTTATTGCCAACATAATCGAAATATATCGTACCTTCTCGTTTTCTCCAGGTTAGCAAACGAAAGGTGTATTTAGCAATGACAAACGCAGAGCACTTAACGAGCACATTTAACTGGTCGGTAAAGGCATCTTCTCCTTTACTAACGATAAGATTGAGGAGAGATTGACGAATCGATCCTAAGTAAGTTATCAATAAGATGTAACGAATGTATTAAAGGCACTTTGGTAACAAGTGAGACCACAACAAAACTAACAAGTAAATCTGAGCCACAAAGTTTAATAAACTTCTAACGATTGACAAATTCTTGAGAATTAAGTATGCGGTGACATCACATACGGCTTCAGTAGAGAGGTGAAATGTTTGGCAGTAGAATAGGTTGGAGCACCAGTATTACTCACTATTAATCGTAGTGGGACACCATCCCTGAAGATCTTGGGCAGACCTTATAGTCTCGGAGGTACTGTGTTGTGTGGTCGCAGCCACTTCGAAACTTGTTCAGGAAGAAAACATTCGTTTAAAAGTGCAGTAGTTTTCCTTCATATACGGCTTGTTTGGTCTTTTTCGATTTTCGGATACGTAGAGTCACTTAGCTCATAGTATGTCTTATCGTCGTACAGACTCAACATCTTGCTTCAGTCTTTAGATGTAAACAAAATAAATCTCCCGAACGAGCTTCTAACTCATGACGCGTAAAGTGATTACGTTCTCTAATGCGAGACTAGCTTTGCGGGTTTTTATTATTGACAGTATCACACATTGGTGAAATGGACAAATCTAGAGAAAGTAGGAATCAAATTACTGTCTCCACATTTCAACAAGAAAATCGGCGAACACTGTAACCTGGCTCATTTCTCACGTAATTTATCCAATCTGTGGATGTCTTGACTCTCCCCCCCCCCCCCCCCCCTAGAGGTATTTGACTTCTGAATTTATCCTGGCGTATTTCTTCTTCCAATAACTTTTGGGCGTGCACCGGATGCCGTTGACTTTCTGTCACGATATTGTGGCCCAGAGACATCCGGCCATCTTCAGGTGGGTAAACAAGAACTGAAGAGTCCAAGTGTAGTCGCGATATTTATACTGGTTCTTCCGCATGGCAGTGGTGCTGCAGTCGTTTTTCCCATGCGTTAGGTGATATCATTCGTGGTACTGCGGAATCACGTCTCGACGTGAGCCCATGCGGTTTTTTTGTGGACGGGGAGGTGGTACAGGAAATGAGTATGAGTGACTCTTGACGCCCAAAGGCTACCACAGCAGCTAATGAGCGCTACTTATAGTTCTTAGAAATCCCAAGATGCTGAATATTGATTTTCGTGCTGTCGCAGAAAATCGTGTTTCGACTCAACCGTACTTATTAGGCTCAATGATATGCAACTTCATTCCCGACGACAATAGTGAGGTGCAGTTTTGACACCTAGACACTGTGTAGTGCGACACATTCGCAGCGGACTGGTTCTTTAACAAATGGAATCCTTGGACTGTGGTTGCCGCATATTTAAATTTTTACGTTACAGATGGGCCAAACAGCTTGCTAAACGGACTCGTCATAATTGGCCTCGTGCTATGCACGAATAAGAGTAGTATCTGCCTTCAGCCAAAGACATCCAAGTCAGCCTGAACGTCGTAGACACACCCTCTTGTGGTGGCATTAAGTGGAGGCACCGTACGCCACTAGTGATCTTAGAAAGCAATCAAATGGCAATACGATTCATTTATGACATCTTAAGACGTACAGTGCAACTATATCGATGGCATTTTGGTGATGGATTCGTCTTAATGAATTGTCGCGCTCAGTAGCACATATTTTGAATGCGTTCCTTCATGAGAACAACATCGTAAGATCAGAATGATCAGCGTGTTCTCAAGAGATGGATCCTATGGAACATATCTGCAATACATTGAACAGCGCTGTTTTAGGACGAGACGGCACCAACAAATCTTGGATCTCTACACCGAACCGCCGTGGAGGAGTGGAAATGTCCAAATGTTTGTAAATCTATGGGACTTAACTAAAGTCCCTAGACTTACAAACTATGTCAACTAACTTACGCTATGGGCAACAGATACACCCATGTGCGAGGGAGGATTCGAACTCCGACGGCGAGCAGCGGCGCGCTCTGCAGTTAGGCTTCTTAGTACGCTCGGCTACTCCACCACCAGCGTGGAGGATGGGAACAATTTGGACCAAACAGTCCCTTGATGATCTAGTGGGCAGTAGGCCACGACGAATACTGGCATGCATCAGTGCAACTGGACGTTTTACAGGTTATTATTGGTACTGGTGTAAGCAGAAATCTGGAACACAAATTCAGAAACACTAGGTTATTGTTGTACACTTTGTCAATTTCTCTTTCCATCAGCAGTAAAGGGATCTGGAGTGTTGTTTTAGTACACCTCTCTTCCATTTTGATGTAAATGATCAAGAAGCCCTAGAAGAGACGCAACACTTTTCTTTGTGTGTGTGTGTTTTTGCAACCTATGTATGTTCTGCAATTTTTATCTGGCCAACAGTGGAGATTGGAAAGTCATTTCTATCACAGGGAAAATCATGAACGCTGATAATTCCATGAACTGTCTACAATGTGTTGTGACCTCGTAATATAACGCAGGACGTGGTTGACCGTGGACTAGCAAGGATGTGGACGTAGGTCTGCAACTAAAAGAATTGAGTCCACCTATACTTTTGTTACAGATGAAAGTAATACTTAACTCTGATGTGCTTGTGTCAGTACACTATTCTTCTACAAAAATGTTCAACAAGATATTAGTATTATTGTTCCGACTATGTCCTAAGTAACTGCTGGCTCACTTCTGATGATCCTGGAACTGGCGGAGTCGCGGATCCGCTTCGTACCGAGTGGAAATCCAGTGCTGTCTGTCATTGCTATCGTGTGCCGGCATATAACGCGTGCTACATTATTCATATTAGGGCTGTTGATAAAATATCAATATACCGATATAACACAATGCTTTTCAAAAAAATATCGATACATTTTTTCGCCGATATATCGATAACAAAATACAAATTTCAGGTGCCGATATTTTTATTTTTATTTACTATTTTTCGCAGTTTTCTGTAAATATATAAATTTTTCTTTAGAAAATGTAGTGTAATATAAATTTTGTTGTGTGAAGGACTCTTGCTTCTTTATCCCAACCATTCTTTCTCATTTATTGTGTGGATGAAGTAAAGGGGGCTCTAATGACATAATTGGCGCTCAGAGCTACCAACGGAAACTGCAACGTCGCTGACGTTGGCAGCAATGTGAAATGATGACAGTCTACTTGAGGCGTCCTGGACAAATCTGATAGGCGACCAAACCGAACGACATACTCATCGGCCATCTTCATTGTAACATTGTTAGCAAAGCAGGAATCATGTCATCAGCAGCACATTCGTAGGTTACTTGGAAGTATTTCAAGAAGCTGCACTCTAGAAATATTTCGTGCAATTTATGTGGAAATAATTACAAAACACATGGAAACACAACAAACCTAGCGGCACATTTAAAGAGAAAACACCAATATGCCTACGGCAGGTACAAAGATCTACGAAAACTGATACAAAAGCTACCAGTAGTGGGACGGGTACAGCAGTTGTACCCGTTGTACTGGTGTAGAACTCTAAAAGTTTCTTCAATTCAAATACCAGTAACAACAAATCTGCAGACGAAGTGGAATGTCTAATTGATAAGGTAAAAATTGTAAATTTTCACTTTATTTAGCTTTGCACTTTACATTTATCGAATTTTAATGGATTGACATTCTCAATACTGAACATTTACAGATTAACACAATAATCAGTGTCCCTATTGAAGCTTCACCAAACCTGAAGCAACAGACTGTCAAGGAATTCTTGAAATGATTTCACTGTGTAAAATATTTTAATTTTTTTCTACATCAGAGTGAAATAAGGTTTATTTCAACAAGTAGCAAATGACAAAGAAACTAAGGTATGAAAGGTTAAATGGAAAATCCTGGCTTCGTCACTGACACTGTATGATATACATAGTTGTTAATTAACACAACAGTCGACCAAGGCTACTCTAATAGAAGCTTTTCATCTGCAAAACGTGCAATTATTAACTTACAAAGCCGCGGTGGAGTAGCCAAGCGCTCTCAGACACCTCACTGCGGAACACGCGGTTGCTCGCCGTCGGAGGTTCGAGTCCTCCCTAGGGCATGGGTGTGTGTGTGTGTGTGTGTGTGTGTGTGTGTGTTTGTGTTTGTGTGTGTATGTGTATGGTTATGTATGTGTGTGTGTGTGTTTGTGTGTGTGTGTGTGTTGTCCTTAGCTTAGTTTACCTCGGTTAAAGTAGTTTGTAAGCTACGGGTTGATGACCACGCAGTTTCGTCTGATAGATTTACAAACATTTGAACATTTTTAACTTACAAACTTTCTCTTTAAATGTTTTCCATATCCGTGCTATGAGGTGAATATCTAAAACTTAATCAATATTTAAATGTACAGCTCTAAAACCAATAGTACATTTACAATGTGAAGCCGACATTTTTGTAGGCTAATTTTGCTTCGATATAAATCGGTACGATATTAATATTCTTTTAAAAATCGATATATCCGATTCCCGGTATTATTGATAATATCAACAGCCCTACTCTCTTTCAGCCGGCGCGCGAAGCAGGCAAAGAGGTACCGAGACTGCAGGCGCCCCGGCAGCCGAAGTAGCGACTTATCGCTCTTCTTGCGACGCCACAGCACAGTGCGGTCTCAAAAAGCGTCTCCGTGTCGATTAGTGTCGAATTCACGAATCCGGATACTCTGCTGGCGAGGAGCAAATTGGGGGCGTCCGTTGAGCACTTGGCCATACACATCAAAGTGAGGCTCAAGTGTGAGCCGGGACAGGGGTGCAGCCCGCCGCCCCACCAGCAGGGCGAGTGTGTCGCCAGCCCCTCCCACTCTACACACCCTCGAGCCCCGCGCCTAACAGCGACAAGTGGCCGCGCTAGGCGCCGCCCCGCTCTGTCTTCCTAATGGCAGCCGGGGACTGCCGCCACCCGTTAACCCGCGCCACGCCGTCTAATGAAATACGCCCACTAATGGCGAAGCCGCTTCGCAGCTTCCGTAATTGGAGCTTCGAAATGGGAGCGGGGCTTTGTCCGGTTACCGTTCTCCGTCCCCAACCTTACATCATCCCTCCGCTCTCCTGACATCTCCGTAACAGTAGCGAGCTTTATGCGCAGCCGCCAGAAAGAGCAAGTAGTGGTGGGGAACGTGGGGTTCAATCTCAGAAATGGTTTCACAGCAGAAAGTTGTAAAGTAGTTAGGGATTAGAAGTGATGCTCTGCGAAGTTTGTGGGTGTCCAGAATGAAACTTTTCACTCTGCAGAGAAGAGTGCGTTGATATGAAACTTCCTGGCAGATTCAAACTGTGTGCCGAGACCGGGACTCGAACCTGAGGGCTTTGCCTTTCGCGGGCAAGCGATCTTCCGACTGAGCTATCCCGACACGACTCTCGATACCGCCTCACAACTTTACTTCCGCCAGTACCTCCCCAGTACTTCACAGAAGTTCTCCTGCGATACATGCAAGACTAGCACTCCTCGAAGAAAGGATATGGTGCAGACATGGCTTAGCCACAGCGTAAGGGATGTTTCCAGAATTTCACTCTGCAGCGGAGTGTGCGCTGATATGAAACTTCCTGGCAGATTAAAATTGAGTGCCGGAACCGGGACTCGAACTTGAGACCTTTGCCTTTCGCGGGCAAAACCCTCTACCGACTGTGCTATCCCGACACGACTCACGATACCGCCTCACAACTTTACTTCCGCCAGTACCTCGCCTCCTACTTTCCAAACTTCACAGAAGCTCTCCTGCGAAACATGCAAGACTAGCACTCCTGGAAGAAAGGATATGGTGGAGACATGGCTTAGCCACAGCCTAAGGGATGTTTCCAGAATGAATCTTTCACTCTGCAGCGGAGTATGCGCTGATAGGAAACTTCCTGGCAGATTAAAATTGTGTGCCGGAACCGGGACTCGAACCTGGGACCTTTGCCTTTCGCGGGCAAGCACTCTAACAATTTTAATCTTCCAGTAAGTTTCATATCAGTGCACACTCTGCTGCAGAGTGAATGTTTCATTCTGGAAACATTCCTTAGGCTGTGGCTAAGCCAAGTCTCCACCCGATCCTTTCTTCCAGGAGTGCTAGTCTCGCATGTTTTGCAGGAGAGCTTCTATGAAGTTTGGAAAGTAGGAGGCGAGGTACTGGCGGAAGTAAAGTTGTGAGACGGCATGGTGAGTCGCGTCGGGATAGCTCGGTGGTAGAGCGCTTTCCTGCGAAAGACAAAGGTCCCAGCTTAGAACCCCGGTTCCGGCACACAATTTTAATCTGCCAGGACGTTTTGTAGGTGACCGTTTGCCTAAACTCATCAGCCTGATCTTATGCAATACTGGACACAACTTGCTCAACAGCACAAATGAAATCCGTAATACGGACACTCCTAGGTGTGGGTGCAAAATTGAAGCCTTTATCGAAAACCGCTAATGCTGCATTTCAAGTTCCTCATCTGTGATATTGATCGCAGCACACCGATTGAAGTCATCATCAGATACTGTATGTTGAGCGCAGAGTCACTAAAATTTATATTGTTTACAGGCAACACACCTCTGTACCAAGCCTGAAAAGGCACAAGAAGCGCCACCAACCACTCCCACAATGCGGCCGACAACCGTTGTGAAATCTGCAGATGCTAATAATAAAATCTTCGAAGATAAAGTCAGAAGTTTAAGGCTAAAACGAAGCTGTTCATGTACAAGTGTAAGACTGGAACGTATCTCAATCTCGTTAGCCATTTTAGAAACAATGTAGTGGATAATTATTGCAAACCTAGGAATAATACTTTCATTCCAGTATCTTGTTAAAAATGCTAGTGCACTAAGAAGCTTCTCTCTCTTCTTGTAAACTTTTTCAAACTCCTTGAAAGGCTTGACCATCTCCTCTCCGTAGAGACGTCATTACCGATACAATTTTTCTTGAGTCTGCAACCGGATAACATCGTCAACTTGACACAACATTTCGACAGACCTACTGTCTGCCATCTTCAGGCGAGTTTGCTGATGCGCTTACTCGCCAGAAACTGACATTGGGACAGAAACTGCTGCACATTTATACACCGATGACGGCCCACCGCCCGTGCGTATAACCAAAGTAGACGACCTGTAGGCGCAGTAGAACTAGTAGCACGCGGGCTGAGAACGACAGGAACGACGGATCGAATCATAAAAAAAAAAAAAAAAAACAAAAAAAAAAAAAAAAGAAAAAAAAAAAAAAAACAAACACCTGCATAGCGAAGTGAAGACCGTTGTAGTTCAATATCAGATCAAATTTCGTACCAAGTTCTTCAGAAGGGGAGCCCTGGTCCATATTAATAATATTGTCGGACATATGAATTTCCATCGATTCTTTAGGAACAGCTTTAAGATACTCCAGTTCTCGAACCAAATGTTCTGCGTCGGAGATAGCATTACGCTCTTCTCACCAGAGTACGCAAGACCGACACGCTTGTGAGCTTTGACTTTTTTTTTCTTTCTACCCAGATTCCTCTTGGATGATGAAACAGTCGTGTCGTCATGTTCTGACCTCGAAGTATTTCCAGTTTAATGATGCCTTTAATTTAACAACGTGACTGAGTGGCTATGAGGAGTCACATTTCCCCAATAATCGCGAATATTTTTATGGAGGACTTGTAGACATAACTCTGAGGACGTCTTTCCTTACGCCTACTTGTTTTTTTAAATACGTCGATGACTTTCAATGGTGTGATCTCACGGAATTGATGCTTTAAAATTTTTTTTAGATCATTTCAGTTGTCTATATCCCAGTATTAAAATTACAATGAATGTTGAGAAAGATGGGAAACTTCGTTTTCTGAACGTTTTGGTTGACAATAAGAATTGTGGAACTTAAGGAGGTAGCGTATGTCGTATATCGCAAGTCCACACATTCCAATCTGTATCTTCATGCGAGTAGTTGTCATCTGTCGTACCAACGCATGGTGGTCTTGCGTATTCCAGTGAAAAGAGTGTACGCCTTCTCTGATGCGGAACATCTGTCACTAGAACTGGAGCATATTAAAGGTGTCTTCAAACATAATGGGTACACTGCTCAACAAACTTGTCACGCGCTTCAGTTTGGACCATCAGATGAACCATTGGAGGTTAACTACGAATCTGTTGCTCGCCGGGAATATTTTCTGGAAAATTTTGAGAAGACTATATGTTAAAAGTGTTCCTATGCCACCACCAAAAACTAGGGCCTTCCTTGGGTCAGTCAAGAATGATCTGGGATTGAGGTATCCCGGTATATACAGAATTCCATGTCATTGTGGTAAGACTTATATTGGCCAAATGATCGGCAGTATTAAGGATCGGGGCGTGGAACATCATCGTCATACTCGTATGCTTCAACCTGAAAAGTCGACTGTTTGCGAACATTGTATTAATGACGGACATAAGATGTTACATAATGTGACACAAATGATAGCTCCTGCATCCCGCTACCGGAAATGTGTTCTTAAGGAATCAATAAAAATTGGTATATCCGACAATACGAGAATTATTAATAAGGGCAATTCTATCAAACCTATGAATAATACCTTCACTCCGGCGTCTTGTTAAAAATGCTAGTGCACTCAGAGCTTCTGGTTAAGTAAAGCTTGGAATCCAAATTTATCTGATATTAAACAACAACAGTCTTCACTTCGAGCGGCGGCTTCTTTTAACTATTACGTGTTTTTCCCATAGTTTTTGCTGATAACCTGCGCACGCGTGGTGGACCACCATCGGTTTTTTAAGGGGCCGCCGTTTCTGTCATAATCTCGGTTTCCGACGAATAAGTGCAGTCCGCTTACTCACCTGAAGATTGCAGCCAGATGGTCTGTCAGAGTTATCCGTCTCAATCCCGAGAGGAATATTGTCCCTCAAGAGCTGACTGATAACCTCATACTGTCCATGGCAATCAGATATTCGATTGTAATGGCCGTCCGAGGTATCACAAAGCATATTAGAGTGTATCGAGTATTTGTAAACGCCATGTAAACCACAAGTAAATAGTTGAGACAGAAAGTGTACTGTATCACACAAAAATTACAATTGTAACCAGTATCACATTACTGTCGCAGTTGCCCATTTTGTAGTTTAAAATTGTCACATTCACGAGTCACTAGCTGCGGAGGTCCGTCTTTCGGAGTGGTGGTTGAACTGTGCGCTCAACAATAAGGGTACTCCACCCAAGTTCAGAATGTTTGTTAAGCTTATGGGACTTAACTGCTGGGTCATCAGTCCCTGAACTTATAAACTACTTATAAGCTAACTTATACTAAAGACAACACAAACATCCATGCCCCAAGGAGGATTCGAACCCCGACGGGGAATTGCCTCGTGCATCGGAGAATAGCGCCACAATGCGCTTGGCCATTCCGCGGTAGCTACTCCACCCAGGATTAAAGTCTGATGTAAGTTGGCATATGGTCTGTTTTCCTGGCCTAGGAGGTCAGATACTTGGAATGACGTGTGACTGCCCAGCCGTTCTATTAGGCAGTTCTCTATATTGGTTGTAATATAAAAATACCTACATTCCTTTGCAGCTTTTGTTGCCTTAGTACCTGGTCTCGAGCATAATGGCGAAACATGTGTAATGCTGCTTGGTGAACATGCTGGTGTTTGGAGGTAGGTCTTAAAATTACAAGACTGCGTATAAATACTAAATGACACGCATTTCTTTTTCTCATGGATTGGTACAGTTACGATTAAGTACCTATTTTTACTTTTCAGTGCGTTTTCCCTTGAGTGCATTAAATTTATTGTGTGCTCGCGTTTTTATTTGATTCACATTCACGTTAAATATCTGGTTAGTGTATTATTCCGCCGAGTGAACCGCGTCGCGACAGTCGTCTGCCTTTATTTTCTGATTAGAAGCGACATATAGTATTTTGATTTTCGTCTACACTTTCTCGTCTCAATTTGTAAAGTTATACTGAGCAGTCGTGCTTATTGAATTCACATCCGCGTTCTAACGAACAGTTTAGTTTTCCTTTGAACGCATCGCGACTGTAGTTTTTGTTTTTGTTGGCACTGTAATCATGAATAGGGACTGTGACTGCTGTGTGCGGATGCAGTCTGAGCTGGTGACACTTCGCTCCCAGCTTCAAGCTGTGTTAACCTCGGTTGCACAGTTGGAAGCTGCGATCGATGGGCGTCGTTGTTGTTGGCCGGCGGTGGGGACCGAACGGACTCCTGTCGTCTCCACCGATCGGCCTGCGGCAGCGACATGCCCTGAAACTGCTAGCAGTGAGGCAGACATCCCACCCGTGGTTGCGTGGGAGGTTGCTCCAGTGCGTGGCAGGAGGCGCAAGACATTCCGGGGGACCGATAGTGAGGCCTCCCCGGTTCGTCTTGCGAACAGGTTTGAGGCGCTGTCTGCTCAGGACGACGTTCCTGAGTCGGATGGTGTCTCTCACCCTGTCACCACCCAGCCTGCAAGATCCGGGCTTTCACAGAGGGTGGGTTTACTTGTAGTTGGGAGCTCCAACGTTAGGCGGGTGATGGAGCCCCTTAGAGAGATGGCTGCCAAGGAGGGGAAGAAGGCCAACGTGCACTCCGTGTGCATAGCGGGTGGAGTCATTCCAGATGTGGAACGGGTCCTCCCGGATGCCATGAAGGGTACGGGGTGCAGCCAACTGCAGGTGGTGGCTCACGTCGGTACCAATGATGTGTGTCGTTTCGGATCTGAAGAGATCCTCTCAGGTTTCGAGCGGCTAACTGAAGTGGTAAAGACTGTCAGTCTTGCTTGCAAGATGAAAGCAGAGCTCACCATCTGCTGCATAGTTGACAGGACCGACTGTGGACCTCTGTTACAGAGCCGAGTGGAGGGTCTGAATCAGAGGCTCAGACGGTTCTGCGACCGTGTAGGCTGCAGATTCCTTGACTTGCGCCATCGGGTGGTGAGTTTCCGGGTTCCGCTGAATAGGTCAGGAGTCCACTATACGCAGGAAGCGGCTACACGGGTAGCGGGGGCTGTTTGGCGTGGACTGGGCGGTTTTTTAGGATAAAGAGCTTCGGGGAAATAGAAAATGGGCAATCTCAAAGGGTTCAGGTGGATCACAGGAGAAATGTAGATCCGGAAACTATCGGTATAACAGTTGTAAATTGTCGTAGCTGTGTCGGGAAAGTTCCAGAACTGCAAGCGTTAATAGAAAGCACCGAAACACAGATCATTATAGGTAGCGAAAGTTGGCTCAAGCCGGAAATAAGTTCAGAAGAAGTATTTTCAAAAGATCTATCGGTGTTCAGAAAGGATAGATTAAACAAAATAGGTGGGGGCGTGTTTGTCGCTGTCAAAAGTAGTATTTCATGTAGCGAAGTTGAAGTTGATAGTTCGTGCGAGCTATTATGGGTAGATGTTGTACCCGAAAATCGTAAGAAGTTAATAATCGGTTCCTTTTACCGGCCTCCCGACTCTGACGATACAATAGCAGAAAGGTTCAAAGAAAACCTGTGTCTAATTACAAAAACGTACCCGACTCACACGATAATAGTAGGTGGTGATTTTAATTTACCCTCGATCTGTTGGCGAAATTATATTTTCAAATCAGGAGGTACGCATAAAGCATCGTGTGAAATTGTACTCAACGCATTCTCTGAGAATTACTTCGAACAATTAGTTCATGAGCCAACTAGAATTGTAAATGGATGTGAAAACACACTTGATCTCTTAGCAACAAATAATCCTGAGCTCATAACGAGCATCAAAACGGATACAGGTATTAGTGAACACAGAGCTGTAGTAGCGAAATTGAATATCGAAAGTCCCAAAGTTACCAAAAATAAACGCAAAGTATATTTGTTCAGGAAAGCAGATAGAAACAAAATACATTGCTTCTTGAAAGACAGCTTCCACTCGTTTCTAACACTAAACGTAGGTGTAGACCAGATGTGGCTCAAATTCAAAGAAGTGGTATCGACAGCAATTGAAAGTTTTATACCTAATAAATTAATAAAAGAAGGAGGCGATCCCCCTTGGTACACAAAACAGGTTAGGACACTGTTGCAAAAGCAAAGGAAAAGGCATACTAAATTTAAACGAACACGAAATCCCCAGGATTTGCGATTGTACTCAGAAGCTCGAAATTTAGCGAGGATATCAATGCGAGATGCCTACAACATTTATCACAACGAAGTTCTTTCTCGTAATTTGACTGAAAACCCAAAGAGATTTTGGTCATATGTTAAATATACTCGGGGAAAGTCACAAACAATACCTTCACTACGTGATAGTAATGGCGATCCTGCCGATGACAGCGCTACTAAAGCAGAGTTACTAAACTTAGCTTTTAGAAACTCATTCACCAAAGAAGACGAAACCAATATTCCAGATTTCGAATTACGAACAGATGCCGTAATGAGTAACATAGAAGTAGATATCATCGGAGTAGTGCAGCAACTAAAATCACTTAATAAGAACAAGTCTTCTGATCCGGATTGTATACCCATTAGATTTCTATCTGATTATGCTGAAGCGATAGCTCCTTACTTAACAGTCTTATACAACCGCTCCCTCATAGAAGCATCTGTAACAAAAGATTGGAAAGTTGCACAGGTCACACCTATATTCAAGAAAGGCAGTAGGAGTAACCCACTAAACTACAGGCCTATTTCATTGACGTCAATTTGCAGCAGGGTTTAGGAACATATCCTGTATTCAAATATTATGAATTATCTCGAACAGAACAATCTATTGACCCAAGGTCAACACGGATTTAGAAAATATCGTCCATGCGAAACACAACTAGCTCTATATTCACACGAAGTGATGGGTGCTATCGACAAAGGTTCGCAAATCGATTCCGTATTTCTTGATTTCCAGAAAGCTTTTGGCACCGTACCTCACAATCGGCTTTTAATCAAATTGCGTGGTTATGGTATATCGCCCCAAATTTGCAATTGGATAGGGGATTTCCTGTCAGAGAGGACACAGTTCGTAGTAATCGATGGTAAGGCATCGACTAAAACAGATGTGATATCGGGCGTTCCACAGGGTAGTATTATTGGTCCTCTGCTATTCCTTATTTACATAAACGATTTAGGGGAAAATCTAAGTAGCTCTCTTAGGTTGTTTGCAGATGACGCTGTCATTTACCGTCTATTAAAATCATCTGAAGATCAAAACCAACTGCAGAACGATCTGAATAAGATATCAGTATGGTGTAAAAATTGGCAATTGACTCTAAATAATGAGAAGTGTGAAGTCGTCCACATGAGTACGAAAAGAAATCCGTTAAACTTTGTTTATAACATAAATAAATCAAATGTGAAGGCCGCAAACTCCACAAAATACCTAGGAATCACTATTACTTCAGACTTAAACTGGAAAGAACACGTAGATAATATCGTGGGATAGGCGAACCAGAGACTGCGTTTTATTGGCAGAACCCTTAAAAGATGCAACAGAACTACTAAAGAAACTGCATACACTGCGCTTGTCCGTCCATTTTTGGAGATTGCAGCCCATTGTGGGATCCTTATCAGGTGGGTTTGACGGAGGACATCGAAAGAGTCCAAAGAAGGGCAGCTCGTTTCGTATTGTCGCGATACAGGGGAGACAGCGTTACGGAAATGATACAGGATCTGGGATGCGAATCATTACAACAACGGCGCTTATCGCTGAGGCGTGGGTTACTTGCGAAACTCCAATCGCCAACATTCTCCTCCGAATGCGAAAATATATTGTTGACTCCCACTTACATAGGTAGAAATGATCATCAGAATAAAATAAGAGAAATCAGAGCTCGAACAGAGAGATTCAGGTGTTCTTTCTTCCCGCGCGCTATTCGAGAATGGAATGGGAGATAAATAGTATAATTGTGGTTCGATGAACCCTCTGTCAGGCACTTAAATGTGATTTGCAGAGTATCCCGTGTAGATGTAGAAGTGCTCCCCCCATGAACCACACACGTTGCCGAGGTGGGGTGGCTTGCGTGCCTCTACGATACAGACAGTCGTACCGTAGGTGCAACCACGGCGGAGGTATCTGTTGAGAGGCCAGACAAACGTGAGGCAGCAGTCTTTCCATTAGTTACATCGGGTGAAGTCTACATGAATAGTGGACCACATAAGAGTTGAAATAAAGTGGTCAGAATCTTATATGAAACTACATTGACCTCACTCCAAATCACCAAATCACCTCTGGTAAAGTTGAACACAGTAGCACAAGCAGTACACATCTTGAGCTACAAATATTATTGAAATTTTACAAGTCAAGCAATCCATCCAAATTATTTCAAATATCACACGAAACTTCCTTCGTGTCACGTCTAACATCTTTGCACTACATGTTATTGTTAATAAAATACACGAAAGCCTCCGACATCTAGGACATTATCTTAGTCCACAAGACGTGCTGTATTCCACCAGACAACAGAACTAATAAAATTGAAGGAATTCTCCCAAAATTTTGTTCAGGCTCCGTTGACTAACCACAAAGTAGACATTTTCACTGCAATAATTAATGGACGTATGCAAGCTATCAGAAACGGTCACCTAGTGACGATGTTTCGAAAATGTTCAAATGTGCAAATGTTTGTTAAGCTTATGGGACTTAACTACGGGGTCATCAGTCCCTAAACTTACAAACTACTTATGAACTACTTACGAACTAGACGGCACAAATATCCATGCCCGAGGGGGGATTCGAACCCCCTACCGTAGTGGCCGTGCTGACCGTGACTGGAGCACCTCAGTCACCTCGGCCACGATGTTTCGAAGTACAATAAAATGAAGAAAAGTTTTGCGATGATCACTGAAATTTCGTCTCACAAGGGAACGATCCAATAAGATATGTCGAAACATACCCTGATTTTTATTTGTACAGAAAGAAGACAACGAAAGAAATGCACTCCCAAAATTTCAGCTGCTAAGAGGCACTCCACGTATTTAAAAAAAATAATAATAAATAAATTAAGTTACGCATTTTTGCCGCGAGAAGAACAGCTTATAACAGCGGATTGTACAGCCATTCCTGCTTAGCGCGCAACTCGACGAATCACTCACGCAGCGCCACGTAGCGGAATTATGCAGAGTTCAAAATCACCAATATTAAGCCCCTTAAGTCTGGTTTACAATGTAGTGAATGGAAGCGAACACGAACGAATGAGCATTTGCAGAAAATTCACTACCATTCCCTTGTATATGAGTTGAATCGTTTATACTAGAGGAAACGGAAGAGAACTCGAGGTAGCAAACATTGCCTGCGAACAGTGTGTTATTGGTTTTTAATTTTTGGAGGTAATATTAGGCATACAGTATACAACTATACCCTGTTAGAGCCACAGCGCGAAACTTTGCTATTAAGTAAGGATTATTGTGCATGGCGAGCGAACTATTTTTGATGAAGTATGCCGAATGGCGAAGGGAAGGTAGAATTTCTGTGTCTCAATTTGTATGGAAGCGTGACACGCATTGAGATCGTGCACTTTACACGGAATTCATCTTCATCTCCCCTTAGCACTGGTCCAAAGTTTTCCTTGTATGTCGGCTGCAATTTTTCTCTGGCTTCTCATTAGCATTGAGCAGATTTTTGTAATGAGAACACTAATTACCGACGTCGAGCATCATCTAAGGAGGTGACACGGCTGGCGCCAATACTACGCGTGTCAGGTCTACTGGTCTAGTGGCCGGGCGCCGTGGCTCAGCGCGCCCGGTCAGAGGGCTGAATGCTGTCTGTAATAAATAAAGCGGAGCCAAGAACAAACAGAACAACAACGAACGACGAAGAACAGCATCCGCAATAAACAGAACTACACAGAGAAAAAGGAAAATAGGAAAAGAAAGTAGCAAAGTGGGCGCGTTGTGAACCAGAGAGCAGGGGATCAAATTCCGTTCAGACCAAAAACTTTTTTTCACTACGGTTTTTAACCGAGCATTCACTGCTCAAAGATGATGGAGTGGCTACGAAAGAAATTTAGTTCCTATTACACATTAAACTGCAGTTCTCTATTTTCCGATCAGGTAACTCGGAAAGGTTAGGGACACCTAAGCAGCTGCAGTGGCGTCCAGTTGAAAAACCTGCAAGAGGCCTACCGGGTACATCAGATAGAATTTTCTTTTGCTCATCCTTGTTAGTTTGTTTGTTCTGGTGACCACCTGACTATAACGATACAAACATTTTTTGAATAACTTGATACCAACAGTTCAACACTTGCACATGAAATTCTTATAAAAGTGGTTAGCAGAGAAAATAAATTAATGACAGTGTTTGATGTCATAGACGACTTACGTCAATGTGGACTTGTAATTTGTTGAAATGAAATGTGTGTAGCAGTACCATGTTTTATAACATTTTTTTGGAATTTCGTGCATTTGACTATCAGTAAAATAGTTCTTTGTTTATTCCATGTAGTCGTCACAAAAATGCGAAGTGTCTATTGAATGACAAAAACAAATACTTTTATTGCACTAGGAACACCGGACAAAGGAAAACTGGATGCAATCAGGCACTTCGCAGTAGCCACAAGTTTTATTTAGACAGAACTGGGACGGAATCAGTAATGATCCCGGCCGTTGTTCTGCATATTGTGCTGCATACCAGGCATACTTGATCAAATTCGTAAAGCGTGCGAAGAAAACTGGTAATGCACAAATGATTTTGCAAGATTTTTGCAATTAAACAGTCCATTTTTTATGTTCGGTCCTAATTTGTCTTGAGGTTCTTGAAGACAGATATACAGCTGCGGAAACAGTAAACCAGTCATACTTAACACTCGCATTATCGTATATGATTGTGCAATCGACTCCGTCTTTTTTTCACCCCGAAATGATAAAGTGCGGTGTGCACGCAGTTCTTTCACGAAACCTGACTGATCAGCGTTATAAAGAGCTGTTGCAGGAATAACAGCAAGTTTCGTCTTTATGTCACTTATGAACTTCTCTATGGCATTGTCTATGACTGCTAGCTGCTCTAAACGTCTACGTGACGTAAACTTTTAGCGACTTCCTATTCTGTGTAATTTCTTGAACCTTTGTAGCCAGGTCGATGAAGCCTGTAAATTAGCAATGTTCGTGCCAGATGCAATTCGGAGGGCCCAGTCTCGCAGATCTCCATCGGTAACGGTGTATTGCCTCTCATGAGCAGTTCTAAATCTTTCAAACAGCTTTCTTTCAGATATTTTCGAGTTTCCGTTTGGCGCATATTTCTTACTTCATGTAATTCTTTCTTCCATTTATAAAGTTCACGCTCAGATTTTACGAAACGAAAACGCCTTTGCACACTGCTTAACTTCAAGTGTTTTTTCCCTCCTTCGTTTAACCAATATTTCACTGCCTTTGCCGGCCGCGGTGGCCGAGCGCTCTGCGGCGCACCAGTCACGGTCTACACGGCCACTACGGTCGGGGGTTCGAATCCCTCCTCGGGCATGGATATTTGTGCCGCCCTTAGTCTTAGCTAGTTCATAAGTAATTTGTAAGTTTAGGGACTGAGGACCCCTTGGTTAAGTCTCATAAGCTCTACAAACATTTGAACTTTTTTTCTCACTGCCTTTTCTTTGTCGCTGAAAGCTGATGTAGTACTTTTTTTTCTTCTTTTATAGGCTTGGAAGGTATTCTTCTTCAGAACTGTTACTGGCACAACTGACGTCGTCCGAGTCACAGTTCGTGGAATCGTCACATTTATTTCCTATCTCTTCTAACGTTTCAAAAATTTCAAACGAAATATTGATATCATTCGAATGAATGTCAAAGAAATCAATCAACAAATGACACATGTATGTCCTCAGGAGAAATAGATGATTTCAGCTGGGAACCACGTACTTCGTATTTTATCTTTGATAAATTTACAACGATAATTGGATTCCACATTATTGTGAAACTGGAAGAAGAAAAAGAAGATTCTATTAGCAGGCATGCCTGACGAAAGCACAATAAATATTAATTCAGCTTTATCTTTATTGTCAATACTTACCAATACTGCAAAATTCAACTTATAATACACAAACGATAACCTGAAACGTCCTTTACAAATTATGAGCGGGTTGTGTCATGTTTCCTGTTTACAATATACCGCCGACCTCGACTGTATGTGTGTGTGTGTGTGTGTGTGTGTGTGTGTGTGTGTGTGTGTGTGCTCGCGCGCGCGTGTCTAGTTGCGCATGCGCTGTTGCTACAGCGCCAGTAGGGGTGTACATTTCTACCGCCACCTGGTGCGCTACGAACTTGGCAATTTTCAGCTATTTTTTGAATGTACTTTCAGTGTCTCTGAGCAGCTAAAATTTTGACAGTGCATTTTTTTCGTTGTCTTCTGCCTGTGTAAAAAAGTCCAGGGTAGGTTTCGACATGTCTTATTGGATCGTTCTCTTGTCAGCCAACGACCATTATCATTGCAACAAACAATTACACCAAAGTGGTGCATATCTTGAATAAATGAGATTGGAACCACGTGGACTAACTTTCCAAGTAAAAGAATCCTCGCATAGGACATAAGAAAGAAGATTAGTCACAAATATGATTTGGCGGAACTTAATCTGAAAAAAAAAAAGTTACCTATTTGTTCTTATACGGGCAAAAATAAATAAACAATTCGCATAAAATTCGCAGAAACGCAAAATTCACACACTGCGTCAAGAGCTTCTGCAATATGTGACGCAACGATGATTAAAATCTTCATACTTCACCGTTCTACACCAACATCATCAGCACTTGCTCGTCACTTTCTTCGTCAAGGATCCCCAGTGCCGTGTCCAAATTCATTGTCTATCACGCTAAACCGACTACTTTTCCTGCTCAGCACTCTGACTGGCTGTCAGCCGCTAGTCCCAGAGACCCTTGTACCATCGAGCTCACCACTCATGCAATCTACTACACCAGCGCAAAGACTCCCTCGTACTCAAACAAACTTAACTCTCAATCCTAGAGTAGCAATTGTTTGACAGTTTTACCATCACCACTTGACCTTCCAGCATGCTCTTCTTTCGTCCAGGGAAAGGGAGTGATTGAAAAGAGGAGCTTGAACCAAGGGAAAAAATTTAACAACTTAAGTTTTACGCATCCATGTGTTCCGATTATTTAGCAACTAAGTCGATGGTCACTTCAACAGGCTGTACTAGCCTCTAACGTGATCCCAACAGATTTGGAAATAATAAATTCATGGCAAGAAATATACGTTACGTTTGAATATGTTTACTTATTACGAATGCAGATTCCAGTAAGTATTCCTGATGTTGAAAAACAGATGTCCAATAAAAATATCTTTAGAGCCAAATGACAACTGCAATAATTCAAAACTTCAAACGACTATAAGCAAAGAGCAGACAACCAATATAAATGCATACACGAATAAATTTCAAAACAACGAGAGTATTACAGCCTTGTTCACAAAACCTATATAATTATCAACAAGTTTTTTTTACTTCTATACGAATAGTTACAAACTTGTGAATTTGGAAAGTTTAGTTTTTGAATCTGGTGATGTTAGTACCCACAACACGAATGTGAATAATATCCGCGTCGGAACTGTCACGCAATCAGGGGCGCCATTTTACGTATTGCGTGGCCACTCCCTTCCGTAGTAAGGGTACTCTTTCGGGCATGTGAATGTACTGTCCTTAGGATAAGTTAGATTAAGAATTTCGTAATTCTGGGTACCGATGACAACATTTTGAACCCTTAGGATTACAGAATTTGGACAGTTGTACATTTTGTAATAAATAGAAAATGGTAATAGTACGACATTGTCAGCGTTATTCGGAAAATGATGAACGGTGTGGAGGAGCCAACAGAAAACTAAAGGAGCATTTTAATTAACCTGTGTCATCAATTTGGTGATTATGGAGTTGCAGACATAAACTACATCTGAGGCTTGGTACTGGCAGAACTAAAGCTCTGAGGAGTGGCCGAAGCGTGCAGGGAAACCTTATTCGGTATAGCGATTACCCACGAAATACGACGTTCGCAAGTTCGAATCCGGTTCCTATACAGTTTTATTTCGTCGGGAAGTTTCATGTCCGTGAACACTATGCTGCTGAGTGAATGTATCACTCAGGATTAATTAGGAAACTATGTCGGAATGCTGAGTACTAGGATAAAGTCTTAGGGAAAGTGCTTCAAAGTGAATCAAAGCACGAGATGAAAGAAATGTACCAACAAATCAACAGCTAGGCACAGATGGTTGGCCTCAAAGTGAAACAAAATAAAACAGAGTTCATTCAATTAGGAAACATATGGGCAAGACGAATTTCTGGAGACAAATGGCATGACATTCAAAAGGGTACACCAGTGGTTTACCACGGACAACAAAATAGAAATGGACATCAAGGAAAGAACAGTTGGAATGAAATGTATGTATTCCTTCCAAGAGGGTCTAAATGACTCCCATTGAACACTAAATTGATAATGTATAACACGGTGATAACACCAGCGGTTATGTATGGTTCAGAAAAATGGAGCATGGCTAAATGAGACAAGGAAAAATATTAATATTTGAAAGTAATGAGGAAGATATGGGGACCAATTTTTGATAACGGAGAATGGAGGAGGAGGCAAAATGAGGAAAGGTAAATTCTGATTCGATAGCGAAACATCTTACAGAAGATGAAGAGCAAGAGACTACAGTGGGTGGGCCATGTAGCCCGTATGAATGAAGGCGAAAATTCCACTAGAAGGGAACGACCTGACGAAGGTCCTGGCGGCCCTGGGATTGCAGACACCTGGAGGAACCGGGCACAAAATATGGGGGAATGGAGGCAATTTGTGGAAGCAGCGCATGGTCTGCAGGGCCTGTGATCGCTGGATTGTTGTTTATTATTGTTTATGTTGTTGTCATTATTGTTAGCAGCAATGCACAGAATTGGATACATATTTCCTTAATGAAAACTATCGAGGAACATTAAAATACTCCTATCAGAACATAAAAAAGAAGACGTAAGAGACAAGTTGTATTACACGCCTCCTGTTGAAGCTATCGTGGGGTTAAGTGTCGTCAGAAAATGATAATACTATAATGAGCACTACAGTGACTTTAAAGTATTGAAATGTAAACAGACTTCTCTGTTGACAAATAAAAGGATGAATATTTGTATATATAACTAGATGACCCAGTGAACTTCGTATCACTTACCACTTAATGTAAACCATATTAATTTAGACCCAGTAGCTATATAAAGGCATCATCAGATAGTCTAAGTATCGGATCGATACTGGGCGGAAAGAGTGGACAAATCACGCAACATGTCCAGGATGCCGCGTAGGAGTGGCCATGCGCATTGAGGCGCTATGCTCTGATGCGCGAGACCGTTCCCCGACGGGGGTTCGAATCCACTCTCGAGCATGGGTGTTTGTGTCGTCCTTAGTGTAAGGTAGTTCATAAGTAGTTTGTAAGTTTAGGGACTGATGACACTACTGTTAAGTCCCATAAGCTTAACAAACATTTGAACATTTTTTTTTTTTTTTTTTTTGAAAACTTTTCCAAGACCATAATGACTAAAACAAAAACAGAATTACTCCTCGCCGTTGTGCGAATAGTCAGTTATAGAGCAGAATTCAATCAAACACACATTGAAAAACGCAATTGAAGTTTTTCTAAAATTTTCCAATTTTTCGGTAGATTCTGAAAAAAATTGTTTCGTATAAACTTTGTCCTGTCAAGCCGTACTCAAGTGACGCTCTTACAACCACGTTGCAATTAACTTTTATTCATAGAAAAAAATCACTATTGGTTTTTCCTAAATTTTCATACTTTCCGGGAGACCTTTCCAAATTATTATGTGATGCGAACCTTCCTCTTGCTTTTAACATGAAATGTACAACATTTTATCGCAGTTGAACGAACGGTATTGAAAGCTCACTGGAAAAAGCTGTTTCATTTTTTTTCTGATATTCCTCTTTTTCCGGACAACTTTTCCATATTTTATCACCGTTTAAACCTTTCCTGGACTTACACGAATATTTAAAGACTAAAATTAGCCAAATCGGTTCAGTTGTTCTCGAGTTTTAGCGAGACTAAAGAACAGCCATTCCTTTATATATATATGGCTTTTATTAATCAGATCTCATGCAAATAAATTATTAATTTGGGAAGAAAATAAATCAAGGATATCGAAAAAGAATAATAACAATTTGACTGAAGAAACAGGGCTGTAGTAAGTAGTGGTAGTTGAAAACGCATAAATTCATGCATAAAGCTCAGAATCAGAATTTATTTGCAGCTGTAGTTCTGAAGAAATTTAGGTACGATGAAAGTTACCTCAGTTTTTATACATTTTTATATTTAAAAAAAAAAATAAAAATCAACTTAATGGTTCTTGTGGTTCACCAGTTAAGTTTCAAGTCAAAGAACAACTACTGTAGGTGGAGAGATATCCGAATTGTGAGCTAGTGAAACTAATATTAGTTAGAACCTTGTCCTCCCAAAGGGCTGACTAATTAGTAGACACGTTTGAAAGGCTATCTGTGGACTTTTGTATGTTTGGCTATGTCTTTTTATGTAAGTGTGTGTGTGTGTGTGTGTGTGTGTGTGTGTGTGTGTGTATGTGTGTGTGTGTGTGTGTGTGTGTGTGAGAGAGAGAGAGAGAGAGAGAGAGAGATAAAGAGAGGGAGAGAGAGAGAGAGAGAAAAAAAATTTGTATGAGCATCGAGGTCTATGTGGCCGTCCTCAACGAAAGCATTAAGCCTCTCACAAAGCAACGAAGACGTCCACGTCCTTTCTGCAGAAATTCATGGCTGCTAGTATGAGTGGAATTAATTAAGGAAGTCCCTGCTTTTGAGTGATCTCATAAAGAGAATTTATACGACGCACAAGGAGGAATGGGTCTGCCGACACAATTAGATTATATTTGCCGCGGTTGCAATTCGTTAAAATTCAATATGGCTCACGAGCTCGTAAAAATTATGGCTCACCATGCATAATTCTGTATCCACAACTGCTCTACACGGAATCAAAATATGGGAGCATTTGAAAATAATCTTTCGAACGATAACATTAGTATGTAGACATAATATGTTGAGTATGATAAAAATATCATAGCCAATTCATATTAGACGAGCCACTCTGCTACACTCTTAAAATAACTTTGCGAGAGGAAGCTTTCGAAAAAACATTTTCATTGCGGTATCTGAACCTGCAGAGTTTGATTTTAAATGCGTTTTTATGAAATACCTTACACCTAGTAACTGACTAGGTTGTAAATTATATTTCTTACTATGAGAAATAGTTTGTAAACGCATCATATGCTTTAAAGTATTCGTTAAAATGCATCGTAAGGTGATGGAGTAAGTTTGATTAACGTTTCAAAAAATGTTCAAATGTTTGTATAGTCTATGGGACTTAACTACGGGGTCATCAGTCCCTAAACATAAAAACTACTTATGAACTACTTACGAACTAGGACGGCACAATTATCCATGCCCGAGGGGAGATTCGAACCCCCGACCGTTGTGGCCGTGCAGACCGTGACTGGAGCGCCTCAGGCCCCTCGGCCACCGCGGCCGGCGATTAACGTTTGATTTCTTATGTTTCTCCGTTACAGTTGCACATTTAGTTGTCTGTTATTGTGACAAATTTCAGACTATAGCAAGACTATTTTAAACCGCTGGTGTACAAATAATGTTATTTGCATGATTTAAGTCTGTAGATAATACAGATCAGTGATCATTTAAAATATTCTATAAAGCATTATGAATTACAGGTTATCTGTGATTTGACCAAGAAATACTTATATGTCATAGTATATAAATATACCAACTAACATCTTAAACCTGAAATCATGGCTGACTCTTGAGTTACTCACGAATAGTTCGAAAATAAGTTTACCCAATCTGGGACCGAAGTACACAAAAACACTGGGTTGAGCCATAAGGTAATATTGTGGAGATGGAACACACATAATTAAGTTGGTGCACAGGATGGGTAACACATCCTATTGGAGCCTCGTGTGAGGTCTACATTTACTGCAATTTGGCATTTTATATGATTTTATGTGACTCATTTTGTACATTTTTGTGATTTTTAATTAATATTCATGTAACATTTTGTGTGGCATTTATGCGGCATATTAAATTACAATTTACACTGTGATACTTTACACAAAACTCTGTGTAGCAATTTCTGTGATTTGCTGTGCGAAATTTTATGTATGACTTCCGTAGTCAAACCGACATATGACACTGTCTTTGATCTTTCTTCAAATTTGAAATGGTACAATCGTAGAACAAGGTCTGCGTATACTGCTATTTGGGAAGATTTCGGCGTTTAGAATGCTGGGATATAAAAGGCACCTTCTTAACTTTCACGTACGTTAAAATTATGGGGACAAACGTGTTCTCAATTGAGCACCGATTTAATGAGTTTTAGTCCAATAAACTTGGGTGCTGTTCAGGTTTAATACATGGCAAATGACTCCAGTTCGCTGTCAATCAATATGCCACCTACGTTCAGCATCAGACTGGGCTCTGACCCACTTTGAGATAAGAGACACATAGTAAGCTAGGTACACAAGCTTTATGGTGAGCACTGCTCGGCCTACGTTTGCAACAATGTTGCATTTTACATAAATTTTAATGTGACATTATTATGTAATATTTTATGCGACTTTTGTGCGATATGATTTGACAAAATATCATGTAAATTTTATGTAGCACTTAATGTAGCAATTTTTGCTGCGTGAAGTGCAACGATTTATGTATGACGTTGGCAGTGAAGCCAACATGTGGGGACGACTGAAAATCGTTTGTGACTCTTGGAATATTTGTTTTAAAATCACGAATGCTCTGAAGCTGAACATATTTCAATTTAATGTTTTAACACTGGTCGCTTTCCAGACAAAGATTTGAGTTTTATAATGTGGCACTGCACACACAATAGCCGCGTGGTAGTAGCCGAGCGGTCTGGAGCATCACGTTGAGGATCGCGTGGTCTCCCGCGTCGGAAGTTCGAATAATCCCTCGGGCATGGATTTTCGTGTTGTCTTTAGTATAAGTTAGTTCATAAGTAGTTTGTAAGTTTAGGGACTGATGACCCAATAGTTAAGTCCCATAAGCTTAACAAACATTTGAACTTAATGCGTGCAATATTCGAGGTAGGCCAGAGGTATGAACATTGAACTTTTATACTCCGAAAGTAATAAAAAATAAAATAAAATAAAAGAATTAAAAAGACGTAAACTAAATGTGAAGCGGTGGCAAGAGAAATATAAGGAATGAAACGCAATTGAAAATTAATTTACTTGTTCTCGTGATTTTTCACAAACAATTTTGAGGATTCTGAAAGTGAGAGTGTTTTACTATGTTCTGTTAGATATACCTCAAATTGTATAGTAAATTCTGTTGGCGTCTGTAGACGAATTGAATACGTTTCCAAACAAATGATGCTAGCAACAAAAATATATTATGCATAGGCATCAGCAGAATTATTAAATTTCTGGATCAGATGTAATATTGTTTGGTTAGATGTGTAGGTAGAGTGTGGAAGTGAACTTAAACTACTGCCACACTCGCTTCATAAAGCCTGATTCCTCTGATTACACACACAAATTCCGTAACGACGTTAGTTCAAATTATTTATGATTGAAGGAAGTACTATAAATATTAAAGACATTAGTATACTATCTTGTTACGAATTCTAGCTGCACTTTCTCTTCGTAGCATTGAGAGAGGCTTAATGCTTTTTCAGATTTCCGTGCGTCAGTCGGTAGAAGCTGAAGGTTTATAAGATAACTTCTGTAGCCCTCAGTATGGCAGTCCAGTTATTAAGAATTCTTGTTCTCCACATAGAATAGACAATCACGTTTAAACCTATGTCACATACTGAATTCTGTGCCTCTTCTCGGTGTAAATACTTAAAGCTCAAAATTTAACGTAACCAATAGATACGGCACTTTGTGCTCTCTTGGGTGGGGTCAAGCATTTCATTTCGCACCTAATGTTATTTACAGTGGTATTTAGTAGTTTTTAATATCTACATGCACTTCACAGCTTGTCATGTTTTCCCGACGGTTGTGTTCTCTTCTTTCGCTTCTGGTGTTTATTATTCTGTTGTTATTGTTATTTCTTACTTTTCGAATATTTACTTTGAAAGCAGCTTGTTTTCAAGTGCAATTGTGATATGAGTTAACATAGATTCCTACGTAAGCTTATCATCCCAATATCTGATTTCGGAATTATATCTGACCATTATGTCATCCTACGAGTAGACCTACACCCAAATTCCCCAGGAATTTTCCAAGTATATTCGTCTGTTGTGATTCTTGAACAGTGTTCCCAACTAACAACTGAAATTTATTACACATCTCCACTAGTCTTTATCTTCTATTATTCTTACTGCCAAGACAATATTTTCTCCCACCCCATATTTCTACTCCTTCACGTTTAACCGCGTTCCAATTCCTCACGAGTGTTAAATTTTATGTCCCTCTACATTGTGGTTGTCTAACTTATACTTTTTCTACCTCTTCCGTATCAACTGATGACATCGGAATCAATATCTGAACTACCGTTTTCGATGTAGGTATGCTAGTGAATATGATTAGAACTGACTTTTCACTTTCCTATTCACAATAAATCCTATGCCGTTATACCATCTTTCGCTGCCGCCGATATTATCCCATATTTGTCTTACCAGACATCACTGTCCGGGTATCTGAATGGTAGACTATTTGGAGAATTTTTGCTAATGCTGAGATTAGCACTTCTTCCGTTACAGGCTACATATCTCGTGAATACATGTTATACATCTTTAATGAAATGGTTAGAAGTGATTTATACATTCTCATGCCTTTGATAGCGGATGATTCTTCCATCTGTAGTGACACTTTCGTGCATAATGTTTGTAGAACATCGGCGGTTGCCGATGTTGAGTATCTTTATGATCGACACAGTGTCAGTATGCGTTTTCAATAGGATGAACCCCAAATTTCACAGAAATATAACCATGCTATTGTCATACCATGGCACGACGCATCCGCTATCGTTTTTATTCATCACGTAGTCATAATTTGTAAAACAATTTATTTTCTCCGTCGCAGTCCCACAATTTTGAAGTGAGTAACTAGTTTCTGACTCTACCGTCCATTATCAAACCGTTAGCCTTTTTCAAACCGTGATAATACAATGCAACGGTTTGATAATGGATGGTATGGTCCGAAACTAGTCACTCACTTCAAAATTGTGTAACTGCGACGGACAAAATAAATAGTTTTACAAAATATTCCCAATTGCTGATCCTAAACCGTCTTTACGATGAATTTTCATACGTAGTCATACATTCGTTTGGTTTGCTTTCTGAAAGCCTTCACTTCCATTAGGGAACATTTGTTTACTCTTTTGTGATGAACAGGTCCAGTAAGAAATAACATATCGTAAAGTGTTAAGCTGGCTGTTCATTATCAAACATTTAAAATTGACAAATGAAATCTGATTCCCGTATTCGACGCTTAATATCGTCCCTTATACCGATAAGACCTCATAAGATAATGATCATACCTGATAATGTTTCCTTAGATTATTTTTTATTTCCAAATCCTATCGGCTTTCCATGAATATGTTGTTTGCAGCTGTGATATCTATAAAACGGTATAGAAGTTTTTCTCAAGGTGGGTTTACAAAAGGAATTTCTCGAACTTGTTTTGTCAAATGTGTGTATGTTGTTACTGCGACTTGAAAATAAGTTAATATCTCTCCTCATCGGTTCCATTACATCGTTTTGGCCAGTGAATAATTGTATCTTCATTGGTATCCTTATCCATGATACGTCTATATAAAGGCACTTAGCTGTTGTTGTTGTTGGGTTTTTTAAAGGGGGCTAAACGGCTAGGTTATCAGTCCCCTGTTCCTAGCTATGAGAGATCATCTGTTAGTGAGCACGTAAAAAGTATGCCATGCTTGAGACGTTCAAGGTGAGAATGCGTGCTAAGACAACAACATTTAAAGCAAAAAATCACTAAAGCAGTGCACCAAAGGGACAATAACACTAAGAGAGCACAGCAGAAGATTGTGGCTGGCTGATCACAAAGATAATATAGGATGAGCTAGCCTTTCTGCACGCACAAAAATTCCAGTCATAGATGGGACTGACAGGATGAAAGTAAAAACAGATTAAAACCGGTTAAATGACAGGTGCCTGAAATATCAGGTTCAGGGGCCCACTATTAAATCATATGATAAAAACCAGCAGCGCGAATAAAATCTAAAACACGTTCGACCATAGCAGCATCGTCTCCTAACATAAAAGAAAGCGCATCTGGTAGATTAAAAGATTGTCGCAAGGCAACTAAAATTGGATGTCCACCAGAATGTGGACCACTGTCAAGGGGGCGCCACAGTCACACTGTAAGGACCGCAGTGAGGACTTCCATGCGACCGTAGGTAGCGTCACTGCACGAAGCTTGTAGTGTTGAGCAGAGTTAGCCCACTCGGAATCCCACAGGCCACGGATCTTCCGATGGAACTCCAGTCGGAGATCGCTCTCCAGAAGACCAATACCCAATGGACTGGAGGAAGTAGCCTGCTTAGCCAGCTGATCCACACGTTCGTTTCCAGAAACCCGATGTGGCCTGGGGTCCAAACAAAGACCACAGAGCGACCAGACTGAACAAGCCTGGAAACAGACTCCTGTATGGATTGCACCAAAGTGTGTTTCGGGAAACATTTGGCGAGGGCTTGCAAGCCACTCAGGGAGTCAGAACAGATGACCAGAGACTCCCCAGGGCACGCTCTGAGATTTTCGAGTGCCTGATAGATGGCAAACAATTCCGCAGTGAACACACTACTCTCACAGGGCAGTGAATGCTGTTCGACATGCTCACCACGGACATATGCCTAACCAGTACGGCCGTCGACCACGGAACCATCCGTGTACATGACTTCCGCGCCACAGAACGACTCTAAAACCACCTGAAACTGACGACAGAGACTCAGTGGCGCTACAGAGGCTTTCGAGGCATGCGACAAGTCCATCAGAAACTGCGGACGTGAAAGAGACCAAGGAGCGGTACGGTAAGGGCAGTGAAAAGTAGGAGGGAGGGGAAGAGACTCAAGGGATGACAGGAGGGAACGAACACGGGCCGAGATCGGAAGACCCGACCTCGGTCGTTGTCGTGGAGACGGGAGTGCAGCAGCTGGAAAAAGAAGCCTGCGATTCGGATGGTGCGGTATTGCCTGAACATGGGCAGCAAAGGAGGACAACAGTAGCTACCGACGAAATTTCAGGGGAAGGACTCCAGCTTCAGCAAGTAGGCTTGCCACTGGACTTGTCCGAAAGGCCCCTGTTGCTAAACGGACGCCACTGTGGAGTAATGGGTCCAAGACCTGCAATGCAGATGGGGCTTCCGAACCATACACAAAGCTCCTGTAGTCTACGCGTGATTGAATCAGCGCCCTGTAGAGCTGCAAAAGACTCGTACGGGCGGCTCACCAACTTGTGTGGCTGAGGCAGCATAGAATATTGAGGTACCGCACGCACTTCTGCTTGAGCTGGCGAAGGTGGGGCACGCAAGTGAGCATGCCAAGAAATCGGTGAGTCTCTTCGACACGAAGAAACTCATCATATAAGTATAGCTCTGGGTCCAAATGGACAGCTCGACGGCGGCAGAAGTGCATAACCCGGGTTTTAGATGGAGAAAACTGGAACCCATGGGTTGAGGCCCACGACTGCGCTTTCAAATGGCTCCCCGTAGACGCCTTTCAGCTACCCCAATGCTAGCTGAGCTGAAGTATAGGCAGAAGTCATCAGAGAACAAAGAGGAAGAAACCGATGACCCCACTGCCTCAGGAAGTCCATTGATGGCAATTAAAAAGAGGGGTACACTAAGGACGGAGCCCTGCGGGACACCGTTCTCCTGGACGTGATGGGAGCTGAGGGAAGTACCGACCCGTACCCGAAAAGTTCGGAAGGAAAAAAAATTTCGAATAAAAAGTGGGAGCGGACCTCTCAAGCCCCAACCGTGCAGTGTAGCCAGAATATGGTGGCGCGAAGTGGTGTCGTAAGCCTTTCAGAGGTCGAAAAAGACGGCAACGAGGGGCTCACGACTGTGAAATGCCGTACGAATGGCGGACTCCGGAGCCACTAAGTTGTCAACAGTGGAGCGGCTTTGGCGGAAACCCCCTTGACGTGGGGACAACAGACCCCGATGTTCAAGTACACACATAAGCCGCCGGCTCTCCATACGCTCGAATAGTTTGCACAGAACGTTGGTGAGGCTGATTGGGCGGTAACTATCAGCCACCTGCGGATCAGCACCATGTTTGATCACCGGAATAATGATGCTTTCTCGCCATTGTGACGGGAAGGCCCCTTCTGCCTATAAACGGTTAAACAGGGCGAGAAGCTGGCGGTGAAACTCCACAGACAGGTGTTGGATGAACTGGCTGTGGATCCTGTCCGGTCACGCAGAGGTATCGTGGCATGCAGCAAGGGCAGTTTCGAATTCCCATTTGCTGAAAGCAGAGTTGTACGATTCTGCTCGACGTGAAACGACAGTCGCCGCTGTTCTAGCACGGAAGTCTGCACTGTATGCCGCAGTTGCGGAATTTCGAGCATAATGCTCCGCCATATGCTCAGCAATAGCAGTGGTGTCAGTGCATACAGTACCCTGGATCCGTAAGCTGGGGATTGCTGCTGACGTGCGGTACCCAAATAGGCGTCTAACGTGGAACCACACCAGAGATGGTGAAGCACGAGAGCCGATGCTGGCGACATACCAGCTGTCCTGTTTGCTCTGGCGAATGAGCTGTCGAGCTCGGGCCCAAAGCCGTTTGAAGGCTATCAGGTTGTCTAAGGGTGGGTGGCGTCGATGGCGCTGTAGCGTCCGCCGACGCTCCCGAATGGCTGCAGCAATCTCTGGCGTCCACCAGGGTACGGACTTGCGCCGAGGGGTGCCAGAAGTGGTGGGAACAGTGGCCTAGGGGCAGAAACGATAACAGCAGTGACTTGACCAACCGCCGTGTCCACATTGGCAGCCACTGGTACAGGAAAAGTTGCAGTGGAGGTATAATCCCGCCAATTAGCTCGACAGAGGGACCATCGAGGTGGGCTGCCTCCAAGTTGGAAGTGCAGGTGCGACATAAGGATCGGAAAATGGTCGCTGCCGCAAAGGTTATCATGGGTCCTCCATCGAAAATGTGGGAGCAAACTCGGACTACACAGAGAGAGGTCGATTGCCGAGTAAGTGCCTCGCGCCACGCAGAAATGCGTGGGGGTCCCAGTGTTTAAAAGGCAGATGTCCTGTTGTGACAGAAGTGTCTCAACGTCCCTACCACGAACCGTCCCATAATGGGTGGTGGGCATTAAAATCCCCCAAGAGGAGAAATGGTGGGGGCAGTTGCGCTATCACTGCAGCAATATAAGTAGTAGAGACGGTTGCATCCGGGGGAAGGTAAATGGAACAGACGGTGAATTTCTGCCCCGCCCGGATGCAAACAGCGACTGCCTCTAAGGTCGTTTGGAGAGGCACAGCAGCACTGGGGACAGTTGCGAGGACGTAAACAGAGACACCACCTGAAGCTCTATCACATATAGCCCGGTTACGGTAAAAGCCCCAATAGCCTCGAAGGACTAGGGTCCTCTGAACAGGAAACCACGTTTCCTGCAGTGCTAGACAAAACACCGAGATGTGGCATAACAACTGCTGCAGCTCAGCTAAGCGGTTGAAGAAACCGCCGATATTCCATTGTAGAATAACTTCGTCTCCTAGCTGAGAATCCATAAAGAATAGCTGAGGAGCAGGTTATTCCATCGCATCGCTATCTGACTTGTGTACAGCATCAATAGTGTCATGATTCATAGTTCTATTGGATCAGTAAGTGCAAGATCCTCGGGGGTAGAGAGGATCTTGACTTCATCCTCTGAATGAGGATGAGGGTATATGTGGCTTTGGAGCCACCAAGGGTTCTTTTTTCCTTGCGGTTTTTTTCTTAGCCTCTCGCTGGCCCTTTGGTTTTAAGGGCCGGGAGAGCTTCTCAGGCATGGTCTCGGGGGCTGACGAAGAGCAGGAGGCCCTTCGGTCAGCAACAAGGGGATCCTGCAGCTATTTGCTAGGATCTGCCATGTGGAGAAGCATCTGAAGGGAGCGTCCCAAGGGACCCCTTCCGATCAAGAGGGGCCAGGGAAGGCTTCTCCTTTTCCGACTTAGAGGTGGGAAATGGTGTCCCCCCGATGTTTGAGCAGTTTTTGCCCCCACTGTGAAAAGAGTGGGAGCCACCGAAGAGGAAATGCCCCCAGCTGGTAGGGGAGCAGGAGTAGTTGATTGGGTATGGGAGCCCACTGGCAGTGGTTGTGTAACACGGTAAACGAGGCACTGTAGATACCGATGAGGCTGCTGTGGCATAGGAAGGGGTCAGATGTACGCGATGGAGCTTTTGATACTTTCGTTTTGCCTCTGAGTAGGTTAGTCTGTCCCATGTCTTATATTCCATAATCTTCCGCTCTTGCTGTAATACTGAGCACGTAGGTGAGCAAGGGGAGTGATGCTGGCCGCAGTTTACACATACTGGAGGAGGGGTGCAAGGGACGTTCGGATGGACTGCACGTCCACACTCCCGACATGTAGGGTTGGCATCACATCGGGAGGACATATGCCCAAACCTCCAGCACTTGAAACAACGCATAGGGGGAGGAACGTAGGGGTTTACGTCACACTGGTAGACCATCACCTTGACCTTCTCGGACAATGAATCACCTTCGAAAGTCAAGATGAAGGCACCGGTGGCAACCCTATTGTCCTTCGGACCCCTATGGACTCACCGAATAAAATGTACTCCCCGGCGTTCCAAGTTGGCACGTAGTTCTTCATCAGACTGCAGCAACAGGTCTTTATGGAATATTATCCCCTGGACCATATTCAAGGTCTTGTGTAGCGTTATCGTTATGGAAACATCACCCAGGTTGTCACAGGCAAGCAAGGCCCGTGACTGGGCTGGGGATGACGTCGTTATTAACACTGACCCAGAGCGCATCTTTGACATTCCTTCAACCTCACCGAACTTTTCTTCCAAGTTCTCAACGAAAAACAAGGGCTTTGTGTTCTTGAAGGATTTTCCATCATACATACAAGGTATTTCGGGGCATAAGGCTCACCCTTCTGTTTTGCCCGACGTTCCTCCCACTGTGTAGCCAGGGAAGGGAACGTTTGGGGATCATACTCTACCGCATTGAAGTCATTTTTACCTCGCTTAGAGACGCCATGTTTGCGTGTGGCGACGCTATTAATTGCTTGTGTCATCCTGGTCCCACGAGCAGCTAGGGAACTAAAGGTCCACCCAGGCAGAGCCCCGCTTGCCTGGGTAAGACTTAGGTGCGGCAGGTTCCTCAGAGGTAGCTCGCTAGTGACTGTTCAACCTTAACAGACATGCATCTCCTCAGCACGTAGCACACCTTGAGATTGAAATTTTATTTTTTTTAAAATTTATTTAAGGTTTTTTTTTTTTTTTAGAGGTTTGTACCGTCCTCGCGACACGGGCGATGAAGCCAAGATCCCCGAGGGCTCTGAAACGTGCAACGTTCCACCGTCGCGCCAAACGATGGTCGTTGAAGCACACACAGAGCTTACGGTATAGCGGACTGTTGGCGCGACACAGCCCACAGCTCAGGACCCCGGGTTCGCCAAGCCCGTACTCAGCAAGTTAATGCTGGGACCCTGAAGGGAAGGCACTTAGCCATCAAGAAACGGTACAGGTATCTAGAAAACTATACATTTCATCTCACGTAACACAGAACTCAGTGCTACAGTTCTCAAAATTATATATTATCGCGTACCTTGCATTGAGAATTATCTTTGTTGAACAATGTCTCAAAACACTCGAATGATATTTTACGGAAGCATGACCATTCATCATGAAAAAATCACGTTTTTCATCTTGAGTTTGGATGGTCCCCTGCTTTTCAGGCCAATATCTCTGTTCGCAGAAGGGTCGATTTACACTGTGCACATATTTGGGTTAAAGCGAGGTATTATCCTTGCTGAATGTGTTTATCATGCAGTATGCAGCGTCTTCAGAGGGTTATTCTGTATTCATTGTATGCCGAATTGCATTCTGAAACATGAATCACGAAAAAATATGTATCGTGAGTATACCACTATCCAGCGATTGCTCGACGCATACAATAACATAGCTGGAGTGACGTGAGGTTGAATCAGAAACCTGCACAAAATAGTGTAAATGCGTGTGTTTCGGTTGTTGATTAGTTGAATATTGTGTTCTATAAACCTTTGGCTGTGCTAATAATATGTCACCACAATAAAATAGAATGGTGTTTATACTGTACACTCATCTAGCCTCGGATCGATCAACACTGAGGACTGGCATTGAATGTGCCCTCATATTGCTATTAATTTTTGAATTATAATTTTTTTTTCTCATCAACCCCACGGGTGGAAGACTCCATTCTCGTATCGTGTATTTTTGTGGGCTGTTTATGACGTCACATGCGGTCGGACAGTTTATCAACTATAATTGAAAGATGCGCTTCGTTTACGGCTTGATTACACGTTCGATGTTTTGATATTATGAAGATTCTCGAAGCGTGGTGAAGTGAGTTTTCCTTTTCTTCTGGTATCCCTCTACAGTGTGAAGACCGTTCTTTCCAAATGAACTGCTGTGAGATGCAAAGAAAGGCAATTTGTCGTCTGTAATAGTCCCATTTTTTATCTCTCCAGGGAAAGAGTTTGTGGTTTATTTTTTTAGAATATACATCTGAAGCCACATTAAATTGAATCTGGAGGAGACGCTATTTTCGTAGTCTAAATATATTCTGATTTTTTGTTATCTTTTCTTTCTTTTACGAACACAATCTTTGGCGATGCATCAAAATGAAGGTATAGTACATGGAGCATGTACGTCTTGGGAACACCGACACTGTAGTGGACGGATTGTATATAGCGAAAATCTCACGAAAATAGTTAATTAACCAGTTTGGCAAATTTTTCAAACAACCGAATACTGAAGACTGAAGTTGTAATAAGAATCAATACGTGAATACATACTATTTACACTGGAGGCACCCTTTTCCTAAAATCTGTCGCTATCCCTCAACTTTGGCCGCTGCCTCAGTTTATCCACATACCTGTCGTTGCGCGTTTGTCGAGGCATTGAGATGGGAGAAAATAAATTTAAGCCTTGTTCTCAACCGATAAACGGAATTCTCCATTAATGACCCAACTCTGGTATTGAGCCGGATGTTCCTCTGTATATACTCACTGCGTTTTTCCTCAGTTATATTGCACAGTCCATACTGGACGCAGAATGTAATTTGACTTTTGACATTAACATCGCCTGTGACGTCTCACAAACAGTACAAACAGCACCGTTCCCGATAACCGCGAACTTGGTTTTTTCTTTTAATTTTTTTAACTTCAAAAGAACGTAATATTAGAATTATGTCAACAGTGGGTCGCACGTTTAAGTGGCTGCGTGTTCAGTGCCGCCTACTCAGTTCCCCCATGTCCGTCACACCACACTGGTGTTGTGATTATTACTGCTTTATATTTTTAAGGATAATGTTATTTTTCACCATTTTCAATCTGCGCAATCTTGCTCGTAAGATTTAATCAAGCACTGATCACTTCACTTTGTTTTTCGCCTGTGTAAAATTTTCCATATAAGCCGTTCTGTTGGTATAATTTCATGTGAACTTTTTAATTCTTCAGGTGAAGTTACCCCTAGCGGTGATGAAAACAGGTAAAGAACCATACATTTTACGCAGCCGTTTGGCTGTATTACGTTAAAAATAAAGTTTTCTTTCAGTCATTTATAATTTCGTTGTGGCGGTATCATCAGTCCAAAAATCCTGTTAGGAGACAAATAATTATTAATTAATTTTTTAATGGGAAAGCTTAGTTCAATCTTCGCCCATTTTCTACCGTTTCTCCATAAAGCAAAAAAATTATCTCTGGAAAATGTTTTTGGAAAGGTAGATATTGGACAGTGCACTGATGTAAGCAATTCGTTTCATTTATCGCTGCACTTATCGATACCTCGAGTGTATTGCCAAAACGTTTAGGCAACACTGGTCTGAATTGTTGATTCATTGTAATAACTGAGTCTAACAGTTACGAAACTCCGAGATAATTTCTGCAATTTTGCGAAACAGCGCTTCCAAGCAGCTCGGTTGACACGATTGGGTACTGAATATGTATTTGGGGTAAAGCAGCACGTTCAAAATACCATTTAATCTAATACCTTTTGTGGCATCTACAAAACGTGTAATCGGGAAATCTCTCATTTTGATTTGCAAGGAATGCCGAGAAGCAAGAGAAAACCGTTACGAATATGTCTTCATTAGTGCGATATAAAGCTTATGCCTGAACGTTCCGATTGCTGTTAATAAAATACTTAAACCCTCCTTTGTTTCGTACTTTAGTTTCACAAAAAATATTGGTCTCCGTACAAACATATTTCAATGGTTACCTAATTGTTTTAAAAAGTGAACACGTAGCTACAATTAAATGATATGTCCATGTACAGACAGTAGATGTACTGGTAATTACCACGTCTGAGTCTTGAAGATATGCAGTTTGGTATCTGCCAAGTAGGTAAACGATAGGTAAACGCAAGGCATAGAAGCAAGGACAAGAAGAAAAGGGCGTTTAGAAGTTGTAACACGTAGTTTTCATGATAGTAAATCTCGTATTTAGTTTTGAATGTAATTCATTGTCCGAAATCCGCCAAGAGAAACTCGTGCAAATTAAAAAGTACGTACCGAGCACGCGAATATACAGTCTGTAGCAATCCTTGTGAACTTCATTACTTCAGGTTGCCATTTTTTTCCCTCTTAAAACGTTTATGTACGCTGCGATTACGGAGCTGCCGTTGTGGGCCGAATGTATTAGGCTGCATTGATATTTCGTGATTATCGATTGTCATTAGCTGAAGTAATGACATTATTTTAACGACGTTTTCCTATTAGAATTAGTAAACTCGCCACCACGTTTCGTGGCTAGGAAATATTAAAGTAACAACGTAAAGAATATCAACTACTCAGTTCGTCATGCATTCTACTGGCCGCTTGGAACGCTGTCATCGCTTCAGATTCGCTTTTTCCCCCTAGAGAGTTTCGCGACTGTGTTAGATAGTGGTAATACGTCGAACGACGGAAGTCTGCTAGTGACCTATGCGGACATCACTACAACTCTGTTGAACGTTAGGATGTACATTATTTACATTGCCCCGGTCCGTCCCATACTTTTCTCTGACAGCCGCTTCGATTTAGCTAATACACAAGACAGGTGTACAAGATGACAATGGACAAAAGGTATACTTGTAAGTGTACTATAACGCCTATTATTATTTGTACGATAAGCTGTATGGGCAGATAAAAATGACACTGATTAAATTACTAATAGCAAAAATACTTTTAGATGATTGCATGACACCATTCTTGCCGCTACTACCGCGTATTTATGTGAAATACTTCAGAGAGAAAACGTAAAGAAAATTCGAGGTAAAAGTTCAGAGTCATAAAACATTTCAGTTACCAGATTTATTTGACGTAAAGTTATTTTTCTATCCATGGTGTAAATGATAAATTTTGAGTTTTTGAAATTTTGTATTAAATTTTGAGATAAATGCCGTCTTCGTTGCTTGATTTCTTTTATTTGTGAATAAAATTCCACTTTTTGCTGTACGAGCCACACCATGTGTTGGAAAACATTTTGTGTTTTGTTTTAAGATTTATTCTGACGTCACAACAGTGTACTGCATATTTGTACTCTTGCCCACAGGTACGTCTACCTCAATTTCAGATATGCAAAGTTAATCAACAAAATTTCGAATTATTTGTATTGTTTATTTGTGGCCCATATTAAACGGAAATATAAATTTATTTACAGCAGCGAATAATTCCGATGCCCGTTAACCTGCATTCCGATCTGTGTAACAGAATCTTTATCCTTTATTTGAAATTCCACACTCCATATTAGTTTCACGTGAGTTTTAAATACCTAGTGTCAGCATAAACCTTACAGAATATTACAGCGGCCATGCGTCTGTACGCTACCAACAACCATTTGAGTGTGGAAGACGAAGAAAGATTATGCCTTGCGGAAAAAGTCCGAGTGGTTTACTGCGCCGTACCACGCATTGCACAGCCAGTCCCTGTAGTGATTCGAATTCTCTGTTGGGCATGGGTATGTGTGTTGGACATGGCATAAGTAGTTTGTAAGTCTAGTGGCCACTGTGAATATTTTTAAACAGGGTACGGTTGGTGCAGAGATACAATGGAGGAAGGTTTGGTAATTTAGCCCGTAACAGTGAACAAATTTGAACCCTTTTGTCACTTTCAAACATGGCGAAATGCCTCAGCACCAGTCGACATACAAATAATCCGTCCACTGATGTTGCATTCATTTTCCTAGAGAATAAATACAGCATCGTGATGTATCGAGATGATGATGATTTCCATGTAATAACTGCTCCAACATGTGGCATCTCTCCTCACTAAAAATCAGCAAAGCCCATTTCTTAACTTCCAAGACGTCAAGAATATCGTGATGTAACTTCTTTAACTGGAATACGTACAAAAACATCATCTTGGTAATATGAGAAATTAAAATTAATTCTTACATTACTGAAGATGACGAAACTTCTTACATTTTGTGCAAGATCAGCATCAAATATGCGGAAGCAAACACTTCTGGAAGATTCAATCCTACATATATCTCTAGCAAAGTTTTACGTAAGTGTTATGAAGCACTTTGGGATGTAGCAAATTTTCTTCTCTCGATTATGATGCATAAGGTACACTCCACTTCCTACCACTGTAACAAGATTTATTCCTTGACCACTACGCTTCTTTTCCAGTTCATCACATGTGATAGTAAACTGTCGGCACATGGTGATTATTTTTTATGTTTCTCATGGAAATGTTTGCCCTCGGCAGGATGTGTAGCTTATCAGTATGTAGAGTTATTAGCGTTGTGATCGTTTTGCGCTTACTACGACCAAACTACTTGTATAACATACATTCTGAGTGTACAGCGAGAGAAGTACATAATCGATTACAAACTTTCCCAGATTCAGTGCTTGGGAAGTGAATGAAACTACACAAGATGAAATACGGTATAATGTTTCTGAACTTACTACAATATGGGATGAATGAGACAAGGCTATTGGTCGTTGAATGTTGAAACTTGGTGCTTTGACCAAGTTCGGAAATGTGCGAAAAAGCCTTTCGATCTTTCCATGAAGTTTGTCCACAGCTGTTGCAGCTTTGGCCATCCACATCCCTGGGGCTGGTACCTGGACGCAGGCACCTTCCAATATCATACTGCTCTTTCTCAATGATCAGGGAGTCATGGACTCTTGCTGGCCACGGGATGTCCTCGACATACTGTAGGCAGTCCATAGATACACTACAAGTCTTATGTATATGTTATGTATACGAACTGTGTCTCTGGCATTATGACTCTAGTCACTTTGCGGTTATCTACGAGGGAAAGTTGTCGGCTAGTGGCAAGCAGGAACATGTGTACTTTGTGATGACAAAGACTGCTGAGGTATAATGGAAGAATAATTTTGGGAATTGATATTTTATGATGAGAAAAAAGTTTTGAATGATATGAGATAGAAAATATTGTTAGACAGATCCCGAACAGATTAGCATTTGAGGTACTTGCTGATGTCTAATATGATCGATTGCTTATCTAGTAGTTGATGAAAGGCGACTTGTTTGGCATCCCTTTCAGCTCACTTCCATACAAGTTGCGCTAGAAAAGGATCTGATCGCCACTAAAAGGAACGGTTGTTCACGTCATGTTGAAAGGGCTCAGCCGCTGAGGTATATTCAATCAGAGGGTGGAGGGGAGGGGGGAGGGGGATTGTAATAGAGGAAGACTTAATTAATATAGACAGGTGTGAATGTTTCATCCTACATGTTCATGCCACAGGAGAGATTTAAAAACTTTGCTACTTTGAATGACGCTCATATTTCGTTGAACTGGGGCTGAGTAAAACTCCAACGAAGTCGTATAACCTTCATTAGAGCTACTGCCCTACAATGTTACCAGAAATCGTTTAAGAAGTGCAGGATGTAACAGCTGTCAAAGTCATCTTCCAGGTACTCACTGTACTATGCAATATTGATTTAGATAGGGATAATGTAGAAATAAACGACCCAGGAGAAATGGAAAATGTGGGGTCATTTATGCTACTGACAGGATTTTTGTTGTCGGTTTTCAGCTGTAGTTTATCTGAAATAACTTTCTCGGCTACGCATCAGAAAACCACGTAGTTTAAATTCCATGCCTCCTGGTTATGATCTCCATCGCTGAGGAGTCAAAGAAAACGGTTGTGTGTAAGGAGGAGTGATGCGATCTTGCCTTTTTACTAAAGCAAGCAGCGGCCGAGCGCGGTGCGCTCGACGAATAAAATCGAGCAAAATACCTGATACACAAACCAAGAATGAATAAAGCGGAGAGAACACGTTATGTCACAATACTGAAGCCAAAGTCCGCCATCTCAGTTCAGGTAAAACAATTCCAGACTATAGTTTACTATAGCACTTGTTCTTAATTTCTAACGTGTGCACATAAGAGCTGTCTTCAGTACTGTCACGTATGCGTAATTGATTTAGTAATTCGACACATTTGGCCACTTCGCTATGACAGCATTTTGTTTACAAATTTATAAAAACTATAATAAACGTCGCTGCATCTGCCATCAGACATAAAATCATGAATTTGCTAAGTAAATTTCATTGTCAGGACTAAAATATCTACCTATTATGTAGGGTAGGCAAACGTGAAAACTAAAATATTGAAAATGTAACAAATAATATATTACCAGCGAAGAAACAAGTAGTACTTTCGTACTTTCAGTTTTATCAGCTCTCAGCACAGATTCAATAAACGAGAAATTAAAAGAATCATTTACACATTACATATTTATCTTTAAGGCTATTCGAAACATACACACATAAACAGTGACGTCAATGTGGTCATGTGTGTCGTATTGCTAAATCATAAATGTATTCAAGGCCAAGAAACTTCTGAAATTACTTTCCTCAGATTGTCATTTAAATAAGCAGTGTAAAATCGACTATTTAAAACAGAATTTTTTAACAGCTGGAGGACTTGAGCTAAATCATATATCTAAAAAAAATTGTGTCTCATCAGGGAGAGTTCCCAGAAAACTGGAATATAGGGAGTGTGTCTGGTGTATACGAAAGGAGCTCTATCTGAATGCAAGAACTACAGAGGGATAAGACTCTTAAACATTACTTATAAAGTATTATCAAATATTCTGTTTATCAAATTTTCACCTATAGCAGAAGACATTATTAATGCGATTTCAGGGCAGGATTGTTAACACAGAATAAGATTTTTACTCTCCAACTAATAGTAGGAAAGACCGATGAATTCATTGTTGGTGTGCACCCATCATTTCATTGACTTTAAGTCTGAAAATGACACAATAAACCGAGCCAAACCTTATGAACCATTACGTGAATTTCGAGTACTTGGAAAACTGGGTCGTTTAATAGAGGTCACCCTAAAGTCCCCCATAGTACCGCATTGAGTGCACTCCAGGGTATCACCTCAGTTTCCCTCTCCAACTGGGCAATGACAAGGAGATGGTCTTTCCTGCCTACCTTTCAACCTGACACTTGCAAAAATGGTACCCGAAATTGGGTATTCAGACAAGAGGATCTATCTACTATCATTCTTTACAATTGCGGGGTTATGTAGATGATTTGGATTTAATGAGAAGACTTAGATATCTACAACGTTCATTTCCAGCTCTCAACCTGAATGCAGAGAAGATGGGCCTGAGAATAAATGAAGGGAAAACCAAATATATGTATAATGGAAGTAAATAACTCTTACAGCCCACAATAACCCTTCATTGAATGACATTTGAGGAAGCGGAATGCTTGAAATACCTAGCTTGAGAGATAGAAGCAAATGGCAGCCTCCTTACAGACATTATGACTTGCGTAAGTGCTGCTAATCGATGCAACTTTGGAAGGTTGCGACATTTTGAAACTATACTTCTATCACGAGGGACTGACTTCCGAATTTACAAAACGCTAATACGCGTAATACTCATTTGTGGTTCAGAAGGCCGACCGCAGTGGCCGAGTGGTCTGCGGCGTGCCAGTCATGGTCTGCACGGCCGCTGCGGTCGGGGGTTTGAAACCCCCCTAGGGCATGGATGTTTCTGCCGACTTTAAGCTAGTTCATAAGTAGTTTGTAAGTTTAGGGACTGATGGCCCAGTAGTTAAGTCCCATAATCTGTACAAACATTTGAACCTATTTATGGCTCAGAAACAAGGCCAATTGTGCCTGATTTCCTTGTCCTGTAGCTTCTACTTACTGACCTGACTTTCCATTTTTATGGCCTCATCAAACCAATTTCACTGTGGATTAAATAATGACCAGTGTCATCGAAGAACCCTCTGAAAACATGCGTGTCCCTGACTGCCTTTCTACATTCCTGATCTGTTAGTACATAGTCAATGACTGGTTCCCCTGCTACACCGGTGAATGTTCTTACGAGTAAAAACGGAATGTTAACTAAGCCCATACTGCCACAGAAATCCAAGAGCTTTCTTCCGTTCCCGTTGGCCTCCAAATCATCTCCAAACTTTACGTACCCTTCTGTTCGGTTTCTTATCGTGGAGTTGAAATGATCCATGAGTAAAACATTGCCCCTATCATTTACTCTGAGGACTACATCAGTGATTGCATTGTTAAATATCTCCGTATAGTCCTGATCTGTCGCTTCACAAGGCGAATAAACTGACAATCCCGATTTTCCTGCTGGCGAGTCCAAATCTATACACGCCGCAGTCCTTAGGTTACAAACTGAGATCACATGAAAGTGATATATTGGGATGGTGTTTTGGGCCGGTAATTAAAAATTTGACTTGTAGAAGGTAAAGAAATGATGAACTTCATGACTGAAATAAGGAGGAAGACGTGGTGAAGTTCAGAAAGCTGTGTACACTGAGAAGCGCTGGACATGTAATGCGACTCGATGATATAGATTCTGCAAGGCACGCCTGTTGCAGTCACTCATGAGGAAGAAGAACATGAGAATCTCGCGAGGTGCCTCGTATTGAGTAGCATGCTATGGAAAGCGAACACAACGGAAATAGGTGTCTCGAAGAAGGGTCCTGTGACTCATTACCGGTTCTGGGTTGGTAGTTACTCGGTCTGTCCGGGACTCCGAATCAGGGAGAAGCCACTCGTTTCGGGCAGCCTCTTTTCCTGTCCTTGATTCCGCCTTCCCATGGTGCAAGATGTTTACTCGGAATTTCCGAGGACGAAAAGGCAAGGGTGCGCCGGAATGCCGAACATCTGCGCTCCAGAAATAAGGGTCAAGAGTTGTGGGATGCCCTCCCTCCTCTCACCCCCCCCCCCCCTCCCCACGGAAACGCTGATCACCTTGCACGTGTGTCTCTCCACCGGTGTGCAAATCTTGTGCACACCTATTTTATGCCGTTTTTACGGCTGATACCGGCTTTTAGAACTTTCTCGCACTTGCCGGTTTTTTATGCCGTTTTTTACGGTTTCGGCAGGGGGGGGGAGGAGTACAGGGCAGGTGACCACCTTCCGGCGCGTCGAAAATATAACGCGCTGATGCCGGGAGATGCATTCGCCCTGGTGTGATTTCTACTCCCCACTGTCGAGTACCCTTCGCCGTGCCTGTGGATTTTCCTGGTCATGGACCGTCAAGCCATCGACGTGGTAACATGACGCGATTATGTTAGATGGGCTCAGACCCCTGAACGACTGAGTGACAGTGGTAACACTGGGTCCTTGGCCTTCGAGTAGAAGCTCGGGCTAGTAGTGGGCAAAGAGCAGAGTGTGAATCAGCTTTCTCGGTGTGTGGGAGGCCCACACAAGGGGCTGTTGAATGAAAGCGTGGTGTGTCACTCGAAGAGGACTAGAGCGGGGGAAACGGTTTTCCTAAACCTTGTAGCCCATGAGATCTCTTGATCAAGGTGCAGGACCGATATACTGACTGCTTTTCAGCATCCCCCCTCCCCTCCGAATGCCAGTGGTGCCGTTCGGGGAGACAGGCCTTTATTTTTTCTTATTTCGAAGCAAGATGACCACGAATGAGGTAAGGTACGATGTGCTTTTGGAGTCCTTGGATCAGGTTCAGACCCAGGCCAAGGCTCCGATCCGTTAGAAAGAGCACCGATAAATGGACCGCTTTTCAGCATCCCCCCCTCTCCTCGAATGCCTGTAGTGCCGGTTGGGGGAAATGGACAGGCCTTTATTTTTTCTTCTTTCGAAGCAAAATGACCACGAATAAGGCAAGATACGATTGCACTTTTGGATTTCCTGGAGCCGGTTCAGCCCCAGGCCAAGGCTCGGATCTGTTCTAAAGAGTTTGAGATGGATCGACGAGGTTTGCGAGGATGGTGTCCGACTCGGTTGCCATAACTGGAGATCCGGAGAGGAGTAGCAGAAAATTATTGATGAGGTCAAGTATCACTTCGGTATGCAGTACCAATGGAAGAAGAAAAAGTTTTTAAGAACAAGTAACATTCGTAAACAATAGTCTACTACTGTTATCAAAAACCACGTCGATGTGTGGCGCGGTGGTTGACGGGACCATGAGGTATTAAAGACAGTCTCAGACGCCGTTAACTGTCGGACGTGCAGTCGGCATTACAGCCGAGTAGCGCCTGGCCGGCCCGTGCGCCGCCACGGGCCTGCTAATGAACGGCTCGCCGGCTGCCCCTGCGCGGCGGCCCGCATTGCAGTATTCATCCCGGCAGAGTGCAGAGCCGCACAGGCCGCCGTGTGTGCGGCGGGCCTGCCGCCTCCTGCTCTGGCAGCCACTCCCCCGTCGCTCCTACGTAACCGCCAGCCCGCGACGCCAAGGCGCTTCCTCATGCACTGCGCACTAGCCGCGACCCTGCGCACAGAATATTATCACGCGAAATATGCTCCAGGGGCGGGTAACCGAACCACAAGCAGGAAATGCTCTACCTTCAGAGCGAAATGACGCGTAACGGCAGGGTTATCCAGCAGTCTGAATAGAAACACAGCCTCCAGTGGTAGTTAAGCATCTAAGAGAAAAAAAAATCATATGTTCGTAAGAGTAAACTGCTATGGTCAGCCGTCTGCAGACTTCTAAACTAACTGAATACACTTGTGTAAAGGATAACACAAAAGGAGGACTCGAACTAACGACGGGAGTGGCTACGCAATCCGCGGACAGCACGTTAGAAACTGCTGTGAAAGGTGGTACCAAATGACAGTTGTAACGACACTATCGCTCCAAAAAAAGTTTGTTAAGCTTATGGGACTTAACTACGGGGTCATCAGTCCCTAAACATACAAACTACTTATGAACTACTTACGACCTAGGACGGCACAGATATCCATGCCCGAGGGGGGATTCGAACCTCCGACCGTAGTGGCCGTGCTGACCGTGATTGGAGCGCCTCAGTCACCTCGGCCACCGCAAGCCGCCGAAAGACTGATGTTTGCTTATAATTTTTGCGTTACAAGCATTAGTAAAACATCAAGAGATATACATAATACAGATATTAATGTAAAAACAGCCGAACTTATGTGTTCATTGCCGCGGTGGAGTAGCCGAGCGGTCTAAGGCGCCTCGGTGTGAAGCGCTAGTGCTCGCCGTCGGAGGTTCGAGTCCTGCCTTGGGCATTGGTGTGTGTGTGTTGTCCTTAGGTTAGTTTACCTTAGGTTAAATAGTTTCTAAGCTACGGACTGATAACCACGTAGTTTGGCCCGATAAATAAAAAAAAAAAAAAAAATAAAAAAAAATAAAAATAAAAAAAAAAAAACTGTTCAGTGTTATAACGAAGAACTTCGTCATGTGTATATTTGCAGCTTGTTCCACTGAAACGAAGTAGAATATAAACAAAAGTTCCTATAATGGTCTGTTCTTACAATGACAGTTTGTAGTTCAGCTATAGCACCGATTTTAGCATTGGGTTCTTTCTTGAAAACGTTTCATTGTTTTTTTTTTTTTTTTTTTTGTTTTTTTTTCGTTTTCTTGCCACGTCTGTGGCGTTTTACCGTGAGCTACAGTTGAGATGGCTAATTTTGGTATGTTAAAAGCTGTAGTTATTATATTCTAAATTCATTTCCTACTTTCCACCTTCACCGATTTTACTGGAATCGTATTGAAAAACGTTAACGTTCTTGAGGAGAAAGGCGACGTCTTTCTAACAAAGGGCAGATCTGGTGTTTAATAGCTGTTTTTCTATTTTAAGAGTAAATGAAATTGTTCTGTAATATCCTGTCGGTTACAAGATAATTGTAAATAAAATGTACAGCAACGTACCGTTTAGTAACTTGTCAGAAAGACAAAGGTGGAGCTATTTTTAAGTTATTACCTATTATTAAGTTATTACCTATTTTATGGCACTACATACGTTCCCTAATGTACAGTATGTTAAAATCAATATAAACGATACTATTTACACTAATCCAATACCATATTCAGAAATGTGGCTTGCCGGTCTCTTGGAGCGCTGCTGTCACAGTGTACGACAAAAATCTGCGGGAGTGTCCTAAATGTATATGTTACACGGTCCGTTATACCACGCGATCATTCTCGCGCTACAGTAAGGAGGTTGAGAAGTTCAGTTCTTATTCTGATATGAACAGTGTTGCACAGGACAGAGATGCGTTCAGGTCTCCTTCCAAAAAGTCTACGGACTCAAGACCACAACAACAACAACAACAACAACAACGGTTTCCAAATACCACGATTAATTTGTTGTTGTATTGGTCTTCCGCGCAAAGACAGCTCTGATGAACCTCTAAATGCAACACTCTCTCGTGCAGAACTCTTCACCTCTGAATAATAACTGCGAGCTATATGCATTTTAATCAGCTTATTGTATGCGTCACTTGGTCTGCCTCTGCTAAATCTCCCACACACTCCGTGCCCCCTTCTCACCCCCTCTCCCTCCACACACACTACAGTGAGCTGGCGATTCCTTCAATATGTTCAAATGTTTATGAAGCTTATGGGACTTAACTGCGGGATTATCAGTTCCTAAACTTACAAACTACTTACAAACTTACTTATACTAACGACTACACAAACCTCCATGCCCGAGGGAGGATTCTAACTTCCGACGCGGGAGGCCGCGCAACCGCTACGTGGCGCTCCACACACACTACTTTATACTAAAGGCAGCAGAAACATCCGTGCCCGAGGGGGGATTCGAACCTCCGACGGGGAACGGCCTCGCTCATCGCAGCATAGCGCCTCCATGGGCTCGGCCGCGGCCTCAATTCTTTCGTGAGTACTTGCGTGCCCCTAGGTAATGCAGGCTTTCTTTCCTTTTTTCTTCCTTCTACTCTTCTTTCCTGAACTGCAGTACCTTTCCTTTCCCTTCTCCTCCTTTCCCATCCTCACTCCTTCCCCTCCCCACCATAAGACTGATGACTTTAGCAATTTGGTCCCCCCTTACCCAAACAAACAACCGCCCTCTTCCTTCTCCACACACACACTTCCAAAATGTTCAAATGTTTGTTAAGCTTATGGGACTTATCTGCTGGGTCATCAGTCCCTAAACTTACAAACTACCTACGAACTAACGTATACTGACGACAACGCAAACCTCAATGCCGAGGGATAAATCTAACTTCCGCGCGTCATCCGCTACGTTTGCGCTCCACACGCACTTCCGCTAGTAGTAAATTCACGATTTAATGTTGTGTCTTATTTATACAAATGATGTGCCTTCAAAGTATAACAGGTAGCTCTAATATATTCCTGACACTAGTTTGGTAGTGAAGGATGTTGTTGACTATAATGATGCAATGCCAGATAATGTAGTTAAGAAATAAGTTCACGGATTGTAGAAATTAAGCTGATGCTCAATCAAGTAAGACTCGTTTTTTCCTGTTTCTAAAACGCAAATCAACAAAAACTGAGATTTTGATTGCACATACTGGGCACATGAATGTTGAGAGTGAACAGATTAAATTTCTAGATGGATAGTATGCTCGCTTATTCGAAAATTAATTGCTTACCATTAGAACCATTCCGGAAATAAGCGACTGTTCCACAAGAGAAGTAGTCTACTTTGTATATTTTCAGTCGCTTATGACATATAGTATTTTATGGTAACATCTCGGATTCAAAAAGTCTAATTGTTGCTCAATAACGGTCGTTTCGAGCAATATATGTGGTCATCACTGACAGACCTAAGTCGAAACATCTTCCCTGGACGACATTGCATCAGAACTACCGAAGCCTCTAGGAGAGCCAGCCATGAGAAAACTGTTTCACCAGGTGTAAAAGGTGTACCAGACAGGTGAAGTATCCTCAGACAATAAGAAAAATGTAATAATACCCATTCCTGAGAAAGCAGGCGAAGACAGGTGTGAAAATTACAGAACCGTCAGTTTGATAGGCTATTTTTGCAAAATTTTGAAGCGAATTATTTACAGAAGGATGGAAAAGTTGGCAGAAGCCTACCCACCGCTTGGAGCCCTGTCGCACTGTGTAATTTGTTTTTAATTTTTGATTTATAATCTTCCCCAGGATCCAATTTAGGACCAAGTCTCTATGGTCATGGAATATGTCGGCACCTGAATATTTAACAGAGGAGTAGTAATAAATGAAATGAAATGTAAATGAAAAGTAAATAAAAGTCAACAACGTAACGCAGGAATTAATTTAGTTTATAATTTTTCAAAGCTTTCCTCAATATAACAGAAAAAGGGAACCATTAAGAATGTCTTCAGTTTGGGAGTGAAAGCGCGTGCATAACTACTAAGATTTTTTAATTCTTGTGGCAGTTAATTGAAAACGGACACAGCAGAATACGCCTTTCCACTCAAGAGTCTAGTGTGATCCAAATGAAGATTTGACATCTAGCATTAACTAAGTGAGAGCTGCGAAATTCTCATGAATAAGCTGATATTATGACGAATTACGATACTAAAGAAAATATGTCTTGAGAGAATAAAATCATAAATCGCAGTCTTTGTACAGGGGTCGTCAAGAGGTTCATGAACTTACCCCTCACATTGCTCGAACCTCCAGTTTCTGCACCGTGTTTGATTTATAAGAGTTGACACAAAAAATGACACCTCAAGTCATTAGCGTGTGAAACAAGCAAAGTGGAATACCTTCCGTATTTAACTGTTATTTAAGATGTTGATCTAATGGTAAATAAAGCAGCATTTTCTTTTGGTACAAGATCCTGAGCGTCGGGTTTCCACTATGAAGTGTCGTGACCGCTTTTGTTTCATTGTCGTGGCGTAGAGAGCTGTGTCACTCTATTCTTCAGATATTTTTTTTTTTTTTTTTTTTTTTTTTTTTTTTTTTTTTTTTTTTTTTTGTAAATCTATCGGACCAAACTGCGTGGTTATCAGTCCGTAGCTTACAAACTACTTAAACCTAGGTACACTAACCTAAAGAGAAACACACATACCCATGCCCCAGGGACTCGAACCTCCACAGCGAGCAACCGCATGTTCCGCAGCGAGACGCTTTAGACCGCTCGGCTACTCCACCGCGGCTCTGTTCTTCTGATTGAGGGCCATAATATATTCGACAGGCAACAAAATCATACAAAAACGCTGTTTCAATCAAACCAGAGAAGACATACTAGTGTGTTTTGCTCTGGAATTGTTTCATTACCCGCATGGCTTGCTTTCCCCGATCACTGAGGCTGCCAGCGGAGCAGCGTTTGCCCAGCCTGATAACGCCGCTAGCAATCTGGTCGCGTTGGCCTGTAAGTGCTTCACGAACCTCCATTTAACCCCCGCTGACCTCATTCCGAATCGAAGTCCGCGTGAGCTGCATTAGCCCTGTTAGTCCCGCTTCTGTCCCGAGGACACCCCGGCTCCGTAAAGTCGAGACGGCGTCGCTTGGAGCGGCAGACCTTGAGAGATAGCGGCGCGCATTTGGCCTGCGGTAACTGGATTATGCTCTGTCGGTTCGCTGCAGCGGCTGCGGCTGATATTAAATTATGTTAATGAAATCACAGCTGCACGGGCGCACGGATAGCTGCGGCGCCAGCCACCTGCCCCTGGCGCTGGCGTTTGCAGGAATTACGTACAAAGTGAAATGCCCCGCCACATGCAAATGGGCCGCGCCGCTCCCGTGACGTAAGCGTCTCGTCTGCCTCAAACGCGGTGACGTTTCTTCGTCACACCACTAAATTCAAGTTCTTCACATACGTTTACTGTTTTACATATGCAAATGTTTCAAATGTTCGTATAGCTTATGGGACTTAACTACGGGGTTATCAGTCCATAAACTTACAAACTACTTATGAACTAGCTAACACTAAGGACGGCACAAATATTCATGCCCGAGGGGGATTCGAACCCCCGACCGTAGTGGCCGTGCAGACCGTGACTGGACCGCCTCAGTCCCCTCGGACAACGCGGCCGGCTTTACATATGCAGAGTGTTCAAAAAAAAAAAAATGTCTTATAGTACTCATTAAAAGAAGGGAAGTAAGCCCAACAAACATGGGTCTGATAACTATACATTCTCAGTTAAACGCGTTTTGGTAGTGTAACGAAGCACGTTGCCATCTGCTTGGATTACTGAACCTCCAGATACCAGTGTTGATTAAAAATAGGTATAAATGTAATTAGTCTATTATCATTTTCTTTTCCAAAACATTTGTTATTCTGACTAGCTGAAGTCATTTTGTATTATTTGCCATCGAAGAAGTTTGTTTAATTAATAAATATTAATTAGTTAATGCAACAGGCATATTTTTGTATCCCATCCTCGTCGCCACTTTTGTGTCTCGTTTCCGCCGGTTGTCCTAGGTGTCGGTGGCCGAGTAGAGAGAGAGATCGACACAGAAAAATAGGATGCACGCGTGTGCGGGTACGGAGTCTAAGGTGATCAGCCGGTGTGACAGCAGAAAGTTGAAACACTGAGCTAGATTAGAACAAGATATATTTCGAAGAGAGAGAGTACAAATACTTAGCTTTGTTAACTGAAGTCTAATGGAATGCAGATACATAGTTTAAGTAGATAGAGGCCTGCCTACTGATGAGTACTAGTGCCTGTCTGATACCCAAGTGCTCGATGCAGTTCAGTGGTGGCCACGAGCGGAGTTGCAGCAGAGGGCGCTCGTGGCAGACGTCGTAAGAACACCGCAACGTGCGTGCATGGCGGCGCGCGGCGAAAGTATATGGCGCGCACTTCAGACTTGTGCGACACCACACATATATTTGTAGTTCCGATATTATGCTAATTAGTAATTCTGATAAATAATTTTTTTCTCATAATATAAAAGTAGGTATTATTATATTTATGTTTCACAATTATTGTTAGAAAAGATTTGCCCTCGTTAATTTCTGTATAATACCGTTTATTACGAAATTATTGTTGTCAAACCTATTTCATTAAATATGTAAATGACATACTGTTAACATAACTGAGATGTATGTACCAATTTACTCGGTATTACTTACGCTACATTTTACTGTAGCCAGTTGAAGGTAACTGTTTATCTTTCCAATGCAGTGAGTTTAAGTCACCTAATTAACAGTACGTAATTTTCAGTACCATTGTTTAAACGATGTAAATAGGATGCTTTCGCCCCACGTAAAGAAGTCTTGTTTCATGTTTTTGGGGGCACAATGCACGCCTTTCTTTCGTGAAATATCTGGGCCACAGTCCACTTTAAATTCTGATTATTAACAATTATTTAAAAGTTCTTCAGTGTTAGCCATGTAGAAAGCGTATTTAACATAATTACGAAATAATACTTCGTATTCATGCCACACTAGATGTAGACCTCGAACTTTCGTATTCCATACACGAACTGTGTAAATTTTTATTATCGACTGAGACATGTGCATAGTGGGTTATATTTACTGTTGTTAATGAGACTTTCACGCTGGCTATAAATGGGGACAACTGGGAACTAACGATTCATTAAAGTGTCAATGAACCTCATTTCTTCGTGTAGACCAGTTTTGCCCAATGGAATTTCAGCCAGCCATTACCGACAGCGTGATTAACGAGGCAAGCAGCTACGATCTTGTAGCGTCACAACTGGACGTGTTCCGAATCTCGTCCGTTCAAGTCAATGAACCCCTATGCCTTATCTGCAAAGAATGAGGTACACTGGCTTGTTAGAGTTTTTTACCTGGTGGCACACATATAAGTCGCGACCGTTTAGTGTCAACACATTTTTGCTTGGAGTTCCGTAGATCTCTTCCTTCGAGAGTTGTCATAACCAGACGTCTATGGAACTGCGGTCTAGGAAGACGGTGGCTAAGATGTCGGCTCTCGTCGCTCAGTCTAGCGGTCCTACAATAGCTGCGCTAGACGTTTATGGACAATGTGACGAAAATGAATTGGTGCGCCATCGTGTAAATAACCGCATCCGTAACCGTTGCTTCAGTGACACAAACTACAGCAAAGTAGGCACTACATTAACGAAAAAATCCAGATAAAGCACCCCAGTTAATGACTTCTGATACGTATTACCCTGTTACTGTACTACCTATCCGTTGATTGACTATCAGTGACTATGTCCTCGTTCTGGAATTGCTTGGGAATATATATATATATATATATATATATATATATATATATATATATATATATATATATATATATATATATATATATATATACCGAGAGGAGCTGTTCAGAGCAAATTATACATCTTAAAAACATAATTATAACACGTGCAGGTCAACCACATGTTACAACATTTATTGATTTTAGAAAAGTATATGACTCAATAGACAGAGAAAGCCTCATTAGAACTCTGGAGGAATTCGGAATGATAGGAAAACTAGAGATTATTAGGCAAACACTGACAGATACATAGTCAAAGGTGAAATTTCGAGGCAAGATTTCAGACCATTTCAAAATCCAAACAGGTTTGAAACAAGGGGATGGACTCTCCCCAATATTATCTCACTCTGGAAAAGATAATAAGGGAGACATTGTCGGAATACACACAAGAAAAAGTGAAGATAATTTCTTTTGGAGGATCAGTCAAAGGGCTTACGATGCATGCACTAGCTTTTGCAGACGATACTGCGCTACTGTCCACAAATATACCAGATGCAATTAAGTAATAGAAATCTTAGCAAAGCATACAGCTAAATTTGGTTTACAGATATCACAAGAAAAAACTAAATTCATGTGTAACAAATTTAAGGAAGTCAACAAATTGCACACAATTATTGAATGCAGGGAAAGGGTCAAACACTTTAAATATTTGAGAGAAACAATAACGGATACTGGCATAGAAAAAGAAGCTGTCAAACTTCGATTAGCTAAGCTCAGGAGGCCGCAAATTTTAGCAATGAAGCTGTACAACAAAAACTGCTTATCTCGAAATGCGAAGTTATTGCACTAAAATACAGTGACAAGAACAGAGGTACAATAAGCAGCAGAAACACTCTCCCTCAAGAACAAAGGACTAGTAGATGAGCTCGAGAGGAAGGAAAGGGTAATTCTGAGGAAGCTTCTTGGTGGGCACAAAAAAGAAATTGGCGAAACCTGGGTAAAGATGAGCAATCAGAAGGTCTATCAATTTATTAAACCAGTTAAAACAGAAATGAGAAAGAAAAGGCTTATATTCCTCGGTCAGCTGGTGAGAATGGATGACAGCAGATTGACGAAGAAAATATTCAATTTACTTCAACAGAGGAAAACATCCAATTGTTGGTTGCAGGAAATAAAGAAAGACCTCGTGGAACGTGGACTCACAGAAATGGACGTGATGAATAGGGACAAGTAGAGGAAGGCAGTAACTGAATTCGAGGTTTTTCAGGAGGCCACAAGAAAGAAGACCAACAGGAAACTGACAACTGAACATCTGGCAAAAATGGCAGCAGGCAGTAGAACAGCCTTGCAGAAGAGAAAGAAGAAACTGAATATGAAATAAAATTTGTGAGGCGGTCCTTTGTTGGCCAATTCGTGTAAATAAATAAATATATACTGGGTGATCATAAAGTCAGTATAATTTTGAAAACTTAATAAATCACTGAACAACGTAGATAGAGAGGTAAAAATTGACACACATGCTTGGATGACGTGGGGTTTTATTAGAACAAAAGTTCAAAAAATGTCCGACAGATGGCGCTTCATCTGATCAGAAATCAATAATAAGCATAACAAATTACGACAAAGCAAAGATGATGTTATGTTCACCATCATTCCTCAACAGTAGCTGTAGTCGAGGAATAATGTTGTGAACAGCTCTGTAAAGCATGTGCAGAGTTATGGTGGGGCATTGGCGTCGGATGTTGACTTTCAGCATCCCTAGAGATGCAAGCCGGTCACGATACACTTGCGACTTCAGGTAACCCCAAAGCCAATAACTGCACAGACTGACGTCTGGGGACCTGGGAGGCCAAGCATGGCGAAATTTGCGGCTGAGCAAACTATCATCACAAACGACGCTTAAGAGATTCTTCACTTGTCTAGCAATCTTTTTTTTTTTTTCCTAATAAAACCCCATGTCATTCCAAGCATGTGTGCCAATTGTTACCTCACTATCTACATTATTCCGTGATTTATTAAGTTTTCAAATTTATACTGACTTTTTGATCACCCGATGGTCCATTAATAATGACAAGGTCAACTATCTCACAAAATAAGCATCAAACGAAGAAACTACAAAGAACAAAACTTTTCTACCTTGAAGGGGGCTAACAGATGGCGCTGTGATTGGCCCGCTACATGCCGCTGCCATAGGTCAAACGGATAGAAGTGCATTTTTAAAAATAGATACCCCCATTTTTATTATATATTCGTCTAGTACGTAAATAAATATGAATGTTTTATTTGGAACACTTTTTTCGCTTTGTGTTAGATGGTGCTGTAATAGTCATAAACGTAGTAGTAACATTTCGTCATTGCGGACGGTATTTGCTTCGTGTATTTATGTATGGCTATTGTGATCAAAATGCCCAACGGGCCTGTGCTATTTACGTCGATCGTTAACCTGGAAGACATCATCCAAGTGTCCGGACCTTTCGTCGGATAGTTAAGTTATTTAAAGGGACAGGAAGTGTTCGGCCACAAATGAAACGTCAACTACGACAAGCAACAAATGATGATGGCCAAGTAAGTGTTTTAGCTGCAGTTGCGACTAATCCGCACATCAGTAGCAGACAAACTGAACGAGAATCTGGAATCTAAAAAAGGATGGTGTAGAGAATTCTACATCACTATCAATTTTACCCGTACTATATATCTATGCACAGGATTTTATGGCAAAGTATTCGAACGTCGTATACAGTTTTGCCACTCGGCACGAAATAAATTACGGGACAATTACAATTTTTTTTCACGCGTTCTATTTAGTGACGAAGCGTCATTCGCAAACAGTGGTAACGTAAAGCTGCATAATAAGACAATTGTGCAACGGAAAATCCACTGGGGCTGCGACAAGTAAAACATTAGAGACATTGGCGGGTTGTTGCGGGATTATGGGAGGAAGAATAATTGGCCTCTATTTTATAGATGGAAATCTAAATGATGCAATGTATGCTGATTTCTTACGTAATGTTGTACCGGTTATACTGCAAGATGTTTTACTGCATGACAGAATGGGGATGTGTTTCAACGTGATGGATGTGCGGCATATGGCTCGCGTGCAATTGAAGCGGTGCTAAATGGAATATTTGATAACAGTGTAGATGAATACGGTACAAAAGATCACGAAGTAAATCCTCCCTTCCGGTAAAAGAATGAGGTAGCATTCCACTGCTGCTAATCGTAGCACAGTGATTTCAGGAATTTCTTCAACTGAACGTAACAGACGATCTTCAAAGTCAGGCGTGCGTATTGAGCAAGGCCTTCTGCTGATGAGAACATTCTGCGGATATCTTTTTAATGTAGACGACACGAGCTCTAAGACAATGTCCATTTACTAAACCATATCAACATATGATACCAGCATTCCACTTGTGAATTTGTAGGCTTCCATTGCTAAGAAGTGATGGATGAGAAAAAAATATTATGTACTGTACCATAGGTACTTACAAAAGTGAATCCTGGTACAAAACCTAGGTTAAAGGTACTACTATAAGGCATAAAAATAAGACAAAGACGAATGTATCCTGTAGCACAACTGGAAATACAGAGACGACTGAAGACTACCTAATGATTGATAGTGTCCTATGAGTAAGACATCGTAATACTCTGCTGACATATTTTACGGAGCGCTAATGCGGAGACTTTGCTGATTTTTACAACGAAGTGCCGCGCAGCCTTCCCTATAAACACATCTCCGGAAGTTTGTGTTTTTGACCTATGATTACTAGACTTGTTTTTGTTATTCAGATGAGTGCAAGTGGTTCCCAAATAATCGAGAAATCCACACTTTTATTTCAACACCTGACTTTTAAGGTTTGGTATTTAAGGGGTCACTTTTGAGGATGATTTACGCCGAATATTATTCCTTTAGTGACCCCAAAATTATAAGTATTTTCAATTAGCCGGCTGCAGTGGCCGAGCGGACTGTGGCGCACCAGTCATATTCTGCACGGCCGCCACGGTCGGGGGTTAGAATCCCTCCTCGGGCATGGATGTTTGTGACGTCTTTAGTGTAAGGTAGTTCATAAGTAGTTTGTAAGTTTAGGGACTGATGACCCCGCAGTTAAGTCGCTTAAGCTTAACAAACATTTGAACATATTTCCACTTATTTGGATTCAGTTTCAACTTATTCGTAACTACTTTTATGTAAAAATGAGTTGTAAGAATGCCAGACACTCACACAAGACATATTTATCTGAATGTCTACATTTTTTTCAATTCTCAATGCATAGTTAATATTAAACTATTTTTTTTTTCTCATTTCAGTAGTATTTCTTCTGCTTCACCTGTATTTTTGATTAATGTCCAAATTAATCTCTGAAAGGGGATATGTTAATTTGAATGCTTGGCAAATAAGTTATCAGCCATGAACAACAAAATCAATTTTCGCATTCTAGGATTACTGGGCGTGTTCTGCGACCTTTGAACCTGTTTTTCTCTTAGCAGATCCATTTACCGCCATTACCTCTTCTTAGACATCCAAATCAGAAATTGTTGTCGGTATTATGATCACTTGTATCGGAATTATGTCCCTGGCTTCGTTCTTCTCTTGAAGATTCATTTCATGTATTACCGAAACAGACCATAACCACTTCTGGCGTCATAATATGCCGTCATTGTTAGATAACACACGCAACTGAGTAAACACACAGGAAAATTGAGAAATAATGTGCACATAAAAACTACCCTAAGGTCGTCAGTGACCCCAAAATCCAATTACTCCGTAACAGACAATGTGTCAATTTATACTACCTCGTTTCCTTGAAGACAACTGGCTTCTTAGAAAATACAAAAGAATCTTTGGCGCAAGAGTGATGCCATTCCAGATGTAAATTAGGTAATGCTTCTTCTTGGCTCATCCTGCATTTCTTTCTGAATTTCGCAGGAGACAGAAATGTCTTACTCATATTTTATTAGTATGTTGCCATCATTGATCTGAATACATCTAAGGTTTTTCTATTCCATTACTTGTTTTATACTATAAAGTTCGCTTGGCTATACACCATTATTTGACAAAAACTATGGTCTCACCAGTTGAATCGTCCAAGAAGCCTCTTAGCCCATTTGACAGATTCGGTGTATGTGTTGTATTTACACGTCCACTACGTTAGAAATAGAAACATTTGTAGGCCATAATAACTCCTGTTGTGACTTGTATGTCTAAAGAGGTTGTAATCTTCAGCGATGGTAAAATTAAAGGAGAGAAAGGAAACAACTTTGAATAAAAGTATACATTTATCAAAGTTATTTTAATTCAGTGCTTTCCTGAACCGTTATAAATCTCCATTATAGAGATCGTTTCCGATACACACTAGGTAGCAAGTTATCTGATATAACTAACTTACAACAGCGATTCACGCTTTGACAATTTCACACCGCTGGCGTTCACGACCGTGCGGAAGTTCGGAAACTTCTTTTCTTCGAAGAGATACGTAAGCGCAGTTTCTATATTATCGCCTGGGAGAAGAGTTAAGGTAGCTGAATTCAATTTCAGACTGTCGGACGTCTCCCTCCATAATAAAATCTGCGAGATCTTGAATCAAGCCCGAAATCCTCACATACTTTGCTCGGGGAGAGAAATGCCCCGCAGTAGAAAAAAAGAGAAAGACACCCTTTTAATATAATTGACATGATTGAAGTCATTCTTTCAGTGGAAAATACAGCTCTTCTGAGACTGAATTTATGTACTTCATGATGGAGCATGTTGGAACGGTTGTAGCAGCATATGCAAATGTTAAAGAAACTCCATACTTCATATGGGACATGTAACAAGGTTTTTTTTTTCAATAAAATTATCATTGATTTATTTGCGTAACAAGACACCTTTAACTAGGAACACAATTCCTGTATGATACGTACCGCCGGCCGCGGTGGCCGAGGGGACTGAGGCGCTTCAGTCACGGTCTACACGGCCACTACGGTCGGGGGTTCAAATCCCCCCCCCCTCAGGCATGGATATTTGTGGCGTCCTTAGTCTTAGCTAGTTCATAAGTAGTTTGTAAGCTTAGGAACTGATGACCCCGTAGTCCCATAAGGTAAACAAACATTTGAACATTTGATACGTACCTAAAGGCAGTGTAAAATACATCTTAATGATCTTTTCCCACACGGCATCTCAGTCTTAGATGAATTGTAGGAATGTTGTCACTCCATTTACTTGGACCATGAGGTTCCACGGCACCGTTCAATGTTCCTTGAATTTTACTATCTTGCCATATGTTTGTGTATTGTACGCCGTAGTTTGTATTAGTTTACAACCAACAATCTGAGCTAATGCTTTACTCCGGCACTATTATGTCCGATGCTCCGACTCTCGTGATCCAGAATTTATAAATTATGAAATTCTTGTCCCACTGTTTCTGCTCACGTCAGGTAATTGAATGACCTCTGTCCATTTACTGAAGCTATCGATGGATCGTCAACTCTAAGGTAGGAACCTAGGATATCAATGGGTACGACTTTAAAGTGAATATATATGCGAGTAACCACGCAAGTCTTAACACCAGGATGAAACACTGAATATGTAAATTATATAGGATTTAACAGCGAGTCATAATTGTTCATATATGGCACCATATACATTTTCCACCAGGAGTTTCATATGGCATGAACGTATATGAGGTATTAGTATAGATCGATGTATCTTGGCCGCGGTGGAGTAGCCGAGCGGTCTAAGGCTCCTCGCTGCGGAACGCGCGGGTGCTCGCCGTCGGAGGTTCGAGTCCTCCCCAGGGAATGGATGTCTGTGGTGTCCTTAGGTTAGTTTACCTTAGTTTAAGTAGTTCCTAAGCTACGGACTGATTACCACGCAGTTTGGTCCGATAGATTTACAAACATTTGAACATTTGATGCATCTTGAGCCTTAGTACCACTTCTTCCGGTCTGGATAGATTGTGAGAAATAGTAATTTATTTTCCACAAATGTGTGTGATTTCTGTGGCAAATTACGATATACACTGTACGTGACACAGTTGCGTACGTATTGGCTTTTCCGTCCTCTATCTGAAAGCACGAGTCCCAGGAGCATGGTCAAACACAATTAATGATCGTCCTACAAGAAAGTATTTAAATCATTACTCCCATGTATATTCTGAGAACTCCCTCTGAATATTTCTTCTAGCATGTGGACAATTTTACGCCATTGAAACCACTTAGTTTCCATAACTTTCTCTTTCTTCGCGACACTGCACTGTGTCTGACGATAAGTGTCTGATGATAAATAGGTTTTTACATCTGGGTATGTCAAAAGCGCTGCCCTTGCTAGGTCTATTTTTCACTTTTTAAACTACATTATTGCGTTCTCTGTTCAAAGACTTATTTTCTAATTTTTCTTGGTGTCCCTTATGTAATCATGTAGAATATTCTGAAGTCCTGCGGCATTCACGCAGCCACTGTGACTTGACTGCACCCACTGATCCGCGTCTAATGACCACGCAGTCGACGGGGCGTTAAACCCTAAGCTTCCTTCCTTCCTTCCTTCCTTGTTCCGGTTGCTCTGGCGATGAATGTCGTGTACTGCTTGAAGAGCCACCTTCATGTTCGGGTTCTTCCTCTCGTCTAATTCCGTATACCTATCCAGCGTAACGTCGTGTATTTCTGTATCGTCCCTAATACATTCTGAATGATTATCTTATATAATATATATCCTCGTCCTCGACGCTATTTCCATATTAGTATGTTGCTACTTGGTCCCTAATATATGGACCATACGTAGGAGTAATTCTCTTCACGATATCAATGCAATGCACACAGTTTACACGATAACTCGCTTACGAACACTCCAAGGGAGAAATATGTACTGCAGCTTTACAGCTCATGCAACTGGATATTAGTTAGTGCTAATTTCATGCGATGTGATAAAGTGGCTTCAGTGAGGTGAGCACATTGTTCCCTCTCATTTCATTTTAACCACTTCATCGAAAGCACGCATCTGCACTTTGGGGCTAATACAAACAGTTCAGGTGTATGGTACTGCTGTATATGTGTGTACTGCGCTATTATAAGTACTTTGTGCAGAGAGGTTTTGGCGCTTCTGTTTGTATATGTAATGATACAATGACACCATTAAATTACATATAATTTTCTATGGCACTGATACCTAGTTACTTCGTTTCTAGCTTTTAAAATGTTACTTGCGGTAAAATGCAACGTTTTGCATGGAAATGAAACACACCACTCTCCTGTTTATTATTGCTTGTTATTCATGCGGTTCCGAACGTTCGAGGTCAAAGATGTCCTTTCTTAGTACTAAGGATGTTATCGTATCATCCTGATCGTCATCCTTGTTCGTTGATTCCGCAAGACCATTCTCAGTCCATTCTCCAGAGTGAACGTAAACTAAAAACATTACCCATATCCATAACAGAGGGAGGACTCTAGATTCCGATGGAGAGCGTTCGCGCTGGTTGCGATAAGACGCCTTAGACCATACGGCCATTGCCACAAGCTTTTTGTAGATAATCTCGTCAAGCATTGTGTTAACTTCCAGAATTTATCTTTAGATGTACATCTGAATTCATCTTTTGCCACTATTCCTTATTCCCTACTACACAAGATGTAGTTTTTCAGAATTTTTATTACTGATTGTAGTAGTGCTCATCTCTTGCTTATGAATGCCCTCTTGTTTAAGCTAAGGTACGTTTTGCGTCCTCCTTGCTTGTTCTTCGTAGGTTATGTTCCATCCCAGGCAGTAGCAATTTTTCGATGACTTCTTTATCATAATTTTGGGTACCATGTCTCTCAATACTATTCTTTCTCCTTTTATAGATTACTTCTGTCTTTTTTCTGGTATACTATGAAGCAACATTTTGTGATCATTTAATAGTTTCGGGGTGGAGAGGATTCAGTCCTCTTTCTGGAGGGGGACGGCTCTATAACACAAAAACTTCATTCAGATCAGTTTGTAAAATAGCAGTAGTGTCGACATTAAAAAGGCAACACCTGTTGTATTATGAGCGTCTCTAAAAATAAAAGAGGGAAAAACTTTTTTAAAAACTTCTGTGAGGGATGGACATCCCCCCTCCCAACAGTACCCATCTGATTCATTCCAATCAAGAAAACTTATAATCCTGTAGTTGTTCGTCGCTCTCTCTGAGGACATAATTGTCATCAGCGAGTTTTACCATTGATACAGCTTCACCCTTCAATATTTTAACCTCACTCTTCAACCATTTATTTATTATATTGCTCCTCAGATGTATTTATTGAACAGTGGAGGCGAAGGCCTCGATGCGTGTAACCCCTTTTTATCCGTGCACCTCATTTGGAATCTTTTTCATACGGTATGCTATTTTTTGTCTTTCGCTATACCTTACTCTGATTTTTTCTGGATTTTGAACTTATTGTACAATTTATGTCGTTGCGCTATTAAGTCGATAAATCCAAACGATGTGCCTTCAATCTTCTTGATCTTGCTTCAGTTATCACGAGGAACTTTCGTTTTCATTTCTCCAAGTAGAGCCCAAAAGGTCGTCACAGAACACATCCCGAAATTTTGAATACATATATCGCTATGTTACTCTCTTCAGAACCTTTGATGCACGTACAGACTGTGCGATAGTTCTCTACGCGTACTACCAAGCCAATTGTGTGAATGATAATCTACAGTAAGTCCGATGTACGACGCTAGTCACATAGAGAGGTAAATTCGATTGACGAGAATGTTGCAAATGACAACGTATTCCCCATGTTAAGTCCAAAGAAATAGCGACCAACATAACTAACGAAACTTGTACTAACAGCTAGAATGCACTTTATACCTGCTACAGTCATTAATCCTTAGATTTGACGCTTGGAGGATAGAAATCCACACAATTCTGTATGTTACACCCGCTGCTACATTCCAGGTGGTTGGTTTTCGTTTCAGATGCGGAACATAAAGGAAACACCATGTTTCGTCTCCAGTTTATATGTAGTTAAGAATCTTAGTATGGTCGTCGGCACAACTGTTGGCGTCACCACAAATCGTCATGCGATCATCACTTCTGTCTTGTGATAAGATTCGTCGTACAAATTGCTGAATAACACATCTTGAGGTCGTCTGTCAGAATTTTGTAGTAAATACCGTGACTGACCCATGCTGCTGCTGAGAGAGTGTCTACCGATTGAGAACTGTTAGCAAGCACGGGCGTTGTAACTTCATGGATATTTTATTCCGTTCGAATTGTTCGTGGCACATCATCTTCCAAACTGTACTATCCTTGCATAAAACGTCGACACCACCTAAACACAATTCTACGACTCACTTCGTCCTCACTGTACAACTGCTACATCATTTTCAGACGTCTCGGGAGTGGTTTTGCGTAATTTCTGGCTTAACTACATGTTTTAGCGTTGCTCAAACTGGTGCAATCAATCTGCCGCCACATTAACGACCGTAAGTCTGATTTCACTGCATGTGCTCTACTATCTCTTGTAGAGTAACTGACACGGGCCGGCCGCGGTGGCCGAGTGGACTTCCCGGCCGCACCACAAATTTAAAAAAAAAGAGAAATGCCGGGCGCCGTGGCTCAGCGCGCCCGGTCAGAGGGCTGAACGTCCTCTGTAATAAAAAAGCTGAGCCACCTGATCAACGAACGACCAAAAACGAACAATGAAAAACGACCGCACATCATAGATGTATCTGAGGATTTAAAAAAAAAAAAAAAAAAAAAAAAAAAAAAAAAAAAAAAAAGTGGACTGAGGCGCTCCAGTCACGGTCTGCACGGCTACTCCGATTGGGGCTTCGAATCCCCCCTCGGGCATGGATATTTTTGCCGCCCTAGTTCGTAAGTAGATGATAAGTGGTTTGTAAGTTTAGGGACTGATGACACCGTAGTTAAGTCCCATAAGCTATAGAAACATTTGAACATTTTTGAACTGACAAAGTACAATACCAAGCCGTCTCATATGCGCTATAGTTTACCACAGCGCTGTCATGCGGCCAGTCTAAGAACTTACTGAATGTACCACTATTGGCCGTCACAGCAACTGTTAATGTTGTGGCGTCACTATTTGCCACAACGCCGGCGGTCTACACACTTTGCAGCGCCACTTGAAGAAGAGGCGATAAGTCGCCCACACAATACTTTGGCCGCCGGGGCGCCTGAAGTCTCGTTACCTCCTTCCCTTGCTTCACTCACCGTCAGTCGGAATAGAGGGGTTCACCAACATATGCCGGCGCGTCACAGCCACGACAGTCAGTCTGTATAGAGGAGGACCCCATTCAACAACGAAAGAGTAAGGAGCAAGTAAAACGAGCCAGCCGTCTACGTTAGCCCAAGCCGGAACACTACTGTTGACTGATAGAAGAGCTCAGTACAGAACTATTTTGTAGCTAGAAAGCAACTTATAATAACACAAGCCCAATACTTGAAGTTGAGTGTTATCTTCAATTGTAAAATCACATCCTCCAGTTGCTGACCTTGTCCACAATCTTTGGTAGCAACAGCCCAACTCTAGAACCTACCGTTCGCAGTAGCGCATCTCTCAAAAATATTCACTTATTGTAACCCTCCTGCTGGTGCGGCACTTAATTTCGCGTGAATGGGCGCCCCCCGGCGTTTACATCAAAATTTCGTCTTCACATAAGTGTTTTTAGGAAATACAGATGGTAAAAACTGTAATGAAGCAACTTTTTATTGTTTGTAGACGCAGGCTTCCGTGGCCATTGTGACGCTCAGTAAAGTTCTTCAGGGTATTAGGCTGCATCGTCATCGTGTGAAACAAATCGACGTTTCGGCCACTACTGCAAGTCGTCTTCTTCAGGGTATTCGTCTGACTGCTGTGGGACAGCTGGAGAATTATATAATAGCATGAAGAAGAGTAAGGGATATGTTGGGCATTCTTTATTGGTTTTTGCATTAATTGGAAATCATCGTTCATTGGTGTTTGTGTTCTTCCGTCTAATAAACGTCTGTGATTGTTGTTTGCATTACTGTTTGCCATTGGCTGTAACAGGCACGAGGGGCGGCCGTTTTGGCGTGACACTGTTTACCAGTCACCTAGCGCGGGCCACGGCGGACCGGCGCTCTGTGTACGTATGGCCGCTGTGGACTCTAGAACCAATCTACAACGCCCATTTCCACCAATAACGTCAATTAATGCAAGAACCAATAAAGAATGCCCAACATTTCCCTTCCTCTTCCTCAACAGATATTTCACATTATATAAGACGCAAGCTGTCCCACAATCAGCAGACAAATACCCTGAAATGGACAACTTGCAATAGTGGCCAAAACGTCCGTTGTTTGTAAACGATGACAATGCGGTATAATACACCAAAGAAATGTCTTGAAAGGAAAACTTTACATTGTGTTAATTATTAACGTGAGATGAAAATAATTAATAGAGGAATCAATATTATTTAGTATTTTTTTTATAAACATCATCAATCTGAACAGTTTCCTATTTACTGATCAATAGAATTGAGCCTGTGTTTCTCCTGAAACATGTAACGACGTGACGAGCATGTATTTGTACACATTGTTTCCAAAACTGTTGCAATATCTCTTCGTCCTGACAATTTTGCGTCGTACACGTATGTGACAAATTTCAGGCTTGGAAATAATGCCATAAAGAAAGTGTCCGAATTTCTTTTACTATAGTGTCTTTACTATCGCGAGATCTGTAATAGTTAGTATCACTACTTATATCAATCAATCTATTGGTATGAATAACGATGTTTTCTACCATATTTTCAGTGGTAAAATAAGAAATTCTTCTGAATGTGAATATCAATAACACTTGGATTAAAGAGACGTATAGAAAGCTAGCTAAAACCATAAGTAAGAATAAATATTGAAAATGTATGGAAAATTGTAAGCAAAGAAAAAGAAACCAATAAAGGTTTACATCGTAAGGCAAGTGGCGGCAAACACACCGCATAGGCTGATCGCACGTTTATAATAGGTGTTGCAACCAAACAATGGCCAGGTCTGGTTTCAAAGTAGGCGAAACACACTCAATACGTGATGAAGATCGAATACTCGAGTCCATGTAAATCGACTGCTAGCACACGCGGGTGGGCACCGCGACGCACCCACCGAAGGGATAAGGCAGGATGAACCATTTGCACACAAATCTGTTTTATTGGGCGATTCTGCCACCTAGTGTCAAAATATTTTTTGAAGTAGGGCAGTAAGTGACCCAAACGGGCCAATAAAACAAAGTTAATGGGCACTGGTTGGTGTTGTCTTAAGTACCATGTGGTGAGTAAGTTATTGTGAAATGTGAGATCCCTGTAGCCTGTAGCGCCAATCAGCGAGGCGCTGATGTTGTATTAGGAGCTCGTGGTGTGGTAAAGGTTCGACGGTTAAGACAGCCGATATACGGTGGAAGAGAAATCCAAGCGTGTGGCGGTGGTGGCGGATTCCTCATCAGTCGGAAACTGGAAGCGACTCCAAAGGCCGCCTCGCGGGCAGAATTACGCTGCCTTCCGGGCGAATAATGCAATTAGAGAGAACTTAATCCTGTTTTCAGTTTATAGACAGCGTGGCGTGCGGAGGCGGATAGCGTTGCCAACAAACGCTCGGCATCCGCGGCCGCCTCCTCCGAGCGCCACATAACCCTCCCCATTCTCCACACTAACTCCGCACCACCCCTACTGCAGAGCACAGCTCCCTTACTCTCTGCAGCGCTGCTATGGAGCGGCCGACTCGTTCGCTGATACTTCGCTCGGCTTTCTCAAATTTCCCAGGAATTCCTGCAGTGTGTAAAGTACATTTCTCAGAGAGAGACAGAGAGAGAGAGAGAGAGAGATCGAGGCGTTCTTCAAAAGCCATGAATAGGGTCCGAAGGAACTGACAAATCTGGTGTTACTTTAGCTGCGATGCTACATCTATTGCCAAGGGAATGAGATATTATCAGATAGCTACGTAGCTGGATATAAACGAATTTTTTTAAGATGGCTGTTATCTAAAAATTGCCATAAGTAGAAGAACTGGGTAGTTAACAAAAATAATCACCATCTGAAATTTATTTATTAGAAACAACATGAAGCAAATTAAAAAAAAAATGAAAACAAAAACTGGGTGAAGCCCGATTAAAAATAATCAATGTTTGAAACATTTATTAGAAACAACATGATGCAAATTCACAATAATAATATTTGAAAACAAATTGCCGGCTGCGGTGGCCGAGGGGACTGAGCGCTCCAGTCCCGGCCTTCACGGCCACTACGGTCGGGGTTAGAATCCCCCCTCGGGCATGGATATTTGTGCCGTCCGTAGTCTTAGATAGTTCATAAGTAGTTTGTAAGCTTAGGGACTGATGACCCAGTAGTTAAGTCCCATAAGTTCTACAAACATTTGAACATTTGAAAACAAATCACTGGGTGAACCCCAATCAAAAAATTTAAAACTTGACAAGCAGCAGGTGAGGACCGTACATTAATTGCTAATTAATCTCATAGACAATTCAAAGCAAAGCGCCAACTTCAAGTAATTTCTCAAACAACACCTACGAAATGAAATTGGCCATTTGGTGAAACCCACTATTAAATTTGACTAACAGAAGGTGAAGCCCATACCTTAATTGTCAGTTACTCTTGGAAAGATTTCAAAAAGCAAAGCACCAAATTTAAATGAATTCTTAAGCAAACTACCAAATAAAACTGATCATCGTGTGACGCCTACATTAAATCTGACAAGCACTGGGTGAAGGTCATATATTAATATTTAATTATACTTATAATGGTCACAAATGGCAAAACTTCACGATTGCGTGAATTATCAAACAACAGTTGCCACAAGAAAAGGTGCCATTAAAGAATTAAAATTTAAAGCCACAGTACATACATGACGCAACACAATAACCTAACATACAGGTTCGAAGATGTCCTGAACACATCTGCCTGACAATGATTAGACCTTAAAACAGGCCAGTGGCGTCAACCGTTAAACACCACAATGGATCAAATCCGCAAGGTAGTACCCAACGGGTGGACATAACATAGTAATATAATCACTCCAATCAGGTTACCTGCAACAAGTGTAATTACTCCGGGAACATTACTGCTATAGTCGGGGGAACACACAGGACGAACTGCAAATACCAATTAGCAGACGTTATTAAAAATTTAGTGCATGATTGTCCCCTTAATTTAAACAAACGAAGTCACCACTCACAATGTACCTGCGACCATTATTTAGCAAATAGGCAGAGACAACAAACTGGCTAAGCAGGCAACCTACGACTATAGTAGAAAAGTGGACAGTAAATTTATTACTTTTGTTACTACTGTTTGTTTATATATTGTCAGTGCCTATCAGTCACTCTCATGTTAGCAAACGTTTGAAAGCAACTTTAAAATACGACTAACACTCTTCAAATTGAGTAATTCAATTGCTGATTGGAAAAAAAATCCTAGGAACACACAGTTATACATAGCCACGGCGGAATGGCCGAGCACCTTGAGGCTCTATGCTGCGATGTGCGATACCGTTCCCCATCGAGGGTTCGCATGCCCCCTCGGGCATGGATGTTTGAGCTGTCTTTAGTATCAGTTAGTTCATACGTAGTTTGATCCCGCAATTGAGACCCATAAGCTTAAAATACATTTCAACATTCTTCTTAACTGCATGATTATTACTCCCTAGCTTACAAACTACATAAACTAACTTAAACGACACATACACCCACGCCCGAGAGGGGGAACCCCCGACGACGAACGGCCTTGCGCACAGTAGCAGCCCCGCAGTGTGCACGGCTATTCCGCCGCGGTCCCAACGCCTTCGATAAATATTTTTCAAGCGGGCCTCTTTGGAAGTTGGTGGACAACCAACCTTTTCCAATAAATTATTCTCTTGAGGGCAGCTAGCAAAGTAATTCGCAGTAACACAGGTTTAAACTGCTATTTATTGTCATTTTCTTTACAAATTGAAAATACTGATTTCAATTTAGTCAAACTTCAGAACAACAACTTATTATGATGTAGTATTAAAATTTTTAATTAACAATTTTAACGCTTCTTCAGCAGCTTGTACAGAGATGTTTCCTGGAAAAACTAATCTTCTCCTTCAAATAGGAGATCATTATTTCTTGTGGGCCACTGAAGAATGTTGTTATAAAGCGCCTGATACTTTATTAAGATCTTGTTGCTTCTCATGATCAATATGAATCTTCTTGCTGTATGCCATATTTCTCGTATAATCAGGTACTTATTTCCCCTTAAAGAGCCTCTATGAATTGCGAAGCAGTCCATCTATCCATTCCATACAAACGACACATTCTGCGTTTTGATGTGTGTAGGTCAAATGTCGGAATTTAACAAGCGAACACCTCTCCTTCGTTTGACAATTTAGGGCACATGACAACTTTTTAAAGCGTCGTGGCCACAATTCTTGAATGTCAATTATATCCAGACGTTTAATAATCATGACTTGAAACGAATTCAGTGTTTTCCTGCATTAACTATCGTATCAACATACTGTTTGACAGAATAGATTCTGTCTTGTTGCGTTATCACTCCCTTTATTGCGGCTAAATCCCTATCGCATGAGAGGAAGGAGTGACGTCGTACAGGAAAATAATGAGGAATTTTTTGAAATTTGCCTGTCATTGCTAGATACATCAGGTTCCGCACAACAGTGTTGTTTCGATTGTGCGCACCACAAGAATCATTAAACACGTGTAGTTCTTTGACTGATTGTGAGTCAGATAGCTGTTCCTGTATGTAGTCGTTGATGAAAGTACACACTTCATTGGTACCTCTTTTACCTTGTTCTTCACGATATCAGTGACACTGTGCAGTGTTGTTTTTCAGATTACGCATTCCAAATACAAAAAGCCAGTTTTCGGAAGTAGAACATTTCCTGCATAGGAAGACAAGGAGGAGAAACATCTTACATATAATCAAACACTAGGCTGATTACATGATCTGTTTCAGCACCCAGTTTTATCATCTCTTGTTGTTTTTTTATAAAACTTGAACCCTGGTCGTTTGTAAACTATCAATTCTGCGACAGCCACTCGTTTTGCATTCTCATTCAGAATTGGAGATTTAATTTTGGCCTTAAGTTCCTCACAGGAAGAACATACATCTCCTTACGGGCCACCAAATCTATAATGAAAATTTTCATTGAAGTATTTGAGATAATATTCACACTACACTGTCAATTCTCGGTTTTTCTCATAAAACAAGTCATGCATCTTTCTTTTACATTGAAGTTGGAGTCCAGGTATATAATACTTTTGCCACTGTTATGCGACTGTCAGGTTGGAAAAGACCGATTATGATATTCTATCTTAGCAATGTCATTAGGTTCAATTACATATCCCCTGTTAATATGCTTTGCTCTATGGTCTTAGTCTTATCACTCACAGCATGCAAACTGCAATATCCTTTACTTCATACCTGCATTCTTTCGATTTGTTTCATAACAATTAATGTGTATGAATCTTTCTCCACAAATGTCAGGATTATTTTTTCTGCTCCTTCTCCTTTGAACAGGTGAATATTCTACCAGTCCCATTAAATACAGATCTTTCTCCTTTTTAGCTATATATTTAAAAATGGATTGCTGTTCGTTAGTCTCGCTAAAACTCGAGAACGGCTGGACCGATTTGACTAATTTTAGTCTTGAAATATATTCATCTGAGTCCAGGGAAGGTTTAAACGTTGATAAAATATGGAACAGTTGTCCGGAAAAGAGGAAAATCGGGAAAAACTGAAACAGCTTTTTCCAGCGAGCTATCAATATCGTTCGTTCAGTTGCGATAAAAGTTTGTACATTTGATGTTGAAAGCAAGAGGAAGGGTCGCATGAAATAAAAATTCGGAAAAGTCGCTCGGAAAGTAGGAAAATTTAAGAAAAACCGAAAGCGATTTTTTTCTGTGAATAAAAATCAATTGTCACATGGTTGTATGAGCATCACTAGAGTAAGGCTTGGCAGGACAAGGTTAGTACGGAGAGGGGTAATTTATTTATTTATTTTTTTTTTGTTTCGTTCATTATGGTGTTGGAAAAGATTTCAGTGAAAACAGTTAAAAAGAAAATGCGAAAAAATCGAACCAAGTTCCTGTTTAAATGTGTTTCTAAATGTACTCAACACAATAAGTTGAGAATCGTTCATTTTAGTCATTTGACGGTCACCGGAAGATGAACGTACTTATGAACTGAAAATTTGGGAAAGCTACCCTGAAAATTTGAAAATTCGTTTGAAAGAGCTTTTTGCAATGGAATATCAATATCATTCGTCTGATTGCGATAAAATTTTGCATATTTGTCGTTCAATGCAAGAGTAACGTTCTTATGAAATTCAGAAAAAATAAAAAGAGATTTTTCTATGAAATATCAATCCCATTCATCTGATTGCGATAAAATTTTGCTCATTCGAGCATTCAAACGAGAGGAAGGTTTGAATGAAGCTCGCCAGAAAATAGGAAAATTTGTGGCAAACTGAAAGAGCTCTTTTCTTTGCGATATCAATATCATTCGTACGATGGCAATACAATTTTGCACGTTTGACGTTCAAAGCAAGGATACATACATATTAGCAACTAAGAACCATTGCCGGTCGACTTGTTTTGTAATAATTTCCATTTGATCCTCATATTTGAAAAAGCTCATTTTGGAAAAACTGCAATAAAAAATACACAGTATACCACCCAATATACAGCACATAAATATCTTGCAGTGAAATGAACTTAAATAACACAAGAAGCATGAGTAAAACTAACTTACATAATGGACCAGGTCGTTTTACTAACACAACTGAATCTTTTCATGTTATGTATTATTTTCCTATTTTCCTAGTGATCCAGCTCCCTTTCGTTTTTCTGTGACATATTCGTCTACATTTGGTACACTTTTTTTCTGTGGTGTACTTGTTCATTATCACTTTCAATCACACTCATTATGCTGTGAGTGTACAGACAGCAAACTTACGTAACCACACTGATACTAATGTGCGAGAGTAAAACTGAAACAATGTGTTTAAATGATATTTAGTAACATCGTTGGAACGCTCCTTCCCTGACATGCGGCGGTACTGCTCAGACCAATTGTCCGGACATTCTTCCCTATGCCAACAATCTACTTTCGGACAGCTGCGTATTTTCGATGAAATTGTTCTTCCTTTTTCCAATCAGCGATTCGATTTATTTCCTTTTGAACTGTCCCAATACACCCAGAGACAGTAATCGAAGAGGGACAGAACTAACACTACCCTAAAAATACGTTGATTGCCAGGGCAGGACACTCAAGGGCAACAATTATACAAGGCCAGAAAGACACGAATGATACAAAAGTGAAATGAAAATAACGTCAGCAACCAAAGTTCACAATACGTCAATAAATTTCAGCATAACGACATCGGGACGGAACTCTTAGATGGGTGGTAATCCACATGTGAGGCACATGAAGATAAATAAGCCTCCTTAACTTATTGGTTCCACAGCGACGAAAGTAATGGTGTCCTTGGTTGTAGGAATGGCTATTCAATCAGCATAGCACAACTCCTCCATAAAATTAGCAACCCTTGAACCCTTGAGAAAGATTCGAAACAGGTAGACATCATCTAACACGAAGAAATCGGTCACATATAAAACGCTTGTGCGGTCCCGTCTTGAGTATTGCTCAGATGTTTTGGATACCCACCAGACCGGTTTGAAAGAAGCACTTCAGAGGCGGGCGGCGAGGTTTGTAACGGGTAGATGCGATGAATGTGCGAGTGTTACCGATATGCTCCAGGAACTCAACTGGGAGTCGCTGGAGAAGAAGCGACGTTCTTTTCGAGAATCACTGTAAAAGAAATTTAGAGTGTCGGAATTTGAGGCGGACTGTAAAATGATTATATTGACGCCAAATTACATTTCGAGTAAAGACCACAAGGATAAGATTAGATAGATTAGGGCTGGCACGGAGGCATACAAGTATTCGTTTTTCCGTCGTTATATATGGGAGTGGAACAGGAAAGCAAGTAACTAGTAGAGGTACCTGAGTACCCTTTGCCACGCACCTTTGGGTGTATTGAGGAGTAGGTATGTAGATGTAGAAAAGAGATAGAACAACTGGGTGAAGCAACTGCCCGTACAGCTTACCGAAACTTTTACACAATTTTCGTACCAGACGGAGCTATTAGCAGAGGTCGGTCTGGATGCGTTCCTAGCTTGTCACCC